>CAMQGK010000637.1:21630000-24030000 GCA_947000775.1 Pterois miles
GGAATCAACTTATGCTGACAGGACGATGTCTTCTTCAAAGCTGTATACAGCACGGTAATATAGAAAATGTTGCAGCGCACAAGTTATAGGCTAGAATATGCACATATCTGGTACCTTTTTTTTCTAAGAAGCTTTGCATGTAATGTGTATAGTGATGGAGTAAACGGCAGACAGCTGCTACAGGATGTTGTGTCACCTGTCCATACTGTGTGTGCGTCTGCAGGGAGGGAAAATGAGTTTGCTCTCTGTCAGTTTACGGCCTCTTTATCTGCTCCGTGGTGTGGTGATGGCCCATAATCATAGCAGCGACCGCTGATAACCACTGTCGGGTTTCTGTCAGCCTTAGCAGCCAATAAAATTTAATGAAGACTTAGTTGTAAAATGATGAATTTCGTCAGCTCTCTAAAGTGAGATTACAGTAATTAATGCAATATAGTGTAGTTCTCAAGTGTGTGTGTGTGTGTGTGTGTGTGTGTGTGTGTGCGTGTGTGTGTGTGTGTGTGTAGGACTGTGAGAAAGTTACACCTGAGGTGGGGATGACATGAGGTCAGTCTGCCACAGATAACACACTTATTGTATTTGAATGACTGAGTGCTTAAGAATTATAACTTTGCAGTATTGAATATATTTGTAATTCAACGTAGAGAAGTGCACTATTATTAACCCTTTGAAAGACAGAGTAAACCCAGGTTGCCCCTGTGCTGCAGAGCTGACCAATCACAGCGGAGCAGACTTTATAGCCTGCTGGGTCAGAGTCATTTCTCAGCTCTCTGTTGGAGTGAAGTGGCCCAGGGGGTCAGAAAGAAGACATTTCTTCAAGGGGGAAGAGACAATACAGCAGTTTCTGTTAACTTTAAGATATTTCATAGTGCGTTTAGAAATTTGAGACATTTCACTTCAAAGTGCATCGTGGGACACAATGAGTGCCGCCATGGAGAAGTCTAAAAACTTTCGGATTGATGCGCTCCTGGCGCACGACGTGGCGCAGAGGACGGACAGTGACGGGTTGTATTACAGCAGGAGTCCCGGCGGTAGTCCGGTATCAACCCGCGGCTCACAGACGCCCTCCCCTCATCCAAACCCAACAAACTCCTCTCCGGCCCCGCCGGGAGTCCTGTCCAAGTCCCAGCTCTTCAGCTTGTCCCAGTCAGGACTCGGTGCTCTGCACCAAGGGGGTCTCCTCGGAATGCACCCGGGCTCAGTGTATCCTCTGGCGGCCCTCGGAGGCCAGCACCCCGCCTTTCTATACCCCGGCTTCACGCAGCTGGTCCAGCCGTACCCAGAGCAGCTGAAGGCGGCCGCTGCCGCGACGCTACCGCTGGAGCCCTGGATCAGAGCCGGCATGATGATACCCAGACTGGGAGAGTACGGAGGTGAGCGGATCTCCCTGTCTAACCTCAACTTTATCCTTCTGACTTCCTGTAACTTAACTTCTGCATGTTTATCTGTAAATTCACTTCTGAATTTGTGGCTGAGAGGGACATTGATGCTCAAAAGGCCATAGTTTGCTGAGCTTTACAATAATATTAATAGTAATTATGATGATAATAATTTGTTTAAAACTGCATAATTGTATTTAATACATACAATTCAAATTATTTATTATATACAAAAAGTACTATAATTATAATTGTAAATATGTTCTTTACAGCATCTTTTTTATTTAGATTTTTTTGAAGCCATGTTATTATTATTTCATTTAATTTATAAAATAAATACCTTTTATAGGCTAATTCATGTCATTTGAAAAAACAGGATATAAGCGCTGTAATCCAGTTTAGACCTAATTAAAACCACATGGATCATACGTTGGTTCCCTTTAAATTAAAATGTTATTTAATGTACACAGATGCTGCGTGTTATTTTTTTTGACACTTATTTGTTCATTTTTTGCAGTGGGTAGGTCAGCATTCAGTTTATCAATGTCTCTAGAGCTTCCTAACACCGGTGTGATTAGTTTTGACATTTAGATGCCGTCTCTTAAGAACAATGTATCTCATAAAACATGTGCAACATTTACGGTAAAGGTAACACCTGAAGTAGACCTACTACTTAATCAGCTGATAACATTTACCATGTTTTCATTAAGGTAATGGTCTCCTGTGATGGTTTATTACCCCTCTAAAGCAATATCCTCTCACTATGACCTCACATCACAACAATAAATGTTAATGGACAGAGAAAACAAGATATACAGGTAGGCCTAGGATCCAAACTGTGAAAATGAAACCAAACTCGGAGATTTTGTCTCACTTGAAGATTTATTAAGACAATATCTGTTGAATGAATGTGTTTTCTATGTCTTTACTGGTGATTTCTTTTGATTAATAATATTGTGCTCTTACAGAAATTGTAAATAATGACATGCACATAATAACCCCTCTCTATTTCCCTCTCTCAGCCCCGGCCCAGGTAGGTCTGTTGGGAAAGTGTCGGAGGCCCAGAACAGCCTTCACCAGTCAGCAGCTACTGGAATTAGAAAACCAGTTCAAGCTCAACAAGTACCTGTCCAGGCCTAAACGCTTCGAGGTGGCCACTTCACTCATGTTGACGGAGACGCAGGTGAGTCAGCGAGTGTTGTATTGAATTATAGTGTCACATGATACATTATTTCACTGTGAGAGTATATTCACATCCTTCCTTGTCTCTGCCAAGTTATTAAGCTTACCACCATCCTTATTTAAGGCAGGGTAATGGTATCCTGCTTTTTTTAACATTCTTCCTCTACCCAGCAACAAATCCCTTAAAGGTGCAGTGTGTAGGATTTATTGGCATCTAGTGGTGTGGTTGCATATTGCAACCAGCTGAAAACCCCTTTGCTCACCCCTCCATTTCAAAGTAAGATGAGCCACCGAGTGCAAAATCGTGACAACACCGTGGTATTTTTTTAAGGACCTTGGCCTTGCCTACTTTTAAGAACAGCGAAATTCAGACAGCGGCTGGCGATACGACGGTTTTGCACTTTGTGGCACACATTACTGCAATTTATAAAGTGTGTCGGAGAACTACAGTGAACTTCAAGTAACATAAAAAGGGCTGTCAAATGATTAATTAATGATTTTTATCTGCTTTAAAATGTACCTTAAAAAGGAAATTTGTTACATATTTAAAACAAAATGAATGGAAAATATGCTGCTTTATGCAAATGTATGTATATATTTATTATTGGAAATCAATTAACAACACAAGACAATGACAAATATTGTCCAGAAGCCCTCACATGTACTGCATTTAGCATAGAAAATATGCTGAAATCATAACATGGTAAACTGCAGCCCAACAGCTGTCAGTGTGTTGACTTGACTATGACTTGACCCAAACTGCATGTGATTATCAAAGAAGGCATGTCTGTAAAGGGGAGACTCGTGGGTACCATAGAACCCATTTTCATTCACATATCTTGAGGTCAGAGGTCAATGGACCCCTTTGAGAGTGGCCACGCTAGTTTTTCCTTGCCAAAATTTGGTACAAGTTTGGAGCGCTATTTAAGCTCCTTTACAACAACTAGTATGACATGGATGGTACCAGTGGATTCCTATAAAAACGAGAAAGGTGTTTGATTTGTCCCTTCTGGGCTACTGTAGAAACATGGTGGATCAACCTGGTGGACTCTGAAGAAGACCTGCTCCTTATGTAGATATGAAGGGCTCATTCTAAGCTAATGAAAACACAACTAGTTTCAGGTGATTATACACTAATGAAAACAAAATTAAATATTATATTCCATTTCTGTTTCCCAGAAATCCTACACACTGTTCCTTTAAGAGAAAGAGAGCATTTTCATGCACCCTGAACCCCATACAACTATGTTCACATAGTTAATCTGTCATAATTCCTGTTATTTTTTTACCAGGTTAAGATCTGGTTCCAGAACAGACGTATGAAGTGGAAGAGAAGTCGCAAACTCAAGGAGCAAGTAACGCCACTAACGGATGCAGAAAGAGCTGGACTGGATATTCACAGTGCCAAGCCTCAGAGTGATTCACACAGCTCGAGCCTGGAGGACGAAGAGGAGATAGAAGGGGATGATGAGGATGAAAAAGAGGAGATGGAAGCACTGAGGGTGGGCTCTTTAGGCTCTGTAGGCATCATGAGGCATGCTGGAGGAGGAGGAGGAACAGGGAACTACAGCTCTTACTCAGAGGAGGAGCTGGAGGAGGGAGGCCCAAGAACAAGAAGTGGGGTTTTCCTGTAGTTCTAATGTTCAGCATGCTCTTATTATATGTCTTTTTATGTTTATCACTGTGAGAAGACAATACACTATCAGGTGCACAAACATGGTGGCATGAAGAGGATCATTCAGTTTTCATAGCCCATCTCATAAACCATATTGGTACCTGGAGCTCCCAAATTAGCAAAAGCGTCTGTCGGCATCTGCACATTAGCCTGGAATAATGCCATTTTTACATATTTGGACATTTAAAGGTGTAATGGTCCGTAATGCACCTGAGTTAGGACTTCAGAATCAACAAATAGAGAGAGAAAGCTCTTATATTGAGCATTATATACAGTATATGGGGATTTACTTGTGATTTAAACAGCCTATATTTTCCTGTCCAGTCATCTGCAATGAACTAATATATCTGTGAATGTACATGTACTTAAACTTTGTGAATGGGGATAATGGCAGCACTTTCATGGTGGATGAAGAAACCCAGAAATTAACTTTGAGACTCATATTGTAAAGAGTGTCAGTGTTACTTTATCAGTGCATCCTGGTCTGTTACAGATTCTGACAAATATTCCACCAATATTTGAAACTTTTTATTTAGGGATACACCGCTATTTGAATTAGTATCGGCCCAATATTCGATCCGATATTGCTATGGGTGCATCCCTATTTTCCTATTTTTAACAGGATTTTACAAATAATGGATTCATATTCACCCAGTTAAAGTTTTAAGACATTAGGTGTGGCAAGAAAAAAAGGCTACTATGGCTATGTTTTTAGACTAAATGGTCATGATTTTTTGTTGTACAATATTCAGCTCTTTGTTTTGAATTAACTGCATGTTATATTTACATAAAGCCACACATGCAAGCAGAAATGGATAAACGTGTACTGTAGGTAGAGAATTTCAAATTTTACGGTTATGGCATTTTTCCTGTGTTTTGTAAGCCTCATGTTAAGCGTGTTATGTTGTTAATATAATTAACATTATAGAATATAATATATTTCACTTTAAAAGCAACATCAGTGTTTTTTTTTTTTTTTGGAGATGAATAGTTTAAAAAATAAAGATGCATTCATATGTGTTGAGTCTAGTTAAAGTATTTTTTTCCTGTAGGCCTAGTGCAATGGAAATTTGAAAATATTTATACAGTCGAGGTGAATGCGCATCAGTAAATCCTCGTTCCTCTCCTGTACTGTCTGTATCTTCTCTTTCCTGTATTATTATGAACCATAGTAACCTGGTTGTGGGTCGTCCTTTCACTGACTCACTCTTCCTCTCCTCAGTTCTCATGCTTTAGCTTCGTGACATAGACTGTGTTGCTGCAGCTCATCTGACATACAGATGTTCAGCGAGCTTTTGCGTTGCGTAAAACTACGTGGCGAGCATCCATACGAGCCGATGCACTAGGGAGGGATGTGGGGGCAAGTGTGCTGTGATGGTCATGTCCTGCAAAAGCAGAACATGTAATATCATCTGTAATATCACATAATATATCATCTGTAATATCACAGATGAGCGCAAATCATCTATCATTCTGTTAGACTGCCCGGACAGAACTGGTTGTTACGATTTTACAGGGCAAACATTTCCTGAATAGTTAAATTTTCAGACAAAGGCTGAAATATTCAACTCAAGCAAGTTTTATCTGTAAGCTGTTTGGGCATTATCTATAGTAATAATGGTTGAAAATGGTGTAAAACAGAGTTTATAGCTTAAAAAACAGTTTAAATGTGTAGTTACTTTGACAATAAGTCACTGCTGTTAAATGTGAGGTAAAAGGCAAAACTGAATGATTGCCAGCAAACAGATAACCTGTGTATTTAAAATCTGTGTTCACTGCCCTCTAGTGACTCCTATGAAGAAATGCACACTTTCTCAGCACCTGATGCAGGGCTTTATATTGTTATAAATGTCTTATTGATACCTCTAGAATACAATCGGTATTGATAACTGTGACAACAGCTGACAAATTTTATGATGCAGTTTCTGCTTGTGACCACTAGAGGGCATTAAAAATGTGGTTTTTAAATACAAAGGTCAAGTTAGCAACAGGCCATTTTTATTTAGCAGCTGTTCAACCTGAATAATTTTTATATTTTAAGCATTAGCAGTTCCTGAGTCTACCTCTATGCTGATGCTAGAAGACATTGATCTGTGTATTTAAAATCTGTACTTTGCTGCCCTTTAGTGGTGACAGCAAGGAACAACTACATATTATTACATAATAACACTTCCGGTTCATGATTTCAAAATAAAACTTTCCACATACAGAAGTGTAGTTGCTCGTAGTTTCTGTGACAGGGCAATGTATAGTCATGGCAATGATTGTCCACAAGCAATAACTACATGACAGATACTGTACATGATATTTAGTGTAATAATTTAAAAATACTTTGGAGAAATTTTAAAAAAGTCATAGTATCATATGATCAAAAAATTCTTGGCATCAAGGTTGGTTTGAATATGTGCAATATGTTTGCTCTTGAAACAATGCAGGTGAAGATTCTGATGAGTTTATTGATTTTTATTTCATCATATAGAGTTGCAGTTGGAACTATGGAAGAGTCCTCAGGATTGTCCAGTTCTCAGAGAAAAGACTTGAGTTGTTGGGGGAGGAGCCGCAGACTGGAAGGAAATGAGGTTCAAGTTGAGCCGAGGTGGACCTGAAAAACATTACTGTCTGTACACAGCTTGAAACTACAACAGTCAAATGACATGATTTTTATATTTGAATGATTTTGTGTCTCCGCTTTTTTTTTTTTTTCTCTCTCTCTCTCTCTCTCTCTCTCTCTCTCCCCATTTCCGGCCTCCATAAAATGTTGGAGAAGAAGCAGGAGAGCCACAGGGAGACTCATCGGCAGCACCTCAGTCACCTTCAAGATGAGAAGATGAGATCTAAGACTAGCAGTGAGCGGAATCTGGACGAAATAGTAAGGAAACACCTAAAAAAATAATAATAATAAAAATAAGATATGATAAATGTAGTCTAGTATTATATAAAAGTCATAGTATAGTATGTCATTAAAAATATTGTACAGATGTCCAAAAGATATCAAAAAAGTCAGATTATTATTGAAAATGTAAGAAAAACATCATACTATATGTTGAAAAAAGTCAAAATAGTCATAGAAATGTATATCAAAAAATAAAATGTCATAGTATAGTATTTCGAAAAAAGCCATAGTATATTATGTAAAAAAAGTCATAAGACAACATAGTATAGTGTGTTTACAAAAGTCACTAAAAATAATAAAAGTCAAAAACTCCATTGTATATGGTGAAAAAATAAGTCTGGTCTATAAAAATTTATAGGCATACTATAGTATGTCATTAAAATATGTCATATAGTCACATTATAGTATAGAAGAATAAAAGAAAAATAAAAAAAAACATAGTATAGCATGTCAAAGTATGTCGAATAAATAAGTCATATTACATACATAGGTATGTTGTAAAAATACAAAAAAAGTCATTGTACTGTTTGTCTGAAAAAAAAAATAGTATGCTGAAAATTAAATCAATATAGTATGTCGAAAAAATAGAAAAGAATAACAGCAGAGTATGACAAAAATGATAAAAGAATCATAGAATAATATAATATATGTTCAAAAAATAAAAAATAGTGTAGTATGTTGACAAAAGTAAGAATAGTATATTGAAAAATGTAAAAATAGTCATAGTATAGTATGTTGAAAAATTAAGTTATAGTATGTCGAAAAATAAAAAAGTCATAGTATAGTATGTCGAAAAATAAAAGTCATAGTATAGTATCTCGACAAATAAAAAAGTCATAGTATAGCATGTTGAAAAATAAAACGCCTTAGTATAGTAAATTTCCCCACTGTGGGACTAATAAAGGAATATCTTATCTTATCTTATCTTATAGGATGCTGATTGAAAAAAAAGGCCATATTGTACTGTGTCAAAAAATAAAGTAAAAGTATTGCATGTCAAAAAAAGTAATACTATAGAATGTCAAAAAGACTGCCATAGTATAGCGTGTCGAAAAAAAGTCATAGTATAGTATGCCGAAAAAATTTCATGAAAAAGTCATAGTATGGTATGTTGAAAAATTTTGTGAAAAAAAGTCATAGTAAAGTATGTCGATAAATTTAATGAAAAAACGTCATAGTATAGTATGTTGGTAAATTCTGTGTAAGTCATAATATAGTTTTCAAAATATTTCATGAAAAACCATCATAGTATAGTATATCGATAAATTTCATTAAAAAAGGCATAGTGTAGTATGTCGATAAATTTCATGAAAAACGTCAGTATAGTATGTCGATAAATTTCGTGAAAAAACGTCACAGTATAGTATGTCAAATTTTTTTGAAAAAAATCATATAGTATGTCGATAAAATTTATGAAAAATATAGTATAGTATGTTGATAAATTTCATGAAAAAACATCATTGTATTTTCAAAAATTTTGTAAAAAAAAAAAAGCCATAGTATAGTATGCCAAAAAAAAATTGTGAGAAAAACGTCATCGTTTAGTATGTCGACAAATTTCGTGAAAATTTTTTTTTTAAAAAAACGTCCTATTATAGTATGTCGAGAAACTTCATAAACTTCAAAAATGTCATTTGTCAAAAATTTTGCAGTGAAAACATCTATTATTTACGGTGAAAAAACCTCTGTAATTTGAACAATTTTACAAAAAAAGTCATAGTATAGTGTGTCGAAATTTTTCAATGAAAACGTCAAATTTTTTTGATGTTGAAAAAAAATATGAAAACGTCTGTATTTTAGCATGTAGATTGATTCTATGGTGAAGAAAAGTCATTTCGTGAAATGTCGTAAAATTTTACAAAAAACGCCATAGTATAGTATGTTGAAATTTTTCGATGAAAACGTCAAATTTTTCTGATGTTGAAAAAAATCATGAAAACGGTGGTATTTTAGCATGTAGAATGATTCTATGGTGGAAAAAAGTCATTTCATGAAATGTAAAATTTTACAAAAAAAACGTCATAGTATAGTATGTCTAACTTTTTCGATGAAAAATGTCAAATTTTTTTGATGTTGAAAAAAATATGAAAACGTTTGTATTTTAGCATGTAGATTGATTCTATGGTGGAGAAAAGTCATTTCGTGAAATGTCGTAAAATTTTACAAAAAAAACCGCCATAGTATAGTATGTCGAAATTTTTCGATGAAAACGTCAAATTTTTCTTATGTTGAAAAAAAATCATGAAAACGGTCGTATATTAGCATGTAAAATGATTCTATGGTGGAAAAAAGTCATTTCATGAAATGTAAAGTTTTACAAAAAAAACGCCATAGTATAGTATGTCGAAATTTTTCGATGAAAACGTCAAATTTTTTTGATGTTGAAAAAAAATCATGAAAATGATAGTATTTTAGCATGTAGATTGATTCTATGGTGGAGAAAAATCATTACATGAAATGTAAAGTTTTACAAAAAAAACGTCATAGTATAGTATGTCGAAATTTTTCGATGAAAACGTCAAGTTTTTCTGATGTTGAAAAAAATCATGAAAACGGTCGTATTGTAGCATGTAAAATGATTCTATTGTGGAGAAAAATCATTTCATGAAATGTTAAGTTTTACAAAAAAAACGCCATAGTATAGTATGTCTAAATTTTTCGATGAAAACCTCAAATTTTTTTGATGTTGAAAAAAATCATGAAAACGGTCGTATTTTAGCATGTAGAATGATTCTATGGTGGAAAAAGGTCATTTCATGAAATGTAAAGTTTTACAAAAAAAACGTCATACTATAGTATGTCAAAATTTTTTGATGAAAACGTCAAATTTTTTTGATGTTGAAAAAAATCATGAAAACGGTCGTAATTTAGCATGTAGATTGATTCTATGGTGGAGGAAAATCATTACATGAAATGTAAAGTTTTACAAAAAAAAACGTCATAGTATAGTATGTCGAAATTTTTCGATGAAAAATGTCAAATTTTTTTGATGTTGAAAAAAATCATGAAAACGTTTGTATTTTAGCATGTAGAATGATTCTATTGTGGAGAAAAGTCATTTCGTGAAATGTCGTAAAATTTTACAAAAAAAAAACGCCATAGTATAGTATGTCGAAATTTTTCGATGAAAACGTCAAGTTTTTCTGATGTTGAAAAAAATCATGAAAACGGTCGTATTGTAGCATGTAAAATGATTCTATTGTGGAGAAAAATCATTTCATGAAATGTAAAGTTTTACAAAAAAAACGCCATAGTATAGTATGTCTAAATTTTTCGATGAAAACCTCAAATTTTTTTGATGTTGAAAAAAATCATGAAAACGGTCGTATTTTAGCATGTAGATTGATTCTATTGTGGAGAAAAATCATTTCATGAAATGTAAAGTTTTACAAAAAAAACGCCATAGTATAGTATGTCAAAATTTTTTGATGAAAACGTCAAATTTTTTTGATGTTGAAAAAAATCATGAAAACGGTCGTATTTTAGCATGTAGATTGATTCTATGGTGGAAAGAAGTCATTTCATGAAATGTAAAGTTTTACAAAAAAAACGTCATACTATAGTATGTCAAAATTTTTTGATGAAAACGTCAAATTTTTTTGATGTTGAAAAAAATCATGAAAACGGTCGTAATTTAGCATGTAGATTGATTCTATGGTGGAGGAAAATCATTACATGAAATGTAAAGTTTTACAAAAAAAACGTCATAGTATAGTATGTCGAAATTTTTCGATGAAAACGTCAAATTTTTTTGATGTTGAAAAAAATCATGAAAACGGTCGAATTATAGCATGTAAAATCATGCTATGGTGGAGAAAAGTCATTTCGTGAAATGTCGTAAAATTTTACAAAAAAAAACGCCATAGTATAGTATGTCGAAATTTTTCAATGAAAACGGTCGTATTGTAGCATGTAAAATGATTCTATCGTGGAGACAAATCATTTCATGAAATGTAAAGTTTTACAAAAAAAACGCCATAGTATAGTATGTCGAAATTTTTCGATGAAAACGTCAGATTTTTCTGATGTTGAAAAAAGTCATGAAAACTGTCGTATTGTAGCATGTAAAATGATTCTATTGTGGAGAAAAATAGTTTCATGAAATGTAAAGTTTTACAAAAAAACGCCATAGTATAGTATGTCGAAATTTTTCGATGAAGGCGTCAAATTTTTCTTATGTTGAAAAAAAATCATGAAAACGGTCGTATATTAGCATGTAAAATGATTCTATGGTGGAAAAAAGTCATTTCATGAAATGTAAAGTTTTACAAAAAAAACGCCATAGTATAGTATGTCGAAATTTTTCGATGAAAACGTCAAATTTTTTTGATGTTGAAAAAAATCATGAAAACGATAGTATTTTAGCATGTAGATTGATTCTATGGTGGAGAAAAATCATTACATAAAATGTAAAGTTTTACAAAAAAAACGTCATAGTATAGTATGTCGAAATTTTTCGATGAAAACGTCAAATTTTTCGGATGTTGAAAAAAATCATGAAAACGGTTGTATTTTAGCATGTAGAATGATTCTCTGGTGAACAAAAGTCATTTTGTGAAATTTTGGAAAATTTTACAAAAAAGCCATAGTATAGTATGTCAAAATTTTTCGATAAAAACGTCAAATTTTTCGGATGTTGAAAAAAATGAAAACGGTCATATTGTAGCATGTAAAATGATTCTATTGTGGAGAAAAGTCATTTCATGAAATGTAAAGTTTTACAAAAAAAACGTCATAGTATAGTATGTCAAAATTTTTTGATGAAAACGTCAAATTTTTTTGATGTTGAAAAAAATCATGAAAACGGTCGTATTTTAGCATGTAGATTGATTCTATGGTGGAGGAAAATCATTACATGAAATGTAAAGTTTTACAAAAAAAACGTCATAGTATAGTATGTCGAAATTTTTCAATGAAAACGGTCGTATTGTAGCATGTAAAATGATTCTATCGTGGAGAAAAATCATTTCATGAAATGTAAAGTTTTACAAAAAAAACGCCATAGTATAGTATGTCGAAATTTTTCGATGAAAACGTCAAATTTTTCTGATGTTGAAAAAAATCATGAAAACGGTTGTATTTTAGCATGTAGATTGATTCTATGGTGGAGAAAAGTCATTTCGTGAAATGTCGTAAAATTTTACAAAAAAAAAACGCCATAGTATAGTATGTCGAAATTTTTCGATGAAGGCGTCAAATTTTTCTTATGTTGAAAAAAAATCATGAAAACGGTCGTATATTAGCATGTAAAATGATTCTATGGTGGAAAAAAGTCATTTCATGAAATGTAAAGTTTTACAAAAAAAACGCCATAGTATAGTATATCGAAATTTTTCGATGAAAACGTCAAATTTTTTTGATGTTGAAAAAAATCATGAAAACGATAGTATTTTAGCATGTAGATTTATTCTATGGTGGAGAAAAATCATTACATGAAATGTAAAGTTTAAAAAAAAAAACGTCATAGTATAGTATGTCGAAATTTTTCGATGAAAACGTCAAATTTTTCGGATGTTGAAAAAAATCATGAAAACGGTTGTATTTTAGCATGTAGAATGATTCTCTGGTGAACAAAAGTCATTTTGTGAAATTTTGGAAAATTTTACAAAAAAGCCATAGTATAGTATGTCAAAATTTTTCGATAAAAACGTCAAATTTTTCGGATGTTGAAAAAAATGAAAACGGTCATATTGTAGCATGTAAAATGATTCTATTGTGGAGAAAAGTCATTTCATGAAATGTAAAGTTTTACAAAAAAAACGTCATAGTATAGTATGTCAAAATTTTTTGATGAAAACGTCAAATTTTTTTGATGTTGAAAAAAATCATGAAAACGGTCGTATTTTAGCATGTAGATTGATTCTATGGTGGAGGAAAATCATTACATGAAATGTAAAGTTTTACAAAAAAAACGTCATAGTATAGTATGTCGAAATTTTTCGATGAAAACGTCAAATTTTTTTGATGTTGAAAAAAATCATGAAAACGGTCGTATTTTAGCATGTAGAATGATTCTATGGTGGAGAAAAGTCATTTCGTGAAATGTCGTAAAATTTTACAAAAAAAAACGCCATAGTATAGTATGTCGAAATTTTTCAATGAAAACGGTCGTATTGTAGCATGTAAAATGATTCTATCGTGGAGAAAAATCATTTCATGAAATGTAAAGTTTTACAAAAAAAACGCCATAGTATAGTATGTCGAAATTTTTCGATGAAAACGTCAAATTTTTCTGATGTTGAAAAAAATCATGAAAACGGTTGTATTTTAGCATGTAGATTGATTCTATGGTGGAGAAAAGTCATTTCGTGAAATGTCGTAAAATTTTACAAAAAAAAAACGCCATAGTATAGTATGTCGAAATTTTTCGATGAAGGCGTCAAATTTTTCTTATGTTGAAAAAAAATCATGAAAACGGTCGTATATTAGCATGTAAAATGATTCTATGGTGGAAAAAAGTCATTTCATGAAATGTAAAGTTTTACAAAAAAAACGCCATAGTATAGTATATCGAAATTTTTCGATGAAAACGTCAAATTTTTTTGATGTTGAAAAAAATCATGAAAACGATAGTATTTTAGCATGTAGATTGATTCTATGGTGGAGAAAAATCATTACATGAAATGTAAAGTTTAAAAAAAAAAACGTCATAGTATAGTATGTCGAAATTTTTCGATGAAAACGTCAAATTTTTCGGATGTTGAAAAAAATCATGAAAACGGTTGTATTTTAGCATGTAGAATGATTCTCTGGTGAACAAAAGTCATTTTGTGAAATTTTGGAAAATTTTACAAAAAAGCCATAGTATAGTATGTCAAATTTTTCGGATGTTGAAAAAAATGAAAACGGTCATATTGTAGCATGTAAAATGATTCTATTGTGGAGAAAAGTCATTTCATGAAATGTAAAGTTTTACAAAAAAAACGTCATAGTATAGTATGTCAAAATTTTTTGATGAAAACGTCAAATTTTTTTGATGTTGAAAAAAATCATGAAAACGGTCATATTTTAGCATGTAGATTGATTCTATGGTGGAGGAAAATCATTACATGAAATGTAAAGTTTTACAAAAAAGACGTCATAGTATAGTATGTCGAAATTTTTCGATGAAAACGTCAAATTTTTCTGATGTTGAAAAAAATCATGAAAACGGTTGTATTTTAGCATGTAGATTGATTCTATGGTGGAGAAAAGTCATTTCGTGAAATGTCGTAAAATTTTACAAAAAAAAAACGCCATAGTATAGTATGTCGAAATTTTTCGATGAAAACGTCAAGTTTTTCTGATGTTGAAAAAAATCATGAAAACGGTCGTATTGTAGCATGTAAAATGATTCTATTGTGGAGAAAAATCATTTCATGAAATGTTAAGTTTTACAAAAAAAACGCCATAGTATAGTATGTCTAAATTTTTCGATGAAAACCTCAAATTTTTTTGATGTTGAAAAAAATCATGAAAACGGTCGTATTTTAGCATGTAGAATGATTCTATGGTGGAAAAAGGTCATTTCATGAAATGTTGTAAAGTTTTACAAAAAAAACGTCATAGTATAGTATGTCGAAATTTTTCGATGAAAACGTCAAATTTTTCGGATGTTGAAAAAAATCATGAAAACGGTTGTATTTTAGCATGTAGAATGATTCTCTGGTGAACAAAAGTCATTTTGTGAAATTTTGGAAAATTTTACAAAAACGCCATAGTATAGTATGTCGAAATTTTTCAATGAAAACCTCAAATTTTTTGATGTTGAAAAAAATCATGAAAACGGTCGTATTTTAGCATGTAGAATGATTCTATGGTGGAAAAAAATCATTTCATGAAATGTAAAGTTTTACAAAAAAAACGCCATAGTATAGTATGTCGAAATTTTTCGATGAAAACGTCAAATTTTTTTGATGTTGAAAAAAAATCATGAAAACGGTCGAATTATAGCATGTAAAATCATGCTATGGTGGAGAAAAGTCATTTCGTGAAATGTCGTAAAATTTTACAAAAAAAAACGCCATAGTATAGTATGTCGAAATTTTTCGATGAAAACGTCAAATTTTTTTGATGTTGAAAAAAATCATGAAAACGGTCGTAATTTAGCATGTAGATTGATTCTATGGTGGAGGAAAATCATTACATGAAATGTAAAGTTTTACAAAAAAAACGTCATAGTATAGTATGTCGAAATTTTTCGATGAAAACGTCAAATTTTTTTGATGTTGAAAAAAATCATGAAAACGGTCGTATATTAGCATGTAAAATGATTCTATGGTGGAAAAAAGTCATTTCATGAAATGTAAAGTTTTACAAAAAAAACGCCATAGTATAGTATGTCGAAATTTTTCGATGAAAACGTCAAATTTTTTTGATGTTGAAAAAAATCATGAAAACGATAGTATTTTAGCATGTAGATTGATTCTATGGTGGAGAAAAATCATTACATGAAATGTAAAGTTTCACAAAAAAAAGTCATAGTATAGTATGTCGAAATTTTTCGATGAAAACGTCAAATTTTTCGGATGTTGAAAAAAATCATGAAAACGGTTGTATTTTAGCATGTAGAATGATTCTCTGGTGAACAAAAGTCATTTTGTGAAATTTTGGAAAATTTTACAAAAAAGCCATAGTATAGTATGTCAAAATTTTTCGATAAAAACGTCACATTTTTCGGATGTTGAAAAAAATCATGAAAACGGTCATATTGTAGCATGTAAAATGATTCTATGGTGGAGGAAAATCATTACATGAAATGTAAAGTTTTACAAAAAAAACGCCATAGTATAGTATGTCGAAATTTTTCGATGAAAACGTCAGATTTTTCTGATGTTGAAAAAAATCATGAAAACGGTTGTATTTTAGCATGTAAAATGATGCTATGGTGGAGAAGAGTCATTTCGTGAAATGTCGTAAAATTTTACAAAAAAAAAACGCCATAGTATAGTATGTCGAAATTTTTCGATGAAAACGTCAAATTTTTTTGATGTTGAAAAAAATCATGAAAACGGTCGTATTGTAGCATGTAAAATGATTCTATTGTCGGGAAAATCATTTCATGAAATGTAAAGTTTTACAAAAAAGACGTCATAGTATAGTATGTCGAAATTTTTCGATGAAAACGTCAAATTTTTCTGATGTTGAAAAAAATCATGAAAACGGTTGTATTTTAGCATGTAGATTGATTCTATGGTGGAGAAAAGTCATTTCGTGAAATGTCGTAAAATTTTACAAAAAAAAACCGCCATAGTATAGTATGTCGAAATTTTTCGATGAAAACGTCAAGTTTTTCTGATGTTGAAAAAAATCATGAAAACGGTCGTATTGTAGCATGTAAAATGATTCTATTGTGGAGAAAAATCATTTCATGAAATGTTAAGTTTTACAAAAAAAACGCCATAGTATAGTATGTCTAAATTTTTCGATGAAAACCTCAAATTTTTTTGATGTTGAAAAAAATCATGAAAACGGTCGTATTTTAGCATGTAGAATGATTCTATGGTGGAAAAAGGTCATTTCATGAAATTTAAAGTTTTACAAAAAAAACGTCATAGTATAGTATGTCGAAATTTTTCGATGAAAACGTCAAGTTTTTTTGATATTGAAAAAAAATATGAAAACGGTTGTATTTTAGCATGTAGAATGATTCTATGGTGGAAAAAAGTCATTTCGTGAAATTTCGTAAAATTTTACAAAAAAAAAAACGCCATAGTATAGTATGTCTAAATTTTTCGATGAAAACCTCAAATTTTTTTGATGTTGAAAAAAATCATGAAAACGGTCGTATTTTAGCATGTAGAATGATTCTATGGTGGAAAAAGGTCATTTCATGAAATGTAAAGTTTTACAAAAAAAACGTCATAGTATAGTATGTCAAAATTTTTTGATGAAAACGTCAAATTTTTTTGATGTTGAAAAAAATCATGAAAACGGTCGTATTTTAGCATGTAGATTGATTCTATGGTGGAAAGAAGTCATTTCATGAAATGTAAAGTTTTACAAAAAAAACGTCATAGTATAGTATGTCAAAATTTTTTGATGAAAACGTCAAATTTTTTTGATGTTGAAAAAAATCATGAAAACGGTCGTAATTTAGCATGTAGATTGATTCTATGGTTGAGGAAAATCATTACATGAAATGTAAAGTTTTACAAAAAAAACGTCATAGTATAGTATGTCGAAATTTTTCGATGAAAAATGTCAAATTTTTTTGATGTTGAAAAAAATCATGAAAACGTTTGTATTTTAGCATGTAGAATGATTCTATTGTGGAGAAAAATCATTTCATGAAATGTAAAGTTTTACAAAAAAAAACACCATAGTATAGTATGTCGAAATTTTTCGATAAAAACGTCAAATTTTTCTGATGTCGAAAAAAATCATGAAAACGGTCGAATTATAGCATGTAAAATGATGCTATTGTGGAGAAAAGTCATTTCGTGAAATGTCGTAAAATTTTACAAAAAAAAAACGCCATAGTATAGTATGTCGAAATTTTTCGATTAAAACGTCAAATTTTTTTGATGTTGAAAAAAATCATGAAAACGGTCGTATTTTAGCATGTAGATTGATTCTATGGTGGAGAAAAATCATTGCATGAAATGTAAAGTTTTACAAAAAAAACGCCATAGTATAGTATGTCGAAATTTTTCGATGAAAACGTCAAATTTTTCGGATGTTGAAAAAAATCATGAAAACGGTTGTATTTTAGCATGTAGAATGATTCTCTGGTGAACAAAAGTCATTTTGTGAAATTTTGGAAAATTTTACAAAAACGCCATAGTATAGTATGTCGAAATTTTTCGATGAAAACGTCAAATTTTTTTGATGTTGAAAAAAAATCATGAAAACGGTCGTATATTAGCATGTAAAATCATGCTATGGTGGAGAAAAGTCATTTCGTGAAATGTCGTAAAATTTTACAAAAAAAAACGCCATAGTATAGTATGTCGAAATTTTTCAAAGATAACGGTCGTATTGTAGCATGTAAAATGATTCTATCGTGGAGAAAAATCATTTCATGAAATGTAAAGTTTTACAAAAAAAACGCCATAGTATAGTATGTCGAAATTTTTCGATGAAAACGTCAGATTTTTCTGATGTTGAAAAAAGTCATGAAAACTGTCGTATTGTAGCATGTAAAATGATTCTATTGTGGAGAAAAATAGTTTCATGAAATGTAAAGTTTTACAAAAAAACGCCATAGTATAGTATGTCGAAATTTTTCGATGAAGGCGTCAAATTTTACTTATGTTGAAAAAAAATCATGAAAACGGTTGTATTTTAGCATATAGAATGATTCTCTGGTGAACAAAAGTCATTTTGTGAAATTTTGGAAAATTTTACAAAAAAGCCATAGTATAGTATGTCAAAATTTTTCGATAAAAACGTCAAATTTTTCGGATGTTGAAAAAAATGAAAACGGTCATATTGTAGCATGTAAAATGATTCTATTGTGGAGAAAAATCATTACATGAAATGTAAAGTTTTACAAAAAAAACGTCATAGTATAGTATGTCGAAATTTTTCGATGAAAACCTCAAATTTTTTTGATGTTGAAAAAAATCATGAAAACGGTCGTATTTTAGCATGTAGATTGATTCTATGGTGGAGGAAAATCATTACATGAAATGTAAAGTTTTACAAAAAAAACGCCATAGTATAGTATGTCGAAATTTTTCGATGAAAACGTCAGATTTTTCTGATGTTGAAAAAAATCATGAAAACGGTTGGATTTTAGCATGTAAAATGATGCTATGGTGGAGAAAAGTCATTTCGTGAAATGTCGTAAAATTTTACAAAAAAAAAACGCCATAGTATAGTATGTCGAAATTTTTCGATGAAAACGTCAAATTTTTTTGATGTTGAAAAAAATCATGAAAACGGTCGTATTGTAGCATGTAAAATGATTCTATTGTGGGGAAAATCATTTCATGAAATGTAAAGTTTTACAAAAAAGACGTCATAGTATAGTATGTCAAAATTTTTCGATGAAAACGTCAAATTTTTCTGATGTTGAAAAAAATCATGAAAACGGTTGTATTTTAGCATGTAGAATGATTCTATGGTGGAGAAAAGTCATTTCGTGAAATGTCGTAAAATTTTACAAAAAAAAAACGCCATAGTATAGTATGTCGAAATTTTTCAATGAAAACGGTCGTATTGTAGCATGTAAAATGATTCTATCGTGGAGAAAAATCATTTCATGAAATGTAAAGTTTTACAAAAAAAACGCCATAGTATAGTATGTCGAAATTTTTCGATGAAAACGTCAAATTTTTCTGATGTTGAAAAAAATCATGAAAACGGTTGTATTTTAGCATGTAGATTGATTCTATGGTGGAGAAAAGTCATTTCGTGAAATGTCGTAAAATTTTACAAAAAAAAAACGCCATAGTATAGTATGTCGAAATTTTTCGATGAAAACGTTAAGTTTTTCTGATGTTGAAAAAAAATCATGAAAACGGTCGTATTGTAGCATGTAAAATGATTCTATTGTGGAGAAAAATCATTTCATGAAATGTTAAGTTTTACAAAAAAAACGCCATAGTATAGTATGTCTAAATTTTTCGATGAAAACCTCAAATTTTTTTGATGTTGAAAAAAATCATGAAAACGGTCGTATTTTAGCATGTAGAATGATTCTATGGTGGAAAAAGGTCATTTCATGAAATGTTGTAAAGTTTTACAAAAAAAACGTCATAGTATAGTATGTCGAAATTTTTCGATGAAAACGTCAAATTTTTCGGATGTTGAAAAAAATCATGAAAACGGTTGTATTTTAGCATGTAGAATGATTCTCTGGTGAACAAAAGTCATTTTGTGAAATTTTGGAAAATTTTACAAAAACGCCATAGTATAGTATGTCGAAATTTTTCGATGAAAACCTCAAATTTTTTGATGTTGAAAAAAATCATGAAAACGGTCGTATTTTAGCATGTAGAATGATTCTATGGTGGAAAAAAATCATTTCATGAAATGTAAAGTTTTACAAAAAAAACGCCATAGTATAGTATGTCGAAATTTTTCAATGAAAACGTCAGATTTTTTTGATGTTGAAAAAAAATCATGAAAACGGTCGAATTATAGCATGTAAAATCATGCTATGGTGGAGAAAAGTCATTTCGTGAAATGTCGTATAATTTTACAAAAAAAAACGCCATAGTATAGTATGTCGAAATTTTTCAAAGAAAACGGTCGTATTGTAGCATGTAAAATGATTCTATCGTGGAGAAAAATCATTTCATGAAATGTAAAGTTTTACAAAAAAAACACCATAGTATAGTATGTCGAAATTTTTCGATGAAAACGTCAGATTTTTCTGATGTTGAAAAAAGTCATGAAAACTGTCGTATTGTAGCATGTAAAATGATTCTATTGTGGAGAAAAATAGTTTCATGAAATGTAAAGTTTTACAAAAAAACGCCATAGTATAGTATGTCGAAATTTTTCGATGAAGGCGTCAAATTTTTCTTATGTTGAAAAAAAATCATGAAAACGGTCGTATATTAGCATGTAAAATGATTCTATGGTGGAAAAAAGTCATTTCATGAAATGTAAAGTTTTACAAAAAAAACGCCATAGTATGTCGAAATTTTTCGATGAAAACGTCAAATTTTTTTGATGTTGAAAAAAATCATGAAAACGGTTGTATTTTAGCATGTAGAATGATTCTCTGGTGAACAAAAGTCATTTTGTGAAATTTTGGAAAATTTTACAAAAAAGCCATAGTATAGTATGTCAAAATGTTTCGATAAAAACGTCAAATTTTTCGGATGTTGAAAAAAATGAAAACGGTCATATTGTAGCATGTAAAATGATTCTATTGTGGAGAAAAGTCATTTCATGAAATGTAAAGTTTTACAAAAAAAACGCCATAGTATGTCAAAATTTTTCGATGAAAACGTCAAATTTTTTTGATGTTGAAAAAAATCATGAAAACGGTCGTATTTTAGCATGTAGATTGATTCTATGGTGGAGGAAAATCATTACATGAAATGTAAAGTTTTACAAAAAAAACGCCATAGTATGTCAAAATTTTTCGATGAAAACGTCAAATTTTTTTGATGTTGAAAAAAATCATGAAAACGGTCGTATTTTAGCATGTAGAATGATTCTATGGTGGAAAAAGGTCATTTCATGAAATGTTGTAAAGTTTTACAAAAAAAACGTCATAGTATAGTATGTCGAAATTTTTCGATGAAAACGTCAAATTTTTCGGATGTTGAAAAAAATCATGAAAACGGTTGTATTTTAGCATGTAGAATGATTCTCTGGTGAACAAAAGTCATTTTGTGAAATTTTGGAAAATTTTACAAAAACGCCATAGTATAGTATGTCGAAATTTTTCGATGAAAACGTCAGATTTTTTTGATGTTGAAAAAAAATCATGAAAACGGTCGAATTATAGCATGTAAAATCATGCTATGGTGGAGAAAAGTCATTTCGTGAAATGTCGTAAAATTTTACAAAAAAAAACGCCATAGTATAGTATGTCGAAATTTTTCAAAGAAAACGGTCGTATTGTAGCATGTAAAATGATTCTATTGTGGAGAAAAATAGTTTCATGAAATGTAAAGTTTTACAAAAAAACGCCATAGTATAGTATGTCGAAATTTTTCGATGAAGGCGTCAAATTTTTCTTATGTTGAAAAAAAATCATGAAAACGGTCGTATATTAGCATGTAAAATGATTCTATGGTGGAAAAAAGTCATTTCATGAAATGTAAAGTTTTACAAAAAAAACGCCATAGTATGTCGAAATTTTTCGATGAAAACGTCAAATTTTTTTGATGTTGAAAAAAATCATGAAAACGGTTGTATTTTAGCATGTAGAATGATTCTCTGGTGAACAAAAGTCATTTTGTGAAATTTTGGAAAATTTTACAAAAAAGCCATAGTATAGTATGTCAAAATTTTTCGATAAAAACGTCAAATTTTTCGGATGTTGAAAAAAATGAAAACGGTCATATTGTAGCATGTAAAATGATTCTATTGTGGAGAAAAGTCATTTCATGAAATGTAAAGTTTTACAAAAAAAAACGTCATAGTATAGTATGTCAAAATTTTTTGATGAAAACGTCAAATTTTTTTGATGTTGAAAAAAATCATGAAAACGGTCGTATTTTAGCATGTAGATTGATTCTATGGTGGAGGAAAATCATTACATGAAATGTAAAGTTTTACAAAAAAAACGTCATAGTATAGTATGTCGAAATTTTTCGATGAAAACATCAAATTTTTTTGATGTTGAAAAAAATCATGAAAACGGTCGTATTTTAGCATGTAGAATGATTCTATGGTGGAGAAAAGTCATTTCGTGAAATGTCGTAAAATTTTACAAAAAAAAACGCCATAGTATAGTATGTCGAAATTTTTCAATGAAAACGGTCGTATTGTAGCATGTAAAATGATTCTATCGTGGAGAAAAATCATTTCATGAAATGTAAAGTTTTACAAAAAAAACGCCATAGTATAGTATGTCGAAATTTTTCGATGAAAACGTCAGATTTTTCTGATGTTGAAAAAAATCATGAAAACGGTTGTATTTTAGCATGTAAAATGATGCTATGGTGGAGAAAAGTCATTTCGTGAAATGTCGTAAAATTTTACAAAAAAAAAACGCCATAGTATAGTATGTCGAAATTTTTCGATGAAAACGTCAAATTTTTTTGATGTTGAAAAAAATCATGAAAACGGTCGTATTGTAGCATGTAAAATGATTCTATTGTGGGGAAAATCATTTCATGAAATGTAAAGTTTTACAAAAAAGACGTCATAGTATAGTATGTCGAAATTTTTCGATGAAAACATCAAATTTTTTTGATGTTGAAAAAAATCATGAAAACGGTCGTATTTTAGCATGTAGAATGATTCTATGGTGGAGAAAAGTCATTTCGTGAAATGTCGTAAAATTTTACAAAAAAAAACGCCATAGTATAGTATGTCGAAATTTTTCAATGAAAACGGTCGTATTGTAGCATGTAAAATGATTCTATCGTGGAGAAAAATCATTTCATGAAATGTAAAGTTTTACAAAAAAAACGCCATAGTATAGTATGTCGAAATTTTTCGATGAAAACGTCAGATTTTTCTGATGTTGAAAAAAATCATGAAAACGGTTGTATTTTAGCATGTAAAATGATGCTATGGTGGAGAAAAGTCATTTCGTGAAATGTCGTAAAATTTTACAAAAAAAAAACGCCATAGTATAGTATGTCGAAATTTTTCGATGAAAACGTCAAATTTTTTTGATGTTGAAAAAAATCATGAAAACGGTCGTATTGTAGCATGTAAAATGATTCTATTGTGGGGAAAATCATTTCATGAAATGTAAAGTTTTACAAAAAAGACGTCATAGTATAGTATGTCGAAATTTTTCGATGAAAACGTCAAATTTTTCTGATGTTGAAAAAAATCATGAAAACGGTTGTATTTTAGCATGTAGATTGATTCTATGGTGGAGAAAAGTCATTTCGTGAAATGTCGTAAAATTTTACAAAAAAAAAACGCCATAGTATAGTATGTCGAAATTTTTCGATGAAAACGTCAAATTTTTTTGATGTTGAAAAAAATCATGAAAACGATAGTATTTTAGCATGTAGATTGATTCTATAGTGGAGAAAAATCATTACATGAAATGTAAAGTTTTACAAAAAAAACGTCATAGTATAGTATGTCGAAATTTTTCGATGAAAACGTCAAATTTTTCGGATGTTGAAAAAAATCATGAAAACGGTTGTATTTTAGCATGTAGAATGATTCTCTGGTGAACAAAAGTCATTTTGTGAAATTTTGGAAAATTTTACAAAAAAGCCATAGTATAGTATGTCAAAATTTTTCGATAAAAACGTCAAATTTTTCGGATGTTGAAAAAAATCATGAAAACGGTCGTATTTTAGCATGTAGATTGATTCTATGGTGGAGAAAAATCATTACATGAAATGTAAAGTTTTACAAAAAAAACGTCATAGTATAGTATGTCGAAATTTTTCGATGAAAAGCTCAAATTGTTTTGATGTTGAAAAAAATCATGAAAACGTTCGTATTGTAGCATGTAAAATGATTCTATTGTGGAGAAAAGTCATTTCATGAAATGTAAAGTTTTACAAAAAAAACGTCATAGTATAGTATGTCGAAATTCTTCGATGAAAACGTCAAATTTTTTTGATGTTGAAAAAAATCATGAAAACGGTCGTATTTTAGCATGTAGAATGATTCTATGGTGGAAAAAAGTAATTTCATGAAATGTTAAGTTTTACAAAAAAAACGCCATAGTATAGTATGTCCAAATTTTTCTGATGTCGAAAAAAATCATGAAAACGGTCGTATTGTAGCATGTAAAATGATTCTATTGTGGAGAAAAATCATTTCATGAAATGTAAAGTTTTACAAAAAAAACGCCATAGTATAGTATGTCTAAATTTTTCGATGAAAACCTCAAATTTTTTTGATGTTGAAAAAAATCATGAAAACGGTTGTATTTTAGCATGTAGAATGATTCTATGGTGGAAAAAAGTCATTTCATAAAATGTTGTAAAATTTTACAAAAAAAACGTCATAGTATAGTATGTCGAAATTTTTCTATGAAAACGTCAAATTTTTCTGATGTTTAAAAAAATCATGAAAACGGTTGTATTTTAGCATGTAGAATGATTCTCTGGTGGAGAAAAGTCATTTCGTGAAATGTCGTAAAATTTTACAAAAAAAAAACGCCATAGTATAGTATGTTGAAATTTTTCGATGAAAACCTCAAATTTTTTTGATGTTTAAAAAAATCATGAAAACGTTTGTATTTTAGCATGTAGATTGATTCTATGGTGGAGAAAACTCATTTCGTGAAATGTCGTAAAATTTTACAAAAAAAAACCGCCATAGTATAGTATGTCTAAATTTTTCGATGAAAACCTCAAATTTTTTTGATGTTGAAAAAAATCATGAAAACGGTCGTATTTTAGCATGTAGAATGATTCTATGGTGGAAAAAGGTCATTTCATGAAATGTAAAGTTTTGCAAAAAAAAGTCATAGTATAGTATGTCGAAATTTTTCGATGAAAAACGTCAAGCTTTTTTGATATTGAAAAAAAATATGAAAACGTTTGTATTTTAGCATGTAGAATGATTCTATTGTGGAAAAAAGTCATTTCATGAAATGTAAAGTTTTACAAAAAAAAAGTCATAGTATGGTCTGTCGAAATTTTTCGATGAAAAATGTCAAATTTTTTTGATGTTGAAAAAAATCATGAAAACGGTCGTATTTTAGCATGTAGATTGATTCTATGGTGGAGAAAAGTCATTTCGTGACATGTCGTAAAATTTTACAAAAAAAAAACGCCATAGTATAAAATTTTTCGATGAAAACCTCAAATTTTTTTGATGTTTAAAAAAATCATGAAAACGTTCGTATTGTAGCATGTAAAATGATTCTATTGTGAACAAAAGTCATTTTGTGAAATTTTGGAAAATTTTACAAAAAAGCCATAGTATAGTATGTCGAAATTTTTCGATAAAAACGTCAAATTTTTCTGATGTCGAAAAAAATCATGAAAACGGTCATATTGTAGCATGTAGAATGATTCTATGGTGGAAAAAAGTCATTTCATGAAATGTAAAGTTTTACAAAAAAAACATCATAGTATAGTATGTCGAAATTTTTCGATGAAAATGTCAAATTTTTTTGATGTTGAAAAAAATCATGAAAACGGTCGTATTTTAGCATGTAGATTGATTCTATGGTGGAGAAAAATCATTACATGAAATGTAAAGTTTTACAAAAAAAACGTCATAGTATAGTATGTCGAAATTTTTCGATGAAAAGCTCAAATTGTTTTGATGTTGAAAAAAATCATGAAAACGGTCGTATTTTAGCATGTAAAATGATTCTATTGTGGAGAAAAGTCATTTCATGAAATGTAAAGTTTTACAAAAAAAACGTCATAGTATAGTATGTCGAAATTTTTCGATTAAAACCTCAAATTTTTTTGATGTTTAAAAAAAATCATGAAAACGTACGTATTGTAGCATGTAAAATGATTCTATTGTGGAGAAAAGTCATTTCATGAAATGTAAAGTTTTACAAAAAAAACGTCATAGTATAGTATGTCGAAATTTTTCGATGAAAACGTAAAATTTTTTTGATGTTGAAAAAAATCATGAAAACGGTCGTATTTTAGCATGTAGAATGATTCTATGGTGGAAAAAAGTAATTTCATGAAATGTAAAGTTTTACAAAAAAAACGCCATAGTATAGTATGTCCAAATTTTTCTGATGTCGAAAAAAATCATGAAAACGGTCGTATTGTAGCATGTAAAATGATTCTATTGTGGAGAAAAATCATTTCATGAAATGTAAAGTTTTACAAAAAAAACGCCATAGTATAGTATGTCTAAATTTTTCGATGAAAACCTCAAATTTTTTTGATGTTGAAAAAAATCATGAAAACGGTCGTATTTTAGCATGTAGAATGATTCTATGGTGGAAAAAAGTCATTTCATAAAATGTTGTAAAATTTTACAAAAAAAACGTCATAGTATAGTATGTCGAAATTTTTCTATGAAAACGTCAAGTTTTTTTTATATTGAAAAAAAAATATGAAAACGTTTGTATTTTAGCATGTAGATTGATTCTATGGTGGAGAAAAGTCATTTTGTTAAATGTCGTAAAATTTTACAAAAAAAACGCCATAGTATAGTATGTCGAAATTTTTCGATAAAAACGTCAAATTTTTCTGATGTTGAAAAAAATCATGAAAACGGTCATATTGTAGCATGTAAAATGATTCTATTGTGGAGAAAAATCATTTCATGAAATGTAAAGTTTTACAAAAAAAACGTCACAGTATAGTATGTCGAAAGTTTTCGATGAAAACCTCAAATTTTTTTGATGTTTAAAAAAATCATGAAAACATTCGTATTATAGCATGTAAAATGATTCTATGGTGGAAAAAAGTCATTTCATGAAATGTCAAGTTTTACAAAAAAAAGTCATAGTATAGTATGTCGAAATTTTTCGATGAAAAATGTCAAATTTTTTTGATGTTTAAAAAAATCATGAAAACGGTTGTATTTTAGCATGTAGATTGATTCTATGGTGGAGAAAAGTCATTTCGTGAAATGTCGTAAAATTTTACAAAAAAAAACGCCATAGTATAGTATGTCGAAATTTTTCGATGAAAACCTCAAATTTTTTTGATGTTTAAAAAAATCATGAAAACAGTCATATTGTAGCATGTAAAATGATTCTATTGTGGAGAAAAATCATTTCATGAAATGTAAATTTTTACAAAAAAAAACGCCATAGTATAGTATGTCGAAATTTTTCGATGAAAACGTCAAATTTTTCGGATGTTGAAAAAAATCATGAAAACGGTTGTATTTTAGCATGTAGAATGATTCTCTGGTGAACAAAAGTCATTTTGTGAAATTTTGGAAAATTTTACAAAAAAGCCATAGTATAGTATGTCGAAATTTTTCGATAAAAACGTTTAATTTTTCTGATGTCGAAAAAAATCATGAAAACGGTCATATTGTAGCATGTAGAATGATTCTATGGTGGAAAAAAGTCATTTCATGAAATGTAAAGTTTTACAAAAAAAAGTCATAGTATAGTATGTCGAAATTTTTCGATGAAAACGTCAAATTTTTTTGATGTTGAAAAAAATCATGAAAACGGTCGAATTATAGCATGTAAAATGATCCTATGGTGGAGAAAAGTCATTTCGTGAAATGTCGTAAAATTTTACAAAAAAAAACGCCATAGTATAGTATGTCGAAATTTTTCGATGAAAACGTCAAATTCTTCTGATGTTGAAAAAAATGAAAACGGTCATATTGTAGCATGTAAAATGATTTTATTGTATAGAAAAGTCATTTCATGAAATATAAAGTTTTACAAAAAAAAGTCATAGTATAGTATGTCGAAATTTTTCGATGAAAACGTCAAATTTTTTTGACGTTGAAAAAAATCATGAAAACGGTCGTATTTTAGCATGTAGATTGATTCTATGGTGGAGAAAAATCATTACATGAAATGTAAAGTTTTACAAAAAAAACGTCATAGTATAGTATGTCGAAATTTTTCGATGAAAAGCTCAAATTGTTTTGATGTTGAAAAAAATCATGAAAACGGTCGTATTTTAGCATGTAAAATGATTCTATAGTGGAGAAAAGTCATTTCATGAAATGTAAAGTTTTACAAAAAAAACGTCATAGTATAGTATGTCGAAATTTTTCGATGAAAACCTCAAATTTTTTTGATGTTGAAAAAAATCATGAAAACGGTCGTATTTTAGCATGTAGAATGATTCTATGGTGGAAAAAAGTCATTTCATGAAATGTTGGAAAATTTTACAAAAAAAACGTCATAGTATAGTATGTCGAAATTTTTCGATTAAAACCTCAAATTTTTTTGATGTTTAAAAAAATCATGAAAACGTTCGTATTGTAGCATGTAAAATGATTCTATTGTGGAGAAAAGTCATTTCATGAAATGTAAAGTTTTACAAAAAAAACGTCATAGTATAGTATGTCGAAATTTTTCGATGAAAACGTCAAATTTTTTTGATGTTGAAAAAGATCATGAAAACGGTCGTATTTTAGCATGTAGAATGATTCTATGGTGGAAAAAAGTAATTTCATGAAATGTAAAGTTTTACAAAAAAAACGCCATAGTATAGTATGTCCAAATTTTTCTGATGTCGAAAAAAATCATGAAAACGGTCGTATTGTAGCATGTAAAATGATTCTATTGTGGAGAAAAATCATTTCATGAAATGTAAAGTTTTACAAAAAAAAATGCCATAGTATAGTATGTCGAAATTTTTCGATGAAAACGTCAAATTTTTCGGATGTTGAAAAAAATCATGAAAACGGTTGTATTTTAGCATGTAGAATGATTCTCTGGTGAACAAAAGTCATTTTGTGAAATTTTGGAAAATTTTACAAAAAAGCCATAGTATAGTATGTCGAAATTTTTCGATAAAAACGTCAAATTTTTCTGATGTCGAAAAAAATCATGAAAACGGTCATATTGTAGCATGTAGAATGATTCTATGGTGGAAAAAAGTCATTTCATGAAATGTAAAGTTTTACAAAAAAAAGTCATAGTATAGTATGTCGAAATTTTTCGATGAAAACGTCAAATTTTTTTGATGTTGAAAAAAATCATGAAAACGGTCGAATTATAGCATGTAAAATGATGCTATGGTGGAGAAAAGTCATTTCGTGAAATGTCGTAAAATTTTACAAAAAAAAGCGCCATAGTATAGTATGTCGAAATTTTTCGATGAAAACGTCAAATTTTTTTGATGTTGAAAAAAATCATGAAAACGGTCGAATTATAGTATGTAAAATGATGCTATGGTGGAGAAAAGTCATTTCGTGAAATGTCGTAAAATTTTACAAAAAAAACGCCATAGTATAGTATGTCGAAATTTTTCGATGAAAACGTCAAATTTTTCTGATGTTGAAAAAAATCATGAAAACGTTCGTATTATAGCATGTAAAATGATTCTATGGTGGAAAAAAGTCATTTTGTGAAATGTCGTAAAATTTTACAAAAAAAAACGCCATAGTATGGTATGTCGAAATTTTTTGATGAAAACGTCAAATTTTTCGGATGTTGAAAAAAATCTTGAAAACGGTCGTATTTTAGCATGTAGAATGATTCTTTGGTGAACAAAAGTCATTTTGTGAAATTTTGGAAAATTTTACAAAAAAGCCATAGTATAGTATGTCGAAATTTTTCGATAAAAACGTTTAATTTTTCTGATGTCGAAAAAAATCATGAAAACGGTCATATTGTAGCATGTAGAATGATTCTATGGTGGAAAAAAGTCATTTCATGAAATGTAAAGTTTTACAAAAAAAAGTCATAGTATAGTATGTCGAAATTTTTCGATGAAAACGTCAAATTTTTTTGATGTTGAAAAAAATCATGAAAACGGTCGAATTATAGCATGTAAAATGATCCTATGGTGGAGAAAAGTCATTTCGTGAAATGTCGTAAAATTTTACAAAAAAAAACGCCATAGTATAGTATGTCGAAATTTTTCGATGAAAACGTCAAATTCTTCTGATGTTGAAAAAAATGAAAACGGTCATATTGTAGCATGTAAAATGATTTTATTGTATAGAAAAGTCATTTCATGAAATGTAAAGTTTTACAAAAAAAACGTCATAGTATAGTATGTCGAAATTTTTCGATGAAAACGTCAAATTTTTTTGATGTTGAAAAAAATCATGAAAACGGTCGTATTTTAGCATGTAGATTGATTCTATGGTGGAGAAAAATCATTACATGAAATGTAAAGTTTTACAAAAAAAACGTCATAGTATAGTATGTCGAAATTTTTCGATGAAAACGTCAAATTTTTTTGACGTTGAAAAAAATCATGAAAACGGTCGTATTTTAGCATGTAGATTGATTCTATGGTGGAGAAAAATCATTACATGAAATGTAAAGTTTTACAAAAAAAACGTCATAGTATAGTATGTCGAAATTTTTCGATGAAAAGCTCAAATTGTTTTGATGTTGAAAAAAATCATGAAAACGGTCGTATTTTAGCATGTAAAATGATTCTATAGTGGAGAAAAGTCATTTCATGAAATGTAAAGTTTTACAAAAAAAACGTCATAGTATAGTATGTCGAAATTTTTCGATGAAAACGTCAAATTTTTTTGATGTTGAAAAAAATCATGAAAACGGTTGTATTTTAGCATGTAGAATGATTCTATGGTGGAAAAAAGTCATTTCATGAAATGTAAAGTTTTACAAAAAAAACGTCATAGTATAGTATGTCTAAATTTTTCGATGAAAACGTCAAATTTTTTTGATGTTGAAAAAGATCATGAAAACGGTCGTATTTTAGCATGTAGAATGATTCTATGGTGGAAAAAAGTAATTTCATGAAATGTAAAGTTTTACAAAAAAAACGCCATAGTATAGTATGTCCAAATTTTTCTGATGTCGAAAAAAATCATGAAAACGGTCGTATTGTAGCATGTAAAATGATTCTATTGCGGAGAAAAATCATTTCATGAAATGTAAAGTTTTACAAAAAAAAATGCCATAGTATAGTATGTCGAAATTTTTCGATGAAAACGTCAAATTTTTCGGATGTTGAAAAAAATCATGAAAACGGTTGTATTTTAGCATGTAGAATGATTCTCTGGTGAACAAAAGTCATTTTGTGAAATTTTGGAAAATTTTACAAAAAAGCCATAGTATAGTATGTCGAAATTTTTCGATAAAAACGTCATATTTTTCTGATGTCGAAAAAAATCATGAAAACGGTCATATTGTAGCATGTAGAATGATTCTATGGTGGAAAAAAGTCATTTCATGAAATGTAAAGTTTTACAAAAAAAAGTCATAGTATAGTATGTCGAAATTTTTCGATGAAAACGTCAAATTTTTTTGATGTTGAAAAAAATCATGAAAACGGTCGAATTATAGCATGTAAAATGATGCTATGGTGGAGAAAAGTCATTTCGTGAAATGTCGTAAAATTTTACAAAAAAAAGCGCCATAGTATAGTATGTCGAAATTTTTCGATGAAAACGTCAAATTTTTTTGATGTTGAAAAAAATCATGAAAACGGTCGAATTATAGTATGTAAAATGATGCTATGGTGGAGAAAAGTCATTTCGTGAAATGTCGTAAAATTTTACAAAAAAAACGCCATAGTATAGTATGTCGAAATTTTTCGATGAAAACGTCAAATTTTTCTGATGTTGAAAAAAATCATGAAAACGTTCGTATTATAGCATGTAAAATGATTCTATGGTGGAAAAAAGTCATTTTGTGAAATGTCGTAAAATTTTACAAAAAAAAACGCCATAGTATGGTATGTCGAAATTTTTTGATGAAAACGTCAAATTTTTCGGATGTTGAAAAAAATCTTGAAAACGGTCGTATTTTAGCATGTAGAATGATTCTTTGGTGAACAAAAGTCATTTTGTGAAATTTTGGAAAATTTTACAAAAAAGCCATAGTATAGTATGTCGAAATTTTTCGATAAAAACGTTTAATTTTTCTGATGTCGAAAAAAATCATGAAAACGGTCATATTGTAGCATGTAGAATGATTCTATGGTGGAAAAAAGTCATTTCATGAAATGTAAAGTTTTACAAAAAAAAGTCATAGTATAGTATGTCGAAATTTTTCGATGAAAACGTCAAATTTTTTTGATGTTTAAAAAAATCATGAAAACGGTCGAATTATAGCATGTAAAATGATCCTATGGTGGAGAAAAGTCATTTCGTGAAATGTCGTAAAATTTTACAAAAAAAAACGCCATAGTATAGTATGTCGAAATTTTTCGATGAAAACGTCAAATTCTTCTGATGTTGAAAAAAATGAAAACGGTCATATTGTAGCATGTAAAATGATTTTATTGTTGAGAAAAGTCATTTCATGAAATGTAAAGTTTTACAAAAAAAACGTCATAGTATAGTATGTCGAAATTTTTCGATGAAAACGTCAAATTTTTTTGATGTTGAAAAAAATCATGAAAACGGTCGTATTTTAGCATGTAGATTGATTCTATGGTGGAGAAAAATCATTACATGAAATGTAAAGTTTTACAAAAAAAACGTCATAGTATAGTATGTCGAAATTTTTCGATGAAAACGTCAAATTTTTTTGACGTTGAAAAAAATCATGAAAACGGTCGTATTTTAGCATGTAGATTGATTCTATGTTGGAGAAAAATCATTACATGAAATGTAAAGTTTTACAAAAAAAACGTCATAGTATAGTATGTCGAAATTTTTCGATGAAAAGCTCAAATTGTTTTGATGTTGAAAAAAATCATGAAAACGGTCGTATTTTAGCATGTAAAATGATTCTATAGTGGAGAAAAGTCATTTCATGAAATGTAAAGTTTTACAAAAAAAACGTCATAGTATAGTATGTCGAAATTTTTCGATGAAAACCTCAAATTTTTTTGATGTTGAAAAAAATCATGAAAACGGTTGTATTTTAGCATGTAAAATGATTCTATTGTGGAAAAAAGTCATTTCATGAAATGTTGGAAAATTTTACAAAAAAAACGTCATAGTATAGTATGTCGAAATTTTTCGATTAAAACCTCAAATTTTTTTGATGTTTAAAAAAATCATGAAAACGTTCGTATTGTAGCATGTAAAATGATTCTATTGTGGAGAAAAGTCATTTCATGAAATGTAAAGTTTTACAAAAAAAACGTCATAGTATAGTATGTCGAAATTTTTCGATGAAAACGTCAAATTTTTTTGATGTTGAAAAAAATCATGAAAACGGTCGTATTTTAGCATGTAGAATGATTCTATGGTGGAAAAAAGTAATTTCATGAAATGTAAAGTTTTACAAAAAAAACGCCATGGTATAGTATGTCCAAATTTTTCTGATGTCGAAAAAAATCATGAAAACGGTCGTATTGTAGCATGTAAAATGATTCTATTGCGGAGAAAAATCATTTCATGAAATGTAAAGTTTTACAAAAAAAAATGCCATAGTATAGTATGTCGAAATTTTTCGATGAAAACGTCAAATTTTTCGGATGTTGAAAAAAATCATGAAAACGGTTGTATTTTAGCATGTAGAATGATTCTCTGGTGAACAAAAGTCATTTTGTGAAATTTTGGAAAATTTTACAAAAAAGCCATAGTATAGTATGTCGAAATTTTTCGATAAAAACGTCATATTTTTCTGATGTCGAAAAAAATCATGAAAACGGTCATATTGTAGCATGTAGAATGATTCTATGGTGGAAAAAAGTCATTTCATGAAATGTAAAGTTTTACAAAAAAAAGTCATAGTATAGTATGTCGAAATTTTTCGATGAAAACGTCAAATTTTTTTGATGTTGAAAAAAATCATGAAAACGGTCGAATTATAGCATGTAAAATGATGCTATGGTGGAGAAAAGTCATTTCGTGAAATGTCGTAAAATTTTACAAAAAAAAGCGCCATAGTATAGTATGTCGAAATTTTTCGATGAAAACGTCAAATTTTTTTGATGTTGAAAAAAATCATGAAAACGGTCGAATTATAGTATGTAAAATGATGCTATGGTGGAGAAAAGTCATTTCGTGAAATGTCGTAAAATTTTACAAAAAAAACGCCATAGTATAGTATGTCGAAATTTTTCGATGAAAACGTCAAATTTTTCTGATGTTGAAAAAAATCATGAAAACGTTCGTATTATAGCATGTAAAATGATTCTATGGTGGAAAAAAGTCATTTCGTGAAATGTCGTAAAATTTTACAAAAAAAAACGCCATAGTATGGTATGTCGAAATTTTTTGATGAAAACGTCAAATTTTTCGGATGTTGAAAAAAATCTTGAAAACGGTCGTATTTTAGCATGTAGAATGATTCTTTGGTGAACAAAAGTCATTTTGTGAAATTTTGGAAAATTTTACAAAAAACGCCATAGTATAGATGTCAAAATTTTTCGATAAAAACGTCAAATTTTTCGGATGTTGAAAAAAATGAAAACGGTCGTATTTTAGCATGTAGAATGATTCTATGGTGGAAAAAAGTCATTTCGTGAAATGTCGTAAAATTTTACAAAAAAAGCGCCATTATAGTATGTCGAATTGTCGCATGTAAAATGATTCTATTGTGGAGAAAAGTCATTTCATGAAATGTAAAGTTTTACAAAAAAACGCCATAGTATAGTATGTCGAAAATTTTACGATGAAAACGTCATAGTATACTATGTCGATAAATTTTGTGAAAAAAACGTCATAGGATAGTATGTCGATAAATTTGGTGAAATAACATCATAGTATAGTATGTCAATAAATTTTGTCAAAAAGGCATATTATTTCAATAAATGTCATGAAAAATATCACAGTATGGTATGTCAATAAATGAAAAAGTCATCGTATAGTATCTCACAAAAAATTCGTAGAATAGCATGTCAAAAAAAAATTAAAAAGTCACAGTATAGAATGTCGAAAAATAAAAAGTCAGTGTAGCATTTCGCAGAAATAAAAGTCATAGTATAGTATTTCCATAAGTAAAAAGGCCATAGTATAGTGTCTGAATGTTCTCATTCATCCAGGTCATACTCATACTGACAACAATTGAATCAAAGGCAACTGGACTTAGATTTGTCTGTGAAGACGTTTCGCCCCTTATCCAAGTGGCTTCTTCAGTTCGAACTCTACAGTCTGACTAGTCCCACTAATCTGACGATATAGCCATGGTATAGTATGTCAAAAAATAAAGTCATAGTATTGCATGTTGAAAAATAAAAAAGCCATAGCATAGCATGTCACAAGAATAAAAAAATTCATCATATCGGAAAACAAATCAAGACATAATATAGCATGTTAAAACATAAAAAATTCATAGCATATGTCAAAAAATAAAGAAATCATTGTATAGTATGTCAACAAAATTAATTAGCCATAGTGTACCATGTTGAAAAAATAAACAGTATATCATGTCAAAAAATAAAAAGTCATGGTATAGTATGTCGCAAAAATAGTCATAGAAAAAAGTCATAGTTTTGCATGTCGATAAATAAAAAAGTCATAGTATAGTATGTCAAAACAATAGTCATAATATATTATGTATATCACAAAATAAAAGTATAGTATGTTGCAACAATAAAAAAGTCATAGTATAGTGTGTTGTAAAAATAAGTCATACTAGGGTACAGTTGTGTTCAAAATTATTCAACCCCCACAGTAGATAAGTGTTTTTGCAAGTTTGACATTTATTTTTCATCTTGTTTATAATCACATTAAATAATGACATGTCAAATAGACAAATACAACTGAAATTACAACAAAAATGTTTGTAATATACCAATTAATGGCCTTTCTGTGATTACTTTGTTGACAAAATTATTCAACCCCCCTAGTCCACCACTCTTAAGAACAGAGGTTTCCATCAGGTGTTGTCAAACAGCTGATGAAAACACCTGTAGATGTGAACGGAACCCTAATGAGCAGCAATTAAGCAGATTTAAAAGGACTATGACACATGACTCTTCTTGGCAGTTAATGACATCTTTGCAACATGGTGAAGTCCAAGGAATGGTCAAAAAAGTTCAGTGAGGAGGTCATTTCACTTCATTGAATAATTTTGAACACAACTGTATGTTGAAAAATAAGTCATGTCACAAAAGTTCACGAAACTAATAAATAATATAATGTTGAAAAACATCATCATAAAGGGGCAAACTACAGTATGTTTAAAATGTCATAAACAGTCATTGTATATTATTTCACAAAATGTAATAACAATGTCAATGTTTAAACTGTGAAAAAAATCATAGTATTGTATGTATCAGTGTAGTAAGTTGAAAAATGCCATGAAGTCATGAAAAGTCATTATCGTACAATAAAAAAATGTCATAGTAGGGTATGTCAAAATATCACAAAAAAGTTAATGCATATGTCAAAAAATAACATGAAAAAAGTCAAAACATGTGTTAGTGTATTATGTCAAACATGTCATTAAAGGTATTATATATAGTCAGAATACAGTATGGTATTCTATGTTGAAATGTCATAATATATTACAAATGTCATAAACGTCATAGTATAAATATTTTTAAAAAATAAAAAATGTCTCAAGAAATTATAGTACATCAAAAAGTCATGAAAGTCATAGTATATTATAGCACATCAAAAAAAAACATCATAGTACAGTATTTTGAAAAATGTCAAAGTCACATAAAAGGTCATGAAGAAGTCAGTTAAAATTACATGAAAAGTCATGGTATATGGAAAATTTCATAAAAATATAATATGTTAAAGAATGTCATGAAAAAGTCATAGCAAAGGTCATAATGAATGTCATGGAATTGTATACTATAAAAATGTCAGTTATAGTGTAGTATGTCATGAAAAACGTCACAGTACAGCATGCCATAAAATCAGTGTAGTATGCCATAAAAATATCATAGTAGGCCTATAGTATGCCATAAAGGCACCGTAGTGCCATTTAAGAGTCATAAAAATGTAGAAATCAGAATACAGTATAGTAGGCCTACATTTTTCCTTGCTGGTCTCAACCATATGCTGGTTCCCTTAATTGGCACCTGGTCATCAAAACTTGGAGAACCCCTGTTGTAGTAATAGTAGGTACACATGTATGTTAAAAATGCCATCCTTCTCTTTATTTCTCCCCAGATGAGTGCAGAGTTCCAGACCAAAAGTGAAGACAGTTTATCTACATCGTCGTCTTTTACTGTATGCCATCAGATTGTGCCGCATTTTCAATAAAAAAAACTATTGCAAACACTTGTGGTTTTCTGTTCCATAACCCCCTTCCTTGTATCTCTCAGAAATAAAAGGGAAGAGACACAGTCTTGTACTCCCTTATCCACCTCCACGGTATATATGTTTTCTCCTCAGTTGTGTGGGCAACAAATCTTACAATCAACAAGTAAATTGTTAACTTCAGGAAGAAGAAAATGTGCTGATACAACAGATAACCTGAGGTGAAAGGATCACAACCCAACTCTGAGGAGCGTCCAGTCTGTTTCCACACAATGTGGAATTGGAAATGTGGAACACAATTAAAACAAGGTTGCTTTATAATGCAGACTGCTTTTTTTTAATTGTAATGTGCCAAAGAAAATCATGTTGTGCAGGTGTTTAGTTTGAGTGAGACCTGAGATTGTGCATTCCAGCCTTATAAGTTGCAGAGATTTTTTTTTAGGTATAGCACCTACATTTAAGAGTCAAATATGCTACAAAACAGTGGGGTAGAGTGTCATTAGTAATAATTCTAATTTAATTTTATAATAATTTTAGTAGTATATGGTATGAATACAGTATATAGTATACTACTGTACTGTAAATGCATTTTTTGACATTTTTGATTGCATGTTATACAACTTTTTATGGCATTCCTTATGACATACCATACTATGATCCCTTTCATGACATACTTTATCATGACTTATTTCAGTTTTCATGACATACTATACTATGACATTTTAATGACATACTTTGATATGACTTTTTGGACATTTTCTATGACATACTATAACTTTTTCATAAAATACTACACTGACTTTTTATGCCATTTTTATGACATACTAGTTTGTGACTTTTAATGCCATTTTTTTTGTTACTATACTATGACTAATGACATTTTTAGGACATACTATAATTATTTCATAGTATACTATACAATTTTTATTACATACAACTTTTATGACATGCCATACTAACATTTTTTTATATACTATATTAATTTCTTTATGGCATACTAATATTTGTATGACATACTATATGATGTTGTTATGACACTATATTCATATTTTATGGCATACTGTACTGACATTTTTATGACATCTCCATGGTGTACGGTACTATGAAACTTTCTTATAACATAAAATTAGGGCTGTCAATCGATTAAAATATTCAATCGTGATTACTTACAAATTAATCACATTTTTACCTGTGCAAAATGCACCTTAAATGGGAAATTTGTTACATATTTAATACTTTTATCAACACGAGAGTAGACGAATATGCTTGCTTTATGCAAATGTACTAATGACATTTTTATGACATACTATACTAGTATTTTTCATGGCATACTAAACCATGACATTGTTTTGCCATGCCATACTATGACTTTTTTATGACATACTACACTAAGACATTTTATGACTTGTTTTTTAGGAAATACCATACAACATTTTTTTATGACATACTATATTATTATTTTTCATGGCATACTAAACTATGACTTTTTATGACATATTATACTAAGACATTTTTATGACTTTAAGGAAATACCATACTATATTTTTTTTTAAATGGCATAGAATATCATGACATTTTATGACATACTATACTAAGACTTTTTGTAACATACTATAACATTTTTATGGCATGCTATACTATGACAATATATATATATATATATATATGTTATGCTATGAAATCTTTATGGTACATTGTACTATGACCATTTTTATGGCATTGTTTTTGACATATATTATTTTTTGAGGGCATACTTTGTCTACTTATACTATAGAATGACTTTTTTTGACATACATATGTTATTTTAACATTCACTACAAGTTTGTATGTCATACTATAGTTTTTTTATGACATACTATATGGTCATTTTCATGGCCTCTTTATGGCCTACCATACCATGACTTTTATGACTTTATGATTTTATGGCATACTGTACCATAACATTTTTTATGGCACACTATACTATGACATTGGTAATGACATTTTATGGCATACTATAACATGAATTTAGTAAGAGTATAATATTATTATGACTCTTACAACGACAACAGCAACTACGACTAACATTACTGCAACAACTACTACTAACACAACTATGACAAAAAAAAAAATACTACCGTAACAACTACAACAATTACTACTAGTTGATTTGTTAGTTACCAAATGTTTGTTCCATGTGCTCCAATACTCATCTCCTCCAGGCCTTTCAAGTCCCTTTGTTCATTCAGCAGTCTAGACAGAAAATGGAGATTCTTAGCAACATTTTTCATGTAATCACACAGTAAGCCTTTTAAATGATGACAAGGAGTTTAAAAGTAACTTAAATTTAATTGCATGTTAGGCCCTAAGTCACAAAATGACTCAATGATTAAATGGAGAGCTTCACTGTCTGTCAGTCCATTAATTTGGTGACAAAAGTAACAAATAATAAAATGAAATACAAATCAAAAATAAATGACACATACATGTCCATGGATTTGTTTCAGAAATCAGGTTTAACAAACTATGACCCTAATCCTGAATTTTGAGATGAAAAACTCAAGGTTTTCAGTTCCAGAACAGCCGATCAGAGTCAGTTCAATCAACTAAACTCGAAAGTTCAGCTTATGCTTGGTGAAAAAAGCCATCATCAGTGGAGCGTTGATACTACAATTCGCCATGACAACAGATAAATAAAAGGCAGAGCCTCCATTTTAATCCAGTGGACGGAGAGGTATTATCTAGTATCTGGCAGTATCTAGTGGTGAGTTTGCAGATTGCAATGTGACTCTGGTTCCAGTTGTTGTAAGAGTAGCGCAGGTCATTTGGAGCAGAGCCAGTGTGTGTGTGTACCAGTACATGGGAAGTGAGTGGTGAAGCAAGAGAGAGCGAGAGGCAGCGATGGCAGCAAGTAATTATTGAGTTGAGCCCAAGCAGCTTTATCTGTTCTGGGCCACTGTAGAAAGACAGCGGTACAACATGGTGAACTCTGAAGAGGACCCGCTCCCTATGTAGCAATATGTGGCTCATTTTAAGGTAACGAAAATGCAATAATTATCATTTTCAGGGGATTATACCCTAAAGAAAACATTCATTCATTCATCGTCAACCGCTTATCCCGTTAGGGGTCGCGGGGGGGGGTTGGAGCCGATCCCAGCTGGCATAGGGCGAAGGCAGGGTACACCCTGGACAGGTCGCCAGTCCATCGCAGGGCACATAGAGACAGACAACCATTCAGACAGACAAACATCCACACCTACGGAACCTACGTAATTTAGAGTAATCAATTAACCTAAACAGCATGTCTTTGGACCGGGTCCGGAGTACCAGGAGAAAACCCACACTTACACGGGGAGAACATGCAAACTCCACACAGAAGAGCCGCAAGCTGGAATCGAACCTGCGACCCTCTTGCTGTGAGACAGCGCTAACCACTACACCACCGTGAAGCCCCGTAAAGAAAACATACTTCTCAATATTATATTCCATTTTGGGCAATAGATCCTCCTAATACATGTATATGCAGACCGTGCACGTTTATCTTTTACAAAAAAAGAGCCTGAGTCAGAGCGGGGAAAAGTTAACTTAAACAAGTTAACACAACTGACAATTTCATTTCGATGTGAACAGCACAAACCAGGGTCGCAAAACCCACGGCAGGACAAATCTATTGTGTTGCAAATGGGGGCACAAGACACATTCGTGATGCAAATTATCACTGTAACTCAAACAAATCATGCAACGGCAGCAGGATTGTTTTCAGATTCATTGGAGGTAAACAACGGATAAGAACAGCTCCTGGCTGTCGGTCGTGAGAAAGAAATTCAGCGGCAGATGACGGGACGGTGAGGGACAACGTGTATATACGAACATAAACAAGGCTGCTGAATGAGAGGCTTCTGCTGTTACGCAAAGGAACTGTAACACACCATGCCAACCACCTGAGTACCACCATCTCTGTGTGCATCCGTTTTAAAGCATGTTTGCACATTTTCCATTTGTAACATTACCTTTTTAACCTTTTTTTAATTTTCCAAATAAACCTGCATAAAGACATTCTCCATTGGTCACCTGTTTCATCTGTTATAAAGGACCAAACCCAGTCCTAGTGTATTACTTTATCAAAGTAATTATCAAACTTCATGAAATATAAACTCATTTTATTACGTTTAGACAATAGTTGCCACATGTTCAGCTGAAAAACTGTAGTAAGCCTACTACATGAAGCAAATCTTTACTGAGATGTCAGAGTAAAATATACATTTCAGTCTTTAGAAGTTTCTAATCCTTTCGTAAATATAACATATATATAGCTAATTATTCTTTGACATTTTTGCACACACTGAAGATGCAACTATTATTCCCTCTCTGTAATCAGACCTGTAACCCCCCACCCAATTTTAGCACCTGAGCAAATTGTTATGCATTGCTCCTGGGTTGTGACCCAGGTTGTATCTGAACTGTCATGACCAGGGATTAACCCAGGTTGACTCACTTGGTTTGAATTAACAAAAGGAGTGTTAAACATGAGTCAGATAACCCTGGTCCAACCCTGGTCATTGGTGTGAAAGAGATATGAGGTAAGAGACAGAGAGAAACTCACAGTTTGTTAAAGAAAACCTGCCAGCAAGCAAGGCTAGGTTCACAGATTCAGTTGCTGACTCAATTACTATGGTAACTGACCCAGAGCTTAAGTTACTCTCTTTCTGGAACTGAAAATCCAGAGTTTAAATTAATAATCTCAAAGATTTTATTATGCCTATTATGTCACAATCTATCTTAATTTAAAATATGTTGTATGCTTTCAATATTAAACAATGTTAAACACAACGCAGCTTAGTTATAAGAAAAAAATATCCTACCTCAGAGCTTCAGCAAAGAGATGATGTTCATTTGTTCTGTGTAACATTCCTCTTCTTCCCAGATGTCATCCATTGAGACCACATATCTACAAATGTGTGACAAATAAAAGCACCCGTCTTAACATGGAACACAACTGACAGTTAAAGTAAAAAGTATACAACAATAATACACTTTTATAGAATGTATAGTTATATAGTTAGCATTAAACCTGCAGCAGGCAGAATGTTTATCGGTGGGCAAAAATTCCAAATTTTGTTTCAGCATATTGTAATTCAAGTGCTCTGAGAGAAAAAATAGACTTCTGCTCCTCATGGCTCTGATTTAAGGCTTTAAAAAAATCTAGCCTGTGACAGGAGACTGTGGCCTGTCACAGGTCATTACAATGAGATTCCTATTGGCTGTGCTGGTGGGTGGTGCTTGGTATTTTCTTAACTGATCCCAACATGGCTGCTGGGTCACAAATTTTCTCATTTTATACCTTAACAGTACACTACAAGATATTTCTGAGAACATTTGAGAAGAGAAATACGCATTACAGTATTGATGCATATTTGATCAGCGCTGCCTAGTTTGACTGTTTGGTCAGAGTTTACGAGTGACTGACTCGTAAAGTGGCGCTAATAGACGGCAGGCTCTAGCTCGGCTCTGATTGTTTGTTTTCCTCCAGTCTGTGAAATCTTGCAGATGCCATTAGGAACACCAGATGACAGATTACCCATCTCATGCACTACTGTCAGGATATAGTGACCGTTTTGTAAAACTTTTTGTAACCATATCTGCTCCATTTCTACCCACTGCAGCGTTAAGACTGAAAGTGAAGAACTGCATGATGTTCAGGAACACAGTAACAAAAGTACGAAGGATTTGGACAAACCTGACGACTCTTCCATAGCTTCCATGGACCGTGTAAACACCAATGCAACTGCAACCGTCTATATGATGAAACAAAATAAAGTCATCAGAATTTTGTTGCATGAATTGAACAATATTGCACACATTCAAATCAGCCTTGGTGTATAAAATAAAATGTGGATATACGCACTGATAATTTATCTTTTGTTTCATTTAATTGACATTTATTTTGTCAACTGAATCTGTTTAATATAATTAAAACTAAATGACCTATTTCTATGACATGAGGATCTGGCATCTGCCTGTAATTATAGGCCAGTTTTATCACATTCAAAAAAGAAAATTCTTGAAAATAATGATTATGCTGACGATAGGCTCGTTGCAGCCTATGAATTGCCACGAGAAAAAAGACACACACACACGCTACTTGTTTCCAATGATGTTCCTGCCATAAACAGTGGTGGAATAATTCAATAAATCAGCCAGACATTAATCTATAAATAATAACTCACGATGTTATTTATATCTACCGTGGCATGTGTGTAATATGGTTCTGAATTATTCCAGTAATCACAATGCTATAATGAAAGGGGTTGCAGACCGAACAGGGGTTAATTAGAGCTAATCAATTTATATACACAAATCTTTAAATCGCCAAGTAAAAACTGGTATCCCATTACTAGCATATGTCCGCCCCCTAAAATTAGATCATACTGCTTTATAAGAGCAACGTTATAGTATTTAAGCAGCTCGTAATGTACAATGATTGAAATAGGAGCCGAGTTAAAACAGCGCCTACACTACCAAAAATGATGCTAAATGTTACACATGCAAAGATTAATTACCTTAAAAACATATTTTAAGCCAGAGAAAATATACAGAACGATGAAGTCTGTACAAAACCCTACATTATCACACTGCAAGGGAAACAAGTGAGAACCATTACTGAGACACATTTGACCACAGACACATGTGCCATGTAACTGCAAGCAGCTTCGTTATTTAAACAAACAAATTCCTTAAAGTCTACAATCTTACAACAATTGAGACTACTGTGTTCTTCATGTATTATATGAGGAGCAGTTCGCCCGATGATTCGCACCAAACAGCCTACGACGTTAGCTTCGGTTAGCATAAGCTAGCTGTAAGCTAGCTTGCAATGGATGCAGCGACAACGAGTTTGTGTTTCTGTTTGTGTGACGGTTCAGCCTCTGACTGGCCATGCACTCACCTCGTAACTGAGAACAAGCTCCAGTTCCCTTTGCTGTTTCTCCCATGTCTCTCTCCTCTTACATATCTCCCTACATACATTACGCTCCGTCTAAATGAGACAGAGTCATGTGAAAGCTGTGGCTGGGTGGTTTGAACGGTTTGAATGACGGCGCGAGGAGAGGAAGGGGAGGAGTTGAAAGGGGACTGCTGGAGCTTGCGCATGCGCTGTTTCCGCGTGGTCCTAATGGGTGTACAATCTCATGTTTTTATTACAACGTTAGTTTTGTACCATAAACTTGCCCTGCCTTCCGAAAAAGAGATGGGACATGTCATTTGTATCTGCCGGTTAGTACCTTTGTATAATATGTATTTTTAAAAACAGGCTTATTGCCAGTTCGCGAATCGTAAATGTCTTTCCTCGGCTGCCGTAGTCACGTTGGTGATTTCCAACAATTGCTTGTTGCTGTGGTAACGCTGTGGTCGACAAACTTGAGTGGCAGCAAGTGCTGTTGTTTGACATTAGAAATAAGGTAAGGGTTGTCTTTGTTTTATTTTGCAAGCATTTTAGTACGTTTAACGTTAGCTTTCTACTCCCTGTTAGCTGACATTATTCCAAAACACTGTAATAAATATTTCATCTGTGCAGGTAATCACAATGAACATTCATCTTTGTAAATGTACAGCTAACTTTGGTGTAAATGTCTTCTGTCTTTTTCCAGCCATGTTAGCCGAGGCTCGGGGTCCCCTTGACCCCTTGACTTCAGGAGCAGCATATAAGCCCTCCACCGTTGAGAAGGGCATCAAAGTAAGAAGGAATATGAATAGAAATATTAACAATTTGTGGTCCACTTTTCCTTCGTAACAGTCATGTTCACTGAACCTGTGTGTTAAATTTGATCAGTTTATATCCCACCCTGAATAAGCAAAATGAGCCCTGAGCCCCAGCAGTCTATGTCCATTATAAAGCTGCCCAAGTGGGTTATTACTGAAGAGACAATGGCAGAGAGGATGCACCATAATGAAATTTATCACATTCAACACAAGTATATTTTTATGTCTTAAAACAGTTGCAGTAGTTACACATTAGCAGTTGTCTACTGATTGACACTGCCTGAAATTAAATTGACCTCACTACTGTATTAATATCATAATGATGTGTGCAAAAAACAAAGCATTTGAGTCCGAATTACACAACTCAGTACTTGTAGAGATTATGGGCTTTTCTGATATAGCTAGTATGGCTGAAACTGCAATAAACATGAAATACTAAATGTTCAATTTATTTTAGTCATTCATCTGGGTCTAAAACGTTTCAAAACTCACATCTTCTGCAATGCCCTACCCAACAGGATCCAGGGATTCACCAGAGGCAACGGGGTGGAAAGTATCAGAGACAAGCGTCCAGCAAGAGAAGCTGCCTCTTAGGGTTGGAACTGAAGCCAGAGCTGGTCTGGGAGGACTGGGACCTGCGAGGAGAGTTCACCAAGACATTAGTGTTAAAGAATATTCACAGAAAGCTGCAGAAGATACACGTCAGGTCTTTAAAACACACGAGCATACATGTGTATACACACATATAAGCTCAAGTATTCACTCAAACACACACGTCATGGGTTTTTGTTCTACTTTAAAATAATGTAATAGAAATTTGATAAGTATCCACAGGTTATCATGTCCTATCTTTGCCCCCTCACAGGCCTCCTTTGTCCAAGTTTTTCACCACCTCGATTTCCCAGATTATTGTTCTCAGCCCAGGGACTTCTTTCTCAATGCCAATCAGCTTTAGACCACTCCAGAGGGTAACACATTATACATACTTGCATCTTTTAATAGATCTTATCAGTATTTTGAAAGTATTATACCCCAAGGATTTTCTAGACCCATTCGCAGATACAATAAATCTAAATAATAATATGAGATGGGAGAGGGAGATGGGACCATTACATAAAAGGATCTGAGACAATTTTAGACCATTATTATGATTTTGTATGCTTTGTAGAGCAGAAAAAGTTGAATGAATGCCTTTAAAAAGATTGTTATTGATACAATTGAGATGTAATGTGATCCACTTCTGTTTTTTGTCCTATGTGTCTTTGTTTGTGCGTGTCTGACTGCTTGTGACAGTGTGAGTATGAAGACAGCATTGGGTTTCAAGGTAAAGATGGCAGCTTCCAGGTATGCCTCCGTGCCACCATTCCCTGCCCTGTCCTGGAGGTGCCTGACTCTGTGCTGTTGCCACTCTGTGCTGTTCAAAACTCCTCACATACTACTTTCCTGCTAAAAAATGTCAGGTATATATGAGTGTGTTCTAAACTAATGCAGAAATTTAGGAGGTATAATAACCTGTATGAATGTAATTAAAGTGTTTGTGTTCATGTTCTTACATGTGCATTTGTGCTTTTCTTCTTCCCACAGTAAACTCCAGACATGCTTCCAGTGGGAGTGTACAGCACCGTTCCAGCTAAGCCCCGAACAAGGCGTGATGAAGCCCGGCCAGGAGTGTCACATCACTGTGGTCTTCCGACCACAAGAGGCCCTGGTGTACCAACAACAGGCCAACTGCAGGTTTGGAGAAGAAGGAGGCAAGACAGAGAGCTGCTGCACTGTGTTGCTGCAGGGACTAGGTACTGTAGCTCTCAGTTGAGACAAGACAAAGTGAGATCAATACACATCAACACATTTTATGTACAGAATATGTGGTTAAATAGATCTCAACATAAAATGGTGATAAATGATATAGGAACCAATACTTAGTCTCACTTTCCTCTTGTCTTGCCTCTACTTTCCTTTTCAGCCAAATACCCATGTCTTCAGCTGAGAAATCCAGGTACCAAGGATGAAAAAACACAGTGTGGTCAAGAGCTGCACTTTGGCTCTGTGGCAGTCGGACAAAGTTTGCAGAAACACTTTGACATCTTCAACCCCTCCCCTGTGAGTAGTACACAAAGATACACAAATGCAAATGTACACTCTCAATGACCATCCCTGTTATGACTCTTTTTGCCCCTCTCCTTCAGGTAACTGCATCTTTCTCTCTCTCACAACTGTCCAGTGGGGTCCCTTTGTTGGGGTCAGAGTTCAGCTGTGATGTGAGCAGGGCTAAAGTGGCACCTGGTGGATCACTAAGGGTTAGAGTCACCTATACTCCTGCTGTGGTGGATAGTGTCTCTGTTGAGTACTTATCTCTAAAATGTAGAGGAGCACTCAATGAAACTCTTCTCAGACTCACTGGAAACTGTGAAGGTAGGGGACATACAGAAAGGCACATACATAGGCAAACACTTTTGTATTGCAATCTTAGAGACAGATAAATGCGTACCCCACTAGCATAATCTCCAACTTTTTTGAATGAGAAATGTAAGGGAATCTACAATTATGTATGTGTGAATAAAAAGTATTTCATTTTGTAACTAGGTCCCAAAGTGTCCTTAACTTCATCTGTGGTGGACTTTGGCTGTGTTGAGGATGGAGGAGTGGTCATACAGACAGTGGAGCTGGTTAATTCTTCATCCGTTGAGGCTATCTACCAGTGGGACCTTGACTGTAGTGGGAACAGTGTTTTCAGTATCCAGCCAGCAAGTGGCACTGTATGCCCACATGGCCATACCACGCTGAAGGCAGTCTATAGGCCCACACACCCTATTGTACATCACAGGAGAGTGGCATGCCTCATACTGCACAGGGTAGGAGCCAATATGTAGATGCATACAAACTCACAGCAAACACACAATATCATCAGCATTCACTCTATCTACCTACATTCTCTCCCTTGTAGGACCCCATGTTCCTGGACCTGATTGGTACCTGTCACTCAGAACACCAGCAACCAGCCATACTGAAACCTGAGCACTTGGTTCTTTACAAGCTCCACTGGTACCGCAGGCAGGACTTGCCAGACACTCTCAATGCCATGCAGCAAGATCATAATGTACACTTAGACCAACAGGGAGTGTTCTACTCCATGGAGGAGGTAAAGTGTCAAAGAGAGATGAAACATACAGATCTGTGTAGATTTTTTTAATAAGAAAACATTAAATCACATGTGAACACCAGATTTTATCAGTAAAGGGCACAGTATAGATTTGGTATTGTCTCTCTGACTCTTTCTCTGTGTCATTTTCTAGCAGTCACTCCAGAGACCAGACAGTGCTGGTGGGTCAAGAACTCCCATGGGGGAATATTACCAAGCCTGCTTGGGGTGCATGGATCCCCTCTCTTCCAGTCCTTTATTGTCCCCACATGTATCTGTGGTGCCCAGTGAACTAGTGTTTAATCACAAAATATCCTCCTCTTTGTCAAATTCATCCACTTCCTCTCAGTCTGTCTCCATCACCAACCACACCAGGGGGAAACTCAGGTACCCAGGTTACCACTGGATTGTGGTTTCTCACTATGGCACTTCATACACAAGTTTTTTGTTTCTAAATAAAACTTGACAAGATTATCTGTTTCATTGTTTTTCTTGCTCCATCTTCTATTGCATGTGATTCTACTCCAGCCTGGTATGGACTGCTGCCCGCGACTCTCCGTTCACTGTCTCTCCCTCATCATGTGACTTGGCTCCACTGAAATCCACCTCATTCAGAGTGACCTATGACCCTAAGCAGCTCAATACTCTGCATGGAGCGCAACTTGAGTGCTTTGCATACTATAAGGTAATGTTGGATAATTAGAAATACGGTAAAATTTCATCATATCAAGCAATTGTGCCTTTAGTTTTTTGAATACATGTCTCAGTAAGTGTATAATTTATCATCTTACTTACGTGGATGCTGCAGGACAATCATCACATAGAGGAGCGGCTGCTGTGTCCACCCTGGTGTGTGACTGTCAGAGTCATAGGCCACTCCTTTCAGCCAGGAAAACAACATTTCATCCCGTGTTGTTCCCTGAAGCCTCCTCAAGTGGTGAGACACAAGCATGACATAGAACCGAAATGTTACGACATATCTTTAACTTTTCGTAATCTCTCATTTATCTATAGTTTTGCTATTATCTTGACAAACAGCAAAAAATTAAGATTGGCAGAAGGTTTTTAAGATAATTTATCATTTCCCCAGAGACAAAAGATGAAGGCCTTGTCAAATAAACCTGTCTTTGAAACAAGTATAGATGACATTGTAATCCTGCTATACACTAAGAGATTATACTCTAACTGTATTATTTTGTTCTTTCAAGGTGTTTCCAGCCATTAGCGCTCTTTCCTATCGGACAGTGCTCCTCCAGAATTGTGGAGACCTACCCCTCACTTTCTGTCTGGACCACAGCTCAAACCCTGTCTTGGCAGAATCTGTGTCTGTCATGCCGAGCTGTGGTTTGATCCAGCCTGGGAATCACCAAATCCTCACCCTCAGAACAACTCCCACAGAAGACAGTCCCAAACAGGGGTTTAATTTACACCTTCAGCTCAATGCAGCTAAACACACAAAGGTACTACATACGCTACACAGGAAAACAGACGACAAAAGCTGTAGCACTCACCACACTGTGCCTGCAGGCTATTTTATCTGTGTATCTGTTTGTGTCCTTCAGGAACTGACAGTTGTCAGTGTGGTGGAAAAGCTGCGTGTGTCTCTGGAAGGTGACAATAGTTTATATTTCCAGCCAACAGCGGTGGGCTCACAGACGCAGCGCTCCCACCGCATCAGGAACCTCAGCCGCCTACCTCTACGGTTGGTTGCCATGCTAGTTATTCCAGTGCTGTATTTGTCACATTTTTCAGTGTATTGTTTGCAGACTGGACTTATCCCAGCATCATTAATCTTGTTTACAGCTGGCTTTCTGTGATTGTCCTTTATGTTAGATTCCAGTGGAGCATTCCAGAGCCAGACCAGGAGCTTATCTTTGTGGAACCAGATGCTGGTGAATTACATCCAAATGAGAGCTCAGTGAGAGACTGAAAGAATCATACAGATATATATGCAAGCAGACTGACTGTCCATCTGATTAAAAACATTCGTAGCAACTGACTCTTTTTATGCATTGGTGTTTGTGACTGGTTGGCATTACAGGTCCAGATATGGTCCTTCAGCCCACTGGAAGAAAAAACATACACAGTCAAACCGACTCTCAGCTTCTGGCCGATCCAGACTCCTGGATGTAACAAGTCACAGCTTACCCTAAAAGTGGTCGGGATGGGCTCTAAAGGCTTCATAGAGGTGGGACTGTCATTGTGTTTGGGTTATTTTATGTGTATGTATGTGCATGTACTGGCACTATATGTGATTTTTCAAAAAAAAAAAATTCTGTATTTGAGCATGAATTACTCTGGAAATGAATTAAACAAAGCACTGTGTGGATCTTTGTTTCCTCGCCAGGCAGAAAAAGCAGTTGTGGATGTGGGGGAGACTCTGGTTGGAAGCTATCGGTCAATTCAGGTCCCTCTCATGAACAAAAGCCCCTGTCCTGTCTCCTTTTCTCTGTCTGTACAGCAGATACTTCTGGATGAGGAACTTATTTATGACCCTGAGACTGAGCCAAATGGTATTCTCTTTTGTATTTACATGATATTGATCAGCTCTCTGCATAGTATTTGATTTTAGCATGTACAATTGTCAGTAAGGCAAATGAAGAGTCACCTCTGCATAACCTATGTGTTTTCTCTGTTTTGATTGCCCATCAAACATTTGCACTCTGGCATTACTGTGACAATCAACCAGTTAATGTGTAGTAAATAAAACATTTTAGGGTAACCATTCAGCAATAAAACAGAAATTGGTTCCATACTGGTTTCTTTAAAAAATAACTTCAGCAATGTCAAAGCTAATTCAGTTCCAGCGTTGTGATCTCACTTGCTCTAACTAAAGTTAACACAACAACAGACATGAGAGTGGAAACTAAATTCACTGTTGCTGACCACAGTAGATACAACTGGACTAGTGTTTTACACTATCTGTGTCCTTTCTGGCCCTTTAGCCCTACAGCTGGACTGTGAGAGGGGAACCATCGCTTCGCACTCCACAATGCTGCTCCAATCCACCGTGAGGCCACACAGACGAGCCCAGTACCTGTGGACCATCAGCTACCAGACTCTGAATGGCAGCGGTAGATAGAAAACACAAACACTAAAAATCTGAATACATTTCCATTTTATTTTCTATTACTTGATACTTACTGCTCTCTCCCTTTCTACATCCGTCTTTCTCCCCAGGATTTGTGTCATCCCCTCCCCAAGCAATATGTGAAGTGAAAGCTCAGGGCGTGTTCCCCATCTTACAGGTGGTTGATGTGTTCAGCAGTGGCAGTGTTGGCAGACTCAGTAAGGTGAACCTATGGAAACTCTTCTCACTGGACAGCCTCAATGAGCACATGCTGTCCAACCCCACCCCTGCAGAGCTCACGTACAAAACCCCTACCAGGCACAGGTCAGGGCAAGACTATATTGATGCTCAACCAAAAATTGTGTATGAAAAAAAATCATCCAGTTTTGAGTTTGAGACCATATAATAATTTATTTATTATAAAAGAGAATAGAATAATACTTGAATAATCCAGGATGTGGTGGGAGCATGACCATGTCTTCTCCTCCTACCTTCAGTCTGAGCAGTTGTCCTTCCATCTTCACCAAAACCATGTTGGATTTCAACTTCAGTGCCACTCCCCTGAATTCAGAGCCTTCCACTTTTGTTTTGATGTTTCACAACCCGGGCTCCATCCCTGTGGACTGGTGAGTAAAATCAAACTTTAGAGAATACCGTCAATCCAAGGCAAAGGCACCTGCATTTAGCATTCTATTTATATTTGTCATAAATTGCTCAGTTTATGTATAGAGTGCGTTATAATAGACCACACTATCATATACAGCTAATTATTTTACCACTTTACTGATGATGAAAATTTGGGTTACATGCCTATGGATGGTGAAGAAGAGCTTGATAAGGACAATTTGATGGATAGGTATTTTACTAAACTGCTAAACTGATTTTTGGCCTTCTCTTCAATATTAGGGCATTCTTGTTTCCAGAGGATCAACAGATAGAGCTGGAGTACTGGGCTGAGACTGGAAAGTTTAGCAGCACTGAACTGTACCAGATGAAGGTCAGACATGTCTTTTCTTTATGAAAAAACATGAAGGAATTGTTGGTATAGGTAGTAACTACAGTGTGTGATTGAATTTAACTGAGATTCTGATATTTCAAAACAAAGCTCACATATCTTCATCTCATTGGCAGGTTCAAGACAACCATCTCTTCAGCATTTCTCCTCGTTCTGGAACTTTGCTCCCTGGCCAGCAGAAGGCAGTAAACTTTACCTACAGGTCAGAGATCATTGCAAAGGTTACAGCAGCACAGAATGATGAATCAGACAGTTTGCTAATATTGGCAAGGATGAGAGTTGTCTAAAATCAGATTACACTAATAACATGATCCCAAAATAATCTCTTTGTCCTTTGCAGCCATGACTTTACTGGGACAGATCGACTTCCTGTCGTGTTCAAACTTTCTTATGGCAGAGAGATCTTGGTGAGGCAGAACCTCACATGCATTTACATGAAACAAGACAAAAACAAAATTTGATTGACTGTACAGGTAGAACTTAAATTCGAATTCCACCGCTCTTTCACTTCTGTGGTACTATTTCTGTATTTTCCCCTTTAAGTATGGTGAAATCTTTATACATGTTAAATATTTGATGTTAACTTCACATGCATGTGTTGTGGCTGTGTGCAGCTGAACTTTCAGGGGGTGACGGTGGAGAGAGACAGACCCTATCTCCATTTTGCCTCTAAGCGACATGTCTTTACCTCTGTAACTACTGGAGACTGTACTCCGCCAAAGCAGGTGTGTTTAATTTCTCCAACATAAAGCCTAATAGGAGTGGCCTATTCACAGTGAGCTGAAATGTATTGAACTGTAATTGATAATATAGTATTTCTTAAATGAACTTCAGTGAAACAGCTTCCATAGTTTTAAAGTGATAAGTACAGTTTCCATGACTGTTTGGAAATCAATTGCTGTCCATTATTTGGATGTGTACCTCTATATTAAAAATACTTGTAACTGTGAACATTACAACCTGAGCTTCTCTAAAAGGCAAGACAAAACCCAGGTGACTTGGTATTTGTATATGTTTGTTTGTCCTGCAGGTGTATGAACTACACAATGGTGGTGCAGTGCCAGTCCATTACCAGGTGGACACAGCTGTGTTGTCACAGCTACAGGTGGAAAACTTTAACCATCCAGTGCTATGCTGCCTCAATCCAGAGGGAGAGGTCCTCCCTGGGAAGACGGCCACGCTGGAATGGATCTTCTCTCCACTGGAGGCTAAGTTGTACCACGTAAGGATTGAGCCATACAGCCTACCCTCTGCTGCCCTCTTACCACTGGCCCTTTAAACCTTTTATACAGCTGGCTTGGGCAGCATGTCTTGTAGGTATCATGTTTTTCTCCATTATACATGTGGTATTATAATCAAGTTCGCTGAAATCTCATGCTAAACCACAACAGAAGCTTGTATACTCACATAGATACAGATAAACATTTTCATTCATTCGTTCAATGACACATATAGCATTTATACAATTTGTTGAGTACCTAAATGTCCAATCTCTGCAATTTTAAGCCTGTTTTTGTGTATCATCAGATGGATATTCCTATCCACGTCCAGGATGGGGACTTCACACTGGTGAGGTTTGAGGGATGTGGGTTTGATTCTCCTGCACTGGGCTCCACAAACCCATTTAAATGCAGTGATACTGAGGCATCTGAACCCAGTGTCCAGAGAGTGCCCTTCCCGGGACAAGTGAGAGCAGTTCTTGTCTTTTCAGATTAGATTTGAACTATTCTGCTGAATAGCAGCAATCTATTCCTTACAAGTCCTCTGGTTTTTGTTTCTGTGACATTTGAGGCTGTGTGCATTCATCTCAATGTGTGTGTGTGTAGGTGGTATTCCTGTCTGAGGACAGTGTCTCTCTTGGTGCCATCCCTGTGTGCTCACAATCTTCAAGAATCCTCTTCCTGACCAATGTGTCCCACACAGACACTGTCCACTATACTTGGGACCAGCAGGGCTATCAGCAGGTACAGGAAGGTGTACATGTAGCCTGTCAATAATGTCTAATGTGCGGAAATTTCACCATTTTGAGGAAGCAAGCAGATCATCCCTCTGTGTGTCAGTCTGTCACAGACAGCACAACTATACGTACATATATTGTATATCGGTGAGTCTCTCATATTTGTCTGTGTGTTTTGTGTTGTTTTCAGGTGGTAAAGATCCATCCAGAGCGAGGTAGTTTGTGTCCAGGGGAGAGTGCCCTTTGTGTCCTTACCTTCACCTCTACGGACTACCCCACAATTTATCAGCTAGACGTCATCTGTCTGGTACCACAGCAGTGCTAGTGTAGAATCTGTTTTTTAATGTTAATCGTTTCTGCAGATTATGGACAATACACACAATGTTCTCTTGTCCCCTCTCCAGATTATTCAGGAAGCCGCACTGACACGGTACCATGATGCTTTGCAGCGTTGGGAAGAAGAGAAAGAGAGACAGCAAGATGAATTCACTATCACGGATAAAAATCTTACAGAAAGCCAAGGAGTTCTGATACATAAGGTGAATCCTCAAATTCCAAGCAATATTTTTGAGTGATGTAACAGTCTTCTTCACCATATTCACCATTTGTCTTGTTACAGGAACCTCCAATAAGAAAAGGGCCACCACTGAGGAAATACAAGGTGGCCTTTATTTGCTGTAAATACAAGGCCTGTCTTATGAAAAAAATATTCATTAGAGGGGTTTATAAAGCCAGGCTTCATTTTGACTGTGTCCTTTACGTCTTATGTCTCTTTTCTCCTCTCCAGACTCTTCCTCCTATCTGTGCCAGTAGTATTTGTGAAACAGTGGGCACGATATGTACCAAGATAACAAGAGCTGAGCGGCGGGCCCAGCGACAAACATCAAAAGTGTGGAGGCGCCCTGAACCCCCACAACCTGCTCTGCTGCATCTGGGGGTTACAGCACACTCCCACAGGCTTTTGGAGTCCCTTCCACTCTTCCCTGACCAGTCCAATGAGCACTATAGGTAGAGCATTTGTATACAGTTCCTACTTTGCATCACAGGTAAAGACAGATAGAACTTTGATGCACACCTTTTGTATAAGAATATCCTTTATAATTCTGCTTGTGACTCCTGATAAGCATCCAGAAGAGCCTGAACTTCATTCGGAGTGTAGAAGCAGAAACATTCACATCTGTGCTGTCTTTCTAAGATGCCTCCAGTCAGTCAAGCCCCAGCTACCTGAAACCACTTCTTCAAGCACTTCCTTTCCTGCTGAGCCTCCCTCACAGACACAACGCCCTGAGAGAGAGATCACAATGCACATACTCACCTCTCTGCTCAGGTAACACTTACACAGACACCCCGATACATGCAGTAAAGACATCCACCCTGACCTTTGTACTGGAGTGAACTTACTTTTATGGAAGTGGTTGAATTTACGGCTTGGTCAAGAGCATTGTAGCAAGGAATTGTGTATTTGTGTGTGTGTCTCAGTAATAGTGCTTTTTGATGTGGGGTTGTATGAGGAATGAGATGAAGGTTGAGGTGCCCCCAGCATCAAGAAACAAACAGCAACACAAGCAAAGCAATAGATGGGGATGGCAGACAAACATTTCAGCCATCTAAAATATCAATATCAGATTAAATGTATGGTATATTCTGATTATTTTTCTCGCTTTATCTTGCCATCAGCCCTTTCCTTCTCTTTTCAGACTGACTGAACTGAAGTGAAACTTCAAATGACAAAAACAGTACAGATACATTTCACTTTCAGTTCAGTTCACCGTCGAAAAATATTCTAAATATAGCGTACACTTGAACAGATCTCATTTTCTCATTTCCTTAGACGAGTCTTTTCGGTGGCTAAAATACAATTTTCTGTCGTCCCTGTCCCCACCTTCGTCCACAGCACTGTATTGCTTTGCTCCTGTCTGTTTTTCGATGCTGATGTGTGCCGACCATCACCTAATGTAATACACCTGCAACGGATAAGTACCTCATACCATCTCACTTCAAAACACCCAAAGTTTCCCTTTAATGTGTCTCTCTCTCTCTCTCTCTCCTCTCCAGGGGAATACTAGATGATCCGGCCTTCACCCAATCTCTGATTACTTTGGCATTTAAGCCCATCACCTACCGGCCTCAGGAAACTGGTCCCTCTCACTGCTCCTCACTTCTATCCTCCCTCCCTCTGCCTCCCTGTCCCACATCTTCTCACCCTACACCCCAACCCCAGGTTCTGCAGAGTGGGACAGTGGGACAGAAAGAACAGAGCAACACAGTGGACAGTGATGGGACTGTAGGATGTTTAAGAAACAGGCCCCAAACACAAAACACACCACACAGGGAGCTTGTGCTGGCTGACATATGTGAAGATGTTTTGCTGAACACCCTCCAGAATGTGATGATGGAAGCTGTTAGAGGAGAGCTTGTCCTTACAGCGCACCCGTGCACGGTTAGCTTGCCACCTGTTTCCACTAGGTGAAGGCGGACACACATTGTACACACACACAGTAGCTCTGGCAGTGTTACCTCCCTCCTCTATGTTGTATTAGTCAGATATTACCAAATGGCTAACATATTGTGTGTTCCATTAGAACCAGGAGGACATCCAAAGCCATGGCTGAGGGGGAGAGAGAAGATCTGAGGAACAGAAAGGAACCAGCAGGGATGTAATCTCACCATCTACCCAGCATCTCAGAAGTCTACTGTTTTCATTAAAATCCAATTTATTGTCCATCAGCTGGGGCTGCATGGTGGTGTAATGGTTACCGCAAGAGGGTCGCAGGTTTGAATCCGGCTTGGGGCTGTTCTGTGTGGAGTTTGCATGTTCTCCCCCATAGGTGTGAATGTGAGCCTGTCTGTCTATGTGCCCTGCGATGGACTGGCGGCCTGTCCAGGGTGTACCCTGCCTTGGCCCGATGCCAGCTGGGATCGACTCCAGCAAATGTATCTGAGGATTGAGGATACAAAAAGACAACCGTACTATATTTAAATGTTGTCTTTATCTGACTTCTTTGCACACAACCATTTGCAGAACTTCTGGATTTTACTTTTTGCATATCAGGTTTAGTCCTGTTTCTTTTTTGTGAACCTTAGGCCTTGATTCCATTGTTCAGTGTGTGTCTGCTCAAATTAATAGCAATAGCAGTCATTAAAATACAAGTAATTTTACAGTATGGGAATATCTTCATGGCTGTTATAACTGACACTGAAATGTAAATCTGTTCGATATTTGTTTTCGCAACAGACCTCTGAAATTAATCAGAGCCTATACATTATTTGGATACTGTACAGCTGTTCTCAGTGTTTCCTGTTTTGAAGATTCAACCACCAGTCCAAAGGATAATACTGATTAAGGGCAATGTATGGTATATACTGTATATTCAAACATCAAATAAAAGCATATTTCATGTCATACATTTGTAAATCTCATGTACATTTCATTTCAAACATCTCAGACATCTTGTCCAGTAAATGAGGTCACATTGTTTTCTCTACACCCAAAGAAGACCGGGTACCAATGGCACAGGGCAAAGAACGAAGACTGAAGCCATAACACTGTCCCACTAATTACTTATACATTCTATATTCAAATCAATCACATAAATAGTCACTATCGTGTCCATTTAACATTAGAAATTTACAACAAAATGCAAAAATGAGCAATATTATCTTTCTTAAGTTTTGATATCAGTGGTAAAGTCACTGTAACAATAGCCATTAAAATCATGCTACACTGAGGTCATAAGGTGCAAATAATTTATAAGATACTGTATGTAGTCACAGAAATGGCCAGGGAAGTAGTATTTCAGCTGCTGAGATGAACACTCTTTGAGTTCAGTCATCTTTATTATTACCTCCGCAAAGGAGGTTATGTTTTTGCCGGTGTTTATCTGTTTGTCTGTTTGTTTGTTTATTTGTTTATTTGTCTGTGTTCAAGATAACTAAAAACCTTATGGACGGATTTTGATGAAATTTTCAGGGTGTGTCGAAAATGTGAAAAGGAAGAACTGATTTAATTAAATCCAGGATTTAAAAATCCTGGATTCTGGATCACTTTGAAATTTTCGTTGGGCGTAAATGGGACCCAAAAAATTGTTTCTCAGTATCTCTGGTAATTGTTGCCCAAAGCTCATGAAATTTGACTCAGGGATTTACAATGTGTACTTCTATCAAATCCCAAAGGCTGATCCAGATCTGATCCAGATGGCGGATTTTATAGCAATTTATATAAAAAATGGGGGTACTCTTACATTTTGGCCTACTGTGCATTTAATATTGGTAGAGAGGTAGAGATTTCTAACAAGCGGCATCGTGTAGCTGAGACAATTCCGCATTTGAAGTATGTCAACGAATTTGATCTAGCTTTAATACTTGAGGAGATAGATCCAGAAGAAACCGCCAGGGGGGAACTATGGTGCTTGGCGGAGGTCTGCGCTCCCCGAGTGCTTTTCTAGTTTTTAACGTTATGGTTAAAAAATGTATTATTTAATCTTTCTTGTAAAACTATCTACTCCACTGACATTGTTTTTTTTTTTACTTTTATGCTCAAAACAAGGTAGGTTGTTTCATAAAATTACAAAAGAAGGGGAACATGGAAACAAAAAAATGCTACTTATTTTAATAATTACTGTACAGTAACTTCTGTTAAAGAATGCCGATTTTACTTGGCACTTAGTGCATATGCCTGTGAAATGTTTTATTCTGACTCATTTCAGGACATTAGTATGCTCCAATTAGGATATGTTGTATAGCATATGTGCTGAATTCTTTATTCTGCCATGCCATGTACAACATCCTCTTCATATTGTACTTACCTAGTGTGCAGCATCACTCACCTAAATATCCATGCAGTTCATCAGAGGGTTGGTTGAACTGTACAGCAATATAAGCATCAACCAATAAAAGTCATCACGATGGAATCTTTGGATGAACTTGTGAGGTGACTGAGATCAGTGATTGAGCTTGAAGATGGTGGGAAATATCTTTTGAAGATATTGGACCTATTCCTCTTGAGTTATCTGCTTTTCAAATTCAAAATAAGGGATCTGACACAGAACAGGAGCAGAGGTATTACTGGCATCTTGATGAGTAAAACCGTCAATATGTTAATGTTAATGACTAATGTTTCTTATAGTGGAGCTCATTAAAAAGAATATAAAAACACTTTAAATTAAGGGTGTCATTTGTCCCCTACCACACATTCTCAACTAGTCGATTTAATCAACAGATCTGTAAAACTGAGTTTCTCTACAAAGGATCACACAAAAGCACCACTTTCAATCTTGTGTTTACCAGAGATGTGCTCACAAGTTTCTAGGAAGTAAGTCCTTCAGCATAAAGTTTTTGCTTACCTATTGTGTATCCACTGGGAGTAAAGACTCTGGTGTAGTAAAACTTCCCCTCCAGCAGCACTGAGTGGCCCTTTGTGGAGGAGACTCTCCATAAGTGTCTCAAAGGCCTGGTCCACAGAGGAAAATTTCATCTCTTGGAGGAAGTAAGGCAGTCTGGGACCCTGATGTGAAAGAATAATCTCAATTATTTTTCTATAAGACATTGTTTAATTTACTCCTGCAAGTACTCTGGCACAGAGTGAAGTATATGGTACCTGTATAATAGTACTATATGCACTATTTAAACTCCAAAAACTCCAAAACATATAAAACTGTGCAATACTCACCCACAAGTAGGTGCCTCTAAGCATGGCCTCATAGTGATCCTTAGGACAACTGCAGCACACTTTAGGTTTCAGATGTTCAAAAGAAAGCCGCGAAGTGGCTGCTATACCTACCTGCCTCTGCTGTAAGGACTGCAGTGTACAGTATTGACGACTTTTAGGCTTTCAGCCAGTAGACCAGCCTCGGTGTGCATCTGTGCAAAGTGGACAGCATGAGTTTCTGCCACTGGCTGTCAGGATTATGATGCAGAGCCAGCAGAAGGTAGATCCTGGCAGCCTCTCTGGGAGAGACAACATCCTCTTCTGCAGCACCACCTATGGAGTCCAGGACCTCTGTCACCATGGCTGACTGGCAGCCTTCCAGGGCGAGTGCCACCCCGATGTCCCTGCTGGAGAGGAGCTCCAGGCTCATTTATCAGTCTGAGGACTAGAAGGCTGTGGGCCCCCAGGCCAAATTCAACACATGCTCCACGTGGCCAGTCCCTCTGCCCTGTCATTGCTGTGGAAGCCTGCCAGCCTGGAGCACAGCTCAGGGATCACCCCGCCTAACATCAGAGACTGGACGTTAACTAGTCTAACAGTATGGCTCTGTGGTTCGATGTATGGGCTGTATGGAGATGGGTGTAGGGCTGGTCTTACAGCTGTTATAGGTGGCATGCTTCTGCCAGGTTGGTACAGGGTCAGTTCATCCTCTCTTCTCCCTGGTAGGGGTACCAGGGTGTGGAGAAGGGCTGCACTCATCTGCTGGACAGCTGCTGTGTTTATGTGGGTATTATGAAAAGTACGAACACCGGTTGCACACAGTTGTTGTGCAGCTATTTGGGACAGAATGCATGAATGGATACTGTTACATAATGTAATACCTTTTTTTCAAATATCATATCATTAAGTCTGCTGTTTTTTTAGGTAAATTTTATGTACACAAATGTAGATTCTTAAAAGTTACTCCACCGTTTGTGACTTTTAAAAATGACCTCCAGATTTTAAGACTGAAATACTGAAAAGGGCCTTAAGACTCTCTGACTTACTTGAATTAAATATTGATTAACGCCCTTAATGTCAACTTAAGGTATATATAGATATTTATTTGTATCTTATTTTATTTCTTTATTATTTGTTTTGTCATGTTTTGTTGTTTCTTTTCACTCAAATGAGCTGCTTGGAATAGTTTAATACAGCTTATTAATGATGTACCGATATTTGTTTTGTTTAATAAAGATTAAGGATTAAAAAAACGTTTAGGATTTATTGATCCCGGAAGTTCGAATCTGTCAATATCTTTCCAACTTTCCCGAACCGCGTGAGAAACCACCTGGATGCTCTCGCAATCTAGCCACAGATCGGCAAATTAGCATGCTGAAACAAAGTGCTGTACTCCGTTAAAAACACGCTAACTACTTTAAACAAACACATGTCACCAAACGACAAGGTCTGGGAGCCTAACAAGGTGAAGTCTGAACCACCATTTAGCAATCTTACAGCATTTATAACTCTGTCAACAGCAGCATTAGTTACCACTCACCTCTCTCTGGCGACTGAGGAAAGGACCAAGCATCTACAGGAAGTGACCTCATAGTAATACTGACGGTTACAAAATAAAACATGCTCCCCAAAAATACAAATACACATTAAATAAATATTTTTACTGGCAGCTTACACGGAGGCATAAAGTGAAAACTGCTGACATCTCAAAATTGGTTAGCACTTGAGTAAATGTACTAAGTTACATACAGCCACCGGTGACAGTTATGAAGCTGTGACATTTAGACTATTCAGATATATTTTGTGTGTCAGATTTGAGAAAAATAAAACAAAACAAAACAAAACACAAACACTCCGAACACCTAAATATCACCTGGAGTCTACCTGCCAGTGAAGCACTTCCTCCGTACACATGCACGTCCATGGTAGGTACACTCTCTGAGACAATAGCTATGGCCTGGAGCTTATATTAAATGTGATTAATTGCGATCAATAGTATCAAACGCTGAGAAGATAGATTGAGTGAAAACGCGACAAAACAAAAAATAAATAGATAAATAAAATAAGGTACAAACAAATATCTATACATAATTTAAATTCACATTAAGGGGGTTAATCAATATAGAACTCAAGTAAGTCAGAGAATCTTAAGGGACTTATACTTTTCAGTATTTCAACATTAAAATCCGGAGGTCATAAAACTGATCTATAAAGAAAGAAAGAAAGAAAGATAGTCCTTTATTAGTCCCACAATGGGGAAATTCAGTTTTACACACAGTAAAGCACTAGCAAATGAGTAAACTGATGGCAAAGATTGATAAAGCCTTACAATTTGCAAACCCTTTATAAAATATCAGAAAATGACATCCTGATGTTTACAATATCACTAGGTTAATGCATTTCAACTCTTTTTATACAGTTGTGTTACTGTTGTTATATTGACAGTTGTTTCAGCAGTAGGCTACTACTTTTTAATTACTGACACATCTTCCTGCTGGTCTTGCAAGCAAGGGCTACAGTTTTTAACTATTCCCACAAGATGGTGCTCTTTGCAAACGAACTGACCTGCCTCGTAGTTCACATTGCCTCTGAGCTTAATTTTACACACATTTAACGGTGGAAACAGGCGGTTATAGTGGCTATGTTGCAGTGACAGCAGACAGTCAGCGTTAAACTTGTGTATACCAGTCAGACAGTCAGAAAGTGTTAGCTCTGATAGCCACTGTGTCTGAAACAGTGCAAATGCAGAGATTGCTTTTATTTAGCACTGCTTGCAGATTGCATGTTTGGGTTGCATGTTTGTTTTCTTGTGTTAATTAGTGCGGTTGGACTTTATTTTGACATGAGCATAAACTGTGAGCTGGAGTTTAAGAAGGTCGAAAGCATGTGTGTCTGTGTTGAATACTCTGTGTTTGTGTGTGGCTGGCGAGACACAGAGTGGAGCATGAAGGCTGATCCAAAAGTCATCTGCACCCCATATCTCCGAGACAATCTGTGTGTGTGTGTGTGTGTGTGTGTGTGTGTGTGTGTGTGTGTGTGTGTGAATTACCCATCTGGCTGGTTCCCCTTCTATCTCGTTGCAACACCACAAGCCCTCTGGACACGACTTGGACAAAGAAGAAAGTGTAAAAAAGACTCAGAGCTTTCAAATGGTGAGCAGGGCAGACCAGATAAGATCTGTTATAATAAAGTTACTGTTCTGCCGGTAATGCTGATGAATCACACTGAACAGTCACTCTGGCCGTGTGTCCCTGTGTGAGGGAAGTCAAAGAGTGAGTAAAAATTTTGTCAGTTTTCATTTCTTGAGAAAATACATTTGTGTTGTTAAAGTAAAACTTTTAAACAAGCAGCATCATTTCTTCAGTGTAAAATGCATACAAAAAATACATTTCTGTAGCTAAATCAGCCTATTTCATCATAAATCAGAATTATAACACTAAGTACCTGTGTGTTCCAGCTTGTGATAAAAATACTTGTTACAATTTGTACTACAAACACTGGACATTTAAAATATATGGACAAAAAGAACTGTGAAACAACATTCACTACACATGCATCTATCTGTGCACACACAAACACACAGTGTATGGGAATAACACCACATCACGCTTTGGCCAAATCTAATCTAATAATCAAAAGTTCAGCGGTGATGTTATCATTACTCACGAATGGATGTGACGCATTTCGAAAACATGTCTACGCTGTCCCCGACTTGCCTAAATTATCGCTGCTATTGAATTAAAAATAACACAGTCCAAATGGTTAACTTTCCTGGGAAATTTACTGGGAGAGTTCATCACGCTGACTCAAAAAGTGTTTTAAAACTTGACAGAAGATGTTAGATTGGTTCTCTGATGGTGTCATGACTCTGGTGTTGTTGAAGCTTAACACTGGTGGATCATGTTAAGATTCAGTTTATTAAAAAAATCTAATCTAATCAATAAAGGAGTTATAGGTTTTCACACAGTCAGCATTGTCACTGGAGCGTGGAAGGAAACCAGAGTGAGAAAACCCACGCAGGCACAGGATTTATTATTACAAAAATGTAAACTGCATTTTAATTCATTGAGTGCAAGCTAATTTTGTTTCATTTTATATAGGCCAATACTGTTGGGTAGCTTAATTTATAACAATTCATCATATTTTATTAACCGATATTAAAGTAGATTTTGAATGTAAATGTTGAAGGGGCCCTGTGGGTTTTCATAAACAAAGTTTCTGTTAACATCCAGTGTTATAGCATCACCAAAACACATTGTGTGCATCCTTGAAATCTAACAAACATGTTGAACACAAATGTTCATATAGCATTCGTAAAGTCAGTTATTTTTAAACTTTTGTTTGTGAGCTTGCAGTTTTCTTCTATCTATCTATCTATCTATCTATCTATCTATCTAGCTATCTATCTATCTATCTATCTATCTATCTATCTAGCTATCTCTCTATCTATCTATCTATCTATCTATCTATCATTCATGGTGCGATGATGGTCTTTTGTACATGCTTAATAAACAAAATGGGCCCACTCTTAAAAACAAACAAACTAATAAATATAGCTGTCAAATAAATACAGAGGAGTAAAAGTACACAATATGATACAGTAAAGGGCTCATGAAAGTATTCCAAAGCTACTTCTTGAGTAAATGTAATAAGTTACAATCCCACCACTGCTGCTCGGTACAATTCACTCCTTATCCTATCAAAGCTATCAGATGTAAAGAACGCTGAAACTGACATTGTAAACTAAGAATTTGAACCTGTGTCAGGTCTTGTGTTAGTTCTGCCTTGAAAGCAATGAAATAATCCTCTGAAAAGAGGTTACAAAAACAATAAATATAAAAGCAATTGGATAAAACCTTGGATGCCACAGACACCACAGAGTTAAGTGTTTTCTCCTCTTCCCTCTGCTTGTGTACAAATATGGCACTGTGGTCGGAGATTCTGCCAGAAATCACTTGAACAATTCAGATTCCTCTGGCAGTTCAAGTGACATAAGTTAGACCATACTGAGAAGTGATATGCACCTGGTTCACTGGAATCAGATGAAAGTTTAACTCTGTGCCATCACCTCTCTGCAGAGTTAAGACTCATTCTTCCAGATAACGGGTCAGCTGGTTGATTCCATGTGTTTTTTATGATCCAAATAATGTGTGTCCAATTACGAGAGGGTCACTGAGCTGACACCGGCCCAGCCCTTTAAGAGAGAAAGCAGGACATATCTGAATCACAGCAAATTATGTGTCTTTTGTTGACAGATTGCAGCCATCCTCATTGAGAGGCATGTGCCTGGAACAGGGTTTACTTTCATTACTTGCTGTAACAAGACCATCATTTTGCATAACTTCAGTTCCTTCCTCTCTGAAAACAGACTTTCTGCTTCTGGACATGTAAAATCATGTGGCAGCGGGAGGTATCAATATTTTATACGACAACCTCTCTGACGCTTTCAGTGTGTGTGTGTGTGTGTGCCAGTTATGAAGGAATTTCATGAACATGCCTTTCTCCTGGGGATTCCAGGGATGACTGTGGTTTGTTTTTAAAAAGGTTAAGACCATCATGTGTTTCTGATTTTGATCTAATTGAAGTTGTCACATAAAATACTAGCTCCAATGGGATTTTTTTTTAATCTATTCGCGAATAACTGCCAGGGAATATGTTTTGTGGACTTTGCAATGCGGGCGAGGCATTTTTTTCTATGGAAACAAAAGGGCACATGTGTGGTACAGAAAAAGAAAGGCAGGAAAAGAGAAGGAGGGTGAAAGAGAATCACATCCAGAGATAGGTGGTGCATTCTGGCAGACAGTAGGAATCCATTTCACGCCCAGATGAAAGCAGTGTGAGAGGGGGAATGTGTGCGTAGCCGTATGATAGGTGTGGCAGGACAGGGGTTAGGCCTGTTAGCTTTTCCTAGGTGGAGGAGGGAGGGAGGGAACACTTCATAACCCGGACCAATGCTCTTTCATTTCAATCAGTGACAGACCCAAGGGGAAACTAAAAGTTATTGCAACTGATTGTTTATTCAATATTTTTTTTCTGTACAGATAAGTCTCATACATTGTCCAAACACAGTATGACGCAGTATAGTTCATAACAGTATTTCATAATGATCCACTGTGGCTTTCTGTTGTGCAGGAGGGTACAGTATCAGGGTACAGGCAGGTTAGGTCCTACAGTATATTTACTGTGATTTTTGGTAAATGTGACCAAATGGTTAAAGAGTTCATGCTCACAATGGCAATGCTGACATGGCATCTTAGATTAGCACGTTGACATGCTGCCTTTTGCTAATTAGAACTGAACACAAAGTTAACAGTTTCGTAGCAATCCATCCAACAGTTGAATATTTCATTCTGGACCTCCTCACGTCACATGTCAATGCATCCTTGAGCAAGACACTTAACCCCAAACTGCTCCCAAAGGCTGTGCCATCAGTGTGTGTACTAAGATTGTATTTAGATTAGATCCTGATGTTGGCACCTTGTGTGGCAGCCTCTGCTATCAGTGTATGAATGTGTGTGTGAATGGGTGTATGTTGACATGTCGTGTAAAGCACGTGGTTGGAAGACTAGAAAAGTGCTAAATAAACGCAATTACCATTCATTCACCCTGCAAAATTGCCATCTCTACAGTCAAGCCTCCGCCAACCAGTCAAGTTGCACTTTATATCCATGTCTGTTCAAAAAGTCATCATTTCATCATTTTATTCTATTAGACACTATTATTATTATCCTAATTAACATATGAATTCTTAATTATGGCCAATTATGTGAGGTCACAGGGACCTCTGACCGCCAAAATCTAATCTGTCCATCCTTGAGTCATTTGTGCCAAATTTGTGCCAAAGAAATTCCTTAAAGGTGCTCCTGAGATCTTGCATTCAAGACAATGGGACACACATGTGGGTACAGTGACTTTCACCTATGACCTCTTATGTTTTTAAAGATTATTTTTTAGGTCTTTTATTGCCTTTATTAGAGCAGCTGGAGAATGACAGGAAAATGGGGAGAGAGGGGACAGTAAAGGTCTATAGGTTGGAACTGAACCTGTGCCACTACCAAAGACTCAGCCTGCATGGGGTGCACGCTCTACCAGGCAAGCTAGAGGTCACCTCTCGACTTTTGACCACCTAAATATAACTGGTTCATCCTTAAGTCCAAGTGAACATTTGTGCCAAATTTGAAGAAATTCCCTCCAGGTATTCCTGCGATATCACATTCACAAAAACGGTGGATGTACATACAATGGATGGATGGACAACCCAGATACATAATGTGTCTATGCGGCTCAGAGGCATAAAATGGTTGCCACTGCCCTTTCGCCCTAAATGCAATTATAGAGGGCATTCTTGAAACTACAGGAAATGCTTACAATTTTATGAAATGCTGACAATAAAACAAATACACCTGCTGTACTGAAAGAGCAACACTTGAAAGGCCAGGTGTGATTGTGTGAGACTGTATCAGTGTGAACCAAATAAACCAAATTAAATAAATGTATTTGACTGAACATGTTGGAGTTTAGCGATGCCAAAGGAAACATTAGGAGTATATTAAAAAGGTCTGACGTGAAGGGCATGGGCTATGCTGTGAGATCGACTCATGTCACAAGTAAATCCCTGTTTCACCCGTTATTGTTCTCTTCTTCTACTGCTAAACATCTTACAGAACAAAAAATATGTCATAAGTTTAATGCAATGACTGAGAAATGCACTATTGGCAACTCGCAGTGAAGCTCCCGTATCTATCAGGGCGTTCTCCTTTACAACACTGAACTAAGTCCCTACAGATGTATTATACATGCTGGAAGGACACGTCACATATCTCCGGTCTGAGCAATGTGATTAAGATGAAACAGTCGGGGAACTAAGGGGACTCCAGTTGGTAACAAAGCTGTTGAAGGTCAACATGGCGTCATGGGAAGGGAGGGAGGGTAGAGAGGACCAGAGAACTCTGGTTTCCAGCTCCTGTGTTGGCTGCATTTGTCCTGTTGAAGTGTCTTTGAGCAGGGCTCCGGGGGTGGTTGTTGTTGTGAAACTAACAGAGAGGAGCCAGAGAAACACTTAAAGGACCTCACTGATGGTTTTAGCCCATCAACCACAAAACTCTTACACTTCTCTGCCAAATCACTTTGTACCAAATAGTGCTGTCAGTCGATTAAAATATTTAATTGTGATTAATTGGAAATTAATCTCAGATTTTTGTTATCTGTTCAAAATGTACCTTAAAGGGATTTGCCAAATATTTAATGCTCTTATCAACATGGGAGTGGACAAATATGCTGCTTTATGCAAATGCATGTATATATTTATTATTGGAAATCAGTCAACAACACAAAACACTGACAAATATTGTCCAGAAACCCTTACAGGTACTGTATTTAGCATAAAAAAATATGCTGAAATCTTAACATGGCAAACTGCAGCCCAGCAGACAACAACAGCTGTCAGTGTGTCAGTGTGCTGACTTGACTATGACTTGCCCCAAACTGCATGTGATTATCATAAAGTGGGCATGTTTGTAAAGGGGGGACTGGTGGGTACCCAGAGAACCCATTTACAGTCACATATCTTGAGGTCAGAGGTCAAAGAACTGCTTTGAATATGGCCATGAAAGTTTTCCCTTGCCAAAATTGATCATAAGTTTGAAACCCTATTTAGCCTCCTTCGCGAATAGGTTAGTGTGACAGGGTTGGTTGGTACTAATGGATTCTGTAGGTTTTCTATTTTCATACCATTATCTTCACTCTTTAAAACAGAGTCCAGAGCAACCTAAAAATCACAAGTTGTGTTAATGCATTAAAGAAAATAGTGGCGTTAAATCAAATTTGCGTTAATGCATTATTATTGCGTTAACTTTGATAGCCCTAGTACCAACGCTCGTCAAATAGACTACTGGCATCACTTTAGGCTTTGGCATCAAAAGCACTTATTTAGACTTAGGAAAAAAACTACATGGTTTTGCTTAAAATTACTACGTTTGTAAAGTGAAAATGAAACTGACGCACACAAGCAAACAGCTGATTGTGACGTGAAAGTGATACTTAATGCACAGGACACAAACAGCGGTCTCCTGGATGAAAGACCAGTGTTGTTGGACTTTTGTCAACCTTTGGGTGCATTCAAGAAAACGTCAACATTGAGAGTCACCTGGAATATCAGCCCCTTTCATGCAAAACCTATATATGTCTTTTATTTAGCAACAAAATAGCTTGTGAAATGCTTTTTTATTTATCAATTTATTTGACATGGACAATACATGTAGGCATCGTTACACATAATCAAAGTGCAACCGCTGCAATGCATGTAGGACTTCTAGCTGTCGCTAATTTGCAGACCTTGTCCCTGGTTAAGCTTTAAAGAAAAAATAAAAAAACACATAATACCACATCATATACTGTATAAAATCACATAATACAACATCGTACATTACAATCAATTTACTGCTATATACGTACAATGTCAAAGTAGTATAACACTAATAGTCATTTTGAGGGGATTAGTACAGCTCAATGACGCTGTGGTGGTGAAATGAAGCTGCATACAGACAAGAATTTGAACAATACTCATAATGTATAATATGAATCTACAGTATGTGGGCTGATGGCCATCTGGTTAGGGGCTGTGCAGCGTCTCCTCCCAGCATGCAACTAAAGCTGTGAGCCAAGACCCCAGGCCCAACACCCTGCCGGACTTTGAAATCAGATCTTTATTGTCCATAAAGCCTCAGCCAAGTATGAAGAATCAGCCCTCCCTAACAAAACACACTCACCCAGCAGAGAGAGGAAGGAGACCAGAGAGAACTTGGGGGTGAGTGAGACACAGACAGAAGAGGTTGGGAAGAAATGGGGGAGAGAGAGAAGGTAAGGTGGTTGAGAAATAGATATGGCGAGACAGAACAGCCAGTACAAAGCATAGTACAATGCTTGTGCTCGCAACTATGCCGCAGTTATTTATAGGTCATTGAGAGATAACTCAATTTTCATAACTTTCTAATTTTGTTACGGGTGGTCCCAGTTCACATATCAATACAGCACTCTCCACGGGGCTCAGCTTTCTCTGCTAGAACATCAGAGTACGTTCTGTTTCAGCCACTGCATGCTAATTAATCACTTTGTTTTGACTACATATAAAGTGAGATATGCAAGGGAGTGAAACAGGGCAATTGAGATAGAGGCAACGAGAGAAAGACGGTGTATAAAAGGTTCACCAAATTATGCAGGTTTGAAATAAAGTACAGTTGCATATAAAACATAGAAAAGTGTTGTTTTGTTTAAAAAAAAAAAGTCTGTTCATCAGACAAATCAATGAGCTACTAGTGACAAGATGCAAAAAGCATATTTGAATCAGACTGTGTGACTGTTTACTGTTCACACAGAGGTTTACACAGAATGTCTCAAAAAGACAAATTAGGTAGTTAGCTGTGCAAATATGTTGAATCAAATTATCATTATCTTGTTAATGCAAAAAATCCTGCAAATCCATGTTGCTTTCATGTCATGTGGAGGTCTATATTTACCATTTTCCATCTTACAGCATGATTAATAGTTTTTTTTAAGACAGGGCTCCACACAAGCTGTTACAACAACTACAACTTACAACGAGCTACTAGAACTATTGCATGTGGCCTCATTATGAAGTTTTCACTAATATGTTTGCATTGTGTTGCATATCCAGCAGAAACTGCGTTCACTAGCTGCTAACTTGATCTTTCTGCGATCTGGTGCTGGGCATGTCACATACAGCACGTTTATCAGAGCTTTTTTGATGAAAACATCTGTCAAGAGAATGGTGAGAGTAGGGTGACCAGATCCCAACTAACCAAATGTGGGACAAAGAGTATGTTTGTGTGGGACAGTGAGGGACAATGCTGAGAAGTAGTCTTCAATTTTGATATAATGACTATGTAACTAAAAAAAAATAAACATTTCTAATCCGCCTTTAGCTTGTAACAGCTCTATGCTGAGCACTGTGGTTGAAAAATAACTAATTTTGCAATGACTCTTTCAGAATCACCTTCCACCAGCTTCACCTATTTATAAGTAGTTAAGTCTTTGTTAAGATAAGATATTCCTATATTAGTCCAACGGGGGGGGGGGGGGGGGGTTACAGTGTACAGCAGCAAAGGGGATAGTGCAAAAACAGGAAGCTAAACAAATGTAGGGGGAAATATAAAAATAGGAACAGACTATTAACACAATGGCACAACTGGAAAAATTACAGTGATTGGCCTGACTAGTATTGATATTGCACAGTTGGTTTACAGTATAGTGCAGTTATTGTCTACATTGCCTGTTTTATTTGTAGCTGCATTTTCATTTCTTTGTGGTAATTTCCATCATATTCAGCCTAAATTTGCATAGCTTGTGATTTTTCCCTGTTGGCTATAGGGTAGCAGACAGGTTAACCCGCACTTGACCGACATGACGACAGCCTTCCCTACTGTCTTCACAGCCATTGGATAAAAGCCATATTTTAGAAAAGCATCTGTCCAGAGCAGATTTGACTTTTAAAAACTACAGCTGATCAAATGTGGGACATAATATCAATATGTGGGACAAGGGATAGTGGTAAATTGGAACACCTGGTCATCATAGGTGTGGCTGAACCAAAACAGTGAAGTTGTGAGCCATAACAGCCAGCTGAAAGATGCTCCATGCAGACTTAAAGGGAAATGCAAAGCCTAGTGATCTGTGGGTTCATCACTATGAGCGAGCCCTCTCACCTTACACACAGTGATTTGATCCATTATTAATATAAAAATAGCCTAACGATTGGCAATCTGTGAGAATTCCTGCTACTGAATTTCTGCATTCCATCCAGCAGTAAATGCCACAGAAGTGTCTGGAAAGCAACTTCGTATATGTTAAAGTCCATCACTTGAGGTAACTGATCATTTGTTGCCTCCACATGAGGTCTATTAAATAGCAATCACTGTCTTAATGTCAACACTTACAAGTCAGAACCATGAAACTCTTCCCCATCACTACCTTCCACCGGACGTGATGTGATTGCTGCACGAAGGGCATGCTCACTGGTACAGCTCTTTCATATGGCTCTATATATCAAAGAGGACAGACCATTTTAAGGACCAGTGCCCACGTATGGTGATACTCCATAGGCTGAATCGTAATCAAGATGTGTGCTGAATAACAGTGTGTCCAAGCACATTATGTAATATTTTAATTTGTATAGTGTGCTAACAGCTGGGTGCAATAAAATAACTATTGTTTATGCATCTAATTAGCAGTAAGGCCTCATGCGTAGAAATGAGCCTTAATTTACCAGCTGTAGAGGGTCAGGACCTGCTATAATCAATGGCATGTTAGGTCACAACTACAACAGTGTGGATTATATGATGTGTGAAAGGTTTTCCTTTATACCTGCATCTTCTATAGCCAGCCAGCCACACTAAAAATGTCAATTTTTTTGCATACAATACACTACAGTTAAGCCTTGATTTTTTTTCCACCATATGAATGGACTGAATGACTATCTGTGATATGTGGCCAACATTAAGATTAAAAGATGCATTTTAATCAATTCTGACTTAATATTTGGTGGCCAAACAGCTTCATAAGCTATAGAACTCAAACTTAGATGACAACATGAAATTATGACGTCATGACAACATCAGGTAAATACGCTCACTTCTTGTATTAAGAATAAAGACAATTCCCAAGACAGAAAGGTGATTGTGAAAGCACATGAATGCACCTTTCCAGCTGACTTTTCATGCAACATTTTAAGCGGTAATACCACATTATGACTTTGACCAGTCGAGGGTGTGAAATTAAATGTGACAAATTACCTCCAATGAGCTTGATGTCATGGTGCAGGGAAATGAAAGTTAGGGCAAATGAATCAAAAGTCGTTAAAAGCTCTGGTGTGCTTTGGTGAGCGGCAGTGTAGAGTATACTCGATCTAAATGGACCAAATCAAGCAAAAACTCTATTGTGTTGTCAATGGACTTGTTTCAAGTTGTTTCAACCCTTCCATATGGCACTGACACACAAAAATATTTCAGTGGATGAAAAGTTTGAATAAATAAATGAAACCTGCCAGTGCGAGTCGGCCTCCGTATTTTGCAGACTATGGGCAAAAATGACACTTTGAGTGGAAGCGTTTTCACTCAACACTATTCAATGCTGCCACAGTTGCAGCCATGGTTATAGCTTGTGTGTTGGCGAATGGACGCGAGGCCCTCGTGAAAGACAGTCAGATACTTGACTGGTGTGTTGCGTTGTGTTACACTTGTGATTGATTGCATCACTGCAGTGGAACGAAGTCGGGTGTCAGGGCTTTTATGGGCGACTACAGTACAGTGGTGTTGGATTTCAATGGATATGCCCTTGGCCAGATAGGTGATAATACTACCCAGTCCCCACCACACACACATACACAGAAACACACACACACACACACACACACACACATACACACATTTTAGTAATGCAGAACATACAAAACAATTCTTCTTGAGGGAAACTGATTAACGTTGCCACATTTTTTTGTGTGATGTGAAACAACAGTTTTCTCTTTCTAACCACAGTGGAGGAGAAAACAATGTGATCGTCTCAGTTTTTGCCAAAGAAAAGACACGACAAGACACCCATTCAGATGAACGTGCCAGTCTGCTGGCACAGAAAGGTACCACCACACCTGGGCTGACATCACCTCATTCCATAAGCTCTGATTTCAGGTAAACCATAAACACACCATATGACAGGTCTCTCGCTGTGTGTCTGTCTATATGTGTGTGTGTGTGTACGTGTGTGTTTACCCCTTCTCTGCTCTCAGCCGGGTCCTCCTCAAACTAATTGCAGCTTCTTTCTCTCTCTCTCTCTGAGTGACAGCGAGGATTTCGCTTCGCCCGGAGCGACGTCACACCAAGGTGGAAGAAGACGAGCGCATTTTTCCTCCCTTTATCATCCAAAGAAAACACATCGACAGACTGTGGCACACAGACGCCTCTACCTGCGGCCGGTGCGCACCGAAAATTAGCTCAAGTCCATCAGTGCGTCAGTTTCCAGCGCGCAGAGAACGACCAACATCCAACAGCACCACTTTTTTCTTTTCAATGCATCAGTATTCTTCTTTTTCTTTAATATCGTTTAATTGTTTTAACTTTAAACCAAAGAGTGGTGAGACTCCGGGTGTCCTCACAACCACCGTGCGCTGTTTCACAGTCACACGGGACTTTACCGCTTGGAGCCACTTCTCGTTCCTCCTCAGCCCGTTTTGAAAGCATGTAATGTGCTGCGACAGATGGAGCAGAACGACAATGAAGAGGTTAACCACACCTTTGAAAGCGGACATGTCTCCAGTAGCCTCTTGACCAACTTTGTTGCGCATTAAGATGCGCCCCACAGAAGAGGAGTTGGATGAGGAACTTTTCGCGCTCTTGTTGACAAACAGTTTCCATCAGTGAGCTTTTTGCCACCGTCAGAAAACAAGGACCTCCTATGTATTTAAGAAATAATCCAACTCGGTGTTGGCTGAGCTCGTCAGTACTATAAACTTTGCTGGGGAATCTCCTGGAGGATTTGTTGCGTTCACCATGACGGTTCGTTTATCACGGATCCAACTGGCCCTGTTCTTTATCTTGCTCTGTCCGGTCAATATCATCGGACTCTGGTGGTAAGTGCTCTTTATTTATCAAGTCTTTTGTATCGTGTCAACGTGGGATTTAAATGATCTCACCTGACTTACTTTTATTTGATTTCTACGCGCCAACATGGGGCGTAATCATGTTGAATCACATTTACCTCCAGCAGCACCATCACTCAGCATTAGCTTACCGGCTTTTCACCTAAATACTCAGGATAGCCCGAGAGCTGTCTGTGTCCCTTATGGGGTCTGGTCTAAAGACAAATATGATTATCATAATATACAAGGCTACAATAGCAGGATGCAAATAAAAAAAAAAAAAACAGCGAACACAATATAGAAAACCATAAAAATGGACTAAAAAGCAGATAGATTAGAAATGATAAAAGATGCATATTGTCAAAATATTCACACTTAATTCTCTGCATGCTTTTCTCTATATTAACTTAAATAAAGCTACATTTTTATAGGTTATAATAACTTGGTCAGGAGACCATGAAACCCTCAAGTCAAAATATATTTCAGTGAGACATATGGGTCCCCAGGGTGAAGGACAAAGACAGAGAAACAGGGTGGTGAGAGAGGTGTCTGCTGTTCATTGCCTGCAGTAATACATTGAAGAGAGGTGGTGGAGGTGGTGTGTGCGTGTGTGTGTGTGTGTGTGTGTGTGTGTGTAGTGGGGGTTCAGAGTCAGGAATGTCAGGTGGCCCTCTAGGCGCAGTGGATATGTCATCATAAAACAATCCATACAGGCTCAGCTCTGCGAGGTGTGTGACAGTCAGACAGACAGACAGACAGACAGATGGACCCTGCAGATCTGCTGATAACATGTTTTCTATCCATGTGGGTCTCTATCTGTCTGTCTGTCTTTGTAGTACTTCACTGTCTTGTGTGCAGTGTTTCATAAGACAACATCCAATATTTCTGGCTGTCTTTCCCTCTCTCTCTCTTTTCACACACACACACACACACACACACACACACACACACACACACACACACACTTCTGCAAAGCATCAGTGTTTGAATGTGAAGCTTTGTGATTTTTTTTTTCCCAGTGAATCCTCCCACTGTTCATTCACAGCCCAGTCAAGGTCAATGTGGGTTGTGGTGTCACAGCGGCTGTGAAAGTCTGTTGAAAGTCCTTGTGTGACTGGCAGATGGACTTGTAGCTTCGGAGGACGTGTCTCTGAACTTAAACTTTTCTATTATTTTGGTCACTTCACATGCGATGGTCTGAGGTAAAGGCAGATAACCTGTGGGGATTTATTAGAATTACCATTGAGAGGAAAAATGAATAGTTTCCGTGAGTATCTGCAGAACGTATTGGACATGGGAAAAAATGACGGACAGACCATAAGGTGGAGGACATAGGTTCAAGCTCTCCTGTCGGAAAGCATTTTATATTCTGGGGTGTCGCTGAAAAAGAAAATGCAGTTTGCAAGTATGAACAATGTACATCCACACTTACATACCTAGACTGTTCAAAATCTGTTCTTTGTCCTCTTTTTGTTGGCAAACTACAAGAGTGCATCAAAGCCAACATCTGTTAAGGAAAAGGACAGACACAGTCCGGTTACTCTGCTGCATTTCAGCTGGGAAAACCTCCGTCCTGTCCACTCCATGATCTCCACCATTATTATTAGTGTGTTCCTGAAGCCAAACTCATAATTTGTCCTCTTTTACATATTATGCTGTTATATTCAAGTTTGAATTCAAGCTTCAAAATGCTATAGAAACTCCTGCACTGCAACACTGAATCACTATTTTATGATTGCAAAGTTGTCAAAATCAGTCAACATGGATACAGGTTGGTGACAATGTGTGTACCATTTAATCGTCATCTTAGACATTTAAAATGGGCTGAGGGTTAGGTCAGTTAAATATTGGTAACTTTACTGCAACATGCCCACTGATTTTTTTGCCCAAGAAGTTTGTGATCGTTCTCAAAAAGCTCCCTGTGCACACTAGATGCCAGACTAGATTTTTCAGCAATGGGGTTACTGGAGACAGTTTTCGAAAAGCTCAATTTTCAGATAAGCGCAAATGCCATGTGGATGGAGGGCATAATATTGACAAAGACAAGTCACTTTTAGCCCGAGGGGTGCTGGTCTTTAGCTGAACTGTGCTGCGACCCAGCTGTGGATGGAAAAACAACGTCTCTACAGGGGTCAGTCATTTATTTTGCCTTCCAACATTTTTTGTATTTGGCTAAATCTGGCAAAATCCTGTCATCTACCAGGACTGAATCTAATTCAGAAAGAGAAAGATATTTTAAAAATGCCTACATGTGAAGACATATACAGTACTAGGGATGTAAATCTGACAAATATTGATTATTCATAGAATGAAACAATGTTTGTTGATATCAAAGTTTTCCACGGTGTGATTTTGATTCAATTTGGGGGCCTTGTTATCAATATGAGATGATACACAATCAGCTACATTTATATCAACTCACAAAGCGGCTTACATTGGATTTGACAGTTATATTACTGGTAAGGAGGGGCCGCTTGGGCAGAAACAGTGATACAGACGTGCCATCGGAATTTAAAAATAAAGGCGTATTTTAAAAATTACAATATGTATCACTTTGCAGCGATGATAGTGGATTGTTGATCACTGAATTGATATTGCTTCAGATCGATGTGTCATTACATCCCAACACAGTAAGAAAATGAAATATTGTACATTTTGAACCTGTGTGGATCATTGTACCATTATTATCAACCAAAGCACCATTTGCTTTTGCAATGGTGCTCCTAATCTGTGGTGTGATCAATGTGAGAAGGAATAAAACATAAATGACACATCATGATTTATGGAGCTTAATTTGTGAAAGCTCAGACGAAGTAGATCCTTTTGCTAAAATTTATTGTATTTCTGTAATGTTCCTGTCAGCGTTCTGCTGGCAGCCCGTTCTGCAGGACTCAGGACATTCATTTTAAATAAAGCTGTAGTGGATTAAGGGAATCAACACGAAGAAATCAGCTACTTCCTTTTTATCCCAACTGACATACGTTGTCATCCTCTTTCACTGCCTCACTTGTTCGCTGGCTCACTTGCACACTCACTCACACACACATTGGTGCACACACGCACACACACACACACACACACACACACACACACAGTGGCCGACTGTGGTGCTGCTCAGGTGAAGCCACACCTGTGGGTCTCTCTCCAGTCTGCCAGGACAATGATGCTCTCTGTTGAAAGCTGCTGGACATACCATCATACATCCCTCTTTCTCTGGCCGTCTCATGCTCGCTCCTCTTCAGCGTCTCTGCATGTCTTCAGCTGTACTTGTCTTTTGAAGGAAAATACCTATCGCACAGATAGGTTGTCGCTGAAGGAAAAGAGAGAGCTGCAGTGATGGACAGAGAGTGAGAGATGAAATGCAGGGAGATAACTGTCCTTTCAGAGCCTCTGCTGATTAGAGCACTCTAATCATTTGGCCTGAGAGCAGAGAGCACAGCTCACAGACTTGGAGGGGTGAGGAATGCCTTTGCTCTCTTATACTGCTTTTGACTGCAGTGCTTAGCAGGGCCAGCTTTGCTCTCTTTGTGCGTGTGTGTGTCTGTGTGTGTGTGTGTGTGTGTGTGTGTGTGTGTGTGTGTGTGTGTGTGTGTGTGTGTGTGTCGCAGCCCCAGTTTGGCCGACAGCCCGCCGACAGCCCGCCTGCAGCGTGCCACGGGCCTACAGGTGCACACACACTGCATTTGTCTGTCTTTCTGCATTGTGTGTTTATGTGTGTCAGTCCAAATACATCTCCAACCAGTGGTTAATCTGTTTAACATGCACTCAGAGATGTACGGCTGCACACATTCAGTCATACCGTTATGGGAAAATGTATGCACACACACACATACGCGTTCGCACACACAGACTCTATAGTCTGAACCGCCATCATCACCAGAGGAGAGTTTCATTGTAACAGATCTTATCTTGTCTGCTCCACTCCTGGTCTGAAAAGCTAGATGAGTAATCAGGACCAGGGAGATGGGCACAGATAAAGATTAAATGACGATGTGGTTTTGGCATCAGGGAGAGAACTGAATTAAATGTGTTTATGTGTGTGTGTGTGTGTGTGTGTGTGTGTGTGTGTGTGTGTGTGTGTGTGTGTGTGTGTGTGTGTGTGTGTGTGTGTGTGTGCGCTTTTGAGCATGCATGTGCTTTTGTGGGCATTCATACTTTAAATATGTTCCAATGTCAGAACTATGTAGGGCAAAGGGTAAAAATGGTCCAAGAAATGTCTCCATAGTTCGATGAAAAGGGGCAAAAATGGTTCTCACAGTTTTGGGTTTGGCAGAAGCCAGCTTGAAATGTAAATGTAGCATTGCAAGGTAACATCAAGGCTATGTCGGCATAGGTTTTGATGCCTGTGTAGAGCAGGAGTTACTGTGGAGTTTTGAGTCCTTTCTGGTGCTTTCTTACCTTTCATGTTTCGGTTATATACTGTTTTCATCTGTCGTACTGCCAAAAATAGTGAACAAGCAAGATCAGAGCTTCACATCTGACAATATTTTGTTTTACAGAAACACCAGATTTCTCATCAGAAAACCTTTTTTTATGGCATAACTTGTGGAACGCAAAACAGTTTGTTAACATCTGTGGCCTCTGACATTTTGTCGTAAAATGTCTCACAGTGAAAATGACAACATCTATAATATTTAATTCTTTCTCTGAATTTGTTCCCATCCATTTTTCATCTTCTTTGTCTGGGACATGTGACAAATTTAGTGTCTTTTTTATTTTGTGGCTATTAGGGATGCAGTGATCCAGCTTTTTCAGTCTTGATACTGATAGCGATACCTGGATTACCGAGTACCGATCCTGTGTTTATTTAATAAGCTGTGTGCCTCACTATGTGGAAGTAACAGGAATCATTATGTATAAGGAAACATCAGGCTTGATTTTTACATCACTTTCCTAACTTTATAAAACAAAATATAACAAATAAACATTGAAATAAATTTACTGAATTGTTATTTATTATTAAAATAATAAATTATACACCACCAACTTGGTAAAAATCTTGTGTACAGGAATTACAATTCAAGTGTAAACCTTTTTTAATGCAGCAGCACATTGGTCAAAACTTGAACAGGAATTAAAATTCCAGTTTAAAACGTATATAGTATATAAACATAGAATTGGATAGAATAAAACATGCCCCATTGTCATGATACCATCCAGCTATTTGAGTCAGTATCGGCCCAATATCCACATCCTCAGTGGGTGTAGCAATACATCAGTCTCGATCAATATATCGATTCAGTGATCAGTGATCCAATATTACTGATGCAAAGTGAAAACATGAATGCATATCAACATCTTTAAGATATGCCTTTAATTGGAAATTCCCATGGCACATCTCTGTCACCATTTCTGTCCAAGCGCACCTCCTTCCCATAGAGCCCAGTAATAAATCGTCAAATCATATTTTAGTTGCTTTTTTTTCTGAGTTGATGTAGATGTAACTGATTGTGTAATATTGTCTCGTATCAATCACAGGCCCCTGACCTGAATTGAACTGAATTCGCCACCTGGCAGATTTTGTGAAACCAGCAATTATCGTAACATTGGCCATGCTCTGGTAATATTGTGTCGTGATGAAACTTGATTTGCATAAAACACAACTTGACAGAAACTAAATAAAAGTCACCCAAACTATTGGTTCTGGTTTGGTGTAAATAAACCCTTATTTCTCTGAGTTAGATGTGAAAATATGCCGGCCCTATACATTCTTTCCCCACTGTCTCTCACTCTCATTCTTCGGAAGCAGATCATTAAGTTAGCTAAATAAAATAACAAAGATTGCCCAACCCCTATTGTTTATAATTTAGCACCCTCTCGCCTGCCTTCCTGCTTTATCAATCATGGCCGTGCAGTTCAGAGGATGAGATTGGCTCATGCTGCTGCATATACAGATTTCGGAAGAGACAAGCAGCGTTGAAAAAGCCTGCTGCTGACTGCTAATGTTACTCACATGAAATAGCGATCCTCTTCTGTGTTTTGGTACAGTTAGTTTTCACATCTGAATCGTACCTGAGTACACATGAACAGTACTACAGACCACCTTTTCAAGCCCGATTACAGTACAGAGCGTTCACACTAATCAAACGAAATGGACTTTGGGGTCAAGTTAACTTGGATTCGGGCCCGGGTCCCTGATGCAAAAGCACCCTAAGATGTTTATGTGGTGCAAAAATCACCATCCTTCATACCAACTTGTTATTCCAGCTCTGCTCTGTATATTCCATATATCTATAGAGACCCACAAACATCCACGCACCTTTCCAACCCCTACTTTTCATCTGAATATATCCATTCTTTAACGATTTGTATCTTTTGGCTGTCAGAGCCGTTGGGTGTGCCACTGTACCAAGCTGTTACAACAGAACAGACTGAATGTTTTTCTATTGTGTAATTGGTTTGGTGGTGTTGGTTTCCTTTTGCTTACACTTTATTGCTACTGTTTAAATTGGGTGCCCTGCATTACAAATTATGAGTGCTGAAACGTTTTATTGAGTCAAACTGTATTGTTCTCAACTTTGTTTTACATCAGCAAAAACAACACGATCAAACATGTCTGAAAGTGACGGACGTGTCCCAGACTGCAGGGTCAAGAAAATGGGGAAGCAATTATAGAGGGCACACAGACCCTCTCACACTGTCCTCACATCGACATTGGCAAGGTGCTGCTGAATTTATTGCATCCATTTTCCATCTTAGGGACACCAGACAGATTTTCATTGCCATTTCTTGACCACGTTACTTTATCTCTTTGTATCTCATTTTACACTGAACCCCTCACCATCTCTTTCTGTCTCTCGACACCCTCTCTTTAGCCACCTCTCTTTGACTACTCCTTATTCTCTCTCACACTGTGGCGTCTCAGACTAGCGCTTGTCGTGACTGTCTTCATCTCCAGCATACTTGAGGGATTAAGGAGGGATGAAATTCACTCATTCGTAGGCGGAGTGAAAAAAAAGAAGGGCCCCGTACAGTACAAGACTTTTTCTATGGTGCCGTGAGATCCTTAATGAAACCTGAGGTCGTTCTGAGCACCAACGTTTAATCTCTTTCTGACCCACCTCTGGGCTCAGAAAACTCTGAATAAGGCATCTATTTCTATATGAAACATCACGTTTTCTTTCCAATTTACAGCCATAATATGAAAAACAAAAACAAATGTAAAAACATATAATCATATAGATTTTTAAAGTATTTTTTAAGCAAGGTTGGGATTCTATTAGCTTGTGGCAGGTGGTAGAAGCATCCTGCGACCAGTGTTTTTGATTTGGGTAATTTTGTTGCTTTGTCTTGTTTTATCTTTTACTGTATGACCCCCTATCATCATAAAGAACCATTCATGCGAGACAGTGTTTCCTTAAAGCCTCTGATGATATCAGTAACTGCACATCCTGGACGGTGAGTTATCTGTTCAATGGATGGATGGATCATAACTGACAGTGGTACTTTGAATGAAGAGGATCTGATTACTGTCTGGCTTTGTAGTTCCTTCTCCAAGTGTGGTTTTATCTCTGTGCATGCCTACACACTAGCAAATGTGTCTGCTAGTGGGCACTGTATATACAGGATTTGTGTGCAAACTGCATCTGTGTGTATGTATGCATCCACTTGAAACATGTAGTTCTGGGTATTTGAGCTTAAAGAGGGTTCACTTTCATCTTTGCTGTAGATGCTGAGGCTGCAGAAGGCCACAGAACAGGAGACAAAGATATTTCTAGTTGGATGTGAGTGAGGCCAACAGTTCAAGGTGCAAAGGGCTTTACTTCAATGCACCATTTTGTCCACTTCTGCTCCATGAAAACCAAAAGAGAGAGGAGATTTGAAGATTGATGTCTTAAGTCATGTCCACTGTGCACATAAACCTCCTTAAACCACCCTAGTTCTGATCAAATTATTAAAAACTTCTGCTTTTCTTTGGACTTGCCACATGCACTTTCTGGTGTCTACAATAAAGGATTCCTGTATCCTATTCAACCTCGGAGGGATGCACACTTTTATGTACTGATCTCCAAACAAGGGCAAGAATGCTGAGTGCTCACTATCATCCTATTATCCAATTATTGCACCCCATTTTTGGGTGTTCTGTATCGCCGGCAATGTGCTTTTCCACCTCAGTTCACTCCACTTTCCGATTCAGACCACATTCCCATTCTACCCCCATCATGCCCCGTTTGTTTCTAAACTTACAGTCCAGTGGGGATTATCAAAATAGCCTTCAACCAAAATGAAGGGATGATTTCATCCTACTGGGGTTTCACAATTTTGTTATGATGTACCTGCTTTAATATGTGCTCACTTTGATATCTGTTTTAATTTTTAAAAGTCATAAAACCCTGTCACTTGACTTTCTTTCTCCATTGTTTGTAGTATGCCCTAGCAACTGTTGTGCAGCTGCTCAGTCTGAGGAAGATGCTGCTGAAATTAATTAAGTTGTAGCACACAGCACATAAGAAAAAAGAAGATGGCTGCATGTGAATTTATTGTGTTTATTTGTTACAGTAAGAGAGGAAAGATACTGCTTATACAGATATGTAAGATAAATCCATACTATATATTAATATTGTGCTGTATGTAATCTCCAGTGTCAATCTCAAACATGGAAACTGAACAAAGAGAGAGCACAACATTAAATTAACACTTTCGGAGAAACATTAAAAACAAGTGTATGCAAATTACTACAGTTCATTACAAAATGCATACATAAATAGTTGTTTTATAATTATTGTTCCACCTGTATAACCTCATTTTTTTCTTATACTTTTTGAGATTGTTTTCATGTATGCAATTTACAGTTCATACATATTTTTTTATGTACTTTATTTTTTGAGAGTTTGCATATATGCAATTTACAATTCATACTTCCAAACATCTAAGTAAAGCTTAGAAATTAACAAAGACACAAAACAAAATGAAAAAAATAAAACGAGATCAGCATTAGAAACTTAAAAAAAAAAAAAATAAAAATAGGTATTTCCATTTCTACACTTCTTCTAACTAAATAACCTTTCTTTATCTCTTTCACCAGTCCACTTTGCAGTATTTGCTTTTGTGCAAAAGAAGATAAGGAAAGTTTTCTCTTGTTGTCAAAGCTCTGTAACTGTCTCTGTCTTTTGCTTCCAGGACTCCATCCAAACTTCATCCAGTACATCCACTAGTTTTACAACTCTACACCTCCCATTGTAAAAACCAGGCAGGCTATTGTGAGCTGCTGACAGAGCCGGCTTCCCAGCGCTGCCCCTGGCACGTTCACATGAAGACGCACACTCACACATACAGGCACAAATACACAAACACAAACTCGGTTTCTCACATCCATAAAGATTTACACTAATTGTAGAGAAATACACTTGCATGCAACTCTTTCTGACACACACACACACAGACACACACCCACACACACCCACAGAGGCCAACAGCGGGTATACAAAGTAATGAGCGGTTGTTTAGAGGGAGTGTGCGTTGCTAAGTACTGTACCTGTACCTGCTAATTAACACATACAGACTGTCTGTGTGATTTCATTATCTGTGTGACTTTCACACGCACAGGAGGAGAACACACAAACACACACATGCACATGTACAGTCCCGCACACACTGTAGAAACAGAACACCTGTATTGAAAATACGGCATTGTTTCCATAGCGATGTTGTCAATACACTCTCAATAATCATAGAAGGAATGCAGCAGCGTGGGTGTCCCTGGAGTCTGCATACAAACATATTGCATGTGTAGACTTTGCATGCATGCTCCGATGCTTATGTGTCAATGCACTTATTATCTTTTACAATAATTTCCATATTAAACACCAGACATCAGGGCTCACGCTGCAGGATTAGGCGCATTTACTCCCCCAATCTTCCGACAAAATAATTATTATTTAATTATTTGGATGGATTACGAGGAAACCATAACTGTAATCCATGCTGTCTGCCATTATCGCATGTTGGAGTTCTGGTGGATAACAGTATTTGGGCAGTTTGCTTTCCATGATGGCTGACAAGAGGCTGAAACAAGATGTTTTCATTCAAACATGTTGACATGTTAGTCTGTCATATACTGTAAATAGCTTTATTAAAATAAAAATAGATTTTCAAAACTTTCAAAAACACAAGGTCTGAGCCCTTACAGAAAAGTAGTATACTTCAAGTTTAATTTATGAAGTATACTTAAGTAAAGCTCAAGTATATTTTCCTGAAGTATACTTTATGCAGTAAGTATACTAATATCAATGTACTAATTCATTACTTCTTAGTTATGAAAGTATATTTTAAGTGTACTTTAAGTGAAAGAAAAGTAAACTATGAGAAGACAACCAGTTGTATTTTATACTGCAACTATACTACAAGTGAATAGATATACTCGAAGTTTAATAGTTATTTACTTGTAGCCCACTTTTAAATTTATGAAAGTACACTTTGTATACTTAAAGCACTTAGCTAATGATTTATGTATTACATAAAGAGACTTACTCCTTTTGCTATTTGACTTGATGTTTTTCTCACACGCATCTACGATGAACACAGAATCCAAAAACGTAGAAAATTCTTGATGAACATTTGTTTACAAACTTTCACACACTTTTGTAAGCTAAATATACTCAAGTATATCTCTGATAAGTACATAAAAATTAACTGAAAGTATGCCATCTCATTTTCAGTTTAAAATAAGTAAACTAGTTGCACACTTAAATAAACCTATTTGGTAAGGGCAAGGATGAGCATGTATGTGTGTGTGTGTGTGTGTGTGTGTGTGTGTGTGTGTGTGTGTGTGCTCGGTATCAGACCGCCAGCAGAGGGGATTGGCGAGAGTGTTTGTTCTGCTTCTTAAAACAAACTCTCGAAGCAGATGAATGATATCAGGCGGTGCGATTAACAGGGACAAGGCTGAATGAAAACCTCTGAGGTAGTCTTTTGCTCTCCCTCTCCCTGTCGTGCATACCCTTCAGAGTCCTATTTCATGGTAAAATATGAAGCCATGGATCACATCTGCTGGGACTCAGTGACATAAAGTCAACTCTAGAGAAGAGTCAAGAGAGAGATGGAGTAAATGAAAGGTTGATGTGAGAAAAGGACCTGAATGTACATAAAGTTAACAGTATAGCGAGGGTGAGCGGGGCACCGCTAAGGCAAAGAGATGGGGAAAAGAATGGAAAGTCATCTCATAAAGCTGCTTTCCTTTTATGCCACTGAAGTGGCCACAGATACTGGCAGCGCCTCTAAGTGGCAGCGCCAAGCGTCTCTTTCCCATTAAGAGTTAGAATAAACTATTTATCTTTATTATATACACTCATCTGTCAAAGCTATCGAGGAGGTCCAGGATCTGTTATTCATCAAATACAAAATATATGTATATATTTTAATGTTTTAAATATTTGCACTACACGAGACATGCTTGATTTATTTTTTGCCACATATTTAAACAGTATTTTTTTTGTTCTTTTTAGTAATATAATATGTGTATTTTTCATTCCGATGGGTTTAATCTGGGAATTGTTTTAGCAGCCCTGATTCGAGGGATATGTGTGGTTAAAGCGGTGAAGTTCTTAACTGGTCCAAAATCTCTAGAGACGCTGTTTTATCAGGAAATCTGGAGAGTCTGCCCTCTGGTTTACCAAAATCAACTTAGCATTAAGATCAACTGTACACGGCCTGTCTGTTAAGAGACGTTCAACTGTTTCACTTCCAATTTTGTGAGGACCACACAGTTCTACTGAGCGCAGTCCAAGAGCAAAACACAGACTTGTGAATATGACGTCAGAGCCAAGATGCCTCTGGGAAACTCGGTGCTCCGTTGTGTCCCACGTGCCTGTTCAAGAAGCACATTGTCGCCACAGCTGAGAAGTGGTGGGTAGAGTTGGCAGGCTTAGCAGCCACACAGAGAACTGTGCTTGCAGTTGGTTTGTGGCTGCTGATGACGGAAACCACATTGTTTACTGGGCGACTAACTCAACAGGTGTTGCTCACCAATAAGAGAAGTGGGAACTCGCTACTGTTTTGGTATCAATGAGAGATTATTCTCTTATCTAACATTGTTTAAATGTTTCCAGGGCGGTGGGCAGTCCGCTGGTGATGGACCCCAACAGCATTTGCAGGAAGGCGAAGCGCCTGGCGGGGAAGCAGGCTGAGCTGTGCCAGACTCAGCCAGAGATTGTCAGCGAGGTAGCCAAAGGAGCCAGGCTGGGCGTCAGGGAGTGCCAGTACCAGTTCAGGTACCGCCGGTGGAACTGCACCAGCCACAACAAGTACTTTGGCAAAATACTGCAGCAAGGTGAGTGAGGGAGGAATGTGTTTTGTTTGTTGATAATTCTTTTCTCCTGTCTCTCTCCCCTATTATCTAGTATGGCAACCCAATCATATAGGACATTAGGTAACAATATTAGCTATAGCTATATCCAGGAAATTCACAATCGTAACGTTATGTTACACATTCAAACTATGGATAGTGCCAATAAAATACTAACTTAGTAAAACTTTCCATAAAAGTACTTGCTGCTGAGTGCCTTGCTGTGTAGCGGCTGCCAGAAGTTGTCAGAGCAAAGATCAAGGTCCCATAATGCAATTTCAAATGTAAATGAACAGAAATACACCCGTGATTGACATGTTAAGGACAATTTCTGTTAAAATATATAGTCATACAAGTATTAATATACAGATATTTCTTAGAGTGTGCATAAACTAAATAAAATGTGCGAAACAGCGTAACATAAGTATTGAAAACATATCACAAACGTAACATAATGTCAAAATAACTCAACAGCACTTTCATACATCAGTCTCCTGGTTGAGAGTCCTGTGCTTGTTGGACACATCATCTCCCTCCAGCCCACCATAAACAGTCTCTCTCACTTTTTATTCTATATCACAAGCCCTGAGCATAGCATATTTTCCTGGGTACAGACTATGGCATACACAAAGGTGTTGATATTGTATGCAAAATTATTTACAACTTATTGTGTCATTCATACGGTGAGACCGGACTGATTATGGAGTGCCATTTATACCTGCTAAAGCAATAGTTCAGCATTTTGGGAAAGACACTTGTTTCTTACCGAGCATTAATAGAGCATTAGTACTCTTTTATCTGTTGAAAGAGTCTCCTGCCAGCAGTTTAGCTTAGCATAGACTGGAAAGAAGGGGAAACTTGCCTTCCTCCATCTAAAGATAACAAAAGTTGCTTACAAGCACTCTAACGCCAAATTCACATGTAATAATTAAAATTTTCTGCGGCCCATATTCATGTGTTTCAGGCTGGGAAATGTTTTTTGTAGCATAGGTCACCATGTCACAAGAGTCACAGGATCTGTTCACTGATTGGCTGTGGGTCTCTGAAAAAACAAATCACCGGCACTCAGATAAAGGATCTTTCTCAGTTTATTCTGGGCAAACAAACAAATGTGTTTCAGCTATAAGACATCATCAGCGTGATCACTCAAGTCATAGTGCCAGTTTTGAATATTCAGGTGAGTCACAGACGCCAATCAGGAAAGAGACCATATAGTTACACAATGGAATTGAAAAAAAATGGCAAAAGCCACACCATAAAAACAGAAAAATATTAACACACTAAACCAACACATAATTGATATAGATTTTCTATAGCCTCTATTGAGGGATGACCTTAATAAAGTGAATTAAACCTATGCTTACAAACTATAAGATATAACATCATGAGGCTCGTGGGCTGACACTGTGGTTCGTCTCTGGCCACACTTTGCCGCTAAAAGATCTTTTCCCAGCTTCATAGACATTGAATGACAGCTCGCAGCAATTTACAGCTGCACTCGTGTGAATTTGGCGTGAAGCTCACTAACGTGTTATTTCTTGTTTGTTTAATCTGTACAAACAAGGAGGTGTAAAAATGTCAATTTGTGGTTTTTTATAGCGTCTTCCTGGGGTTATAGTAATATATATGAGATATTAAGTGTCAATTAGTGAGCTTTAGAGGCACTTGTATGCAGATTTTGTTACATTTGGACTGAGCCAGGCTAGCTGTTTCCCTGTTTTCAGTCTTTTTGCTAAGCTAAGTTTACTGTCTCCTGGCTCTGTGGCCTCATATTGAATGGACAGATATGTGACTGGTATCGATCTCCTCATCTTGTTCTTGGCAAGATGCTAAATAAGCATATATTCCAAAATATTGAGCATCAACCAGATTGTGTTAAACAAGTCATAGCAGTTGTTTGGATTTGTTCAGCCACTTGTTAAAAATTGAAAACACTTGCATGTGACTCAGTTATATGGATTTTTAACCCTTGACCTAGACTTACGATGAGAAGTTCCCATTATCATCTTTGAGGCTCTCTCCATCGGCTCCTCCATAAGCCTCTCACAGTGTTTTTAAAGAACACGTTAAAAATGTTGTCATGTCCCATTTTTCAGCCGTGAGTACCTTAAGATCTGAACCCATGACCTCACGACCGCAGCTGACGGCCTTACATCAACTTGAGGTCAGATCCCCGTCTGATGGCCCTCCAACAGACAAGGGCAGCTGTTGTATTTCAGACCAGACGTATTCACACTTGACTGACTCTCCTCTTCATCAGATTGGGCACGCTTGAAATGATCAGCTAAAATTGCCTTTTTCTCTTAACATCTCTCTTAAGATCTCTTAACATCTTCCTCCAGCTCTTTGAAGTCTGTAATATAACTGATTTTGGGTCACCGCTGGGTCTTCTCCAATTACTGTGTTGGTTTGTATGATTAGATTCATAGAGAGCTGCCTGTCTTCTCTTGGACTGCTACTACAGAGAGCCTTTATCTCTCTGTTGAGTCAACAAACAGGGAATAACCAATATTAATATACAACAAATGTGTCAAACATGTTATTAAACCCTTTTTGGGTCTCATTCCAATAAGATGTGCATACTGAAGTTTTGTTCTTGCCTGTCATTAGTGTCTCAAGGAAGAAACACATGACAGTTTAATCATATTAATCTTCCATGCTGTGCTATAACAGTCAATATTGAAATGTTATTCTCAATCTTCTGGAGTTTTTTTTAAATCAAAGTTGCATAACTTTTCCATTCTGGAAAACCTATGATTACTTCTTGGCCTAATCATACAGAAAAATCCAAGTTGTCTTCAGGAAGCACAATACTGTTTGACTGTGACATAAACTTTTAACATTTTCCTCTATTGGAAAGAAAAGGTCAACAGCTGAAATATGTATGTGTTATGTGTATATGTTTACATATTTAACATTTAAGTGTAAGGTGGTGGGCTGCACGGTGGTGCAGTGGTTAGCACGCTCGCCTCACAGCAAGAGGATCGCAGGTTCGATTCCGGCTTGGGACTCTTTGGTGTGGAGACCTTTGCATGTTCTCCCTGTGTAAGCGTGGGTTTTCTCCGGGTACTCCAACAGTCTGCTGTTTAGGTTAATTGATTACTCTAAATTGGATGTGGATGTGAGTGTGAATGGTTGTCTGTCTCTATGTTGTCTGTCTCTATGGGCCCTGCGATGGACTGGCGACCTGTCCGGGGTGAACCCCGCCTTCGCCCAATGCCAGCTGGGATCGGCTCCAGTCCCCCACGACCCCTAACGGGATAAGCGGTTCATGATGGATGGATGGTGTTAATCTTGTTAATCTCTCGTTTGTCAAAAAATGTTTTCCTGGTGCCTGCTATCAAAATAGAAGATCTCTGAGCCCGAACATTGCATTGCAGTCAGTCTATACCTTAGGAGAAGTTTGTCAAAGAAAAGACAAAGTACTGTAGATATACAGTACAAAGTTAGTTATAGATTGTATGTTGCACTCAGAATGTTGATATCTGTCTGCATTAAAGAGGACCTTTTATGCTTTTTCCCTCTCCTTTAGCGTAGTTATAATTCTTTGTGCATGTAAAAGGTCTGCAAAGTTCTAAAGCCCAAAGTCCACGTCAAATGGAGTTGCTCTCCCTTGCAGAAACACTGCTCCTGAGCTGCCTGAAATGCCTTGAATGAAGTATTTTCCTCTGTAACATGGTGATGTTGCACATTCAAACAAAGCCAGTTAGAGCAGAGTTGGAGCAGAGTGCCAAGACTTTGTTTCAGTTACCAAATCACAACATTGGGTCAGCTAACCAATCAGAAGAGACTGGAAATTTTCATTTTCAATTCTGTGTAATAATAATTGCTAGGATATTTTTTTGAATTACATATTAATCTAATGAACCCAAAGTCATTCAAAATGCACAATCTTCCTTGAAAGCATCCTCTCTCTAAACCACACAAGGTATATCACTCAGAAAATATCTATGGCTTTTCATCTTCAATAATGCAGGCTGCTCTTGCTGTTTGTCGCTATTCCTACGAAAAGTAATGCGCTGTAATTTGTGTGTATCCCATGAAACCAGTTTGTATAATCTATGTAATCTTGAAGAGCAACAAATGCTGCGTAGGGAGAAGGTCGGGCAGGATTGGTGGGTCTTGTGCGAAATCAGAAATTGGTTGACTGATCTAAATTAATTGATTTGTCACATAACTTTTGTACTTAATTAATGTCACTTCCATACCTATTTTATCCTAAACCATGACCTCTTCCTAAACCTAATAAAGTATTTTTTGCCTAAACTTAACCAAGGTGTTCCCTGTGAAGTTGGAAGTTTATTTTGAAAAGACTGTATGCATGTAACAAGCAGAAATGGACACTTGTTGCTGGACATTCGTACGAGCATGCACGAAAAATGAGAAGTAGGTTTTCGAAAGATATACAAACTGTTGAGGATGTGTTTAATAATAACATGTCACATTAAAGGACACCCCTAATCCACATCAAAGTAATTTGGCCTCACTCCAACAAAAAGTTTACATTATTTGTCAGCTGACCCTGACTGTATGGTTTAAAAGTATGTTTTTTCCTCTAATCTCATTTGACGCTGACGATGTTTCTTCAACAGGAAAAGAAAGGAGAAAAAAATGCAGACACAAAGATAGATTGAGGAAGAGAGGAAGAGAGAGGGAGAAGAGGACAAGAATCTACCAGTAGAGGATAGACTAGCAATTAATCATAAATTCCTGGCTGTCTATACAGGAGGCCAAAGTGCTCCTCTGTTTTGAAGCCATTGTCCTCAATTACTTGTATCTACTCTTAATGGCTGTTTATCATGAACTAGTAGCAGTAAATGTCAAAATTAAAGTGCCTTTGTATTTAATGTTCACTCTGTCTAAGTGGTTTACTTAACCTGATTGACCTCTATTGAGATTTGAAGTGATATTAGACTCTTTCAAATTATTTTAATGACATAAGTTTTTCTTTGTAGAGAAATTAGACAATCCTAATGAAAGCTGCCGCAGTCTGCTTTCAGTCCAATCATCTCTGTGCCTGTGGCGGTGTTGGGCACAAGCGTAAGGTGTGCTTCTTTTTGATCCCACAAAGTTTAAAAAAGATGATTTTGAAAAAATATTATTCAAAATATTACTCAATATTAATACTAAAAAATCAGATATAGTCATCTACAGTATATGGGGCAGTGATATATAAATAGTTTTCAGAAATGTAATGGATGAATAAACTACACTTTATTATGACCTTTGACAAAGTTATGGCATTTAGGACTATTTCAACCCTCTTTCAGCTGCATCCCCTCTCTGGCGGTGTGAAACAGACTTGAGAGCAAATAAATAAATAAAAATATGAAAAGATAATTCAAAGCAGTAAGCACCCACAGTGTACAGCCAACTGTCCTTCCTGCATTTTTCAGTTTAAACTGTGTTGCTTTTAGTCTGGATTATGGATTAACACTTGTTTAGGTTCAGGCAATAAATCACTATAGTTACAGTTATATACAGTTACAGTTATATAGTTACAAAGTTTAGGAAAAAAACAGCATGGTTGGGCTCAAAACTACACATTTGTACATTGAAAGTGAAACTGAACTTTATGAATATGGGACACGAACAAACAAACGATTGTAATGTGACACATGGGAAACGAACAGCAGTCTCCTGGATGAAAGCCTTGTATTTGTTGGGCCCGTCCATTTCCCCTCTCGCTCGCCCAGTGTGTGTCTTTTTGCTCTTAAAGCTACGTCAACACTTTGTCTGAGCATTTAATATTGGTGGGTTTACATTGCAGTTTAATGCAAAGCTCGTAGTGTCTCATACCGATGCTACAGGGCGCCTTGTGTGTCGGTCTAAGTGGAGAATGAGAGCAGTTGAATACAGTATGTGTCACTCGAATCCACTGTTTGTGTTATAAAGTGTACCAACACTTTCTCACAGTAAAACGTTTCTGACCAAAACATGTTTTCTGTAGATGCATCACCCCTGATGAGTGTCATGTGTCTGGTGCCAGAAAAGATTAATTTTCCGTTCACATGCAAGTTTTGGAGTTGTTTTAATAAGTAAACACCTAAGCTGTAGTAAATTAACCATATAGTGTAAATGCTGCTCTAAGTATGTGGTAGTGATGACGTCCTGGACAAAGAATATTCCATTGTGAGCGTTACGTTAGGGTTTTAACTGTACAGTGAAAACAAAGCCACAGGGAGTTTGGGAACCCAGCCAAGCTGGCTGAAACATCGTTTTCTGTTTCCCACTTTGCAAAAACATCTCCGGGCTATCTTCACCCACTGTTCAAACCTTGCAGCACTTGTGTCGTGTGGTGTGCTCATTAGCTAGAGACACGGCTGCTGTATGTCAACATGTGTCTGATTATAAAGGTTGTCAGTGGAGTAATGAGATAAGAGGGGATTGTGTACTGATGAGAACTGTACAGCCAGCATGCATGGATGCGTAATGTTTTAGCTAATGAACATATTGCATACATCACACCTCCAGCTGTATGGTTAAAATAACACACTCAGACATTCAGCTGCTGGTACAAATGTCTGCTTTTTGACTTGAACACTTTTGCATGAAGCCACTTGAAGCGAGAGAGAGGCTGAGGAAGAGAGGTGTGGAAATGTGCGTGTGCATGTGTTCATATAATAGGGCTTCAAGTTGATTTCATAATAATACTGAAACTCTGTGATCTCACAGCTTTATTGCAACAAGTGTGAATAAATGAACATGTCGACACAATGATGACAACTTATTTTGCGTTGGAACTGAAACGTTTCCTCCTTTGGATATGAACCTTTCATGTATATTCAGCCACAACACCAAGTCTAATTTCTGGTTTCTCGTTATTAATTGGTAGTCATCATCTTTTTGTTGATCTCCACCTTGTTTAAATAACATACAGACCCTGGAGCAGTCATAACTGGCAGTTTGAGCCAGCCAGCATACTATACAGTGATGCGGGTAATCACATAAGGGATGTTGCTGCTCTTTGAAAGTCATGATAGATTGTGTACAGGTGTGTGTGTGTGTGTGTGTGTGTGTGTGTGTGTGTGTGTGTGTGTGTGTGTGTGTGTGTGTGTAGGGGGAGAGTATTATTCTGCTGTAGAATAAACAAGGACTCTTGTTCTGGGCTTTAAAGTGGTTGCAAAGTAATTAAACCAGTCATCCATAGTGTCTTCTCATTAATGATTTTCACAGGTAGACACACAGGTGTAGAGACAGGTATATACACGTTTAAACCTTCACACTTGGTGTTTTCTTGTATTTAAGTGAGTATAACTACTGTACTATGTTTCAAGAAGAAGAAGAACAACCTTTATTAGTCCCACAAGGGGAAATTCAATTTTGTTTGTTAACTTATACACGGTACATGCAGACCCGAAACACGCACATGCACATGCATTAATGGAGAGGTGTCAGAGTGAGGGGGCTGCTCCTGACAAGCGCCCCGAGCAGTTGGGGGTTTGGTGCCTTGCTCAGGGGCACCTCGGCAGTGCCCAAGAGGTAAACTGGCACCTCTCCAGCTACCAGTTCACACTCAGTTCTTGGTCCCTGGCGGGACTTGAACCGGTGACCCTCCGGTTCCCAAACCAACTCCCTACAGACTGAGCTACTGCCGCCCCCAATATTGCCAGACAATATGATGCAGCAAATTGATCGAGCCACAAATGTATTTAGCAAATATGAGCTCTGATGATCTCATGGGTAGCAAGTGGTTCGAGCATAGAGTGAGAGAGAGAGCATAGACCATATATAAGAAGTCACTGTGACATCACCCATTGGTTTGTGGACTTCAGTTTTGAAGCCTCAAGTTCAGCATTTTGGCCGTCACCGTCTTATTTTTTTGCAACCGTAACTGACACTACAGGGTGGAGCTAAGTGCAACCGAACGCTAACTATGTCATTTCTAGGTGACCAAAATGTTACAATTAACTTTCATGAACTGAAAACACACTGAGAAAGGGTTAAAGTTGCACCATGGAAAACTCCCAGAATGGTAGCGACCTGTCAATCACAAGGTAGTCATGCCCTAAAGCATCCCCTGCTTTATGGTCTATCTGACTCTAAATGGGACCATAATTTACTAAATGAACATCAGTCTGTATTGAAGAAGACTCGAAACTAGTGATTGAGACCATAAACTCATGTTTATAATATTTACTGAGGTAATAAATCAGGAAGTAGACTCATTTTCATATATACTTTTTCACAATGCCTTGCTGGTTATTAGAAAGAATGCAAGTCTGAGGCACTTCTGTGTTGGCTTCAGAAGTATAGAGAGCTGCAAACGCCGCGTAGGGAGGAGGTTTGGGGTTTGATTTATGGGTCAAAAACCACAGGGTGTTCAACCAGGAGACTGGTTTTCGTTTCCCGTGTCAAACCACAAGTCAAAGTAGATTAGTTTGCCACGTAACTTGTGTTGCCACTTCTGGAGTTATTTTAAGCCAAACCACAACCTTTTCCTAAACCTAACTAAGTAATTTTAATTTGAAAAGACTGAAGCGGAAATTGTGCATCACAGGTTGTTGAAAGTCATGCAGAGCTTCACCAAAAAAAAAAGCCAAAATTTCTTTTCTTTGGTGCACGAATCAAATACATTAAATTTTGTGACTATTTCACGAACTGCTGTGGGACTGTGTTGAACGACCAGGATGAAAGCAAACAGGATTAAGGTGTACAGCGAGCACGGTGGAAAAGTGAGCAGGAACAGACCAACCAGGATTTTTTCAGAGCTCAGGTTTTTACTTGTGACAAGTTACAAAAAATACAAAACTCCCACCAGTAGTTAGCAGGTAGATGGACAACAAAACTGGGCAACACACATAGCTGATCCCAGGACTGAGGCGAAACTCAACCTGATTCCCCTTCTCTCACACAGACACACTACTTTTCCCAGCTGGCATATACAGGATACCTGAGGTCTATGCCAACAATCAACTCCCATAATTAATTAAATCAAACTCTGGCCTCTTGGGTACTCCTGTCATAACTACTAAGGTCAATAGGGGGTGCTGTTGTGGTCTTTTATACCTTCTTTCGGTGATCGCTAATAAAACCTACTAGTAAGCGTAGTAGGCACCTATCTATATCTATATACATCTATAGGGCTTATAGCGACTGATAGCAGTTCTTTAATAGCCTAACAACAGTCTAATCGGCTAAAACATCTTGTATTTTATTGCAGTCTTTGGGCTCTCACATAACTTCTATGTCTGTAGGTCGAAACCCATTCAAAGTGACATTGCTTTTTTGTACATTATGTTGTACTTATTTTCATGTGTACCTTTTGTCAGCTTAGTTTACTTAGCTCATAGTTTCTTTACATTTATAGATTAGCAATGGCCTAATATCCAGTCTGGTGGTGCTCACAGTCAGCCTCAGCCACAACTTCTTCCCAAAGACTTTCTGGTAGACTAGATGCTGCAGGATGCATTGCAGTCACCTGCGTTCTCACTGCGTGCATTTGTAAAAAGCACCTGATGTGACCGCCATTTACTGTAGGTGTCACAAAATCCACTGAAACAGATGATCCTCAGAATTAGCACCTTTCCCTTTGAGAAAACGAATATATTTTGTGGACTTGTGAGGGGATATACAGTATATCGTACATCCCGTGAATCCTAAAAGTGGGAGTATTAAAAGAATATGTGCTAATTCCTGCAGAAGGGCCTTCTGGAATTGGAAGCAGACATAGACAGGCCCAGACACCCGCTGCGGCAGAGAATTTGTTTGGAATTCATGTCTCCAAGGAAAATATGAAACAGGGTGCCTCAAATCATTTGATTTTTGATAGCTTCTTTTGCACAAAACAATACTCCTCTCCCTGTGTCGCTGTATTTTACCTCTCTTTCAGCCTTTTATATCCTCTTACGCTCTGTGATTTGGCAGCTTTTAGTTGGATGATATTTAGCTCCAGGTTCCTTTTTTTAATAAACTAAAATAATTTCAGTCAAGCTCAGTTCAGTTTTTGCTTGACATTTTCATCAGTGCTTCACCAGTGCATCTGAGGACATCTGGACAGACTCATAGCTTGTTTGGACGCAGCTCTTTTTGCTATCTCCATGTTGTATTAATAATGAGTTGTGTGCCGATTTCACGCACATCCTTAAATGAAACCAGGGAGGTTTTGGAGATGACACATCTTGATTTGAGTATGTTCTGCTCCTGAAAATCTCAGCCCTTTTCTGCTGAGCAGCAGGAGCGGCAAGGTGTGGTCTTAACAGAGCTGCAAGGAGGGCGTACACTAGCACATCATGCACCACCATGCACATGTACAGTCACACAAAAATAACATTAAGTGATTTATTCAATCTGCCATCAACCATAGCTAATCCCGAATAAATCATGAGATCAAAAGTCCACAGGATTTAGGGTTAAAAATAAGACACACAAAATATTAGACACGCAGGCTTTTTGCGAAAAGGCATAAATGCTTTAATTCTAAATAAAACAATACTTTTCACACATTTACACACATGCATACAAACGCACTCAGATTCGCCTGCGGTGGAGACATCTCTGGGTGTTGGGGTTTACAGCTGGTATTGATATCACGGCGCGCTGGGGTGTGCAGGTCTCGTCGCACGCCACCCATTCTCTGTGTGTGTGTTACCATTCCTAATGAATCCCATTCACTGAATCATGCGATATATAGTTGGCAGTGTTGACGGTGGTGACTGCACGCTCACCGCCTTCCAGCTCTTTAAAAGTCCTTCCCTTAGTCTCCGCACACACATCCAATGGCTCGCTAAGTGGCTATTCTCCCTCTCAGTCTCTCACACACACATACGCAGTCCCTCGTTTCTCATCTATCTAGGCAGAGTCCTGCCATTAAATCATCAATGTCCTAACCAATTCCCACTGCTTGCTTGTTTCTAGGCAAAATTGACAGTCTTATTGTCAACAAATCCTGTGAATAGAGCAAAATTCAGCAAAGCATTAATCTGTCTCTCAGTTCTGTGGTACTGCAACACATTCTCATGCTGTCTGGTTACATACTGCCGCTTTGTCACACCCATTGGAGGCAACAAATCCACTTAGTTAGGTTTAGGGAAAGAGCTACATGGCTGGACTTAAAATTACTATGTCTGCAAAGTGAAGCTGATTGTAACGTGAAAGTGAAACTTAACACACGTGACATGAACAGCAGTCTCCTAGAAGAAAGTCGTGTTTGTTGGACCCATTCATCTCCTCTCCCACCTGCCCAGTGCGTCTTGTTTCTCTGAGTATTTACTCACTACTATATAATCTTCAACATGTGACAAATATATCACCATTTATTTTTTAAAGATTATTCATTTTTGGCATTTTAGCCCTCATTGACAGCATAAATTTAAATATTTAAATGGGGAGAGAGAGGGGGTGACATGCAGAAACGGCCACAGGCCAGATTTAAAGCCGGGACACCGTGATTAGGACTCATCTTTGTTATACGGGCACCCGCTCTACCAGCTCTCTTAAAAGACTCTGACATCCTGAAACAGGTGGGTACTATAGTTTTTAGCAAATGTTACTCAAACTGGAGTAAATAGTGCATGTGTCCTGGACTATTTTGAGCAGCAGATGAATACACATTTAGTCCTCTAGCGAGTATTTATGGCAGCAGGACAGTGTATGCAAGATGGAAATGGTGCCCATGTTCATCATGATGAAAGAACAGTAACATCAGTTGATTGTTGATTTTGCTCTTTCATGGGATTTGCTTTCAGTGATAAAATTTAGACTATTAACATCATCATTTTTATTACTATTTTGTTCCTAAGGAATGTTTAATTTAATCTCAGTAACTAAGCACTGTGGTTTAAAATGATATTAAAGGTTTTAGACGTTAGATTTGCTCTGGATCAACAAAGATTTCCCATCAAAGAAAGATTATGGAGTCAGTGTTCAACTGGACACAGAGAAATAAAAGAATACGTAAGATAGCCCAGTAGGTCCCTGAGATTCTTTCATATCTGCAATAACTGAGGATAAAGACGTGTTGAGCCGAGAGCGAGAATGATGCTGGAGCCACCGGCGAGGACAGACGATCAATTTGCAGTTGTGGTTGGACATGCCTTCAGACAGCAGTGCTAAGCTCTGCACCAAAAATAAACCAACAGCTGTGGTGTGTATGAGTGCGCATGAGAGAGGGAGAAGTATCCATCCTCTCAGCACCACAAATCCAATGAGATTGTAATAATGGACCAGGATTGAGAGAAAGGTGCTTTTATCCTGCTCCATGTAGCTGCCACATTAACTGCCTGGATGGAGAGACAGACGCCTGGATGGATGGGTGAATGGAAACTAGCTTCTGTCACTTGTAGTGCTCTCTTTTTACCCAGTTGTTATCCTTTGATTGGTTGAGTATGAGTACGATCAACAGATGTCTGAATGTAGGTGCGAAAATTATGAAAAAAGACTAGTTGCCCGACAAGCTATCCTCACCTTGACCACTCAAGGTCGATGCTTAGCCTTGACTAGCTCACATGAGTTTTGCAACTTGTGGATTACCATCACAACCCTGAATGTGGTGTAGTGTAATGTGTAGGTATTTATGTCGCATGCCATGCCACTGTGTAATGAAAATGATGAAAGTGAAATTAATAGTAAGTAAATGCCTGTGTGTGCATAATTGGATTGAATTTTGATGGTGTGCCAGTTTTCATTTGGATTTTGAATATAATATATTTCTCTATACAGTATGTGCACACTAAACTTGGGAACCAATCAATAAAACCTCTCTTTTGCTTGTCCCCTTGTCACCATAGATATCCGGGAGACAGCGTTTGTTTATGCCATCACGGCGGCTGGTGTGACCCATGCCGTGACCCAAGCCTGCAGTATGGGAGACCTCCTGCAGTGTGGCTGTGAGGCGACCAGAAACAGGGCGCCTCCGAGGCCGTCCTCATCCTCCCCCCTGGGGACGGAGTCAAGTGGGAGTGGGGTGGCTGCGGAGATGATGTGGAGTTTGGTTATGAAAAGTCTAAACAGTTTATGGACGCCAAGAGGAGAAGGGGCAAGAGTGACATCCGGACGCTCATTGACCTGCATAACAACGAGGCCGGGCGGCTGGTGAGTTTCAGAATAAATACCTTAGTATGGCTGTGCAGTTTCTGTTTACATCCTAGTAGTAGTTCTAGTCATACGTTAGATAGATTGAACACAACTGTAATGTGCAACCAAATGTATTTGAACTGCTACTGTGCAGAACGCAGGAACAATGTTCGAGGTTTTAGCAGCAAAGGTGTTGCTTGTCCTGAGGAATGTTCCATCATTCCACGAACATGCAAAAGAGAAAGACATTGCCCCAAGCCATATTTGTGTAGTGGCGTAAGCTGATATTCTAACAAGAATCAGGTTTCTGAAACACAAAAACAAGAGCGTGCCACACATTTTGTTTTCAAGCCTCCAAGGCAGGTAGCTCCTAACGTTTCCACAGCCCTTGTAGAAGTTTAAAGTTCCTCTTTTGTTGGCGATATGGACGCCGAGTGAAGTATGGCCTCGACAACTCTACAATGCTACTGAAAGACTGGAGATAAAGTAACAACGTTAATTACGTTCATTTGAAATATAGCTTGGTAAATCTTCCAGATTACTTTTTTTTTTTTGCTGTCAGTGTTGCGTCTCAGTGTGTGTTGCACCCACTTGCAGAAATGTTGACACGTGCACAACTGAAACTCAGAGTTACAAAGTTCACTTTGGTTGGGGTCAAAGGCAGGTAGAGAGGAGAGGGGAGGATCATGGGACATGGTCCAATTGTAGCATTAGCGAACAAACCATTTGAACAAAAGGAGAGACCTGCACACAAATGCCCACGGGCTGAGAAATAAGCGTGCTGTGATGCGTGCAAATGGCTGTTTATGTGCAAGCACGCGTGTGCACTTGTACACACATTTTGCAAGTAAGAGTGTGTGTGAGTGAGTGGGCAGGTGTGTGTGTGTGATGGGTTAATTATGTGCAGTATAAGTGAATGATCTGTTGTCAAGGCTTGTTAGATGTAGGAAGGCCAGAGGCAACATGGAGGGAGAGGGGGGTTGGGGAGTTAAATTCCTTCTGAATAGCGTCTGCTTTTATCTTACCTATCTATCAGTGTGTGTGATGTGTGTGTGTGTGTGTGTGTGTGTGTGAGACCCAGTGGCTTTGTCTGTGATATATCATGAAAACACAACAATAAATTACACCTTTAGGGAACTTGTCATTTAGCCAGAAGCAGTCCTGCTTCACTTCAAGGAAGTTTTAAAAAGTTTCCTTTGTCCCCTTTTTTTCTGTTTGATCAACCTTCTCTCTTTCTTCTTATTTATCACCCATTTGCCCTCCTTCACCTCTCTGCTTCCCACCAACCCCTCCACGCTTTCCTCCTCCCAGGCGGTGAAGCTCTACATGCGGACAGAGTGCAAGTGCCACGGCCTGTCAGGGTCGTGCACCTTGCGTACATGCTGGAAAAAGATGCCTCATTTCCGTGAGGTGGGTGACCGCCTGCTGGAGCGCTTCAATGGCGCCTCCAAGGTGATGGGTGGCAACGATGGCAAGACCCTGATCCCTGTTGGCCAGAACATTAAGCCACCAGATAAGCAGGATCTCATCTACTCGGATGAGTCGCCCGATTTCTGCCTCGCAAATCGGAAAACTGGGTCACTGGGGACACGTGGGCGTATGTGCAACAGCACAGCCATGGACATCAGCGGCTGCGACCTGCTGTGCTGCGAGCGCGGCTACCGGGAGGAAACAGTGGTGTTAGAGGAGAACTGTCTGTGTCGTTTCCACTGGTGTTGTGTGGTCCAGTGCAAGAAGTGCTTGGTGCGGAAAGAACTTAGTCTCTGTCACTGATGAACTGAGGTAGACAACACCCAGTATGACTCGGTTGATTATAATTACTTCTGTTTCATTTTGAGGTTTTTGTTTTACTTTGGCGAGTGTGAAAGAAGGATAGGTTTTGGATTTTCATGGTCATCCTTTTAGTTTCCATTTTTGCACCAGCCACATTCAGATAATACCCCAAAAATGTTTAATTTCAGGTAGTTTTTGATCCCAGTTCTGACTCTTTTGTTTCCCAGGAATTTTGACAGATATAAGAGGTGCTGGCCAAGGTTCAAAAGGTACATGCAACCACGTGGAAATAATAATAAGGGGACTTAAAGAAGTCATATAGAGAAATGTTTCTCACTGAACTACCTATTTTTCTTTTTCTTGTATATGAAAAAGGACCAAAGAATGTGACAATTTGTATTTTCCATCTTTCCTGGTATAACTTCCACTTCAACAGCAGAGCTTGATGTTGACTGCCATCTAAAACCAAAGAGTTTCTGACGTCACCTTGTGCTGATGCACCTGGTTCGGTAATGGAGGCTCCTCAAATGACCATTCGCTAAGACCCCGACCCCTTAATTAATTCCTGTTGCTACCTCTGTCCAGCTTCCCATTCTCACTTGATACAGTTTGCAATAACAGTGCAAGATTCTTATTAAAGAAGATCAATTATGCTTTTGTGCTTTCCCCCTTTCCTTTAGTATGTTGTATACTGTACTTTTTTGTAGTGCAAGGTCTGCAAAGTCCATTTATTTAACATTATGTTCAAGTAAAAACCCAAAATACAAGTATCTATCTAAAAATAAGCACAATAGATCCTCTTTAATTTTTGCAACAATGGGTTGAACTGTGAGTCCTTGACTTCAGACAGAGGTGGACAAAACAAGCTTCAGTTTTGCCAGGTGAAGTTACAACTGTCACTGGCAGCTTTTATTCGCTGTAGCTGATGAGCTGGTTGAAAGCGCAGTCACCGACCGACTTGCTTGACAGACCTGCCATGCCCTGTTAGGGTTTCTAAGCTATGATTGGACGGTTTTCTCTTAGTAGGAGGGGTTTAGCAAACGATTGATTGTAGAAATTGGCTGCTAATCAAGAAAGGCCATCAGATCTGTAGGATCAATAAGGATCTCACCACCAATATTAGCAGTAATCGGAGCATCTTTACATTTTATTCCAAATGTTTAAAAATGTTGATATATATCTGTCTCTCAGTTACAGTAACTGTAGCTTTTAAAGGAATATCACGCACCAAATACAAAAAGATGCTGGTCTTGACTTTTTTTTTTTCTGCTACTGCGTCAAACATATTCAAAAAAGGGAACTGGTATCACATTATCATATTTGAAGAATGCTAGCTGTCAACACCATGTTTTGCAGGTGTGGACTTGGCCTGCCAGCAAAGACTGTTATTTATATAAAGATATGATGACAAGACTACTCACTTCCATCTCTCTCAGAAGCACTTTGGCTGCCGTGGACTTCCTCAATAGCTTGGCAATAAAACCTTTTTGCGGTCGTCTGTTTCTATTAAACCAAAAGAGCAACCTTTGACATTGTTTGGTATCGAGAAAATGTATATAATGTATTTTCTGTTATGATATACAGGGCTAATGTAATAATGCACTTTGGATGTTAGCTTTCGTTTGATACTGTATTTGCATGTGTGTGAGTGTGTGTGTGTGTGTGTGTGTGTGAGAGAGAGAGAGAGAGAGAGAGAGAGAGAAAGTGTTGAGTATGTGTTTGTACAGTTTGGCCAGTTATCACCGTATCCTTCAGTTGACAGCACCTGTTATAGGCCTATATCTTTAAGTTGCTGTCTGATGTTAAACTGCATAATGTTGGTTATTGAAAGCACACTGCTCTTTGACCCTCTGTCTCTGTGTGAGGCAGACAGGATCTTTTATTTGTTCGTTTTCAGAGGAAGTACAGTATGTTTCCCATAAACCTGTCGTCTCATTTACACTTACATTTTATTACCAGACAATGTGCAGTAAGTATGCTGAACTATGATAATACATTGCCTCCACTTGTTCTGTTCTCTTAGTGTTCAGGTATTGTTGGAGCTTTTCCTACGCTCAATAATTTACAATCTTGTTTTTGTCTCAGAGTTGGTGATGTTTGTGTTTCATGATTCAGATACATAGTATGACAGCTTTTTGATGGCTGTAATGTGGGAAATTTCTCCCAAGCCCTTTATATTTATAACAAATGTGTGAGCTTTGTTTAGTGATTTTTCAACTAGAGCAGCATCATTTTATTTCCAAAGTAAAAAAAAAAACACTGATATATATGGTAAAGTACATTTTCAGTGACAGCAGTTATCTTTACACCGAATAAACCGCAATAATTATATTGTTCTGCGGCAGGCAGGCATATTCATGTATTTGAGGTGGAAAGAAATTCTTCTGTAACACAGGTCAACACGCTACACGTTTACTGATCGACTGTGGGTACTCCCTGGCCACTAATAGTTAAACTTTACCCAACTTTGGCTGCACTTTGCTGTAGAATCAAATGGCCACCACAGGTTTTCGTAGATATTGCACGACAATTTGCCGCACACTGCTCTGGTGTGAATTTGGCATCACATTTACTATAATCAGATTGTTTTTGAAATATTCCTCAAGAGCATTTTAGGTAGAAATCCATTTTAACCTCAAATCTATTTGTATGAACAAGGCCCCAACGTTTCATATTTTGCAGTTGCGAGACATATAGTCAGAATTAGGATGAGAGTATTTCTGTGAAAAACACAAATACTAAATACCGTATATTTCATACTATAAGGCGCATTAAGCAAAACAAAATGGTCAGATAAGTCAAACGTTATTCAGTTCATTTAATAACTTCAATAACTCTCAACATTTTTCAGTTGTAACACATGAAATACAAAACAATACATTCACTTTTCAGTTTATTCCTCTTCCACAAATCAAATCCTTCATCATCAGTGTCAGAGTTAAACAGTTGGGCAATTTTAAATGCGTCTTATAGTGTGAAAAATACAGTGTATATATATATATATACACACACACATATATATACATATATATTATATATATGTAAATATGTGTGTGTGTGTGTGTATATATATATATATATATTATATGCATATATACACGTATATATATATTATATATATGTATATATTTATACACACACAATATTAGAATGAAACAAAAAAAGCCCTCTCACACAGAAAGGTAATCACGATGCCTTGCTTTTCGTTGTGTTAATGAACAGTAAGGCATCATGATGGCTGTCAGAAAAAATGGGACTTCAGTTGATATGATGTTTTTGGCTGATGTTACAAATTATAATTTATAGCTGTTACTTCTGTAACTCCCCTTTAATAGAAAAATGACTCAAGACGAAGTCAGATTTACCGTGCTGTCAGATTGTCTCTTTGTTTATCTGATCTGTCGAGTGACGTGAACCTAAGGCCATTTCAGTATCTGCATATGTAAAATTAAGCACGTTCCAAGTCCTTGTGGATAATATTCTGAGCAGATTTGGTAGAAAACAGCAAAGGAGCAAATGGAAGGATCAAATAAAGACATTTTTACCAAAATGGAAATAAACATTTCAGAGACAACTACATAATATTACCCATCTTTGGCCAACTATTGTTTGTGTCAAACAACTTAACATAGATTTTTTTTTTTTTATCTATTTAAAGAAATTTTGTCATGTTCGCTTCACATTTCATTATGCTCTTCATTTGTTGTATTCATCAGAAAGCATTTCATATCTGGATGTTATGTTGCATTTTCATTTAGCATAAAAATACCGTGTGAGACCTTCAAAACACTATTCAAATAAAATGTAAAATGTTCATGTTTTTATTTAATCTCATTCTTTCCATGTGCATTATTGAGGTCATATGATGCGTGAGTTGATGAGACACTTATTGTAAGGTTTTGAGGTGGTGGACCATTGCCACCAGGATGAAAACCACAAGTTTGTTTGCTAGCAGAGGTCAGTATGGTTCACAATGCCCATAAGGCAGAAACATGCTGCCTTGATCTGTGCAATCCCGTCTGCTGAAACATCTAAAAAAAAAAAAGCATATATGGACCTGCAGGTGGCTAGGAAGACATAGATGTATGTTGTCCATTTTGCTGAGATAATTGCAGGTAAACTAGGTGCATTTTACTGTCTATTGTACACTGTTATCGTAACCAACCCAAAGCAGCACATCACTCCACTGTTGATATCCCTCCACTGGCTCCCAGTTGCAGCTTGCATCAAATTCAAAACTCTGTTGCTTGTTTACAAAAACAGCAACAAAAACAGCTTCCGCCTACCTGAACTCCCTCCCAGGTCTACACTCCCTCCCGCCTACTATGCTCGGCCAATGAAGGGAGCCTGGTGCTCCCATCAAAACAGGGCCCTAAATCACTAACTAGACTCCTGCTCTGTTTAAGAAAAAGCTAAAAACCCAGCTCTTTCATGAACACCTCAGCACCTAATGACATTGATGCTCTTGATGATGTTGATAATGATGATATTGAGGATGTTGCTGATGTTGATCAGGATATTCATGATGATGAAGACATTGATGGCATTGTTGATCATATTTATGATCATGACAACAACAACAAAAAGCATCTATACACCCTATGCATTGCATCTCTTGGCACCTGGGTTCGATCAGACTGGAAGCTGTTGGCTCATAATCATGTTCCTTCCTATCTAGATTCTAGCTTGTGTTGGTCAGACTCTCAGACATACGTTGCTTGGACAAAAGCGTATGCTTAATGAAATTTTAGATTGTAGAGCTTAGTAGCTATGCTCTGATTACTGTAAAAAGCAGTAAAAGGCACTGATGTTAAGGAATCGGCTCATGGCTCTGCTTCAGCTGTGCGAGAGCCTGTGAACGGCTGACCAAAACTTTTGACACGTTTGACGGCCGGTTGGGAAGAGTTAATCGGTCCTCTGTCCCCCCTGTACACCACCCAGCAAACAACGCTCAACCAAATCCTGTACAACTTCAAAAATTAATCTTGCAGCTCAAAATTCTGGCCAAGTAGTGCTTTTCCCCACCTGGCATATATACCTGTGGTCTATACCAACAATGAAGGGCACATACCTGCTCCCACAGTCAATTTAACTTAAAGTACAATATAGCCTAAATATTTACATATAAATACAACATACAAATGAATATTACATAATACAGATTAAATAATATGCATGGTAAGTGGATAAATGGAATAAATATCAAATGAAAGTCAACTTAACAAGCAAACTCCTCCACCCCACTCCCCTCTCTCTTCCCTGGCACTTGGTTCAGCCTAACTAGCTAAGTGAAATCAGCTGGAAACCTGTGGCTGCAGTTTCAGGTGTGATCGCTGAAAACACTCCCGTGGAAGGTCGGCCTCAAAGACAGAGTTCTTAGAGGAGTTCCCCGAAATAAAAGCACAAGATAATAACCTGAACTTCCTGTATTAGTCTGATTTGTTGACCCCAGTTAATTGGCATGTGTGTGTCTTAGTGAGGGGGACGTTTTGCACCTCCCTCACACTCATTTTGCTAATTTAATAGTGTTGAATTTTGCAGTATATTTGGACATATTAATTATTTGAACCATACAATGTGCAATAACTGTATCAACATATTTTGTAGGCCAATAGAATATTTTATCTCTCTCTTTATCTCTTTATCTCTTCTATCACTTGTGTTGTGTAAGTGTAGGTGTCAGTTCGAACTTAAATATGGCTTTGAGCCCAACCTTGACGGAAATATGCCACATCAAACCTCTCATATAAACACTATATCCTGCAGGGAGGAGCAGCACAAAACTGAGATTTCAACCTGCCAAAATTAATGGAAACATTAAACATTTACAGACTAATTTACTGTAATAACATCTTATATCACTTTTTCCTTCCGCAGTTCTTCCAGACATTGTCTGAGTGTGTAATTTATTTCATAAAGGCAGAGAGGTTTTCACTGCAGTGATGATTATCACCGAACTAGGTCCTTTCTGCACCTCCGCCTTGATTGGATTCTTTTTGCCACTCAGCAAAAAGAAATGTTGTTTTGAGGTATTTATACTGCAGAAATGAAAAGACAAGGAGGAGAGAAAAAAAAAAAAAACAAGAAAAGTGGGCCTGTATTAGTCTGAGCGTACAAGTTGACACAAGTTCATATTTTCCTGGAATTTGTTGCATGGTGGTGCAGCAGAGTCGGGCCAGCATTGTGTTTAAGACATGGAGAGGTAGGCCAAAGAAGAGGAAAATGACATGGGGCACTTGTCTCCTCCTGTCTCCCCTTGCTCATCTCCTCTCCTCTCCTCTCCTCTCCCTTCATCTCTTCTATTCTCCTCTCCTATCCTCTCTATACCTGTCCTCCTTGTTCCTTTCATTTCATTTCATTTCATTTTCTCTCCTCTGCTTTCCTCTGCTCTCCTCTCCTTTCCTTCTGTCCTTAAGCTGTGCAGGCATTCAGTGCTGCATGGGCAAAGCCAGAGAAAATAGACAAGTGAGAAGATAGATTTATTAGAGCATTGGTATAAATCTGGTAGTCTGTCAACATCTGTGTGCATGTGGCTGCATGCGTCTGTCAGTCAGTGTGTGTGTGTGTGTGTGTGTGTGTGGGTGTGTGTGTGCGCGAGTGCACGGCCAGGTTAGCGTGGGCATATTTTTCCATGTGTCCCTCTGAGAAAGAAAGAGTGCCTGGGGAACACAACATCGTCCCTATTAGAGATGAGTTTTGTCTCCACTGTTAAGTGCATACACACACACGCACACACACACACACTTGTATAAACGCAACCTCCCACAAAGCATTAATGAAGGGTTGCCACTGTAAATGGATCTATACGCTGCAGACAGTCATTTCCGTAGATCAGTCAGATAAGTAGAGTCCTCCTATTTCTTATCTATCTCCTACAGTGGAGTCTAGGTGGTCTGCTGCTTTTATTTACCATGCATTTCCTGCAAATGTATGTGTGTGTTCGCTTGCAGAAAAACAAGGATCATGGATTGGAGGGATGAAATTATATAGAAATGAGAAATGAGTGGGCCAGCGTGTAGGGAAATGAGCGCCAAAGGAGGGAAAGTTATTAATGAATATAGGAAAAGGGAAAGGCGGGAAAGACTGAGAGATACAGTAGATAACGAGAGAGAAAGAGACACAGAGGGAGAACTTAGAGGTAACCCGACACTATAATGCTCATCCATTTGTGTGAACTCCTCCAATTCTCCATCAATCTAGCAGTGAGATGTTGCTTACACAAAGGGCACATCATGAGATCAACTCTGTGTGGGGTTTCATCTGATACCAGTGACTGTAATTATAGGAGTGGGAGACACATGCACACACACACATGTTTAATACAAACCGTGAAATTAAGCAATCTTGCTTCTTTTACATTTGAAATATGCACTAAAAGTATAATTTATCATGCTTTTAAGATAGAGACACGCACATTCTCACATTTGCACAAATCCGCATGAACACCCGTGACCTCCACTTTGGCTCAGTGTGTTTGGAGGAGACAGTGATCTTTATGAGTTAATGCAGGCCCTGGAGGTGATGGCTCAGCCGCTGCCTAACTTCTATGGGCCACCCAACTAGGCTGCTAGTGCGAAGAGATTTAATAGTCTACTTTGTGCATGACATTGCATCTCCGGCTTTTAGGCACAGCTTGCCTCAGGAGGGACACTTAAAGGGTAACTTCGATATTTTTCAACCTTATTTTCCTGTTTTTGTGTCTGACTAATTGGACAGCACTTTTTGTATTGAGGGAGAATGTTACAGCTGCTAAATGAGCTGTAATGTAATCATTTGGGGCAACCTGGCACTGTCAGTTTACATCCACTAAAAGTGCTTTATTTTTGCAACTGACAGGCTCAGATTGTTATCAGAAATGTCAGACAACATTATGAAAAGGACCCTCAAGTATATATGAGAGATGATTTCATAGATAAGTTACTGTATAAGCATGGACTGCATATCTAGGAGCATATTAGTGTATGGCGTGATCCCTTTCTGTCATAGCAGCTAGATGATCACTGACAATGTCCTGGAAAATGATCTCTAGAAAAGAGTATGTTTTTTTCTAGTTTCTACTTTTAGAGGACCATTTTTACCCGGATACATTTTTTGTGTAAACAGTTTTGTTGTTATGTTGTTTAAATGTATGGCTTTTTTCTAGTTTTCCATAAATCAGTCAGTCAAAGAAGCATTTATTCATTGGAAGAACCAATTTTAGGACCCACAAAGAACTGTTTTGAAACAGGGTCTTTACAGAACCAGTTTTCTTTAAGTTATTAAAAAAAAAAAAAAAAACAGAAATAGTGCCTCAAAGAGCCATTATTTGACAGCTCTGTGAGGCACCTTTGTAGGTTTTCTTTGAAGAACCAAGGGTCTGAATGGGTCTTTGTAGAACCGGATATGGTTCTGCTATGGCATCACTCTGAAGAACCATTTTCGGGTCCAGTGAGTGCCTATACTCTTCTGTGTACAGAGAGATTAAACCTTTTTCTTTACCTTTAGTTACTTAGAGCCTTTATCCCTGAAATGACATTGACCATAAAACACAGCACATCCAGAGTTTGACTTATTACGGGTTGTTCCCTGAACACGAGTGAGTCGAGTGTTAAGCCAGATAAATTGCTGTGCAGATAAATCTTGTATAGTTTCATTTTAAAATGTATTTTGGCAATATCACCCTCCTCCTTGAGAAATATACTGCGTGAGAAAATGTGAGCGCTTTGCTCGAGGAACCTGTCATCATTGCAACATCCTGAAACAACACTTGGTGCCTTGAGAAACACTCATTGACCCCCATCATTGCTGTGGGTGGATAAACACTGAGATGAATGTATCTTTTACTCATCTCTTTCACCCCCATCCCGCTTAAATCTCCCTGCATCTGTCCCAGATCTCTCTTCCTCTCTCTCTTCCTCTCTTCCATCATGTCGTCCTGGTGATTGTGCCATTTATCAAACTCCGTAACCATCTCCTCCCCTTCTCGCTGTTATCTTGGGTTGTGAAAACATGGCCGCCAGAGGCTGGTGGGAGACAGAGGGGGGGGGGGTCTGTGTTCCTGTGTGAAGACAGGGCAGGTCTCTTTCTCTTTAGGACAGAGACAATAAACATGGTTGTTTGTGCATCAACAGTCGGGGAATGCCTTGATGGGAAGCAGACAACCATCTCGCTGAACTGTGTGCATATGTGCAATATGGGCAACTTGTGGTCAGTGCACAAAGCATCTTCTCTGTCTGGGGAGGCTGAGCTACAACTAATGTCCCTGCACAACACACCCACAGACCTGAAGGCTTCCTTAAATAAGACCTTTGACCTCAGCAACATGTAAGCCACTACAGTGTTTAAGCTAAGAGTCCCATACTATATATACTACCCTGTTTAGGTTGGTTATGGCACTAAAACAGTAATACAGGACTAAGCATTGTAGAACAATTTTTCTACTTCCTTTTTGCAGGATAATGTATTTATGCATGGACTTAGAGTCTCTACTCATTTTGATTTTTGAACACAAGATGGCGTCCTTGGAGCAGAAAGTTGATCTAACCTAGCACTACACCTCCATCCTACTCAGACAGCATTGAGAGGACGGATGGTAATGATAACCATGACCAAAAATGAATATCCACTGAAGTCAAATGAGGTAAATTAAAATCAAGAGTAAATACACTATAAAAAATATCAACAATAAAGCATAAATGACAAGTACAGCTGCATGTGGTTTACTTTCAATCAGCTCAACTTTTCAGCCTGTATAACCTTTAATGCTTACTTATGTTTGTGTGTGTGCTTGCACATAAGATTTAATTTCTATGTGTGCCAGAAAAAGAAAGACAGATCTTTATTGACATTTTTAGTTTAGTAATCCATATAATTATCCAACTGCTAACCCTTCATGCAGTAATCTTGCTCTGAAGCAACAATAAAGTTTGAAAACACAGTCTGTGCCTGCTTCTACCTTGCATACCTCCCTAGTTGAATTACATGCCACACACACACACACACACACACACACACACACACACACACACACACAACATTCTGAGACAACAATAGCATGCAAACATGTTGTAATCATCCCCAATTAGAGATACCCAGGGGTTAGTGAGGCGGGAAGGAAAACAAGCATTTCTGATGGTGCTAAACAAAAAAGACAGAGTGAGTGTGTATTTGTGTGTGTGTGTGTGTGTGTGTGTGTGTGTGTGTGTGTGTGTGTGTGTGTGCAAAAGTCCATACATGTATTGGCATTTTGAAGTCTTCAAGTCTTCAGATGATCTTCAGGTATGATTCACCTGTCTTATCCATGCTTTACCAACACAGTTACAGTTACAGCATTTTGAACTTCTCAGATTAAAATAAACAACACATGTGATAGAAACTCCTGTTCTGTTTGTTAGATCAGTTGTAGAGTTGAGATAATGCAGTTTAAACCTTGTGAAAGTGTCCTTTACTGAGTCATGCGTAAAGAAAGGGACAGTTTAGGAGGGATGAGGTTCTGCAAAGGTTCTGGACTTGCTTCTGGCTCAAATCCAGGACATCATTGTCACACATACACCAGACCATCAGGGCATCTCATAAAAGTGTTAGTGAGTAAGATACTGAACTGCACAACCTGCCTCCAGGTACCAGACATGGTGATTAGAGAACAATTAGTGACATAAACACCAGAATGTATGGGTGGCTCCATTCACAAAGTACATCACTCAAAGTTTTGTGTTTTCTTTTTACTTTTTTGATGCTGCCCTTACAAAGTTTACAGTGGAGCGTCAGAAGTAAGGCATTATTGTGATCCTATCAAAATTCCCTGTTAGCTGTTTTTAAAATAAATAATTACTGTGCCTTTGTTTGAATGGAGATCCTAAAATATGAGCCTTTCACTTTGTGCCTTTCCCAAAAAATACAACCCAATATATTTTCTTTTCCATTCACCGGGAGTTTCGCATCCCTCTTTGGTGCCTGTTTTGTTAAAAGATCCTCTTTGGAAGTTTTACCTCCCCTCAGGCATGTGTTCTCCGTGCATTCTGTGAATCGTCAGGATCATCCAAAATAAAGCCAGTTCTCACAACCCGGGGATATTTTCATTCCACACAGTGACGGGTTAATTGATTAGAACCACACTGGGGCCTCGGCAGGGGATTGCAACAGATACAATAGTAGGAAACAGCTCTGTGACTGCACTAATAACATGCATGTGGAATGTACAACAAACATTAGATGTACAGCACAGCATAGCATGAATGGTTTATGGTTATTCCCATGGCCTAGTTAAATTCAATCAGTATTTGTGAACATGAGCTACTCTCTCTCGTGCTTTCAATGTCATCTATAACATCCTCCTCAATGCACTGTTTGTTATACCTACACAAAGGAATGCACTGTAATTTGAGTATATCCCACTAAGTCAGTTAATAGTTATTACTAATCGTAGTTTGTTAGTAATCATAAACAAAGTAATATAAAGAGCGCTGAACGTCGCATAAGGAGGAGGTCGGGTTGGATGGGCGGGCCTAAAAATCCCAGACTTTCACCCATAAGACCGTCCTGTGTGAAATCAGAGGTTTTGACGAAAAACTTCCGTATTAAAGTAACGCCACTTCCGGACCTATTTTAAGCCATACCATGAACCATTTCCTGAACCTATCTCAGTAGTTTTGTTGCCTAAATTTTAGGAAGTTGTTTCATGTGAAGATGGATTTTGAAAAGATGCATATAATGGGTGGAAACTGACACATGTTGCTGGATATTTCTAGGAAAACAGGCTAAAATGGAGGAATAACTTTTCACTTTAAACTTGATAACATCACAAATTTGATTTTTAGCACTCTCGTTTTTGGATTTGGGAGAGAGTTGCTCATGTTTACTGATATTTTTGGACTTTTGGTTTTAAATCATGGGATTAATATATACGAATTTTAAAAATGGTGGTTGATTGCACAGTAACACAGTCAATCAGTGTCCATCATAGTGAAGGAATCCAGAGCCCTGCTCAGTTACCTGCTGATTATAAAATGATGTTGTGCTGTAAGATAAAGTCAAACAGTGTCCTGGGCAAAAGAATGAAGAAAGAAAAATAAAGGAGAGCTGGGGGAAAAAGAGCACCAAAATACTTTCTTACGAGTACTTTTTGTTTTTCACTTTCTCTTTTTCAAGCACTTCAATCACAGATGCCATCGATCTGGAAAACTGATTGTCTAACTGGCAGCCCTGTCATTTGTCTCAGTTCCCTGTGGTGTAATTGCACAGCCGTCTCTTCCTTCAGACTGTTTGTCCTGCCTGCTCTCCACATTTCACACGAAATCGCAAAACATGTGTCCCTGCATGCAAAAACATCCAAACACCCGTGCTTATTGACAGCCTTGTGCTGCCACACTCTCTTTTTCTCCCCTCTCTCTGTCTCCTACGCTGACACAAACACACTCACACAGAGCCAAGAATTTGCTTGTTAGAAGTTTGTTACTAGAGTTGAGCCTTGTAATTGACTAACCTCTGCTCTGCCGCGCTCTCCTCTGCTTTGCTCATTTTCGTCAGCTCGGTCCAAAACTCTCCAAGAAACATGAACTTCGCTTGAACTCCCTTCTCAGAGACACACAGAGAGCGAGGGTGTGACAAACGAAACTTCTGTCGGTTAATATACTGCACGCCGCACTGTCACAGTGTTATTGGTCCATGTGCTGAGGGAGGGCGAGGTGAAGAAAGGCCAAGACCAGCCAGAGAGAGAAGATGAGGAATAGCCGCAAGCTATCTTTAAATTACTATATGTTGTAATTATTTCTGACCTTCTATCATAAATCCTACAAGAGTAAACCTTCTACTTAATTTGTTATATATGTATGAGATCCCAGGGTGACAGTAACAGTGGTCTGGGTTCATGATAGTGCTATGCATGCATTAAATGGTGAAAGTAACCATGACACCCGCTCTGCTATTTCTGCAACAATGAAGTCAATCTTGAAAAGTTCATGGCAGTAAAGGGGGGGGTACTGCAAACTAATGAAAGTTCAGCACTGTACTGTGTGAAATGCAAGACACAATGGGAACCCTCTACAGTGTAAAAGGCCGTAATATACTCCATCACCATTTACAGTATATATATCACCTTTGAGTTTATACGTGTGACAGAGGTAATCAGACCACAGTTACCATGGTTTTAAACCAAGCACGAAAGCAGCAAAGCAGTTGAACTTTGTAGTTAACAAGAAGAAAATGATCGGGCTACTGTGAACACTGTTACACAGTGGACATTGGAAATAGTGTTGAAAAAAAGTTTTGATCCGGTTCAAAGCAATAGGTTGACATTTTGGGGAATAAGAGTTATTCACCTTCTTGCCAGTCAGATGAGAATATCGATAGCACTCTTACGTTTTTATGCAAAATATGAAGCTAAAGCCACCAGCCGGTTAGCTTAGTTTAGCACAGAGACTGGAAATGAGGAAACAGCGTGTCCGGCTCTGTGCAAAGGTAATCTGTGTACCAGAAGCTAATGTGTATTATCTTGTTTGTTTAGTCCGTATTAAAATGGTAAATGGACTTGCATTTATACAGTGCTTCTCTGGTCTTCCGACCTCTCAAAGCGCTTTAGGCTATGCCAACATTCACACACACATTCCTACACTGATGGCTGAGGCTGCCATGCAAGGTGCCAACTTAGCCTTTGCATTCATACACCTTGGCCACTGATGGCTATGCCTACAGGAGCAATTTGGGGTTAAAAATTATCCCCTTGGAGCAGCCGGGGATCAAAACAGCTATCGTCCGATTGGTGGATGACCTGCTGTACCCTCTGAGCCACAGTTACCCAAAAAAACTGAAGCTGTACAGAACTGAAGCTGCCTCTGTTTCCAGTCTTTATGCTGAGCTGAAACAATAGGCTACTGGTGCAACGTATTCTCATGCAACGGTTAGAATGATATCTTACGAAGTAGGTATTCCTCTTTTTTGTTCACTTTCCTACGAGTGTCCAGCAACAGGTGTCAATTTCTGCCCGTTGCATGCATAGCCTACAGTCTTTTCAAAAGAAACTTTGTCTTCACAGGAAACAACTTCTTTAGGTTTAGGCAACAAAACGTCTTAGTTAGGAAAAGCTTGTGATTTGGCTTAAAATAACTCTAGAAATGGTGTTACTTAAGTAAGTCACATCACAAATACATCAACATTGACTTCTGGGTTCACATGGGACATAAACATCTGTGTCCTGGACAAAAGCCTGGTATATTTTGACCAACCTTTACTACTGTATAGTGGATATTTATCCTAAATGTGTACTCAAGTAAGGAAGCAAGTACTAACAGTAAGTGTTTGGGGAAGTAAAATCACTACTCATGTAAGTTCACTGAAAAGACACGTCAAGTATGTAAATCACAATAATTTACTTTATCTTCCATCATCTATAACTACACGCTTTACTTTTGTTATGTCAAACATTTTGAATGTCACTTTTCATAGTATGAAAAAAGGTGTGGTGGGTGTCTCATTCGCTATATTAGTGTCTTGCTTTGTGTAACGCATAATCTAATTTTTCATGGTAGCCAAGTTGCATGGTAAGGCATTTACTATTTATTACAGGGGAAAATCACTGGAAAAGAAGTGACCACTGTCTTGGTGTGAGGGAGGCCACATGACAAATCCAGTCTCAACGCTTTCTGTATTTAGGCCTTAAGCCATGATATGAACTTTAAATTTTATAACTGGCTTTGTCTGAGACATACATAAAGATAAAATCTTACATTTCCATGTTTTACATTTCAGTAGTAAATCACTTCGGTTCTGTGATACTGCCACACTAAAAGTTAACAGTCTGATTGCACAAGAGCAGAAACTATATATTCATAAATACTGTATGACCTAATGTGTTTACATGGCACTCGCCACCAGACTGTGAAAGCTTAGCTCGGCCGTGTCTCTCCCTGCAGGACAATAAAGTTTCAATTGAACCAGACACTGCAACTCCACAAAAATACAGCCGCTGTCGGGAAATCTTTGTGTTTTCGTTTATTATTGAATTAAATGTTCAGCAGGTTCATATTTCATGTAGCAGAGCGAGTGAGACTGAGCAGTGCAAGATAAAAAAAAAAAAAAAAAATATTAAATGTTTTTGAAGACTGCAGGAACATCATGTTAAAACAAAAAATGCTCAAGCACAAAACAGGGAACTATGAAGTGAACCTGGCATGAGCATTTGACAAAAATAAAGTCTCTAGACACAGGAGTCAAGTTGAACTGGGACCAGCACTGAAATGTTTCCCATATCGTTTTTAATGAATGTAACTGAGCACACTCTCTGGTGAAGAATGGGAAACAATTAATGGTTGTGGCAGGGAGAGAGAAAGACAACAGACCCGACTCCTTGGCAGAGGACTCCAGTCCAGATGTGGACGCTGTATGTATTATGTGTCTGCATGTGCGCGAGTGCATGTGCACAATCTATTTTTCATTATGAATAATGTGTAATAGGTCCACAGCATGAATATGTAACGTGTGTGTAATAAAGTGCTGTTGCCTGCTGGGACCTGCACTTGTCATTCAGGTTTTAAAACAATTAAGCCCCAAACTTAGCCTCTCCGACATATTTAGAGAGCAGTAATGTTGAAATAAAAACAGGCGGAGGTTGTAGTTCTTAATTATATTTGCTAAAGTCACTTTGACTCAGTTCATAATTTGAGTTCAGTGACAACGAATCTGAGTACAAACTCAGACTTTGACTTGTGGATCACATCAAGGTGGAAACTCAAAAATAAAAAGTTACTTATGATGATGAACACTTACAATGTTTTGACTTGCTGTTTTATATTGTTTTACTTTTTTTGAATGTCTCAAAATGTTGATTTAATTATTACAACAAAATTTTTACTTTGTTAACTTAGTAAGTCAAAACTAGATAAAAAGTTAAAAATTCATGATGCTCCAACTTTTTGACTTACTATCTTATAGTTTTTTGACTTGTGATATTTTCAGCTATTTGAGTGAGACTAATTTTTTTAAAATAACACATTCCTCTAACATTGAGTTGAATTGATCAATAACTAGCATGGCAGCTAGTGTTTGCAAATGTTTGAAAACTTTGAATTAACATTACCCTACAGCAGACATTTTGTTGACTTCATTACTTTTTTCTACTTAAGTAACTGTCAAGTGGCTACAGTGACAGCTGTTGAGCAAATGTTATTGCACATATACCTAATAAATGAAACAGTACTTAAAGGGAGCCTGCAGTGACAATTACAGGATAAATGTAATAAATGCTGCCTTCAAATGGGGTCGTGTTTAGAGTGTTTACAAGATGGTAAGTCGTTTACATGATATGTCTGGCATTCAAGTGGTTAAGTCGTGAAGAACATCACTGCTAAGCAATATAAGCAGTATTAATAAGCAATATTAAGCAATGTTATAGCTTTCAGAAACTTTCCACTTACAAGGTTGTGAATACGATATGAGGGGGGCATTCATATGGCCCCAACTCGTAAACACGGTAAACACCACCTCATGCCGAGTGAAGGTTTTTTAGCATAAGCTGACATTAGCTATGATAAGCTGCTGGTCATACCAGACCAAGTAAGGCTGCAGCAGCAACACAGAGAGCATATTGACCTGGGCACAGGTGTGTTTTGCTGCTTATGGATTAAACTTTCCATTTTTAGGTGGAGATATGTGTCATTTCTTTAAACAGTTATAGTCTTGCTTGAAGTCAAATATTCAGCTTATTATTATTTTTACTTTGTAAGTCTAGTTGTTTATGTCATAATTTTAATATTGTGTGTTGACCTATCATGAGCATTTTTCTATTTATTATGACTACGTATTTGGTACGTATGACTACGTTTTTTTCTGGCAGTAATGGGCTTCCACAGAAATCAGCTTCAACACCACAACAGAGATCCCCACTGCCACTGTTTTTGATTCTCCACGTGGAGACAGGGCAGTGATGTATGACTCAAGTTTATATGCAACTGTGACTAAGAAAGTCATTTTATGATCAGTCATGATGAGAGAAGAGTGACAGAGCGATCGGGATGACAGCATGCACATCCTGCTGCAGAGCCGAACTCAAAGACACAGAAACCACTAAGTCGACTAACAAGCCTGCTTTCTTTACAGGCCTTGAAATAATTAAGCTCAAAGTTGCCGTCCCTGCCAAATCTTCCAGCTCAGGGTGCTGTGATGAATCCCTCTGGGACAAAATTGGATGTGGGATTGTGTCCCTGATCTTCTAAATTTGTGCATGGCAACTTAATTGCGTCTGAATGCTAAACTCGTGTAGTGTTTTACTGCTCTGGTGACTCCATGCTGGCAGAATGCTTCCTTCCCTCCACTGGTGGGGGAAAACCTTTTTATTTGTGGTTTCTGAATCTTTATTCTAGGCTACTCATAAAGCACTGAGATGAGTGATATCATGTGGTCTTCATCAACAAGGGAGCTTTTTGTTTTACTTTATAGTCATTTAAATTGAAAGATTAAAGGCCGTGAAATACAAGGCAAGGTTAGAAAGGAATGGCAACTTCAGCCGACGACTTTAACAAGCAGTCATTTTTTCACAATACTTTTTCTACAAGAAAACACTGACAGAATTCAAACTTTGCAAACCCACCTCCAAAACACATATTAATTTCAATAAAAGCATCGTTAACTCCACCAATTTTCCTCAACAAAATTAGCTTACTTTTAATTGTTTGCACCACTCGGCCTGTGAAAACAGTCTTCTGATGAATAACCCACCGTGATGATATAAACAGGGGTTTGCCATTCAGGGAGGGTGTCATGAAAATATGCTGTTACATTATAGAAAGTGTAAGATCCAGAGTTTTTGGAGCTTGGCCTGTATAAGGACTAAAAGTATCTGAGCATCTATTGCTTAATCTGGACCCTTCTTTCTTTCTTTTTAAAAAAAAAAAAAAAAAAAAATTTTAGTCCAATATTTTATGGAAGTAAAACACAAATTAAGCTAAATTACCCATTTAATTCAAGACAATAGAGAGAGGAAATAAGCCTCAGGCTTAAAATGAATAGTGGTCAAGTACTAAAGTAAAGAGTGAACTGAAGAAGAATGTATACAGTATTGTATGTCGTTCAATTTCCCCAGTTGTCTTTTTGTCATTACAAAAAGCATGTCCTTGTACACAAAATAGTTACACGCTAATCATCTTTCATCTTCATCATCTTAGCAGCATGAATTACCTTTTTTATTTATTGCAGTGTGGACTTCCTCTGATGATATAAACAGGGAGGGTGTAATGAAAATATGCTGTTGCATTATAGAAAGTGTAAGATCCAGAGGTTTTGGAGCTTGGCCCATAAAAAGTCAGATATTTCAGCCTCTACTGCTCAATCTTGACTCTAGTCCAACAACTTCATGGTGTGAGAGAGTGAAACACAAAACAAATTAAATTATCCCTTTAATTCAAGGCACAAGGTAGAGAAAATCAGCCTAAGCCTCAAGATAATTGTGGTCAATTACTAAAGCAAAGAGTGAAATGAAGAATTAAAGTAGAAATTACATAATTCAACCTCCTAAACTGTCTTTTTGTCATTGCAAGATATAAAAAATGTGCCTTTGTACACAGATGCAAACACACACAGCAGCTGACAGTCATGGTTTGATTTGAAGATAAAACAGCTGCAACTAAGCATCCATCAACTCCACAAATCACTATTTTTAATTTAAAAAAAGCCAGTTTTCTCCAGAGTATGGGCTTCCTTTCTCCTCCTCATAATCATCTTCAGCTTTTTAACATTTCCAATCCACTTTTCTTAGTCACCTCGTCATCCTCAGCATCCAGTGAATATAAATGTTCTCCCTCACAGAGGGCGCAGGCTAAGTGTTTCTGCTTTCCTTATCTAAAAGGATCTCTATCCTGCTCTAACGAGCCACTTGACCTCCCTCGGCGCTCCTCTTCTCCCCGGGTGACGCAAAAAAAGTGGGCTGGCGAAGCGCTAAGTGCAGTAGTTTAGAGGACTATCAGAGCGCACCGAAACATCACTAGAGAAGCAGACTTCATTTAGAGCGCCTATCTCGGTTTAGCCGTCTCTCTCGGATGTTATACCAATGCAAATCCAGTCAGCGGAGATACCGGGATGTGTACGGATGTGTTTGAGACAGACAGCGCTGACTTTTTCCTCAAACTTGTAGCAACCTCCTCCATTCAGTGAGTTGAGAGGTGGATGAAACTTTTTGTGAATGAGTATCCTGCCGCTGGCTGGCACATCTGGACGTCGTCGGAGCTGTCAAGTCCAGAGCCAACCGGACCTGACCTGACCCCCTTCCTCCTCTGATTTGTCCTCCCTAAACTTTAAGGCGGAATACTTGACTTTTAACTCTTGTCTCTTTATTTTTACAACTTTTTTCTTTCTTTTTTTTTTTCATAATTACAAGGCACAAAATGGAACACTTGGTCCTCAGAATAGCATGCGCCTTGGTGGTTATCTGTCTCTTGAATAAAAGGTACGTTGAGTTTAATAAGGAATTAATTCATATTTTTAAAATTGTGCTCACCAACTTTATTCTACATATTTTTGATTAGATTAGATGTTTCAGTGAATTAAATAATATTATAATTTAACAACATTAAAGTCAGCTTTCCTTTATGCAAGCTAAAGTGAATTGCAGTCTTAAAATGAATGATGAAACAGTTTGCTTTTTACAAGGTTACATTGCATGCTTGATATACACCCCTCATTACCGAACAATGTTGCCAATAAATAAAATGTTACCCTCTGGAATGATAGTTGTTGGAACAGGTCTACTCTCAAGCAGGGAACAACAGGTAGCAACAAAAACTGGAACTACAGAGTCACACATACAATGCCAGCTAGAAAACAGGGCACTAATATGCAAATTAACATTTGATGTCACACATGTTGGACTGTAAATATAGACCAACGCTGCTGGTTGCTTTCTCAGACAGAAACAGACTTTTAAGTCTTTGCTGAAGAGGCAATAGGAACTTGCAGCTACACATGTTGAAGAAACTATATAATGAAAAACTATGCAAAGTTTTTGCAGCTGTGCGTTACTGTACACTCCTCCCTACACCTGGGTATGTGTGTGTGCATGCTTGAGCTTGTGTGCATACAGATGTGCATGTGTGTCCACAGCCATACATAATCTCTGACTTATGTGTGTCAGTCATACAAATGCTGCGACACACAGCCTGTGTTTTACTTGTAATGATAATAAGAAAAAAGCTGGACACCTTTGAGCTCTGGAGCCTTCATCAGTGCAGCCTGTGTTTTCCTTGTTACTGCTGTTACTGTTTCTCTGTGAAGTAGAAAAGCGCTTTGACTGCTGTCAGCTCAATTACTGTTGTTCATATGATTGATTTGTGACAGAAGCAGCAGGCAGTTGAGTACAGAGACACACCTAGCAGCTAAAAAGTCAGGGAATTTACATGTTGACTGATTTCCTGAGGTGATTTTACACTGAGGGGAAAGTTGTTTTTCCCTCTGCTGTGTATCTGAAAATGTTACCAGAACTACTGGATTCATGCCAACCAAGTGGATGCTGTTTCCTCATCCCCTACTTCAATTCACCTGCTGTACCACAATTATTTTACACAGCATCAAAGTGAAGTTCAGGATACTGAATTTGGCCTAAATTAACACTAAATGTAAGTAAAGTATTACAACTTTTGGCACATGCATTTAAACCACATAATAGTCAACAGGTCTCTTTTTACATTGTTGACAACTTTGCATGATCATAAACTGAATCAATATGAAAAACAAATAAATAGATGTGAGAGCGCATTTCTCATTTAAACCACCAGCATGTGGAGATGGTTTTACAGGAATCAGGGCGTCTATTTGGCACTGTGGGAAATGAACTATGGCTGTGACTACCAAGGCACTTCAATCGAAACCTTATTTGTCCCGAGTAGACATTTGTGAGGAACAAAAGATTTATGACTTGTGCATTTGTCTTTTGCATTTGTCAATAACCTGACCTGTGTGCTCCATTCAGGGTAGACTCCAACGAAATCTTGGGCCTGAAGCTCCCCAACATCGACCCGATCTTGAATGCCAACACGGTGTGTCTCACGCTGCCAGGTTTGACGCGGCGCCAGCTGGAGGTGTGTATGCGCAACCCAGACGTGACTGCTTCAGCAATCCAGGGCATACAGATTGCCATCCACGAGTGCCAGCACCAATTCAGAGGACACCGCTGGAACTGCTCCAGCCTGGAGACAAGGAACAAAATACCCTACGACAGCATAGTCTTTAAAAGAGGTCAGTTTTACAGTCACAATAATCAATATACTCGGGCAGCAGGTTACTCTACAACTTCATTTGAATTCACATCTGCTTCTGCTTAGATTTGAGTCGCAACACTAGGGGAAGCAAAATGTAGATTTTTTCAAATGCAAGAAGTCAATGAAATGTAGGCTACAGAGGTAAGATGAAATGATTAAGTACAGGCATGCATTTCAAAAGTTTGGTCTTCAAACAAGCTTTGGTTTCATCCTCAAACACACTTTGATAGAATACCTTGAAAGGATAGGCTTAGAAAGATTAGTTGCCACAAAGATACACGTCCTAAACAAGCATTAGTGTAATATTATTCTCCAAACACAGTCAAAGGAAGAGGGATCATTTTCCTTCATTGATGCAATTATTGAATGTTATCTCACAGGTATGAGGTCCGCCAAAAAGTTAAGTTATCTCTAGTGACTAGCAGACTGGTATCTACTTTCCAACCCTCACCTATCTCCTCAATAGCCCACACAAAAGAGCAGGTAACTTCAAAAGCAGTTAGTCACCTCAAGATCACCAAACCTCATGCAGATCAGTTTTCTGTGATGGTTTGTGAATCTTTGCAAGTAAGCCACAAAGGATGAAAGAGGATCTTTAGTGTTAGGAAGGCCTTCAGATGGACTCATCCCAGGTTATTGACTGGAAAAGGCATCAGTTACTCAGAAGCACCTGGATGGATGAACAGCGCACAATGTGGTTGGTTGAATTCACTTTCAGTTTTACCACGAGGTAGAAGATAGTGCTCAAAACTGAATAATTATTAGATCCAAATCTTTAGAAATGACTGTCGGATAAGGCTCTAAAATGTTGTTGGCAAATTATTTTTTACAGAAAGGATCCTGGCATGTTGGGATGAAGTGCGTCATAGTGCTCCAATGACGCTTCTTGCATTGCATATTAATATCTTGCATTATAGTACATTAGCTTTGGTACAACAACATGTATCTGTTAAATGAAATTTTGAGTTTTTATTGTATAAAGATGTATGCAAAGTGTTAAAAAAGTGTATAGCCCAGAGGACTGAAGCATCATTTTAGTCTGTGTCACTGAATTGTTGATGGAATTCCCCATCATAAAAGAAAAATGAACTGATTAAATGTGTTGGAGCTTCCCTCGAGCGGCGCTGCTATAATTTATGTTCTCCCTAATCTGTGTGCAGTATATCACTGAAGTTTAGTTTTGTAACCCTCACTGAAGACTTTATGCCCTGTCACCTCCCTGGATCTTAGAAAAGAAACAATTAAGTAGTAACTACAGTATATGCTTACACACCTCTAGACTTACTTTCACTCTTCACTGACTCATTCAATGCCTGTTTGCCATTATTAGTAGAGGCAGTTGCTGGTTGTCTGGCATCCCTGGTTTGCCTCGGGTGCAGAAACTCCAAACCACTGACATAAACAACCTCTTTAAATCGGATGATTCATCTGTTACATGTTGATACGCTCAGAGAAGCTCCACAGAAGCTAAAAAATGGATACAAGTTGGCGTGCGGCAGCCGCTGTTGTGTACAGCCACTGAAAAGGGGCAGTGCCTACATTGAGACAGAGTTACAGACATGGATTAGATGGCATTGGGGAGATGAACACACTTTCAATGTAACTGTCCAATGTAACTGTCCATGAATGAAAGACTTATGTATAATATAATATCAACTTTATCTATGTTTACACAAAAGCTAGTAAAACGAGATACAAATTAAATAGTGTTTGGGAACCTCGCCTGTTCAAATATTAGCGGCAAGCTTTCCTCTGATACCCTACAAAGTTTTGGAGTTGCATATCAGGTGCTATTTATCTCAATGTTTGTTTTGGTGTCTAATTTTACGACATTACATGCTGCTCGGATCCTCTCCAGCTCTGCCACGTATCTCTCTGCTGATGGTTTCTGATGACTTTTATGGGCCCATGTTCATTCCTGTTTAGCCTGCATCAAAAACTAGGCTAAGGAGGACGCCAAGCAAGACATGGATAGACAGAAATAGGAGAATCTCCCTCTCCTTCTCTGTCACTGTGTCTGCGTCCTCCCGCACTGGGCTGCTCCTAATGCTTTTACTTCCCTTGCCAGTGCAAGTGCTTGTGAATTTGCTCTCAGCACTTTCCCAACTCTCGGTGGCAAAAGCATAAACCTGTTTAGTCGGTTTCCGTAACACAAAGTGACAGTTTCCTTTGAATCTTTAATTCATTTTGTCACTTCCTCTGCCATCAGTTCAGCCGGGCGTGTCGCAGCCGGTAAATTATTTGTTAGATTGATTTGTTCCCAGTCTTCCGGGGGAGCCCGGCTCAGAGCAGGGCAAGAGCTAAAACAGGCTTTCTATGTATAAGGATGTGCCTAAGTGCCATCCCATTCACTTCCCCCACCTTGAGTTAGTCAAGGTGTGAGGGTGGAGGAGGGAGTGGCAGATTGTGAGTTAGTGAGTCAAATTATATATATAATAGAACAATTTCAGAGTTTGTTTGGGTGTGCATCTTATTTTGCTGATATAAAATCAAATTCATATTTGCTCTTAATAAGATGTTGAACATTAAAGCTGCTATGATAAATATTATTTTATGATTACAGATCAAATGACTACTTGTATGTTGTTAAATGGATCCATAGAAAATTATCACCCAACTATGCAATTCCCCTTAGCTCTATAAAGTTGTTAAGCCCACTGTTTTGTATTACAGCCAAACAGATTTAGTGTTGTAGTTCAGTCTCACCGTTCTCATGTTTCCAGATGTAGCATGAAGCTGTTTCCACCAAATTAAGCTCTGATAAACCCACCGTGTGCTACTGTCACAGCACACAAGATACAGCTGGCAAAGTTAGCAACTAGCTTGTGAACATACGTGGAGTATATATCTGCTGAAGAGCCAGACATCCCCGGCAAGAGTGGGTGGAGACCAAAAACAGAACTAAAAGGAGAGGGAATATCCAGCTCAGTCACACTGCAGTTTGTGAAATAGTCACAAAAGTTCATGTTTTTTGTGATGGTCAACACAAAATAAGTTTATATGTAATCCATGTAATTGTGTACCAGGAAGTATAAAGAGCAGTGAACACCACATAGGAAGGAGGTTGGGGTGTATTGGTGGGTCAAAATATGCAGGAATTTCACCCAAGAGACCACCCAAAACCACCCAAACCTCGATCTTTTTGTAAAGCTAACTAAGTCATTTTTGTCATGTAACTTTTGTACTTATTTACAGCACTTCCAGAGTTATTTTAATCCAAACCATTATGTTTTTCTAAAACCTACCTAAATAGTTTTGTTGCCTAAGCCTAACCTAGACGATCTTGTACTAAGCCTAACTAAGATGTTTTATCTTGAAAGGACTGGAACAGAAATTAACAGGTGTTATTGAAAGCCGTGCTGAGTCTCATGAAAAAAGGAAAATTGTGTCTATGTACACGAATGACATAGATTCAATTTTGTGACTATTTCACAAACTGCCATGAAACTGTGTTGGAATAGCAGGTTTAAGAGCAAGTTGCATGCAGTGAGAGACACCGTGGGTAATGCTACCAGCTTGTTGAAAATAGGACTCTCAGCTTCCTTGCTAACTGAAAATCAACCTGGATATTGTCGGCTCACTGCTTTTTTTCAAAGTCCAAGTTGTTAAGCAGGGCTTCAGACTAAAACAGCCCTGCATTAAACCCGTGCATGGGGCTGCCTTAAAGGGGGGCTTGTTTAAGGCCTGTTTAAGGTTAATGTGGCGCCTTGCCGCATTACATTGCTGCAAAAGTTGAGCCTTTCCAACTTTTTTTACGGACGACCCTGCGTTGTTTTGTCAGAGCCCCCTGTGGTGATGGCCTGGCTCCATTCTAATGAGAGGGCGGTGGTTTTCACTGTTTTTTCTCACTGTGACAATAGTGTCTCTAGGTCTATGCCGAATTTCTGTTTACTCATAATTGCGCTGCCTCTGACTTTTTATGTGCCCAGTGTCAAGTATACGCTACAAAAGTAAATAAGAGCAGCACCAAAACAAATGTGTCAAACTTAACATCATACCTCACAAAACAAAATAATATTAAGTTTACTTAAATACACAAATAAGGACGTAACATCAAACAGTGCTAAAAGGGGCAGTTCCAGTTAATAGCCTTTTATTTGACTCCAACAAGCAGCCTGAATCATTTCCCCTTCGAGCAACGCGCTATAAACTCCTGAGTGGCTTCTTTTCATGTTTTCTTTACAAGTTTCCATTATAATCTTCAGTGTTTTCTACGCCAGTAAGTGACTGCCAGTGGGGCTGCTTTTATAGAACCTGCTCACAGGCAGTAAGCTGAGATCTAACAACAAACACTGTAAAGGCTACGAGTGCAAGCACTGTTGTCGCACTTCATCCTTCAATATTCACGGATTCCACAATTGGACATGGGGTTTTTTTTTGGTCACAGAAATATATCAGCACAGACAGTGTGAATGTGTACTGTATGTATGTTTATATTGCCAGTGCGTGAGTGTGAGGAGAAGAGCACGGTAACATTAGTCTGTTGAATTACAGATCAGTTGTACTCATTACATGTGCCGCGTGCAAGTTAGACTTGCTATCCAGGAGAAAGGGATGTGTTTAGCTGTAAATGGTAAAGCATTTGCACGTTGTATAAAGAGATTACATGCACACGGCCATTTAACCGCCTCCTCAGCATGCAGTCGTCCGTGTGAGCCGATTAGAAGTGATTACAAGGCAAAAGTGTGGGCCTCCCTAACCTAAACACATGCACGTATGGTAGCACAGTTTGGTCCTAAACTTTCATTGCAAGATATGAAATGACAAAAACTGATAAAAGGATCAGCCATCTGATGCCACACAGCCAGAGAAGTAGGTCAGTGACCCCAGAATAGCAAAGGTAATGGGTGCCGACTGGATGGAAAGTGCATCAGGGACACTTGTGGAGAAAAGCATGGAGAAAGCTGGATCTCGCACCATTCTACTCACTTATTTACATGTAAGTAGACAGTAGTGAGTTGCATAGCTACATAAAGAGACAGCCCTGTTTAGTGTGTGAGTCCTCTGTGAGTCCTCTGATGGGAGTGGTGGGGGTCTGTTCACGTTCACATGGCCCACAGAGACAAAGTACACAAGTGTTTGGAACACTTAATTGCTTTTGTCCCACATTTCTCTAGGTTTTATGAGTCTTGGCATGTGTGTCTACAGTGTAAACATATGAATAAACTTGTTTGTGTGACATTATCAAAATTGAGGAAGCTTCTTTATTGCAGTGTTACTGATTGCGACATAAAACAAAGCGTGCAAACTCGCAAATTTGACACTGACAGAGAAGTTAAAAGTTGTCTTTGTCTTGCTCATTTAGCTGTTGTTAAACTGAGTTTTAAGGCTAGGAAAATCACTTGACATCTTAAAGTTGTATCCAGCAGTTTTACAACAGAACTTTAATAAGGGGAATTAAATAGTTTTGCTACTAATCCTGATGCCGTTTTGGTTAAAATAGAAAATGTAACACAACTAAAAACACTTGTAAACAGCATTGTATTGTCAATTTGGATTGTTATCAAATGTCATCATCCATCGACATGGTAATCCTCTCATTTCACTTGTCAGGTTCATGACACACTGGTATGTTCTGCCTGCAGGTTATGGAAAATTTGTTGACATTTCACACAAACTCCATTTTATAACACTTGTTAACGCCTCCACAGCGGCTTCTTAAAAGAAACATCTCTAAATATTGACACAGTCCTCATGTCAGTTTTCATAAGCTTTTTGTGTGATGTTTGCGTCATTTTTTGACATGGCAGTGAAGCACAGTGTCAGTTTAGAGAGCGTAACTGCCATTTCAACTGAAAACATGACACTTTTGGATGAAATATCCCAGTCTTTCCTGATTACGAAAGTTCTTATAAATTTCTGCTTCCACGTTATATAATTATCTCGTCCCTTCACCCCACAGGTTTCAGAGAGAGCGCCTTTGCGTATGCTATCGCAGCAGCGGGTGTGGTGCATGCAGTGGCTAACGCCTGCTCCATGGGCAAACTGAAGGCGTGCAGCTGTGACGAGAAGCGGCGTGGGGATGAGGAGGCCTTTCGCATCAAACTGCACCGTTTGCAACTGGAGGCCATCCACCGGGGGAAGGGTATGGTACACGGCGTCATGGAGCATTTCCCTGCTGACCTGCCAGGACCCCAGGACTCCTGGGAGTGGGGTGGCTGCAGCCCTGATGTGGAATTCGGTGAGAAGTTCTCGAGGGACTTCTTGGACGCCCGTGAAACCTACAAGGACATCCATGCCCGCATGAGGCTGCATAATAATAGAGTTGGGAGACAGGTGAGTGGGGAGGGGACAGGAAGTGAGAGGATGTGGGTGTTCGAGTGTTTTTTCAGGCTTTATGTAATTTGAATAACATATGCATTTACCACACAGGAAAGGCCGAATGAAATAGGCCCTCTAGCTGCATTATGGGAATTGTAGGATCAAGAGTTTTTGAGGTTTGACCCATACCTGGGGCTAAAGGTAAAGCTTTTGTTGCTTCAGTTATGACCTTTTTTTTAATATGTCTCTCTCAACTTTATGAAACTAAAAAAATGATAGATCATGTTAAATTAAGTTGGCTCTACTGTGACCCTGCTGTGCTCTATGTATCTACAAACCTGTTTGGCAAGCGAAACACAGTTAGAGACGTTATCTTCCTCTGATATCAATGGAAATAGGACATTATCTTTAATATGATTTATACAAGAAAGCATATTACACAATAAAACAGGTGGAGAATGGGTGGGCAGAGCGCTGCTGGGCCAATGATAACGCTACAGAGCAAAACACTATCTGATTTTACTGGCTAGGTCAGCGTTGACCTGCCATTATTACACTGCTGTTTATTTCTGCTGGCGGAGACTCTGTGTGTGTGTGTGTGTCTTGCAAAGTAAATAACACTGAATATTTACTGCGACAATTCTGGTAAACTGTTTTTTTTATTGTGATTATATCTAATCACAACTACAGCTGTATTCTGGGCAAACACACAGTAGGCCTAACTACTACTAGAGGATCTATTTCAAACACTTTTTGTGGCACCATAGGGCACCAGGAGTTGTTTGTACAAAAGAGAGTAGAGGCAGGGCGTGAGGCTGCTACTCTGGTTATGTATTTTCTTTTAGTTTTCATATGCAAAAGAGGAAGAATGATATGGTTTCAGGATACCCAGGGGGGAAAGTTGCAAACCATTGTTTCATATCATTATGAGCTTGGTGTCCAATCAGCCGTCTTGTATGCGCAACCTTGCCTTTGCCCTTTTACCCTCTCACAGTGCAATCCAAAAAGAGGTATGTGTATTTTAGTTTAAAACATTCAGAAAATTAATTATTATTGACAGAATGTGAAGCGTTTGACTCACAGTATGTCAAAGACGTGTTGCGTTGCAGAGATATGAGCAGCTAGCCCCAGCACGTCATGTCTTAATACCACTTGTATCCCGAGAGGCAATGGTGAGTCACTGTAGCGTCCAGTCTGTCCTTAGTCCAACATGAGAGGATGAAGGAGTAGAGCTGCCCAGAGGGCTTGTCAATCACGTTGACGGTGCATGGTCTGTATATGTTTTGATAGTTTATTCATTGGATTAAATGCAAAGTGGCAGAAACAAGAAAACGATTCATGTTTTTGTTTAGTCCTCCCTGTCACAGGGAGACTACTTTGCTGGGAGGATGGGCGGTGGCTCTGGGAGAGTCACCTTCACTTAGTGGTTAGCGCTTTGCTGTAGCATTCAGCCAGCGTAGCAGTTGGGTTTGTTTTTTTTATTTTTTTAATAACTGATGACTGAAAACATTGGATTGTATGGACGCAGTAGCAGAGGTGAAATGCTGCCCCTATCTGTTTGGAGCATGCTGTGCATCTTACATATTGCACCTTTAATGTGACCACAGCTGGAATTCCCAGTATGACTCAGTTGTTTGATCGCCTATACAGCCTTGGGGTTTACATTAAGATATCTGGAGTAACTTTTCACTTTATTCACACTCTGATTTACAATACAATATAATAATGATCATGATGACTGAGTGATGATTTGGAAATATTAATTCAAACATTAAAGTCAAAAGAAGCCTTTGTGCAAATGGTTATTTTAGTGGCTTTACTTTAATATATATATATATTTTTTTTAAATATTTTATTTTATTTTTTTATTTTTTTATTATATTTAAGATTAGATAATGTGTAAATCTTCTGGTTTGGATTATGGTTATGGATTAGTCAGTCTCTCTCTGACAGCAGGAAGTTACTAGTTTAGACAAACATTGTTCTGTTATCATGGCAGTTGTGTGCTTATTGTGTTGTCTGTCAGTTATCTTAGTGTCAGTCATGATGTTCAAGTAGAGTGACAGTGCTGCACTGATGTAAGACACCCGCTAACATAATCAAATAATCGCCATCAGCGTCGTTGTTGTTGTAGTTAAATTGTGGGGTACTTTTGACCAGGTAAAAGGGTCAAATCAAGTAATCCAGGGTCAAATATTGATTGAAATCTAAGTTGTTACAGTAGTAATTGACCATTTAAACACTTAAGGTTAATAGCACCTTCCTATTGAAGTTTCTGCCTCTGGCAATGGGAGAAAAGATGTAAATGACAGTGATAAGCCTTGACGATACCCAGCACTGTGGTGGAACAGAAACAAGAAGCTACCGTAAATTGCTCATTGTTCCCTATTTCCTCCTCAGTAATTTGGGCCTGTATCTCTCCATCAGTTTACTTCTGGTTTCCTTGATTATGCAGACAAAACACAAATGCAGAACGCGTCAGCCGAACTCAACAGCTGGCCTCGCTGCAGTAGCTGTAGTGGTAGAAAGTGTCATAGATATACAACTAGTAACTCCAGTCAGTGCTGTGGACTCGAGAGTTTAAATGGGGGCTGATATGACAGGAGTAGTAATGAGTTCATGAGCAAAGCAAAGAGAGTAATTTGTCTTTTGGGTCCTTTTGGGACATATGGTTGTGAAACTAACAGGCAGGGTCACAGTGTGGCCTCATGTATGTTATCTTTACCGACTTTACCTCTTGAGGCCACGTTTCCCAATAAGTGATGGATGATGGCAGACTTATACAATATTCCACATCCAAAACAGGTTTGATCCTGCTTTGTCTTTCTGTGTAAGTCATTTTGCAGCAGTATCCTGTCAAAAATACCCTTGAGCAAGACACTGAAACCTCTCTTCTCTTGAGTAGGAATGTGGAATTGAGTCTCTCATATTCAAAGATGCAAAATAACAGATTAAAAACAAGCGTCATGTCACTACTTATTCTGCCCTCGAAAGATGAGACTTTCATTTTACGAGGGTGTGTGGAAATTGTCATATATCATTGTCACTGACCGCTGACTTTACATGATATCTTTTTACTGAGGCATGATGGCACAGACACCAGTCAGCCTATTGGCCTCACACTGAAATGAAACATTTATTACACAATAGGTATAACCTCAATTATATATATGATATGTGACTCTTACAGCAGTTGAGAAAATAGTCACAAAATTTAATCTATTTGTTTCGTTTACATTGACACAAATTTCCAATTTTTTGGTGACACTTGACACCTTCAACAACATACTTTTTAGTGTGTTTTCCTACAAATGTCCAGCAATATATAATTCAAAATAAAACTACTTAGTTTGGTTTAGGAAAAGATGGACTTAGTTAGAAATAGGCTGCAAAACTACCTAGGTTTAGGGAAAAGATATCAGTTTGGTTTAAAATATGTGGCGTAACTTAAGTACAGAAGTTACAGAAGCTACTCAGTGAGCTTTAGGAAATGATTGTGGTTTAGCTTAAAATAATGTGGCGTAAGTTAAGTATACATTAATCAGCCACAACATTATGACCACTGACAGGTGAAGTGAATAACATTGATTATCTTATTACAATAGCACCTGGCAGTAGGTGGGATATATTAGGCAGCAAGTGAACATTTTATCCTTCAAGTTGATGTGTTGGAAGCAGAAAAAATGGACAGGCATAAGGATGTGAGGGACTTTGACAAGGGCCAAATTGTGATGGCTAGATGACTGGGTCAGAGCATCTCCAAAACTGCAGCTCTTGTGGGATGTTCCCGGTCTGCAGTGGTCAGGACCTACCAAAAGTGGTCCAAGGAAGGAAAACCGGTGAACCGGTGACAAGGTCATGGGCACGTGGGGAGTGAAGACTGGCCTGTGTTGTCCAATCCAATAGAAGAGCTACTGTAGGTCATATTGCTGAAAAAGTTAATGCTGGTTCTGAAAGAAAGGTACCAAAACACACAGTGCATCACAGTTTGTTGCGTTTAGGGCAGTGAAGCTGCAGACCGGTCAGGATGCCCATGTTGACCTGTGTCCACCACCAAAAGCACCTACAATCAGAGCAATGGAAGAAGGTGGTCTGGTCTGATAAATCATGTTGTCTTTTACATCATGTGGATGGCTGGGTGCAAGTTTGAGGAGTTTACTTGGTCTCTAAATTCTCCAGATCTCAATCCAATGGAGCATCTGTGGGATGTGCTGGACCTACTGCTACTACTACTAGGCAGGTGGTCATAATGTTATGGCTGATCAGTGCGGAAGTAAAGTGAATAAAAAAATCACCATTGACTTCTGGTTTCATGTGGGGTACAAACACTAGTCTCCCAGGCGAAAGTCCTCTCATCCACTTCAACCTTCTCTTTATGCGACCGTTGCCGTTCTGTACTTCCCAGTTCACAATTACGTGGGTTACATAGGAATTGATTTTATGTGACCATCATGAAAAAAAATTGGGAAAAATCAATACATTAAATTCTGTGGCAAACTTACTTTGAAAAATAGTTCCTTTTTTCACAGCATCTGTTTTGACATGGCATTGCACTGTAAACACAGGTGTACTGTTATTGGTAAGATTATTATATATAATATATATTATATATTATGGTCCAGTTCTATTTAGTCCAGTTCTATGTTCTATTTTGTGTTCACAGCCATTCTATTGAGCAGCATGCACAATGCCAGGGCTCTTGTCCACCTAAAAGACACACAGCCATAATCAATTACCATTTTTTACCTTGCAACGACATGTTGATGCTATGAAAGGGGCGGCAGTAGCTCAGTCTGTAGGGAGTTGGCTTGGGAACCGGAGGGTCACCGGTTCAAGTCCCGACATGGACCAAGAACTGAGTGTGAACTGGTAGCTGGAGAGGTGCCAGTTTACCTCTTGGGCACTGCCGAGGTGCCCCTGAGCAAGGCACCAAACCCCCAACTGCTCGGGGCGCTTGTCAGGAGCAGCCCCATCACTCTGACATCTCTCCATTGTTGCATGTTTGTGCATGTGTGTGTTCAGGTCTGCATATACCGTGTATAAGTTAACAACAGAGTGAAAAAATTGAATTTCCCCTTGTGGGACTAATAAAGGACTATCTTCTTCTTCTTCTATTGACAGAATCATTATAAAGTTGCAGGGAGTCAAAATCAAGCTGTTTTCTGTTTTGGCTCAGACTGTCTAGTAGTATAATGGCTTGATGCATGTCATAAAAAAAGAAATAAATACAATAGTCTGAATTCGATGGGCAAGAAAAGCCGACTTTACTTGTAGATGTGACCGGAAGCAGGAGTTCATGGGGTGCAACATTGTGGGAGGTAAATTTCAAAGGCATAATGTCAATTAAAGGCAAAGTTTATAAAGAAAATGATGTAACTTTACAAACAAGTTTATCAAAGTAATCCAGTTCCGCCATTTAGCAGGTGTAGTGCCCTGGGGAAAATCTTTCAAAATCAGAATATGTTATTACACCCTTCAAAATTTGAAAAGATTGACCTCTCTAGAAGGTTATTTAGAAAAACAAAATATTTGCCCTCAGGTTCCTCACAATAAATTTAGCTTTCTGTGTGCCAGGCTGCAGGTTTCCAGCCAAGCAAGCTGGAACACCAAACAGACTCGAGGTCATCAGCATCACAGAGATTGTACATTATTTTGGGAAATGCTTCTGGTTATGACCAGCAAGGACTACAGGACACCCAATGCTCCTGACCTTTACTTCTTGTATTTTCACACAAGCTCAACGACCCCTGATGACCTTGGTAGGGTTCAAAGCTCAAGTCTTTTGCCTGCACACTTTTATGCTTATGCATCAGCATTACATAGAAAAGAAAACATCTCTTAACTGTCAAAAAGGAGATGAGATAGAGGAGAGGAGAATTCCCCTGCTATGCTGTTGAAATTATAAAAAGAGCTTAATGGATGTATTTCATTCAAAAAGAGATTTAAATTTTGGGACAATGTGAACTTTCAGCACAATATCAATATCACCACATTCTGGAGATCAGTGCTCGAATAAATGTACAGAGGCTGTGGAGAAAGAGGGACGAGAAAGAGAGGGCAATGAAAAAGAAGAGAGAGAACAAACTCAGCATGAATCATTGCAGAGCAGTTAAACTCTAAAATACCATGCACCTTGATGACTTCAAATGTCAAAGAAAGCCGCAACAAAACCCCTCTAAGACCTTGAAACACACACACACACACACACACACACACACACAGCCCCTTGAATCAAACAGAAAACACTGACAGGTGGGGCCTGAAAATAATGCCTACCCTTCCCGTATCCCACCGACCTGCCACTACCACCGCCTCACCTCCCTCCACCCTGCTCCTCCCCCTCCGTCCCCTGCCCCACTCCCCCTTTTCAGAGAAGTAGTCTTTAGGCAGAGGAATGCGGTGGTTTTTAGCGGGGTGTGCATGTCGCCTCATGCCCACCCCAGGGTTCTCACGACGTTCCGTCTTGTTTTTAGCCCTAATTAGTGGCTGCTGGCAGTTTGGAAACAGATGTTTAAAACCCTGCAAAAGATTTTAGACTTCAAACACCGGGGCGGAAAGTAGAAAGAGATTCGCCCTTCCTTCCCTCCCCTCTTCCCCCTCTCCTGCTCGGCCTCCTCCAGCTCCTCTCCAGCAGGGCTGATTACAGAAATAATACTGTACATTAAGGAGGCACAAGAAATTAACACAGAGGGAAGTTAATTTACATGTGATGTCAGCATATCACTAACACCATACATATATAAAGTTCAGATTTTACCAGCTGCTTATTTACATTTGAAAAAAACAAGATATTAATTAGTGTAAGTAGAAATATAAATAAATTAGGGCTGTCAAGGTTAATGTGATAATAACGCATTAATGCAAATTTGTTTAAATGCCAATGATTTCTTTAATGTAAGCAACTTGCGATTTTTAGGTTGTAGTGGGCTCAGTGAAGATACTGGCACCACATGAAACTAGTAAACCTAATGAATCCATGCTGTCACTGGGAGCAACCACACTAACTTGACATGAATAATGCTCCAAACTTATGCTAAATTTTGGCGAGGAAAAACCTAGGAACCCTTGACCTCTGACCTCAAGATATGTGATTGAAAATGGGTTCCATGGGTACCAATGAGTCTCCCCTTTACAGACAAGCCCACTTTATGACAATCGCATGCAGTTTGGGGCAAGTCAGTCAAATCAACACATCGACAGCTGTTGTAGCCTGTTGGGCTTGAGTTTGTTATGATTTGTTTTGATGTTTTTATGCTAAATGCAGTACTTGTGATGGTTTCTGGACAATATTTGTCAAAGATTTGTGTTGTTAATTTATTTCCAATAATAAATATATACAGCCATTTGCATAAAACAAGCACTTTTTCCAACTCCCATGTTGATAGAAGTATTAAATACTTGACAAATCTCCTTTTGACCAGATCAAAAATGTGCAATTTATTATTTTACATGACAGCCCTAAAATAAATACATTTTATGCATCTGCATTGTTAGATAAATCCCCCCATGTAACATGTAAATTAAAGTATTTGCTAACCTAATATTAATGGCTCTACTTAATGTTGAAGTTCCTTTTCAAAGGTGATGAAAGCCTTTTTATTCAGTTGCATCATGTCTGTTTATACTGTGAAAATGCACCGTTGAGACTGCTATGGTGTTGTTGCAGTGAACCAGAACGTATTACTGTTCAGCAGTTAATAAAAGCAGTTTTAACATGCTTGACTACATGTTTAGAGTGGCTGCCTGTTACATGGAAACACTTCACCGAGGTTGTAAATTTCTTGGCCACTTTTTTTTCCCCCCTGAATGTTCTTCTCCATCATTTGGAGAGCACACCTCAAAACAAAATGCTTGGCACGCTTCGCTGTGTTCTTGTTGCACAGCTTAGAGCCATGCAGAGGTTCTGTTCAATCCTGTCTGTTCATTAGGCAGGTGGTGACAGTGCTGGCTCTGCAGCAGTCTGCCACGTTACTGGCAAGCAGTGCCTGGTAATTACAATTTACCATCAGGGCCTGACTGCAGGGGAGTAAGGTGAGATGGCATCCCCTTTTTCAGGAAATAAACTATACATTTCAACTTCTTTTCACCCCCTTTCTAAAATTGTAATGAAGCCAATCTGCTGTTCAGTACTTGTTTTTACTATTTTTAAAAAACTGGGACATTTGCCCTGACTCTCTCCAAATCATTTTTAGGGGTTATGTTGGCACTTGTGTCTTTGGCTTTTTGTTGACTCCTTGTGATCTTCACAGTACCCGTAAGAGGGAGATGCATGTGGACAGAGGGATTTAAATAAAATCCTTCAGATTTGATTGGATTACTCAGAAGTGACTGTTGGCCTCTACCCACACCATCAGGAGCACAGAGAGATTAATAAAATTGCAGGACAACCATGCCCTCACACACCTCCATCATCTACTACGATGCTGCTCTGCTAGTTACTACGACGGTCAAATGTCGGTCTATATGATGGGAAGAGTTAGCTAGCTGCAAATTGGATTGGATTGGATTAAGATGAGTCATGAAAATATTACGGGGAGAGAAAAGAGAGGGATTTTGATATAACTGGGACACAGGTCCACAGTAGGGAACAGGCCTAGGATTTCACTTTGTCTCTAAGAATGACTGGGATTTGTGCCTGCTCTGCACATCTACTCAGTCCATATTCAAAGCATGCAATGCGGTTGTATTTTATGCTGTCTTTGCAGCTTCAGGAAGTGATTCAAAGGCTCAGTTAGATGAGTATCGATAGAAATGTAAGTATATGCCGTGACACAAAGGTGGCCAAAACCTTTATAGACAGGCCCTCTTTTGTATGATGGACTGGACTGTGAATGCCCAACTGGTGGTGACCCCTGAGAATAATCAGGTCAGTTTTATCACTCATAAACAGTCTTGTCACTATCAAAATATCTAAATAAATTAGTTTTGTTTAGTTTTAACAGTTAGCACCGAGACAATGTCCAATGTGTTCCCTGCAGAAACCCATGTGCACACACACTGCCTGTCACAAACACTCAATAAAATGTATTCTGAATCAAATGATAACACTGGTACAGGTTATGTAATGTGAAAACCATTTCACAGTCTAAAATGTGTTATTTTATTTTTAATATTTCATTCATTTCTTTTTTCACCACAGCCATCTGGCAGCCCCCAGAAATTACCTTGAGACCCTCTGACACCCAGATTGAGAACCTTTAGGACCTAAAACACAAAGCAACTGAATATGTTAACCCGTCTAATTTTCTTTATATTTTCATATTGTACCAATTGTACAACATCAGCTTCCTCTTGACAAAAGGTGGATTCACTCGCATTCACTCATGCCAGCCCCTACTGCACCAGCTATTCATGTGTGCTGTATGCATTGCTCAGTGGCGAAGGAAAGGACTTGTGGTTGGATTGATTTAAAACTGTAATAACCTCAGCCACCTGCCATTCATACCTGTGGTGAAAACTGAGATGCCGCCAACTGTAAATGTAAGAAAAGCTGACAATTTACGAGTCAATGCACCACATTGCTTCCCCAGAGCACTGAACATGATGTAAAAGTGATTTAAACCATAATGAACCGAGAGCAACACCCCCCTCTAGCTTGATCCAAACCAGCAACAGTGGGACTCTTAGGATCCTTTTATGCCTTATTTAACCCTTGAGAGATGATAAACTTCTCTGGAGAGCCCATTCACGTTAATTCATTGACTCAGAACCCACACGAAAAGCAAAGTGTGTTTGATCAAAAATAGCAGCATTAGTGGTCCTGTGCTCCTCAGAGGCCATTTCATATCATCAGTGGTGTGCAGAGCATTCCTGAGTCCTGACAGTGCAGCGGCAGAGCATTTGATCTGACCTGCCACATACTGTAACACACACTAACACATGCACACATGCATGTGCATATGTACGCCTCTCCTTTACTCACACATGCACGTAAATATACACAGAGGCAAATGCTTCTTAGTTAAAGCGCAGCAGGTGGAAGTGCTTATGCTGGTAATAACATTTTATTAGCCTCTAAATGAGTAAAGTGAGTAAATACTACACACACACACACACACACACACACACACACACACACAAACAACTTGTTCTAATGTAGTTCTCATTGTTTGCTGTAGCTTTTGCTCAGTAATTGCATGTCATTGTGATTGTGTGTGTGTGTGTGTGTGTGTGTGTGTGTGTGTGTGTGTATTTGTCTGCATATACGCTTAACTGTTCTTTTGAAGGGAGGCGTTTGATTTGTTTAAAGTGATGTCTGGGCTTAATGTGCTGCTGTGGGATTTGTTTGTGTGCTTTGATATTGCCTTGGCTTTCTGCTCAGCTTTAAAGGTCCTTTAGTAGATTTTCTTTGAACTGACAAACACAAGGCAGCATGCAGACTAGTCTGCCGTTTATCGGCAGGAAGGGTCGATTGCGGGACACATAGACATCAGATTAGGATTTTCCCAAAAAGCAGTTAGCAGTGATGACACAGGGATTGGCCAACAATTAAATCCAATGAGCCCAACAAAACATGGATTTGCCAGTTATGACGGGCAGTGAAGTTGGTCACCACATGGTGAATATTTACTGTATAAGTCTCATATTGCAATAAGTGGTGATTATTAATGTGGATTAACATTGAGATCAAAATTAAAGCATTAAATAACACATTTTATACACTCCTCAACTTACTTGCATACATATACACAGTTCAATGTACAACGGTTTGTATGATATCTCACAAAAACGTGTTCCTCCCTTTTTCATTTGTTTTCAAAGGAAAACTTTATTAGATTAGAGTTAGGCAAGACAGCTATTTAGAAATCGTATATTGTGCACTACATACTCAATAGATGTTGAACGTTGTCATTTATTATCGTATTGCATTGTGGGGTATTTATGCTGCTGCAGTGTTCAGCGTTGCATACTGTAATATTTTGCCGGAAATAGCATGCAACCTGCACACTATTGGTGTCATACTAAGGTTTCTCACATACTGTTTTAACGTACTAGATAGCATGCTAGTGTAGAATTTCTGACGCAACCTTAGGCTTAGGAAAAGATCGACTTGGTAAGGTTTAGGCAATATAACTAGTTAGATTTAAGCGACATAACTACTTAGGTTTAGGAAAAGTTTGTGGTTTAGGTTAAACTATCTCTGGAAGTGGTACTACTTAAGTACATCAGTTACATGATAAATAAATCAAAGTTGCACATGGAATACAAACAACAGTCTTCTGTTTTTATACCCACCCAACCACCCTGACCTCCCCCCTACGCGCTTATTCATTTCTATTTCTATGTTCTGGTTCGCAGTTAATGTTAATTGCACATGAATTGATTTTGTGGGATAAACACAAATTACAGTGCTTTACTTATCATAGGTACACTATAGCTACGTGTGTTATACCAGCCTGCTCATTTTGACAGATTTACAGGGATGGGATCACATGTTTGACAACAAGGAATATTTCTGGTGTGGGATTCCTCAGTAATGTTACAAGCACAGACAGACAGAAAATTGCTCAACTCCTCATTGGTTGTTGCTTCTCTCTCCATCAGAGATTGGCTATGTTACTGTATGTGTGTCGTGCCACAGCACTTTCCATTCCATTACCACTGACTCAGTATTGACTCAACCAGATCTTGATATTTGGTAAGGATGACAAAATAAGGTGTAACATCAGGCTAAAAGGAGTCAACAACTCAGCTTTGGCATCAGTGGATCATAGTTGTCAGTATGACACAGCTGCAACAGGTACTTGCATGCTTGAATGAAATGCTCCCTCATTAGTATGTTCTAGAAAATTAGCACTATAATTATTGACTGTTGCTACAGAGAATTCGTTCAACAAAAAAGTTGATTGACACATACTGTAGTTTTTTTTTTTATCAATTTATCACAAAGCAAAAGAGGTGTTGATTGACTAAAATAACAACCTGCCAACCGACGACTGTATTAAATCAAACAGCAACAGCAACAGGACAATATGTGAAAGTTGTTGTCATGGTTGTGAAATATTCCACGAAACTTAACGTTTGTGGTTCACTTCTGGCTGGGAAATGGGACACGTGTCGTCACCCTTTCTTCCTCTGCTGTTGTTTTGTGGCTTTTGTGGCTGTTTGTGGCTGTTTGCTCTCCAGTAAAGCCAAAACATCAGATTGTGGTGCCAAGGCCAGACACTAGTTCTAGTTTACTTCGTCCACACCTCTTCATTGCGCGGTAGTCTGTTGCGCTCTACTACTTTTCCCCGGTCTACTGTATTATGTAGCCTGCAGCCCTAATCTGCCACCAACATGTTGTGTTTGATCTCTGTCTGGGGTTGTTTTATAGAAGCCTCTGTCCTACTCTCTAAGCCAATTAAAACTTGCCAGATGTTTGTTTCTAACTGTGGTCCAACCGGCATTGACTTTGAAGTAATTACATCTCTCAGTGTACGTGCAATATAAGCCAAATGACTGGACATCATTGTCACTTGTTTCATCCATAAAACATCACCTCTTTTCCTCGTTTAGTAACTTATTTTATTCTTCTCAATCCGAGACGTCAGGCCACCACTGAGTCTCTGGTCACATTAACATGCACCACTGTAGCTGACAGTAAGTGTGTGTTTCAAGCAAGCTTTTTATAGCTTGTACAAAGTGACTCAAGTTGTGTGAGATGAACAATATTTGTATATTTCCCAACTCACACTGCCAAGACAACAGCAACAGAGTATTTCCACATTATACTACTGTATACCTATACTATACATCTCAGAGAGAAATTTCTACTTTTTACTCCACTACATTTAATTGACACTTGGTTCTGATTCAATTTTAAATAAACACATAAAAAATATCCTCAAATCATAACATGGCAAACTGCAGCCCAACAGGCAACAATAGCTGTCTGTGTGTCAGTGTGCTGACTTGACTATGACTTGATCCAAACTGCATGTGATTATCATAAAGTGGACATGTCTGTAAAGGGGAGACTCGTGGGTACCCATAGAACCCATTTTCAGTCACATATCTTGAGGTCAGAGGTCAAGAGACCATGACATTTTTGGAGTGATATGTAGCCTCCTTCACGACAAGCGTGATGACTGAGCTTTGATAGAGTGTCAAGTAGATGGACTGCTGGCGCCCTCACACAAACACAAATAAACAGCCTTTGTGTGGGGACCACAAAGACATAATCTAAACATCATCTCTACCTCCTATCATCCTCTTTTCCTCTCTCCTTCCCTTCCCTTCACCTCCTCCACATTTGCTGTACACCCCCTTTCAGCCGCACCACCCAGCACCTCCTCCACCAGCTACACAGTGTCCTCAGGGCTAATTCTCAAGATCTACAACAGGGTAACAATAAATCACAGCATCACTATCCTTCCCCTTTTTCCGCTGCAGTCAAGTTGGTAAACACAGGCACAACATTTTTTGGTGTTGTCTCACTCTCTCTTTGTCAGTCATAGCCCCCAGGTATACAGATGAGAAGCAACAGGAAGAAAACAGAAAATCCCCAAACCTTTCATCTGATCATCAATAACCAGTCTGGATCTTGACAAATACTGTCAAAATGATATGAAGACTGGTAGGTAGTTCATTACATTAGATCAGTAAAGATTAAAAGACATTTCTGACTCACTTCTCAGCACATTGTTCCAATTTGTTTGCTTGTTTTTGGGTTGAAAACAAATATATACTTTATTTTGTCAATTTAAAAAGCAATATTCTGTTGGATTAAATTAAATCATGTTTTTATTTTTTTACTCTTGTACAAAATGTACTTCACTTTTCGCAGCTCTTTTGTCAGATGGATCAGCGCTCCTCACGTCATACTGACAGGCCACTTTTAATACGGCAAGAGCAGACAGCTTCCTCATTTCCTATAACTTGTTAAGGGTTGGGATCATAATTGTGTGCCTTTCAACTGTGCATGAAAAGAATATTTGACAGTTTCCCAACATACAAAAGGTACTTGTCAGCCGGAGTTATGTTCTTTTCTTACGGTTTTAGGAGACTGCAAACTTTTAATATGCTGTGCCCAGTCGGAGGGTGTGCAGCATGCCTTGTGTGATTAACGGATGAATCCACCCTGAAACAGAACTCATGGATGTTATTTCTTTGATGCTGAATTTTTAAATGGTGTAGTATTCCTCTTTAAATCTAAAAATCTGTTGCAGGCCTCACCACTGTACCAGGTTGGACTGAGTAGTGACAAGTTGTAAACTGGCTGTGACAGAATAAATAAAATTTATAGGACATAGCATTATAGTGACACATAAGGCATTACATTAGAAACCAGGGGCAGCATTTCAGTTTTTCTAAGCCCGGCACCCCTTAGTTACTGTTGCTACGCCTGTCAAGCTTGTGTATGCACTTAACAATTATTACAGTGGCAGATTTTTGAGCTGTGGAGTTCAAACTTACCCAAATCCAACAAAGAACAGGATAGAGCTGCTAAGGTTGGCTAAACTCTGATAGCATCGAGATATAAGTCCTAGTTAGTGTGACTATCTTCTTAAAACATTATCATCCCTTTTTTTTTTTACTGGTGCGTGATAGCAACGTGTTGTTAAAACATGTGTGACATTTTCATAGGCTCTTTCACATTGGAGATTTATATTCATGCAGGTTTGTGTGTGTATGTGTGGTTATTCTTTCCAACAATTTAGTCAAAATAATCCCTTAATTCATCCAATTTGATGTGAAAATGTGCTGGTGTGCTATTCACCACTACCTCACCAGGGTCCATGCAGTGTGGAAATATTAGATTATATGTTATACAGTCAATATGAATGGCACTCTTTTTTTAATATTAGGCTACCTCTAGCTTCACAAAATGTAGTTGGTGAATGATGTAAAGCTTGGCCTCAAAAGCAGCGCTCTGTTGCTACATAGGTAGCTTAGATAGTAAAACTAGTTTGCCGACACACTAGCAATTGTGTTTTACATTAGAGTAGTTTAAATGCAGATTTTATTTCTGTTTCGGCATGAGGAGAAATCATGGATGTATAAACGGAACTGGATACAGCATTGTAGACAGGCTCTCGTTCATTCCTATGAGAGTTGCTCAGTGGCGCATAAAGCCAAAATGACTGATTGATAAAGTACCCAAACTTCCACATCCATTTCTACCCTTAAAGCAGGCGCAGTAAAGTGTCCTTTAACTACGTCTCCCTGCCCTCAGTTCAGCCTTGGCTTGGAGCTCATTCACAGGAATGGATGAAGGGAAATAACTCTGGATTCAGCTATTAGTGCATTTCACACCTTTTTGAGACCTAATGATTTCAATAAGGGCAATTAGAGTGTTCTTACTACGGAGTTGATTTACCTCAAAAAAAAAAATCAAAAAAATTATCCACTGATTTGCAGACATCTTTTTCCCAAGACGGAAGTTGTAGTACCACCGTTTGGCCACTACAGAAATTTGCATCAAGGCCTGGCGCAAGTTACGCTTGCTAAGCTATGATTGGACATTCACTGTTTTGGGGGAGGGTTTTTTGTGAACAGTCAATTACATTTTGCTGCATTCTAAACATTATGGAAGCCAGACATGCTGCACCACTGGAGGCATCACGGTTTTACTGAGAACATTTCCATATGGTGTTGAAACTATTTACTTTACCCTGATACACATAAAAAGTTTGAGTCATGCTGCTGTGGTTCATAATCTCCCAGAACAATTTGGCTTTTTTATTTTTTTTTCCCTGCCAGAAATTACAAAATGTCATTAGAAATAACACTTTTCCACTGTTTTGGTTGTTTTACTGTCCTTTGAAACCCCTATCCTGCTGTGAATGTACCTTCAAACAGAAGCAATGTGGATGCAATTATGACTCCTGGGTCAGTTTGTCCCTTTAAGGTTTAAGTGGGCTGGAGAGTTTTATGATTACAGACCTTGCTGTGTGTTTAAGGCCAGCACGTTTGTGATTCTGGGGTTGCCTCTGCCCTAAAAACTGAACCAAACACTGCAATCTGAACTCAGTGCAAGTGCTGTTTGAGCTATTATAATGTTGTTTACTATGAAGCCTTACAGCCTCTCCTCACCACGGATCACAACTTCTTTAAACGTTGTTTTCAACACTCTCAATAACAGTGGAATCATGTTTATCCAACATGCATGCATCTTAGTCACTCTGTCATCCTGACCTACGTTAAGAGCAAAACATGCAAAGACTGAAAAGACTTTGTATTATTTTGTGTAATTGTTATAGTACACTATTAAAATGATTAAAGCTGCAGCATCTTTGTTCCTAACATTACATTTTCTTAAGTGCTCTGTTATACTGGCAGATCTGATGAGCTTTAGTACAAACATGTCTTATTTAAAGCACATATTTACAGATTGTATACTTTTTTCTAAATAAGTAAAACACCAATATTTACGTAAAATAACTTAAACTTTATGAATACACCTACACTGCATTAATTTTGAGCAAAATAGTGTTTCTTCGTTAATGTTTTGCAGCTCCAAATGGATGAATTGAAATGAACCATCCCTGCTTTATATGTTTTTGCATGTTTTTTCTTTAATTCTATTTCACCACTTTTATATTTTTGCATAGTGCAGCAACATAAACCATAACACCAATCCAAACGTGGGTCTCAGGAAGGAGAGGGAGACAGCAACTGAGCTCCAACAGGGTTTTTAAAGGAGCACCAGGTGTTGCCAGTGTTGCTGATGAGCTCAGGTGTTGCAATTTCACTGACAGCTGTCTGCCACGCCCATCTCCACGGCAGTCATTCAAAACTGGGCAGAGGGGGGTCGTCAAATTTACTGATCATTATCATCTTTGGCTCAGTGGCAGACAAGAGTGTTTTCTTTTACTGCTCTTTTTTTCATTCTGCGTTTATGCCAAGCAGATGAGTCAAGTAGCTCAATTTATCATTATTCTCTCATCCACCTCTGCACTCATTCATGCCCCAGACCAAGGAAACATGCATTATACTTCTTTTTTTACTTTGCTCATTTGGGAAGCCAGCATACATCACGCAGTGGAGCCACACTGCATGCAAACCAAGCCCTCAACAACTTATTCTAGCTCCCTCTGAAAGAGGCAGAAGCAAAAAAAAAAAAAAAAAAAAAAAAAGGATCACGTAAAACCGCAGTATCTGATTTTTGGCACTGGCCCAAATTGACCTTGACTTTGTGGAAGTGTGTAACTGGATTGTCACGCTCAATAGATATATGATAGATTCCTCCCATCTCTATTTTTTCCCTCTAGGCTTCGCTTCTTACTGCTGCCTCTTTAATGGATGAGATCCTGGTTAAATGGACAGGGTGCGACTGTGTAATTTAAAATAATCTATGTGATGCTCTTCTTGAATTGAGGTTCATGTTCTATAAGCAAAATAAGAAGAGTCTACAGGATCATTCCTGCTCAGACATAGACACACATGTTATTCATTAATTTATGTGTCCCTGTCAAATAAAGTAATAAACTCTAACAATACATACTTAGAAAAAGTAAATGCACTGTAATCCATATACATCCCACATAATCAATTCGTAAGTAATTCTTGTAATTGTGAACAAGACAGTATAAATAGTGGTGAACGCCACGTAGGGAGGAGGTCGAGGTGGATGAGTGACTCAAGAGGTTACCCATGTGAAACCAGAGGTCAACGTTGATTTATTTGTCATGTAACGTCCAAACTTAAGTTTTGCCACTTCTGGTATCATTTTAACCCAAACCACTGACTTTTTTCCTAAACCTAAGTAGTTACACCTCTTCTGGTGCGGTGTAACCACTTCTGGTGTGGCATAACTTAATCACAATCTTTTCGTATCCCTAACGAAATAGTGTTGTTGTTTAATCCTGACTAGGTGGTTTACTGTGAAGTCAGGAGTTTATTTTGAAAAGACTGGAGTGGAAATTGAAAGATAAGGAATAACTTTTTGTTGAATGATGATATGTTGCACCATGTACACACAAGCATGAACATACAGTATACATGCTGACACACACACAAACACACCCTCACACATACAATAAAATCTTGTACTCATCTCTTTATATTAGTCATTTCTGTGGTTCGCCATTTCTGTCTCGTTCTGCATGGATGACACAGAGTGTGGGTGACAGTCATGTTTTTGTGTGGGTGGGAGATTAGCATTATTGCAAGCACATGTGTGGAATGTGTTGAACTGTGCAAGTGTCCAGCATGTGTGTGTGCATGTGTGTGTTTGTTGATAAGGGTAGCAACAACAGCAGCATCTGTCAGTGCTCTGGGTGGCCTGGTGTTCCTGTTGGTAACTGGATCTTAAAGTTTAGAGCAGGTGATGACTGATAAGCTCACACATACACATGAATACATACACATAGCCTCGAGGAAATGTTATTGGGATGGACAGGATTTATGCCTTGTGGGATGTACTTGTGTGCTGCTGAAAGGGGTGGGTATCTTGCAGTGCTGGTCATGCTCTGATGGGACATTTTGCGTTTCTACTTGTTTATGCTTGTAGATACAGTATATTATAGACATCAGCAACATTCTTTCAGCCTTCTTCACCTCTTCAAGCCTTCTCCAGTGGCTCCCTGTGGCTTTGAAACAAAATTATATGGAAAACAATTATTTTTTAACATTTTACATTTCATTTCATTTATCACTGTTGTACACATAAAGTGATTCTTACATTCTCATATCGTTAAAAAAATTGTGACCTATACCACAAACTGAGCACATTTTAGTCAACTTAAATATGCGTCATCACCTTATCCTCTATTATCCTCTAATTTTGCAGAACCTGAATAGCGGTTGTTAGTCATTAGTTTCTGGCACTGGCGTTGAGTTGCTGACTTACCGGCTTACTTGATTTGCGGCGAGAAATTAGCAAACAACAAAAAAAGTAATTGAAAGTCATTTCCAGAACAAGCACACTGCATTTGCTGAAAAGCCAGCAGGAGCTTCCCGCAAAATCTCCTGACACCTTTCTTCAGCATCTTATTTGCACTTTGGTCTCCACTGCATTACACTAAAATGGCTCTTTTGATAGTGAATGTTGCTGACCCCTGTTTAGACCTTAAAGGCCCTTTGGGATATTTAAATTACTTTGCTACAAAAGGTCCAGAGCAATAAAATGAAAGCAATGCATGCTGTGTGTTGATACAACACAGTTTGTAAAATAGCCACGAAATTTAATATACATACAAATTTCCCTTTTTTTCGTGACACTCAGCACGACTTCCTACAATCACATGTGACACACGTGTCAATTTCCGCTCCAGTCTTTTCAAAATAAAATTGCTTTAGTTAGGTTTAGGAATAGAGTGACTTGATTAGGGTTAGGCAACAAAACTACTTAGGTTTGGAAAAAAAAGTCATGGTTTGGGTCAAAATAACTCTGGAAGTGTCATAACTTAAGTACTGATGTTATGTGCCCAAAAAATCAACTTTGACTTCTGGTTTCACATGAGACATGAACACTGGTCTCCTGGGTAAAAGTTCTGTGCTTTTTGACCCACCTGGTTCACAGTTTTGAGGATTACATACGAATTGATTTCGTGCAGACCATCATGAAAAAAAATGTGAAATTCGCATCTATGTGCATGAACCAATACATAAAATTTTGTGACTATTTAACAAACTGCTGTGCAACAACACTGGTTGTTGTCAGTGTAGTTCCACTGGTCAGCATTAAACCATAAAAGTGAAAATAGCAGGCTGTGATATAAATGCTCCAATGTGCAGCTACATGTGTGTGATGTCTGGAGTCGTTACCTGAAGCCACAAGATGAATAATGACACTACTGTCTGTTTGGGTGATGCCTGCATCCATCTGTGTTACTTGATATCAGTATGTTTGACAACGGACTCAGAGTTGGACCACCTGGCTTGTTAAATGCAGGACCAATATTCCTTCTGGGCACTATGTGTCATTCACTATGCTTAGAAGAACAAACAAATAAAAAAAAAAAAATCCAGTTTGAAATATGACATGCAGTCTGCAACAGCCTGGACCTGTATATGTTAAACTTCAAATGTAGCCAGTAATCAAGAAAGTCATTAATCCTTCTCATTTTCTTTCTCCCCCCCGCTCACTTCCTCTCTCCATCCCACTCTCTCTTTTTGTCTGTCTTGCATCTGTGTTTTCCACAGGTGGTGCTCGACCACATGAGAAGGAAATGCAAGTGCCACGGGACGTCGGGGAGCTGCCAGCTGAAGACCTGCTGGCAGGTCACCCCAGAGTTCCGGGTGGTGGGCTCAATCCTCAAAGAGCGCTTCCATGTCGCCACACTCATCAAGGCTCACAACCGAAACACAGGGCAACTTGACCACTCCAACCACAACAACAACCACCACAGCCACCACAACCATCACAACCACCACAACCACCACCACCATCACCATCATCAGAGCAACCACCACAACCACCACCACCATACGCACAGGCGGCGGCCGAGCGTTAATGAGCTGGTCTACTTTGAAAAGTCGCCCGATTTCTGCGAGCGGGACCTGGGGTCGGACTCGGCGGGCACACAGGGCCGGATCTGCAACAAGACCAGCCCCGGCATGGACAACTGTGAGAGTCTGTGCTGTGGGAGAGGCCACAACATCCTGCAGCAGACGCGAAGCGAACGCTGCAACTGCAAGTTTCACTGGTGCTGCTATGTGGTGTGCGAAGAATGCAGGATAACAGAGTGGGTCAGTGTCTGTAAATGAAGAAACACACACTAAAAGACTGTATACAAAAAAAGAAAACAAAGAAAAAGAGACTTTAAAATCAAGACTATTCATTTGAAAGGGGAATGTGACTGTAATATATGTACCCCATACCTTTTTGCGGTGGACTGCTGTTTTCCAGAAGAGCGGGAACAGAGTGTGAAGCGGTAGAGCCAGCAGAAAGATAGATGTGCATGTTGGTAAAAAGTGTGCACATGCAGGATGTGTCTAAAGCTGCCACAACTCAAAGAGCTTGGATGTTTCTTGCCTTTCTTTTGAGAGAAACGAACATAAGAGATAAATATCTGAAAGCTCTGAAATGAAATCTGGGCTCAAAAAACAACAACAACAAAAATGTTGTTTCATGTTGACTGACATACAGCTGCATGATATTCAGGTGAGCAAAGAGGGAGTTGAGAGTAAGCAGATTGCATGCAGAAAGAAAATAATATTGCTTCCTAGCACCAGCAGTATATAAAGTGGAAAGGCTGAGACAAATATAGACCTTTTCACTCATCAGGATTCACAATGCACAGGATTTGACACAGCACAACACACCTGGAGCACTTAAGGATTTAGTGCCTTGTTCAAGGGCAGTTCAGTGTTTATAGCAACTATCATGTTACACCTAAAAAAAATACAGCAGGGGATTGCGTGGCTCAACTCTGTAGATGTATCAGTCAGTGTTACGATATTGTATGCATAATGTGTAACCCTGTGATGACACCCCTCAATAAATACATTCACACAAGTCCCGAGATGGACTGGACTATTTAAATTAGTTTTAGTAACACTTTATAATAACCATCATTTAAATTCATTATTAAATTTCTATTAAATTCAGTTACTCATTATTTTACTGTTAAAAACTACTAAATGATAATTAATGTTTATGATTAAAATATACAATTGCGATTAATCACACTTTTATCTGTTCAAAATGTACCTTAAGGGGAGATTTAATTTAACAACTCGTGGGTACCCATAGGACCCATTTTCATTCACATATCTTGAGGTCAGAGGTCAAGGGACCCCTTTGAAGGCCATGACAGTTTTTCCTTGCTAAAATTTAGCACAAGTTTGGATATTGGTTATTGGTTAATTGGCCTCTTTCACAACAAGCTAGTATGGCATGGTTGGTATCAATGGATTTCTTAGATTTTATATCAGTATCTTCAATATAGCTTTAAAACTGCTACGACCTAAAAATCGCAAGTTGTGTGAATACGTTAAAGAAATTAGTGTCGTTAAAACCAATTTGTGTTATTTGTGTTAACTTTGACAGCCCTTCTAATTAGTAGTAATGCTATAATTTATGTAATTTTATCTTTAGTTTGTGTAATATGAAATAATTACTTTAGAAATTCTATATTGTATCATAGCTGATAAGAGAAGATAAGAGTTACATTCTGATTACATTAGTAAAGTATTTATTATAAGTTAATTATTACATACATTATAACATTTTTGGTTTTGGTAGTGATATAAACCTGGCACACAGACTGTTTTAAAAAATGTAAAACATCAATACACATGACATAGATGGACCAAATCTCTTAAAGGTTTACAAACCATTAATAAACATTTATATACACACATTATAGCATTACTAATGATTAGCAAACAATGATGTATTTGTTAACAGTACAAACTATTAATTAAACTATAAGTTTAATCAACTATCAATTTACTATTTATAAATGATGGTTATTATAAAGTGTTACCGAGTTTTCCATTAAAGGGGCTTTTATAGGAGGACGATGAATCAGAGTGGCTGAAGTCAATAAGAAGGCAGATCTGAAAGTCTGATTGTTGGTACGATTCCTCATATCAGACCCTTACAGCTGAAACCATTCCCTTCCCTCTAATAGAGGGTGTTGAAATAAACAAAAAACACACAATTGAGCTTCCAACAGAGTAACAGACAAGCACTAGCCGTCTACACCATAAGGTCAGCCTCCTAAAACAGAGCACAGATACATTGTCCGACCAAAAATGTCCCGTGTGTTGTCTGTGCTGTGTGTAGTATGTAATGTAAGAGGACTGTCAGAGTACAGTGTACAGTTAGACCTTCATTTAACAAGTACCTTTTCATCTTCAGCATGATCTGAACAGCATTGTAAATTAAGCTGAATAATGCTGCACAAACACCATCAATAAAGTTAAAGTGCCTCAGGAAACTGAGCGCATGTGAACAGGCTTCGGTTCCTCCCACTATAAACATCCTATAAGCTGCCATCAATCAAAGTGTTTCATGTTTTGTGATGCAAAGTGCCATGTGCGACACTGTAATCTTCTCGTGATATATCCACACTCACCTTCTTCACACTTCTTCGACGTGTGCAAATAGGGATATTCTGATGTCAACTTCAACGTATATAAATAACAAAGTTGATTTCTGTCTATGCACATTTTGAAGATCACATTTGGTCTCAAGAAACGTGTATGAGTGAGGCTCCTTATCAGTAATTTATTTCAAGCAAATATGTTTCTGTGTTGAAAGCAGAGGGAGAAAAAATAAATCTGGACTTGTGTTTCCAGTGTAACAGATTATTTTGGTTCTGATAAGTAGTTTGCACATACAGAACTGTGTCCAGGAAAACTCTGGGAGATATCAGCAATATGCATTATTTTCATGTCGTAATGTATGTATGTATGTATGTATTTTTATGTTTTAATATGGTTATTATCTAAGTTATTTTATTTTTGTGGATAACTTAATATTTGTAAGACAATAAAGAAAGACCATAATATTGAAAGGGGCTTTAATGTGATGAATAATAAAATACATGAAAGCAGCGAGTTTGGTCAGAGAACAGTTTTATGTTTATTTTGACACGCGTCTGCTGCTGTCAGCACACTAATGATGATAAATCCCTTAATTACTGTATGCTAGTAGGTTACCTCAGAGCTCATTAGTTTCCATCCTATGGGAACACATACTGTATATTCCAGTGATTATCATTACTTTGTTTTTGTATAAGTTAGAAGAAAAACAGCGTCCTCCTTGCAGATTACATTATTATCAGCCGATCTTAAAGTCACAAAGGAAAAAAAAAAGTTGTCATTGCATTATGGTATAATGCGTAATGCGTAATGGTATATTGTTTGATATTTTTGAAAATTTAATTTTGGGCTGTTTCTGATACCTTTTGAAGGGCCACTCCAGATATTTAGTTATGCACTTCCATAAAGTTGGCAGAATCTGAAGACACAGATTAGGGATAAAGAAGCAGCAGAGTATCCTGACTTTTAGTCTCAAGTACAGAGCTGGAGTCATGACGTTATGTTGAAGAGTTTTCCTGTTTTTCACTTTTCATATTCTAACACAAATCACCATCAGTTGCTATTAGAAATTGAAGCCTTTATGACAGCTCCCATGACAGAAACTGCATGTGCAGCAGCGTGGGTACTTATGTACTCTCCAAAGCTTTCTTCTAAAGTGTTATTTCAGCGTTCTAGCTATAATCTCTACTGTCTACAAACGTTTACAGCCTTCAGACCTCTCTGTCCTGCTGTTATTACAGACATGTCTGAGCTAGCCAAGACCCCTCGACTGGCTCATGGACTCGCCTCCTCTTTCAAGCCATGATATAGATATTGAATAAACAACGATATTTGATCGTCCTTATTGACATATGAAGCGAGCCACACAGTATACTGTTGAGAAAGGCTCTGTTCCGAGGCTGTACTTGTAGTTATTGGTATTTAGTAAAAAATGGAAACAGGATTTTGAAAGAGGTTTTCTTACTTCGGGAACAGGACCGAGAAGTTCTCAATGGCTGTTTTCATAAGCCATAGTCCATTTGGCTAGTCTGAATCAGAGTGAAATTTGTAGTTGGAGTCTGGTTCAGTTTCACAGAGCACAAATTAAAGTGAACCAAAGTTACAGACCAAAGGGGCATGTGCGAAGGAGGGAATTTATGGCTTTTGTCCCGAGAGCTGCGACTTCTGTGCAGAAAATTGCTGTTTCACTTTGACTTTGGCACTGATCTACTGTGCTACTCTCCTCTAGTTTATCTCAAATGACTTTATAATAAACGTCACTCTTTTATTCTGTATGTTCTCTTTGGCCCAGGTGCCAAGTAAATATTGGACTTCTACAGAAGTTCAGGTCAGTCCTCTCCCACTCACGTTAACCTGTCGTTTATCTTAATCCATCTCAACAAATGCCCATGCAGGCAGCCTGTGTTTTGGTTCACTTCCTGCGACTGGGTCAGATTATGTTCGCACTACAATCGAACCACAAGAAGTCTTAGACCGGCGTTCACAGCTGAAGTAGACTGTCCATGCTGGTTTTAGGTATGGGTGACCGCTGAAGAGTTTCAGACAGAAGAGTTCCTCCAGGAAATGCATCATAGTTGTCCATTTATCAAGATTTTTTGCAGTATAATCGAACAAACAAATGCTTACGACTATGGTCATTGTAGTACATCAATCTAGTAAATATAACAAACCATATATGAGAGATATGTAACCAAACATATATTCACAGCAATATAATATTCAAAAAGACACTCACATTGCCATTAACACACGAGGGAAGCAGGATTGGGATCACTTGAATGCCAGATCTGTGTGCTCTGAACTGGCATGAACTCAACTGAAATAATCAGTCTCCACCTGAGTAGGCCTGACCTCACCTGGAGTCAGCTACTGTAATCTTGTGTAAAAACTGTCTCTCAGCCCTCTCAGGGCACTGTTCCTCATCAGCACAGAGGGAATTCACAACAACTGCCCAAACAAACCATACCAGGGGTTGATCCACACCACTGTCCGATTAAAAAGGACTAAATGTTGGCTTTTGAAAGCGTTCTGTAGCTCAAGCCCCATCAACACTGTAAGCTATATTCCCCAGACATATTATGTCTTCAGGTGGTTATCCTCTGGCGACCCACGGACACAAACGCAGATGGATTTTTGTGTGATATGTGATCATGTGACATTGCGAGAATCCAGCTGCCGTACAAGGTAAGAAATCTCCTCCAGAGTCACAGAAGGCATTATTCAGCCGTTTTCACAGGCTGAATGACTTGACTGCATAGAGTAAGTGCTACTGTTTGTCTGTTATGTAGATTTTTTTTGTTGTTTTGCAGTTTAGAAAGCATATATTTTTATTTTCTTTATTTATTATTTATTATTTATTATTCATTTTCTTATTTTCCATACAATTAGGATTTAAAAAACACAGGTTTATAACTGGTTGTTGTTGTAGGAAGTGTTCCTCAAACTTTAAAGAAGGTCAGCTATTAAATGTCAACTCTGCTGTGCAGAAAGTTTGCAGAAGCTTTTATTCTTTCTCCATTGACTGCAAAATCCACAAAAAAAGGCCCATCACTGAAATAGTTGGCACCCACATTGTAATTACAGCTATTACAGTGATTGCTTTTGACTGCACATACACTGGATGTTTTGTTAGGTACCTTAAGATATACCAAGACCAGATAAGACCACAAGTTTGTGGTCAAATGTAGACCCTCCCTTACCAGTTGCTGCTTGCGTGCAGAGAGAAATCCTGTTGAGCGTCCTGACTCACTTAAATATTCTGTGCCCTGAGGGACGCGATGAAGTCACCAAGTCAAGTGTAAGAATGCAAGAGATACACTTTCAAAGTAAACAGCTGTGCAGTAAAAAGGTGCTATTTCAGAGTCCTGCGGTTCTATTCTTATCCAAACATACTGCTCGCTTTCACGGGGGAGAAAAAAAGGGTTTCCTTTGGCGCTCCCACCTCTCCTCTCTCTTCCCCAGTGCACCATCTGTACGTTGAGCTTAGCATGCATACTGCATCTTTTAGTGCACTGGTTTATGTGGACATGCTCTTCATCTCCCTCTCTACATGTATGAATAGTTTATGTGTGGCTCTGTTCCTGTGGTGTCAACACCATGTGTGAATTGCATGTGCGTGTTTTGTTGTGTTTTTTTTTTTTTTTTTTCATGGGCACATGTATTGAAGTGTCAGGGTGTGTGTTTGCATGCTTGTGTTATGTGTTGGCAACAACCTGACGTCAAAGAAACCAGCTGAGAGGTGTTATTGGTCACTACAAGCCCCATAGAGTCATAAAGTGGGTCAGTAGGGGCCTACTACACCCACGAGTAGGTTTTAACATCTATACACATATCACGAAAAGAAACACAAAAGAACACAACAGTAACCTCTAGGGACCGTAGTATGACAGGAGCAGAAGTGGAAGTTTTTCACACAGAAATCTGGAGTTCACATCCTGTGTGAAACAAACAATGCATAGTAGTCTTTTTGTTCATAGTTGTTTTAATCCAAAACTTGCTACCTTAACCTAAAGAAGTTGTAGTTTTGTAGCATAAACCTAAAGAAGTTGCAGTTTTATTGCCTAAACCTAAATAAATTGTAGCTTTGTTTTCAAAATCCAAAGAACATGTAGTTTTATTGCCTTAACCTAGAGAAGTTGTAGTTTTGTATCCTAAACCTAAAAATATTGTAGTTTTATTGACTAAACCCAAAGAAGTGTTAGTTTTGTTGCCTTAACTTAAAGAAACATTTTTGTTGTGTTCAGAATGTACTGTTTTTTACAACATGTTAGAACATGTTGCTTTTAAGTTTCACTTTCACGTTTACAACGTAGTAGGCGTAGTATGCCCCTAATAACCCACGTCTATGGTGCATATGGTGACTGATAATTCCTATTTAATGACCTGATAACAGTCAAATTAGGCCCGGCATCCCTGCTGGGCTCTTCCACCAATAAGCTGCAATGGCTGCTAAATCAAAGTTCAGCTGATCCTCTCTAAGACTGTGCAAAATTCAGACAAAATGCATGCCTCTCTTTTTTTCTGCTTTAACAATTTCATCTTGCATGGAAAGAAACAAATGCCAAATGATCATATGACTCTTCAGAACCTGAACAGATATTATAGTCCATGATAAATACTTGTTTAATATCATATTACTCGAAAGAAGAAGGGGGAAAAAAAGCATTAATCTTCATGAGAATAGCTCTCGCTTGTGAAGAAACACCAGGCCTGGACTTGTGTGTAGAGTTTATTTGAATAGTGGCTGTTATTTTGATAGAGAGCAGGTCCCAAAGTGACTGCCGATTTGAGCTGAAACAACATTATGCTGGTGAATGAGATTTATTATATTATGATCCCTTGGCATGAACTAGCAGGTCCGCATCACTTGTTAGACATTCTTTAATGTTTTCAAGGACATGGTCAGGTTGTTTTGCAATGGCGCCTAAATGGACACTCACTATGCATGTAAATAACATGTGGTGACATGTGCGTCTTCACTGTGCAGAGCAAAATGGCTTCTAAAACCACTGTACTACCTTGTAAATTGGAACCTTTTCATTATTAGTGGAGAAATTACATAAGTTTCTCTGTTGTTCTGGTTTTCCCAGGACCCTTTGGGACTGCATACCAACCTGTCAACAGGTATATTCATTAATGTTAACCTTAATTGCGTACCGATATTGTTTTCTGAGATGAGTGGCAAATGTTTTAATAACTCAGATATCCTCAGAGTAAACAAATTAATTAAAGACATAATTTTTGCATATTCCTGCAAGTTTAAAGACCACAGAGTGCAAGCTGTAATCAGTGTTTTTGTAACTGCTGGGCATGTGTGAGTAAAGTATGCAAGTGTGCAAGAGATAGCAGGAAAGAGCATACCTCTGTCTTTCTAGTGTACTGTATATTTGTGTGTGAGCATTTGTGCATGCAAGTGTTTATACATTATTTGTAGGCATGAGTGCATGTGTGTATGTTTGCTTTGCTGACTGATCTGGCACTTCCTGAGGTGTAAACCATGAGACCCTACTCTGTACCACTGGTCACCTAAACTTTAACCAAAATATGCACAAACCAACCAAAAGTTAAGTAAGCAATAAGTTGCAGAACCAAGTGCAGGTGTGAAGATGGAAAGAAAGACATGTAGGAAGCTGAAGATAAGGAGATAGACAAGCCAGCTAGCTGCTACAAGCTTGATGGGGAATAAATGTTCTCTTTGCCTTTTCCCTCAAGGGTGGATTGAAAAAAACAAATGTGAGGGACCAGTCCCTACAAGTAAACTCACAAGAAAGAACAGTGAATACTGAATTATAACAGTAATCTTCATATGCTGTGGGCACATGCCACGTGTCAACATGTTCTCACTCTAACATGTCAAATACAGATGATTGGTCAGTGGCCTGACGTTTCAAACTATGATGCTCTAGGTACCCATCTAGCATCAGTTTTGGATGTGTCAGGGCTGGCATGTCAGTAAGTTTTTGCATTTACTTAATTATTAGAGAGACGAACCTTTATTAATCCCCGAAGGGAAATTCAATTTTTACACTCCGCTGTTAATTTTCACACAGTACATGCAGACCTGAAATACATACATGCACAAACAGGACCTATACATGCATTAATGGAGAGATGTCAGAGTGAGGGGGCTGCTCCTGACAAGCGCCCAGAGCAGTTGGGGGTTTGGTGCCTTGCTCAGGGGCACCTTGGCAGTACCCAAGAGGTAAACTGGCACCTCTCCAGCTACCAGTTCACACTCAGTTCTTGGTCCATGTCGTTACTTGAACCGGTGACCCTCTGATTCCCAAGCCAAGTACCTACGGACTGAGTTACTGCCGCCCCAGGTTTGTAGGTTATTAGGTTTATATGTTTAGAAGAAGAAGAAGAAGAAGAAGAAGATCAACCTTTATTAGTCCCGCGAGGGGAAATTCAATTTTTACACTCTGTTTATTAACTTATACACGGTACGTGCAGACCTGAAACACACACATGCACATGCATCAATGGAGAGATGTCAGAGTGAGGGGGCTGCTCCTGACAAGCGCCCCGAGCAGTTGGGGGTTTGGTGCCTTGCTCAGGGGCACCTCGGCAGTGCCCAAGAGGTAAACTGGCACCTCTCCAGCTACCAGTTCACACTCAGTTCTTGGTCCATGTCGGGACTTGAACCCGTGACCCTCCGGTTCCCAAGCCAACTCCCTACAGACTGAGCTACTGCCGAGCTTAAGCCGAGCATAAACAATCTGAGATGCTGCCCGACCTTGATGTGGTGCACCGCTAAAAATAGCCACAGAGCGCTGCGCTCAAATATCAAATTAGTTCAACTTTGACCTTGGTTGCCACTGACCTTTCAAAGCGCAACCACTGAGATACCAACTCCAGCTGCTGCAAATACAGCCATTTGGTCAGCGGCCCTATGCTTCAAACTAAAATGCTTTGACCCTCAGGAACATACAGGAAACATACAGCTCCATGAATGGCATTGAGTACGTAAGTTACGAAACAACAAACAGCGGTCTATTGGGTGAAAGTTTGTTTGATCCATCCAACCTCAAACATGGACTATCTTGCTCTTTATACTACCTCAGTTGCTCTGACCATGTAATAATGACTCGGAGGGGTTTTAAGTCAGTTCAAAGCCTACTGCCTCTCAGACGCTAAAGTGTGCCCTGCTGCGTCAGTATCAGGGACACTGACCAAGCATCGGCATTTGACAAGTTGGGAGTGAGTCTGCTTCAGTGTTCTGCCTGCACAAAAGTGATGTTATGTTGGTGTTTATAAAGGCTCTGCATGTTCTGTGCTAAATAAGGATATGTCCCTTTTTAATCTACTGTGAGCTACAAATATCTTCCAGCTTTTGTTGGTTCCATGATTTGGTTGTCTATAGGGCCTGCTTTCAAGGAAACCAGTCATACCTGCCACCCAGAGTACTATTCTGTTATTAAGGGGTTTATAGCAAAGTAATATTAGCAAGTGATTTTTCTGTTGCATGGCTTACATTTCCTTAATAGATTGCTCATGACTTGTCACTCTAGATTCAGTAAGGACTGCACGTTAGTAAAGTTTAGAAGCACTGCAATCCCTGACTGTCATTTTAGACATACCACATCAGCATACATGGCCTTTTTGAGGCTAGATCAGAGAAGACCACACAAGTGGATAGTTTAATCCAATTAGCTGAAGCAGACCAACCGTCTGAGGTCAAATCAGTTCGAAGTTATCAACTATCAAGTTTGTTCACCAGCATTAAATGATTTTAATATATATTCTCTGGTATGCTCTTTCCTTTTGCTGGTTGCACATATTTCAATTTAAACTTTATGGAAACAGCTTTTTAAAACTCTTTTCTAAGGCATTTCTGTCTAAAGATAGGTCTTGTGTTTTGATAACTAATTCATCATTCTTATACCTTGTAGAATTGCTCCATTCCAAATTAAAATTCAATGTGACAGGAACAAGGAACATGCAGGAACATCCACATTATCTCATAGGACCTGTCTTGTATATAGTCCTTTCAGCTTCTTTACAAATACTTGATCTGCGCTAACACTGCAGTTTGATCTGTGTTACTAATTCATGCCCTCTTCCACCAGGGAAGGATCGAAGAGGAAACAGGGATCATTTTTTGTGGGCCTTCTCTCATGAATTATTGAGAGCGGAGGCCAACGAGTACATGCTTTTAACACCATTTGCAACATGTTCCGCTCGACCTAAGCTGACACTTGCTCCACTGGATTTGAGTTCCACTTTCTCAAAGCCTGACAGGGAATGAGATGGTGGGGAGAAATGCTACGGGCCTGCTGACGCATTCACTTTAACTCAAGGCTCATACACACACATACTGCAATCACGTCCTTGTCAGCTGGGAAGATGGGGAGTGACACAAGGAGCAATTTCCTAAAATATTGATCAGCGAGGGTCAAACATTTCCTCACAAGAAGGGCTATATATGGAAGAGGGCCAGTGGTTTTCCCCAGGAGAAACCTTTAGCTGTACTGATGCACCTAGAAGTGGTTGAAATATTGCACTTTGAGCTCAACCAAGTAGAAGACAGCAAAATGTTTGCAGGTATTTGGGCTGTACTTGGCTAAATGCAGACTTTGAATCAGAATAGTATCTGAGCAATGACTGGTGATGCTTCATATGTATGTGAGAAAAAAAGTACAGACAAGAATGCAGACTGAGAAAGACTTGTGCAACTTCACACCTCAGTAATCATTGCCCCTTTAGCAGTTCAAAATATTTGTAATTAGCAAAGCCATTTTTAGTGAAAAACTTCGCACTATCAATCCCCTTTACAAACGCATGGCCAAACGTAAGCGACTGTACAAACATTACAGTAATTTAAATATATATAATTACCTGAAGATGGCCTGATAGTATTTGATGCATACAGTGGTGTTGTGGTGGTAAGACAGCAATCACTGGCTTAAATATAAGTTAATGCTTTACCCAAGGTCATCTACAGCAGGATTTTTTATTTTAAAAACACTAATTCGAATACGAAGTCGATTGATGCATTCAAACTGACTGACTATCACAAGTCACATCAGATTTTAACTAAAAGACAATCATGGGCAAAATAATTCACAAGAAGGCTGTTACTGCGATATCTAGAGAAAATTTGAAAAATAAAACTTTTTTTGCATATGAAATATGGAGGTGGAGAGATAGTATGTAACCATACCTCTACAAAAAATGCATATTATCATTTATGTGTATATGTGTATTATTATTAACATAATCTCAATGTTTGATTATTTAAATATTAAGGTTATCATTAATGCTAGTCTATTGCAAAAACATTAAAATTCTTGAAGATTATTGCAGAATCTTGACTCAAAAAGGGTCTTGACTCACAAAAGGTGTTTCCCCTACAGTCACATCTGTAAAGAATAACTGGACTATTTGGGGAATTATTATAAAATTAGTAACCTATTTCTTGGCTCTTCTTATACTCTGGTTGATGCATAGATTAAACAAATTGCATACAAAAAGTTCATTAGTGAGCTATAGTAGGCAGATTTTGTTATACCTTGGACAGAGCCAGGTTTGCCTTTTGCCCTTGTTTCCAGTCTTTACGCTAAGCTAAGCTAACCAGCAGCTGGCTGTAGCTTCATAATGGATGAACAGACCAGCCCATTCTCATTCCCAGGGAGTCATACGCAAACACACTGTAGCAGCCGCCAGCATTTGATGCTAACAGGCATCCTTTAGCGGTGGTAGGAGATGCATCATTGCTTTCCATTATCTACAATGTAAACCAATCCATGGCAACAGTAAATGCACAGGGAAAGTGCTGTGGTGACGTAGTTTAAAGAGCTTTCATCCAGGAGACCGGCATTCGTGTCTTATGCATTTCACTTTCACTCTGTGTCCTGTGTTTACAACATCAAGTCATAGTTTTCACTGTTAAACGTAATCATTTTAAGGCCAGCCATGCTCTTTTTTTTCCCCTAAACCTAAGCAAGTGTTTTTGTTTAATTCACAACATTAGGCAAGTGTTTAGTGCAAGCTAAATGTGACGCAGAGGAACTGTTAAGCATTGTTACTGTGAGCAAAGTAACGCAGAGAGGTCTAATGTGTAGCAAGTTGGGATGAGAACATGTTGAACAGACATGAGAGTGGTATTAATCTTCTCATCTAGCTTTCAGCAAGAAAACAAATAAGTGTATTTCAGAAAATGTGGAACTATTGCTTTAACCTCAGGGGACTGGCCTCAGCTGAATTAAAAAACACATGTGAGGATGGCTGATATCTTGATTATTGCCCCCAAACAAAGGAATGTACTTAATGTGCCATTAATGTTTGGTCTTTTGTGTCTGCATTCTTTCCTCATCTGTCATGCATTCTCTTGAATTGCTGGAAACCCTTTCCCACCCACCGTCCCAACCACCACATATACAGTGCAGTAATATAGCCATCATGGAAGTCCTCATCAGCATCTTTCTACTGTACTGAACTGGCATACCTGTATTAATCTCACACTATTCATGCTTTGTCCATCAAGAGGCTTGGCTGTTTTAGAAAACTTGTGACTCAGCAGGCCAAGGCACCCTCTATCCACCCACACCATTGACAGCGAGACAATATACATGCCTTAGGTAATGTACACTCTCTTATTGTAGATCATTACAACTGAGGGGAGGACTTTGGCAGTCAAAGGTAGAATTCTAATAGTTTTCAATTTGCAGGTCTTAATCTCACAAGTGACCATTCTGACAAGTCACGCTATCTTTGTACTTGCCACTTCCTCCAGCAAAAGGATTATGTTGGGACAAGTAGCGCAAGTCTCCCAATGTTTTCCAAGTAAACTTAATTTTGAATGTTGTCCTTTGTCTTGAGTCGGCCTGAAAGCAACATATAAAACAACCGACTGGATTAGCACTTGTAGCTAACAGCATAGGACTCTACTTTCAGGGCAACTTGTCCCCTAACCACACTCACTGCTATATGTGCATGCTTGGCTTTGTGTGAGGCTGTGGGTGGCAGTCAGTTTAGTGCTTACTCAATAAGTAGAAGCAAACAAGAGCAAGTTCAATCAGGAGATACTCTGTTTCGAAAGAGCAATAATTTATTACATGGTATATGATGAATAGTGCAAAGTCTAAGTTACTAAAGATCCAATGAAGGGATGTGGAGCAGGGCTGGGCACTGGGTATGATGAAGACCGGAGGAGATGGGGTGGAGGCGGGTTTCACTGGTTCATACTGCAGTGACAACTGACCCCAACAGAGAGAAGAACAGTTGTAAAATTGTTAGCAATGATATGATTGGCTCAGGGAGATCGTGACAGAATCTGGTTGAGAGTGAATGCCCGTAGTCTGCTGATAGAGTAAGATAGAAAGAGAGAAAGATTTGTAAGTGAATGAGGGTGTAAAGGGGGTCTTCCTGCTGTCATGCTATATTAGTTCTAATTGCAGATGAATGGCTTGGCTAGCCAGCAAGTTGACCTGGAAATGAATTCCAGTCCAGTGTAATATCTGTGATTGCTTGCGCAAAACATTTTTTTTTAGATGTTGTTTATAAAGCTTTAGGAGGGTCATGCTGCTTGCTGTAATATACTGTATGTTCTTTTGTTGGATATATTGGATATATGTTGTTGCCCCACGAACCTCTACAGTGCAGATGATGAGTGCAATGCCATGTTAGTCTGAATGGCCACAATTAAAGCAGAATCTCCTTTAAACTAAGCACCTGCCATGGTTAAATTGAATTTTCATTCTTGTCGGTCCACATGCTGTTATCTTTAAGTATCTTTAAACAAATGTTCTCATCAAATTTTTATCGTCAATAAATTCTATTAATTAAAAAAAATTACTTTGCTTTAACACGTAATACATGTACAGTATCTTTATTCTTCTTCTTCTCTCGTTCCTTTTCTGTATTTTTCTCTGTAGTTGTATGGACCTCGTTCCCCTTTACGCCCTTCCCCTTTGCTTTGATTAGTTATCTGCCCTAAACAAGCTGAGTTGCTGCATCATCAACTAAGCTTTTAAAACATCTGAGACAGTATACTCACTAATTTCAGCATTAATAACGCAACGAGGGACAAGCAGTGGTGCCCTTTAATCTTAAGCTTTTCAGAGGCCTGTTTTTATGGCCCTTCTCCTTTCCGCCTCCTACCTTCTTCTTTACTTTACTGACCCATGATGGACTGCAACCCACGATCTTCTACCAGACCAGACTTTAAGCCTCAGAGAAAGGGTGTGTATGGTTCTATAGTAAGATCTGACAGCTAGTGGTTAGCCAGACGACTTCATTTGTGGGTAATTTCCCATTTGTAGTCTTGTAATGCCTTAGATATTCTCCTGTGACCTGTTAAGCATCAAAGGATTATAATGAACTCTAAGGATCAGCAGAGGAGTTAAAGTAACCCAGTGGAACTGTTGGTGGTCTGGCCTGAATCAGCATAGTGTTTAGCTTGAGTGAGCTGCCTGTGTACATGGAACAAGACCTACACTGTGCAAATTTTATTATGCAATCGTAAACAATGCAAATAGACAATACATATGGGTCCTTTGCTTACACTTTTTCATTGTAGCATGTTGAAAACCTCACATTTTACTGATTCACTTCCCCATTACGATATAGGTCTGCTTTACTGTCGGGGGGGCAAAGGGTAGATGATCCAGGTTCAAGGCCCATGCAAAGGTCAAAGGTATAACGTTACAACAATTTGGCACAAGCCAGGGTGAAGGTGGCTCCACTGTGAGCTTTACAGCCACCCTCACCCGTTTTGAAATTGTTTACTAGAGCACAAAAGCACAATGTTCTTCATAGATCTAACCTCTCAGTTTTGCTCTCAGAGTCCACCAGATTGATGCATTTAATTTTAAAATCCCTTTTTTTACAAGGGGATCATACCCCTGGACTCCCCTAGACAGTCCATCACTACAGTCTCACAAAATCCTGTGGGAAACATCTGGCAAAGCTGGATGTGGTAAAGGTGACGAGCCAGATAGACAAGCAAATGAGGCTCAGTTTTTAAGCAAACATGTAGATATTGGTATCCTATAAAAGTTGATGACCTAGAATGGGTGTCTAAATTTGGAAATTTTGGTCCTCTGTCCATAATTCCTAATGGCTGGCCTGATACGGGTAACCTATTGTACCAACTGATAATTTTTAGGTCAGTACCATTTAGACATTATGGTGCAGTTTTGCAGTTTTGTTGCAGTTATGCATTCCTATGAAGGTCAAAATCTCAATCATGGTCATTACCAAAACAGTTGTCAGCTGTATATATTGCCTTGGTTTGGACTTAAAAGAGTTTTCCTCCTTGTCTTCATAACTAGTAAATATCAGGGGCGGTATTCACAAAAAATATTAATCTCATCCATCTCTAATCCCATCTCAGCAAGCCATCTTGATGGTAGTGACCTTAAAGGGAATGGAGTCCAAAATGGAGGTAGCTGTAACAGATTAGCTATGCGGCACCATCCACTTTTATTTTACCCAAACTGCCGCATAATTACAGTTGTGAGAGGAGTCAGTTGTACAAATAAATCTATTAATAAACTGTTAAGCAATTGGCAGTACTGACTGTCATTCTTCTTCTTTCCGGATGGAGACAAAGAAAGAGGATGAGAGTTGATTTGATGTAGGTTAATCAGTAGCAAGTTCTTTGTGCAGAGGCAGAGGCAAAGATGTGTCCTTAGGCCTTTTCTAGTACCTTACATAGAGTTCAATGCGCATGCTGTCTCTGCACAGACCTGCCGGGCTGAGCTCACCCTTCATTCCTCACATTCTTCCCTCCTCCGTTCCCTCCTGTCCATCCCTCCTGATACTCTCCCATGATCCCGCAGGGCAACACTGTCTGCAAACTGTGGTACAACGTGGGCAGATATATCAGGAACAGGCTGGATCACCTGGCCTTACTTGTGCTTATACAGTTCTGTCGTGCTCTCTCACGCAAAGACACTGGCCCTACTTAGACAGAATGTATACTGTATACTGTATAGTACACTTTCTTACTTACAGCACATGACTGTGAAATGCTCTCAATAATTGATGTCTGAGTGCACAAGCACATCTCTACAGTAACTTTCACAATGGCGGTCCAATTTTGGTATCACTTTGCAACGGAAACAGACATGATCTGTTGTCTGCAATGGAGCCTACACATCTGTACCTCTAACTGACTCCTCTGAAACACACACACACAAAGTTTCTTCCTTTTTTGCAGACATACAGCATACAGTACATTACACATGTTTAACTAAAGGGAAGTGTGTGAGAAAACTTTCACCTTCTGTTTCATACCGGTGTGACCGGCGCTTTCATGTCCCCGCTACCCCAACGCTCCCCCAACACCACCAACGCATCACTTAAACCTGCAGATGCTGCTCATTTGACCTCCAGTTTAACTCAAAAGTGCTTTATTGACCTCTAGTATTAACGTATAGAAGCAAATTAGAGAAGGGCACAGGAAATGCATCATTTCTCTCTGTCACTCCTCCCTTCTCCTTTTGATGTGACAGACAGAGGCGATCAGGTGCAGATTAAGTGGAGAATCAGTGATGAGGACAGATTTGAACATGTCAGGCGGGGAGTGCCAAGGCTTCACTGCTAATACAGTGTTCAAACCTGCCCCACGCTGAAGGCGGATGTGCAAGTGCTCATGTATATGTGCGTGTGCACACACAATATTTGCAAAGTATGTATTTCAGACCAGGGACCTCCCAGTAGAGGAGACCTATAAGCCACAAGTAGGCACAGACTTCCAAATGCAAAATCTTTAGTCATTAATGATGATCATTAATGTCTACACAAGATGAACTGAATATGAAAAGACATTTCTTCTGTTTTGGGTTTTGGCCCATTCCAAAGTGATGCTTCTCGCAAATGCATTTTTGAAATCTGTAAGACAAAGCTCCAATTGTGATTACTTACTTCAATGCCATTATAGTTCCAGGGTTAATTGTATACCAGCATAAGAGCTTACAGCCATTCGGGTTTCTGAGGCTGTACTTATGTGCAGCAGTGCTTTGAGCTGAATGCCTACATCAGCATGCTAACATGCTTGCAATGACAATGCTATGTAGGCATAATATTTACCACATTCAATATTTTAGTTTAGCATATTAGCATGCTAGCATTAGTTAATTAAACACAGAACACAAAGTTCAGCTGAGGCTGATGGGAATGTCATTTGTTTAGTTGAGGACTGATTGCAGCCCTATATGAAAGCTCAAGGGATCACAACAGGGATCACAGTTCATTCTGTTTAATAACTGTGAAGTGATTTCATTACAGACTGAAGTGGTGGACAGACCAACAACAAAGACACATTGCTACCAAAAAAGTCAAGAACACCAGTATTATTATCAGTTGTTTCAGCAGCATAATAATAGCTTTCAGCTATAGCCTATTGGAGACCTTGTCATGGTATGACCTTATGATCACCACAGATTACTTAGATACCAAACTGTACCACATGTTTCAATCTTGCACTAAAAAATGCAAAATGTTACCACACCACTATCACACCATTACCATTATTCAAAGATGTGTGGAACATTGTTCATGGTAATCTATGTGGAAGGCTGTCTCAGATGAATTTGTTCAGCCAACATTGTCTTGAGGCACTATAATTGATACTGAAATGTCATGTGTAAAATTAATTTAAAGCTTCAGTAGGCAGAATATTTTGGCATCATTGGGCAAAAAATCCGTAATAACCTTTCAGCATATTGTAATTCAAGCATTCTGAGAGAAAACTAGACTTCGGCACCTCCTCATGTCTCTCTTTTAAGGCTTTAAATAATGTAGCCCATGATGGGAGACTTTGGCCAATCACAGGTTATTACAGAGAGAGTGTTCCTATTGGCTGTGCTCCGGCTGATGGGCGGTGCTTGGCATTTCCTCAACTGATCTCAACATGACTGCTGCTTCACAAACATTTATATTTCATATCTAAACAATACACTAAAACATTTGAGAGAAATACACTGTTTCATCAGTTTCATCGTAAAATAATAATAACAGTAAAATGCTAACAGCAGAGATGCCAGCATTTTACTGCTATCTTTCAGTGCAGCTATTGTAATTTATTTTAACAGTATATTACCATATATTGGATTATAGTATGCAACAGTAAGATAACTGGGTTTTGCAATAATTCTACAGTACATGCCAGCATGTTACTGTTTATTTACAGAAGGTAATAAAATCTGCTATTTTTGCATAACTCCCCACAAATAAAAAAAAAAAAAAACAGTTTATTTTTGGGCCTCAATGATTTGTACAGCTGGCTTCATAAAACAATACAACATGAACACTTTCTATTACAAAATTGAAAGGGCACTGCACATTTAGAGGAACTGTCACATTCACAAACAGTCACCCAGAAATGAGAAGTAGCCTATGAGCAGTTTGAGTCATAAAAAAAGAGTTACTATCTTTACAGAAACATTAGCAGCAGTTATGTTGATCGATAGTGACTCACTGATTATATGAAGGGATGATAGCGCATATTTCCACTTCTTGACAGAAAATACTGCATTATGCTGATAAATCACAGTTAACTGCTGCTATGGTTGACTGATGCTATTAACTGTTAATTAACATGCAAATGCTGATTATTGAACCCTTGTGCCCTGCTCAAATTTACTGCCCTCTGGTCACCTACGTGGTAAAAATGTACACATACAAAAAAAAAAAACAGCTTTTAAATCATCATACATCAATATTTTTTTTCATAAATCACTTCAACAACTTCAAACTTATTCAAAACTACCCAACATTCAATCATTTGAAAGTACTGTATGCTGTATGTCTGCAAATAATTCAATTAATGAAACTGCCATTTAAAAGGTTAAAATACTGAAAACTATTGAATGTTTGGTAGATGTCCAGATTGGGCAAAATGCATCAAGAGAGCATAAAAGACATGTAAGAGTAAAAGACATTGGATTAAAAAAATGTACAAAAATGCCAGAAGAGGGCATAAGGGCTAGCAGTATCTTACAATTATTATGACATACTCTAAGATACTGTAGTAAATCCACTGTAAATTTACAGAAATTCATTACAGTGTAGGCATTGATTGGAGTTTGCAAGTGATTGACAGCTGCTCAGAGACAGCAGGCTCCAGCTCGGCTCTGATTGGTTGCTGATGATGATTTTTTTTCAGATTACATGTTTCATGCACTACTGTCAGGCTATAGTGACTGTTTTATAAAAACAACTATAATTATAATATAACTATAATATAATAACTATAATTCTACCTACTGCTGCTTTAATGTGAGTGCTTGTGTGTCAAGGAGAATGACATAATTTGTGTCATTGTGTGTTAGGTGTGAAGCATGACGTGTATGAAACATCCCCCTTCTTTATCATCAACACCTGAACATGATGACATAATGTTTGACCACGCTACATCCCTACCTGCACCAGGTGTCTTCTGAACAGCATTCTTTTATGTATGAGGCAGCCACTGCTGGTGTCTCACCGCCTCTCTACCACTGATGTGATCGCACCTCCTGGATGACGTGTGTGTGTGTGTGTGTGTGTGTATGTGTGTGTGTGTGTGTGTGTGTGTGTGTTCTTTCAGATGAAGATTGGGCATTCATCTTACGTGATATGCCCAATACAATGACATACCCACCAGACATCTGGAGGGCTGTGCTTTTATTGGGGTTATGACATAAAGAGTATACTCTTACAGGGATCAACTAACGGTGTGTGCGTGCATGAATGTGTGTCTGTGTGTGTGTGTGTGTGTGTTTGCAGGTACTTGCATTTATTCAATGTGTGTGTGTGTGTGTGTGTGTGTGTGTGTGTGTGTATGTGTGTCTCCAGTCATGCACATGTGTGCCAGTATGACGGGAACAAAGAGATCAGACACTGAGAGGGAGCGTTTAAGAGTACGCCTACCTCCCAGTGTCACAGCAATAGCCTTCATCTCACCCAGAGAAACCACAACAGAGGATCAGAGGGGATACCTCACTGGCACATGACTGATAGCTCCCGCCTAAAGGGGAATTCCACCCTAAAACTGAGTCTATATACAGGTGGGATATACGGCAGCCACCTACTCTTTTATAGTAGCAGCTGTCAACCGAATTCACTTCAGTCTGAAAACATGAAAACGCCACTGAAGAGGAGCAGCTTATGTATAATGACTTGACTTCAGTCCATCTCATCTCAACTAGACTAAATAATTAGAATACAATTAAAGTTTTAACTATTGGGTGGCAAGAATGCACTTTTTAGACATCAACAAATTAAACTTCAATCAAGACTGGAAAAGAGTGAGGAAACGTATATCCTGTTTATAGAGATGATTTTAGTTTTTGATATTTAGCACTAAACCCATTAAGACTACATTTAGAAAAGCTCAAAACATTGTAATAATTTGTTTGTAGTCACAGTTTTTTATTAGCAGAAAAGGACCATAAGACTCTTGACTGAATTACACTTTTGTTGAGATATTCAAATATACTACACTGTCAGAGATTAACGATAAGGAATTATAATTCAGGGTGGATTTTCATTTATACCTAAACTGATTTATTTTGACCTGGGGGATCTGAGGATGTAATTATACTGGCATGTATGAAATAAGTCTTTTATTGAGTTTCTGCGGGATGGTTTAGTCATTTGGCAGTAATTTAGCGAGCTGAAATAACCCCTTATTTTGGTAGAAGAGGAACAGAATGGGTCTTTGTGTCAAGCTGAAGTACAGATAACAGAGGAAGAGTTGCCTTTGTTGTTTCTTTGCTGGTGTCAGATGTAAAGAATAAATCCAGCCATTTATTACATAATTGTAATTTAAGCCACTTTGATTCAAACTTAATAAAAATCAAAAAATCATCAAAATCATCATAAAACTGATTCAGTACAGAGAAGTTATGGTGGAATAGAAATATAGTATATTGGAGAATGTCTGCTCAGTTTTAAATTTATTTCAAGACAAATTGGACAAAAAGTGCAAGTGACCTTAAAGAGAGAAGGGAGTCAGTTGATTTGGGCAAATTCCTCACAATTCACTAACTTAAAACAACTTTAACAAGCAATTATCTTAGGTTGAGGCCTTCAACTGATTAAACTTTGGCTATTATAGCCAACAACTCTTCATACTTAAATTGATCATTTTTCACCACCAGCATTCTGGCCTGTTAACCTTATGGCTAAGTTTGAGTATTTAAAATTACTTGGGTTACGTTAGAAACATCTGTGGTCAGGGTGTCCCTCCCCTCTCTTCCCTTGTTTGCCTCTTCACTATCGACTATCCAACAAAGGCAAAAATGCCTAAAAATCTGTGGTCGTCTGTGGTCGAGGTTAGGAAAACATCACTGTTATGGAATAGGTGAATTTTTGAAGACAACCCCAGACTCATTTCAAAGTTTTTGAATGTTTGAGGTTTGTTGATGGACAGAGGACAGTGATTTATACAACTGCAAGAGGATGTTTGCCTGGAAAACATGTTGTTGGAAGCATTTGAATAAATGTCCAATAATGTTGCTTTTCTTTGAAAACTTTTGTAACTAACTCATTTCCTTTCTGTGTTTAAGTCATTTGATTCATCTTATGGCTGTGACTGGGATTTTCCATGTAACTTATCAGCTGCAGACTTCTCAGGTCTGTTGAGCTTTGACATTCTCAGCACGTCGAAGTGGACAAAGTGTGCGTTTGTCTGCTAAGATTAGCATATCTGACAAATTGGCTTAGAACCTATAGTAGTAACCTAATGTTACTTCCATGGCCAAGAGGGAAGCATAACTTTAGCAAGCACTAGCTACAATAATGTTGTTATAGGTGTTATAGGTCATATTAGAAAAAGCTCTGTTCAGGACTATAGCACGCTGCCTGGGTGGCAGTCGATCCTATGTCAGGTTCAGGTTCAGAGTTCAGGTTAGGTTCAGAGATCAGGTTAACATATGTGGCTTTGTCCTGCACTTTATTAGATTTGGGGATGTTTAATAGTTTAGATAGTTAGAGTAATATACATGTATCTTGTGCTGAATATTTGTGCATCATTACTGTAAATCGAGTTAGCACAATAACATGTACATCAAATGCATACTTTGCAGGTTGTAATTTTCAAATGAGTCACCTAGAAACATTTCAGCCTGTTATAGTGTCAAATTGAGAAATCGTCTTATTTTTTCTTCTTTTGTCTTTTTGTGAAAATTACGATGAATTTTGAGAGGTAAATTTCCCGCCATTATGACTGCATACGTGCCGTGCTAGAATGCAAAGCTTGGCAGGTGTAGCAACTGTAACTGAGAGGGTCTCAGTGAATGGTCAGTTTCCAACCTCTCACCGTCATCCATCCATCCATCCAATCCGTTCATTTATCCATCTATCCAACCACTCACTAAGGGCATCCAGTACAGTGCAAGCCTCTAATCTGTGGGCCTGAGCAGCTGCTGCCTTGTGGCTGACAGGCAGCAGGGCTCTTATTATTGTACACACACACACACACACACATGCATGCACATACACACATGCATATACACACATACACACATGCACATACACACATGCATATACACACATGCGTACACCAAAGTCCTCTCATGTGGTAGGCCAGCTGCCAGTGGCGTGCCTTCCCCTCAGCAGTGTGACCCAAACACTGCTGCTGCAGCTCCTGGTGCCACTGCTAAACTCAGGGGACTTTCCAGTGCAGGAGTGAGAGAGCGCTGGGATCAAGAGATGGGGGGAGATGAAGGCAGTGGGGAGAGAGTGCACGCTGGCTTAAAGACTAATCAGGAGAACAAAAAGGTGAAAACTAGTAGTGATAACGTAAAAGGTGAGGAAGGACAGCTGATGGGAAGAAGAGGATGAGACTGAAAAGTGAGGATGAATTTTAAATGTAGAAAATCACTTAGTTCAGATCCGACGATACTGACATGGCTGAAACGGGTAAAAGATTTTACCATTTTCAGGTGTAAAGATATCAACTCACTAACATGGGACCAAGTCTTCATGAACATGAACACTGGGCTGTTCAGGGGCCAAGTGTTATTTTCAGCAGATCTCAAGAGAACCTGATCTGGACTGTCGTCATAACTTACTCATCTTTGTGCAGACTTTAGTAATTGTGTATCCCACACTGTAAATCAGCCTCAAATCCTCTAGCACGGAAAAAATACACATTGATCCAGTGGGTTTCAATCATGAACAGTTTGTCACATAGAAATATGCAGTACAAAGGGCTGACATTCCCTTGGCTGTCGGTGCCTCATTCCAGATGTTTTGGATCTGGATCTTTGTCCTTTAGGAGATTCATCCTCTGCTCTTGTCTCTTTCTGCCTCTGTGTGTATGATTTTCTCCCATCTGTGTGAATGGTGTGCTTGTCTGTCCTCTTCTAGGTCTCTGTGGTGCAGAGGGGGTCGCATGGCTCAGGTCCTATATTTTTGTTGGCACCTGGAAGTTGTTTAACATCCTCCTGGATCCATAGTCTTCAAATATTATGTTTACAATCTATCTATACTTCGTCATCCTGATTGTCCGTACTGTAATTTTACTGTGTTAGTATATTCTGTATCTATTGCATGTCTGTCTGTCCTGGAACAGGGATCCTTTCTCTGCTGCTCTTCCTGGTTTCTTCCATTTTTTCCCTGTTTAAGGGTTTTTTCAGGAGGCTATTTCCTTATCCAGATAAAGGGCCTAATAGAGAAGACGGAAGCAAACAAATGGCCTCCGCCACTTCTCACTCATCTTAGTGGGGCCGTCAATGCATGCCAGCTAGCGAATGAGAAAGCTTGCTCTGGCCAGTAGGTGGTGCTTGGTTTTGGCTCGACTGTTTTCAACATGGCAGCCAGTTCACAAACTTTCTCATTTCACAGCTAAACAATGCACTAAAATATGTTTCTAAAAGCATGAGGTTAGAAACAGCCATTACAGTAACAGTAAGGCATTACTGCTCGGCTCTGACTGGTTGTTTTCCTTCAAATGCCATTGGGAGCACTAGGAGGGTCACATGAGTCTTTGAGACAACTTTTCATCATATTTGCTCAAAGTTACCCACTGTAGCTTTAATAAGTGATGAAGTAAAAAAAAAAAAAATTAAACTTCATGCAAATAAATATGTCCTTATTGGTGTCCACTTCTACATTACCTGGAATCCCACAGTGTATTAATGTAATATCACTTCAGTGGGGTTTTGTCTTATAAGAGGCAAATTTGTGATCTGTGACATTGGGCTGTATAAATAAAAATGGTTTAATTTGACCATTTTCCCTCATGTGGTTAGGTTTAGGCTAATAAAACACTTCGGTAATAATAAAGTGGTGATTAACAATGAAAACATGAAGTTATTTTCAGACCCAGCCAGTACTTAAGCTTTCCTAAACAACCCAAAAAAGAAAATATTTATTTCCCTTATTGCATCAGTGTGCTAGCTGACTCTTCAGTTATACATACGCATTTAGGCTAAATGACCATTAAATCATAAGTTTTCTACCAAGATGACCATTCAATTACAAGCATGCTAGTTACATGGCCATTGAAGAGCGTGGATGAGAATGTCCATGCAGGTTCATCAGTCTAACTGTTCCCTGCCCAACCCTGCAGCCCAGCCCAGCCAGCAGACTGCACATCTGCTGGTGAGGTCAGCAATCTCTTCCCATCGAGGTAACATGAGCATGATGGATGCCTTGGCCACAGAGATTTTCTCTGTGGTTTCCTCCGCTATAAAGCTCAGATCCAGACTCTCTCTGTCCGTCTCTCTGATCTCTCCTTCGGTTATCTTCCCGCTTGCTGCCTTTAGTGAATATGTCATGCTCAGAAACATGTATTAATTACTCCATCTCCTAATGTGCTTCACTCTCAGTACGTCCCTCGTTGTGCTTGTCCGGTTTGGGGCCATGAGGAAAGCTGTGGGCAGGGCTAGGCAGGGTTAGGTCTATATAAAGAAAGCCGGGTAATATCTGTCATATGTTCTACATCGCCATGGGTTGGCAGTGGCAGCAAACGGTTTTTAACAGAGGCCTAAATTTCTCATTATGGCTGAACTGTGAGAACTACTTACTGGTTTGTAGCACTGTAGACTTCCACAGAGTGAAATATAGGAATTTCGTTATTAAATTTCTTTTCTCTTACATATGGCTTTACTGAGGCACAGCATTAGTAAGTGTCACAATTGGCAATGCAGGAAAATGGCTTGTACAGATGAGCTAGCAGCAGGATGAATTTAGTGTTTTACACTTTTCAAAAAAAGTGATCAAATGTGTAATTTGGGGTTAAGCATCTTACTCAATGACACATCGACATGTGAACGACAGCCAGGGATCAAACCACCAACCTTACGATTGGTGGATGACCTGCTCTGTCCTCTGAGTAACAGCCACCCATACAGGGCGAGAACAGAAGTTAAATTTTTCAAAATAAAACAGTAAACTATGAAAACATGACAAGAAACAAAGAAAACATAACACAGGCAACAAGACGCATTGGATGAATGTTTTGTATAAATTTTTGATGACACAGTATTCATGCATAAAATCAAGGCCTAAGAGACACACGTAGCATATGAAACCATGAAGCTGTGAACAGTGGTGTGTCTGCTCTACACTGTGTGTTGCACATTCCAGCAGCATAATGCTGCATAGAGGACAGTGTTTACAGTGCAACAGAGACCTTTGTATCTGGTTACAGTAAGATCAGTGCTAGAACAATGTGTAGATTTATAAAAGCTGAATCACTTGGGCAAGCTTACCATGCAGAACTATGAAAACACTTGATAAGACTAACAAAACAGCTCACCGGTCATAAGCAAATGAAACATAGAAATGTTGTCTCTTATCCTCATTGATGCCAAGAGGTACAAAGTGCTTGAAATATGCTTTGTTTTGAGGCTTTTGTTGTTTATGAAATGAATGCCGTGAAGGATTAATGCCCCTTAATGTGTTGAAAAAGTCAAGTTGAATCACACGTAACCTCAGTTTCACCGTTCCAGCATTTGAAAACATGACATTGTAAAGGGTCAATGGGATGAGCATCCCCCCTCTTTTGGAGAACAAAACTCATTGTCACACATGTTCACACCATGTATTAGACTTCCATTCACATTTCATTCAAGTGGAGTGTGTACAACACTCACACACAGACACATGCACACAGCACGGTGGCCAGCTGTGTCTGTTCATGGGAGGTGACGGTGTGATCAAAGAAGTCATCTTGTCATCCCACACCAGCACTGATCACACACACACACACAGGCATCAGGATGTCGTTAATCAGTAGCAGTGGGAGCTGTTGAGGAGGAGAAGGAAGCAGAACTAAAGGAGAAAACTTTTTTTTGTACATGTGATGTTCACATGGCTGGTTTACGAAGCCTTAAGGTCTGCAGGTGTCAGCGGTAATTTGTTTTTACCCCATGCACACAAACTAGAAAACTGTGTTCTTGAATTAATAACACATGAACACACACAAATGCAACAAGAAATGCTAATATTTACAACTATAGCCAAGTCAGTTTAGCTACTACAAAGTTCTTATACCTTTGTATACAGTATGAAGTGTGGTAGTATAAGATGCAAGAATTACATCAATTTTTATCAAATGCAAGATCTAATTAAGCTATTACTTCATCCAGAACCCTACACTCATCTAAATAAATACGTCAGACTTCAGATTTCAGATTTCAGTTACACAAAGAAGACAAAATATACATGGATTTCATTAAATCAACTGATTATACATTTTAAAGGATAAATGTGTTACATTTAGGAGATCTATTGGCTTAAATTTAATATGTTTTCTTTAGTGTATAATCATCTGAAAATCAGAGTTGTGAAAAGCTTAGAATGAGCTGCTTATATCTACACAGAGCGGGTCCTCTTCAAGGAGTTCACCATGTTGCTCTGCCATGTTTCTATAGTAGCCCAGATTAGACAAACCAAACACTGTTAACTTTTCCTGCCTGAGTCAATGACATTACTCCCACCGCCACCGCTCTCCCATGCTTCACCACTCACTTACGACATACACACACACTCTACACACTGGTTTGGCTCCAAATCACCTAAAACATTTCTAGAAAGGGCTTTTTACTTCTTCACATCGGGCACCATAGTTCTTCTACACGCTCGGTTGCAGTCTGCAACTTCAGCACTAGATACCACCAGATCCTACACACTGCTCCTTTAAATAGTCTTGATAAAAAGACAAAGACAAAGAACAACCAGCTACCCCACTGGATGTTTAGCATTACCCAAGACCCAAAATGAGTCACAGGCCTGTGTCTGGTGGGTCACCACATGAACTGTATGATTCAATAGGCCTGTGTCCCACGATGAGACTGTGTTTCCCAAATATCGCTGCCAGATTGAAAAACTTAAGGAAACCTTGTGAAAAACAAATCCACTGCCTACTGCTCATCTGCTTTATTTATGAAACTGACAGACTGACCAGTCTTTCCTTTTTTTTTCTCTCAATGAAATCAACTATATTTATACTGTGTCGCCAGAATAAATCTTTCTGACCCTTAAGATGTCTAAAATACCCATAAATTTCTCTACATGTGGGATGAAGTCTTTGATTCTGGGGGCAGACTAAGTAATGACTTGGGAGTCATTAGATGAAGAAGTTAGTGCTGACCCGCTCTGAGGGGGACGGCCATGTGCTGTTGCTAAATAGTAGGGTGAGGTCGGCTCCAAGATCAGGTGAATGAGTGGTTGTCTCTTTTGAGGATCAAGGGGAGATTATTTGTTTAATGATCCACACACACACACACACAAATGGTCACACACATTTGCATGAAAGCAACACTTTCAGCATGCAGTCATAACAAGCTGAAGGAAAATGAGAAAATCTCTATGGTTATGTAAATTGAGCCATTTTCTCTACTAAGATTACCAATTTGGTAAGAATAGATAGCACCCTCTATCTCGGGGAGAATTACAGACATTTTGGTACAAAGAGGCTGCGTTCTAGGAATTACAATGCTGCTCTCTGTGAAGATCATGCTGTGTTACCATCAGTATGTATAGACATTTGAAACCAGGTGATTTTATATAAATCAGAGCTTTTTCATTATAGCCTTTCCAGTAAAACTCCTGCAGCTGCTCTGCTTCATCCAGCGCTTCCAGCAGCTATACACATTTGCAAGCCGTCTCACTTATTAGGATATGTTACGGGAACAAGAGCCTCGAGTTACGGTAAGTGTTTGTGTGTCTGCATTGAGTCACTAGTCTTGAACCAGTCACACAGTGAGGTCAAAAGTCAAATGAGGTTCCACTTGCCATGATGGGAGCAACCTTATTTCCTTTATTCCCGAGCGTCTTGTGTGGCGCCTGAGATTGTATACATCGGAGGGGAGAGAGGGAGTGGAGCGAGGAAAGGATTGAGAAACTAAAAAGTTCATTTTGAAGCCTTATCGTCAGGGTATTTAACAGCTCCTCACTCACAGACAGGAGTCGGCTGTAATGACACAATTGTATCCAGATGATCGTGATGGAGGGGAGGATCGCCCGAAAGTCTTTTCTCACAGGAACTTGTTTTACTCGCTTTTACAAATGCACACAAAGGCCTGACAAATTGGCTTGTAACTTCTGACTGAGATAAGCATCATTATTAGGCTGTGCGTTCATCATCGGCTGACCAAATGGAATGAACCCACTATGTCAGGGTGTCCAGATTTTAATGAGTAACAATGTCTTTTTACTGAGATTTGTACAATTGATGAATTTGTGTCAAATCATTTTCATTTCGGCCAAGAATTCTCATTGGAGCCACAATTTTCAGTTGTTCAAGTTCATCAATCGCAAAAGAAAAATGGGGACACCTTGCCGAACATCAGAAAGGCAGTCTGTCGGTCACTTTCTCATGAGTCAAGTTGCTGTTTTTGTGAGAGATTTCAGCTGACCTTAACCTTAACCAAATTGTTTTCATGGTTTTACTGTAATAACAACGTGAACCAATGTTGTTTTGATTGCCTAAATGAAGCCTTGACACATAATGAAGAGTTGAAAATGGCCTGTCCAATTTATAATGTACACATACTGTATAATCCCTTCAGGGAAGGGGAACCGTTTCAGATTTGATCCCCATTTCACAACTTATTTTGACACTGTGGGACTGAGAGAACGATGACATCTCATTTAGGCAGTCTACTGAAAAACAAATTTTGCACTAACTTGGAGTAAAACATACCATCCACGAGCCAGCCATCCAGCGTAATTTCCATATTTTCTCATTTTCTCGTGTTATTTTGAACTTTAAATCATTGCACTGGAAAGCAGAACAAAGCTGGCTGTCTCTGAAATATACAGTCGCTGGTTATCATGATGCTTTTTTAGTCCTGGATCTCTGCGAGCGTTGGTTACGGTTGAAATCAGGGCCATTCATCGCCATAGCAACCATACAAGACATAGACGCTGATGAAAATGTGATCATGGTGTGTGTGTGTGTGTGTGTGTGTGTGTGTGTGTGTGTGTGTGTGTGTGTGTGTGTGTGTGTGTGTGTGTGTGTGTGTGTGTGTGTGTGCACATGTGGTATCATGGGAAGGTTTTATCGAGTGGACTAGAGGTCCAGACTGAGACGTTGACAACTTGGTCAATATTTCCATTAAGTCAAATGGTTACTTCACTCCTCACTGGCCTGACATTCAGCTACCATCAGTGAAGTGTGGCTTTGTTCCCGTAGAGCTGCCGGATGCCTAAATATATTCAGGAACATGTAGTAATTACTTCTTAATAATTACAATTATATACAACACACACAAACATGCATACTCATTAGACAACGTATATATATATATATCAGTGTTTCACATAAAGAGATGGAAAACACAACTGCTTTAAAGCAAAAATATCTGGTGCATATGTTAGCTATTTTAATGTCAAGAAATATTTTGTATAAACCTAATAATAATCTATTATTAACAACCACTTATACTGTATACTTGTGGATTTATATTCAGCTAAGTTTTCCCTTTTTCTCTTCAATATTTCCTGCACTACGCACTGTGTAATAATGTAGAAATATCATAATCACAATGAATACTTTTAAGGAATACTATCAGGAAAACATAATGATTATATCTTAAAGAGTTTCATTAACAAAAATAAAAACACATTTAAAATGTATATATTCATGCATATAATATATTTTAAGTCCATGTGGGACTCAGATTAATAAATAAAGATTTAAAGATTGTCCAAAAGACATCTACATCTGCCCAAAGGCCGCACCTGCATGTTATTGACTCCATAAAGGAACCATTAACACCCTGCCACCATCAGTAGGTAATTTATTGTTTTAATTACAGACAGAAAGAATACCAGAAAGAGTTTATAACCACTCTAATAGCTATGACCCCTGCAGGTCCTCTGCAGGGTCAAAGAGGGTCACCATCACTCTTCACTAAATGGGTTCAGGGCCTGGGAATCTGACGGGGATGCAAGGCTTCGCAGGTTATGAGTCTGAGGCGTTTAAAACGTCTGCAGAAGCTAAATGTGATATTGAATAATGATGCTCTTCTATACCTCAACAATATGTAATTAGAAATTATGAGGCCACCTTTCTGGGGCATAAAGGAAAATGCAGATGCTTGGACTCCTCTGTAGAGAGTAAATGAAAGCTGAAATGTTGGTCTAAGGTACCAGGCAGTATAAGAATATTTTACAAATTGGAAAACAATGAAATCAGGTGTAGCTCATCAACAAATATGCGTAATTTACAGATGCCACAGCAGCATTTATATTTTTTCATATTTAAAAAATATCTATTTTATTTAATAATTATTTTTATTTTTATGCATATATTATATCATTTTTGTAATATTTTAATGCTGTATCTTGGCCGTTTCTCCCTTGAAAAAGATATTTTAATGTCAGGGGACTTCCTGAATAAATAAAGGTTAAATGAAAAAATAAAATAAATATTTCAAGCATTTGCAGTACTTGTTGATGATAGTGGCATTTGAGGGTCAGGAGACCATGAGGTCTATGGGATAAAATCACACGGTATGGTTCTGTAATACATATAGTTAGGTAAAATGAGTTAGACTACTGGGTTCGGTTATATATAAAATAGCTGGAAAATCACATTCATGTCGTGAGGGAAATGATAAAGTAAATAAAATCTGAGGAGTCATGCACTGCAGCACTTCTGTCACTGAGTCAAGAAATAGAAACAAGCAAAAACAGCTGCAGAACGCACAAAACAACATTCATTTAACGTTTGAAAAATGGTATTTAATGCTCTTCTTTGATGACATTTCAAATTCTAGCTGCATTCCTTTCCCACGGCATTTTTTTTAGATATCCAAAAATTTCTAAAAACAACCAGAACCACAGTAACATCGACCAGATTTGACCAGCAAAAATTCTTAGATGAAAAAACATGATTGGTTTGAACCCCTGCAGGGTTCCATATGTCGAGGGCAGGCCTCAGCATGCATCTGTTTGTGTGGTTTGTGAGTGTATTTGCATATATATATACAGTTAAAAGTGTTGTCTATGTGCGTGTGTTGTACTTATATACATGTTAGAGTTAATTTATGATACATTTATGTTACAAAAGACTCACAGGCATGAGTGTATGTCTGTGTGTGTATGTGTGTGTTGGGTGCTGTGGGTGAGCAGGGTGGGGCCAAGGACCCTGATGTGGTTGCCTCTGCACTACTTCAACACATGGCGACGGGGGCATGAGGCTCCACACATCACCAAGAATGTCTGGGAATATTCTGTGTGTACAGTGTGATCTTCGATGGGCCGATGTGACCATACTGATCATTATGTATTTGTGTGTCATGACGATGGCCTGGGAATATTTGCTCCAGATACTAGGAACAGCTGCCCCGCTAACCCCCAATGGTACACCGCCATCACTATCAATCGTTCTGGGAATGAATCTCTCTTTCACTGTAGACATATGGACTTTGTCTTCTGTGTTCATGTGTTTCTCTCGTATGTTTTTATAATAAGAATTGCCCTCTCCTTTTGCTACATTTTACTGCACAGTGGTCTACATGCGACAAAATATGACATAAACACATGAGAAATGTTAAACAATCGTACCAGATGCTTAAAATTACGGTATTTTGAGGAAAAATACGTACGCAAGTCATAACCGAACACTACTGAAGTAGTCACGAAATTTAATCTGTTTGATTCTTTTTGTGGACACGAAGTTTCCTTTATTTTGTGACGCTCAGCACGACTTTCAACAACATATTTTTAGATATTTTTATATCCCTTTCCAGTCTTTTCAAAATAAAACTACTTGGTTCATTAGGTTTAGGAATAGATGAACTTGGTTAGGTTTAGACAACAAAACTGCTTAGTTAGGCTTAGGAAAAGATTGTGGTTTGGATTAAAATAACACCAAAAGTGATGTAACTTAAGTGTCGAAGTTAGGTGACCAAAGCTTCTTAGATAGCTTTAGGAAAACATTGTGGTTTGGGTTAAAATAACTCTGGAAGTGACATAATTTAAGTGCAGAAGTTTCATGATACATAAATGGGACACATAGGGCACAAATTTGTTTTTTGAATGTTTCTGACCCACCCATCTACCCCGACCTCCTCCCTACATGGTGTTTACATGGATTACATCCAAATTGATTTTGTGCTTACCATCACGAAAAAGAAAGATGGAATTCATGTCTGTGTACATGAATCAATACCAGCGCAGTAATGTCTAACAACATTACTGATTTGATTTCAGTTGGTATAGTTTTCCATTGTTTGGCCTTTTGTTTAGCTGTGTTGTGTTTTCCCATGTAGCAACAGTGTGACTCAAGTCCAGCTTGTGTTCATTGTAGCAGAGGTGGGTATGACATCCTGTGTTATAGGCTGATCCCTGAATGGCTGCTTTTTGTCCCTTAAACACAACACATTGTCTTAATTATTAGGATGACTTCTTTCCTTTATCTTTAACATTTTATAAGTTTTGACTGTAAATTACATGTGCTAACACTTGGTGAGCCTTTTGTAACATGAATGAAATAGCAGAAAAACACATACACTTGTAACAACATGTGCATACAAATACATTAACAAACCACACAAATAGAAAATAAAAAGCTTCATAAATAATGGAGATTTACTGTTTTGGGGCAACAATCTATATAACAGCTGTCGTCTCCGTCTACATTTCCACAGAGCAGTAGGACTGACAGATATTGAGGATTATTAGTCATTCATGGTAGATGGAAACCAAATGTAACTTAGTAAAACTTGACTCTGAGTTAAGCATTTGACACATTTGTCCTGCTGTCATCGAGCAATAGCAACCCTGTGTGCTAGTACACTACAGTGTGGTAAACTAGCACAGCAATCCCATGCATGTCTGGGTATACATGTACCGGTATCTACATTGCTTGGTAAGACCTTAAGGTATGACTTTTATGAAATTACTGCATGTGAATGAAAGCAGAAAGCACGCTTTAATGAGAACATCCACATGGCTGCAGCCAAGCTCGTAGCTGGTAGGACCTTATATACCATTTCCAAAATAACTTTGTGAAGTGTCGTGGTATCATATATCTGTTTCACAACACACAACTCTGTAAATTGTGGCTATGACACATGTCGAGGTTCTCCGCGCGGTTCCGTGGCGGTTCCCCGAGCGGTTCCCCGAGCGGTTCTCGTGGTGTTCACTCTCCGAGCAGCTGCACAGAATCGGGGCCAATCCGCTGCTGACTTGACTGTTCTGCTTCCAGGAGTCAACCAACCCAGGCAAATGGAGTTCAGCTTTTCCAGGGATCTCGGGCTCCCGGGATCAAACATCGCTGCTAACAGGCGGCCCCGGCAGGCAGGCAGGCAGGCAGCGGTCACCACAGCACCGGCCCCTGGGCCAGAGGGAAACACCCTCCCTGTGGCTTCCCTCTCCTGACAAATATTAAAGACCTGGCCTTCCCCTTTGGCCAAGTCTGCTAGCCTTTATTTGCGTGCCATTTTGTGGTGGAGTAAATAAAAAATTACCAAAAAAATCAATATAATCTTGCACTTGAAAGTGTTTAATATCTAAGAATCTGTTGAAATCCAAAAATACAACAAAACACATTGAAGCATCAACATCTGTTGAACCGCTCACTTTTATTTATTTTTTTTTTCCTGTTAAAATATGAGGGTTTAACAGAAATCACTGCAGAGTTTTCCATCATCAGCTACTAGTGAGTGCTGGCTTGTCCATATGTAGGTATCTCTCCCTGTCTTTGCTATGCTTCCCTCCCTCTCTTCTTTCTCTGACAGGGTTACAGGATTAGTAGCTGATTCTTCAAAGGCAGGGCATATGCATGCAGATTTACTACAAACACACAGGATAATTGCACCGAGGGCAAAGGATTTACACTCCGCCAACTGAGAATCACGGCACACTTCACTCACTGCTGTTAAAATGTCATTGTTACCTTTCACCAGCTTGACAGAAACCCACACTTTATCTATTGTTCAAGTTAAGACTAATTTTCTCTCTGAATCCTGATGTGACTCATAATGAAACACTTGCGTGTGGCAACTCCCTCCTTTGCTTCATCACCAAAGAAAAATATTCTAATTTAGCCACTTAGGTGTTGAAGTGTATAAAAGAGGCATTAAAAACAAATACCTCATCATTGTCGGTTTATGGTTCTATGTTGAGCGTGGAGGAGGCATATGGGAGGGAGTCGCGTAATGGAGTGATGTGAAGAGGTTCCCTTGTGTGTTTTTGCATCCTGCCACCAGGTGATGTTTTGGTTACTACACCTTCGCTGCCAGTAACTTAGGTGTAATAAAGACTTGTGTAAGCAATCGCAGCATGGAAAGAAGGGCCGATAGAGACAGAAAGTGAGAGGTGAGAAGAGAAAGGTGAGGAGGGTTCATGAAGAAGGTTGCCTTTGTGAGAGTTTTTTTTTTTTCAAGGAGAGTAATAGAAGGAGAGAGGGTGAAAAAAAAGTACCACAAAGTTTGAAAGTCAAGCTCATTTGCTCCTATTGCGGAAGAAGACATCTGGAGAGCAGGTGTTAGAGCCAGCTGTGGCAGAAAGAGGAGAGGGTGCAGGAGCATAGAGAACTGCTCCCTCTACAGGTCATTCAGCAGCATCACAGCTCAGTGTTGAGGACAGGGACAGCCCAAGACATGCCCAGACAAGGACCATCCAGTCCCAGGACTGGTCACCCCCACTGGGTGACCTCAGTGAAGCTCAAACATGGAGCACAACCACCAGTATGCTGAGTAGTTTTGCAGAATTCAAACATGATATCTTGGCAGTCTACACCAAATCTGTATGTTTTAGCTTGAGATGCTGTTGATGCCAGAAATGGCTGTCTCGGTCTGTAAGTGATGTAATGCCGGCGTTGTACATCCCACCAGATGGAAAATGAACATAAAATGGAGTGCAATGTTGTAAAACACAATGGAGCATTTTTATGGCTTCATGAAAAATAGCTGAACGTTACGGACATGTGGTCTCCACACACTCTAGAGTTTAGTTGATGTACAGTTAATGCCACTGGAAAACCCATGTTGGGTGTCAGACAAAGTCCTTTCTCCCCTCCCCTGTTCCCTCTATCACAAACATGGCTAGTTGCTCTGGCAGCAATGCTAAGACACAAGACATTCCCATTAAAGTCACAGTGAAAAACTATCTCAGCATGGCGCAGTATGTCCCAAGTAAAAATACCTCAGGTTGATGATTTATTCTGTCAAGGATCTGCCATCCTTGTGTATGTTGTTGTTTCTGTATAACTGTTCCTGTATAACTATAGTATATACAGGATTTGAAGGAAGAAAAAAAGGAACATATTCAGAAAAAAACAGTGGTACATATTGTAATAAAAGCAGATATATGAACATATACATGTAATACTGTGTATGTATGTTACAGTATTACAAACATATAATGACACTGGTGATTGTTTTCTAAATGATTTCAAAAAGGAAACTTATTACAATGCATTATTTTATCACCATATTTTCAAGCAATAATTTTTATAAGCCAAAATGTATTGAGGCTATGCGAGTATTACAGTAGCAATAAATTATGAGACAACAGTGCACTCTGAGTCACCCCTCAGTACTGAAATAATCCCCTGAAAAGTATATAAAATCATGATATACAATGAATAATAAAGATGTTCTTCCATATTAATTTACTCTTCCTTTTTACATCCTACATGTATTGCAAAAAGAGCTAGTTTTTCCCTCATAAATGAGGTTGCACTTCTCAAGGCCCCTGCTGACCCCAAGCCCCTGTGTTGTTCATGAGGAAAAGATGGATGGCACAATAAAGGACACCCCTGCTGTGCACTAAAGCCTACCACCTATAGAGGAAAGCTTCACAAAGGAAGTGTCATTCTTTACTTCATAAACCAACTTAATCATAATGTTAACAATGCCAAAGCTAAAATGTCATGCTGTGTCACGATTGTGTTCAATACCACCGCTCAAGGCACCCTTTAGTGCCAGTAGGAGACGCACCGGGCTTTCCATTAACTACAGTGTAAAACTATCCACATCAGTATTAAACACTTAGAGAAAGTGCTATGATGACGTAGAGACATGCCAGGCGGTCAGGAGGGGAGGCAGATAGGTCCAACAAACACAAGACTGCTGTTCATGTCCTGTGCATCATGTTGCAGTAAGCTGTTCATGTCTCTTGTTCACAACATTCACTGTCATTTTCACTGTAAAAACGTATAGTAGTAGTCTCAAGCCAAATTATATTGTATTTCCTAAACCTAACCATAACGGTTTTATTGCTGCCCAGTCGCCAAGAAAAAATGTTGTCATTGGACATTTTTGTAAACCAGGAATATGTTGAATATCAACATTGTTTTCATTCGGTCAGAGCAAGTGACGTAGTTTAACTAGTGAAAAGAGACACATCGGGCGGGTGGTACGGAGGGGAGGTGGATGGGTCTAACAAATAAAAGGCTTTCATCCAGGAGACCGCTGTTTGTGTCCCGTGTGTCACAGTACAATCAGCTGTTTGTTTGTGTCCCACGTTGTCAGCATCCAGTGCGTTCTTATTTTACAAACATACTAGTTTTAAGACCAACCATGTAGTACTTTCCTAAATCTAACCATAGAGGTTTTGTTGCATTGTTATGGTTGTTACATTACGTTGTTATGGAGTATTTTGAACAGAAACCATGATCTTTTTTGTTGTAGTAGTTTTGTTGCCTAACCAGTCGTTTCACAATGTTAACCATGTGGCAAGTGTGCTACAACACTGATATGAAACATATTTCTGAAACATATTTTGGTTAATAAACATCGCCATTCAATGTATCTGTGGTTTTGAGAAATGTGCAATGCCACCACCTTTTCTGACTGGGTTGTTTATTGCCTGAGCAGGTGTTTTTGTTTAATTCACAAAGTTAAGCACGTGTTTAATGTGCAATGAAAAGTGATGCCGAGGGCTCTTGTATGTGATGAGTTGAGATGAGAACGTGTTGCAATTGCAGGATTAAATAAAACAAGATGTGCCCTGGGCCCTGTTAGCCGGTCCTTTGTACTTTGAAGTTCAACCATTCGTTAAATATGAAACATTTAACATTTAATTAAACTGTCAGTTTCAAACATTCAGCGTTACTGTTTTGTTGGCGGTTATGTGTTGTACCCCAGACAAAACAGCCTAATTCAATCATCCAATTATTCTCTTCAATGGGTGGTTTGTGATAGTGGTTTTGGTCAAGACATGCCAGCCAAACATTTAGACTTTTGTTTTGTCAGTGTCTGAATATGGATATTTACCAAATGAAAAGTAGAAAACAATTTTGTGGAAGATGGAGAATGTGTTTTTGGTTCCAGACCACGACATTCATTCAGCTGTTGAAGAAAATCCTCAACTAACAAAGAAAAGATGGAGCCAACTTAAACAGCAATTTTGAGCCGTAATGGTCATATAAGACCTCACATACAGAAATAAATGAGAACATGTGATTATCCTTCCTGTGCCATGATCAGTAACCTATGAGACCTGTATCCTAACAAAAGTCTAAGACTGACTCCTTTTTTGACTGTACATCACAGAGATAATCTCCAGATGAAGATGTCTTATCAGTAATTATATTTAATCCACTCTTCAGTATGTGTTTAATAACCCTGAAAGTTTTTACAGCTCATTAAATACTGACAGTCGCGATGTTTTGACAAAGTGAGTGTGTGTGCGTCTGTACATGCGTATATCACAAGCACAAATATTAAGGGTGGATATTGTATATTTTGCAAATCGTGTCTGCACATTTGTGTGTGTGCCTCCATACGTGTGATGGTGAATCAGTGTGTTTGCACATTCCTGGCCCTCCGAAACCACGTTTAATAAGCTTTACTTTGACGTGCCCTTAAGATGAACTTGGGAATCAGCATCGTTTGACTTCTTAGCTTTTGACATGGCTGCCAGTCAGCATCAGTGGTTGGATGAAACCAGAGCTGCTGCCCTCAGAGGATCTTCTCTCACCCTTTCTCAACCCCACCACCCTCCCTCTCCCCTCTTCACTGCTCCGTCTTGTTCTTTCTCTTCCTCTCTCTGCAGTTCGCTGCTCTGGCCAGGTAGGGTAAATCTCTTTCATATGACTCTGCAGAAGGGGCCCACTGCAAAGGTTAACACCAAAGGTGGAACACAGTGCTCACAGATAATTCATCTATACCTTCTTTAAGTTATTCATTCGTATGTGATAGATTGAATCAAAAACAGCATGGGAATGTTAAGCATTTAACGTAAAACAGAATATTTATTTCTACATGTTCGGTGGCAATTAATTTGACTCGCAAATCCAAGCTAATTTTGGCAATTTTTCATGTTTTTATGAGAGAAACCAAACACTGGCTCTAGAGAAAGACATTTTTATGTTACCTGAAGGCCACCACAGTTCTCCGACACGCTTGTGAAACTGGAGTAACGTGAGCCCCAAAGTGCAAAACCGTGCCAGCCGCAGTCTGACTTCTGTTGCTCCTGAAGTAGTGTTATTACGGTATGGACGCCTGAGTGAGGCGAACACCTTTATCACAGTTTTGCACTCAGTGGCTCACGTTACCGCAGTCTTAGAAAGGAAGGAGTGAGCGGAGGTTGTACTCGGTTGGTTGCAATCTGCATCCACACCACTAGATGTCACCAAATCCCACATAATGTCTATTTAAAGAAAAAACATTTGGCATTTTAGAAATAAGTTTTCTTTTTTCAAGGGTTTGATAATTAGATTGGCACCACTGTCATGTCTGTACAATAAAAATGAAGCTACAGTCAGCTCTGGTTAGGTTAGCTTAGCATAAAAACTGAAAACAGTTAGCCTACCTTTGTTCAAAGGCAACAACATTAACACATTAAACAGAACTGTTTTAGAGATAATAAGGTATTTGAACGTTAGAAGTGCTGGTAGGTGGATTTTGTTAGCTTTGGACAGAGCCAGGCTTGCTGTTTCACCCTGCCTCCAGCCTTTATACAAAGCTAAGCTAACCAGCTGCTGGCTGAAGTTTCATTCTGTAACATGACATGAGAGTGATATCAATTTTCTCATCTGACTCTTGGCAAGAAAGCGAATAATCATATTTGCCAAAACAATTCCTTCATAGGTAACCTAAAAAAAAGAAACTCAGTCATAGCAAGAATTAAACTTTGGATGTGTTTTCTTTCATTGGACTTGTTGGTGATACTGTGTATATATATATATATATATATATATATATATATATATATATATATATATATATATATATATATATATATATATATATATATATATATATATATGTGTGTGTGTGTGTGTGTGTGTGTGTGTGTTTTTGTAGCATTTGTGTTTAAAGCCTGCACATGCTCATACATGTGTGGGTGTGCCACTAAATCTGTTATGCAGTACAGTACAGTACAGTACAGTACAGTAGTCCTATATCTTAATCATCCCAGAAATGTCTGACCCGTATTGAGCAGTTCAAGCAAACCTCATGGTCCAAACCCAGAACAGATTAGTTTGGATTCTCTGAGCTTTGACTTTTTCTCAGCCACAAATTGACAAAGGGGAGATGATAGTTGGTTGTTGCCAAGATACAAAAGGTGAAAGGTTAAGGAATGCCTCTCCCTGTGATGCTGTTTTTAGAGAAGAGCGGTGAAAGTGCCGCTCACTCCTGGATAATTACAACATGGTTGTCTTAGCAAGGAATCAGACAATGATGATTTGGCTCTTGGTCTGTGTCTTCTCTCTGTATAACTTGTCTCTGCGTCTTCATCTTTGCTTCTTCATTTTCTTTTCCGTCAGTCTTTCTTTCTGTCCTCTTAACCTCCTCACATTTTGGGTGCTGCTCTGTGCACGCTCAACAGATCGTTCTGTCTAACATAGTCTAATATATGAGAGCCAACCAAACATTATTTGTCCAAGAACATGCATGCACAGACACACACATGGCATGCAGGCACACAGTCATACTTGCTAATTCAGCCATGATCAAAGAGCTAAAGGAGATTTGACAAGGTCTGATGTTCTCACAGATATTTTCATAAAGGTTAAGCTGACAAAAAAAAAAAAAAAACTGAAACTGTCAGACAAACCTATAATATCCAAGGTCTAACGTCCCTGAACCAGAAATGATCTTTGGCAGGTTTTCTCTCACCAGAAAATGACATTTTAGTCCATATTTGGTGTCAGGTATCATCCACATTTCTCTGATCAAGTAGTTATCCTGCAGCTCATCTCTGTCACACACAACCTTTTTGTCCTTCTGTTGCTGCTCTCTCTCTCATTCCCACACACACACTCACTTCATAGAGATCCAAAGATGATCAGAGAGCACAGGGCAACTTAACCAAAGAGCATGATAAGTAGCCTTTTACATGATGGTCTGATATTATCATATTCATGCCTCATTCATAACAGACAAACTGATCAAAAAACCTTGACTTGTTCCAAAAGGTCATCCTCGGGTTCACTGTAGGTCAACCCAACCCATGAAAGCTGAGGGTCATGGGAAGCTGCAGCTCTTGGCTCGACTGGATAGGAACTTCACTGACAGGTTCTCTTGGAGGATGTTTGTAAAATGGCCGACCACTGATACCACAGCAAAGAGCAGCACTCGGTGACTGTGCCGTGCATCCTGGGCCAAGGACATGGCGAGCACAGCATGACCAATGATCTGAACCAGGGAGGAGACGCTGAGAAAGGAGTGGAAGAGTGTGGCCTTTACTCTGGGTTTAGAGGAGGAGAGGATGTGTGTGAGAGAGAGAGAGAGAGAGAGAGAGAGAGAGAGAGAGAGAGAAAGAGTATGTGCCTGTGTTTTAGTAGGCTGAACTGGTTTGATTACATTTGGAGATAGCAATCAGCTCCATTCCACTCGCTGCTTTATTGTGTTTGATGTCCAGTGAGCATCCAGACGGATCAACTCAATACGCATAGCCAGCAAATGTATACACACATGGTGGAGGGAATCTCAGACAGGGCGCCATTTAACTGCCATACTGAGTGTTTTCCCTCAACACTTTGTATGTGATGCTAGCAGCACAGGTGAAAAGAAGAAGCTAGCCTGACACCATTTCCTCGTAGTGATGTTACGTGGTATGCCGAGGCTTCAGAGGATGTCGAGTTATCTAGAAGCTTTCTGTGAAGTGCATATCGAGGCTTGTATATATAATGTACACAAGCACATTGACTGCCCTCTGCCCAGTTAAACCAGAGCCACATATCTTGAGTATATCTGCCTGTTTTACACTATAACACAACCAATTTGCGAATCAATTTGCTGGAGAGCTTCAGTGCTTCTCTCACCATCACTGTCCCCTAGAAGCCTCAACACTATAACAGTATAATGTCTTTCCTTGCTTTATATTTTCCCTGTTTATGTGCAACATATCCTCATATAACTGTGTGTAAATTTTTGTTATTTTTTGAGCATTTTCCTACGGATGCCCCGCAACATGAGCAACCATTGCACCTACATAAGCCCCTGCTGTGTTTAGACAACAACTTGGTTAGGTTTAGGAAAAGTTTCTGGTTTGGGTTAGAATAACTACAGAAATATGTGTTACTTTAAGGAAGGTATGTGACGAATAAGTCAGTGTTAACATCTGGTTTCACACAGGACACAGACAGCAGTCTCCTGGGTGAAAGTCGAGTGTTTTTGGTCACAAAGTTCATATGTTCCTCTAAAACGGTGTAATCATTGTGTTTGCGTTTGGCAGATCTTGAAGTTTTCTCAGCTTGCTCTTTGTTCAGCTTCTCTTCCTTATCACCACCAGTTTAATCTGAAGTCACCAAAGCCGTTGGGTTTAAAAAGTCCAGTGACTGGGTAACCTGGCTGAGTTAGGTTACTTTATGGAAGGTACGTGACAAATAACTCACTGTTAACTTCTGGTTTCACATGGGACACTAATAGCAATGTCTAATGTTTTATGTACCTTCAAGCGGACTTTGTCGCTCTTTATACCTGTCCTGGCTTATGATTATGTAGATTATTTATGAATTATTGTGCAATAATTTTAGTACGAACAGTATATGAGAACAGCCTATTATGTGTCTATCTTAATTGGACTTAATATCTCTCGTTTTTTGGTGGCAAGTGGTTTTCTTTGCAAGTAAACACATTTGGAAATGCTCTGTCACTGTTTAGGGTGGGAATGAAGTATGTGACTGTGTCTGTGAGTGATTGTGGCGGGGAGGTACAGCTCACACACACACACACATACACACATGCAAATGTTTGACTCGATGCCGTGGAAACGGGCGATGTTTGGTCCTGATAGTTTCTCTCTCTCTTTAATTGTGGGGAAATGGGTTTCAGATGTTACTGCGCGACTGATCACTTTGGGCCCCGCTCAGCCCCGTCATGTCCTCCCAAACCACATCAAGGAGCCCAGGGCTGATGTGGGACGATAGCGGCCCAGCGAAGGGAGGCCCACTGCGGGGCTAAAATGCTCCTCTGGGTGCCCTTGCAATAACAGGATCCACATTAGCAGTAGCCGTGTGATCTGTCTGCTAAGCTAGGCCGTGCTGCTGCCTGCCGTGTGATATGTGATGCTACTGCACAGAAACAACAAATCAGACATGATTAGAGCAAATGATTTTCAGCTGTAGCTTGTTTCAGATGTGATATGTTCACATATTTGTGATGTCTTTGATACCTAATATGAGTAACTTTTAATGCTAACAGTGTTGGGGGCTTCTCCGTTTGCACAGGAGGGGTCAGAGGACAAGGTCATCTACACAGCTGTATACCAGGAGCTGGCAGGCATTTGATGCTTTGAAAGGACATTTAAGTATGTAGTAATACTTGACCACACAGGAGCTTTAAGAACTGAGATTCTAGCAAAAAATGTTCATGTTTAAATGTTCATATTTTCCCTCCTATGTAATATTTGTGGTAACAGACAATTAAAAACAACATAAAGCTACATTAAAAGCTTTGTGAGTACTATTAAACTAATGAAAACTGTCCTCCACATATTTTCAGCACCTGTTGAGGAGATGGTAGACCACTGTGGGTGTAACAAACCCACATTCCAGTAATAGAGCCTTTTGGTTGCTTTGGTTTGTTTTCCTTGGATGACTCCTTACCCCTGGGTGAGGACTCTGGTAATTCACATGGGAGAATGTAGACGGGTTGATGTCATGTGTTCCAGCTTTGAGAGCGGGAGAAAGAAGAAGACACAAAGAAGGCGAAGGAGGGAAATATGAGATGCAATGATGCCCTCTGCTGTTTGGTAAGACAAGGAAATATCTCACTTCGGTGCAGAGAAACAGCCTTTTTACAAAATTATGACTGACATTGAAGGTTTTACCTCCCATGCACAAAGAAAACTAACACTAAGCCTAAACCTCCTACATGTTCTTTACTTGCATTGTGATTTTCTTCCACTACATTTCAGAGTGTGTTTCTGTGTTGATGCGATGGTGGGATGGAGAGAAAAAAGGGGGGAAGGAGGGTGTGGGAGGGAGGGGAAGTTAGATAGCCCCCAGTTGATAGAAATGTATCAGCCAGCTGGCCTGCAGCCGCAGAACTGTAGAGCTCTCCCTGATCTCTGACTCAAAGAAAATACAACAGCCAGAGGCTAGAGGGGGGCTGAAAAGCGTATATTTGCATTGCAGCTCACGGGGCAGTTGTGTTTTGTTGCAGTTAAAATGAATATTACTATAGCATATTGTCTTGACAGTTGACAGTGAAAGAGCTAATGGTTTTCTAGTTTGTTAGGTGGACTCGCACCTGCAACTTTGCAAACACATTACATTGTGTGCTGAGCCCTTAATGAATGAAGTACAATACAATGCGAAGTGAATGAGATTTACTTAAATACATATAACACAGAATCAACTGTTTCATTTTGAATTTACACACACATTCACAGAAACCAGGACAGATACAGAGCCTCTGCCCTGTGGGCAAGATAAGGCCACAGACACAAACATAAAACATCTGTTGACCATATTATGTGAACCTTCCAAGAGGAGCAATCCGAGGTTGCTCTAAGAAGGTCATCATCGCTTCAATCTCTGTCTGTCCGTCCTCCTCCTGCTCTCGTTCAGTAGCTCCTATTGAGCATCAAAGTCTCAACACTCTGGTCCTATGGAGCAGGAATCTCCCTACTGTGTAAACAGTGCTACAGTCCTTCCCAACTGTGAAACAGATTGGATTTGAACCTGCGTGTGAACCTTAACATTGATACTGTATTCAGGCAAAGGGAAACCAAGGTGTTAGCAAAAAGAGCATTATCTTGTTTTGGGTCTAATTTACCTAAAATATGGAGACTGCTCACCAGTGTTTAAGGAAAGATGTGTGGTATAAATCTCAAAATGTGCACATAATGGCATACAGGCAATACAGTATTTTTTTGGATCATATAAGGAAAAATATATTTATTTAAAGATTTCACGATCAATTATGAGGCGCCCTGCGAGACATAGTGGGTGAAATACGGCCTTCTGTGATTACAATAAAAAGCTGTTATCACTTATTGCTGCTGTTATTTTTACATAGTGAAAAAGTAATTATTTTTTGTGTCTTTGTCTGGAAGAATAAGTGATATGGTCTTCCAGACACAGAGGAGAGGATGAGAAGGGGAGGGGAGGGAGAAGGGTTTATTTTGGAAGAACAAAGAAGGGTTGATAGGACTAGACAGCATGCCATCAAAGGCTGGGGATGATGACAAGCAGAGCATGAGGTGTGTGTGTGTGTGTGTGTGTGTGTGTGTGTGTGTGTGTGTGTGTGTGTGTGTGTGTGTGTGTGTGTCATGGTACTATCTACAGTTCTTCGGCACTTTTATGAAGTTGAGGACTTAGCATTGAAGATCAACCCTGTCTGTGAATTTACATCATGCACGTACTTAAATGCACAGGTACACACACACACACGCAGACACACACACACGCACGCACACGCAGACACACACACACACACACACGCAGACACACACACACACACACGCAGACACACACACACACACACACACACGCACGCATGCACACACACACACACGCTGCAACACTTAGCCAGACAAGGGCGCAGCCTGGTGGGTATGAAGAGTACTGTCACCTGATCACCAGATGCCTTTACAGTGTAGTTTGACATGCTAAGTGACTTGTTATGCAACATCCAGCCTGTCAGATTTTTTTTTTTGTCTTGACACACCCTGTGTGACATTTCCAACGATGTGTTCCCTGGGTCGGTTAACGTATGCTGTCTTTTCAGAGACCACTGGTGGCAAATGTAAACGGGACCTGTACTGACTTTGTGTTGATTTCAGTTGGAGTGACTACAAAAGCACCAAAAAGTCGCTTACTAGTTGTTTTTCCTCCATGGCATTTTTCAACATACAGCAGCAATATCATGTATAGGAAAATATGTAGCTAGCTAAGCTATAATGAGACAGTTGCCAAGTCAGCAACACTGACAACCTTTCCCTTCAGGCCTCCCTCCAAAGCCACTCTAACCAAATTATAATTAGGAATGTAAACCATGCACTTGGTTAATGTGCTAGTGCTAGCAGGCAGGCAGGTAGCCCTAATCATTTCATCCAGGTCAAATTAAATAATTGGACGGGATTATTATCCTGTAACAGCCGCAAAGGCCGGATTTCCTTTGTTTGTTTTTGGTTTATTGATTGTTGTTTCAACTAATATAATAAAAATGTACTGAAGAACACAACCAACTCTAGCTTTAAAGCTGCAGTAGGCAAGATTAGAGGAAATATGAATACATGAAACAGGCAACTTGTAAAAAATAACCATGTGCCTCCTCCGATGCTCCTAACGGTATCTGCAACATTTCACAAACCAGAGAAAAACAACCCGTCAGATCTGACCTGAGATCTGCTGTCGAGATATCATCTATGAGAATCACTCACAAACTCAAATCAAACAGTCAAATTAGGCAGCGCTGATCAAATATGAATCAATATTCTGTACGCTAATGCCAATTTCTCGTCTCAGTGCTTTAAGAAACATCTTGTAGCTCATGGTTTAGCTGTAAAATGTGAGTTTGTGACCCAGCAGCCATGTTGAGATCTCTTGAGGAAATCCAAAGCACCACTCACATGACCGAAGCACAGCCAATAGGAACACTCTCACACTGAAATGACCTATGATTGGCCAAAGTTTGTCAAGGACAAGATTTTTTAAAGCCAGAAATCAGAGCCATGAGGAGGTGCAGAAGTCTAGTTTTCTCTCAGAACACTTGAATTACAATATGCTAATAATAGATCAGCTTACAGCTCGATATAACCATATTAGACCACATACTCAGCTGGACACTGAACAATATTGTTGTATTTTAAGATTAATTCCAGACGAGCATGTCTGTCTGATTCTTTGTGTGAATATTTTCCTTCCTCGTCCTTACATGATGATAAGGCATGAATGTTTGTGCGTGTGTGTGCGTGTGTGTGCGTGTGTGTGCGTGTGTGTGCGTGCATGAGATGGCGTCTAAGTCTGTGTGTGTCCCATCCGCCTTTTGGCTGCTCCAGATAAGAGCATCAAAGCATTTGAATGCTTATCGTCCCCTTGTTCTAATTATAGCAGTGAGCCGCAACGGTGCAGGACAGAACTGCAGGCTGGTTTATGAGATTGGAGAGACCTACATCCACCCGTAACTGAGAGAGAGAGAGAGAGAGAGAGAGAGAGAGAGAGAGAGAGAGAGAGAGAGAGAGAGAGAGAGAGAGAGAGAGAGAGAGAGAGAGAGAGAGAGAGAGAGAGAGAGAGAGAGAGAGAGAGATCATAGCCTTTGATCACCTGGCTGCGTTTGATTGAATTGGTGCAGCATTAAAGCCTTGTGTTTTTGTCTTATGATTCATGATTCAATAGGAAGCAGCAGGTGGGCTTGTTTAACACCAGATGCTGCTTTTGTCTTGTTACATGTTGCATGTGCCTGAACAGGATGGCCACATTAGCTTTGTCAGCTCCAGCTTCAAAGCTAGTCTCCATAATTTGTTTTAATTGACTAGCTGTGTGCTAAACCACACAAACCTGCACAAGTGTGGTCAGAGCTGCTGAGCTGCCATGATATATTTTTTTGGTCAGCTTGTCATGCATTTTTTTTGGCTTGCATTCGCCCTCATTGTCACAGAAAAGGAAAAGCTTTTCAAAGCAGAGCCAGTACACATCATGTTTGTTTCTTCTCTCAGCAAAATCGGGCATCAGTGTAGCAGAGCTCTTGCTGCAGCAGAACATAACAATTACAAGGATTACACTGTTACAGCCCAGCTTAAAGGCTGCAACATGAATAGGAGGCCAGACTAGTATAAAAGTAATAAATAGGCACAAATATCAGTAATCAGTAGTGTGAAAATATCTGAAGCATTCAAAACACAGCAGCTGTGTCACCTGGGGAAGAGGGAGAGGTGCTCTGTGGGAAGGCGGTGAGCTTTTATCTGTGGATCCACACCGGCTCAGGTGTGGATTATGAAGCTGATGACGACCAGCAAACAGGACACAGTGACACTCATAGTTGGGGGCATGTCACAATTCAACAAGCCAATCAGATTTGGCTTCCCTTCCTATACCACAAGCAGACTCATTAGAATATATCACCCACAGCTTGAGAACTACCTTTGCAAAGGTGCACCATATTTTTTCCAATCAGAGACGACTGGGCTTTTCGGGAGGGGTTCTTAAAGAGGCAGGTGCATACAGGTATATACAGACAGACAGTAGGAGAAAAATAATGGTTTCTTTATATGTTTAAGGACGTAAACATGTTCTTGTAGAAACCCTTAATACAAGTATGAACCTGAAAATGAGCATGATATGTCCCTTAAAGTATAAAGTAAAATTAATGCTGTAAAAAAATACTCCATTGCAAAAAGTAGGGCTGTCCTCAATCAAAGAAGTTCATAGCTGACTAACACTAAGTTGAATTTAAGATAAGATATGATATTCATTTATTGGTCCCACAGTGGAGAAATTCACAAATTTGTTTGACAAATTAGTTGATTTAATCAGCAGATCTGTAAAACTGAGTTTCTCCATAAAGAATTACACAAAAGTACCACTTTAAATCGGATGTTTACCAAAGTTTCTTTCTTTTTCTTTTCAAAAAAAAAAGAAAAAATGTACTAATTGACAAAATAAACCTTAATCGACAAAGACCAAAACGACAGTTTACGTGACTAATTGGCTAAGAGTGGGCAGCCCTGTAAACCTACTGTATATGAGCTAATAAAATGTAGTATTATCAAGTAATGTATATTTGTTATGCAGAATGTAATATTGTACATAGTATATACAGTAACCGTGTTATTTCTGTTACAGAATTAGTTAGCCAATTGTAACTATACACTGTCTGATAGCTCAATCTGCAGCAGTTTTACAAGATCATCATATGTTTCATCTGTAAAATGTGCAACGTAACTACTGATCAGTGTAGTGGAGTAGAAATTACAATAATTCACTCTTATGTGTAGTGGAGGGAAAGCATAAAGTGGCAAAGAATGACTTCTTATTGGTGCAAATACAAATTTACATTTCTACTTAAGAACAATCCTTAAATAAATATAACCACTTTCATGTACTGTACTTTTTCAGATGTATGACAGTTTTAATGGCAGCTGGTTTGAATCTACAACCCAGCAGTCTCAGGGGGAAGTAAACATGCACATGTATCTCTTTAATAAGTGTTTGTCAGTGAAAACAGCTTGATATAGACTAGTGACATATTTCTCAATGAGAGAACGACTCTTTATGATATATGAACTGCCCATTCAGTAGTGTTAACAATCCTGCTTTGTCATGGATGGGAAAATATGTGAATATCTGGTAAGAGGGTGTGTGTGTGTGTGTGTGTGTGTGTGTGTGTGCGCGCACCATTATCAGCAGCTCCATGGCCAAGCAGCTGCAGACGAGAGGAGGAGAAGCAGCTCTGTGACATTCACAGTGACCCACCTGTTTGTGTGTGTGTGAGAGTGTCTGTCTGTCTCAGTGTGTGATCCCACCTGCTGCACCTCTCTCTCACTCTGCCCTCTCCAGATTGCATTTTGTCTCCACCTGCCTGTGTCGGCCGTGCTAATCCCTCCCAACGGCTTTGACAGACATATCTGCGATAAGAAATGACACCCAATCCTTTACTACCTTTTGATCTGTATAGCACGTATACACACACACACACATGCACACACACACACACATACACACGCGCGCGCACATACACACACACACACACAGTGCTAGATTTCCTTCTGAATGCTCTCAAAAGTTAAAAAAAAGTAAAGGCAGCAGTCACAAAAAGTGATTTCAGTTCCTTTATCCCTGTTTAATTGACTGTGCTGTCATCGATATTTTTCTGAGACTCTTTATGACTTTCAAATCAAATCTATTGATTTTCACATTTCATAACATGATGAAACGAATGAATGTTAAAAAATCTCTTTCAGAAAGTTCTCAGCTAGGAGTGAAACAACAAATAAAGCTTTTCCAATTATTTAGAAATGATTTCAATGTATATTCATTGCTTATAGAGGTTTTTTGTAATTGCTAATACACAAAACCTATACTTAACTACATCTGCTTTACATTAAGCTTTAAATTCTAAAACACACTTTCTGCAAATAACTTTGCACAGTTATGACTTAAAAGCTGTGTGTTGTTTGCTAAACACTACCATTGACATACCACACTCAATTATCAATCACTTGCACCCAGAATGCACCTGTGAAAACACCTGAAACCAATTAGATCATTAATCAGAACTTGAGAGAGTTAGAGGACTGTAATTGCAGTACATGGTGCCTTCAAATGAAACTTGTGAACTTGTGTTTACAAGATGGGAAGTCGTGAACATAACATATGTTGCATTCAAGTGGTTAGTCATGAAGAACCGCTGCTAAGCAACGGCAATATTAACATTACTGTCCAAGTCTGGAAGCCACAGAGGCATAACATAGGGTAACATAATGAAGGTAATGCAAAGACATAATAACAGAGAACGAAGATGAGGTCATTGAGAATATCAACATTTTCCTCAGACATAAAATTACCAAGAAAAACAATATATGACTAAAATTGCAATATACTGAACAATATTAACTTATGCACCGATAAATGAACTCCCATGGGCTCCATCATTTCTCACAACGTCAACAAATTCGTCACAAATCGTGAACTCTGAGCTTTTCGCTTACAAGGTCATGAATACGACATGAGGGGGGCGTTCATACGGGCCCAACTCGTAAACTCGGTAAACACAACCCCATTTGAAGGCACCAATACTGTATTCTGTTTATAGATCACTTCAATTACTACTTTATGTTCATATCATCTTCAGTTAAAGTTACTGTGTCTGATACTGTTATGAGTATTGAGAATAAACAAAAGTGTTTTCCAACATTGGATTTGTGTTCATCGTCTATATTTACAGCATACTACAAATGAAAATGCCAGATACTCTCAGTAATAATGTTTATGTGGAAAGAGCTATTTATTTGTTGTTTGTGTGCAGAGTTTTGACAAAGATGGCCATAATTTAAGAAATTGTGTTTCAGCAATTTCCAAAAAACAACTTTATGTAGCAGTTTACCTTTTTTCTGAGCTATAAACATCTACTTGGGAGGTTCCCAAAAAGAAAAACACTCTCATAAACTTGTTTCACCTTGTGCTCACTTTTGTCAGTCAAGTTTATCTGGGTTGTGTTGACATGTCTTTTGAGTTGTTTTCCCTTAACAGCCTCACAATGTTTTGTAATTATGGATATGTGCACGCCTGCGTATATTACAACCATGTGTACAGTTCCAGTCACTGCAGTATCTTCTCCCCGTTCACTCCCACTGTCCTGCTGGCAGACTCTCAGTTATTCTGTCACTAAAGCCAATATTAGTCAGCGGTCTCGCAAACCTTCACTCCTCCTCTCCACAGTCACTCTGCCTGATATGTCATCCCACGGTTTCACTAAAACTAATTAAATGTTAGGATGAGGTGGTGAAGACGCCTGCTGACAGGAAATATCACCAGCCCAAGGCCTCCGTGATAAATATTTCCACTCTGTCTGGGTTGATTTGCAGCTAGATGTGAGTGCCCTCCAGTGGTCAATTTATTGCTTTTCCTCCTCAAATTTACAGGTTCAGTGTTTGTTTCAGATTAGTTGGCTGTTTGAAAAGACATTGCCCTGGTTCCACAACACAGACTCAGAAATAGCCTGATTTATAGGTTCTAATTTGCAAGTATTGCATGTGCTCAAAACTGAAAATCTTGAGGTACTTTTTAACATTTTCAAACACTTAAAACACATCTGCTGTGCAGAAACAAGTAGACAAAGTGCACAAACTGTCAGCAGTTTTAAAGATGTGACATCTGTTATTCTGAAACTAAAGCAGAGAGATAAATAAATAAAAAGGAAGCGTTAAAATATGAAAGCCAAATTTTAAAGCCAGGTGTTTTCAGCTAATCTGGCTGGTCAGACCTCTGTTTAGGTTGGAGGGTGGAGCTATGATGGAAATACATTAGGTCACTCATCCTCATCTACCAATAAGAATGATAGAGGTGTAATCTGTCCCGCCCTGACAGATGCAGCAAAGGCTTCACAGTCTATTCAGTCAGATTAACTGGAAACACCTGTGTGACTGTTCAGAGGCGTTAAAGCATGTCAAAATGGTACCCTAAATAATAATTACACCCTTTGAAACAATAGTCACAAAGGTCTTGCAAAACTAGATCAACGCTGTGCAGCATAATAATAAAATGTTACATCACTACGTTTCATGTAAGTTATCTGAGGTGTATTTTGAAAAAACAAGAGTCAAAAGCTGATCTGTATTCTGGATTTTGTGAAACATTTGAGAATGATCTGATGAGGTTTTAAAATGAACAGTTTTAACACAGAAAATCACAGGATTTGCTGCAGCTGCTATAGTTGCACTACAACACCACCAGGAGGCAAACTTGCCACATGAACTGTAGAGAAACTTTTGAATGTTCTCCTTTTAAATGTCTTCTTACATAATACAGAATCTGCACACCAGCGGAAATTTTTGATGATGTTTTGCAATTTTTCCTGTCAGCTCAGTCAGCAGTAGACTTTGATAACTGAGGCAAAATACCAGAGATGTTGAGTTTGGCAGGAATATGTATAACTCATCCAAGATTAGACACACGCATAGTGTAGGTTGAAAGTGAGATGAGAATAAGGGAAGTACTGCAATTTATGTATTTTGAAAATAAGCAGCATACAGTCAGTTTATACTATGATCTCGATGTCGTGAGATTTACTGTATAGCTGTTGTTTGTGCTCTGAAATGGCGACATTCATAGTTTTCAGGTTGTTGACAGCACCGGGTGTCCAGTGAGTTTACATATCAGATTGCCATGAATAATCTGAGTGAACATCTGGAACAGAAAACAACACTTTAGTGGAGACGGTGTTTGTGTAAGGATAGTAATGTAGACATCTTGCATTTATGCATTGTATTTACTGTTTATTTACTTTGAATATCTGTATTTCTTTTGTGATATGGCTGCTACAAATTCCCAACTGGATGAATAAGTATGCTATCTATCTATGTATCTATCAAAATTTGCCTCTATCCTCCTCTTTGTGTCTTCCCCTGCAGGTCATTTTTAAATCCAGATGCTTTTTGTTTTCCTCTGCCAGCCTATTGCTTTTCTATCGCTGTACATGAGCCACTACTCACTTTCTATCTCTTGTACAGTTAGATGAAGATAGTTTTATTCCAGTTTTCCTCTGAGAATCTGCCCCACATTTTGCAGTTGTAATGCTCATACACTTGTTACTGTGCTTGTTGGACCATTATGTTCTATAATACGCAGCTGATTTAGTTGTAATGCCGGCACATCTTCCGGTACCTAAATATAAAACCAGAAAAGCTTGATGTTTCATGTCTAATACATTGAGATTATTCCTCTGCAACATCCTGTTGCATTTTGTTTGATTTGGGATGAAAGACTTTCTTTTGTTCGCCGTCTGATTTAAGTTGTGTTGGATCAAACGTTGACATGATCAAACAAGTTTGTGTGAAATGGGAGGCACAAATACTACTTCAATCTTCCATCTTGTCACGGTGGTTTGGGTTGATTTTAACCTTTGTATCAGACAGCTTATAACCTAGATTGTGACCTAGACTATAGATGATGACTGTCAGGCCTTTACTAAGTTTAATCATTGTTATGATATGCAAAGATGGCATTGATTATAATTAGATTAAGCTGAGGGTGTTTGTTGTGGTAATGGGTGATGATGATGATGATGATGATGAGGAGGAGGAGGAGGAGGAGGAAGGGAGTCAGTCAGTCTTCACTGTCATGTCTCATGCAAGGTTTTTAACTGTTTCCCACAAATGCAAACATATTTCCCCGTACTCACTTCCCGCCATTGGCTCCTTTCTTTTAGAGTTAATTTTGATACTTTATTATTTGTCTGTGAAGCCCTTCATGGATCTGCTCCCTACTACCTATCTGCCCTTTTAACTCTTTATACCCCAACTAGGTCATTCAGGTCTTCTGACCAGTCTTTTCTGCTCGTCCCTCGGGCTTGGCGAAAGCTCAGCGGCGACGGCGGCTTCTCAGTTGCAGGCCTGAGTTTGTGGAACAAACTGCCCCAACACATCAGATCTGCCCCCTCTAAGGAGTCTTTCAAAGCTCAAGGCCCACCTCTTTTCTTTGGCTAGTGAATGTACCTGAACTGGAAATACCATTTGGCCTTTTTTTATGCTTTTAGTCGTCTAGTATACATGGATTTTATCTTAATCCCTTTTTGTATACATTTGTGATTTTGTTGTCTACTTTGCTGACCTGACTTTATTCCGCCTATGTTTGTAAAGCACTTTTGTCAGCTCATGTTGTTTTAAATGTGCTTTAGAAATAAATTTGACTCGACTGTAATATGTGAATTATTACCTCCACCAAACAGGTTAATGTTTTGTTGGTTTGTTTGGCAGCATTACTGAAAAACTATGAAAACTTGGTAGAAGGGTGTAACATTGTCCAAGAAAAAAAACATGAAATGTTTGAGTAGATCCATATCACGAGATGGAAACGCACATTATTTTTTACTGATGAGAACAGCCATGATGGACGTCAGCGTTCTCTAAGTGCCTTTCTAGTTTCATTTGGTTTTTTATCTTGTGTTACGTTTGGGCAAAAAACATAAAATCCCAACAGATGTGACTATCGCTTCCTGCTACATTACACTAAACTAGTAAAAAACAACACACATGATTTAACTCTTGTACTTATTGTGCTGAACTGAAAATATTCACACTGTCATTGACTGCATAGGAATTCAGTCAAACCACAAATACTAATGGGACTGAAAATAAAGGAAGAAAAGAAAAGTTATGGATATCTCTTTACATACCTAAAATAATGCATCCAAAACCATTGAGGGTGGAATTTATTGAATAAACGGACCATTACAGCCATGGGATATCTAGTAAGAAGAATGACTCAGGAACGCAGGTATTTCTAGATATTTATCTTTACAGTTCAGTGGAATGGCAAATCCCTTTCTGGAGACTCCACAGACTTTCAGTGCTATTTGTATCTGTGTTTACTTCAAGCTGAATGGAAAGATCAGGCAGCAGTCATGTAATTCAGTGGATAGGTTCCAGTTCTGACGAGGGTAATTGGATCAACCGTAGAGATTCCTGAGACACACATACGTTGATACAGTCGCTGGGTGTAGGATTAACACTGTGGCCTATGGAGTCACGACTGGAGCAAACCAGTAGCGAATACTTTGTAAACCAAAATGCTTTGATATTATTAGCAGACAATAAATCATGCTTTATGTTATTAAAAGTAGTGTCACACACACATTTTGCACTTATGTACATCTACAACAAGTGACTGTATTATAAAATAAGGGCAGGTGATGTTTCTTTTTGTAAATGAGAAAGTGCCTGGCATCAAGTATACTATGCATAGTCAAATAGCAAGTTTAGTGTGCTCAGCGCTGGCAAAAACACTGTACAGATTACTTTCCAGCAACTCGTCAGGGAACATTCTTGTGTGAACTTTTGGTGGAAGAGTTTTGTCCAAGTTTCAGTGTTAAATCCTGCTTTGTAACCCTTGTTTGATACAATTTCTAGATGTGTTTACAAGGTGAATTTATGGTGAGGATATTTTTCACTTCGTAGTTATAGCTTGTGCATCAACATTTTTTAGTGACAAAACACTATATAAACAAAACCAATGGAGCTATTTAGTTTGATCAAGGGCTGTCAGTCAGTGATATCAGGGGGTTAAATGTGGCATTAAACCTGAATACTGTAAGCTATAAAGTTCCAAATGGTGTGACTCTCTGCAGCACTTATCTGCTTTTGAGCTCGATGTGTGAAATGTGTAAATGTCAGCAGGATGACTCTTATTAACATACCTGTGACTGATTAAATAGCATCTCTTAAAAGATCTATTAACTATTCATTAGTTTAAATGCCAATTTAGAAATAGCATTGTGACGTAAATGTCAGTGAATTGGGCAATATACCACCATCATTAATGGTCAGTGATGAGTGGGCTGGTTGTTGACACGTTCAAAGGGGGAAAGAGGCACATGAAGCAGTGTCTACCTGAGGGCTACAGTATACAACAGTCCTAGCGATTGGATCACTGATTGGTTTTCTCATTGGCTGACTCGGCTGTCAGTCAGGGTCTGCACTTGCTGGTTCGTTTAAATCCATGACTTAACGCAGGGCGACTAATCTTTGTTCTATGCTCCAGCAGCCATAGGATTGTGTCGCAGCGTGTCTCTGCTGACTGAGCATCTGTCGGAATACAAGTTCCCCCTGAGAACCGTCTCCATCCTCCATCCTCGACCCCGGGAGCCTTCACACGGAGCGACTAAACGCGTAAATGGAGTTTCAATCGTTGTCGTGACTGTTCTCCGCCTCTCACCCTGCAGAAGACTGCGTTGAAGTTGCAGCAGCATCCCTACAGCTACCACCGCGGCTCTCTCCTCTGCAGACATGGGTACCGTCCTCTCCATATCTCCGGCGACGAAGAAGGCGTCGATTATGGACGCCGAGCTCGCCGGAGATGGACTCAAAAACGACAAGAGCCTCAAGCGCCACTCCATGTTCGTGTCTCTCTCCTGGAAGAAGCTGGTGGCCAATTCGGCCAAGAAGAGTGCCAAGAAAGTGACCCCGAACCCGCTGCCCGCCCGTGAGCTCCCGTCCAGTCAGGTGGCGCAGCTCAACAGCGAAAACATCAAGAAGACGCACCAAACCGAGGAGAAGAAACCCAAAGCGCCCATCCCGGTCCCAGTGCCCACGGTGCCCACGCAAAACAACGGCGCTGCCATCCAAAACGGGAGGCTCTCCACGGTGCAGAAGCAGCCCAGCAGCCTGTCTCTGGTGTCACCGAGGCGGATAGTTATCCAGGCTTCAACCGGGGAGCTGCTGCGCTGTTTGGGGGACTTCATGTGCCGCAGGTGTTTCAAGCTGAAAGAGCTAAACAGCGGGGAGGTGATCCTCTGGTTCCGGACCATCGACCGGACTCTTTTGCTCCAGGGCTGGCAGGACCAGGGCTTCATCACGCCTGCTAACGTGGTGTTCGTGTACCTGCTGTGCGAAGACACGATAGTGGACAGCATCGACAGCCCGGCCGAGCTGCAGGGCACCTTCCAGACCTGCCTCTACCTGGCCTACTCCTACATGGGCAACGAGATCTCCTACCCGCTCAAGCCCTTCATGAACGAGTCGAACAAGGACGTTTTCTGGGAGATGTCGCTCCGGATCATCAACAGGCTGAGTGCCAAAATGCTGCAGCTCAATGCGGACCCGCACTTTTTCACCGAGGTTTTCCAGGACCTCAAAAACCAACGAGACACCGCCGAGGCCAACCTGGACCGCTGACAGACAAACAACGCACTGGTGGTGGTTTTATGAACATGAATGTTTTTGCAAAATCACACAGCGGTGGTTGTGAATGTAAAGGCCAGCATTGAAGGCTTCTCGCGCCTGGGCTGAATAATGGTGTTAGTGTGGTGTTTAGGCTACAGTAGGAGATTTCATACATGCATGCCAGTGATAATATCGTCCTCTTTAGTCTCTTCCCTTTTGACTGACGCAGGGATTGACTCCGTGCTACAAATCACATCCTAGGTGACACTCAGATCCTCAGATCCTCGTTTCATTCATGATTAGCCTACTTTCTGGGTGTCGCAGTGAGCTGCGGGATCCAGGCAGGACCAGTGTGTGTGTGTGTGTGTGTGTGTGTGTGTGTGTGTGTGAAGTCGAGGGGCGGAGCTGTCCGAGGTGCTGACCTGTGCAGCCATTTCTCCTCCTCAGCTCGCTCCCTGCTGTTATTATTGAGTCACCTCGTCACAACAGAACCCAGCGAGGCTTAAGAGGACCAGTCAATACACTTTCAGCACATAAGCCTAAGCCTTGTAAGTAGAGGTGTTCAGCGTAGTGTGCTTTTTTAGATTCCCCACCAGCTGATAGGTAAGCTGTTGAACATGCAACAGATGAAGCATGCAACACACATTACTTATGTAGATATTCCTCTGTGGGTACGAGCTACTGCTGAAGCCTCATGCTGTGCATCTTCATACCTGGTGGGAATGTTTTCGGCTCCTGTTGTGTGATCATAAACCACCATTTTTTTATTTAAATCACCTCACTTTGAATTAAAAATAACTTGTTTTTGCCTACCAATGTGATACTGTAAGTGGGTCGTTGGCTCAAGCTGAACATGAGGGTACAGGGGGTTGAAATGTACAGTTAAAGTGAGTATCTTCCCCCTGGGATGTGGTAAACCACACAAAATGCGCCAATAAAAGGCTACACAGCAAGATTACTAACCTAAGGTCCCTGTTGGGTATTGTTCCCCAATACACTGCAGAGGCCACAAAACTAGAGACCGAAAGGAATGTACAGTTTTTCAAGAGGTTGTTTTAAAATCTCATACGTGCCAACTATCAAATACTCTTGGCCTGAAACTAATGTGGTTTACATGTGCATATCCCACATTATAGATATGCTCTTTATTTTATTTTTTACCAGCCTGTTTTTAAGGTGGCTGTATATGATGTATTCATGCATAACAAAACAAATAGAGCGTAATGGTCAAATGGTATATTTGCTCAGTTTGCTGGGTTCAATTCACTTTCACGGTGCAGTCAGTTCAGGAATGTTGTAAATACTGAATGTGAAGGACTCATTATTAAGTGACTATCATTTGCACTCCATTTCTATAAGCTAAACATGATTTGGCTCCAACTCTGAAACCAAGCTTATAGGGCAGTTATTATCCAGTATTATGCTTCTCATTGTGATGTCGTGATGTGAATCCATTGCTTGGAAAGTGGAATATTATGCTGCTATTTTGCACAGCTGTGAACAAACCGTTGATGTTTTTGCACAGTGGTATAACATAAAGGTCATGTACCAGTGTTTCCTGTCAGGCGCTGGAGTGTCTGTCATTAATGTCACAGAGTCTCGCTACGTGAAGATCATCTGTGAATTAGATCTTTTGTACAGTTCATTTTCCCTACGTGTCAGCTATGGAAAGTGATATTTAGATGTGTGTGTTGTCTGTGGTTGCGCCACAGTTGCATTCACTCTCTCTACATGTTAATAAAAGGTCAATATTGTTTATGGTGACAATGGTGAAATAAATCCAAAGTTCTATAGGATCTCTTGTCTGTCTCGCATTGTTTTGTTGGGTTTAACTTTATGTTCATATTTATATGCTTGAGCACAAGGGCTGACCTGAATGCTTCAAAGCTTTGATTGTTGCCATGGTAATCAACCTCCAAATCACTAATTTTTAAGTCAGTGTGTAATAATAAAGTATAAATCCCAAAATAGCCCATGAGCTAAGGAATAATCCTGCATTATTCATATTCAACATGAATTATTATTAGTTATTCTCAAATGGATATTGCTGTTTTTTTGCAGCAGCGGCACTGTCCCAGGTACTGAAACAGGAGATGGAGACAGAGAAAAATATGTCAACTTGCCGTGCCACACCAAAGCTTTGAATACCTTAAAAAAAATGGTATTCAGGACAGCCCTAGTGTGTACTAACTCTTAATATGTGAGCACACACACTTAAAAACCATGTTTTGGACAAATGTTGCAGTTTGCTGCAGCAGTAATTACCTTGGACAGCCTCTTATCTAGTCAATCCACCCACTAATCTGTTGATTTACAGGGAACTCTTGAGACATGGTTATGCAATAGAAATAAGTCCATGACGAATATGCTTGCTGGTATGATACCACAGGTTGCCATGGGACTGGAGCTCATGAGACGTTAGTGGTTGCCATGAAACAAAAACTGAAACGATAGAGATATAGAAGCTTTTTTTCAGAGATAGTGACACAAAGATAAATTTCTGGAGCTTTTATATTCTGACAGTATCATGAAATGGCAGTTATATTACATCCTAGAATATATTGCAGTTGATATACCTGTGTTGCACCCGGAGTACAGTGAAGTAATCTGACACATACAGAGGATATTTTTGGTATCCTGTCTGTGCGTCCTGGATATTCTAAATGGGGCCACCTACTGAAATGGGAACACAGAGACCAAACACAAGAACCATGAATTATTAGGGCGAATCTGCATGCATCAAGCTGCTAAACTGGTTTCACACGATTACACACATTAATGATTTTCAGAGATATGCAAAACTGAAGGATTTTAAATGTGCCTGACTTGAGTTGCATTAAAATGCAACAGATTATGATTAGTTTCAGAAGCTTCCCTAGTTTCGAGAATGGCTGCACTGCTGATATGTTGTATGAGAGAATGGAGCTGAATTGATAAGGGTTTCCTCCTGTTTTTTTATGAATAAGCCACGTGGGCTGGAGGGTTCCTTCATGTGATTGGTTAGAATCTGCTGCAGTCTCAACACCGTCTGTGACTCTCTCTCTCTCTATCTGTGTCTCTGTCTTATACAGGGACATACAGTATCTATTTACAGAACAAAAAACAAGACAGAAAATAGCACAAAATTCATGACAGAAAGGGAATAGGAGTGAAATAGTTTGAGAGGCAGGTGGAGGTAGAGGGAGGGGAAAGAAAGAGGGACAAAAAAGGGGGTAAATGAGAATACAGAGAGGGATAGAGAAAAAAAGAGACTGCCATCTAATGTCAGTTTGGTAATATTAGATAGTCAAAGCCTCGTATCAATCAAAGCTATTCAAAATGCTTCTTAACTGAGCTCTGTCTTTCTGGTATCTAGTTTTTTACATCAGTGCATATTATGTACCAGTATGTAGCCTTATTAATAAGGGAAGAACTCTCATACTAACATGACACTCATGTAAAACATGAGAGATTGTCACTCGATTGATCAATTTCTAGTGGCATAACCAGACTATAATATGAACTTCTCTGTCTGCTCTAATTACTGCCGTGTGTTGCATGACATCCATCAAGTTTAAGTTACACATTCACTTACATGATCTGTGAGGTCAAACAGTTCAGGGAATCAGTGGAAACCAACACACCACAATGGTCAAAATAGTGATAGTTTTGTTTACAGGTTGATGGCAGAATCCTGCAGCAGCGTTATGTAACAGTCTCCCAGGGCAGTGAGCCTTTTCTTTATTATTAAGATTCAGCCCAGGTCTCCTGCATATCTGTCTGCCAGCCTGCCTTCTGCATTCTTCTCTGCTGCGTCTCTATAGTAACGGCTAGGTAAGTGAATGAGAGCTGGACAAAGTGTGCTGTGTAGGCCTGAGCGTGGGCTGAACCACTGCACACCACATGCACACTGTGGTTATCAATAGAAGACATGCACACAGTGTCTGTGGCATGTCTCTGACTCCTACACATCCAGCAGCCGCTCAGTGTTTTCTGAGTTACCTCTGCCTCGGTGCTGCTGTGTTTTTGTCCTGTTTGTCTTCTCATCAGTAGCGAACGAGAGGAGCAATGCTGCAGTTCATCCTCTGCATTACTGATGACAGATTTTCTCTTCCATATATAGATAATAATCACATTGCACTCAGTGTGTGTAGGCTGGTGTCATATTGAAGAACTGACAGTGGTGGAATGAACAGTATCTAAGTACACCTACTTAAGTAATGGACTTAAAGGGAACCTAGCATGCTTATTTTTTTGGTTCATACTTGTATTTTTTTTCTACCGTAGTTTCTATTAGAACAGGTTTACATGCTTTAATGTTCAAAAAAATGCTTTATTTTTCTCATACCGGCTGTGCTGCAGCGCTTCTTTTCACTCGCTGTCAGAGACGCTCTGTTTGAGCTTCCCTCCCTCCCTAAAAGCCCGGTCTGTTCTGATTGGTCATTTGGCCCACTGTTGTTATTTGTCAACCAAACCAAATGCTTTGGAGGGTGTGCCAAATTAGCCACAAGGCTATGCAAATGTGTTACTTGGTAACATCACAATGTTGTGGAAAAAAGACAGGACTACAGTTTTTTGGTACTTGTACTTTACTTAAGTAATTACACTCTATTCTTTTATTAAATTGTACTCCACTACATTTATCTGACAGCTTTAATTATTAGTTAGTTTTCAAATTACAAAATAAGCCTAAGAAATCATGAAAAATGAAATCAAAGTCAAGTCAGTTTTATTTATATAGTGCCAAATCATATCAGAAGTTATCTCATGGCACTTGTCATATTAAAGCAGGTCAAGGCTGTACTCTTTAATTTACAGAGATCCAAAATTTCCCCCATGAGTAAACATTTGGGCAACGGTGGCAAAGACAATTCAGTATTTCTGTTTTTGGCTTGTGACCTCTCACAGAAAAACTATCTGGTCATATTAAACAAAACAACAACTTTCTTATTGTTCGTTCCTACCACATTAATAGTCTTAGTCAGATAGTCAGATTCGTCTTCTGACCCATACACAGGGAACCACTGACCTAACTACTTGCTACTGTAATGCTGTTTACACACTGATGAATCTGTTTTAACAACCTAATATCATAAATAAATAAACAAATAAACTTTATTTGTATAGCACCTTACATAAAACAATGCAACTCAAAGTGCTTCCCAATAAAGAAAGAGTATTAAAAATAACGTAAGAATAATTAAAAACATGAAAAAAATCAAACAATAGAATTTAAGTAAAACACTTATGAAATCAATAGTGCTGCCAAGCAGTGTTAAAACTAAATAAGAGTAAAATGCATACATATAAGTTAAATAAAACACATGAAATAAATAGCACAACACTGCAACACCTTCTACCCAGAAAGGACAAACTGCACACTGGCTCTATAGTGCCATGTGCATTTTTGTGTTTTTTGCTCTGGACACCGTAGTTGTTTGGCACATGGGAGAAGTTTCAGATAGGTGCAATCTGCATTCTCACCACTACACACAACACTTTTAAGTAGGATTTTGTTTGCAGATCATTTTCTTGTAATAGAGCATTTTGTCAATAATGTATTTCCACTTTTAATAAATTAAGTACTGGTGAAAGACCAAGGCATTGGAGGTTTTTATTGTTTTATAACTTAATTAAGATAACCCAGTTACTTCAGTTTTTTTTGGAAAGGGATTCATGTTCGTCAGACCAAATGTAGAACGACTGAGGGATCTCTCTATAGGGATTATGTCTATTTTGCTGTCCTCTGGCTACATAACCACCCTGCTGCTAATCTCTTTAACTACAGTAGATTACTGCAGCATGGAGTTGCAGTGAGAGGCAGCTGCTCACTTTTAAACAGCACAGTGAAGTCAAGCTCAGTAGGGAAAACTCAGCCAAAGAATCGTAATTCACTTCATAGTTCATATCAGTGAGTCATCTACTGTCCTGGTATATACTGTATAGCTTATATAACAACATACGTGTGTTTACATGACACTTTTTATATTCAAGTTCTTAATCAATATGAAACATATCCAGGACAATATATAGACTAATTCCTTCTTTCACCACACACCTCCACAGTGGTCATTGTTATTTTTCTCTTCCTAATTTGCCAGTGAATCATTTTACACCGCATGAATCTGCATAATTATTCATCCATTTGGGTTTATCTAAAGCCAAAATCCCAAATAAAGAGGTGCTCCAACCCCAGACCATTGTCTAGATTGACAAACTGACGTGTCAAAAGCAAACTGCTGCCCGTTTGCTGTCTTCTAACTTAAATTTTGCACCAAACTATTCTTTCTTTATGTGGCCTGGGGTATTTTTGATGATGGTTTGAAACAGCTCTAGAGCAGCTTGTGTTGTGTGATGCATGGTGTCATCTTAACACTAAGTGTAGTCATAGGGGGGTTGGTTGATGCTTGTCTTTACCAGATGAGTCCCGAACTGGGCTACATGGCCATGACAAAAGAGAGAGATGCACACAACCAAGCCAATTAACAAACATAAACCAACGGCAGCATGTGGAATCAGTAAATTCAGCAGTTGTATGGTGCAGCAACTGAAACCACAACACCAATCTAAACTCAAATGTTCATATCGGGAAGGAGAGGGAATTGTTATTGTTATTGCTGTTGTTGTTGAAGACACCACAGTTGTTAAACTTTTTTTATCATTCATCTAATGCAAAACAATGCCTGAAACCCCTGAAATAAATGCATCACCTTTCCAGTAATTGTGAAGCCACAATGTCTTGACAGGGAAAATGTATCTCCTGACTTTTTGCCTTGATAGTTCATTTAACATTTTTTCATATATAGTATGCAGGATGAATAAAAAGAGACAGGAAATTTGTTTTTAGCTCACAGAATCTGGGTCTGTAGCCAGACAAGTGGGTGTCCTTGCAGAAAGGACAAAACACTGGTCTAAATTGTTCTCCCCTATGTTCTTTCACCTGTCTTGTTCCTCCCTCTGTTCCCTTCCTCCCCGAGTCTCTCACCTTTCCCCTCGTCTCTTTCTCTTCTCTCTTATTCACAAGTCTATTTCGGCACCACGTAGGTGTGCTGCTCTAATTTAGTGGAGCCTTCATTTACCACTCTCTCCAGCTGGAAGAATGAGTCACTGGCTGCAACACTTCACATTAAGCCCACTGGCTGCCTTGCCATGTGTCCTAATAATGCACTGTTATGGGATACACAGACCTGGCGTTATTCCTAGAAAATGTGACTCATGTATACCTGTCAGGATGTAATGCCATTTTGAGCAAATATAAAGATTTGATTTTTTTTTTTTTTTTAAAGTTGCTGTAACACTTTAACAAATAATTTTAGCCCTTTGTTTTCCATTATTATTCCCTACTGTTTGTCAGAATCCTGTTGTTTCTGCACATGTTTGAATTTTAGCCAAAAGAAATCAAAGTTCACGCCCCCCACCCATGCTGAAGTGCTATGAGGCTGCAAAACAACAAACATTTCATTGTTAGAAATGACAAAATTCACATTTTGCTTTTGGTGACTTCCACTTTGTCTTCATGGCTTCAGAGTTTGGTGCTCCAATAGCAAAGTGCATAGCCCCTGAATGCAACACTGTGCAGCAACCAATCAGCTCTCAGATGTCAGACCTTCCCACATCACCTGAACAAACCTTCCAGAAAGCTGCCCTTTTGAAATCACACAACAATGTCATGTAAGATTGACCTTTTACACCATACTGACATGAACTGAAATCAGTGGCTGCCAATAAATACAAAAACACATATTAGAAAATATCCAAATTCAGGACATGCTTTTGAAAATGACCTGTGGTGATGTGTTTTGTAGAAATGGTGTTACAAAATAGAAAAAGGCCCAGTGTGGTCCTTTAAATCTTTTGTTTCACTGAGTCAGCGACCAGACCTGAGCAGGGCTTTGAGACTGTCTGCCCACTCTCGTCATCTGAGCAAGGATAATGTCCAAATGAGAACACACTCAGACCTGATGTCTGATTTTTCATTTAACACTAGCACTAAGGTATTCGTCTCTTCCCTCTTCTCCTCATCATGTTTTCTTTCTGCTCCTCAGTCTTTACATTCACACTGCTAATCCTGTGGCTTGCAGCGAAAACACCCACCTAGTTTGTTACGCAAGAAGAGAGAGGATGAGTGCTTAGCAGCAACAATAGGCGCAGCAGATTAGTGGCAGGACAGTTGGCAGAGAAGATAGTGACAATCCAATGTCGTGGAAGTGATTCAGTCCCTGTGGTGAGCATATCCGGGATAACACCTGTCTTTCTTTCTTTCCCAAGTCTTTGCAGACCACTTCCGGTCTCTCTCTCTCTCTCTCTCTCTCTCTCTCTCTCTCTCTCTCTCTCTCTCTCTCTGTGTGTGTGTGTGTGTGTGTGTGTGTGTGTGTGTGTGTGTGTGTGTGTGTGTGTGTGTGTGTCACACACTCAAACACACACATGCAGAATAAGAGAGAGAGGGATTCAGTTGTCAATAGCGACCTCAAGTCATTCTCATTGATATGCAGGACACATATACAAATGCTTGTGTTTTGAATGAGTGACCCACTCTCTCTCTTTCACAAACACATGTACACACAGATACTTCCTGTTTCTGTTTCCCCATCAAAACTGACCAACTCGTTCTCATTCCCAGAGATATCTAGAGAACAAAACCTTGAAAGTGGAATTTATAATGGGGAATGCTTCTGGAAGGCATATATGTATTGTGCAACCTGGGAATGAGACCAGGTTTAATGGGTGCACCTGCTAAACTTACACTGACTGTGATGAAGCACTACATGCCAATAGAATAAAATGCATATTATTTATTAATTAAAGGTGCTAAATTCATAATTCAGAGCTCATCTATTGCCTCCATATGGCTCTCAACATGCTGACGGAGATAACAGTTTTTAGTCGTTATGGCATTATCAACTCGCCATATGTGCACAATACAGAGGGGTGGCCATGAGCTAGCCAGTGGGGCATGCTCGGCTGGCCCAGATGTATAAACAAAGCAAAGCTCTGGATTACCACACACACTGAAGAAGAGTGACTTTATTCTCTGCTCAGGTAGACATTACTCCTCTATATCTTTACATTGCAAAAATATCAATGCTCTGACTGTTGTATAGAGAACCTTTAAGAAACATAAAATGTGATAATGTACCCTTTATGGTGTCTTTCCAGTGCAGAAAATATGATGCAGTGCCCTTTAAGATGCCTTTCCAGTTAAGGAAATAGGATGCAGTATCCTTTTGGCTGCATGGTTTCTTTGTGCTGGTTCCCAACCACATGCAGCTGTTGCCCTTTTGCCCTTTTTATTGTTTTTTTTTTTTTTTTTTTGCACCCCTCAGACAGCCCGAGTACACCACTGCTCTCCAGTTACAACTGTCTTTTTTGGGGCAGTAGCTCAGTCTGTAGGGAGTTGGCTTGGGAACCGGAGGGTCACCGGTTCAAGTCCTAACATGGACCAAGAACTGAGTGTGAACTGGTAGCTGGAGAGGTGCCAGTTTACCTCTTGGGCACTGCCGAGGTGCCCCTGAGCAAGGCACCAAACCCCCAACTGCTCTGGGTGCTTGTCAGGAGCAGCCCCATCACTCTGACATCTCTCTATTGATGCATGTATATGGGTCCTGTTTGTGCACGTGTGAGTTAAGAACAGAGTGTAAATTGAATTTCCCCTAGTGGGACTAATAAAGGTTGATCTTCTTCTTCTTCTTCTTCTTCTTCTTTTGTAAATGTGCACCTATTACAGTTAGAGGCACTATTTTGGTCTTTATGTGTAATGGGCATAGAAACCCTGTCCATTTCTCTGTCTGGTAATGCTCAGTCCAGATGTACTTTAATCTCTGTAGACTCATAAAATGAGGTTTTGGGTTAATCTGCTATTTGCAGATGCTTCTATGATCTATATTAGACCATCTCTGTTGTCACCTAGTTATGCAAACACTGTTCTGATGTTGGAAGATATAGGGCGCCCTCCTGTGGCTGATGAGATCTACTGTCACATGTTATCAACACTGTTATATCACCAGCAGCACCAGCATCAAACTGTGCCTTTAAAAATAGTTTAGCCTACATGGTAACATGTAATGACTGTTAATGAAATTCCCAGATAAGTACAGGGTTGTTATTTTTATGTTTGCTATTCAGAGTTATTTCCACAGAGTTTTTTCCACAATTTCCCAACTTGGGATCAATAAAGTATCTATCTATCTATCTATCTTATTGACTGAGCTGGAAGTGGAAACAAAAAAACATCTTATGGGCCTATGGACAACAAAAGTTCAAAATACACTAGGAGTCCACATTTAATGGGAATTGTTCAGCACCATAGCTGATTTGTATTTTTTTTTTCCCCATTAGGCTACTTTTAGGCCGACTTGTCTGTGTTTCTGTGGCTGGATAACAAGTAGGTGAGGAGGTACATAATTTATTACAGGAGTTTTTCAGGCAACGGGAAAGGGGGGCTGTGAGCTGACTGGCAGACTGGATGAGCTGAAGGTAGGTTTATCCTGGATGACAGCAGCAGTCATTTGAAGCAAGCAGGCAAGCAAAGAAACTGATAAACAGGAAACAAACTGGCACGATCACTGGCAGGAGCTGGAAGCATCATACATCCTTACTATGAACGGCAACGAGAGGGGCCGCTGGAGCAGGGTTTATGAAGGGAAGAGGAGCTTGCTTAAGTTAGGTGTGCTGATTGTAGTAAACTGGCAGGAGAGTTGATTACCAATTATGTCCAGGTGAGTATTGAGAAGGAAGAGAGGACAAGAGGGGGGGGGGGCAAGCAAACACACCAAAACACACCAAGCACACATCATTCATACTAAAAGGCAGAAAAATAATAAAATCACACACACCAGGCAGGCAAGAGTTACAGAGGAGGCACCGTGACATGTAGGTCTATACTCCAGTTATAGCCTTTTGCTTTCCTCTGTGACGTCAATACATAATTATCAATATGTTTTCTTTTCATGAAAATTGAACCACAACTGCTTGGCATCTGTTTGTTATAGGACCTTTCATATTAAATGTATTACATGTTAAATGGATGATTGGCTCATTATTATATTCTGTATGTATACCAAATATACATTTACAACTGACCTTAAGACTGAATGTGTTGTTTTGATACAGCAAGACTGTCATTTTAGGCAAATAATTTGGGCCGATTGTTAGCAACTGCTTGCTTCTACTGTCTTCCAGGACTGCATAATACTGTCCACCATGAGTGAACTCTTCTTTGGTTTCTAATCTTGTCATATACCGTAACTGTTTTACATCAACATCATCAGCATCATCATCACCATAGGGCCGCACAGTGATGCAGTGGTTAGCACTGTCGCCTCACAGCAAGAGGGTCACAGGTCGGGCTCTTCTGTGTGGCGTTTGCATGATCTCCCTGTGTTAGCATAGGTTTTATTCCGGGTACTCCAGCTTCCTCCAAAATGATGACTCTAAATTGCCCATAGGTGTGAGTGTGAGTGTGAATGGTTGTCTGGCTCTATGTGTCAGCCCTGCTATAGGCTGGCGACCTGTCCAGGGTGGACGCTGCCTTACCCCAGTGTCAGCTGGGATTGGCAGGCCCCCTGCGACCCCAAACTGGATAAGCAGTTGCAGATGATGGATGGATCATCATCATCATCATCATCATCATTATATTTATTACCATTTAAAAGAGTATGAAGACAAACCCATTTAAAAACATACATTTAGTGAAAACACTTGTGACAGCAAGAAGTCTGACAACAGGTGTAGTGTAAGTCTGGACCGTAATGTGGCACACACTGGTGTTTAGACTGAAAGAAAGGGCAATCAACACATGATTCAAACAATTTATTCATAACAGTCTGTTTTTATTGACTTCATTCATTTTTTTATTGTTATGGTTGTTTAAGCTACAGTAAGAAGCTGTGTGAATGAATGCAATGTAATTCACTCTAAAATCACTAAAAAGCTGCAATAGCCTGAGGCTAACCCTACACTAGCCTACAATATTTACAGGGTCGTTCATGAATTCACAGTTTCTGTTACTATTCACCTCAGAGTCTATTTCACACAAAGGACAACCCTGAATCTCTGCACTGGTATTATTTTTATTGCAAGTTTGATTTTCTTATAGAGGCGTGGCTAGGCGTAATCTGATTTCGAAACAAACTGTGATTAAAGTGACAATATATTTCAGGCGAGTGTTTCCAAGAAGAAAATCATGACGTCCAACAGGCATTAGGCCATCCTACAACCACGAGATGGCGCCAATGGTCCAATAATAACTGGTGGTTTGCTCTCAAGGTGGTGCAAATGGACCCACCTGTATGCAAAAACAACCACAGGACTCAAGGAGGGAGGATGAGAGGCAGCAAAGGATCAGGAAAGGATGAGAACTGATGGGTATAAAAACAGACAATCTGTATTTCATTTATATCTGTATATTCCTAAATAATATTGTATACAGTGTTATATTCGAATACCGCTCTCCCATTTCCGATTTAATATCATAGATTGTGGCTGAAATTAGGAAATCCCATATTTGGGGATTTTATGCTTTCATTTCTAACTGTTATAATTCTGAAAATGCCGTGCGTAAAAGTTCAAACCACTGTGCGTAATTTGATGAATATAATAATTCGCTCGTGAAAATATGTGTTGGTTCAAAGGTTGAAAGGGCTAAAATATTAAATGTTTATGTACAAGATTTTAGACATCTTGTTTACACACACCGTCGCCTCAGCAGCATCTACGTGACACGTTTAAATGTAGCATGCTGCTGAACCAATCGTCTAAAGACATTCATTTCTAACCAAATTAATCCAATATTTGCAAATTACCAAAATCTTTGCCAGCTCTCTTCGCCCGTTGCTGTGTTACCTGTGGTGTCGGTATATCTCCGGGTTGTCTAAGAGCTGCATTAAGAGTCAGTTGTAATGGTTGTTGATGTTAGTCAGGTTGTTGATGTTGTTGACACAGCTGATGTGGGACGGAGACACGGTGCCAAAGGGCCCTGGCGGCTGGAGATTGTGGGTGTGATACAGAGCAGCCGGAGGGGAACCGGGCCAGTAGGAGAAACCCGACGGCCCCACGCCGGGAGCCACGAGATTCAGTTTGGAGATCCCGGTGAAGGGAATCGGGGAAAAGTTACCCTGAAATTTGTAGATGGCCTGCTCCGTGGTGGACGGCTGGCACACTTGCGCCAAGCCGTGGAAATCAAACTTGTAGGCGTACCGCTTGCCGTGGACTTTGGTCATGATGTTCTTGTCGTAGTAGTAGCGCAGCGCCCGACTCAGCTTATCATAGTTCATGTTGGGTTTGCTTTTGCGCTCCCCCCAGCGCCGTGCCACCTCGTCCGGGTCGATGAGCTTGAACTCGCCGTTGGTGCCCTCCCAGGCAATGCAAGACATGTTGGTGCTGTCAGAGAGGAGCTCCAGCAGGAACTGCCACAGCTGGATCTGCCCGCTGCCTGCAGTATGGAAGAGACCAGTGATGACCAGTGATTTCAAGCTAAAGATCAAAACTTAAATTCAACTGATGAATCAGTAAAACAGAAATATTTGGTGGAAAACACACGAAAAACACATGTACTGGTACAGTCTGTGCAAATGGTTTGATTTGATTAGTTGTTGTTTTTAATCAGTTGTTTTTCAATAGTTGATGATGATGCTAATAATAATAATAATAATAATAATAATAATAATAATAATAATAATGATAATAATAGAGGCTATTGGCAAATTTTTTATAGACACAGCAGTGTTTTTAAAAGGCAAATTGCAAACTAACAGGAAACAAGATATGCAGAGAGACACGTTATTTTTGTATTTTATATTTTACATTTTGATATTTTGAATTTTAAGCATATATAGAATATTTTTTCCTTGGATAGCCTATATTTAAATGCATTTATATCATCCAAGTGTATCTTTAAACAACATGGTATTCTTGAATTTACGAATTCATACTTTTAAATATAAAATAGGTGCTCATATTTACAGATCATTACATCTTAAACATAGTTCGTCAGATGTTTTTTATACAAATTTATATTTTTTTAATTAAAAACGTCATAAATTTTGCCCTTTGCGCGTGGTTTTATGAGGCCTTAATGTCCGTTTAAGTCTATTATCACTTCATCCAGTGTAATAAATCAGTGACAACGAGCTGTGGAAGAACTGCAGACTCATTCTGGCCTTTTTAAATCATTATTATTATTATTATTCTGTCTTGAATTAATGTACCTGATTTCATTTTAATCATTTCTTTTACATTTCGATTTCGAGCCTGAGGATGGATGAGACATATTTTTGAGATGAAATAATTTTGGGGTGCAGAGCCCGTTATGGGGTGACAAGAATAACATCATAAGTCTAAGAGAAAACAAATCCAATATTATTTGTGACCAACAAACATAATGCAGCTGCAAACTGAGAGCATGGATAAAGCAGGCTGTTTTTTATCAATTAAAATGGCAATTTAGAGAAACCCAAATTAAATATGAACCTTTCAACATATTTAATCTTGCTATTATAATAATTAGGGCATTTTTGTATTAATGTGATAAACTTCATTGATTCCTCGAATTATTCCTACAGTTTTTTTTCCAAAAATCATATCGTTTGTATCAGAGGCTTTTCTTTAATAACACATCTACTCAAAATCTATTTTATTTATCTATATATTTTTGTTATTATTTCATCATCAATATTTTTCAAATATTACGTGGACTTTCATATCACAATAAGCTAAATAATATAAAATAACGGCGCCCTACATAACGATATTTATTATATTTGTCATTTTCTTACCTTTTTGTACTCCTGTGTTTAGTGGACCCCAAGATGTTCCTTTGCTTTCCTTCAACAGATTTTCTGTTGGATCTGAAATCAAAACAGACATACTGTCAGCATCATCAGATGTCTATTTCCATCCTGTTAAGAAATGGGCTTGTAATCTATTTCATATTATCTATAAATGATCCATTTTGTGAAGCAGTTATACTCATATTTTAATCTTGCTTTGCTGGGTTAAGAAATCAGTTTCACTGTTTCTATTTTTTAGAAATCAATTTCACATCCTTTAACAACAAGGAAAACAAGGTGAAAAACATTTTTTAAAAAAATGTTCATTTCAACATTTCATTAGAGAACTGAGGTTGATAAATTGCTCAAAAAAAAAAAACTACGAGAGCGGTGCGCACGATTTCAATTACTAAATTGAAATGTTAAAAATTTCTACAAAAGGTAAAATTGATTAAAATCCTAATTGTGTCCTCGTCCAGTCTCCGTGTAATGGGAGAAGCATGTCGTCTTCGCGGTCTCCTCTCCGAGAAGCCAGGAAACGCGTCCAGGAAAAAGGATTTCCGATTTCCGACAAAAGAGCAGACGGGCTTTCAGATTGAAACGGCTGAACAATGCTGAGCCCTGGAGACGGAGCAGCACCGCCTCGGGACTCCGACACCAAGCACAATTTAAAGATTTCTATTTCTATAACTCTTTAAAATGACGAACCTGAGAGATACATGTTGAACATGAGGTTTCCTCCGCAGTCCTGTCTCATTGTGTTCGCTTGTTCAGAATGGGTTGGATTTCATTTCGTTGGTGGCGGAGGAAAAGATTTTTATTAAACTTTATCTCATAACTGTGATCTGGAATAAATGCGGGTGGACAGATTGAAGTTTCCAGGCAACTGTCACTGGCCCCATCTCTGAGACAATATTCAGACAGCAATTTCCCCTGGTGCATTGCTTTAATTAAAAGAGCAATTTACCTCTGTCAGCCCGCCTGGTGCCCACAATAAAAAGAGGCCGATAGAAATTGGGCCCTTATCAATCCACCATCACAGTTTAATAAAGTTTCCGCGTTAAGATCTGAGTTTCTATGGTGAATTGAAGTGTTTGACATGGAAACCAGTTCAGATCCTCCTCACTTTTCCGCCTCTTTACCTCTTGGCAAACAACAAAGACTTATTTCATGTTGGGAAAAGAATATTTACCTTGAAGCGCACGCCTCAGTGCGCACGAGGAAGCAAGAACATTTCATCCCCTCTAACCTTCTGGTTGTGGGTTTAAGGTTATATAGCCTCAATCTGACGGTAATGAGGTTGTAACGTTAAAACCGTGGCTTCTGTCGTCATCATGTCCGCTCATATTTTTCTAATCTTGGGTGTTTTTCAGAGCCAGTGGACTGTGGAGCTGGATGGGCTCTATTGACTTGCCCCAGTCTGGTCTGGACTGCAGAGACAGGCTGAACATAGCTGCCACTTTCTTTAGCATTATTAGTATTATTAAAAATGTGGTGTTGTGAATTCATCAGTTGTCCCATTAACAAAGATACACAGAACAATTCAACCAACATTTAGATGCCACACAACATGAGGCTGATAAAACGGCTCTGTGATTATTTGAATAACTGTTAGAAATTGATTTATATCACCTATAAATCACAATCTCTCAACACCAATCTTTAACAGTGTTCAAGGTGATCAATCCAGGACTACATTGTTACAATCTAATGTCTACATTGACGCATTCTGGGGCGTTAAAAGCAACACATATATACATTTAAAAGAGGAAATTCATGTAATTTATGGGCATGACAAAGAAATGACATGATAAAGCTTTATCCATAAAGAAAAAACTTAATGATTTATTCAGGGAATAAATGCCATCTGTTAAATACAGGTAAACGTTAGCTGTAGAAGGTAAAAATTCCAGGTCACCTGTCACCATGGCTGATAGGTTTTCCGTGTATTAAGAAATATATGTAAAAAGTAATTCCTAGATTAGAAATAGTCAGGGATTGAGGCTACATAATCCATATTTCTACCATCTGGTACCACTGTGTTACAGTTTTAAAGCCTTGTACATAGATTTAAGAAAAGGCCAATGAAAACACAAGTGGCCAGTAGAAATATCCAGTGACCTGCTACAGTGGCAGGTGACGCACACTTGTTTCTCTCCCCATATTTTCTTGTCTATAACTCCATTGCAAGTGATGTGATCCAGAAGGCCACAGAGTTATTTTAACAGAGAAAAATGCAAACACTGTGACACTGACACACATTTGTGTGTTTTAGCATCTGGTTTGTCTTGATGAAAATTCAATATATGCTGTAGCTATGTGCCACGACTTCATGATCAGTGCTGCAGGAATCTAAATACACTTTCAGTTCAGAAGACATTACTTATCTTATGTCTTAGCTTTCCCTTGGAAAAGGTGGACATTTTGAAAAATATATAATTTCAAGTTTCAGAAGAAACTCTGGAAATGTGTAAAATACAAAACATTTGACCTGAAAAAAAACACAAAAAATACATTTATTTTTTTAACTGAATAAAAATAATACATTGAAATGAAGTAGTAATGCACACACCCAACTGAAAACCATCACTTTATACTTATAGTGCATATTTAACCTCTGTGTTGACTGAAATGAAAGTAAACCTGATTATTCATCTATTACCTATCTTGTCAGGGCGCTTGTCAGGAGCAGCCCCCTCACTCTGACATCTCTCCATTTGATGCATGTATATGGGTCCTGTTTGTGCATGTGTGTGTCTCGGGTCTGCATGTACCGTGTATAAGTAAAAATAACAGAGTGTAAAAATTGAATTTCCCCTAGTGGGACGAATAAAGGAATATCTTCTTCTTCTTCTTCTTCTATCTATTTGCTCTGTAATGTGTCACCTGACTGAGATCAGAAAAGCACAACTGTATACTGCAGGTAACTGCATATACTGTAGGCTATGCAGTATATTTTTATGACAAGTTATTTTGTTTGTTAACTACCTAGTTAGGCTATAGCATGCATTTTTATACAGGTAAATCCCCATTTGCATCATCAGGTTTTATAAAAACAGATTGCATCAGACTATGAAGGCCTTTGATTGTCCTATTAGTTTACAAAATAAAACTATAAGATGTAATTTCAAGGTTTTTCCTCTCAGACAAAGTGGAGAACATGCAACCCATCAATGCAAAATTAATTAGCAAATTTCCCCATGCCCCTTCTTCCGGGACTGTAAAAAATGTATTTTCCATTCATCACATGGCAGCAGGTCCTCAGGTCTGGGCTCTGTAGGTGTGTCTCTGGCGTCCCAGACTTGCTTTAGCTGCCTGTGTCCAAGTATGAGTCGCAGGCAACTTAAAACAAGCCTCGAAAGCTGGACTGTATCCACTGATGTAGTGGTAGATAAGTAGATGAGGCATGAGGCAAGAAATGCACTGACAGAAAGAAAAACACATGCATAAACACACCAGAAAAACATTAATCTGTTCCATTTCTATTAATTCTATTATCATATCACATAAGTTTGTTGCTACATATTGATCATCTGATGATAGTCAGTAAATTAAACTGAGGGATGTATGAATTAAAAGCAGGTTAATCTTGCATAAATCAGTGTAGTATTTTGGGACAAACTGGATATACACAGGCTAAATACCATGTTTTCATCTGTTTAACACATTCTTCAATTTTAAAGAAATCAATCATTAGATTATAACTGTCATCAAGAACCAATGCAAAGTTCCTGTCAAGAATTTAACTTACCTCGGTGCTGAACTGTGTGGTCAAAGAAGCAGAGTTTGCAGCCTACTACACTGCTCAAGTGTCTCTCCTCTATAAGTCAAGCGGCTTTAATCAGTCTGCAGAGGAATGTATGTTTGAGAAAGGTGTGTGTGCATGGTTACACATTTATTAAAAGATCCTGTTTTTTTGGGTGTGGGACAGTGAGACGGTGCACGCTTGTGGGCGTGTAACACGGAATCCCACGTCCTGGATTAACAGGAGGAGTGTGTGGAGGTAAACACACTCCAGGATCCCTGTGACTGTAAGATAAACATAATGGTGCCACATTACAATAAACAAACAAGTGCTAAGCTACAAAACTTTTAAAAGGGAGCTGTGCACAAAAGTTATTGTGGGGAAATAAACCATCAAAATACAGACTATCAACCAGGGTTTTTTTTTTTTCCTTTTGCATAAATCAGAGTGACTTTATGGTTATCAGAATCCTGAGAGCCTCCTTCTGATGAGTGGTCTCAGATGAAGCCTAGCTCCTCACCTGTCTGGTCTGCTTTTGCTGCACATATACACAGATCAGCCATTACATTAACATTATGACCACTGATTGGTGAAGTGAATAACATTGATTATCTCGTTACAACGGCACCTATCAGTTGGGTGGGATATATTAGGCAGCAGGTGGACACTTTGTCCTTGAAGTTGATGTACTGGAAGCAGAAAAAAGTGTAAGGATCAAATTGTGATGGCTAGATGACTGGGTCAGAGCATCTCCAAAGCTGCAGCTCTTGTGGGATGTTCCCAGTCTGCAGTGGTCAGGACCTACCAAAAGTGGTCCAAGGAAGGAAAACCAGTGAACCGGTGACAGGGTCATGAGCAGCCAAGGCTCACTGATGCACGTGGGAAACGAAGGCTGGCCCAATCCAATAGAAGAGCTACTGTAGCTCACATTGCTAAAAACATTAATGCTGGTTCTGATAGAAAGTGTCAGAACACACAGTGCATCAGAGTTTGTTGCGTAGCTGCAGACCGGTCAGGGTGCCCATGTTGACCTAATGTTATGGCTGATTGGTGCACATCACAACTTCTGTGATTTGTAAAGATAAAACCATAATAAGGATTCAATAAGGGTTGGGGATGGTTGGTGGATGGAAGGTTTTCAGTTTCAGGTTAAACTAATCAGTGTACTACATAACATTAACTGTCACTGAAACCATTTACTTCATTAAATCATTCTTTGATGTTAATTCAAATTCAAATAAACAGTGGGCTAAGTCACAAATGCATTGCCACAAAGATGAGAACAGGAATGTTTAGTAACTCATGGAAAGTTGCTGTTTTGGACAAACATAGCTTTCACAGGCCAGTAAGTAATACAACGTACAGTAAAAGGACTGAGGGAATAAATGGATGGGTTTCATGACTATGTCTTTATTTGACATTGTAGCACCACCAACCCATAAAATAAGCTTGAGGTGGTTTGGCACTAGAAAACTTTTACAAGGGATGTTGAAGAACTGGTTGATGAGCAGGAGTACTGCAAAAAAGTGTGGCATTTCTTAACACAAAATTTACTGAAACTAAATTATACCAAAGAACCACCAAAGAAAAGCAAGCTGCCAACTCCTTCTTCCCCACATGCTCTCAGTGAATGGGGTTTTACCTTCTCAGCCTCACTTAATTGGAACCAACCATCTGCCCAGGTATGTGAGTACAGGGGGAACTAAATCCAACAAGTGTCCAGATTCATGCAGAATAATGAACAGACCATTAATACAAGATTTCTAAGTTACTGCTGGCATCTCAATCTGTCTATGGGCACCCATACATACCAATGAGCACACTGAACAACATAGAATATCATTTACTGCAGAGCTAACTCACCTATCTTACAGCTTAACAGAGTCCAGCCCCTCCATGGTAAGAAGACACAACTAGACAAACCTGTTGACACTTTCCTTGATCAGCAGGTAACGCTGAGCAGCTGGTCAGCTCCAACATCTCAGGCAGAGCAACCAATCTTATGAACCCATATACAAACTAACTAAACAAGCTTGTGTCATTTAAACACCTTAACTGATCACCGTGGATCAAATAAAGTGAAATACTGGGCTGAAATGAATAATGAAGCAGATATAAAAACATTGTTAATTTTGGGAGAGCAGGGCCCAGTGAAAAGGGAGAAAACATTTTCACAGTAGTATTTTGCCTTTACGTCTGGTCTCAGGGCAGTCAACAGTCATCTCATAGGCCCAGTATAAAAGAAACAGAGCTCAGGACTACAAGTCTACTTTCAGTCAATGTCAAATGACATTATGTGCATGACATTTGTCTCTCTAAGGACCTCTCAAGGCCAGCTCTAGACCTTTTGGTGCCCGACATTTGAATTTGGAGTGAAGGTTCAAACTGCAGCCCCGTAAACACACATCAGACATCACAATGGTTTTAGGACAAATATTAAGATTTTTATTTTCATAAATATGTGTATTTATGGAAATATAAATAAACAATTTGTCCCTGTTATTGTTGGCTTAAAAAAGTTTAGTCAGTTTCACTACAATTCACAATTTTATTAACAAATAAGTGCAGCTGGGCAGATGAAGATGTGTGAGAAAGAGATTTAAATTATATCATTTATTTGTTCATTTATTACCAGAAAGCAGAAGGTGGTGCCCTGGTGCCTATGCCTTAATCCAGCCCCGGACCTCTGCTAGCCTTTTTTGAATTGCTTCAAGAGAAATTAAACAGTTTAAATAAGGACGGCTAGATATGAGCCGACGCCACGGAGAAGCTGGACTGCTTGTGTTTTTGTCAGCACACTGAGATACAGTATTTACAGTGATTCTACTGTCCCTCCTTGTCTGGAACACATCGAACAGGCAAAGCAAGCAAGAGCAAGAGAGCTTGAATCTGAATTCATTATATTTTCAAATGATAATTCATGTTAAATGTTTTACTTAAATGTTTATGTGTTTGTTGAGTACTTGATTGGACAGAGTGTATGGTTTACAGCTTCTCACTTTACTGGCAAACTGGGATTGTAACAGTCAAAGAACAAATAATAGAAACAAATGATGATCTCGTGCTCTTGTTTATTGGAAATAAGAATACAGTCTGACAAGAACAATGTTACACATGCTAAGGCCTAACAGAGAGATTTGAATCAAATCTTTCCATGTATTTTCACTAAAAGGCTAAATATGTCTTTTAAATAAATACAATGCAAAAACTATCTCTGGTAACAGCCTGCTCTATGAAGCTAAGAGAGAATAAGGGGCTCTGATTTTGCAGTGCTTGTGCACCTGTGTTATGACTGTCATAGCCAAGGTGCAAAATGATAGACAGCTCAGTGTAGCCAATCAGATTTTGATTTATTTAATTATGGTGATCATTGTAAAAAGAAAAAGGAATACCGACAAACAGTCTCTAGTTTTGAAGAAAAGCCTTTATTTCCTATTTCAAGAACATGCTTTAGCATGGTAGAAGAAGTAGATACTTAGATATCCATACATGCAGAGCCACAGAGTGATAGAAAGGGTTTGTCCATCTACTGTTCTGTGACAGCGGTCTGTCCAGGGTTCAAGTTGAGGAAGGGGTTCAGGGAGAGTTTGTTTTTTATTTCAGGCAGGCAGAAGGAAGGCTTAGTGCTGGATCCTACGAATGGACTGCACCTGGTTGGTGTGAGCCTGGGTGCTGTACTCGTTGTAGTTTCTGTACTCGCCTTGGTGTCTGTCTCTCTCCAGGATGTACTGGTAGCCACGGTAACCAGGGAACTGGTAGGCCACCCAGCTGCAGAGAGAGGGAGAGATGGGGGATGGGGGGATGAGCCAAGGTCATCTTTAAACAAGCCTTTCAACAGACATATAGTTGACAACTGGCATCTTTCTATCATGTGTTACAAAAGTCACGCTTGGTGACTGGATGCTGCGAAACACAGACACTAATAAACCAAGAGGAAGATGGAAAACTTACGCTCCCGAGTTGACTTTGATGGAGGGCACCTCCTTACTGCACCAGCCCATGGCCTGTAGGGAGGGGTAGTCATCGCACATCTCGAACTTACGGCCCTGGAAGTCCTCACACTCGTACAGGGTCACCTTGCTGTCACTGTGGTTCTGCAGAGAAAGAGAAGGAGAAGGGAGGTAAGCCAGGTGTTGTAGCTGATAGAGGCTGGCAAGTAACATGAGAAAAAAGGAAGGATGTGGTAACTTACAGCGCACTTGATAGGTCTGAAGGAAAGCATGTGCTCGGTTCTGTAGCTGCTGTTTCCACTCCAGGCCTCATAGCGAGGGTAGTCGCCCTTCTCCAGGATAAACTGCTGTCCCTGGAACTCTGGGTACTCATAACCAACCCAACTAGACAGTGGAGAGATGAGAGACCATGGGCAAATGTTGAGGTTAAATGAAAAGACAATGCGTAAAATATCTGCAAAGAAATAAGAAATTCAGAAATTTTCAATAATGAGCCACTAAATGTGAAGTAGAGCAACACTGAAACGGTCCTTTTCGGTAAACAATAGAGTCCAACGCCCACAGAATGACCTGGAGTGAAAACAACATGCAGCCTCTTTTGTCGCTGGGAGCACAAAGCAAACATTAAATACTGCTGCCGCTGCTGCCGCTGCTGCTGCTGCTGCACCCAGGGCTTTTTATCTGATCGCCAGTCAGTCAGTCGATCTGGCTCACAGCCGGCAGCTGCACACAGCCAACTCATATCACAACAGGGATACACTTGGATGCATGCACACACACGTGCAAAACGCTACATGCCAAGCAGCAATGCAATAACAACACAGGCTGTAATTCATGGTTTCTGTTATTCTGCCTTTTCTGTGTTGAGTAGTGTCAGTGTTTGAGTTGTGTGTGCTTTAATCAGACTTTTTCAAGCAGATGAAATTAGAATTGCATAGAAGAGTAAATAATGTGATTTTATTGGATATTATGGGAGAAAAAGGCTTTTTTAAGCAGAATTGTTTGTTTAATAAAATATTGGAGGAAGACTCCAAACCAACATACTATGAAATTAAATTCACTCTCAGTGTTACTCTAATATTATGTACGCCGTTAGTGTAACCACATTCTAGCAGGTCAATGACCCAAATCTACCTTTATCACTAAGATACTAAAACTTAAGTATGAACAAACATTGTAAAATTAATATCATACTGAAGGAGAAACAGGAACGGGCAAAACACTAGTCATAAAATGAATCCAGAAGAGGTCAAGAGGTGAAAGGGAAGTGACTTCTATGATAGCTAGAAAAACAGAGACAGCAGAAGGGAAAGAAAACCAGTAATGTGGACTTACGGTCCATTCTCAACCTTGATGGAGCGGATCTTGTTGAAGCCCCTCTCCATGATGTTCTGGCACTCCAGCATGAACTCACAGCGCTTCCCCTGGAAGTTCTCCTCCTCCCAGACTGTGATCTTGTACTGGCCCATCTGCTCCATCTGTTGAGTGTTCATGGCTGCTGCTTCTCCCTTAGGGGTTACTCTCTGAAAAAGGTACGAAAACAGTCAGTGTTAATAGATGGAAAATCACAACTGCATGTCCTGAGTAGGTATAATGTTAACAAGACTAAGGAAAGTGAATGAACAGCTGTACCCTCATCTTGGTTAAAACAGATTCAAGGAATCAAACAACCCAATTTAACCCAATAAACTGATGCTGCCCTTTATCTAAACTCACAACTACAATCTTTGTATATTAGCCTGATGAAAAGGAACTGCTGAAAAGGCTTTTTAATAAAAACAAATAGCTGCAGCAGTGCCTTTTTATTTAGAGTATATTCCTGCACCTTTAACCTGGAAAAATATATCTCCCAAAGGTGTCACAAGAAGTAAAAAATTCCACTCATTCATCATTTTTCCATTTCTCCACAGCACAGATTTGCCTCTGCTTCCACTGAAGAGATTCAATCAAGAACCACAGACATGTCTCCTGCCTGTAAATTATACTGTGCACAACCACCGTTGCATGAAGCAAATGCCACAACAGCAAACATATCTGTAAGAGATAGCTTAAAAGCATGCATACTGTCTCCAGTACAATTAGTTAGTTAATCAGTTTTACTTGTGGAATTAACCATTTCTAACTTCTAAGAAGTTTGCTAACCATAAAAAATAGCACATTACTGGTTTTGACGGAAATAATTGTATGATGGTTACAGGCCAAACACAAGCACATCAGTAAGGCATCATCTTGCCAACTTTCCCTGTTAAAATGACTGCGGAAATGTTAACCAGTTTTTCCTAAAAAGCAGCACTATGACGTGACTTCCATGTTTTTACTTCTTAGCAAATTCAAAGTGCATCCATAGCTGTCTATCTATGAATATGGGCAGCATGTTGGTGGCTCCACCCCAGTACACATAGCTGTCCCCTGATTGCAGTAGCTGAGTCTGAGGCAGTGTGTTGGTATACTTACAGACGGTACTGAGGTGGGACAGATCCAGTATAATCAATGTCGGGGGAGAGACCCTCGCCAGTGTTTTTATAGGGCCGGGCCCCCTGGACCTGCGCCACTCCATTTGCCCAGCAGCCTTGCACACTCAGCAGCTGAGCGGACCAGCTGAAAGGGGAGCATTAGCCTGGCGCTTTGTGGAGGCTCCAGAGCACCATTGTCCTCAGAGCCCAAACTAACCTAGTCATCAATATGGCAGCCACTGTCAGAGGCAAAACGGACCCAGGGCTATACAATGGCAACGCACTGACACAACAGTTTGATTGGTGTGGAGGGATAATAGACACATTCTGTGAGCTGATCCCCCTCTCTCTCTCACTCTCTCTCTCTTTGCTGAAGGTAAACTGGATACTAAACTAGAGGTGGGGAGAGGGCCAAGGCATCCCACACAGAGAGGTACTAATTTCATCTGGAGGGCATCCTCATCTTCCTCTTTTCCACTGGTTGATCTGGAAAGAGCAGCACTGAGCAGCACTGATGGGAAACCTGCTCTATACTCCTGTGCATACCCATGTTTATGGCTTTGAAATAGGTAGTTTTTCATATACAGTGTGCTACAACAGTGCTATCTGGGGTCTGGGCCCAAAAATCAAAAGGGAAACACCAGGATTTGTCTCCTTTGAGGTTGTCAGAATTAGATTTGTTCATGTATAACTAAAATCACAATGACTTGCAGGATAATTTATACAAAAGACGGGATATAAAACTATTTAAATTATTTAAAGCTAAAACATTTTTTGTTACGTTGTGGCAAAATCTAATGAAATATTCTCTTCAATCCAAATTTGTTGGTGTTTAGCCTTTGAAAAGCAGCATTTTCACTATGATCAAAAACCTATTAACTCTCCCACTTGATGCCTACAAAGTGAGGTACACTGTATTAATGAGGTGGTCCAGCAGCAATCTAACAAGACCACAAATTACATTTATTTAACCACAATAACGGCTCTATTATAGTACATTAAGTCATTACAAAAAAAGAGATCATATTATGTATCTGCAGTCACTTGGCATATCTGGCATATCACTTTATTCATGTTGACGTGAGTTTTAGTCATTAAAGAAAGTTGATTTTAAATTCAAATAATTTAATACACTGATCACTTTATTTAAATTAAGGGTTTTTTTTGAGGATTTGTATTTTTTTATGGTAATATTGTCCAGGGAGACTCAGCTTTTCTTAGATACAAGTGGGGGGGGGGGGTCTTCAAGTGAAATAGGTTGGGAACCACTGTGCTAAACAATGTCATTGGGCTTATTCATATCACAGTATATGCTCCATAGACAATGGTGTACCCTGTAGCTTACCTACACAACTACACTAGGTCTCTGGTCATACATGCATACATGTAAAACATAAAATAGTAAAGAAAAACGTATTTTATTATAAGAAGTAGGAAAAAATAGTCCTTCAGGGAGAATAATAATGAGATTTAAATGTCAGGGCTGAGTGAAATAAGAAATAAAAGGTAGGTTTCATAGAGAAACAGAACATATATAACATTCAAAAACAACACAGGAAGTGTCTGAATGTTTATATTTTAAGCTCTGTCTTTATCTCAAGTCTGATTTCCATAGAACGCTCCATAGAAACAGAGAAATTACAGGTATATTATAGATATTTCTGAATGAATCAGGTCTGACTTTTTCCCCTTGTATTTCAAACAGTAATATCTCTCAAAGCTTCAGAAAACAAGAGTAACATTAATGCCTCACATGTTGTACAGTGTTGTGATTTACATTGGGAGTGACACCTGGTTCAAATACTGTGTTTCTACTGTTTCTTTATTTGATTATGGGTTTGCCTTTGTTGTTACTTTTCCGCAAACAGCTACTGAGAAACATCACTGGCACTTTTAGTAACATCATGAATGAAAACCATCTCACTGTCATGTATTATATTTTTCTTTTGTGTCTATTATTATTATAGTAATTTACTGTTATTGGTATTGTCTCTTTCTCTTTGTGTAAAGCCAAATCCCTGCTAATGCAATACATATTTTCATCCCTATAATATAATATACAGCATGTAATTGGATTCAGGAAACAAACAAAAAGAAATATTTAAAATATGTGATAGCAGTTATTGCAAACTAAACCCACATTTTTTGTATTCTCACACTGTTGTTTTATCTTGCAGGTTTTGTAATTTTTAAATAGTGTCACATCGAGCAGAAGGATTTTCCTTCATCATTGGTGACATCTAGTGGTTAAGGTGTTTATTACATTCAGGGTGGCAGAGACTTAAAGCGAGCCTGCTTTGTTTAAAATTTTTGCATGTAGTGTGTGTGTGTGTGTGTGTTTGTGTGTGTGTGTGTGTGTGTGTGTGTGTGTGTGTGTGTGTGTTTGTGTGTGTGTGTGTCCATGTGTGAGTTGTCTCCTTGTATGAACAGCTTTCTCATTGTCTTCTGTTAACCCATTCATTGTTCTTGTCTCTACATGTGTGTATCTCTTTTGTGTGTGTGTGTGTGTGTGCGTGTGTGTCACCGGAGGCCTTGTGCCAGAGCAGGTGATGAGCAGGTGAAAGGACAGGCTTATATAGACACAGATGTTTGTGTGTGTGTGTTTGTGTGGGCGTGTATTACTATATGTTGTGGGGGCATGAATCTGTTTACACAGTCACATTTTGGGGACTTGCCTTCGTTTTGGGGACAAAATGCACATTTCCATAATGTAAAACATTATATTTTAGGGTGAGGACTTATTTAGGGTTAGGGTAAGGTTAGGGTAATGATTAGGGTAAGGGGTAGGGTTAGGCAAGTAGTAGTTACATTTAAGGTTAAGGTAAGTCTCCAGGAAATGAATATAAGTCAAAAGTCTTCAAAAGCCTTTTGTGTGTGTGTGTGTGTGTGTGTGTGTGTGTTTTGTGTGTGTACGTAAGCATAAGGATCAACAGCTGATTCAACTTATCACACCCAGTGAAGAAGTATGAAAGAGATTTGTACATGTGCTACTACCTGAACTACTTAGTGTGTCACACACACACATGCACGCACGCACATGCCACACACACACACACACACACACACACACACACACACACACATATACATGTTTCCATGACTTTTGAGTACATTACATTGACTTACATTCATTTTTCTGGAGATTTACCCTAACCCTAACTGTAACTGCTACTTGCCTAATCCTAACCCAAAATAAGTCCTCACTCGAAAATATAAAGTTTGATGTTATGGAAATGTGCATTTTGTCCCCAAAATGAAGGCAACTCCCCACAATGTGACTGTGTGAACCGATTCATGTCCCCACAACATATAGTAATACACACACACACACGTTTGTACAGCTGTCTTTGTGAGGACACTCATTGATATAATGCATTCCCAAGCCTCTTACCCTAACCCGAACCATCACAACTAAATGCCTGTCCCTGACCCTTACCCTAACCCGAACCTAAACCTAATTCTAACCTGGACCTTAAAACCAAGTTTGAACCCTCAAAAAGGCCTTTGAAGGTCAGTCTGAAGGTGAGGACTGGCCAAAACGTTCTCACTATCCAAAAATGTCCTCACTTTCCAAAAATGTCCTCACTCTGAAGGCCTAAAACTCAAACTGGTCCTCACAATGATAGTTTTACAAGAACACACACACACACACACACACACACACAGCTCATTTCCCTGTTAAATACAGCTGGTAGTATTTGCATGTGTCAATGTCAGTGTGGTCCAGTACAGAGCCAGTACTGTTCTAATTTGAATCCTTATCATGCTGTATATATATAAAAAAAAACATTTTTCTTCTGTCTGGTCACATGACACATCTACTGGTTGCTTGTTTCATATCATTGAGGAAGCAGGTACAGGATCACACATTGATGAAAACGTTTGTGTGCATCTTTTATCATGAGAGAGACTTCTGATTCACCAGAAAAAAGTCAGTTCTTTATGTCTGCAGCAGGTCAAAGGTCATCTATACATTTGACTGAGGCCATCAAATATGAAACACAATGGATGGCAGCTTTCTAATGGTGTGCTAAGCAACCACACACTGGGATCACTTATCTGATTTCACAGCATGGTAGCGTAATGGTCAAAGAACAGGAGATCATTTTATGTTACCAGGTGCACACTACAGCGTGGTGAAAACACTTTTCCATTATATATTTTTTTTTTAAATCCAAGGGTAATAATAAATCATTATTATCAACAACTCATCCTTGGGAAGTTTTGGAGTTCAGACTTCTGAGTATAATGTTCTTCATCACACTAGCTTTTCCATCATTTTCCACTGTCTCCGCTCAAATGGTCTCCGGGTCTTTTAACTGTCCCAAAGTCCAGGTTAAAAACAAAGGGTGGTCCTACCTTTGCAGTACTGGTTCCCCGACTCTGGAACAGTCTCCCACTGAGCATCACATCAGCTGACTCTGTCACGACATTTAAATCCAACCTTAAAACTTTTATAGAATGGCTTATCTAATCTGCTGAATTTGAGTTTTTTGTGTCTTTTTGTACTGATGTATATGTGAATGTACTGTATGTGCATATGTAACTATACGAATATGTATATGCATGTTTCTTTATTTACTTATTCTATTGTTTTTATTTTATTATTTATGGTTCAATCTTTTCTGCTGTCTGTGTTGAGTTTTTACTTGGAAAGTATTTTGTGCTTTGGGCTTGAGTGCTCTACAAATAAATTATGTATTACTATTATTATAAATGATGGCATCATATCATTAATTATCATAATCATACAGCATTTGATGTTTTTGTTTATTTATCCAACCCACACAGTGCATGCACATTTTAATGGACGCTCACACACTTTCACATACGCCAGTATCCTCCACTCAGTAGCCAGTTTATTTATTTATTTGTTTTTGCTGTACTATAGTCATTACATTTGTGTGACCAGCTTTTCATTGTCTTTTTACTCCCAGTAACATTAAAAAATATAGATATTTCTAAACAACGTTTTGCCACTTGTACATTTTTATATAATAACATGTAATATTTAATGTCCTTGTATAGATTGGTTGCAGGGCAGGAAGTGTGTTAATGCTGCTGAGAGAGATTTTGTTTTCTGGCTCAGTGCGAGTCCCAACTATTTGAATAGTCAGTGAATATACCTGCACACACACACAAACATGTTTGCATGCAAGCACGCACACACACACACACACTCACACACACACACACACACACAGTGACATACAGATTGCACTGAATAAACGACCTCCTTCAGGTGGAAGGTTACCATGGTGACTAAACCAGGTGAGGATGATGCGTGCAGGACATCTGCTCCCTCCGCCTCCACTCGTCCCTGCTGATCTCTGCACGGACACCCAAGCAGCTGGACTTACTGTCGGACAAACAGAGAAATGCTGCGGAGATTATAATGTGTTCTGTGCTAGTGTCACGGTGGACGTAGACAGGCTCATAGAGAGAAAATCAGTATTGACTTGTGATGACAGGCGCATATAAACACACACAATGCAGTTGGCAGAACACACAAGAGACTATTTTGACAAAGCACAAATCATTCATCAGTTCATATTTGTTCTATTCATTTCCTTTTTCTAAAATAAAAGCAGCTTATTATCATAGTTATTATTTGTCACTGAAAAAAGATGCGCTCATTTTTGTTTCTAATATAGAATATCTCACTGCTTATTGAGATCCATACTCCATATCATCAGAAAGTCAGGTAAAGGTAAGGGGCAGCCAACCAGGAGAGGGAACAGGCACTGAATATTTGCATGACTCTTTATTATCGGTAACTGTCAGAGGAAACAGCACACAGCCTACAGGCAGCCACACACACACACACACACACACACACCCTTTGGGAATCACTCTACCATTTACAGATAGCAGCAAACAGTTTGACAAGCAGCACAAATGTAATCATGTCGCTGCTGTACAGATACAAACGGTGGTCTTAATGGTGCTGATACAGAGGTCATGGAGTCACAGCCGGGGCGGCAGGAGTCCTGAAATAGGAGAAAGTGAGCTTTGGGGTTTCCTGGTTGTCAAGTCAATTGTATTATGTTTGTATTAGAGGGCTTTTATACATGCAACTCTGTCATTGTACCCTTCATTTAGCCATTCAACATCGTTAATGTGGAGGAAAAGGAGGAAAGGTCAGGAAGAGCAACCGTTCTACACGCAATACACGTAGCAGAAGAATTTTATGTATAATCACAACAGTATTAATTACATAGTAAATAGCACATGGCATTTATTGCTTAAAACATATTTGTATATGTATCATTTGTGTGTATGCTTTCTCTGTTTCCATTTAGCTGACTAAACAGGCAAGGAATTAATAATAATAATAATGCTAATAATACATTTTATTTATATAGCACTTTTCAAGAGACCCAAAGACACTTTTCACAGATAAAATGGACATCATAAAAAAATACAGCATAAATCACACAGCATCAATCACACATTAAAAGCAGTTCTAAAAAGGTGAGTTTTGATTTGTGTTTTGAATGTGGACAGGCTGGTGCAGTCTGATGTGTTAATATAGGTAAATTAACATAAAACCTAAAAAAAAAGGACAGAATGGAATGGATAATGTTAAAATGTGTCTATATTGCATGTTTTTACATCATCTGGCTCACATGGGTGTCTCCTACTGTGTCTTAAAGAAATGAAAGTAACGATGAATACGAGGTTTTCAGTGAAAATATTTGTCAAGTATAGAAAAAGGACTTTATAACCAATGTAACTGCTGCACAGTGGTCCTGCAGTTTTGACATACAGTATCTGGCCTCTTTGAACGTGCTTCAGCTGTCTCATGCTGCTATGAAAACTCACACCAAGAAGGGTAATTTGTCAGGCCTGTTTTAAAGATGACTACATAGCAGTGTATGGAATATTTCCCATCTGTCCCATACTGTTTCAAATGAATATATACATACAGGTCTTTTGTTTTTTACAGAAAAAAGCAGCAGGTGTCTAAGCCGCCACATTGAGTCTAAACAAATTAGCTGATCGCTAATAGTGCTCCTGGAGCTGGTAGGAAGGGTGTAGCAGCAGCAGCAGGACCAGTTGGGAGAGTCAGTTTAAACTGCGGCAAGGTAACCAGGATACTGAGGAGTGTGAGCTTTCCCTTCCTCTGGCTTTAAACAAATATTGACTCGAGTTTAAAGTAGAGGCAAACAGGCTTTCAAGTAAAGAATGGCATGTTGGGCGGGCTTTCTAATAATGTCTCTACTTGTAAGGTGATGATGTTTCTTGAGGTAATAGAGTGAAGGAACAGTTTTACCAAGAAAAATGTTAAGGGGATAATCTGCAGGAGGGAACAAAGCTATTAAAGATTCAGTTTGCAGACATGCTGTACTGTGGGACAAAGACATCCAAATGTTACAAAGGCACCACTCAAAATGTATTTTAATTATATGACATAATGTGTTTGACTTTCATAGAAAGTCATTGTTGGTCATTTATCATTTTTAAGCACAAAAAGCATGGTTTTACTTGGATCATTCTTGGCTTTTTGGCGATTTTAAAGCATGAGTTTGAACCTTATCTTTAACAGAAAATTTTCTTTCTCATATAAATTCATTATTTTCATAAACAATAAGTCAGTGTTTAAATTGGTCAGGGATCTGTTTGTGTTTAATGTGTTGTGGCACTGCATGTCATTCTGGATGCCATTATTCTTTTCTACCGGATAAATAAGTGTTGTTTTTGGATGAATTTATCTGTTTGAAGCGGGAATGTAAAATGTCAGTTTAATCTTTGGAAAGGTGATATAGTGCAGCTGCACCGACTTCCAAATCACCTTGCTTCATCACCTGAGAGTGGTTAAAAGGAAAACACCAGTGTTCATTTACACAATAAGGCACTGAAAGGAAGATATACTCTTAAACTCAAGGAACAATAAATTTAATGAATGGTAAAAGTGTGATGGCTGAATGCTGCATTCAAATGGCAGATGGCCCATATCAGATGTCTGGTGTGTGTGTGTGTGTGTGTGTGTGTGTGTAATGTTTAGTTAATGATTAACATAACCTCCCATTAAGCCCATCTCTGTGCTCCCTGGCGCTCGCCTGCAGCTTCGCTTCATGACGTAGGAGATGGACGGTAATGAATAGCCCCCCAGTGGAAAATACATGTTGTCAACATGAGTGTGCCAACGGGGAAAATGATTATCAGAAAAGCACCAAAGGGAGATACGGAGATTATCATCCGTATCGTTGTAAATGTCAACCTGATACCAACCAGGGGCAGTTCGTTAAAACAGGAACACACTGCTGGCTGAAGAATAAACAGGGAATGACCATCACTGTCAGTTACAGCTTTATCAGCAGTGCAGAATCATTACTGGCCTGAACCGACAGGTGTGTCTGCTAAAAGCCAGAAGGTCATGAATATGACTGAGATTCATAATTTCACTTTTACCTTTTTAGTAAAAACAAGAAAACACATGTTGGATTTAACTTTTTTTTTTTTTTTATCTATGAACTTCCCGCCTTGATAACCTGAGTCAGTCAAACAAATTCACCCTCTGTGCTTTTCTTTTTTTTACCTATTCAACACAGATGTATTTAATTATCTACTCACATGAGTCAGGAAATTACTTTTCCAGTTTTTTTTAAGTTGACTTTTGGATGAATGATTGTGACTCCAGTAGTCAGGTAACATGTTGTCCAAGGCTGACACGGCTCTCTTTTGAGCATTGCCTGCAGCCAGCTGTATGCAAATAAGGCAATCTATTGAGTGGAATAAGCTACACCTGGTGCTTCAGTTACTGAGACTATGCTGTTATCAGGTCATCTTAGATGGAGCAATGGTCCTCATTCATTGCTGATGTGTTTTCTTACAAATACCTTCTACATTTGTGAAGATTTTCAAGACTTTCATTACTCTAATTTGGCTCAGCGTGGCCGCAATACCTGGTCTTACCCATCTGGCAAACTTTAAAATAACCCAACCAAAACCAACACTCCATTATTTGACTGAACTGAGGCTTGACAGTGTTAACAACAGTGATGCAACAGTGATGCTGTGTCTTTTCCAGTAGCCAACCCGTACCTGCATAACGCGAGCCGAACGAACAAAACTTCATCTTCAGGTATTGTACGTGTGGCTCAACGTGAAGCAAATACGGACATGAAAAAGTCACAAAAAACGATCACAGCGTGACGATGATCCAGTTGATCCAACGTAACAGCTGGCTTCTCTGCTGTCGGATCACCTTTGGAGGAAGATTTGGAGAAGTTAGAACACCAACATGTTACACCCTTGTGAGAAGTGACGGAAATAAGAGATGAATGAAGCCTACCTTTAGAGGAAGCAAAGTGATGAAGGCCAAAATGTGCAAGCTTGGTCAGCTTTGGCTCACCTTTACACGCACTGAATGTGTGTTGTGTGTGACAGGTATACACCTTTTATACCTCTACGTGCTCTCTCTCTCTCTCTCTCTCTCTCTCTCTCTCTCTCTCTCTCTCTCTCCCCGCCCCTCATGGATGAAAAACTGAGGATCCTCAGGGCGAGCATAGACACCTGTCGCATGGTGCTGTTGCTCTGATCCAATATTGACATAAAGGGGGAGGGGTGTGTGTGTGTGTGTGTGTGTGTGTGTGAGAGACACACACACACACAAAATGCATTTCTCTTACCAACCCTTCCCTCCATCCAAAGCCCCCTCCCTCCTCCTCCTCCTCCTCCTCTTCCTCCTCTGTGCCAGGCAACGTGTCTGACCTTTGTGCCTGCGTCCATCTGTAAAAAGGTGCATTGTAAGGTCGCTACCTGCCGACTCACTTCGTTGTGGGCATCATTTCCATATCATATGCCTTGCAAATGACTTTCTGCTGATGGCTGGTTCACCTTGCCTGACAACTTTGGGAAAACCGGCTCACTGTGGAATCTTCCAGGTGTTCTCGGAGGAAAATGCTTGGGGTTCAAACTGCCACTTAAAGGAAAATCCACCCTGACACATGAGGAAATGACATAGCCAAAGGCATGCATACTTCCCCAAACAGGAAATCAAATGATCAAGATTTAAATTAATGACAGCTGTTGGAGTTGGTCAAAAGATGTTAGTGCTCTGTGTGCTTTTCTTTAGCTGAGTGGCCTCTGATTAAGAATGGTATGTTTGAGTGGTAATAATACAGAAAATTATTGGTATTTGAAATAAGAAGATTATTTAAAAAAAAAAAAAAAAAAGCTGTATAATTTGCCAACTGACAACAGAACCTGTTCCACGCGACATGAACGACAACAACGAGCCAATCAGAGATCTTGTTACTGCTCAGTGGGTTGGGCCTCTTTGGTTGCAAACTTACTGCATGTCTTTAAATTAAAGGGACAGCCCTCCAATTTGACACCCAAAACTTTCTTATTAACTTCATTAACTTTCTTAATTCATCATGGTTGTGCTTCTCAGCTTGTTTTATAATGTCTTTAGTTGCTCTGGAGCTTTCTGGAGCTTTTTGTCATGGCTGGAAAAGGTACTCTGATGATGTCATCAGGGTTATCTTAAGTTAGGTTTGAAACTAGTCCCAAAAGACAAACAAGTCCCAGCTTTACAGGGGCCCAATACAGAGTTTAAAAAGAAAACAAATGAGATAGACTATGAAAAGACAGTCAACCCAATAAGAAATATGTTTAAAAGTTTATTTAAAGGAAGAGTAATTACATAAAATGACTTGATTTTACCATGATTATTAATTATTTTGACAACTTGAAATACAATTTTGCACACGTGCCATATTGCATGATTTGTACTGTAAATTAAGGCCAACAACATATCTTTATTATATTGTTATACTAAATTAACCACCTGTAGTGATCAAAACAAAAAGAAACTCATGATTTACATTGACAGTATTCATGTTTTATTTAATTATAAGTGATTCACTTCAAACTGAAATTATGCTCTGGCCCATTGTCAAGTCAAATCAAGATATTGTTATTCTTAATTTATTGCTCAGTAGAATTATCTCTGACGTTCAGTTATTGTTATTTTATGGAGCCTTGTATGGGCTTGTATGAGTCAACAGTGCGTTTTCAGCTTACACTTAAGGTAATATCAGATAACGTGAAAACTACCAGGTAAAATTTGTCCAAAATGAGGACAAAAAGTCTTCATTGTAGTTCATTTCATTGTATATTGATTATTGGTACATTATTCACAGCCCCATCAGTATAAAGGTGACATTTTATTCAAATATTACATTCTCATTTTGAAATACAGCATATAAACTGTGCTAAATCACATAGTAATGGAGATAATCCAGTGTAATCCAGATTTTACAGTATGGTCAAATACCACTACTACTATAATAATGTGTTCTGATGTAACATTTAAACATATATCTTATATGTGAATCATAATACTTGATTGTAAATTAATCAGCATGTTAAGTATGTCCAAACTGAGAATGACAAACTATTTACAGAAGGTAGAAAACATATCTCACTTCTTCAACCACAAGGATGTGTAAATTTAAACAAATAAAATAATTGTATAGTATTATTACATTAAGTACATATATGTACAGTACGGGAGCAATGCGGAAAATTAAAATTGGAAAACAGCATTTTTCAAAACAGGATTTATTGAAGTATTCACATTACAAAATAAGACCTTGCATTTCTTTTTTCAGTCATAATGGGAAAATACATGGAGGGAAAAAGTCAAACAAGGTCTGTTTCTAATAAGAAACTTTACATGTATTCATTAAACAAGTATGAGAATACCACGACGCCATTCGATTGCATGCAGGCCAGGAAATAACAGCAACTGTCATGGCCCCAGGACACAGGCGACAAAAAATCTGTTTACATTTAGAGGGAGGTGTCACAAACTGAAGGTAATTTTCTTTGTCTTAACAAAACGAACTATAAATGCATGAGAACTGATCATGTAACATTACAACTGAATTTAGAAAAAATCATCGCCTCATCTCAGTAGCTCATATTTTAAGTTACGCAATATGGACGGAAGACACTGGACTTAAGACAGTTGCGACGACTAAACCGGCTACATTCGGTATTCCCTTTAAATTAACGAAACAATCTGAGGGGCTTTACGCTGATCATCCAAACAACTGCAGCTGTTGAGAAAGGTTGAAAAATAAATATCAAGCAGGCCGAACACTCAAATTGTCCAGAATTCTGTCACATCCGCTTTAGGGCATCAAAATCAATTAGCCAAATCAAAAGCCACCATTTTGTATTTAACCCATTAAATTCATCACAAAGTTAAAAAAGCATAGTTAATTCAGGACCACAGTCTAAATATTATTTGAAACCCATCGTCTATTACTGCATTGTGATTGGACGGGCTGTTCCCTCTGAGCAAACTAACTGTAGGTACAGGCTTAAAATCAGCTTCAGTTCAACACTTGTACCTCTGCAACTCTCTGGAAAATTCCCTGAATTACAACTTAAATATTACAAAACCATTAAAAGGTTTGTCAAAGTCAAAGGTTTACAAATGTTGGTCTAGTGTTTCAGCAGTTATACAAAAGCATACAGATGAATGGTGGTCTTCAGTCTGAAGTCTTGTAATCCTGCTTTAACGAACAAATCCTCAGGGTACTTTAGCAGCCAACTCATTTAAAACCAAAAAAAACTCGCTGTTCTAGGTAATCCACATCACATCTCCAACTCTGCATGGTTTGACCTGGACAGGAGGCATTCACTATCGTAAAGGAATACTGAAACATCTTCCACCTTGTCAGACATACCTTCTTCAGATCAAGTTGTACAGTTTATTGACGGGAGGGAATCAGAAGAACACAGTTAAATCAGCATATTAGAATCAGTGTCTGGTTCCCTATACCTGCCAGGTACCTCCCGCAAACGTCTACATATGTTTTATGTATACAACTACGTGCACAGTAGTCCGTATTAGAGCTGTTGGTTAAATTTGAAATTAGACATAGCAATGTGAATACCAGTCCTGAGCACCTACTGGCCATTCTGGCCCAATCTCTTTGTGTAAGCCCCCCAGCCTGCCTTTCTGTAAGACTCAGCAGCTTTCAGCCTATCAGGGGCCCCCAGGATACCCCGACCGACGATGATGATGTCAGAGCCTTTGTTGCAGAGGACTTCCTCTGGGGTGGTGTACTGCTGGCCCAACTCATCACCTGGAAGAGAGGAGGATGGGGGAAAAATGGGCGAGGAGGGGAGATGGAGAATCAGGGGAGGTTGTTGAGGAATGATTGCTAGCAGGCCCAGTAACCATTTCTTGTACTAGAGCTCCTCCTTGTGTCCAAGAGGAGCCACAACAAGTTATTTACACCTTTTTCCTGCCCATGTTTAAGCCTCCGCACACCCACTCAGTGTTTTCAGTTATTCTGGCTCATTAGACCTCTAGGTGCAACAGATCTAACAGGAGACTGAAGATGATGCTACACACTCACACAGTCCTGAGCAGAGGTCTAATCAGCCAGATTAACTGAAAACACCTGTGCAGCTGTTCAGAGGCTTTAAGGCTTTAAAGAGAAATCACCTATCGGAAAAATAAAAATCCTACAGCAATTGTTGTGCCACACATTGTCCTAATATTGGGATACCATGTATAAAAAGGGCTTACTGTCCTACACTGTTCACCTAATATCAATGATAACACATCAGACACCTTTAAAGCTGAAAGTCTGCACTTTAACCCTGTAGTGGTTGTTTCATTTCAAATCTAATGTGTGTCCTCTGCAAACTGACAGACCGCTTACTCAGCTGACGTGTGTCATGCTGCTATTGTTGCGTCAAGTACTGTTTCCCATTTCTCATGACCTAAACCTGAACCAACCCTATCCCTAACTACAGAGAGGGGAACTATCATGTTGCAGGAGGGAAACACTACTCAACGGAGCATGCAAGAAAACATTGCATCTTAAAAAGTTGCCAGTAGCTGCCAACGGTGAATTAAATTATTTTTTCTCAGTTTATAGATCTTTTGAAACTTGGTAAACAGTGTAAATGGACATTTGTATTCACAATGTTTGTTAATGCAGTAGCTAACCAGACATAAACTGGAATAGCTAACTAAACTAGAGCAATCTAACTGTTGGCACAAGTGAGTAAATTAACTCATTAAAAACACAAATGGTTTAAAAACAAAGCCTTGGGTCTTTACAAACAGATAAGATGTACGTCTTGATTTGCATGTAGAGCGGGAAAGTGAGATCTGATCACAAACTATTTCACAGTTTCCTTTTAATTACACGTAAATAGAAACTTGTGAATGTAAATGACAACATTTCTAGGAAAACAAAAATTGACCAAATACAAAGAAATGTTACCTCCAGCCTTCATCTGCACCCCTGGGGTCATGTGGATGAACTCAGGTCTCTTTGTGATCTTAGAGCCACAGATAAACCCAATCACAAAGTCTGAGTGCTCCTCTGCCATCGTCACCTGGAGAAATACCACGTAACAGAGATAAACTGTAAACTGGGAACCCTGAACAATGAGCCATACATCTGAGTAAACTTAGAATATGCAGAGAGATGCCTACCACAGCCTGTGTGTATTCACCAGTAGCCAGTGACCCCTGGGAGCTCATCTGTGCTATGAGCAAACAGCCTCGGCCCAAAGGCTTTCCTACAGCACTGAGGCCCTTCACTACCCCGGGCCCCGGCACCGCATGGGCATTCACTATGTGGGACCACGATGAGATCTGGTACAAACCACCTTGGAAATGGATGAAGATACTTAAAATATCAAAAAAAATTTTCAAAAGTCATCTTGAAGACAGATTTATTTCATACATACTGTAAGTCCGCTCACCTTCATACTGATGCTTGACTGTGTTCCCAATGTCTGCAAACTTGCGATCTTCAAAGATGAGGAAGTTGTGTTTCTCAGCCAAAGCCTGCAGTTTCTGGCTGAAGGACACTGTGTAGTCCTGTTAGCAGACACGAGAAGAGCGTTAGATTATTTGTCCCGATGATGTTCTTCTTCTTGTAAAATATGCACTGGTTTCCCTCCGACCTTCAGGATGTCTACATGGGTCTTCAGCATGCAGATGTTGGGACCAAGAGAGTCGGCCAGCTGGAGAAGCTCCTCGCTGCTCATCACATCGGCGGACACACAGAGGTTAGACTGCTTCTCCTCCATGGTTGTCAGCAGCTTTGACGCCAGAGGGTGGACGTCTGCAGACAAAAATGCAATATTCACTTTTTAAAATAATTTTAATTTATAAATGCTTTAAAAAGATTGTAAAATCATACCCCAAGAGTGGAAAGTATGCATTTAAAGTTAGATGCAACTATGCAAAGACAAGGTTGTCAGTTATATTCACTTTATAGAACTAGCGCTGGTGATTTGTCTAACTTGGAAGACGACATACTTGGTAGTTTGGCTCTGTCTGCATAGCTCAACTCCATATTCTTCTCCATACATGGCTTCTTGGAGGCAGGAACCTCATTGCCATTCCCCTCCTTGGGGCTGAAAGAGGAAAATTGCAAACTGTTACATGTGAAGTACCGGTATGCATTAAAACACACACAAAGTGTCCACGGTATCTTAGGGTGGAAACTGTGCGTCTGTACCTAAAAGTGTTGTTGTCCTGGATGAACTTGCGGACGCTCTGGGCGGTTTGGGTGTCGATGCGTTTGGCTGCCAGCAGCACGTCGAGCAGCTTGAACATGGAAATGATGGGATGGAGGCGGATCCCCTGAGAAGCCAACATCTCTACACCGCCTTGCTCTCTATCCATAAGTACGACGGCATCTGTCACCTGGAACCGATAAAAGATGTCAAAAGATGGTTATAACCATTTGTGCTGCCCTTGGTAACATTACTGCAGTGCTTGATGGGCTTCTGTAACCTTTACGATGATCATGCAGACAAAAAAAGTATCATTTCTACCGAGATTTTTTTTGATAGTGCACCTTCAGTCCCCCGTTGTAGAGCACTTCAGCCGTCTCCAGGATGCTGCTGCCGCTGGTCACCGTGTCCTCAATGATCAGGCATGTGTCCCCCTCACGAAATGAGCCCTCCACCAGACGCTTGGTTCCTAGAAGGGTTACATAAGGAGTCTTATCAATCCCTGTTCTTGACAAACTTATTATTGTGGCACTCTTATTCAAGGCCATGGCAAAGTTATCTTGCAATGGAGAGAATGTTTCTGCTGATTCCCGAGTACACATAGGGGTTGTCTCAGAGCAGAGGGAAACTTTACTTTCTACATTTTCTAGAAAGGTCTTTTCACCTTTGTAGTGACAGAGGGATGAAAGGTTAACAAACAGCTTTGCATGCAGGTCAACGTCCACTGTTTTTAAAAAGGAACAATGTACTTATCTAAACCAGCTGAGATTATTTAAAAAGATAAACCAGCTCTCAGCTAAGCAGGTCAGACAACCACTCCTGCTTTGTTTTTTTAAATGTTAACTTTCAATAATGTTGCTCCTTATCAGAGCAAACTTCATAGTCCTGCTCCTTGTACACAAGGCCCTTCATGGACTAGGACCAACTTACACCGCCAGCTCCCTCACTTACTATCTGCCTCCAAGAACACTCTGATCATCTGCTGCTGGTCTATTGGAGGTTCCCTACAGTAGTCAAAGGAATTAGGGTCAAAATTAGGGATGCAGCAAAAATGCAACAGTAAGTGTTTGTTTGACAGTTGAGAGAAAAGACCTGCTATAACATCACTGAAGAGTTGAGGGATTAGTGAACATTTAACAGATATAGAGCAACCCCCCGAGGAGGAGCGCCGGGCTGTGAAGCAAATTTTCAGAGCAGCGGTACGGTTCAACGGCGGTACTACAACTTCTGTCTGTCATGTGACGTCATTGGGCCCAAAACACTTTTTCTCATAGACTTACATTAGGAAAAAGACGTCTGTAACTCAGCGGATCATTTTTTTTTTAATCACACATTAATAGCCCTTGTTTAAATCATTAAGTCCTAAAAGAATATAATTATTTCCCTTCTTCCGTTCATGTGAATGAGCGCCAGACAGAGGGCTGAAAGGCGAAGTCAAAGGAAACGCTCCTGCGTCTGCTTTAAGATATTCCTTAACTAGTCCCACAGTGGAGAAATTCACAATTTATTTTTTTATTTTTTTTAAATTTATTCACAGTTTATGGGCCCAATGGATGCAGAAGCTCACCGGATGATCCCGGTGCTTTATCACTCAGCAGTTGATCAGTTCACGCACCACTGAGCAACTCTCATAGGAATGAACGGGAATCCGCTCATGCTGTATCCAGCTTTCATTGTTCATCCATGGTATAGAGCAGTGCAGCAGCTCCACATGGCATCAACCTAACATATATATAAGCTTAGGCTCTGATATAAATCACTGTCCAGATCAAAATGGGTTCATCCATCCTAACAAAATGCTTTTCTGGCTGTTTGGTCAATAGTCTACATCTGATGATTGAATGATTGAAGCTGAGCTAGCCGTCCAGCCACCCACCATAGTCCTTGGCCTCCTTCCTCCTGATGAGCATCGGCAGTTCATGTCTGGAGCAGATGATCGTGGCCAAAGGCAGGGCTGTGTAAGGCACCCCGCACACTGAGTCAAACTGTAGCTCCTCTTCTAGCACTCGCTGGTAGATTAGACTGGACACCTGCAGATACAGCATGACGAAAAGGTGAAGGCTCAAACGCAGCAGTGTTCTAGGTGAGGGCTGCGACAATAAAGGTACATGCAAGTCCTGAACATTAAAATGGACCTGAATTTTCCAACCATGTGAGATCTTTTTTTTTTTTTTTTTTGGAAACGTTTTATCAATTTATTGACCCCAGGCTAGAAATTAACCCAGGGCCTACTGTTTATGTTTAAACCCAATAAAATGGTTGTTAAAGAGTAGTTGGAATCGATTGTACTGAGACCTCTAGAAGTGATAAACTCAACAATTTTCATGCCTTTTTGGTGGAACCTCTGAATGATTACTTGGTTCACTTAACATGATCAAATAAGAGCAAGCTTTACCTGTATACTATATATAGTACGGGACCCGAATATGAGCAGATTCACTCATTCATTCAAGCAAATTCCACATGTTTTTAGCACATGTGTGTGCAGCTATTTTCATTGTTGGAGGGTCTTTAATTTTTTTACTGGCATGAAAGTCATTTTGCAGCAAGCTTTCTGTTCACTGTGAATGGCTTCACATGCAACACCATAGGGGAATTTTGTGTTAATACTGTAAACACAAACGTACATTTCTAGTTTTTGTGTACAGTATTAACTTTTCCCAGTAAACTCTGACCTACAGCTGGAATGGGAATCTAAAATGCTCACTGTGTTGTGTCTTGTACAGTAATCAGTGTGTAAACAATAACTAAAACAAAACAGAGACTTTTACCAGTACGGCTCACACAAAGACAAAACAACTTTTCATTTTGGTCAACGGTCACACCAGAATTTAACTTCAGGGGTTTTAGGTGAGTTACAACCTTTTGCAAACATGCAATAAAAGTTGTAACCATTGCACTTACAGTTAGGAGAATATTAAGTAAAAACTGTAATATCTTGTGCATGTACAGATGATCATGTTCAATGTTGTTGACTGTGTTAAAAATGCTGATTCAGCTATATGAAGGCGGCGCTGGTGTTTTTGTATTAGGCTGAATTAAACTGATTTCTCGATCATACACACAAGAGGGGCAGCCCATATTTTTACAAATCTTACCTGAACGAGTAGATTCATTGAAAAGTTGCACTTTTAGCCGATAAACACCCACGTACACAGCGCGCCAGCACTACGTGACGGCTTAGCGTGTCTATAACAACATATAATCTTTGTATAGCTGTGTGGTGTTTCTTTATCACATATTTAAAGTTGACCACGCCGTGCAGCGGCGGGGAGGACAGCAGCACGTGTTTACCTGGTTCATGAGCGCAGGGTGGGACACCAGCACCCTCAGGTCGATATAGATGGGTGTCATCATGCCGCTCTTCAGCTTGTACTCTCCGAACTTCACCGCGTCCACATCGTGGAGTTTCAGGATCAAGCTGTCGAGGGAAACGTTGTCCATCTTGTCTGTATTCAGGAGGTCTAACAGGATGTGTCTACAACTTTCAGCCAGCTTCCTTCGCGTCCTCAGTGGCAGCAGCCTTTCCGGTGTGGTTTCTTCAGAATAAGAGCATCATCCCTACTATGACGTTGAGAGTGTTTTCGACATTATGCATAATTGTTTCGTGCATATTTTATGCATTTTTTAATGAAACCTACCGAGTTTAGCTTATTAGTGCGAATTAAGCTAAGATGTAGGTCAATAAATTATTCATTTCATATTCATATTCATTCATATTCATATTCATTATCATTAACAAATTAAATTTAATTCAATTATATTAAATTAAATTAAAACATACGTTTCCATTGCCAAAGCAAGTATGAAATAAAAATAAAATGATAAAATATATAAATGCAAATAAATGTTTATAATTATATAATAAATTGTGTATATCAGGTAGATACTTGCAGTTAAAAGAAAATAAATAGAACGAAGTGAGAACTGTGTAAACAATGCAACCTTTTAATTTCTTTAATTTTTACTTAATATTTTGTATATTAACAATCCGTTTAATACGAAGGCCTTTAATAGATGAAACAAATAATATTCATAAGATAAGCTCAAATGTTATTGACCCCAGGAGGAAAATTACAGCAGCACAAGAAAGAAGCCTGACAGGTTGGGACATAACGTTTTCTTTCCGATTTTACCATTAATCTAAGCGTTTGTGCACATATCTAAATTTCACTCAAGAACAGGAAATCGTTCTTGAGTAAAATGTATTATTTATTATTTATTTTAAATTCAATGATTTTATTCTGACGGAAAGACGCCTTAACCGGAAATCGGGCAGAACCAATCAGAACACGTTGCGCTGCATTTTACGACGCTGCGGTCGTGTCTACAAGGGAGCCTGGAAACTGCAAAAATCTAGTCTGAGATCTACAAAAACTTGCAGAAATTCTCGACCGACGGGTAGAGAATTTCTGCAACATTAATTTAAGAAGTAGAGGTCAATTCGTAACATTAAAAATCTCGCGAGAGTTTGTAAGGTAGTTTTGTTTCTTTTGCAAACTGGCTCAGATCCTTAATTTACACATTGTAAAAGCAAATGTATGTCTGGTTATTACAGGTTATTGATTTCTATTTTATATTTCTGTAAAACAACTCCGATGTTACAGAAGCTGCAACCTGCTGGTTCCTGAACAACCTAACGTCTGCATATCATCCCCAAACAAGAAATAACCTGCAAAATACAGACAACAACAAAAATACTTTTTTCAGTTTATTAAAAAGATTCAGTCCACAGTAGTTCAGATTTTGGCACCAACAATATAAAAAACAAGTTAATCAAAAAATAAAGTGTACACCCCAAAAAAGCATTGAACAAAATGCCTGAATAAAAGGGATAAATAAAAGAAATGAATTAAAAAATAAACAAAAAATACAAACATTTATGTAATTAAAATGCATTTCACTTGGAAATAATGGTGGATTTTCCAAAAGGCCTACATTTTTTTTGAAACAGTTTCACTTTTGGTCAGTCAGCTTTTGCTTTATACATTTCATAGGCACTATACCTTATTTACTTTGAAAATACCCACATTACAGATAACAGATCACATCTACACGGTGACTTCAAGAGCCTATGCTGTAATAACAGCAAGGCAACATTTTTTTAATACCACTCAAAAGTAACAGTGCTTATCTTTTTAAGGAAAGTTGTTGTTTTTCTACAGAGAACTCTGACCTGTTGCTCTGCTCTGCAAAATAGCAGGACACTGACAGCATTAGACATCTTTAATAACTGTAATTCAAGATAATAAAAAAAACTTGAATAAATTCATGTTTGTCTGAGTCAATCAAACTGAGACAGGACGACTGTAAAAGTTGTTTTGGGCAGCATTATAAATACTGTATGGCTTTGGATTTGCTCGCAATAAACTCACAATGCTGATTTGGAAATGTCTAAGGATCCAGAAAATGCATCGTACTATTACCTAAATATTTTCTGAATATACATAAATCACAGTGAGACTCAAAATCATGGGAAAAATGTAAAAAATGTGGCTGCAGTTATTATCAGGGAACATAATTATACAAAATCAGATGCATGTGAAGTGGTGTGTTTTGACTTGGTCAAAGGACGATAATCATAATGGAATGTTTTGAAATAAAAAAAGTCCCAATGCAACAGTAAAAAATACACAACAATACTGCATCTGGTGTGTGTGTGTACATGTGTCAACACTATAGGCAGGATTGAGGTGATAAAGCAGCAGGATTTGTGCTCTAACAGATTGATGTCAAAAATTCATTGGATGAAGAAATCCTTGTTTCTACTGAAGAAGAAACACGAAAGGTTGGACAGATGTTCGAAAAGGCACAGAGACTGGTGTAGAAAAGTCTTGTTAAGGCACTTAAATTTGGTGAGAGGGAAAACCTTTAAAAAGGTGCAGATCTGATGGAAATGTCTTCTTTTAATGAAAACAAGAGGAGGCCTTCTTGAAGTGGTAGCGACGCTGTAAGGGGTCTTCATCCTCCTTTACTCATACTACCCCCCGCCTCTCTAATCTGAGGGGGTGTGAACGTCTGCGAGCAGCTCCGGCCTCAAACACTCAATTGGACATTGGATGTTCTGGAGAGCAGAGAGGGGAAAAGCAAAAAGAGAGAACATATATTGTGATTTATTAGTTTTGAATGGATTTATAGCAACATCCTGTAAATCAATGAGAAATCACAGATCACCAAATATATGCTGAAACACATAGTGGGTAGGGCTTCCCCCTCTTAGTCAACTAACATTCCTTAATAAGTCATTTTTTATGCTTTTTCACGCTGAATGACTTATTTCCAAGAAACTTATGAGCACATTTCTGGTCAACACAATAGTTAAAGTGGCGCTTTTGTGTGATTCTTCGTGGTGAAACTCAGTTTTACAGATCTGTTGATTAAGTCAACTAAACGATTAAACGACAAAATTGTACGAGTGTTCTTTGCCTGAGAATCTGTAAATGTTACATAGCCCCCGTCTGGGGTCAGGGTTTAGTTTGGGGATATATTGTTTAGAGGTAGAGGGAAGCATCTGGTTCTGCCCTTATGAAGGCTGGGCTGAGGTGGCTTCCCTTGTTTTGTTCTTTTTTTGCCAGCTCACCAGTTTAGTTAGTTTTGGGGAAACTTTGGGAGTTAGTTTGGTTTTTACTTAATTAGCTCTTGTGTTAATTATGGTCACATTTCTGTACGTTTCAGCACAATAAAAACATGTTTTTTTTGCAAGTCTTGATTCGTGTGGTTATGTTCAACCTCCTTGTTAACGAGTGTTTCTCAGGGTCGTAACTGTGGACAACTAACAACTAACTGTCACATCCACTGAAAAAGAACACTGCACTTTGCTTTACTCAGTCTTCAACTTAGACATGTTTAGATAAACCAGGCACTGTTGAATTTTAGGGATCAGCGGAGATGAATGAAACAAAACTCTATTCAAGTTTACAGTGTGTTGACATTCATCTGTGTTTAAATGGTAATATCAATTTATTGATCTGTTTTATTTTAGAACAGAATTTGTTTTCATAATTATTTACCAAAATGTGAGCCACCATCATGACATTTAGCAAAGGTAAACCTGAAATAAATAACAGAAGAACAAAAGGGCACACAACAAAATTAAAAAAAAACTAAGCAATAATGATAGCAAAATATTAGTAGTAAAACTTATAGTGAGACACTGACCAGTTTGCGTAGAGCGTTTTCTCTGTACCGGTCGAAGACGTCTGAATGAACAGGTTGAAGGAGGTCGGCGTCCACATCAGTGTGTGCTCCCGGCCTTCTGCAGTTCTCACAACGCCAGCCCTGAGGAAGAGGAGGAGGGAGAGGTTGATGCTACCGCACAAACACATCTGATCACTGCATGATGACTACTTAATGCAGTTCTGATGATAGCATACATTAACATTGCCCATAAAGCAGCACTGCATAGGTTTGTGTTACACACCTGTTGTCCTCCATAGCAGGTGCAGGTACAGATGGCACCCAGGTATTCCTTCTGCCACTGGTTTCCCACCTGGTACATTTTCCCATCGTCGTAACATGTTGACTCATCTGGAGAGTGACGGTTACATATTAAAGATCAGAAATAAACTGAATTTTGTATTTTGTAGGGACAATTAATGACACTTAATGAGTATACTGTAAGTCTGTGGGTGTGTGTGCCAGTCTATACTTACGGGGTTCACATTTGAATTCTCCTTTGCCATTGCCCAGGCAGGTGCAGCTCATCATGTGACCGTTCTCAGCCTGGCGATCCCACTTCTCGCCAATGCGGTAGTTATTATTGTTGTCGTGACACCACTCTGAGGGAAGGAGGAGTTGGAACACAGAGAGAGAGCGAAAGAGAGGATAAAGGGAGCAAGAAGCAAGGGAGGGGGAGGAGAAATGCATGAGGATGGCGAGGAGTTGGAAGGTTGGATCGAAAATGGCAAAGACGGGGAGAATGAGAGCATGGTGGAAGGAGAGTGAAGTGGATATGTGAGAGATGTTCATCAGTAAATGCAGAGAACAGCCACAGGACAAACATTTCATCCTCACACTGCAGATAAAGATTCACAGAAACGAATGGATGGTGATCTCAGTTTCTGGTATCGTCGTGTTAGATATATGGACAATACAAATAACTGAGACTGACGCCGGTCAGTTAGCTTAGCTTTCTGTTGTCCGTGAGGTTTTCACAGTTTACAGAGGCAGAGCAGAGAGACCAACATGAGCAGACTAAAAACAGACTTCTATACTTCGACTTCTATAGTATCTGACACTATATACAAGTACACAGTTTGCTGTAAATGATGTAATTACCATTGCTAAGGCTGCCCATGCTGTCACTTTATTACTGCGTGTTGCTGCACATAGAACAGTTCTATGGCTTTTGAACTGCAGCTAAGGAATTTAAAGAGTTTATAAAGTCTTTTCAGTTTTGTCTGTGATCCTCTTATAAATTCCTCTGGAGTAAATCACATAGAATTCTTTGATCTCTAATTCCATGGTGTGTTTGCAAAGCATGCTGGGAAGGGGTTATTAAGCCACTCACTGGATGAATCACACCTAAAATGGCCGCTGCCCAGCCCCAGGCAGCGGCACCACAGCTTGAAGCCCGTCTCAGACATGCGCTCCCACTCGGAGCCCACCTCGTGGTAGGTCTGCGTGAACGTGTCGTAACACACGTCCCGGTTGGCGGTAATGGGGATGTCACCTGGAACTAAGGGACGGACGGAAGAAACAAATGTGTTTAGAACAGCACCAACTGATGTGGTTTACCTTGACAAAGACAGATGATAAACAGAATATAATCATCATGCTATCATTTCATGTATAAGTTATATTCATCAACTTGTTTATATCAAAACATGTTCATACTTTCAAATCATTAATCATGCATCTTTGTGTATACATGTGCTACACTGGAATGCGTATTACACTTTAAAAAATATTAAAGGGGACTTATTATGCTTTTGTGCTTTTTCCCCCTTTCCTTCAGTGTGTTACAGGATATAGTTTTTTGTACATGTAAAAGGTCTGCAAAGTTACAAAGCCCAAAGTCCACTCCAGAGTTTGGTTCAGTTGACCAATCACAACAGAGGGCCAGCTTACCAATCAGAGTAGCTTTAGAAGCATTTTTTTAATACATTAAAGTACATAAACATGTTTTCGTAGAAACCCCAAATACAAATGTACCCCTAAAAATTAGCATAATAGGTCCTCTTTAATCTTTATTGTGGTGAGAGAGGTCAGTGTGGACTACTGTACCAGCGTTGCCAACGGTTACAACTTCCTCCAAAACCTTCTCTTTAGCTCCGCCCCTCATGGCCTCCACTACGACGTTATAGGAAGCTCCGGATGTCAATCCAATCAGCGTGGCACTGTTGGAGGTGCCAGGAAGACGCATCTATGTGGAGGACGAGAAAGTTAATAAGTGGTCCTTACGTCTCCGGCAAACAGTAAATATGTGTGTGCGTGTGCGTGTGTGTCTATACCTGGAAGCCTCTCTCCTCCAGGTGTGTAATAGGATTACAGGACACTTCATACTCTGAAGTTTGAGGGACGCCAGACCAGGAGATGGTCGTGATTGTCTGTGCTTCTTGGGGCAACTCTGTTTCATTGTCAGGGAAACCAAACGCAAGACCTGGCAATGGACCGTCGCTCACCTACAGCATCAAACATGAATAGAAATATGAAAGTAGAACAGACAGCTAACATATTAGTAACCCTGCTGTTTAGCTTCTGTTCAAGGTCTATGTTTCTGAATGAGAAAATGACATATCTTAACCATCCACGTTTTTCTATGATATAATCCAAAACAGTTACTTAATATAAAATGCATTACAGAACAGCGATTCCAGGTCAGCTGAGACTTTTTGATTTAAAGTTTGTGCAGCCTGTTGTTTTTTTATCAGCTTTAATCCAACAACTAACTACAAGATAACAATAACTTAAACGATAGCAGATTAATAACATTTACACAACAGTATTCAAAACAAAATCATGAGGTACATCAGATAATTTAAGTTTCACACACCTTAACTAAGGGAACTCTGTTTCCATCAGGGCCCGCTACAGGAATATAAATCAGGGGTTCTCTGAGAGTCGGTCTCTGGCCTTCTTTGGGTCCACTGAAGGGGCCATGGAGTCCGTTATTAGGGCCGAGACTCTGGTACTCGGTATAGATGTGCTGGCCCTGCTGGCCTGGTTGGTTCTGGCCACTAGTACCAGCCAAGTGAACATGGTTGGTGTCAAAACTGGACATTGAAAGAGAGAGGGATGAGGATAAAATAGCAACAGGAGATAAAAATGAATAAACAAAAAAAGAGAAAAAAATGCATGTTAGTGCTTAATTAATAGTTTCAGCTTAATCAGTCAGGTTCTTACATCTTGTCATTGAAGGACTCTGGGACGTCCAGGATGTCAGTGGTGGGTCGGTGAGGAACAGGAAGCTGTGGCAGCTCGGGGACCAACAGGTGGTGATCTGGAGCTGGCTCTGATTGGACAAGAGACACATACAGTATGTATGCTAGCTGTTATAAGCAAGTATAGGCAAAGCAAATGCACAGCTGAACATTTCCCAGGTAAAGACACAAGATGACGGTGTTTCCACTGTGCTCCAGGAAACCCTTTAACCTGCCCATCTATGATAATGCAATACACAAGGAGAATTTCAAAGTTTAAAGGGTAAAAATGCATCCGATGGATCCATACAAGCCCAGACACAGATTGATGTATGGTGAGGTATGTATCTGATCCCAATACAAGTTAGTGACCTGATTTGTTGTATAGCAGTCTATAGAGCCTGCTTAAGTGGATTTAATCAAAATGGGATGTTTTGCTCTGAGCAGTGCTCTGATAACTATGATAATGCTGTTATGAGCTGTTAAGCTGCAGCCCCTTTCCCACATCTTAACGTCAGTGTTTAGTATGGAAAAATATAAATGAATATCAGTGTCAAGGGCTGTAATATCCTGTAACTCTACATTAGTTAGACAGTTAGACAAGACAGCCAGCAGAGGGCAGCAGAGCACAGCTGTCAAACATTTTGGGGATTGTTGAAATGTGGCCAACATTACTTATTACTTTGACAATGTTGTTGCCAACAGAAACAACTCATGTAGTTATGGCATAAATATCTGATGCAGATAAAATAAGTTTAAAGGAATAATGTGCCTTCATTACAGCAATCATGACAAATCAGCATAATCACATCAAGCTCTCTCCTCGAGATCACTTCACCTAAATACTGTAGTGCACAACTCCTGAAAGTGGGTAATATAAAAACAGACCATAATGTTGTATTTTATAGTTTTATGAACAATTTTGTGGGAAGACATATTAGTTGCTAGTTTTATTATTCTATGGCAGCACCGGCTGCGTGTAATACTTCAGAATATCATAATCTAAACTGAAAGGATGATTGAGATGCAGTTTTCTTCCGTGGCATGTTTCTCAAAAATGGCTGCTGAGTGTTGAATAGTCTTTTTGACATTGTCACAACATCTTAAACATTTTCTATATGGGCGCAATTTCACTTTAATAAGCGAAGTTAAAGATCTACAGTTTGCAGGGGTCATTCATGTCAGCAAGTGGATGGTGAGTGAACTTACGTGTTCTGGCTTTGCCTACGAGAGGTGTGCTTCTCAAAGCATTCTGCAGCGCCACAATCTTAATGACGTACTCCGTTCCTGGTTTCAGACCTAACAAATACACAAAAAGTTATAAAATAGCAAATAATGTGTTATTTAACTGATTTTTAACCAATGTGTTTGCATGTTCGTATGCAGATCTCATGCTCCACACTCACCACTGATGATGGCGTAGCTCTGGCCTGCGTGGGGTCTGGGGGTCACTTCTCGGGGCAAACCCCCAGCCTCCTCATAGGTGACATAGTACCCAGTGACCCCTGGACTGCGTGACGGCTCCCAGGTGAAAGAGATGCTGTAGGGGTTCAGGGAGGTGAAGCGGATGTTGGTGGGCGGGATGACCAGTGGTTTGGCTGGAAGAGACAGACAAATAAGTAGGTACTCATAAAAATCTACATGTCATTGTGAGCACTTGTACTAATTATACTTAATAAAGAAACATAACATCTGCAAATTACCAAAATGCTGATTTGTATGTATTGAATTTTGTACATTCAGCATTACATAAGGACAACTAAAGGGGCTAACTTTTTATATTTACAAATTACAGTGAATCTGAAAATATAATCATGTCAGTTTGTGATTTTTTTTATTCTTCCTGAATGAACACTGGAATGTACTCCACATTAATGAAGTCTTTTGTTATAAATATATATAAATATTGTGAAATAGCGGTAACATGAGCTACAGAATGAAAAACCATGGTATCGCCAGCTGCCACCTGACTTCCATTGCTCCTAAAGTAATGTTATTATGGTAAGGTTGGCTTCTGAGCCAGGCGAACCACAGTTCACGTTACCACAGTCTTGAAAGGGAGGAGTGAGAGGACGAGTGCTCAGTTGGTTGCAATCTGTAACCTCACCACTAGACGCCAACATGACATGACAATGACACAGTATAATAGAGCTGAATGGCTACCTGTGGTGGCAGTAAGTGTGAGAGGAGCGCTGCGTCCGTTCCCTTTCAGCGTATAGATGTTGATCTTGTAATTAGTGCCTGGCTCCAGACCTGAAATGAAGACACAGTGACAGCTCAGCAATATTAACAATCTGATATTATTGAATTTCTCATTATCCATATAGCTGTGGGTTTACACTACAGCTTTGTGTGTAAATGCTAACAATCTCGTATCTGTGTACCTGTAATAGTAAATGAGCGCGATTCGGGGCCGATGGTCCTTTGAATGGGTATGTAGCCTGTAGGGGAGGTGGTGGGAGTGGCCTCAACCAGGAAGCCTGAGATGGTGTCTGTCTTGGAGCGCCATGTCAGGGTGATAGAGGAGTCGTTAACGTCGGAGATGCGTACACGGCGAGGGGGGCTGATATCTTGAGGCAGACGAGGAGAAAGTAAGGGACAGGAATGGCTTTTTGCACAACACAAGAACTATCTGAAACAACGTTACTGTATCAAGAATGTCGTCTCATGTATCAAAGAAATGCAATTATTTGTCCCAATATACATGTTACAAACTCACTCTCCAAGGTAGTGACCTCTCCTTGAACCGGCCTGCTGGTCAGAGAGTTTTTCAAGGCATAAACATGGACTTCATAGGCAGTTGCAACCTAAAGGAGATGGAAAAAAGAGACTTCAGTTTCTCACAGTGTTTCACAGTCTCTACAGCACTGAGTTTAAGTAATCACGCATGTGTACCCACAGGTATAAATCTGCCTATGTATTACATTTAGTAATCAGTGAACACTACACAGTTACTCTTAGTTCTGTGATTGTTGCAAGGTAATGGAGAACCAAGACCACTATGATGGACGTCCCTGCGAGTCAATTTTCATACACTGATAAAGTAAATGGAAACTAACGGGTATGTGGAAGGTAGAAAAACAACCTTAAAGTAGTTTAAAGTTGCTGTAAATGTAGAAGGCCATAGTGTTCCTGCACTGACACACTTATAACTTCCCCTCAAGAGACAAGAGCGGACTTATAAAGAATGGTCCTTCATTCAGACCCACTGTAAATGACCTCTGCATGGTCAGCGTATTTGCATGGTATGTTGTTTTCATGTTTGCTAATCCTGTTATGTTATAAAGGTGATTTTATACTGAAAGGGTAACACCGGTAATAGAGCCTGTTAGAGTGATTCCGGTAAGAAAGAAAGATGAGTGTGTGTCGTACAGATATGTTGTTTAGCACCTGTCAGACAAGAACACAAGGTTTGTCAGTGTTTCGTTTCATATTACAATCAAAAAGAGGTGGCTTTATAATGTAGTTTCATAGTTTTTGCTGAGTTAAAAAGAGTGAAAGAGTGTGTGTGTAAGATAGCAAAGACGCCATGTTGACTCTACCTGCCTGGTGTGATTTCTGCATTACAGCTACATTTTATATGTGATTAAAGGGAGACCAGTAATTTCAATTAAAGTTAAATATGCTGATCTGTAGCACTCAATCCGAGTTTCTCATTTGTGTAAGGATAAAAATGGTAATATTTTGTTTGTTTTTCAGCATATTGTTTTTGGAGCAAATAAAGTTTATGAACCATCAGTTGGAGAGGTGATGGGTGGTGATGCTACACCCAAACTCACCATGAGTCCAGATATGTGCGCCTGTGTGGCATCTGGGGCCAAGTTGATCTCCTTGGTAGGACCGCTCTTGTTCTTTGGGTTCACCACCACACGGTAACCCGTGAGGCCAGTCAGGCCAGTTAGTCGGTTTTCTTGACCCGGCACGGCCCAGCGCATAGTGAAAGAGGTAGGGCTGACCTGGGAGAATTGGAGGTTGGTGGGGGGTGATATGGCTGGAGGTGGACAGAAAATAAAGAGGGTTAGAGAGAAACAGAGCTCATCGAACACTGCACCTTTATAAAACATGCCCAAAATTCACTTTCTGTTTGGTTTCTGAACTTTATTTTTCACTTTTTCTTATCTGTATCAATTTTTTCAACACCTAGAACTAGTTTCCTTCCATACCTGTAGCTTGTGTCCCGACCAGTGGCGTGCTGGCTGTATCATCGTGCAGAGCGATGACCTTCACAGTGTATTCAGTGCCGGGTTGCAGACCGTAGATAGTAGTAGACTCAGCATCTCCTCTGGGAGCAGGGTGCAGCTCTCTCTCGCCTTCCTCCGCACTGGAATACAAGACCCGATAAGACGTGACAATTCCCTCAGGACTGTCCCAGGTGATCCGCAACGAGGTGGAGTCGATGTCTGAGAAGGTCAGATCCTTGGGACGGTCTACATCTGAAAAAGCGAGAAAAGGTCAGAGAATTAAGGGGAGACGTCAGGAGGTTGTTTTACAATTTGTGGCAAACAATTTTCAGAAATATCTCTGTAGAAAGTGTAAACCCTTACTTGTTAAAGCATTCACCACCAGTGGGGAACTCTCTCCATCTTGTCCAAGAGCATATACACTCAAAACATACTCCACTGTGGGCATCAGTCCAGAGAAAGTAATCTCTGTCTGGTCTGTAAAAGAGAAGGCAAAGGACACAAACACAGGGAAGTAAGTGACATTAGAAGCCAGAACAAGGTTAAATCTAATTAAGCTTTAAAATATAGACAAACACTACATACCTGGAGCCACCACCTCAGTGAAAGACTGTCCCTGTCCATTTCTGGGGACCCCGGTCACCCTGTATCCCTTGATCGGGCCCTGGGCGGGGCTCCACCTCACTGTGACGCTGTTGTCCTTTACGTCCATCACCTCCATTTCAGAAGGAGAGTCCACACCTAGGAGAGGAGGATGAAGAGATGAAGAGGAGAAAGCTGGGAATGGAAACATGAGGATGCAGGAAAATCACAAGAAATTGGTGACTGTGTTTTGTCTCTGGGTGTGTGTACCTGTCTTGTGCATGACATAGATTGGAGTGCTGGAGGCAGGGCTGTCTCCTCTACCAGTTACAGCGTAGACAGTGACAGTGTAGTCAGTACCAGGCTTCAGGTTACTGATTGTGGCAGTGGACTGAGAGCCAGGCACTGTGAACTCCTTAGGATTACTGTGACCTCCTGGATAGAGAATGATATTAATAAAATGTTAGAGAAACCAATATTCGAAACCTCAGACTGATGAACGGACCAAACATAACATGTCTACAATAAATGAACACTGTTTGAACTTGAAAAAGAAGAAATGCATTCAGAAAAAAACTAACTCACCGGACTCTCCGTGAGTGATCCTGTAGTAGCGCACGGTGACAGGCGGGGCGTCCCAGCGGACGGTGATGCTGGTGGGGGAGGAGTCCAGCACCTCCAGGTCTGTGGGAGCATCAGAGACTGGAGAGAGAAAGTGAAGAGCCAGAAACAAAAAGATAAATAAACATAACATGGTGACTAAGTGAGGATATCAAGTGTTAAATCAGGATTTCATACTTGTCTTCTGTTTCCCGCTGAGTGGCAGGCTCTCCTGGATCCCGCTCACTGCGAAGATGTTGACCAGGTACTCCGTGTCTGGGGTGAGTCCCGTCAGAGTGAAGTGGTTCCTGGACGGGGGCAGCCTCTCGTCCTTGGCCCTGCCGCCGCTGACCATCTGGTAACGGATACGGTAGCCGGTGATTTTGCTCTGAGGGGCGAGCCAGTGGATGGTGAAGGAGTTGGTGAAGATCTCAGAAAAGCGCAAGCCAACTGGTGAATCAAGAGCTGAAAAGGGGTTGAGAGATACAGAAAAGGACACATGAAGGCCCACGAAAAAATCTTTAATCAGGAAGGCGAAATATTTTTTTTAAATATCACCTCAATCCTAACATTTATTTATAGCATTTGTGCCTTTTGAGACCTATTTCTGCATTGATTTAACCCTGCTGTTTAAATTAGATCATGGTGGACTCACCTGTTTTCTGGGTGCCAACGACTGGTGAGCTCTCTCGCTGCTCATACACACACACCACGCTCACCAGATACTCTGTGTTAGGCAGCAAGTCTGTGGACAGTAAAAAAGACATAAATATAGTGGAGCTTTCAATCGATTATAATAGTTCATCACGATTAATTGCAAAATACCCGCACATTTTTTATCTATTCAAAATGTACCTTAAATATGCTCAAATCATAACATGGCAAACTGCAGCCCAACAGGTAACAACAGCTGTCAGTGTGTCAGTGTGCTGACTTGACTATGATTTGCCCCAAACTGCATGTGATTATCATAAAGTGGGAGACTCGTGGGTGCCCATAGAAACCATTTCCATTCACATTTGAGGTCAGAGGTCAAGAGACCCCTTTGAAAGTGGCCATGCCTGTTTTTCCTCACCAAAATTTAACAAAAGCTTGGAGTGTTATTTAGCCTCTTTCACAACAAGATAGCATGGTTGGTACCAGTGGACTCCTTGGGTTTTCTAGTTTCATATGTTGCCAGTATCTTTACTCTAGGTTTAAAACTGAGCCTGCTACAGCCTCTGAAAGACTCATAGCGTTAATGCATTAAACCGAATATGCATTAATGTTACTGTTATTATCACGTTAATTTTGACAGCATTGAAATGTAGTTGTTTGTGTGTCTGTGAGTTGTTGTGTATTCTCGTTTTTGCTCTAACTTACTCCTCAGCACCACGTTGTTACTCCGGCCTCCTGCGCTGGTTTCTGTAATGTCATCTTCATCGTCAATGGGATGATACCTGAATAATAACAACAAGGAGTCATTTTGTGTTCAGTTTTTTTTTTTTTTTTTTACATGTACTGAAACCAGTGTGTCCTCAAGATGATGTCTGAATTAGAAATAAACAAGTACTGAGCTTTAAAAACATTTTGTGTTTTCTTCTGGTACCTGATGAGGAAGCTATTGATGTCAGCCGAGTTGGGGACATGTGGCGCTACCCAGGTGACCTCCATACTGTCTGGTCCAACCTCGCCAAAGCCCAAATCAGTGGGTGCTGGTACGGCTATTGAAAAGATAAGAAAAGGTTTGTTAGAGCTCAAGTACAAACGTGGCCAGAGAATTGTAAAAATAATATGACAGAGTGAGAGTGTTTTGTGCGTGTCAGTGTTAAACCATCTGAAGTTTTACGACATCTTAAAAGTGAGAAAACAAGCCGCGTTTCCATTGGGGGGCAAAAGGAGCCTCAGTATGATTAAACACCACAACTAAAACCAGATGGTCCTCACATACACACACAGACAGAGAGGATTATTAAACTGACAACACAGCATGCTGCGCAATTACATCAGCAACATAAAAGGTTTGCCTTGAAGAGTAATGTCTTCGAGTTAACAAGAACCTTATTACATTACATAACTCAGCACACACGCTGTGATTTTTGACGCCCTCGCTGGCAAGTCAAAAAGTTTTGATAGTATTCTTATTTATAACTGTATGTATGTACTGTTAAGTAGTAAAGGAAATGTTTTTGGTTTGGTGAATCTTACAGGTGTGCTGAGTGACTGTAGTGGGCTCGCTCTCCCCATTCTCTGTCACAGTGATCACACTGATGTCGTAGTCGATGCCGGGTTCCAGTCCGTAAACGGTGTAATGACTGGTGGTTGGTAGAACTGTGTCTTCAAAGATGGGTATAGTCTCGCCGGCTGCCACCACTGTGATCCTGTAACCGGTAATAGCCGTGGTGTTGAGCGGCGACCAGCTGAGACTGATAGTGGTGTCGCTCACGTCCTTGAAGGTGAGGTCCGTCAGCCGTGGAACTTCTGCGTAGGTAGACGGGATCGGAGGGAAAGGGTGTAGGGGAGGAGAAAGACAATAGAGAGGACAACAGAAACACCAAACAAACAAGAGGCGAAGGTGGAAGAGAAGAGGTTGGACAAAAGGGCCAGAAAGAGGAAGGGGTTAAGGTCTGCTTCCAGTAGGGTGAGATACTCAACATATCACACCAATGGAAGAACTAATGCAAAGCTGCTTTTCCTGGTATATATTAGCATCTGGTGAGATTTCATCTGTTATTCAATGAAGCATCTCCATGGAACATTATTAATATATACACAGGTAATATAGCATTAGTGTTGCTGTTTTTGCACAGCTTCGAGTTAGAACACTGATGCTAACAGACCAAAGCTAGAAGCTGTTAAATGATGAGATGTTTGTGTTATTTTAAATAATTCAATTTCAACATAATGGGGAGAGTTTGCTCTTACCTGTCTACACAAATGTTTCCCTAACAAAATTATCATGAGAATCAGGCCAGACCCCCTGAATTTATGGTTCATTTGGCTTTCTCAAGTTGAATATCCATACATTAAAACCCAAGGACTATGAGTTGATGCCATCACTCACCTGGTGTAATGGTAGTTGATATGGGAGTGCTCTCCATGTCATCCTTAACAGTAACAACACTGATGTTGTATTCCACTCCTGGACTGAGATTATCCAGGGTGCAGGAGTTCTGACCCGCCTCCACAAACTCTTCCACGCTGTTTCCTTGCTGCCCGTTGGTGGGAGTGCATGTCACCCTGTAGCCGGTGATGTCTTAGAGGGAGAGAGAGAGAAAACTAGAATCACCACTTTGTGGTTGTATGCCTCTGCCATCCAGTCAAGTTGTACTTTACATCCAAGTCTGTCTAAAATGTCATCTCTTTATCATTTTATCCTATTAGATATTTGTGGCAAATCGATATGAATTCTTGAATTACAGCCAAAAATGGGTTTTGAGAGGTCACAGTGACCTTTTGACCATCAAAATCTGTGGATGTTTGAAGAAATTCCCTCCAGAAGATATTGCATTCACGAGAATAGACCAGACGGACCTACGTACATATGTACGGAGGGTCAACCCGAAAACATAATGCCTCAGGCCACAGCTGTCGCTGGCGTGGAGGCATAAAAACCAATGTTCACGTTGGTGGGAAATGAAACGAAGAAATAGTACATACAAAGTAAGATGCCGAGATGCTGATTTACACAGTGGCATATCAATGAAACTGAAAATGTCACAATGAAGAGATGTTTCAGTCAAGTCAGATCAGTCTTATGAGTCTGTAGCTCACTGAAAGGTGAATAAATCAGTGAACAACATCAATCAGTCTTCAGCCAATTACATCAAAAACAAAACAGGCATACTACATAATTACTGTTAGATGGATTATTTGTAATGTTCAGTGTGACTAAATCCACTGTTTTCAGGCACACCGTAGTAGCCCTATGTTCAGATAATTGCCTCTTCTACATCGCTAGCACCTAATCAAATAATCAGGCCTGTTTTTAATAGTGGAGCAACAGTTTAATAAGCCCACAGGACGAGTGTACCTGGTGTAGCTGCCCCGTTCCACTGGACGATGAGCTCTCCGGTGCCGGGGTTAGACTCCAGGTTGAGATCAGTAGGAGGAGACAGAGCTGCAGGCAAAGAAGAAAAAGAGGAGTTAGAGGAGAAGGAAAGTGTATAAGATAAATACAAAAGATACATTGGGGGGAAAAAAAGAAAACAGCAGGTAATAAAATGAAAAGACGAGAATAAAACAGTATATTCTTACGTGTGACCACCCGGCGTGTGACAGGGGTTCCCTGCTCATGGCCGTTTATAACTGGCTGGACGCTGTAGGTGTACTCCACTCCCGGAGTCAGACCAGAAATGTAAATACTTCCTGAGTCAGAGGTCACATCTCTGGGGGCTTCTCCGCCCTGACTGGGACGTACCGTCAGCTGGAAGATAAATGTACACAGTGTGAGAGAGACGGCAGAGAACGAGGCGTGGATTGGGGGGTACAGGAGGTAAAGGTCAGAGGTCAATGTTTTCCCAAGAACATGGAAGCCAGCAGAACATTCTCATCTCTGGTGTGACATATTCGGACCAATCAGATTTTAACCCCGAGGTCCGTAATTCCCATGTTATATAACTCCAATGGGGCCTACACTAAACTAAGACTATAACTGGAATGTGCTTTCCACAGCAAGATGGACACCATTTTCATCTGAAGACGACCCAGTTGTTCATTTTAATGGACAGAATGGGGAACATCAGATTTATCAACCAGTGGGTGGCGGTGGTATAAAAACACTTAGTACTTTATGTATTAGCTGAGTTTACCTTGTATCCAATATGGGGAACTGGAGTCCAGGAGATTACGATGGAGGTGTCGGTCACATCAGTGCTGAAATGAGGAGCGTTGCCCATCGGCAGGTCTGCAAACACAAAGAGAGTGAAAGTGTGTTGTGATTCATTTTTATCTCATGATATGTCAAGATGTAAGTGAGAAGATTTACACCAAGACCACAACTACAGTCTTTTCTCATTTAATTAAGAATTTTAGTGCAAAATGAATAAACTGTTTCAAGTGAAATCATAGAGAAAAATAAATATTTCCATACATACACCATTTGTTAATAGCATTGAACTGAGTGGTAATGTAAAGTGTGGTGTAAAAAACAAAACCGCAATCTACCAGGGACAAGATCTGCAAATTAGCTACGGCTAGAAGTCCTACATACATTGCACTGGACTTTATTTAAATGTACCAATGCCCTCATACTGTATGTTGCCCTGTCGAATAAATTAATAAATACACAAACAAACATGATAGTCCCTCAAAATAGTCAATTTCAGATCAGATTTTCTGAGAAATCTGAGTTAGTATGTGGTCGTTATCAATGACTTAATAGTGTATCATGATATCTTGATATATGATTTCATCACAATAGGATTCCAGTGAAAGATGATAAATTATCAAATTGAAGTATCGTGCAGCCCTACTTGTAACATGACACTTAAAATCCCCAAATAATAAAGTCGTACCCTCACTTTATCAAACAAATGTTATAATTATTATATTAGTCCAGCCATAATCTAAACTCCAAAACACATGCAGCCTTTGAGGAAATACACAGCGCTGTACAGTCATTTGTATATGCATCAGACACTCACTAGTGGTAAACACAGCGCTCTCTCCTTCACTCAGTGTATTGTCCTGCTCTGCGTGTAGCGTGGCGGTGTACTCGGTGTTGGGCTTCAGGTTGAGGAGGGTGTATTGAGAGAGGCGGGCGGGCAGCCGCAGCTGCTTGGGGTTGGAGCCCTCCACGGTGAGGAAGAGACGGTAGCCGGTGATTTTGGCAAGAGGGGCGTACCACAACATCACAGCACTGTCCTCAGTAATGTTGGTGAAATGGATGTCTGTGGGAGCATCAGGCTCTAAAAAGAGACGTCAATGAACACGGTTAGATGTGGACAGTTGATTTAGGTTAGGACCATACCAGAGGTGTCACATGTTTTAGATTATGTAAACGTCACATATTTCACACATTACAGACCATTTTCCAGGTCTGAGGACCTCATACTCACTAGTGGTTTGCTCCCCAATAAGTGGAAAACTCTCCTCTCCATTGTGAATGGTGTAGATGTTGAAGCGGTACAGCGTTCCAGGCTGTAGGTGGGACACTTCGATGTAGGAGTTTTGACTGACCGGCAGAGTCATCTCCCTCTGCGGAGAACCAGACTCGTCGATGGGGACGGCGGTGACTCTGTAACCGGAAACTCCACTGGCTGGGCCCGACCAGGTCAGAACAATTTTTTTATCTGACACCTTGAAGAACTGCAGGTCTGTAGGAGAAGATACTTCTTCTGTGGACAGGAAAAAAAACACCAATATTTTTTTATTGTTTAATACTTCTTTAGATGAAGGAACGGTACTCACATTTTTTAAGTCTGTAAACATGTAACAGAAAAGCGGATGGTTCTTACCACCATAAGCGAACATTAAAATAGAAAACTCATTGGGTCATATTTGAAATATTATCTACTAAAAAAGGCAAGGCATGTGAAAACCCAATTCAGTTCCATGACTTCATGGCTGTGTTTTCATCTTGCAGGTGATTAAAATTTAAAACAAACTCTTTGAGTCACTCAATGCATCTGCTTTTATGTTGCCCACACAGCCCGCACTGGTTTATATACAGTATACATAATCATATTATATGTTTTGTGTATAACACAGTTTCTACAACGGAAGTTCAAAATGACTGCACTGCTTCATATTTTTGGACAGAGTGGATGGTGGGACATACACCAACATCTTTCAGTTGTAAACAGCTGTGGAGAAGAATTGGACAGAGTGCAAAGAAAGGGAGGAGAGAGATATTTGTCTTGATGAGACATTAAGGTACGACACAAAAGGTCAAGAAGATTAAACGTCTGAACCGATGAACCTTTTGTCATTCTGAACCTTGATGTATTAAAGTGTAGATTCAAAGTTCATAGTAACAGTGCTATGCTTTGCTCTGGATGTACTGTATCTATTCTTTTCCTATGGCAGAGCCCTGGTGCCAAAGTCGTGTGCTTGTTTGGCCGTTTGCATCGCACATCGCTGTAACTTTACACCTCACTGCTGCACTCAGAGTTCAGACTATTTCAACTTTAAACCTGTTCACTGCTGACTTATCAAAATACAAATAAAAGTCATGCATTACATAGATGTGCAAAAGTATTGGCATCAAAACATTATTACTTGTATCAATAGTAAAAGTAGTCATTATGCAAAATGGCTCATTTCAGTATAATATAGATTATATTACTGGATTATAGTTGTTGATTCAATAATGTGTCACTTTAATCTTGAAGCTGGTAACGGTGGAGATAATTTTAACTACTTTATACTACTCTATAATAACATATCAGATATTATATGTTGATAATCTGCATTAATAATCTGAAGATGTGAAATAACTAGTAGCTAAATTTGTCAGTTCGAGTTCAATGAGTAACCATAACCATCTTACGAGAGTTTCACAACTTTTGGGTTACCTTCTAGACATGACCATTTAACAGTTTATAAATAATATTCATTATAACTATCATATGGCAATGTTAGTTAGCACTCGGCTCTGCAGTCGACCCAGTGGTGAGTACAACTTATGTGTCATAGAGTACATCTACAGAGGGATTCACTCATCTGTCCGAAGATGGCAGCACACACTCTCAACTAGGTTGTGCATCTTTATTCCATCACACAGACTGTACAAACAAGCACACACACACACACACACACACACACACACACACACACACACACACACACACACACACACACACACACACACACACACACTTTTGCAGCATCTGTTCAACTGGCTCAACAGCATGTTGGACCTGGCAGACTGAAAAGTTTTACATAACTCTCCAGTCAAGCAGAATGAGAGTGCAACAGCTGTGAACTCAGTGACTTCACTTTCCATTGGAAAAGTCTTTACTTCTAGTATTAACTATTGGAAACTTCGACATAGATCAGTGACTAGGCCACAGGATGACTTGCAGGGTTCTAGAGGGTTCCCTCATGACACGAGCACTAAAGAAAACTCATGAACCACAGCACAGCAAATGATCAGATGATGACATTTAAGAATCAAAATCACCTAATAAATCACCTTTGACCTATCTAGAGGCGTTGTGGGTGCTTTCAAAGTGCCAGCAATTTTCTCCCATGAGATGCATTTTAAACTCTTGAGAATCACCCAAGAGCTTAAAATGGGTAATAGCGGTTCAAACTCAAAACACTGGAGCTGTGACCCGTCCGCTCCTCCGGTATGACCCAGGCAGAGCGCCGTCGTTGATCCCAACATGGTCGTAGTGGCCAACGGTGGTACTGCAACTTCTGTGTCCGTCATGTGATGACATTGGGCCCCAAAAACTTTTTCTTGGAGACTTACATTGAGAAAGAGATGACTGTAATTCAGCAGATAATTTCTTTTTGAGGTAAACCAACTTCCCAGTACAAACACTCTAATAGCCCTTATTTAAATCATTAGGTCCTAAGAGTTATAAAACGCATTAAGAGCTGAATCCAGGGTTACTTCATTCCTCTGTTTATGTCTACGGAGACCCAAACCGTGATGACAGCACCAGCCGTGACGGTGGGACCCCGAGTCATGTGACCGAGCGGATGCTACTCTAGTGCCCAGTATGACCCAGAAGATCCAGGTACTTTTCCTGACCCGAAGTCTACCTGTTGACTTCATGCACCACTGAGCAACTTTCACAGGAATGAACAGGGCTCCACCTCCAACGCTGTATCCAGTTCTCTTTATACATCCATGGGCGTGACTGATAGCACTAAGCACACGTTTTCGCAATTTGAGAGTTACCCTTTAGACATGACCACAGTACCTTCTGACCAGCAGCAGGAATCACTTCACCAGCTGTGTGTCTCAAACACTCACTGCCTTGATAACCAACTGCACACGCGCCACAGAGTGACGCACCAAGGCTTTTCAGGTCATGTGGGATCCAATGTTAACATTATCTCTGTTGATCCAGATTGTTAGCATGCTTTTATGGCTGTAGAAGACTGTGTTTGCGTGACAATTTGCCTCATATGTGGCAATGGGGTGTCGAACTGGGCAGTGAACAGGATCGCACCAGCCAAAGCAAAGACAGAAGTTATGAACCGGAATGGAAATCTCACGGTAGAACATACAGGCTGTAGCACTGATATTTGAGAATCCAGTATTTCAATTTAGCATGTTTCCTTAATCTCTAATGACATATCATGGTCATTTTATGATTTATTACAGTAAACATCTTTCATATTAGTCTTTTAAAGAAGAGAAACCCAAACATTAAGGATTGCTTCTCCAGGAATCCATCCAACACAACTTAACTTGACCCGACACACTCTTACGCTCTCTCTCACACACCCAAATACACACAGAAAAAGCAACAGGCTTACGGAGGTCAACTTCTCCAAACAGCAATAAAGTTTCCTTTGTTTTACACATCTCAGTCGTTTACCTGGCACTGGATCTCCAGCGGTGCCGACCTGTACAAAGACAGGCTCACTCTCCAGGCTGTCCTCCACAGCGTAGATACTGATGTTGTACAACTTCCCAGGCTGAAGGTCACTCAGAGTCACAGACGTCGCCGTGTCAGGGAGAGTCAGTTCTGTGCTTTCACCTTCTAGTGATGGCGTGTAGACGACGCGATAGCCTGCACGGGGGAAGAGACCATACGGTTCATTGCGCGAACTGGACAGCGATATAATTTGTCAGTGGCGTGTGTCATACAGTAGCATACCAGTGATTGGAGCCAGTGGTTTGTCCCAGCTAATCACGATGGATGTTTCTCCCACATCCTCCACTTCATACTCAACGGGAGCGTCAGGTGCTGTGGAACAAATGGGGTGTAAGAGTGAGAAGGAAAATTACAACCACTGCTTTTTTTTTTTGACTGGATCATTTGAATTATAGTCCCTGGCACATTTTCATTAGGCCACTTTCAGGTCTGGGACTCAAGACAACGTTTCAGTCTAGCAGCTGTTATTTTTGTGAGAAGTGGAAAGAACTTCAGAGTCAGGAGTATAAAATGGGCGAAGGTGTGTGAGCGCTGACTAACCAGTGGTTTGTGAAGTAGTCAGAATGAGGTGGTCCTCTCCGCCATCTGTAACCTCATAGACATTGACAGTGTACTTCCTCCCAGGTAGAAGCTCATTAATGTTCACTGAGGTAGCCGTATGGGGCAGGTCTGATAGGAACAAAAATGACTGTATTAACACATTGGCTTTCATACATGAGAATGTTTTAAAGCAACTTAATAAAGGCCTTTTAATCTGACAAATTAAGAGCACTCCGTCTTGGTTTAATTCATTTAAAATCAGACAAACAATGCACAAAGTCTGCTGCCATGCATACAAACCCAGCTGTATTTTTGTGCATGCATTCATGTCTGAATATGTGTATATCTGCGCTTACCTAGTACCAGGGGTTGTCCTGTTCCCTGTCCTTGCTCACTGAGCTCATACTCTACTCTAAAACCAGAGACCGTGTCGGAGGCGGAAACCCAGGAGATGACAAAGCTGCTGGAGGTAATTTCAGTCACCGACTCTGAGGTGTCAACCACAGGAGGAGGTTGGGTGGTCTCGCCTTGTGATGGCGCCACTGCAGGAGAAACAGAGAAAAACGGAGATGGAAAATGAGAGAGTTGGCGACTTGCTGCCTCTGAGATCAGAACTGGCAACCCTGACCAGGAAAACTCTGGGAAAATGATTTTTTAAATCTCAGTGAGGAGTTCCCGGTTAGAAGTTACATCTAAGGAGCCAAACAGAACAAAAAAATGATTGCTATTTCTGCTATTTATCGTCTTTCATATTTTTTTTGCAAACCAATGCATATTAAGCAGTGATATGAAGCCAAAAATGCCAATGCCTAAACCAGCTTGCTTGGAAAACGTAGCCAAATAAACTGTCAAAACTCAGCCAGCATGTAGATCTGTCAATTCCCTCGACTCACGTGATCCATAATTGGTGGTGAAGTCGAAGCGTGTGACCTCTTGGCGTCCAAACCGCAACACGCTGATTAGCTGACCCTCATAGGTGATGCCCGGCTTCAGACCGGAGATGGTGTAGGAGTTCAGATGGCCTGGGATCATCACCTCCCTCCATGGGCTAGGAGAGTTTTTCTGTCACATGTGATGAAGGACATTAGAAGAAAAGACATGCGAGGGTATTTCAATGAGCAAGACGGGGCATTGTTTCCTCATTAACTGTGAAGCTCGATCAGAAAACTCACCACTCTCCATTTGAGGATGTACTGGGTGATGTGAGCAGACTGTGGGGCGTTCCACTGAATGGGGTGGGAGTTGGGTTGGTTTCCAGATTCAGTTATGATCACCTGGACAGGACGATTACCACCTGAGAGAGAAACAGGAGAACAAAGACAGAGGGGTAAGCTGTTATATAGAACAGCCCTTTATTGTAGAGTAAAGATATCATCATAATGTGATATATTGTGCACAGATTTAACACAAGGACAAAGACAAATATCATAACTTTGTCAAGCAGATACAAAATGTAACATGGTGAGATACTGGCTCTTCTACAATTTGATAAATTTCAGAAACTTGCAGTTTTACATTACCTGACTTAACAGTGAGCGCAGCAGTATTTTCCTGCGCAGAACACTAAGAAAACTAACATGTCCCTGTGAGATTCCAGCCCAGATCTCAATAGCTAGAAGCCTGTTACTCTACTTTCTACTCTCTTTCACCTTCTCCTATTCATCATGCTTTCTAACCTTCTCTGTTCTTCAGGACAGACTTCTTCTGCTGCAGGACTAGATCATTTTTAAAGGAGCAGCATTCAGAGGAGACTTTACAAATATAAAGTGCAAATAAAGTGGATTCATTTCAAAGTGGAAACTGCTCCTTGTGTCGTAATTTTCGTTGACAGACTGTATTCCTCCACTTTTGACATCACTGCAAAGAGCAAATATTTTGAAACTCAAGTTAATTAGGGCTATCGACGAAAGAAGTCCTCAGTCGACAAATCAGTTGGTTGATTTAATCAACAGATCTGTAAAACTGAGTTTCTCCACAAATAATGACAAAAGCACCACTTTAAATCCTGTTTTTATCAGAGATGTGATCATAAGTTTCTTGGAAATAAGTTATTCAGCATGAAAAAAACATTGGAAAGAAAACAACAAATCAACTTAAGAAGTCTTTGTTGACTAAGACCAAAACAGCAGAGAGGGAGTAGACCTAGAGTTATTATTATTATTATTATCTGACCAATTTGACAATCTTTATCACAATGGGTTTTGCCATGGAAACACTCATGCATGGATAGGGTTGATAAAGCTCTTGCAGAAGCATCACAGAAAGTTCTACAAACAACAAGCATCCAAGAGGAAAAGTATGCTGAAATAACAAAAACAGTTGGAAGCAATAAAGAAGCGTGAGAAAACTCCTTGTTAAAACGATACAGCCATGCTGATAACACAGAATCATGGCATTTATTGTGCTGTATGAGACATTTTCTGTCTTCGATATGCAGGTTTCGATGCTTAACTGAACTCCTCCAGTCTCGGTACACGCTGACAAACATTAAACAGCTGTCTCACGTCTATGCTTGTTTCCTTGGAAAACCTGTAGCTGACAGGAGCTCAAACATGTGTCATTACTACATACTGGATAAACATGGGTTCTGTATTGCATAAAGTTGAATATAAAAAGGCTTAGCAGAGAAAGAAAAAAGTACCGGTAGTATCTTCGCTGGTTTCGGAAATGAACAAAGGCTATCAAGTCATCTTTAATGTAAACAGAAGTCATGTGGCGAGCAGATCCCTGACATAAGCTGTGCTGATAGAAACTGGTAGCTTCTATAAAGAACTGAGGTTTTCTAACCACTTTTCCAAAGAGCAGACCTGTAATCAAAGTTTCTGAGCAAGTGGCTCGGCTAACCAGAAGTTGCTAGCAGATACACAAACCTCAAAAACAATCTGGGACCAATTACTGCCTATTACAGACCCACAGGCCACTGGCGAGGGTAAGGGTTACATGGAATCAGATGTGGGACGCAAATGAAAACGGATGCACACTTGCAGTGGATAAACTACATGCACACACGCACAATCTCCCAGCATTACATGCATGCACGGTCCCCTTTTACTTTGCACATGCAGACACAACATTCATGCTTGATCTTGTTGCAGACAGACACACAGCGAGGTGGCGATAAGGACCACAGTAATGTTGAGAGTCATCCTAGCAATGAGAAAAGCCCCAAAAGATTAAAGATTAAATTACACTACACACAAGGAGATGAACAGATGGCAGCAGATGGCAGAAAAGAAAACAACTTTTTTTTACGTACTGATGTAGTGCTAAATCTCAGACTTGTGAAAACCCTTAAAAAACCCTTCACTTCTTGGGTTTTCCAATTTTACCTTTTATGGTGTTTTCCCCAGTAAGCCAACTGGCTTGGAATCTGGATTTGCCTCTTGCTGCCCTTAAATCTTAGCATGCTGTATTTTGTATGCCTATACACACACACCTACACACACACACACACACACACACACACACACACACACACACACACACACACACACACACACACACACACACACACACACACACACACACACACACACACACACACACACACCTACACACACATACACACACAGCCAGTTCACAGCTGGTTGCTATTATAGCCACTTACGGAGGAACAGTGCCCTACATTTCGTATCTCCGTCAACCTGCTTCACACACACACACAGCAAACAAGTAGTAGTTCAAATATTCCTTTACGCAAGACTTGTTTACACCAGCAAAGCCTCACTCATTTACAAATGTAAGAGCAAATATATACCACCAAAATACAGTACAAGTGCATCTCTATTTTACCAAGAATGAGGGGAAATGGGAAAGGAATGGAAGCATCATGTGTCATAAGTAAATAACAAAGCCTGTGAAGGGACCCAGACCCTTAAAGTCAAGACGAAACTGAGAAAGCTTTTTTTTTCCCCTGTAACAAAGTTGGTGTGCAGTGATGCTGTTGAGCCAAGTTGGGTTTCAAGTCAGCAGGAATGGGGTAATTTAACCATCAGGGCTGCATAATGCGTGGTGTAACGAAGCATGAATTTATTCTAAAGGAAACTTGGTAGGAGCTTTAACTCTAAGACATGAGGGTCAATTTAAAATGATTGCTAAAATCCACAAAATTGAAAACTGTTGTTTAACAGGCTTTACATGTGTGCATGTGGTAGGTGTGTGTATGTGGGGAGGAGTGCATAACAGTGTTTTGTACAGCTGTGGCAACAGCACAGGGGATGTGCCACATGCTAGCAGGAACAAAGGCTCAGAGTATGGGGGTGTATCTGTAAAAGAGGAAGTCACACCCCCCTCCTCCCATCGCTGTCTGTTTCACATCAAAGTCAAGGGCCTCATTTTCGAGGTGACTTAAACAAATATTTTTCACTGCAGGAGACGGAGCGTAATTTGTAGAGTGAGCTCATTTTACCATCACTGAACACACCCTTACTGAGGATGAAATATCTAGGTTACAGCTGCTGTGAGGATTGTGTCCATTCTTTATCCCGAACAACACCAGAATTCATCAAGCTGGTTGTACTATTTAAAGATCCAATGCTTAAACAACACCAAAATTAGATGGTTGGCAAGAGGTGCCAGGTAACTCTGAAACAGCCGTCACATAATAAAATAGTGCTGAAACAGGCTCAGGAGTCAAAGTGACAAGAACGGGTCAAGACTTTTTTTTCCTGAAAAATGCAATGACAAAAATCAAGATTGTAAGAGACAGAGCATTTACATGTATAGTAGGGGGTTTGAGTTCTTGTCATTGTGTGTGATCCTCCTCTGTCATCATAATCAATATAATAAAGATTACACTCATTTTTCTAAGGGGGGTGGAAAGTCTACATGGAAGAGTTGCAGCATTGCCCTGCAGAGCCTTTTACAACCAGATATGTCAACGGCATCCATATAATAATAAAATCTCTGACTGTTGTGTTTAAAATGTTTATGGTCGTATTGTAACAGTCAAAACTGTGAAATGTGCCCTTGAGGCATACTATGAGAGAAGCAATGTCATCAGACAGCGCATTGTGTTTACAGAGTTACTTGAGCGATGCACCTCCTTCTCCTTTTTGTCTCTCAAGTGTGACAGTTAGGGTTCATGTGGTGTCTACTTTGTTCATGTATGAAAAAATAGTGTCTGTGTGACTGGGCTCGGTGAAGTGGATGTCTAAGTTAGTGACGTTAGTAGTAGCTGTGAGTTTTTGGCTATCGTCTTCTGCTCTCCAAGCTACCTCAACTATCATACAGGGACCCAAACTGTTACATTATACAATATCACTATATAATATATTTAAAATCTTACCGGGGTAGGACTGCTGGGGCTCGCAGCTGAGCTCTCCAATGCCGTTGCCATAGCAATAGCACTTGTACATGATTCCTTGGATGACTTTATCCCACGACTCTCCGATCTTATAGAAGGCTCTTGTCTCCGGCTCCTGGCACTGATCTAAGGACAGAGTCACATAAAACCGGGTAATGCAACAGAGACCACCGACTAGAGTTCTGAAGCTGGCACTAATTCTGCTCCCCTCAAATATTACGCTTTACATGTCAGGGCCTGACATTTTCAACAAGCACTGCAAGTAAAAATGGTGTATATGTAAGTGTGGAAGTCACAAAAACACATAAATATGCAGAATTAGCAAAATAAATTAACTGCATTTAGGCCATTAAATCAAATTAGTTAGTTGAGAGACTGAAGCACCAAATGCTGCAGCCTGTAAGACGTAAACCTGTAACATGGTAAACTCACCGATGGCGTCACACTTCCAGCGACCACGCCCCTGTCCAAAGCAGGTGCAGTTCATGGTGTAGCCCTCCTCGTGTTGTTTGGTGAAGGTCTGGTTCACCTCATAGGTCAGACCATCCACAATACACTGGTCTGCATTACACACAGATATATAAAAATGTACAATGACATGGAGGAGAAAATGCTAAATGAGTGTACCTCACTAATTTTGCACATCTGCTCTTCTGAACTGTCTGTGGGTGTGGGTGATGTTATGCAGGTGCAACCCCATAAAGTGCAGGTGTGCAGCCTCCTTTTTAACCTTTTGGCAGGTGTGAGATTATATCACCTGTGACCTTTCACCTCTTCACTCAGAGCATTCTAATATTACTCTCTAATTATTACCCCACACACACACACACAGACAGACAGACAGACACCGCCACAACTACAAATCTCAATCACCTTTTCTTCCTCTTACCTTTAAGCTGGGAGTAAGCAACACAGCTCCATTCTCCTCGGCCGTTACCGATGCAGGTGCATCGCATCATGTGACCCAGAACATCATGACGTTTGTCCCACTGGTCTCCCATGCGGTACATCACCCCTTCATTGGTAGTACACACTTCTTCATGGGCTAAAACACGAAGGACAAAACCGGTTACAGAGGCGCATGCTCATATGTTGTGATCTTAATTCACTCCAACAAAAAATGCAAATTCAACTTAGGCTGAAAACACAAACCACACAAAATAATCCAATGTACAGGCATGCATCCTGATGCATCATAAACCTTGTTTGTGCCTACCAACATTGAAAAAAACAGACACAAACAGACTATAATCTCCCTTGGAGATCACAGATTCTACCCTACAATTACTACACCAGGCCATAGAGGATGCAACCACCACAGAACACCTGTGTCCATAGAAATGAAGATTTTCCAGGACTGAAAGCCAGAAACAGCTGTCTGGTGTCTTTGTGTGTATGAATGGCTGTGTGTGTTCACCATATGGTCTCTGGCAATTAAATGAGTCAGCAGTTTGTAATCAAGAAAGATAGAAAGTGTATGAAGGTGGGTGGGACATGCAGAGACCTGCATCTATGTATGCATATGAGGGCTTCCCCTTAAACTGCACGCCTGGTGTAAACGTGATTTCAGTAGCAAGAAAGTGTTTGCGGCATCAGACTGTGGGACAGAGGTTCTTCACATTACTGGTCATTTTAGTGCAGATTTTAACCTCCTCTGTGAGCATTGACCTGTATCCAGCAGCAGAGCTCACAAGGAAGTCATCAAGTTTACAATGGTGGCTAAAACGAGCATTTATTGTTGAAACACAACGATGGTGCTGTAGAGCTACAGGAGCAGGCAAAGCTGATATGCATGCATGCCATAGTACATATCTGTTTAACTCGCCATGTAGGGTAGGGAGGTAGAGGAGGTGGAGATAAAGAGCTGATCTGCTGTCTTGTAGCCTGGCCAAGACTCTTCTATGCAAGGCAGAATCTGGACCAGAGCCTGACCATGTGGTTCCTGGGAGTAAAGATCATTTGGACTTGGTTTGGTGGCTATGCACCGAGGCTGTGGCTTGGAGCAGAAATCCCGGGGCAGGAGATATTCAGGGCATGGTTTAGAGTAGTAAAATACCTGGGTGGTACACCAGCCAGGCCTGGAGCTAATTTAGGCATTTGAATGATCAGAAAATGGGCTGGTGAACCACATGTAATCTAGGGCTACAACTAATGATTATTATCGTTGATTATTTTCTTGATTAATCGACTAGTTGTTTGGTCTATAAAATGTCCTCAAATGTCGATCATTGTTTCCCTAAGCCCAAGATGATGTCCTCAAAGGTCTTGTTTTGTCCACAGGTCAAAGATATTCAGTTTACTGTCATACAGGAGTAAAGAAAGACAGTCCAACATTATGTGCAAAACATATTTCATAATATATTTTCTCTTTAATTGCTGTGCAGTGCTTCTCTTACACTGGTATAGCTTGTGTTTACAATGATAGGAGACCAAGTCTGAGTGTGTTTTCACCCCAGTCGTCTATAGCTGGAGGTGATCTGGTGCTTCTCACAACACAGTCTGTCCTGCAGGCATGGAAAGATTTAAGACCTGCTTAAATCTGTTCTAGTTACAAGGGGCAATCAACGGTCTGGATGTATTTGGCAGCAAATCAACCTTGTTTCAAGAATCTGCTATCAATCTACATTTATCTCTGTAAAACCAGTCAGTACTTTCTTATGGTAATGGCACTACTGGTTTAATGACTATGAAAGAGGCCATTTAAAACTTAACTGGCTGTTTGGACATTTCAGCCAACAGCTCAAGGAGCTACAATGTCCTCCAGGCAAGACAGATTCAGAACCTCCTGACAGTGTGTTAGGAGACTCTAACTGAGGTGCAGAAGAAAAAACAGAGATCTGGTGTCGACAAACTTGGCTGTATTTTAGGAAGAGTTTACTACCAACCCCTGATTTTAAAGAGGAGCTGATATACAAATAATTATGGTCATGATTTGGAGTATGACAACAGTGGATTTGATAACGTAAATGGTGCAGTTTGCATAATGGAGGCGGAGACCTTGGTCCTACCATGCTTAGAGCACATGGCAGACACAAGAAGATCAGCTGATACAGCTGCATCTTCCCGTAGGACTGCACAGGTGGAGCAGAAGGGGCTCCAGACTATTACTGCTCTTTAAATGCCGCCATTAACATCTCAAGCACCATGTTTGTTTTGACAACCCTGTGAAGCCATTAATGTCAATATCAAAGACCCCCCGCTGCTTTGACTGCTGGAGTTTAACACAGACAACCCACTCTGACACCGGCTAAAGGGCATGAACGCTGTTCTTCCCCCTCCTTAAATCTTGACAGGGTGTTGTTAACAACAGGGTGTCGGCCCAAAGGTGGGTCCGGGACTGAAGGAGCCAAAGAAAAGAAATTCAAAAGAAATTTATAGCTTTAAAAAAAAGATGTAGAAATCAGTACAATCATCCCATCACTTGCTAAGTACTTGTTAAATTCATCATAAATAACATAAGGATTACTATTCTACAGGCAGTTTATAACAGGATTATTTGACTTCAGAGCAGTGTTAAACATGTTTGAACTTCATAAATGGTCTGTCATGCCACGCTGCAAAAGATAAGGTCTTACGTGATAAAATGAATCTAGTGGTCCATTTTTCTGAGAGTTCAAGAGCTACTTTATCTCAGATATGTCCTATCGTAGATGTTTCCACTGTCTACCATCCACATTTTACAGACTGCTGCCAGACTACTCCATCTTCTATCTCGCTACTTTGATGTAGACAGCAGGGAAAAAGATGTTTTGTTCAAAATCAGAGCTACCCTTCCTTCCTATTTGTACTACATCAGACTGCACTCAGATCATGCACACATTAAATTCAAGCAATGCCTGAAAAAACCTCAGTGTTCCTCTACAGTTATATTTAAAACAACATAAACATGCATTTGCCTGATATCTACATGACTCCTCTAGATGGTCAAAGTTTTTACTCCTTGTTTAACGGCATGTTGGCGTCATCATTACCATTTCATTACTCCCTCACAGACATTAGAGCAGCGTCAGTAACCCCCTGGTGTTTCAGCCTCTTTTGTTACCTGTGGAGACCTAATTGACACCTAAACAACACATTTCTAACAATGCAGTGACTTCTGTGTGAATTTGGCTACACTATAAATAAAAGGTGTGAGAACTGTAAATTAGATGTTGTCTGCGCCATCAGCCCTGACTCCTTTTCAACATCACTCCGATAATAGCTTTTATGTTAATTGAATAATGTCACCCATCAGTTCTTTTCATCGTCAAAGGCCATGTTAACTCGTGGGCGGAGATACATTTTACTTAAGACTAGGAGGGACATTGCAATTAGCCGTGTTAATCACATTAGTGGCCCCCGTGGCTGGCAAACTTTACTGACTTGCGAACAAATATTTTGAGTGTCTGAAAAGGAATTTCAATAGTTCCTTTTTTAAAATGGAAATTTGATGATATTGTGGTCTAAACCTGCTTTCAAACAACACCAACACGTCTCTCTCCAACACACACACACACACACACACACACAGACAGTTACTTACCAGCCATGGGACAGAATCCAAAGCGTTGCTCTGCATCATAGTCTGTTGTGGTGCCGCACCACTTCATGCCGTCTCTACGACCATCTGCAGTACAGTCGGTGTAGTTTCGGCCATTGTAGAGGTAGGGGAACTGGCACAGGGCGCCGTTAGAATTACCGCCTCGTGTTGCCACAATTACTGTTAAAAGAAAATCACAATCTTATCAGTACGACTCCTGTTTTATGGTATACACACTGTGTTAAACAAGATATGCTTCTACCAAAAATAATCACAAACTTCAGACATGAGGCAGTTGCTTCTTAAGGCACTGGCAGGGTTTTGTTTTAAACTAGTCAGCCAAACTAGTCAGTAGACTTAGACAGGTTTTTGAAGAGATGTGGAATAGGGCTGTGTGTTAGCAAGAATCTGGCAATACGATATGTATTATGATATAGTGGATTCAATATATACTACTGCAAGCAAGGCGATATATTGCGATTTTTAAAAATCTAATTTCAGGAAAACTGTCATCAACTTAACATTAACTACCATCATATGCATAAAATCTGTCTTTTTTTAATGCAATCAAAACTGTGGGATCTGCCTTCTTTTATCACAGTCCCTGTAACATCCAACATCATAGCACTACTTTTGTGCAGTCTGATCTGGTCTGCCATTTGCATGTAAACCATTAAAAATCAATAGTGTTTTTGAGAATCAATACAGTATCACAAAACATAATATCATGACACTTAAGTGTATCAGTATTTTCTTACACCCCTAATATCTACTAATTTAGCTGAAAATGATATTGCATTAGTCATAAATGGCGGAGTAATTTTCAAAAACAATCATGTCTTTCTTCTGACAACATAACAAAATTCCTAACCAATCCCTTTAATAGCCTTTAATAACATTGATCTGCTCACCATTCTTCTCTGTACAGAAAGAATATTTCTGGTCTGTCTCAAAGTCAGAGGAGGTGGAACACCAGAGCTGTCCATCACTGCGCCCATCAGAGATACAAGAGTGGTAGGTCTTTCCTTTGTAGACAAAGGGAAACACACAGGGCTGACCTCCTGAGTTGCCGCCGTACACTGGAGCCGGTCCATCTGTGTGAGGACAGGAACACACACAAACAGTAAATTAGGGCTGGGCGATATGGCCAAAATCTTCTACCACGATATAGGTCATTTCATGACTGGATAATGATATATTCAGTGATGATGATATAGCATGTTTTCTGGTAATTCAATAAACAAATAGCCTATATGAAATAACCACATGGTAAAGTGTATTTTTGTAAACATGCAAAAAGGGCTGAGTGTTTTCTCATTTAATTAATAACGTGAGTGCAAAATGAACAGTTTTTAAAGAAATTATAGAGAATATATATATTGAATATGTGCAAGCATGCACACAATTCAGAATCAGTAATCAGATTACGAGATTTAAATTTACTTACACTGGGTTATTCCCATAAGCAGAATTCTTATCAATTCAGATTTTCTGTGTAATTTGATTTAACGTGTTACTATGATCACTTTAGACAACATTATTGTGTTTCACGATATCTTGATACATTTTTTTACCACAATATTATTCCATTGAAAGACGATAAATTATCATATTGAACTATCTACAGTAAATGTGCCTTAACATATGACAATTTACCAGTATGACCTGGTCATCTCTGCAGTCGCATTCACATGTTGGGTTGTGTCCGTAGTCACACAACTCCACAGGTGAGCTTGCCACTGTTGGTGAATCAGTAAATACAAAGGGCTGTGTCTTACCCCACGGTTCACAGCTGACTCCGTTGCCAAGACAGGTACAGATCATCTGCTTGGTTCCCTGGTTCTTCATCCAGCGCTGGCCAACGAAGTAGGAAAGTCCTGCATCTGTCCGACAGGGTCCGTCCTGGGGAAGCTCAGGTACACCGGCAGGCTGGTAGACCGCTGGCTGGATGTTAGTGATCACGCGAGAGCCAGTTCCTGGAACATAACATTGAATCCAGGTCAGATAATATCACACTGAAGCTTCCAAAATGAAAAGTGACCTGTTAGGTGATGATGTAGCTTAAACATAAAAATGAAACAATAAAAAGACAAGCATGCAAGGTCTATATATGATGTCAACTGAAACATATGGTTATGTGTGTTATACTGGACAACTTCACACAATGAAATAAACATCTGGCTTTCATTTGGACAAAGAGGACTGCACTGGATTGTCAATGATAATGTTCCATTTGAGTTTTTTACTGTCCCTGAGTCATGAAGAGCACATGTTCCTGTCTCACACCCAATAATCACTTCAAACCACTTCAAGCACATTTCTCCCACTAACTCTCCCATGCTTCATCTCCCTGTTCCCCGTCTCTCTTTCTCATGAGGTCATGGTCATGTGTTACAAGACACGTCTTTCTCACTTCAACACTTGGCACTTCTTATCTCTCCCTCCTCACAGCATCTGTCCCTGGTATACATTCTTCTCTCCACGCAGATACCAAGAGGGAAAGAAAAGACACAGGGATATTATCATTAATTTCTCACCCAGGCCAGTGGTGTGAAGTGAAGCATGTCGCTCACACTTCCACTCCCCTCGGCCATTCCCGGTGCACAGACACTGGAGCGCATGGCCTCGGGCGTCTGTCTTGGTCCACGTATCTCCAATACGGTAGGAGGTCAGAGTGTCCTGGTCATTACAGCGATCTAGGAGAGAAGGTATTAATTAGAAATAGATGGAAACTGTGAGACAGCAATGTGGCCCGTCTGGGTGAGAAACATGATGAAACCTTTATGCTAATGTGCAGAGTGGATGTTTCAAAGTCTGCAGTGGTTCTGTGGGGAGGAATTCCTCCTGGCCACCAGCTGCTTCCATGTTTGTGCCTTGAGACGTTGTTTAGAACTTGTTAAACACATGAATGATAACAATTCATTGATAACCATCACTACAAAAAATGTCCAAGGCCACCCTGAAGTCTCTCATGCGACGACAAGCCAACAGGGAATAACATTAATTCTCATCCATTACATCAGCCAGCATCATTAAGGACGCTAAGTAACGGTCCTAATTGGAAACACACATTTCCTCCACAGCATGTTAAAATCTTCCAGCAAATCACAAGAAACACACTGTTTGCCTTTAACTCTGCCAGTAAGGCTAGAGAGTGTGTGGAGTTCCATGAGGATTAAGCGGATATGTGTATTGACACATGTGACTAGTTCGAAAACAGCAGCATTTAATTTAATTTTCTGCTTGTGTGGCTCTTAATGACCCCACTTTTCCCTGTCAAGTGGAGTTACATTTGTATAGATAGAAAATACACAAAAGGAGAGTTTTTCAAAACAAATCAATGAAAGCAATGTGACAAGAAAGTCATTTTTTAAAGTTGGAATTCTTTGGAAGTTGGGGTGTCATTGTGATGCTGCTGCTGCTGCGGGAAAAGGAAATGTACAAAAACTGGGGAAGTGACAGTTTGATAAATACAATAAATACATCAAGAAAGACTTTCTTACTTCTGGAGGTGCATGTGATGCGTCCACTTCCCTCTCCCAGGCAGGTGCAGTCCACCACCATCCATCCCTGGTATGGCTTCTCCCACGTCTCCCCAACAACGTAGGATGTTCCCGCTGAGTTGTCATAGCAACGCTCAGCTGCAGGAAACAGAGACTCATGAGCTACAAAATCTATTTAAAACTTTTTGTCACTAATTAAACATTTTGTCACTCCTTAACCCACTGTAAAACAAAGAGAATGATAATACATAGTAATGATAATCCATCATTCTCACAAGGTAAACACAGTCTGTTAGTCAGTGGATGTCTGACTGACTCACCCACGGGTTTGCAGGTCCACTCTCCCTTGCCGTTACCCAGACAGACACACTCCAACATGTAGCCTCCTGTCTCATGGGGTCTCCTCCACGTGTCACCGATCTTATACGATGCCCCACCCTCATGACAGCGGTCTGCGTAGACGGAAGGAAAAAGCACGATTATATTAGAGAGCGGTCGATATGCATGTGTGTGCTTTCACAGAAAGAAAGCGAAGGAAAAGAAACACACTCAGACATTTCTCCCATTATCTAACCACTCGGCTAACTGCTAACAGCTGCACAGCTCCAGTTGCTAATCAGCTGTGGAGAATATGGAGATTAACCAGTTTACTGGCAGCGGTGTGGCAGACCAGGATATGCACAGAAACACATGAGCTAGGATGTGTGGTCTGGGGTTAGAACAGTTAATGGCAACTCATTGGAGAGCAGAAAACACACTCACTGGCGATGGTGCAGCTGATCTTGCCTCTCCCTGATCCAATACAGGTACAGTCCCAGATCATGCCGTCCTTGGGTCTTTCATAGGTTTCACCCACAGTGTAGGACTGCTGGTTGATCTTATCGTAGCACCTTTCCTCTGCTATGGGGAGAAAACAGTGGAAATAGGAAATGATGATGGACTGATGTGGGATTTTTTTTTTTGGACACGTTTTTTTTTTTTAAATGAGATCAATTCACACAAACCAACCTTCAGGTTTGCTTTTACACTTGATGCCAGCGACTCCATGGCACGTACAGACCAGAGTGCTGCCCAAATATGGCCGCTCCCACTGGTCATTGATACCATAGAACTGACCATTCTCTATACAACCATCTGACAGAAGAACAGAAAAAACACAGCCGATGAGACTTTGGAACAAGTTGGACTCAGGCAGCAGGAGGTTGAATAAAACGCACCCCCTCCCGTTGCTCCAAAAATACAATGCAGGGAAAATGTGAGCAAGAGAGAAAACACACTCCACCCTCAAACACTGTACCTGCTTACCATGTCCTTTTTCAAAGTGGAAAGACCAATGGAAAATGGTCTAACCATAACTACAAACCATATAGACTAGTATTATAAAACACCTAAACAGGAATAAACATGTTAATTGGGGACAAGACTCCTCCAGTGCCTGTGAAATTGACCCTGGATGTGTTAACTTGACTTCAAAGGCCCCCAGGGCTGAGTAATAAATCATATCCACCTTTGCGCTCCCCCACCAGGCATGTTCTTTGTTCACATCTCATGACTTCACATGCCAAGAACATATCTGTGTTTTTTTTCTATTCGCAACTTTAAAATTGAGGCCAACAGTTTTTATTTATTTATGTATTTTCTCTCTGAAGCTTTGATCATTAGCATTCACAGACGCATGGAAATTGAGGAGATCAGAACAGATGTTGGAGTTGAAGTTAATCCAGTGACTCCTGCGACTGATTATGTTTTTTCATGGCGTATATCAATCTAATACACAATGTATTACCTAAAATATAGTTTTAATTGCTCAAACACAAATAATCTACAGGGACGCGACTTGAATATGTGTCCACGTTGCTTTCTATCTCAGTGACTAAAAATGCCAAACACATGATAGAAATTAACTGTAATTTCATCACTTAAAACTCTCTGAAGTCCATCAAGTGACCTCTGGTGGCCCACGGTTAATGAACAATTTACTGCAACACGAAATCCCTCTCGTGACTACTAACCTGTGGAAAACTCTTACCCTGAGAGGCTGAGGAGACCTGATGCTGCTGCGCTTGTCGCCGACTCCTGTGCGTCCCTTTGGGCATGCAGTTCACCGCGCTCCCGATGCAGAGCGCAACCAGCACCCTGGCTATGGTGCTGCCGGACATACTTTACTGTATTTAATGCGAGCCTCTCGGCTGTTGCAGAACGCGGTTACAGGTCCTACAGGTGCAAACTTTATTTCACCGGGGACGGAGAGAAGTCGGTTACGCTGCAACTCTTATTTTCAGCCGCGCTCCAGCCTCCCTGATCGGTCCGCTCCTCTCCGGTCTGCGGCCACAGTGTGCAGGTTACCAGGCTGTGGGAGTGATTTATCTGGGCATGGCTTAGTTTCAGCCAGAGGAGGGAGGTCCAACAAAAGAGACCGACTACCCACGCAGAAGTGAGGCACACATTTTTTTTTTAACGAAACAAAGATGGTTACTCTCCCGCTTACTATTTCTGGCAAAACAGAAAGATTATTTCAAATTGTCTCCATGCAACCTGTAACACTGAGGTCAACAAACATTGATATCATCATGCTGAGGCAATGCCTCTAGCAGATTTAGATTATCCACGCGGTTAAAATGTAGAGCCCTGGCCCCAGAACCATCCAGTTACAATAAAAGTTCGGGGTTAGGACCTTGTGGCCATAGGTGTTATGTCGAAATCGGTGATCCCCTGTTGAATAGTGTCCGGTACAGCCCTGCTGTCTCTGTCCCCCTACTGAAATTTCATCCAAGGGAGAAAAGAAAATCCACCAGTAAACTACACAAACGATCGTTTGGTCTTATCACTTAAACTCTCTGCTCAAATTATGTCTGAAGAGTCGGTGTGTTTGAAAGTCATTATAACGCAAGGAATCTGTAGCCTGTGAGTATGTCCTTCTCATAACTCGAAATCCGTTCATCGATCAACTTCACACTTAGCGGGTGTATTGCTGTGGACCCATGGGAGCGCAGTGTTGAATTTGGTGCAATTTAGACCCGCGACACGTTCGTTATTAGTAAAGTTTTAATGTGCAAGCGATCAACGCTCTCTTCCGCAAACAAAGAGCACAGAAGAAGAAGAAAGGGCGGGGCTACACGGCTCTAAAAGCGTCACTAACGGGCACATTTCGCCGAACTTTGTAGCTAGTGCTAACTGTTTTAATAGGAAATGAGTTGGAAACACAGCACGGCTTGTTGACTGAATTTTACGTTTGTTGCTGGATATTGGATATAGCATGCTAACGTTACATGAAAGCTGGATATAGCATGCTAACGCTACATGAATGCTGGGTAATGTTACAACCAGACTTCAGTTAACGAGCAGAGGCGCCACTGCAATACTAACTTAGGGGGAAACACATATTGACAGGGGAACAGTGTTTGACACAACACCTGCCGCCTGTACTTCCGGTGCTTCGCCCCACAGCTAATGGTCGCTGCCCTGCACTGCGCTCATACTAAGGTAACAGTTAAAGTAGTAACTATTAAAACTATAAAGTAATAGTTCACTCTTGTTGACACTTTCAGGTCTCACAGCACTGTTGCCGTTGTTTGTACTGTTAGCACTGTTAGCTGCTAGCCGCCGGCTCAACCGCTGCCATGTTGAGAGCCATGTGTGGAGGAAACCCTGGCTGACATTGACTGAAGCATATATGCCTTAAATTGTATTAGCTAGTTATTAATAATATTATTAATAACACAATACCACATCGTAAAAGTCCTGCTCTCACATTTTAATTTCAAGTGAAAGAAAGGCATTACGTTTCGGCACAATGTACTTAAAGTTACTTAAACTCTGCTCTATTCTAATATAATGCTGGATATTTTAATTAATAATAGTTCATATTTTAATTGTATGTTTTGTGAGTAAAATGTCAATCTGCAATGTAACCAGTAACATCCCTCTGTCAGGGAAATGTATTAGTAGGCTACAATGTTTTCCTGTGAAGTACTCAGTAAGTAGTATACAGTTGAGTTGCACATCATTAAGTGGTTTTGAGGTATTTTGTAAGTTATTTGGTTCACATTATTTAAGCAGCACAACCTTGCTACAGGACATTGATGCTGTGCAGTGTACTGGCCTATACACAGTCCTGGTTGTGATCTGCTGGAATTAGGTCAATGGCGTCAGTGTCTGGAAAGTCTCCAGTAGCCTAAAGTTTCAATGTCTTGAAATTGTTTATATGTCCAGGAGTTTTATTGAAATGAATCCTCTGTGATGCAAGCTAACTTGTGTAATGTGCGGGTATAGAGATCAACTTTCTTTTTTACCTCTTGCTCCTTTTCTCTTTCTCTGGCTCGATCTCTGTCCTTTCTTATCAGTTGACTTGTCTCTTGTGCTCTGGTTCATTTTAAATCTGTTCGTCCAGTTTAAGTATTCAACACCATATAAAGTAAGAGGAGCACTCTTCATCTGTCCCTGACAGCACTCATTTCCCTTGCTGAAGTCTTTGTTCAGTACTTATTTGTGGGAAAAGCCTTTCAGAGTTTATACAGGGTGAGTTTTCTTTGGCACCCTCCCTTTGTCCCTTTTCTCTATTTTAGTTGCATTTACTGTAGTAAATATTGCGAATATTGACCACTTTGTTAATGGAAACTTACAGCAATGCTTTACCTAATCACTGCTTTGTTTCCCCTCTCCATGAGTGAAAACTTTCTGCCATGACTTTAGTCACTTCGAGACAATTTTGATGTTGAAACAGTCATGCATGCTGAGTCCCTGAATGTCTCTTGAGTAACAGAAACTATTGATTTTTGACTCCCTGAATCCACCTTGAAATTAATGGATACATCAGTGAAGTTTTAATATAAATGTCTCACGTAATACTTCAGTACAGTCAAACAAAACTCAGAGCGATCCATTCCTGACAAAAATGAAAAACACCACACTGGGTGTCATTATCTCCTCTGTGATGTCATGAGCTTGACCGTTCCAGTAGTAAAACAAATTAACTGTCAGTCAGCTGGCAAATCAAGTTAGTCAAAATGTGGTGAAAAGGGAGTACAAGCTGTGTAGCTGAGGCCATGTGGGTTATCTTAAGTGTGTCAGGAAATCTACGGGGTGGAGACAAATTTTTGAGGTGTTGGCACCATTTGGCTCTGCTGTGACATTTGTGTTAATCCTGTCTTTAATTGAGCATTTGCTTGACACAATGATCAGTCATAAGGGAGATTATTTTGATATGCCATAGCACTCATCTGTTGCATTTGGGGAATCCTTTGGTTGGCATGTGGACATAAGACAGACTGTCTGTGTTTTTTTTTTTTTTTTTTTTTTCTTCTTTTTTGAAACCGAGACAGAGAAAATAATGATTGAATGATAAGTCAAAGACTCAACAACTGTTCTGACAGAATGAATATCTGCGTCATTTTATTTAAAAAAAAATGTGCATGCAGGTCACTCTGACTGAAGTGCTGCGGTCACATTTTGTGAGGCTACATGTTTTATGGTGTGTTCAGCTCAAGAAGTGAGGAAACCCCACTTCTGAGCAGAGGCGCGCCACATATGTTTTCAGTTACAGACTAACAGTGTAAATGCAATCTGCTTGTCTATCTGTCTGTATGTATAACTGATCTTCCTGTGATAGTTATCCTCACTTTGAGGTCTTTCTTTCCATTCATCTCCTACCCCTAAGCCCTCAGAATACACTCATCTATATATGGACATGTTTGTTGGATGGTAAAGGTGAAGAGGTAAGAAGGTCATCTGATATATTATTGACCTTGAATGCATTACTAATTATCTTTGGAGGTATTGGCAATGTTATGTCTGTTTTGAGCTTGAACTTGGAGCTTGTGACAACAGTCATATCAATCTTATGTAGTGAGATAGTTTATGTTTTGAAAGCACCAGTCACTACTACCACTTAGTGGTGGCTTCTTTTAGCACTCTGGTTCATTCACCCATGAGAATATCATAATTTGACATTCTACGCTTGTCCAAAAACATGGTAAAATAGCTTTTTTAGCATTATTTATTTACAACATTGCTATGTCTTCTTTACCCCCTCACACGACTATCCCAAAGTGAAATCACTTCCTTGTGGCGTGGTTACCATCTCCAAACCACCTCTGCTACTGCAATGCCGGGATGGCTGCTGATGAAGCCAGAAATTCCAGTTTAAAGCCTTTATCTGGTTATTGTGCAAGCTCTCTGGCCGCTGTGGCTTCACGTATAAATATACAAACATTCTTATGGTTATATAGACTGGTTTTTAAGTGGTAATCTGCCATTAAAAACGAATCACGCAGCATGGTCACAAAGAAAACTGTGACAATCACTTCCAGTATGCAACTTGGTTAGATTTTTAGTCACAGACACAAAAACAGACTCCACAAACTGCTCTGAGTGTATCTGCATTTAAGCTTACACTGTGACTGGCCTCATGCAGAGGATGTTAAAGCTGTTGTACACCATTTACAGTTAGGGCTTTCACTATATCAGATATTCTCTTCATAATTATCATATTGTGGGCAAATGCGTTCACGATAACAATATTAATACAATATGTATAGAAAATTTAATGCCATCAGTCAAATTCATATTTAATTTTGTTTATTGTGCATGTTGTCCCTTTTTTTGGTGAACTAATCACACTGAAAATACAAGTTTAGCTGTTAGGGAGGGAGACAAAGCAAAAATAGAAAGAAACAAATAAATGAATAGGCGCTGGATTATTTGCACCATATTATCATATTAACATGATAACATTTAATTAAAAAAAATATCAACGTTATCAGTATCATTATGTTGTGACACCCCCTATATACATATGATATTATTAAATAATGTAAGAATTTCAATGTCTTTTGTCCCCAGTAAACGTCTCAACTGGGATTTAAGATAAGATATTCTTTTATTAGTCCCATTGTGGGGAAATTTGTGATGTTCAGCAGTAAAGGGGAGGAAAAACAGGAAGCTAATCAAGAGTAGACAGACATAAAATATGACAATTTAAATAGATAGAAATATAAAAAATGGGAACAATCTAAACAAGGGGACATATTGAATAGGAACAATATATACAGTATTGACAATAAACAGACTATTAACACAATTGCACAAGTGGAAAAACAGCTGTTGCACAGTTATTGGAGTGACGTTTCACCTGAGAGTATTGCACAGTATGAGTTGAGGTTTACACCTGAGAAGTACTGATATTACACAGTCGGTGTACAGTATAGTGCAGGTATTGTCAGTTTTGGTGTGTATGTGGTCTACATATGGATTTGGTAAAAGGTTTGCAGACACTGGAGTTGATTAGACAAGAGAGGCTGATTTCTTCTTGCGGATGATTGGACAGATCCTGAACTGGAAGGAGAAGATACGGGAAATGTGAGAGAACACAGAGCGAGAAGTTTAGAGTTCAGAAATGTGGATATCTTTTGGGCAGGTTTCAGTCTGACAGGGAATTATGAATAATCCTAAAAGATAGTGGGAGTAGTTGGTGAAATAGAGGCGACGTGATGTGCGTGAATGGAGAGTTGAGAAATTTGTGCAGAGCCAGTGAAGTTTTGCTGATGGGATGGAAATCAAACTGTAACTCTGCGATTGCATTACACAACATACTCAGAAGGATCATCCTGAGAAACAGAGCAAGGGTGAGGAAGGAGGTCACAGCTGCAAAGTCTCTGTACAGCTGCTGCACATTTTCATCCCATTTTTTCTTTCTGAGCCCTTTTCTCCTCCAGATCTCCTCAAAATGTTACTCTAGGTGCTGTCTGGTCTCTGTCTTTCATTCTTCTCTCCCTGTTTCTCACTTTGTATTAGCTGACCTGTCCTTGCACTGAGTAAGTGGTCATTCCTCACATATTATTTCAGTGTCCCAGAGCAGTTACCGTTGGCTTGCTCCTCTTGTCTAACACTATTCTTTTCCAGCATTCCTTTCATAGCGTTTGTCTTTCACTCCTCTATCTGATCCCATAACTGCATCTGTGATGTAATCCTATGTGTCTCCATGTTTAATTCACTCTGTCCTTTTTGTCTGTCTATCCCTCTCACTTTAAAGGTTCTCTATAGGACATTCAGAGCATTAATACAGCAGCAAACTATTGTCTATATAAAGATAGAGAGGAGTAATGTCTACCTGAGCAGAGAATGAAGTCTCTCTCCCTCTGTGTGTGTCTTAATCCAAGCTTCTCTGTGCTTTGTTTGCATAGCTGCACCAGCACCCATCTGGCTAGCCCATGGCCACCGATCTGCATTGCTCTCATACGGCGGTTACAGCTGATCACGGCGTCCTGATGCAGAAACGCAGTGCTCACCCCTCAGGTAAACTCTTTGCTTTGTCCGCTCGGTTGCTGTTATTTACACTGTTAGCGCTATTAGCAAGCCACCGGCTCAACTGCCTCCACGTTGAGACACGGGATATGCTTTGGATTTTGTATTGAGCCACTTCAAGCACATTTAATATGGTGTTGGCTGTCGTCAAAAAAATGGAAAGTAGACTTAGACTGCTTTATTGTCATTTCGGCATATGCAAGGAGACTTACATATAGGGTAACAAAATTACATTTCACCACATTTGACCACAGTGTCACTTAGGACAATATGAAAAAAACAGTAAATAACACACAATACTGAGGACATTACACAGAAAATGATGATGTTGACAAGTACTGAATAAGTATGAAAGATATATACAGCACACTATGCAACTATGCACTATGCTATATCATATACACAACAATAAATACACAAGTAATCACTATATATTACACTATATAAAGTATTAGGTTTCTGAAAATACAATATCAAGTCTTTTTGAGTATGGATATGTCGATCTGACTTTTTCCAGTCCTGATGCTGAGGACTTATTTCTGGGTTTTAGTTATCGGCCGATACCGAATACTGATCTAATACCAGTATTTAATTAATACGATGTATGCCTCACTGTGTGGAAGTGACTGGGGTCATTATTTTGTGTGTGAGACAACATCAGGCTTCTTTCCTAACTTTGTAAAACAAAATGTAACAACAAATAAAAACACAGATATGCATTTACTGAATTATAATTTTTTATTAAAATAATAAATGGTACACCAGCAACTTGGTAAAAAATCTTCAAAATTAACAGGAATAACGATTCAAGTGGAAACTTTGTTAATGCAGCAACAAATTGGTCAAAAGTTGAACAGCAATTAAAATTCCAGTCTGTTATGTATATTGTACATAAACATACAACTGAATAGATTGCCACAATACTCGATCCAGCTCTTTGAGTCTGTTTTGGCCCGATATCTGATCCAGTATTGGTATCGGTGCATCCCTGTTTATGAGTTGATGAGGACTCCCTGAGTGCACTGTCATTTTTGTTTCTGTAACACGAGGGGTGGGACCCCACAACGACGCTATGATGAATCCTCTGTAGACCAGTGGGAAGGGTTAAATTTTCAGTCCTGTGTCATCTATACCTTTTGTGGGAAAGGGAATGCCAAGATGATTTATCCAGAACTCACATATGTTTAGTTTATGTTTATGTTTTATGTTTAGTCTCTCACCTTTATTCTTTCATGATAGTTGTGTCTCTTGGTCTGCTAACACACCTGCAGTATTTATCTATATCTTGCCATCAGTCAACACTATGCACACTTAATGTACATAAGGATTTCTTACATGTATCCTACAAAAGGAGCCAAATATGTTTAGAACCTCTGTCAACATCTTTGCTTTTTCCCTCCCCCCAGTTTTCCTCTTGTCCTCCTCCTGCCTCCCCCCTGCTCCTGGGAGATGAGGTCACAGTCTGATGAAAGATGGAGTGATTAGGAGTTCAGACTCCATGTTTTTCTTAGCAGGATTAGCTCTGGATATCTTCAAAAACATCTCAGTATTTATAACTGGTGAGACCCGGTTTGAAACGTAGCATAAATCATCGTACAACTAAGTAGGCTAAATTAATGTCTTGTTAGCTTTCATCCATTTAGTATCCACAGAAACAGCTACTGTTAATGTTTGTCTCTCAGTATCACAGATGTTAATTTACAGAGTTGGTCTTTAAAAGTAAAATTAAGTTGCTCAGTAGTGGCTAATTGTCGTATATGTGAACGCATTACCACAGTGCACTAAGAGGTAATGTAGGTGTTGATTTCTGCATTTAAATATTTTACTTCAGATCATGTGTGTACAGAATTTGTTTTACCATTATATATGATGCTGTTAAATTGTTTCTGATATCTGCCCCCTCTATGTGACCTTACTCATGGCCATTTGCTTTGGAGACTTGCAGGAAAAAAATCACAAGAGCGTGGGAGCAACATGACCCCTAACCACCTCCACAACCATTAGGTTTGCTACAGTATACCACAGATATGAGTGATTCACATCTGCAACCATTGAATTCTTACAGATAGACAGGAAACATTACCAGTGTGTCATGTACATGGACCACTTCCACTGTCGTGGGAATGACGACTGGTTTTATGTTTTTTTTTTTAACCATGTGGAAAGTGTGACACTCGGGATTTTATTATCTGCTATTCTCATTTTAGTTTTGGTCGGTACTGGTTCAGTTTTGTGGCTTAATAATCAAACCAGTTTTAACATTTTTACACCAGCCTAACCTGAGCATTTATCAAACCCATGCTAAGTAATAGTAATTTCTCACAATTCTTGCTTGTATGATTTTTTTTTTTTTTTGTCACCCTCCTGGCTTATGCAGATTAAATGAACTATAAGTCTGTTAGATAGAAAATATTCATTTGAATGCATGCAGCACGTTCAGCACATAGCATGTTTTTGGTTATATTTTTGGTTATATGATATTTCTCCAGAGTTTTTTTTGCAGACAACATACAGTATACATTGCCCTTGACTGAAGCATGTCTTTTCTGGAGGGACCTCAAACATCCAGCTATCAATAGCTTTGTCCCACATGTAGAAACTATTTCATGATCTTTCCCCCAAACCCTATCATTGATGGTAAAAAGCCCAAACCAGAAACCAGAAGAGAATACATCTGTAGATCCTGAGGTCTTTTTTGAGATATGCGAAACAACCTAAGCAGTAATGACATATCTGGTAACTTCAAAGAATAATACACAGATGGAAGCTGCACTTAATTGAAAAGCTCATCCATAGACTAAGCAGCTGTCCTGAAAGCAAACAGCCAGTAAATGCAGACTGTGAGTGTTTGATTATTCAGTGAACATACTGCGGGCTAAACAAACTGAGGAGGCAGAGTGGGTTACATTTGCTTGTTCAGACTTTATGAATGCATCCTGTTTCATTCTTTCTGTCTCGCTCTTTCTCCGGCTTTCTCAACACCCCACTTTCCTGTAATGTCCTCAGTCCGTCCCTCCTCCGCCGTCCCATCTTTCCATCTACCCCCTCGGCCCCCTGTAAACAAACAGACAGATGATGTCATCAGTGCAGCATTTGGTTGATCTCCTGGTGACAGACCATGATGCACTGGGATGTCGAGTCGACCCCCGCAGGGAAGGCTGGATGGGAGGAAGTTAGAAGTTACAAAGGGGTGTGGTGGTCTCTCTCTGTCTCTGTGTGTGTTACAGTTAACAGTTCTGTATACTTTGCTAATGGCACCATATAAGTATAGTCTATTCACCACCTTTTTTTCCCCAGCAACCCTCCTTAAGGACCATTGAATACACCTATAGCATCTAATGATGATCAAATGGATTTACAGCACCATGTCTTAGAGCAGGTGTAACTATGAACAACGTCTATATATATAAAACAATTGTTAATTAAATTAAAGTTAATTCAAGATCTTAAAGGTTCAATGTGTAACATCTGGCTGGAATTTGTTTAAAACATTCAGTTAATAAACTTTGTCTTACCTGACGCCCAATCGGTACTGAGCTTGTGCAACTCTCAACAAAGATGAGAAGAAAGCAAGATGGCTCATTCCTTAGTTACTAGATCAGGCAAGTTAGTTGCTTCATTTACTAGCCAAACAGGGCACTTTACTTTCCGTAACAGCATATTGAGTCCTGACTATTTTTTGTTCCTAATCTGGATAATTCAGTTTTTTAAATATTTCCATGGTTGGTCAACGTGGTTGGTGCATAACAGTGGTATTATGTTTTACATTTTGTTTTGCAGTAATTGGCTTCTTGTTAGAAAAATTGTGAGTGAAAAAACATTCATTATATAGATGAACACATTGTTGTTTACCATACTGATCAATATAGTGTATCATGCACTGTGATGAGTGCTGTTTGCTTGGCAGCCAGCAGGCTTTTAATTTGGGAAAGTCTGAGTAGGTTTCCATTGTACCCTGCACTCTGCTGTCTGGGTGACTGATGATGAATCATGATCAGTGATTGTACAGGAGGAATGGAAATGTCAGTTTTAAGGTTTTGCAATGTTTATTGCGCTTCACTCAAGTGTTTTTAAGTCAGTAGCCTATGACAGCATTTTGGTGACATTTTTACTTGGAAAACTCTCATGAGAGCGTTGTCATAAGTTTTCAGAAATCACCAGAAATTTAACATTATACATACTGTTTCAAAAAATAACTTACTGATGCTCCGTTTTTAGTTCATATGCAGACTAAACAGTGTCCTAACTTATGTGCACAGGCTGAAAATGAGTTGAAAGGCCTCTCGGAGGCGTCATCACTATATATGGCAGAAATACTTGTTTTCTTAAGTCTGGGCCCATGTCTGAAATTTGGGTGCTGGTCTGGGAACACAAATCAACCTCTGGTTTATTTTTTAGTGTTGTTTCCCAGATTAGGGGTCCACATTTCCACAAAATACAAATTATCTCCTAGATGAGAATGATATGTGTTCCTGTCTTAGGTTATTAAGGAAAGAAGGGGTTTGGCTTGTAAACTTGTTGGCAGATTGAAAAATGTTACTATCTATTAGTGGTTGAATGGACAAAGTGCTCTTTGGGCTACTTAAGAAAGATGTATGAGCCCAGACAGTGACCGTCTGGCCCTGCTGTCCCCTGTCTGACCTGCAGTCATTTAACATCTCATTTGCATATGTGGCAAAACTAAAAACCATAACCACAAATTTGCAATGAATAAGAAAAAACAAGAGCGTTACATTTCATTCCTGTAAAATTGCTTATGTATTTCAATATTTATTAAATGTTTATGCTTACAGCTGATCAAAATAAGTCATATATATATTGTGAGATTTAAATAAATAAAATTTTAATTAAGGGTATCTCACAGTTACCAGTCTTGACTGTTTTTTCAACTCTATATGAAGATACATCTCATGGTGGTTACCAAGGAGATTCGGGTTGGGGTTTCCATGGTTACCCCATAACACTGGTGAGGAATTCCAGAGTCATAACCTGATCGCAGAATAGAAACTCCAAGAGGAAAGGAGGGGTGAACCATACTGAATGGAAGAATGAGGAGGAAGAGAAGAAGTGAATGAGAGAGAAGACGAAAGAAAGAGTGCAACCTCCAACGGCATTGTGCATAAATGTGTTTGCTTGAGTCATTATTATATCCTAGAAAAACAGTTACTGAGCACAGAGGGCATGGAAAATCAGTACAGCTGGGAAATTATGACTTCCCTCAAACGTCTGAGTCATACACAGTCATGTTCTAATTAGAGGTACATAACTACAGATGGAGATGTTTGGGAAGAGCTGCATGTCCTCGATGGAGCAGTGATGGAACCTATTTGCATGTGTGTTTTTATGCTCTTGGGGCAGTATCATGAGTACATTATGTGCAAAACACTGCGATGTGGGATCAGAGGTTGAAAAATATCTTCCTTTCTCACATCACTTTTTTCTCCATCTCTCGGCCACAAAAACAGTTCCTGCAATTAGTTGCATTATCATCGAAGTTGGAGGGAGATGAAGTCAGCTTTACATGAGCCATGGCATCAACACATTATCACACCTGATGCGCCAGATGGTTTGGTACACAGAGCCATGTGAGAATAATTTGCAGGTGATTGGATCAACTCTCTGTCAATCAGACTTGCCAAAGCCAGTCGGGAGAAGAGCTGTGACGGTGAGGAAATTCTCCCACCGGTTAATAAACTTGTGACAACACTGGTGACACTGATTACATTGGGCATTTTATCGGGCATACAATTTATCAATCCCTATCTGGGATTGAACAAAATACAAACAGCTCTTCTAGATATCAGATATTTCAGCTGTCATTTCCACATCTTAATCATGAGCTAGCTCACCACACCATACAAACTGAGGTAGAAACTATTCAAGAGGGTTGAGTTACTCCCTGCCTTGTAGGCTACACTATTTATTGATAGAAAAATAAATGCAATTTCAGAGTAGATCAGAGGCAGTCATGTTGAATGGTGAGCAAAAAACTTTGAAGTCTTTCTCCAGTTCACCAAAAATCTTGAAGTGTTGCTCAAACTCCCCCAGTAGTCCTGTTATTTTATCTTTGAACCACTTTGTCTGTGGCATGTTGAGTCGCGCACACATCTTTGACAAGGAAAGAGAGCAGCGTTCAAGTTATTCAAGTGCTCTGCTCAAAGTAGAAGACGTAAGAAAGACAAGGCAGCTCCAGACCAGCTGTCAGGTCTCCTTGCTCAGCCCTGGTTTAAGAGTTTACTTGCTTAACAGAATTGCTATTGCCACATCCAGTGGACACATTTAAAACAGCAGATTCTTCTACTGAAAAATTGCAGCTCATTTTTATACTTTGCAAAATCATTTCGCGGGCCGGATTAAACCTATTCACAGGCCTGACCCAGTGCACGGGCCATACGTTTGACACCTTATAGGATTAGGTTTAAATCAAAAATATTGCCATAAAAGGCACTTTTGCTTTTCTCTTTGACACCAAACCCTCCGCCATTGTCTTGTCTGTCAACTCTAGCTTCTCCTGTGTGTGTGAAATCGAACTCCTGCTACTATGTTTACATTCAACATTTTACAGCTGTGTGTGCCACTAATATAATTCCATTCATCTCCATCCTATTTAGGTGGAGGCAAAAATCTCAGAGGCCGATGACTTTAAGCCAGCTGATGGTTAAACACCGCTAGAGGTAAGTGAGAAAATACAGAAGTCCTTTAATCATGTTGAAGTTACAGGCTTGAGTTTACTCATCAGTGTCCCGTAGTCTGGCATTATGTTGTTGGTTCTATATCCTATGTCATACATAAGGTTTGTATTTGAAAGGAGTATAAAAATAAATTTTCCTTCTCTTTTTGAATTGGAGTGTTACATCATAACCTGCATGAGTCAGTTTGGTGGAAACAATCTGGGAAATTCATACACGTCCAGATGGCTGTGTACTGTACTAGACACTCCAGTAGCATTAGAAAGTCATTGACTGGGCTGTTATGACAGAGAGAGGGAGGGAGAGAGAGAGAGAGGGTGTGTGTTCATACCGATGTAACCTGTATTAATATATGTGTGTGTGTGTGTGTGTGTGTGTGTGTGTGTGTGTGTGTGTGTGTGGTGGGGGCATGTTTACGTTATGTTGGTGAACATATGAACTTCTCTTTGTCCAAGTAACTGAATACTGATAAGCAACAGTGTTTTTTTATAAAGATGTCTGCATATACAAATAATAACAGATCCAGTTCTCGTCTCGCTTCAGCAGGATTTAACAGTTTAAATTCCTGTATTTATGATGCACCGATACACTGTGATCACGATAGAACCGCAACGTTAACTGTCACGATTAGTGCCTTGCATGCAGGCGTGCTGTGGTTGAAGTGCCTAAAAGCAGCCCAGCTACATCGATATCTATCATTTACCACCTGCTGCAGTGTTTATGCAAAACAAGCAGCATTTCACCCCTCCAGGAGAGTTATCAGCCACGATGTTGCATGCATTGTGTGGACACATGCACCCACATTAGTCTCCACCATGCCAGGTAGTTTAGCTGCGAGGTCGTCAGGATATCCCAAGCCCGGCATAACATTAGCGAGTGTTCGGACAAGATGGAGAGAGAGAGTGTGTGACGATGAGAATGAAGTCAGCAATAACGTTATAGCCATGAGCGTAACAGTGCAGTGTGCAGTACAGATAATTATCAGAGAGTAAGTGCTACAACTCCTCAAGACTCAAGCTGAGTTCTCCACCTGCAGATTAAAGAAAATGGGTTAGCACTAAAGTTAGCAGCAACTTCAGCTCAGGCGCACTGACAGGCTGACCTTTAAGGTAGACCAGCTATTCTCCTAAAGTGAGAAGTCACTTTAACAAACTATGCTATGTTTGTAGGGCTGCAGCTAACTAATTTCATTGTCTACTAATCTGTTGATCATTTTCTCGATTAATTGATTAGTTGTTTGGTCTATAAAATGTTCGAAAATTATGAACAATGTCACTGAGCATTTCTCTAAGCCCAAGATGACGTCCTCAAATGTCTTTTCAGTTTAGTGTCGTAGAGGAGTAAAGAAACCAGAAGGTATTCACATTTAAGAAGAACACAGAACTGAATATGAAAATGTCAGCAACAGCATCGTGTTGTATATTTCATTTGTTGCAGTCAGAACGTGACGAACATTAGATGACATAAAGCATGTTTTCAGTCATTGTTAGAACTGTAATGGTATTATTAAATACACATATACATACTCCATATCCACAAGAACCTTAATGTAAAGTACTTGTACTTATTGAAAAAAAAAGGGGTATCGCTGAACCCCTACCTGTATTCTTGGATTTTGTTGAGGAGGGGGGATTTAACTGTACACTGTGAAAGTGACGTATGTTCCTGTGTGCATGTGTGCAGTAAATAGATCAAGACACGGTTTCGGTTCCTTTCATGTCTTCAGAGGGGCTACATTATTAGAGGAGCCTCTGTTGCTTTGCTACCTGTCCACTGAACCAGGACAGATAAATGAGTCAGGCTTTTGATGTTGCGCAGTGACCTCCTCCCAAATATCTGCTCTGCTATCAGAACAGAAGAGTGACTGTTTGACTTAGGGCAGACAGCCCACTCTCCTCAAGCTCTTTATTAATCCTTCTGATAATATATGGTGCAGACGAGAGAGGGAGGAAAATGAGACGGGACAAATGCCACATCATGGCTCAGTTGTGAGGATCAAGTGCAGCTACAAATAGTAGCATTCAGCTGCTGTAGGACTAAAAGTATAAGACATTTAAAATAAGGGGAAACTACAGTATTTACATCCAAAACAGCGTGTAAGATTACTCAAAAAACACCCACTCCTTGTTGGATTTATTTCATATTCATTTATTACATGTATTGTGTCTGTTTAGCATGTCCTAATGATATGTATACCTTATGACTCCAAACCACTGTGACCCTGGACAGAGTAAGACTACATTCACACGAGATCAGGCGCTGCAGCGATTCACCGCAGGGTTGTGCAGAGGTCTGGGTTAGTCACTTTAAGGGCCCATTAACTGCAACGATTAACATCTTTTGTTCCCTTATGGCTGGGCTGTACAGCTCTGGCTCACCAGCTACGTGATTGACCACCGCAGCGTGACTCTGTGTACTTTGCCGCCATAGGCTGCTGCCTATGTTATCTCGCACCCCCCTGCGGCTGCCGCAGCTTTTAATATTTGCCTACGACAGTGTCGTAAATTAAAATACAGGCCAATGCTTCCCCTAAAGTCCTTCTACATTATGTTATATGCTAGTCATGCAGCTAAATCAAGGGTTCAGATGTAAAATCAGTATACAGTAAAAAAAAATATGCTTGTCATTATTTTGTAGATCTCACAAAAGTCCCCTCTTAAGCAACAAAAACAGATTTTCTGATTGACTCAATTTCCTGTTGCGTCAGTTTTGTCTTACATTCTAGCCAGTGCGTTGACACCAAGGGGTCCTGACAAAACATCAGTACATGACAAGCTGGGATGAGAACGTGTTGCAATACAATACAGAGGGAAACAAAATAGTACCCTCTGTATCACATCTGTGATTAATCTACTCTAAGAGACGAGGTGAAGAATTTAGGACAGAACTGGCCAGAGGGTCACACTTATACTCCACTCACAGTTTACAATGAAAGCCACTTCTTTTTGAGTCATTGGTGTTTTTTGTTTTGTTACAGCATATTAAGATGACATTCATGTAAAAAGACTGTGAAACTGAAATAATTCCTATTTTTTAAGCTTGTAGTCTGCATCAGATGAATCCCAATACCTGGATTTGTATCTGTGTGTATTTCAAAGTTAGAGCAGTATAACAACCAACACACTCTATACAACAAACGGTTAGAGTTGTTAAATTATGTCTAGGGAAATAACAGTGATTCACCACTTTGTTTCACATTCTGTAGACGCTGGAGCACTTTCCCCACCATAGATGGACATAGTCTGCTGCTCTGGGTGTGTGTGTGTGTGTGTGTGTGTGTGTGTGTGTGTGTGTGTGTGTGTGTGTGTGTGTGTGTGTGTGTGTGTGTGTGTGTGTGCGTGCCTGAGACATTGCAGCATTATCGCTTTGTTTTTTGAAACAACATATGTCCACTGTAAAATGACACTCATTTAAAACAAACTTTACTCTTTGCCCACCAGCTGCAGTTTTATTTCACCAATAAAAATGAAAACCACACACATTGTAAACCTCCACATTGGTTATTGGTAGAGTCCAAAATTTCTGTCTTTTATGTCATAAGTAACTCTTGAATACTAGGGGATTATCAAAACATTATTTTGTCTGATGTGTAATTGTATGGGCCTAAAATAGAGTGCCTGTACAAACAGTGATCTGTTTTTGATTACTTTTCCGGTAGAGTCAGAGATTTTGGAAAATGCTTCCCAAACAGCAAAGAAGGAAAACAGTGAAATCTCTCCACCGAAAGCACTGAAAGGTTTTTGACAGTTTTGGAAAGGCTGCTGTTACAACTGATTTAATGCTGAGATATCTGTACATCCCACACATGACATGATCAAAGTTGCTAAACAGAAATCAATCTTTTATTGACACACAGTTTTACACAGGGAAATTTAGTTTCTGCATTTAACCCGTAGTCTTAGGAGCAATGGGCAGCTACTAACCATTTAACCATTAACCAACAGTAAACATTTTAAGTGATTAACATTAAAAGAGGGTCAAAAGAAATATTAATAATTGGTTAAAAAGCTGAGAAAACGCAGAGGAGCATCTTGTCACTTTAAGGGGAAATGCTGGTCCACCTTAAGAGCCCACCTTAAGAGGTGTTCATGACATGGGAAGTCGTGAATACAAGAGGTTAAGTCATGAAGAACGCCACTGCTAAGTAACGCCAATATTAGCGTTACTGTCCGAGTCTAGAAGCCACAGAGGCTAACAATCTAATAAGGTAGCAAGTGTTTAACATAACGCAGGTAATGCAAAGGCATACTGACAGAGGAGAAAGACGAGGTTGTTGAGAATATCAACATTTTCATCAGACATAATATGTCCAAGAAAAACAATATATGACTAAAATTACAATATACCGTACAATATTAACTTATTATGTGCTGATAAATGAACTTCTATGGGCTCCATCATTTCTCACAACGTCAACAAACACGTCGCAAGTTGTGAACTTGCAGCTTTCAGAAACTTTCCACTTACGGGGCAGTGAATACGATTTGAGGGGGGCATTCATATGGGCCAAACTCGTAAACACAGTAAACATGACCCCACTTGAAGGTGTCATAGGAGAACTGGATACAGCGTTGGAGGCGGGGCCCCGTTCATTCCTATGAATGTTGCTCAGTGGCGCATGAAGTCAATGCGTAGACTTTAGGGTTTGGAAAAGTACCCGGATATTCTGGGTCTTTCAGGTCTTACTGGGCCCTAGTGTGCATGTCCGATATGCGCAGTAGTGTCCGCTTGGTCACATGACTCTGTCACAGCTTGTGCTGTCGTCATGGTCTGAGAAATAACTCTGTATTCGGTTATTAGTGCATTTTACAGCTTTTAGCAACTAATGATTTAATTGCCCAATGACATCATGTGACGGACACAGAAGTTGCAGTACCACTTTGGCCAATACGACCATAAATTTATTCATGGACAAATACACCTACGTTCACAGCTATAACGCCAACAACAAACTCACACTCACCGCTGCTTCACACACAGTCTGTCAGAAACTTGCTGAAGTTATGCTGCGGCGGGCACGAAGCCACCAGCAACGCTAGCAGCTGTGTTTGTCGGACAATCGCCATCGTTAATCTGGACAGATAGAACCTCGTTACGCCTGGCAGACACATCGCTGACCTGCTAAGCTAAACCAAATGTGTGGTAGAGACTTTTACTGGGGAAAGTGGCTGCAAGTCTGCAACCCTACATGCAGCACCGTGGCTGCTAACAGCTGCTAGAGTAACTCTCTGTGAACTGGAGGCTCAGTTTGTTGTGCTCAATACTAATTCTGCAGCTGGCGCACCACTGCATGTGAGGCACAAATCTTGCCGGTTAACAGTTAATAGTCAGTTAATGAGGGTCAGTTATCGGTTCAGAAATTTTTTCAAAATAAACTATAAAGCACCTAGGGAGTTGTTTGGGGGTTCGGTGCCTTGCTTAAGGGCACCTTAACTGCAGCACTAAAATCTCCTTTAGCTGCTCCTATCTATATGTTCTGCTTGTCCACAATGTCATTTTATATGTACAGTATAAATGTCACTACTGTTTCTATTGCTTTATGTGTCCTTTTCCAACATTTAAACTGCATGTCCTATTTTATGTTTTTTTGTTCTGGTGTATTTTAGGAAGTCTTTTAAATTGCATGCTCTGTTTTTGTTTTGATGTATTTTAGGAAGCCTTTTATAATAACTTGGCCAGGGACAACAGAGGAAAAATAGCCTTTTGGCTAGTTCTGACATTTTTTTATACCATGTAAAAAGGGAGGAGGGGCTGCTTTGTTTCAGACAGCAGCTAAGTTTACAGGAATTTGCCAAATTTTAAGATACGTGGCAAACTAAGATAAACAGACTACAAACAGACAGCTTTTGTTTTGGATTGTGTAGCAGAGGGTTACGTTGTGCTTATACTGTATGAAGGTGATAAAATAATAACACAGAGTCTCCATAGTCTGCACCAAGATGGCGATAGCTTTGTTACTCCAACCTTGACAACAACAGTGCCTCTTTCCATTCCACACTTCACAATAACATCCATCTGATCCAATAGACCAAACATTTTAAGCCCTGTGTGGCTCTGATAGGACTTGTTTTGAAGGTGTGATGTATACTTACAGTATAGTGTAAGTAGATCTGTCTAGATCGTGTCTAGATCCAGCTGATGCACATCTGGTGTCTGATGCATCTGATACATGTTTCAACTTGTCCCATTTTGCTTCACTGCTCACATTTGATGGAAACTGCCACCACTGCCAACCACAACACTACACACATTTACAATCATCCACACAGGAGCATTGCAGTGACTTTTTGGTAGTGAGGTACTGGAAATGTGTGCAAGTCGTCTGGCAGAGGGGTTTGTCTCTTTCTACGTCTACCCTGTCGAGCATCTGTTTTTCTCCTCTGCGTTCTACTGTAAAAGTCCTTCCTCTTCTCTCTCCCGTTTATTGCTTTGTGAAGTCCTTTCTTTCACACTTCTTATTTTCTCTCTCCTGCTTCTTTCAGTAACTGTCCACACCCATTTCAATCCATTGTCTCTTCCTCCTCTTGTCTGTAATTAGTTTGATTCTCCTTCTTTTCTGAATGACCCGAGATGATCTGAGAGTCTGTTTCAGCTCAAACCTCTAATCAGTAATCACTCTTATCTGCCTTGTGGTCACTATATAAAAGATGCTCTGTGTAGATGTCTCTACATGTATGTGTATGGGTGTCTACTGTAACTCTGTATGTAAATCTGTGTGTTACACCCAGTTAATACATTATGATAACAGCAGGATCGGATACACCTGGTCCTAACGGAGTTACAGAAAGTGTTCGTGTGCCATCACTTCACAAGTTGGCTGTTAGCCATTGAGATAAGCGCTTAATTACCCTTGTGCTAAGGTTGCTAGGCAGAAAACAGATTTGAGAGTTTCCTCCCATCAAAGAAAAACAGATGCTGCCCTAATTTGTCACGTTTTATCTTCTTCCTTTTAATCTACTGGTCTCCTCCCCTTTGCTCTTCATCTCTCGCTCTGTCTCTCTTTTCTCTCTCGTCTCACCCTTTCCCCTGTTTCTCTCTGTGGCTTCATCCTCTCCTCAGTAAACAAACAAAGTTAAACCATTTCCGCAGCCCAGACTTTGTTAGTTCAAACCTAATCTAAAATCTGTCATGGAAACACACCAATGTTAATGGATACATTACACTTAAGAATTTACATTTTCATTTTTACATATTATTAAAGGTGCTAAATGCGATATGCAGACTGTTAATATAGTAGCAAACAACTATTTATGTAAAGATATAGAGGAGTAATGTCTACCTGAGCAGCAGTCTACCTGTGTGTTGTAAACCACGCTTCTTTGCACTTTAACATTGCCATGCCATTGCTTTTAATGCACATTTGTGCATATGAGCGTGCCCCACTGACTCACAGCCACCACTCTGCACTGCAATCATACGGTGGCTACAGCTGATTATGCCATCTCAACCAATGGCGCCATTGCGGAAGAGTTGCACCCAATCTCTGGTTCCCCCTCAGGTAAACACTGTTAGCTTTGTCGGCACTTTTGACGTTGTTTTGTTAGCGCTGTTAGCTGTGAGCCACAGCCTACCGTAGCCATATTGAGAGGCAATAGAAGTGCTCATTCTGTATTTAGCTCTTTTAAATTCATGGAAACAGTACACATATTGTTGTGCTTATCTAAGGAGAGCTGCAGGGCTCTGAATACAATATGACAACAGGATGCACATGATGCTCCTAAGAATCATCTGCCAGAGTCCATTTTTTAAAAATTTATTTTCTGAGATCTACATTATAAAGACTTTTCAGTGCTGCATGTCTCTAAATGTTATATTAATATACTGCTGTTGTTGTTGTGGGGGATGGGGGTACACTCTTTATTATCCAGATTTTTACCAGGCAGCAAACACATGCAAGCTCATGCACAGGCAGTGCTGTAGATGCAAGTGTAACTGCCCGTAATGAGCATAATTGCACCACTGACCTAAAATCATCACGCAGCCCTCACGAGACTCCATTTTCAGATGACGCAGATACAAAAGAGAAATGAGATGATTACCAGGCAAGCAAGTGAAGGAAAGAAAAGAGTTGGAGCGCTGAAGTACAGTTGAACTTGGCAACTTTTCTGAGCGAGCGGAGGGAGAGAGAAGAGAAGAGCATGAGACAGAGCTTGGCTTTCTCCCCTCGTCACAGGGCAGGAAGTTTGCCAGACTAGCCCTCTATCCACAATCTGTATATCAGAGTCCCATTCCTCCTCCTCCTCCCCCTCCTCCCTCTCTCCCATTACCCCTCTTTCACATCCCTCACCTCCTCTCTGTCTTTCTTTTTCAGACATCTATCTTCTCAGTCACTTCCTCTGCTCTCACCTCCTCTCCCTCCTCTGCCATCTCTTCTCTAATTTCATCTTCATCCTGCCCCCACCTTACCCACCTCCTCCATATCAGAGAAAGATATGGAGTCAGTTAAGTAAGGCCTGCCAACTTTACTTGTGTTCAAGAATGTTCTGTTTTTTCCAGAAAACACCACAGTGTATGATATTGAGATTTTGATATATTTTTTGAGCAGTGTCATGTTTTCACAAGACAACCCCAAAACGTAAAGGCAGCATCCTGTTGAATGGACAAAATAATAAACACAATTGGACACTGATGATCATGGCTGACGTCATGCAACTTTGATCATGTAGCAGATTAAAGTACAGATGAAAAGAAAACAAACGTGGAGTAACTGTGAGGTACGCAGTAAAGTTTTGAATCCAATAATTTGGAATTCCCCAAATCCGACCCTTGATCTACCTTTTTAGTCTCCTTGATATAGCAACTAAATCTCCCCTCAGTTTCAGTCCAACATGATGTCAAGGAGAATGTGAGGGCCTTTTGAGAGACCTAGAGCCAGTCATGGTTCATTTATGATGTTAAAGACTTAATGAATCATAGCCAGAAATAACAAACTAAAGACTCCCTCGCTGTGTTGTCTTTAACACTGTGATCCCACTGTGGGTCATTAGAGGGGGGTTTCATATATGTAAGTCTTGTATCAACACTGATTTGAGTTCACACAGAGTGGACAGAAGGAGGTAGGTATAGAGAGAGTGTGTACGGAGAGTGGATAGAGGATAGTGTTGGAATAAATAAGAAAAAAGGAAAAAAGATGGTTTCACAATTGAGCGGTAAAAGGGGATTTTAGATGATTCGCTCTTCACCCCACACACACATCCAAGTTCCCAGCATTGGTCTTAAAAAATATACTTCCCCTGTTGGAAGAAACTTCAGATTTTCTCGAAATCACTTCAATGCATGTGTCATTTTGAAATCACGCAGCTGACTTTAAAGGAGCTATTGATAGCATTCAGCCACTAGATGTCATATTCCCTCTCCCCTGTTCCATTGCATTCCCTTCACAACAAGTCGTTGCCAGGCACTTACCGTCAATTTCAGCCATTTGTCTGTTTTTTTCCACACTAACTGATGACCCAGAGTTACCATGCGATACCAATGTGGCTCACAAGCCTTGTTAGAAGTGGGAGGCAAATGTCAGATTTCTTCCACAGAGAGACAAAACAATCATTTTGGACCCGCCAAAATTTTTAAAATGATAAACTCACTCATAATAAACTTTTTGGCACCTTCCTAAAAGCTCTGTGGATGTATTATTTTTAAGAATAAATAAAGGCCAATAAGACCTTTTCAAAGAAAATACTAAAAATATTAAATTGCCAGTCTACACAAATGGTTGACATGAATTTTCAGCGTGAGGAAAAAATTGGAATTGGAGCTCTGAAATTAGCAGTCATGAGGTCTTCACATGATGCAGCACGGCCTCTCTCAGGGTTTTTTTTTTTAAACTTTAAATCTGAAGTGTACAAGAGCCCCTTAGAGCGTCTTTTTCATCTGCTTCTATTCATCACTTGTTCTCCTCATGGGCTCCTAGGTGTGGTTTTAGTATCGCTCCCTCTCTGCCTTCATGTTGAAGCAGCTGACTCTACTTTCCTCTTTGCCCTCTGCTCCTCTGCCTAACCACTGCTGCACTCGCGCTCTATCATTTAACCATACCGCACTGAGGAAAGCCTCCTTTTTGATGGGTCCACCTCTGTGTGTGTGTGTGTGTGTGTGTTTGTGTGATGTGTCCCTCCCAGAGGGAAGGGAGGAGCAAGGTTTTTGAGTCCGATGGGATGCCGGGCCAACTGAAATGAATGCAACGAAATGTACACACACAGGCACACAACCAATAGACAAAAGACAGAAAAGTTGACTTATTAAAATGTTACATACTGACTCACTTGTGAGCATGGACCTTGAACTGTACAGTATATATACCTTATTTAGATCATTTTCAGTATATTGGTTTTGTACATTCAGTACATTAGTCAGTGATGGACTAGATACAAAGCAGTGTAGTGTGTCTGAACAGGGCAAAGCTAAATGGTTGTGGCATTTAAAAAAAAGAAGGTAATACAATTTATACCTCCTGAGGTATTTAGATGACTTTCCCAAGAATGTTCCTTAAACATGTATTAATTGCCTCTTATGTCTACTTCACACTGCAAAACTTCAGTCCTGATTTTCCTCTAGCTGACAGTTACTGGAGCTCCCAAACAAAAGCCCCAGATCGGAGGTAAATCTGCATTGGCTCGGCACATCGACGCTTGAGCGCTATGTGTGACAGAGCTGGGTTAAGAGGCTCACCAGAGCATCACAGACACATTCCAGATACGTAGCATACTAAATATCAGGGACTGGTTAACTGAGGAACTACTACTTAAGAATGTTGCACAGAATTCCTTAAAAGATTTCCATTGTTAAGGAAACATGTTAATGCATTTACTGCATTGAGATAGGTTTTACTGCAGTAAAATTCCACAGTTTCCATGGAGACCATTTGTTGGTACTGCCAGGCCATTGTGTTACAGTGTTGGTTTATTTTATTTTCTGGATTGCAGACTAACAGGACATTTTATTTCTGTTAACAAATTGATCTTCATATTGTTGGCTGTGGGTGCTTGAACCCTGATGTGGATCCCGACTATCACCCCGCACACTTTTGAGATGCTGGCAACACTAAAGAAATGCGCAGCTATCTCTATCTCATCCGAGAGAGCAGTCCTATTGGCTGTGCTCCGGCCATATGAGCGGTGCTATTGCTCAGCAGATCTCTACATGGCTGCTGGGTCACAAAGTTTGTCATTTTGATAATTTAATAGCTAAATTTAAGCTAAAAGCTTAACGTTTAATTTGTATTTATTTTGTGAAGACCTTTTAGTGTGACAACTTTGAAATTCGTGTAATGTGAAGTTGGCTTCAGGGGCAGCACAACATGCTGTCAACACAACACCTTATAAAGTTGATATGGCGCATGTGTTAACAGACAGGTGCTTATTTACACATCCAGCAAGGACGGAGCAACATGACGCAACTTGACGAACACAAATCTCTCTCGTAGTTCTGTTTTGGTCTACACCAACTCCTGGGAGAATTATCTGGCTTTTTAGCCACAAAATGCTTTACTTTGTTCACTGGCTAATCAATTAATGTTCTCTGTCTGCTGCTGTTTGGTGTTGAGTGGGTAGGGTAGGCTTGTAAGAGCTTTTTTCACTGAAAACAAATGCCTGCTTTTATGGAAAATGACACTATGAGAGCGTTCAGGGTGAACCAAAACCAAAACATGTGTTTGGAAGCTACAAAGTACGCTACAAAGTAAGAGCAAAATTGTACTAAATATGAACTAGTCTTCAACTAAATTCAGACAGAAAGACAGAGAAAGGGAGTGAAACTGAGTTACACTCAGGGTGTATAGACATAACTATAAGAGGAGTCAGATAAGGGGACAGACAGGCAGGTTTTCCCCCTCATTTGACCTTTGTGAGCGAATGGCAGCTGTTTTTCAATGAGCTCATATTAGTGGAAGCCCAGTATTTGTCACGTGTGTGTGCCTGTGTATGTGTCTGTGTGTGTGTCTTAGTGTGTAGACCTACCAGAGTGGATTTCTGGGCGGTGAGTCACAGAAAGTGGAGATTGCAGAGTCAGGCAGATACATATCCCAGTGTCCCCGAGCAGAAATATACCCCCTACCTAAACACACACACAGAGTTAGAAATCACCTCAGTGGCAGTAGTTATATATAGTTGTGTGGCTGTCTGTGCCAACTTTTTACGGTCAGCGTCTCACTCATATCCTTAGGGAAGATCTGGCTATACTACTACTTTGTCTGAGGGTGTAGGACGTGTTTCACTTACTACATTTGCTGATAAAACTGTCATATCACTTTTAAAAGCTATTAGGAGTGTTCTTGAGGAAGATAATTAACCTACATTGGCTTGAAGGCTGTGCCATCAGTGTCCATCCATCCATCCATCGTCAACCGCTTATCCCGTTAGGGGTCGCGGGGGGGCTGGAGCCGATACCAGCTGGCATAGGGCGAAGGCAGGGTACACCCTGGACAGGTCGCCAGTCCATCACAGGGCACATAGAGACAGACAACATATAGACAGACAACCATTCACGCTCACATCCACACCCACGGGCAATTTAGAGTAATCAATTAACCTAAACAGCATGTCTTTGGACAGTGGGAGGAAGCCGGAGTACCCGGAGAAAACCCACGCTTACACGGGGAGAACATGCAAACTCCACACAGAAGAGCCGCAAGCTGGAATCGAACCTGCGGCCATCGGTGTGTGAATGATTATTTAGATTAGAACATGATGAGCAGGTTGCATGGCAGCCATCAGGGTATGAGTGACCATGGCAGATTTGGTGCCATTTGGCTAATAGGTGGTGCTGTACATGTATGTATGACTGTCCTTTGCATATCTCGAGAACCACTCATCACTTGGTGCGTACAAGCAGCCGTGCTGTGGTTCTCGACGCTGCAATCAGAGCCAAGCAATCAGCCTGTTCTGGATGGGCACAGCGCTAGTAACTGAAAGTACTGATTGATTGCGTGTGACTGACTGACTGTGTGTGTAGAAATTTGAGATTCTCCTTGCTTTGTTAACATAGCTGGGCTGGCCGTACGTGCCTTTTAGTGTGTGTGTGTGTGTGTGTGTGTGTGTGTGTGTGTGTGTCCCACTGTGTAGCTCACGGCCGCCGCCCTGCACTGCAGTCATACAAGGTTACAGCTGATAAAGCCATTGTGACCAATGATGCCATTGCAGAAGCAGAGCACCCACCCTCCGGTTCCCCCTCAGGTAAACACTGTTAGCTCTGTCAGCACTATTGCTGTAGTTTTCACTGTTAGCGCCGGTAGCTGCGAGCCGCTGGCTGTTGAGAGCCTTGCGGTGCAATTCAAATTCTCGCAATCTCACATATCTCACATTTAGCGCCTTTAACTTACTGTCAAACATCAGGTTTTTTAAAAGCATCATGATCTAATTTCACCCATAAAGGCTTAGTCTCCATTCATAAACACATGGAAAGCCTCTGCAAATGGAAGAAAGATTACAAAACATTATTGTTTGGAGATAAAATGTCCTTAGCAGTATGTTCTAGTTGTAGCATGTTGAAAGGCATACAAGAAATGATGGATGGACAGAAAAGATGATTGGACCTTTGATCAGATAACATGATTGATGAATCATCCATGATGTCTGGCAGCTCTGAAAAGACATTATGAGCATCGAGGTTCACCAAAGATATTCATCTAAATCAAGAGACTGACTTCACCAGTGCCAGATACTGGAGAGGTTGCATCTATTGCCAGTAAACAGTTTGTCGCATAGAAACAGTTCATTGAAATAAAACATTGAAAGCCCCAACAATTTAATGTCACTTTTTTTTTTTAAACAATATGCATTTTTAACTTGTCTCAAAATGGATTGCATGAATTCATTGCTAATAGTGATGGCCACAAACAGGGCTGGACCAACAGCTGGTAAGTCAGTTTGATGTTTTTACAATAATATTCTCATTTAAACTGGGTAATGTCCATTATGAGATCCAGCATGTGGGCCAAAGACAGAGTGGGGTTGTCAGAAAATACTCACAGATAGACTAAAGCATTTATTATTTTCGGTCTTTTCATAGGATTTGCTGACAAGGGTGGTTTCACACCTGTGCTTTTTAGTTTGGTTAAATCTGACTGGTTCATTACCCCCTTAGTGTAGTTTGTTTGGGCAGGTATCAACACATTAATCACACTCGGTTGCAGACCAAAACAACCACACCAATACCCTTGAGAGTAGGTCGTCTTGATCCGGTCCCAAGGAAACTCTGATTTATTTGTGGTTGGAACGAGATCAGACCCGACTACCAGGTGTACTCTGCACGTTTGTGCTGAACAGCTCCTGTAGCCAGGCGTGCTTTACATTCCAGGATGCGGCAGTGCACGCAAACTGTCGCTACTTGCATAGTATAGCAGCTAGCAGGAGAATGAACTGAGCATGCTGCTGGTGTAGTTTTGCCTATGATTATGAGCAAATGCCAACTCTGCTGTTGTTGCTCCGCCTTAAATTGCATAGCAATGAAATATGCGCTAGTCCAGAACACATGGCCTTCTTCCTATATTTACTTTCTTGCTCCCACCCCAAACACATGTGACCTATATGTAACGGATAATGTACAGCTGGTCATTGTTGTGAAATGAACCCTGACAGGGCGCTGCATCCCAACGCAAAGTGGTCTTGTATTTCCCTGAAGGGGTTTATTTCACAATAACGACCGGCTCACTGCAAGTTATGCAACTTACTAAATGGCTAGTTACTCAAGAAATCAATATTTTGACACAAAAGTGGTCCTCCAGACTCTGAGATCAGAACTGCATCCAAAGCAATGGTCTGTTGATCATGGTAGTGGTCTGCTATCAAGAAACAGCAGACTGTAAAATGCTGTGATTGACCAACCGGAGTCGAGTATTCAGCAAAGTCGTGTAATAAGTGGAGAGTGGTTTGTAGTGATGCATTTTGGTTCGCTTGGATTTTTCTCTGAAAATAAACCGAACCAAGGGTAAAATGCTCCCAAGTTCACAACACATCAACTGATTTGGACCAGAGCAAACAAACTATAGGTGTGAAAACTCCCTAAGAAAAATATGGGATAATACCAGTCTCTAAAGTTACGTTCTCAAAAATCTCCGTTTCGATAAGTGGTAATTGCTGGTGTGTTCGGGATCTTACTTTCCAGAGAGCGCCGCTTGTGTTTTTTTTAATCAGGAATCTTGCTAAGCAGTTCATAACACTGTAAATGCAACAGCTTTCAGTGAACTATATAGAGTCAATCCCCATTGTGTTACCTCATTCGGCTAGAGACACAGACATCTATTCAAATGAAAATATTCAATATTATTATTCAAAGGAAGCGTTGAATTTGATCATTTCTCTATACCAAGTCCCTGTAAAGCATATTTTTGTTTAGCTGTCATCTGGCTCAGTCAGGACATCTTGTTATATTTTACTGTACTTGATTCATTCAACTTTTCTCATTCAATACTTCATAATTTAAGAAAAATACTTGATGGAAACTCAGCTAAAGAGACAAACATAGACTATGAAGTCACTGTTGTGGTCTGACCGATCCTGTGGTAGATAGAATCATGGAATAAGTCTTCCAGAGCTGCTTCTATTTCTACGAGGGGACTCTCTCCGCCTTCTACGATTGACCTCCCAGCTGTGGGACATGCATTCCTATGTGGTATTAAACACACACACACACACACGGTGGTGATGTCTTAAACACCAGACTGGACTGACTATTTTAAGGTACGAACACCATATGTTTATGCTGTACAGTGGGTATATACCTGTGTGTGCGCACGTTTCTGTTAGTTTGTCTTTATGTTATAAGCAGAGCTGCTCTTCAATCTGCACCATCATTACATGACATCATTCACAGTCAGTCAGGGCGTCTGTAACAACAAAAGGAGGCTCTTCCTTTCTCCTCAGTATGGATGCAGTCTATATGGTGCTGATCTAGCCTCTGATTCATATCAAAGGAACATGAGTGGGTTTGAGCGTGGGGCTGTTTTGTGGTTACGGCTGCAGGTCAGGTAGTTTAAGGGAACATCAGATGAGTGTTGACTGAAATCTCAGCCAGGTGATCATTTGGGGGAGTGAATCACTGTCTGACTTTGCACTGGAAAGAGGACCGACGGGGAGATGAGGATGACAAAAAGAATCTTACTCTTTACTGCTTTTTTTGCTTCGTCTAACTTTGTTTGACCCATTACTCTTCATGTCTTTCTTTTTTTTGTAATTCTCTGCCCACCTCCACTATTTTTGACACTTAAGGCCTTTATACACCTGGCAGGCAAACTTTATTACACGTGTCAACCTTGACAGAGGTAGCGCAGACCAGATCCACTCCTTCTGTTCTTACCTTTCACAATAAAGGACCTAGATATATAATATTCACAGGCGAGTATTTCACATTTTTGTGTTGTTTTTCTGGTACACCCTCAGTGTGTTAAGCCCTTAACACTTATAAAGTTCTTCATCATTCGTTACTCTCTGTCCTCCCTTCTTTCTTTTTGTTTTATACACACATACACAAAAGAGGATTTTTATAAACTAATTTATTATTCCATAACTTGGGATTGGGATGAGTAGAATACTTCCTATTGGTCTGCTTTATGTATTCATAGCAGTAGTGTGTCCTCTCCAGTGCATATTATGCCCATACTGTATGTAATAGGTTTGATGCTATATCAAAAAATGTAAACAGCAATTTCTTTTTGACATTTTTTTTTTTTTTTAGCCGTCATAAGACTTGTTAACCACAGTTGTTAACCACATATACTCATGCACGTGTGGAAGTGAGTTTTCGGCCGGTTGGGGGTTGGCATGGTCTCAACGGCTGTGAGACAACTCAAACATCCAGAACCACATCAGTGAATACTGAAACATACAAATACTGTATACATACAGCTGCATCTGGATGTATCCTATACTGACATGTTGATGCTGATTATTGGTTCAAACCAGGACCTGCCCAGCTCATGTAAATAACGCGTGTCCTTATATTCAGCTGCCTATCAACTGTCCAGGAACGCAAGGCTTGTCAAAACATACAGTACATCTGGGTTCAATGTTGATGAGTTGACTGGAAAAGTGGGTCAGAAATCTAGTTACCCAAAATCCATTTTATCATGTCCGTATGAATAGTGTTTTCTTTATTAGCAGTTATATAAGCAGACTAAAGTTATTTGTTGTGTTTAATATTTATTTAAATGATTTAATCTGGAGTTTCACCCACATCATCTAAACCAGGGCTGGGTAATTATTCTTCCTGGGGGGCCACATGAGAAACCCAGATTGTTTCTGGTGGCCAAATGATTACTGTCAGACGTAACCTCTATTTCATCACTATAGAAAACATACTGGACACTTATTTTTTCAGCATTTATTATGCTGAAAATCACTCCAAACAGCATATTATTAAGAAAATTACATTACATGCAGGAGTCTGTGAACCATACATGACTGACTGTTTTGGGTAGTAATGTTTTCATTAATAACACTTAACATTTAACTTAACATTAACACTTACATTTCCTTCTTTCGTTGCATGCAGCTTTGTGGAAAGTCCTTGCTGCTTTAGTATCTTAGCTAGCAGCTCCTCGGCTGTCTTCTCCTCCTCATCTCCAGATAGATTTCTGTATTTTTCTGCATGTTTTGTGTCAAAGTGACGGTTCAAGTTGTATCTTTGAATACAGCCACGTTTGTGGCAAACTAAGCTCACAGCTTTGCCGCCAGCCTCCATGAAAAAATACTTAGCAGTCCATGACTTATAATAGATGTACCGCCTCAGCAGGTTAGCAAGTGTTTTCTTCACAATTTTTTTTTTTTTTTTAGCTTTGTAAGTAAAATTGTGTGGTTTGTCTGGGACCTCCCGGGCCGAGCAGAACCATCATCAGGGCAGGTTCCAGGTGTGCTCTAATGCCACCCAACTGAACCCCAGGTTCCAGTATAATTTAAATGCTCTCTTGTGCTTCATTTCATAAACTTTGTCTTTACCCGCCGCTGATCAGTACAGTGCAGCTGCAGTCAACAGAAATGAGGAGGAGGTGAGATGGCTTACTCCTTAGCTACTTCTGCCATCAAATGCAGAAAAAGTGTGTCTAATTCTTTTTTACCATTTGCCCAATCGTGTTAGTCACTTGCTAGATTTACAAGCCCGATGTGGCATTGTACTTGCGAGTGGGCAATCTCTTTTGTTGAGCCCTGCAAAGCGCTGAACCACCATGCATTGATCCTTCTTTTGAGTTGAGACCAATGTCGTTATAAGGATAACAATTACAGCAACAATATGCAGTGTTAAATTCAGGAGACTCCCGTTTATCTCCTTTTAATCATGTTCAATTTGTGGGAAATAAATCAGGATATTTATAGAGCGTCAGTGGACTTGTGTAATTACTGATCCACCACTGATGACCACAGCCATGCTGTAGAACACACCCTGCCCTGCCCAAAGGCTTGCTCAACCATCTGTGGTGTAAGTGTGTATGAGCACATTTGTGTGTTCTGCATTATTTTGTGCCTGAAGTAAGAGGCGAAGAATGAAAGTGATTTTGAGAACATGACTGTGGTGTCAGTGAAACAGTAAAAACAACGTATATCTAGAAAAGCTAAAACTTTAACTGAGATGGTTCATTTTTGGTTACATAATTACTTTTCCTCATAGTAATGCAGTTAAAGTTGTACTGACTAGACCTTAAAATCTAAATCTGCTTCTCACAACAATATTAAAATTGCAGTTGTGAGGGTTTGACTTGAAAGCAACATAATAATGTTGCCTTTCCTGAGCAGACTCTTGACCTCTGACTTTCTGTCAGATGTCAAAGAGGTCAGCACACCATGGCCTGGTTTATTTGCCTGGTTCTCTAAACATCCGTTACAAATTACTGAGTGTGTGTGTATGTGTGTGTGTGTGTGTGTGTGTGTGTGTGTGTGTGTGTGTGTGTGTGTGTGTGTGTGCATGTATGTATATGTCTGTTAATGTTTGGGTGTTACACTGCTGTCAACACTGTCTTATCATAAATTACTCTCTGAGATAAACACTGTGGGCGTGGAGAAGGGTTAAAATTGGGCATTTGCAAATGCGTAATGCCTGGTCAAGTAAAAATAAGGGCAAACAAATTGAATATGTGTTGTTCCATTTTGGCTTAAGGGTAATACATTCAATCCAGCCCTTGCTCTAAACCGAATTAATGAAGGTTCATCAAAGTGACCAGATGCTTATATCAACTAGGGATGTGTATTTCAAGCAAAAATCTGGTTAAAAAAAATCACTGATAATTATTTGATTATTATTCTAAAATTGTCTGTTTGGAAAGAAAAACCCTGACGGTTTTGGTGAGTTTTATTTTGTTTCTGTCGGGATTGAGTGACGATATGTTCCACTGCTCGAACAGCTGATCTACCTGCTGAAACTCGCATGCATACACACACAGAGTCATGTTTCCATGACTTTTGAGGACATTACATTGACTTACATTCATTTCCTGAGACTTATCCTAACTCTAAGTGTAATTGTTACTTGCCTGATCCTAACCCTTACCCTAACCTAAACCTAACGTAACCTATGTTCTAATTTTGCATTGAAGCTTCAAGTTCCAACTGTCTGAAAGTCATAAACCTTAGACAAAACCAAAACAACCCAAATCCTAATCTTTTCTTTGTCCCCAGCCAGAGCTAGCCTCAAACAAGACTAAAGAGTCTGCAGCCATTTGAGGCTGTACTCAGGCACAGCAGTGAGCTAAATGCTAATGTCAGCATGCTAACATGCTCACAAATAAAATTTTAAAACATTGATATTTGGCAAGTTATCATCTTATTTTAGCGCCTTAGCATGCATTTTTTTTTTTTTTAAATTGGCACTAAACACAAAGCACAGCTAAGCTGACAGGAATTCCATTAGTTCAGCAGATATTCAGTCATAAACCATAATAAACCATAGTACTGGGCAAAGTACCTTTTTGACAGTAATACTGTGTTTGTGAAGATAGTCCAGTCTGATCCAAAGAGGTGAATTGAGCAACCATTAATAGAGCCACGCTGCTGGCATGGCTAAAAAATAGTTGTACTCAAATGCAGAGTTAACTTTTCTCAAAATCAGACTCTTCATGTCTCAGTCACTGTGTAATGTGAATGTAGATGTATCAACATTAAAACACAAGTCCTAGATTGTCTGGCATTAGTGCATGATGGGAGGTTTCCGGTTTGTGCAGAACTAAGAAGTGTTAATGGGAATGATTAAGATAACTGCTTACAGCAGCTGAAATGTGGAATTAGCTAAATGTGTATTTAGTCACCGGTATGACCTGTGTTTATTGGCTGATGTGTTCACCCAATCAGTGGATTCAATTATTTTGGTTGAGTCAACTGTATAACCCCCGAATTCAAAAGCCACTCCATAGTTTATCATTACATACTTTGGTATTTAATTAAGTAAACCATTAGTCACTGCGGCAAAGTGGTCATAAACATGGCGGTCCTCTTCTCATGAGTCATGAGTCTGCATTATAAATTCAGGACCAGGTCTGTGTTCATAAGGGCGTTTTCACAAGCCAACGTGTAGTCTGCTTTAATCAACCCCTCTTATGGTCTGTTTGGGCAGTAGTCATACTCTGATGCGGACCAAAGCGACCTTTCCGAGACTGCTTTTGAGAGGTGGTGTCGGACTGTGTGCGACCAAAGTGACTTCTGCAGAAGTCCGATATTTGTTTGACATCTTGGCGGAAGAGAACGTACAGATTATGCTGAATTAAGTCGACAAAAATAGCGATGTTTATAAAGTAATTCGATATAAACTGGAGGAGAAGGGATTTGTACTCACAGTAGATCAAGTCAAAGTGAAAAAACATCAACAATATGAAGCAATATTTTAATATTTCTCTGCATTGAAGTGGAAGCTCTGGAGACAAAGATAAATTCACTCCTTCGTACAGGCTCTTAGCAAACTTTTTTTTAAATTTTACTCTACTTTAATTTGTACACTAAGAGCCCAAACCAAACTAAATAGGAAACGAACGAAAAGTATCAATTTCACTCTGATTCGGACTAGCCGAACGGACTGTGGCTGGTGAACTCGTAATAGTCTTCACACACACAAGGGTGGAAGAGGGGGGAGTAGTCCTGTAATGAAAGAAATGTACATGAGACAAGAGTCTGAGAATGAAAAGAAAGAAACAGCAGGGCCATAAATGATTACAGTTATATCATAGAATCAAATGTTATATCAAATCAAAATCATATCTTTGCTTACTCTCTTAGCTGAAGCTACAGTCAGCGATCAAAATCAGGATTAAACTGCTCGCCTGGCGTTTTCCAAAGGTAACAACGTCCACCTACCTCTTTCTTAGCCCGACGAGTCTCTGCTGGTTTTCTGGCAACCTCAAGAAAGAACACATCACAAAACTTATGATTCTTACACTTTGGTTTTTGCATAAACAAATGAGATACAGTGCTATGAGCTTTAGGGGTGCTGGTTGGTGGATGTTGTTACTGTTGACAGAGCCAGGCTAGCTGTTTCTCCCTGTTTTCAGTCTTTATGATTAGCTAAGCGTTTCCTGGTTGTTACTTCATAATGAAGGAACAGATATGACAGTGGTATCTTCTCATCTACTTCTTGGTACACAAGTGAATAACTTATTCCAAGTATGAACTAAAGAGTAAAGAAGAAATGAACAAAAGATGGACAGTTAAGTCAGACTTAACTTCACTGTGAGTACCTAAAGCTATGACGAGAAAACCATCGCTCACCATTTACACTGTGTGTGTGTGTGTGTGTCTGTGGACAACGCCCCACTAGAGACTCTCATTAAATATATGACTATCAGCAGGAGCCACAGTCTGAATGACCGTCGTCTCCATGAGTGTGTGTGACCATAATGTACTGTGTGCCCTGACCACTTACTGGGCTTTGGCAGGCACGCATAGTGGGGGGATGATCAGTGTTTCATATGGTGAGATTTTGACCTTTTTTAACATACGTACGGCACCAGAAAGTGGCAATCAAGTGTGTTTCTTTCTAACTTTTGTAGTCCGACATCATACATCATTTCTTTCTTTCTTCTGCCATATTTCATTAATATAAGAACACTGATCTATGTCGCGTGCTCTCTTTTGGAAATTTAGTACAATTTCTGACTGAAATTCAGACAGTCTGAAGAATGACGTCAGCATTACTCGATCTGAAATGCACACATACACACATGCAGTGGTATAATGAGAAAAAGGTGCAAGCAGCACAATGCCTTTCAGTGCTGCCAGACCGTTTTTCTGCCTCCCATACTGCTCCCCTCCCTCTAACCCCCCCCCCCTCTTTTAGCTCCACATCTGTTTCCCCAAACTTGGGGAAGGGGCCTTGGAGAGAACAATATCTGGGTCAGGGTAAACTTCATGTCTTTCTGTGTGCATGTGGGCGCGCAAGCATGAATGTGTGTACGACTCCATAAAGACCGTCACACACTGAACCTGATAGCACAATGTGTGTGTGTGTACAGTTTAACTCTTGATAGTTACATAAAATTGGTTTTGAGTGAGACGTTATCATCTGCATCCTGCGCGAATGTTGAGGAAAGGGAATCTCGGAAAATGCAGAAAGGGAAGATTCATTTCCCACACAGACATTGTGCACCATATTCTTACATTCTTCTTTTGTAGGTTTTACTGGATAACTATATTCCTCTTTATTCCATATAACTGGTTCAACAGTAAATGCTAAACATGCTCTTTTATTTTTGTGAAGAAATAACTTCATGAGTTAAATCCTGATTTTCTTCATGTGTGATACAGCAGTTTCCAATGAAGTCCACTCTTTTTTGTCTTGCAGTTTAACCCACTGGAGACTGATTAAAGTATATGCTGCCACCTCTTGGATAAAGCGGTCAACACAGTTGTAGACTAAGGCAAAGATGGTAAGTTTGAATGGACCACCAGCTGTTGGACTGAGCAAATATACTTTATTAGTGACAAAGTGAACAAGAAACAACCCAATATCACAGAAAATCACATTGTCCGTTAACAACAAATGTGTTACAAACATTTTGGTTAGCAATAGGACTACACTGACATGGATTATCTCCTGTTTAAAGGAGAATTTCACCCACAAAATGACCATTTGTATATCAAATACTCAGCTAATGTTACCTTTAGGTACAGAAGAAAATACTGTTTTTCTCGCATGCCTCCACAGTGAACAACAAAGAACTATTGACTAATTGAAGTTACTGGGGGGGGGTTGTTTAACAGCAGAACTACATACACTCACACAACTCTTGCAGTTTAATCCAAGTCTCATATATCCAGTTGTATGCTTATTACTTCCCAAACACAAACATCTTTGCTAAAACCTTAAAATATTTCAGACTCGCACAGATGAGTAGCATGCCAGCGCAAGCCTGAGGCTAAAAATGCTTTAAAACAAAGGTTTCAAAGAATCCAAGGTAACATGGGATGATTGTAGGAGTAGTCCTTTAAAACAGACAACATGTTTGTATCTGCAGGAGAAAATTTTTCTGAATTGGGTGTCCATATATGTAACAAAAGAAACAAATAAAACAAGCATAAAAAATATGTTTTAACCAGAAATATCTCCACCTATAACATTGCTTATTAATTTTATTAACAGCTGAGCAACACCAGAGCAACAGAAGTGCTAAAAGAGTGAAACTTCTGCTTTTAAAAGAAAATGAATAAATTCAAAGCATTATTTTTTACAGCATTATGAATTGTAGTGTAAGCAACCAATACACTGTGGAATCAAATTAATTCATTCGACACAACAAATCAAAGAGAATATCTTTTCATTTTTCCCATTAGAATTACATTTTCCTCTACAAAAAATGGATGTTAAGAGTGGTAAATTGGTAAATAAATATTTTACTTTGCTTGTATGTCTTCTGTTTTTCTGTCACTGCCTCTCAGCCGACTTTCTTGGGATATTTTTCTTTGGCCAGTCTGACAAAGTCCTCAGCGCTGTCCAGTGACACCAGGCGGTCCTGAGAGAACGATGAAGGCAGATGAGGAGCATGATGAGAATGAAACGGGTGAGATTAGAGGGCTAGAGGATGCAGATGGATGAAGAAAGATAACAGAAGATGGGGGATAAATAGGAAGACAGGAAGGGAAGGAGGTGAAAGTGGATGTATACCATGACACAGAGGTATTTGCTGTGGTGTTCAGTTTCTGGAGGAAACAGAGAAGTCTGGTCCAGCAGTTGTTTCAACAGTTCAGTGGCTTTGTTAAGATGCTCCTGATCTCGACTGAACCGTCTCTGTCTGTTCACACACAGCAAGGCATCCACCTCACACTGATAACCTGCCGAGAGATGAAGGGGAGATCAGATCATATACTGACAACAGAGCACAACAGAATATAGCAGCTTGGCGTTGACCAATCAGACAGAATAACATCGGCGTCTCACCTAGCTGCAGCAGGATTTTCCTCCATCGAGATCTGACTTCTCGTCTGGCGTAGCGTAAAGTGTATATGTCATAATTCAGCTTCTCCCATTCCTATAAACAAACACCAAATGTATCATACAATAGGTCTTTTTAACTTCTGTTGAAAGTTGTGGATAAAGCAGTGATTTTTAGACATCTGTTGGTTGGACAGCCTTGTTTCCTAAAAATTATATTCCCATACAACAAACCCGCATTGTGAATTAGGTTGTATGTTTGTAATAATAATCAGCAGAAGTTGGAAGTGTAGGCAGAGGGTTGGGGTGGTGGATGGGTAAACAGTGCTTTCACCCAGAAGACCACTGTTAGCATGCTGTGTGAAACTAAAAGTCAGTGTTGACTTATTTCACTTTACGTGTGTTGCTTAATAACGTATCAAACATAGCAATTTCAAGCCAAACCATGTTGTTGTTTTTACTAAATCTAACCAAGTACTTTTGTTAAAATTTACAACATTAACCACATGTTTAAAACTGCGAATGTAATCCAGGAGATAAAACGTTTCCCTTACAGCACAACTGAGAATGCAGTGACATCTCAGACAGAGGCAGGGTTGACAGTGTTACAGTCATAGAAATAGAATAGGAGTAGTAGTAGTACTTGTTGCTGTAGTCATTTGACAGTGGCAAAAGAAAATGGTGATTGTTGTCACTTGTTATGGTGATAACAACGTCAGAGCCGTAAAATGTGTTGCTCTGCCGCTAAGCTAGCAGCGCAGGTAGTCGCAGAGCCGAATCTATCTATTAAGGCCAATTCATACTTTCTGTCTTACGTACGTATAAAAGGAACAGCCGGCCTGGTGGCACCACACGCACACACGCTAAACACAGATACTGTAGTTTTACATTTGCCGCTGGCATGAGTGAGTCCGCTCTGATCATCATGGTATGTTGATTTGACTGGGAATGTCCGTGTGGTCATGGCTAACTGGGACACTTGAATAGAACAGAGCCATTGTTAATGTTATTAGTAACACCTGTGCTTTCCGTAATACGATAAGGCCAATACGTATTTGTAAAGTCTACTTGAGCAGAGAATGAAGTCGCTCTCCTTCTGTGTGTTGTAATCCAAGGTTCTCTGTGCTTTGTTGACATAGCCGGGCATGCTGTGCATGCTTTTAGTGCGTGTTCTTGCATGTGAGTGTGTGAGCTTGCCCAAATGACTAGCTCACGGTTGCCGCTCTGCACTGCTTTCATACGGCGATTATAGCTTATAACTCCGTCCTCGTCCTGACCAATGGCATCATTGAGGAAGCTCATCACCCCCCCCAACACCGTTATCTCTGCCAGCACTCTCGCTGTTTGCATTGTTAGCGCTGTTAGCTGCGAGCTGCATCACCATTTTCAGAGCTGTTGTTGGCAAAAGAAATGCTCACAATCCCATATTTAGCACCTTTAAGCCAAACAACTAGTAATGTTTGAAACTGATTACTGTTTGAGAAAAATGATGTGAACTGTAACTTTAAATTACGCAAAGCAGAGAGTTTGGAGACTAGTATGTTGTGCTTTATTTACTGGACTAGTCTTTCACCACAGTGCTGAATTTCCTTTTAATGTGGCAGGCCTGTTTGTTTGTCCTAGTGTTAACAACAGTCTCACAACATGATTGGAATGGTTCAGTGGATATTCTCTTTGAATGGCCGCCAGGCTGACGGCCTACATCCCCATTAAGGAATTTGTGTATTAACACAATGTGTCCACTGTGTCCTACAGCCTGCTGTTCTCAACAAGAAGACTGACGGTCACATGTTCCCCAAACTCTCTGCTCAGAGATTCAGCTCTTCTCGAGAGAATTACTGAGATACTGACATTTTGAAGGATAAAACCTATTTTTATTCACATTTTGAAGTGTCGCATTAGAAAGGGGGCGGCTGTGCTCAGAGGGTAGAGCAGGTTGTCTACCAATCGGGAGGTTGGTGGTTCGATCCCCGGCTGCTCTGGTCACATGTTAAAGTGTCCTCGAGCAAGACACTTAATCCCAAAGTGCTCCAAAAGTCTTAGCCATCGGTGTGTCAATGAGTATTTAGATTAGATTTATTCAGATTAGATCCTGATGGGCAAAGTTGGTACCTTCTGCCATCAGTGTGTGAATGCTGACATGTAATGTAAAGCGCCTTTGAGTGGTTGGAAGACTAGAAAAGCGCTATGTACAGTGCTGTGAAAAAATATTTGCTCCCTTCCTGATTTCTTATATTTTTGATTATATGTCACACTTCACTGTTTCAGATCATCAAAAACAAATTTTAATGTCATACAAAGATAACCTGAGTAAATAGAACATGCAGTTTTTAAATGCTGATTTTATTTATTAAGGGAAAAAAAAGCTATCCAAACCTACCTGGCCCTATGTGAAAAAGTAATTGCCTCCCTTGTTAAATCATGAATTAACTGTGATTAACCACAGTTTTTTTTGGAAAGCTGAGTTCAATTTCACTAGCCCTAATTACTGACAAAGGGAAGGAGGCTAAAAGATCTGAAATAGCAACACATCATGCTGCTATCTAAAGAATTTCAAGAACAGATGAGAAACAAAGTCACTGACATCTATCAGCCTGGAAAGGGTTACAATACAAAGCCATTTCTAAGGCTCTGGGACTCCAGCGAACCACGCTGAGAGCCATTATCCACAAATGGAGAAACCTTAGAACATTGGTGAACCTTCCCAGGACTGGCCGGCCTACCAAAATTACTCCAAGAGCATCAACGACTCATCCAGGAGGTCACAAAATAACCCAGAACAACCTCTAAAGAACCGCAGGCCTCACTTGCTTCAGTTAAGGTCAGTGTCCATGAATCAACAATAAGACAGAGGCCAGGCCAAAATGGCATCATGGGAGAGGTTCAAGGAGACAACCGCTGCTGACCACAAAGAACACAAAGGCTTGTCTCACATTTGTCAAAAAACTTCTTGATGAACCCAAAGACATTTGGGAAAATGTTCTGTGGACATCGTACCAAACATGGTGGTTTGCTGCTTCGGGACCTGGACTTATTGCCGTAACTGATGGAACCATGAATTCTGATCTGTACCATAAAATCCTAAATGAGAATGTCCGGCCATCAGTTTGTTACCTCAAGCTCAAGCCCACTTGGGTTCTACAGCAGGACAATTATCTGAAACACACCAGCCAGTCCACCCCTGAATGGCTTAAAAGAAACAAAGTGAAGGTTTTGGAGTGGCCTAGTCAAAGTCCAGACTTCAATCCCGTTGAGATGCAGTGGCATGACCTTAAACCGGCCTTTCATGCTCGAAAACCCTCCAGTGTGGCTGAATTAAAACAATTGTGGAAAGAAGAGTGGGCCAAAATTCCTCCACAGAGATGTAAAAGACTCATTGCCAGTTATCGCAAACGCTTGATTTCAGACGTTGCTGCCAAGAGTGGCACAACCATTTATTAGGTTTCGGGGGCAATTACTTTTACCTTTAATGAATTAAATCATGATTTAAAAACTGTATTTTCTATTCAGTCAGGTTGTCTTTGTCAAATGTTAAAATTTGTTTGATGATCTGAAATATTTAAGTGTGACAAATATGCAAAATTATCCGAAATCAGTAAGGGAGCAAATACTTTTTCACAGCACTGTAAATGCAAGTTCAAATCCAAAAGCTGTGTGGAAATGGAAAAAGTTTATGAAACTTCCTCAGTTGTGCAAAAAAAGTTTTTACACTCACTTGATGCGGTTTTTACCTTAATCGTAAAAGAGTTGATGCACTATAAAGATTCTGGCAACGCCTTTGCTAAATAAATTTTGACGTAGTGAACTGATCATCTGATTCAGCTATCAATGTCTTCTCATTCCCATAACGTGCGAATGTTTGTCTTCATCTCCGGACAGCATGAAACAGCAATAAAAATACTAGCATGAAAGAGCTGTAGCATGGAAGGCCAATTAAAACATGTCTAATTAAAACAAATTCATGAGGACCTCGCTCCATTTTCTCTCTTACATTTGTTAGAGATGGCCAAAGTGACTTGTTTTATTCACAGTTCACAGCCTCTACTTCTTCTACTAGCTGTTTATTCGCTCCAGACCAGTTGACAGACACTGAACTGTGCCTAATTTGTTTTTTGCATCTTCATAAATTTGCTTAAAATTCGTCTGACAATTGAATGGAAACACGGCTATATGCTCAAAAATTTACTGTACAGTATGTCTGACCCATTTTAGCTCTCTAATATACAACCTATAGTAAGGTACCCTGTGAGCGGTATTGGGTCACTGATTGAGTCAGTGAATATGGTATCATGTCTCCTCTCTGCGTGTGTGTTTTAACATATTTTTGGATTATTTTGGATTCTAGGTCACAAGTTCATTTACTTACATGAAAGTGAGTCATGTGTCCTCTCCCCTTATTGAATAATTACATTAAAGAGCGGCAGTAGAAGAGGTACAGAAACGTATAGACTTAAGTACTGTAGTACCTCTTGTACTAGTACATGTGTGTAATTTCTATGCATCACGCCATGAAGAAATACAGTACGTCTTTGTCCAGATGTACACGGCAGGTCTCTACTTAGTTCATTTGCTACTAATCACTGGTAACTGTGTAAAAGTGATCACATATAGCTTTGCATTAAAACATAAAATAGGTACAAAAATGGTATAAAATGCTGTTTTCAGCCTCTCAAATATGGAGATTTCCCACTTTTCTCTGTTTATATCATATTAAACTGAGTATTGTTGGGTTTTACACCAAACTATTAATCCATTAATGTAGAAAATAATCAGCAGATTAATCAATAATGAAAGTAATTGTTAGTTGCAGCTTTAGAATCTTTTAAACTTCTGTTAGCTATTTTTATATTGTAGCCAACTACAAGGACTTTTTACACTTATTTGCATTTCCGTAGACACAAAATTGTCAGTATCATATATTTATTCCCTCTCACATTGTCTGTTGTGCTATGCATCGCCTATGCAACAACAACACACTTTCTCTCACCTCTGTAGCTTTGTCAGCCTGGTCTCTCATGCTGATAAAAGCCTGTAACTCTTTGTCCGACCCTCTCCTGATGGGAGAGTCACAGGGTCTGTTTGCGTCGCCCCACGGGTCCACAGCGCTCTTTCTCGAAGGCCTTGGCCCAAAAGGGCTCTCCTCTTCTGGGTCACTGTTGCTGGACTCACTGGATATCTGCACTGGTTTTCTGGAGGCTGTGGTGGTGCGCATACTGGAGAGAGTGAGGAAATAACTGGTTTAAAAGCAGAACATTATAATTTAAAAAGTCACCTAGTTCCAGTAGATTAAAATAAATGAAGATTAGAGGCAGAGCTTGTCATGTCTGTCAGGTGTCTCACCGCAAAATAGCATTCTTCTCGTCCCTGTTGTGTTTCAGATAGTACTGACAGCAACAGATGGTAAACTTGGCACCCATTGGCGCTTTCTAAAAGTTACCAACAATCAGAATATATCTTCCCTGATAAAATCCCAAAACAATCACACCTCGTCCCACAGGTTTCCTCTAAAATCCTCACAAAATCTAAATATTTCCAACCTGAAATGTCCTCATTTGTCGAAGACTAAAAATCCAGGCAATATCTTATCTTGTTGTGTCCGTCCCCGTTTCCCTGTGCCTAGCCTGGGCTGAATTAGAGCCGTCTGTCAATTACATTATCCACGTGAGTGCAAACAGGCGATAACAAAAACAACACACATACACACAGGGCAGCTCAGGGATGAATGGCACATTTATTCAGCAACTCCTGATGGTGCAGAATGCAGCAGGAGCTGCAAAACACAGTCTCACTGCACAACCTGTAGTTTGCATCTGGAACTGTACTCATAATTGCTTTGTAACTGGTTATGTGAAATGTTTGTGGAGAAGCATAATGATGAATGTTTCAATGTTGTATGAATGAATGTTGTGTGTATTAATGTGTAATGTATAATTTTAGTGACATATAAGAAATGTTAATGCATATTGGCCTGTAAAAAATGGAAATGCTTTTTCCAATGTGATGTGAGATCCAAGGTCACCTCTTGGTGGAGAGGTCATCTAAACATCAGGTTGTAAAAAGTAAAGATCTGCCAGGCTTGTGTAGTTGCTCTTTTAGGGATGGAAACGTTCAGTTTGGTTCGGGTCTTTTATGTATCGTTCGGTTCATTTGAAATAGGTTATGAGGCCAATTGTGTGTTTTTTTTATCGAGTTTATTGTCACACTAGAAATTAAGGCCTATGAAAAGAGGCTGGGACACGGGTGGACAGGGGTATAGGGCATAATGCATGCAGTGAACTGAAGCTGCAGTCGTGCCTTGTGACTGGCTCAGTTTCAGCGAGGACAGACCAGATTTTACTGCGCATGTCTCTCAACTCAGCACGTTAGCTTGGTGGTTAGCAGCGAATGGTAAACGTGTAAGTTATTTAGTTGAGTTGTGAATGACTTTAGTTTCTTCTAGTCAGCAGTGATCAGTGGTTGTGTTCGGGGAGTTTACTGTGAAGGGTGGAACGGTAGCAGAGAAGCAGTGATGTGCTGTTATTGAGAAGGGTCGAGACTACGGAGCCTCTGTGTTATTAATATATTATCCATATAAAGTTTAGGAGCAACGTAAACCTCGGCTACACAAGCTGAAACTAAAGCTGGCAGTAGACTCTGTAGTCTGACTGTTTAGGTTAGTTTGTCATGTATCTTAGTAGTAAACTCATCAGCTGGCTGAGACAAAGCAGCTCCTCCTCTACCAGCAGGACCTGTAGTGGTTCACATCAGCAGAAGGAGGAGGACAGAGGACAGGAGGACAGAGGACAGGAGGACAGAGGACAGGAGGACAGGAGGACAGAGGACAGGAGGACAGGAGGACAGAGGACAGGAGGAAGGACTGATACTGACTGATGTTTGTGTTCTTCAGTCTTTATAAACTTCACTTAGGAATAGGATTTATTTTATTAACATGTTAGATTGTTTCCAGTGAGATATTAATGAGTTTATATGGTGACTTTGCTGTTATAAACATTACTGTTGCTGCTCTAGAAACAACATGTGTCCTAGTTGTATTTAGATATTAAATTCATATCTGGTTCTGAATTTAAAAACAACCAGGATGACGTCAGTATAGCTAATATGCACACTTCAATATTTTTTTGCACATGGCAGATTTTCCTCATATGCTGCAGGTCTACTATATGTTAGGGTTGTTTAAAAAAAGGTCAATTGCCGGCTGACCTGATGCTGCACTTTTTGTTGATTTTGTTGATTTTGGTTAATTAACTCTATTTAAATAACACAGTGTCACTTTTCTTTTAGATAAGAAGACCAGCCAAAAGATGTGACAAGGAAGAAGTGTTTTGTTCCTCATGTTAGCCTACTGTTGTGACGACAGATAGCTGTTGACTTATTTTGCCAAATAAATGAAAAGCATGTTTAAATTGAAGTTGGAAATTGGCCTCCCGGCTGTACCATAAATGTACCGAACCGAAAACCAAGAGCCCAAACCGTGATATGAACCGAACTGTGAATCTTGTGAACCGTCCTACTAAGCTTTATGGAGTTCCAGTGTTAGCCGCCATGTTGGAACTGTTTCCTCCAGGCCATGAGCTACACATCAACACGTGGACACAAAAGCTGGCCAGTTGGTATGGGTTTACATCTGGAATTCTGTCATGTTTGCTTTGTAACTGGTTATATTCAATGTTTCTGGAGAAGCATAGTGACATTTTAGGACACATAAATATGTACAAAGAAGAGAGCAGTCTACTAAATTGAGATATCAGCTGTTATATAATTTTAGTGACACTTCATAAATGTTAATACATAACGGGCTGTAAAAAAGGGAAGTGCTTTTGTCAACATAATGATGTGAGGTCCAAGGTCATTTGACTGATAAATAATTACCACTGCTACTAGAAGTGACTGACAGCAGTGTTGGTTAGTGATGCAGCAGTCGAGCAAATGGAGAAGACATTTTGGATACGTGGTTTGTTCCTGCTGATTTTAAGCAGTGTTTTAGAGACGTCTAACAGGTGAGCTGCGTTGTGTTGACTTTAAAAATACAGTGTTTGTCTGTGTTCAAACTTAGCACGTTTGTCTGAGCAAGTTTAACTTTGTTTAGTGTTTGTGAATTGCATAGATTCAGGCTTTTCTGAAACTAAAGTGACAAACAAACAAACAAACAACTTTTCTTGCAAATGTTTTTAGGCTACGCTTTTAGTGGATGTAAGTGATGGTGCCAGCTTGGCCCAGTAGCACCATATTGTAGCCTGGGAGCAGCTGCTGTCCACAGCGCTCTCAATTTCAAGAAATTGTTGTCCCTACTTGTCAGTTAGACACAAACATTTGGAAAATAGGGTCCAGGTTGAAGAATCCTGAAGCTGCCCTTTAAAGTATTTTTTGAAAAATGCAAATTTACATTTATTCCTAATCCTGTTCGTCTTTTTAATTCACAGTTTCGTGGAGAGTTTGGAGTCAACACGCAGTTATGACTACACCAAATATCACCCCATGGGTGAGGTCAGTCTATTTAGAGCCCTGCTGTAGATCCAGATATTTAATTATTAATAAATGAATCTTTTTGTTTTTTTGTCTCACACCTTTTGCTCTGCACTTTAATCTTTATAGAATAGATGGATCTTTGCCAAAGAAAACTACTAGCAGACTTTATTATCTGACTGATTAAATTGCTTTGCAGATATACAGGTGGATGGAAGATGTGGAGCAAGGGAACCCAGAGCTGGTCTCCTCTGCCGTCTACGGACACACTTATGAAGGAAGAAATATCACACTGCTGAAGGTATTCAACACAGCCACAGTAGTGGAACTCTGCTGAACTCTTCACATAATGTAATCCTACATATCAAACTACATAAGAACTGTAGTCATTAAATGCTCCCACACAAAGGGACTTGCTCTCTATTTATGATTAGGCAAATGAATGGCAAGCTATTCCATTGACTAGGTGGTAGTAATATGTGCTGAATGATTTCACCTAATTATCTCAGATCCACTCATACATACAGTTTATAGCTCCAGTAAAATAAATACTTTCCTTGTGATGGAAAGAAAATAACTGCTTAAAGGGGACATTTGCTCATTTTCAGATTCATACTTGTAGTTTTGGTTTCTACTAGTTTCAGAATTTATTCTTCTCATACAGTCTATATATCCCTGTATTCACCCTGTCTGAAATGCTCCGTTTTACCACCTCTCTTTAAGGCCCCTCCTCTTGAAAAGTTTGCTCTGATTGGCTTGCAAGAAAAATATGGTGTACCTTTTCAAAGGTACTGTAGTTCTCAAACTATGGGTGATATATTCTAATGAGCCTGCATGTGACACAGGAATCTGAGTCCAATCTGAATGGCTTGTTGAATCACATGTTGTCTGATCTTGGCAGCCCACAAAAAACTGACTGGGTTGTATTTTTTTAGTTTGTGTGTTGATAGACACTCCAGATACCCAAACCTTTAGGGTACCTCAGCCCCGAATGAGATTGTGATGTGAAATTGTAAAACACTTAATTTCCTGCATTCTGGTAAATTTTTATGCACCTTTTCTGCATCAAGTTAAAGTTAAAGTGGAAATGGCTTATCTTTATGTAAAGGTAAACAAAACCCAGGTGCCAGATGACAATGCAAAACATGACAAAAAATATAATGGAATAAAATGCAGTAACTTTTCTCATTTTAATCTTATCCCATAACCAACACTGTATCTATGGTAGAAATGATCAAATGACCTATCACTTTATGAACTGGCGACTATAATCGATACTATACATAAATACAACTGGGTTCCAAAAGAGTCTCAGCTTTACGGTCATAACCAGTTTATGTAGTTCTAAGACTGCAAAAATACTCAAACACATTTTAGAAAAGGCAAAAATTAACACATTTATACTGCACGCAAACGAGGTGAGAGGTCAAAGGACCCCCTTGAATATCAGCTTTTCAGTTTTCTCTTGCCAGGATTTATGTCATACAAGATAATGTCCAGCCCTGTGTTTTCCCATCTCAAGGGCCAATCTTGCACAGTCTCATTTAATTATATATTAACCTCCTGTCATCCCCTATAGAAAGCCTGAGAGAGGATGACAAATGTTTTAATATTTACTTTCATTGAAGCTGCCTCGCCTACTTCTACCTTAGCTACTTATCACCAACATTTCCCAAAATGCCTTTTGCATTTCTTTTTTTTAAACTACAGTACACTTAAACTTAAGTGTATTTTGGTGGCTTTCACCCTCTGTTTGGGAGGCCAGTATCTAAAACAATATAGTAAGATAGAGGCTAGAGATACCACGGTTACTTTTGCAATATTTTAAAATGTTGAACATGTCAAATTAAATCCCACATTCACTCAAAACTTTGTCATGTTGTGTGTCTTCAGCTGGGACTAGGAAACCCAGAGGGCAGAGAGAAGAGGGTTATCTGGGTGGACTGTGGTATCCACGCTCGGGAGTGGATCTCTCCTGCCTTCTGCCAGTGGTTTGTCAAAGAGGTTTGCACACTTGGACGTAATTCAGTGATGATGCACATATTTGCCCAATCAATTATACTGACGTGAGCATTTGTTCAGATTGTGCAGTCATATAAAACCAATAAGAAGCTGGAGCAGATGCTGCAGAATGTTGACGTCTATGTTACTCCTGTGGTCAATGTGGATGGATACATGTTTACCTGGGCCAATGACAGTGTGAGTGCTTCTCTGGTTTTATTAATCACATATCATCAGTGCTATGATTGATTGACTTGTCCCCATCTTAGTGATAGGATAATGACTGCTTTGTGTCACAGGTGTGACTATACTGTGACTGATTGACTTTATATTTCATTAACCATACACAATTCAACAAACTATCTGACCTCTGCCCCTGTGTCTGCGTGTCGTTTCCATGTAGACTCGTCTGTGGAGAAAGTCTCGTTCAACTCCTCCTCTAGGAAGTAGCTGTTACGGCGTTGACCTCAATAGAAATTTTAATGCCAACTGGGGAAGTGAGTTGCATGCGTTCAAGGATCACAACACGACTAATTAGCCTTCACTTGCCTTAAGCTAACAGTGACTCAAAGCTCCTGTGTCTAGGATTAAAATATTTATGATCTGCACAACTTCTGTTGGTCATACAAAACAAGATTCAAGATATTTAATGTCACACCGGTTATTCAAGTACAAACGTGTGAAATACTTTTTGCTGGGAAGCTCCATTAAAAACAGTAGCTAATAATAATAATAATACTAACTGACGCTGATAACAAAATAAATACAGTAATAGAATAAAAATAAAAGTATTTATTTACAAATAATATACAGTGAATATTAAAAGGCATATTAAGATACACGTACTGCATATGTAAACAGGCAGTGAGATAAATATATAAGCAGATATATACTGTATATGGGAGCAGTGAGGTTACATACTATAAAAATATTGCAGACATTTATTGTGTTTTTTTTAAATATTGCACATATTGCATTGATTGGAGTTTTGCACTTGTTTATTGCACTTTTTGTGAGAGAGAGTGATGAGTTATCTGTATCAGTTATAAGTCTTATGGCCTGGGGGAAAAATTGTTTCTCATTCTGCTGGTGTGAGTCTTGGGGTCCTGTATCTTCTACCAGAGGGCAGGAGGGAGAACTGGCTGTTGTGCGGGTGGGGGGGACCCTCCCTGAGGCACCGCTGGGTGTACAGCTCTTGCAGGCTCGGCAACGGGCACCCGGTGATGTGTTGGGCCGAGCGCACCACCCTTCCCAGCGCCTTACGGCCCACGTTGGGGCAGTTGTCTCACCAGGTGGTGAAGCAGCCTGTCAGGAGGCCCTCTATGGTGTGAGGATATGAGGAACATGTCATGAACCTTGCAGACAGACCAAATGTGCTGGAAACAACACAAAGAGACCAGTTTTTAACAGGATGTCAGTTGTTTTATAAGCAGAAACTTATCAAGACTGTAACTGTCTGTTGTCATGTCAGGCTGCTACATTCAAAAATGTGTCAACCACTGACCTCTCCTAAATCAAGTCAATTGCCACTGACATGAAATCTACTCTTTTCTGTGAAACTGGAAGACCGTAGAGACCAACCGTATATTATAGTGTCAGTCCATACGACACGGCTCAAACCCTCTGACTCTTAAGGTGTTGGTTTTCAGCCTTTCTCTGTGACTTCACATTTCTAAATTATTTTTGACATAAGAAAACATGTTTTAAACATAAACCTGACCTTGTACAACAGTCTTATGTTGATGTACTCGATGTTTCTTTCCTCAGCTGTCGGAGTGTCATTTGACAGTTGTTCCAACACTTACTGTGGGAAATCAGCAGGGTCAGAGCCAGAGGCTAAAGCTGTGATGGACTTTGTTGGTAACTACCTATCTATGATTGAAATTACACTAAAAACAACACATTTTTTATTATTGTACAGGTATGCTCATGTATATGAATGGAGAATTTGACTTAGAGATTACATAAAAGTGTGAGTCCCTGAGCTTTTCTTTACATTCAATTAGGGGCTGCACCTTTAAGTTGTTGTTTATGTTATTTTGTTGATATTAATCACATATTCATTCTGTGTGTATCTAGGCAGGATGGTTAACCAGACTTTGTGTTTTCTCACAATCCACTCTGCTGGGCAGCTTATTCTCCTGCCATATGGCCACCCTGAGATCTCTGCACCCAACTACAATGAACTGGTGAGTGTGTGCTTTGCATTACAGACACAGACATCTTAGATAACTGATACAGCTTTTAGAACAGAGATTGACAGCTCAAGGTTTATGAGGCCAAACCAGGCGACAACATCTGGGGTCTGAAAAGTGAAACCAATGCGAAAGTGCTTTAAACCTGCATTCTTTGTAATGGCCATCATGGGGCGACTCCTCTGGTTGCAAAAAAGAAGTCTGATGAGAAAATGAGCCTACTTCTCACTTGATTTATTACCTCAGTAAACATTATAAACACGAGTTTATGGTCTTAGTCACTAGTTTCAAGTCTTCTTCAATACAGCATGTTAGTAAATTATGGTCCCATTTAGAGTCAAATAGAGCATAAAGCAGGGGATGTTTTAGGGCGTGGCTACCTTGTGATTGACAAGTCGCTACCACGGTTTTGTCCCGTCTGGTTGTTCCCTGCATTATCGTCTTAGAACTGCTTTCAGTTCATGAAAGTTAATTGTAATTTTTTGGTCACCTAAAATGTCTTATTCAGCGTTCAGTTGTACTTAGCCCCACTCTCTTGTGTCACTGCTGGTTACAAAAAACAAGGCCAAAAACCAAGATGACGATGGACAAAATGCTGAGCTAGAGGCTTCAAAATGGCAGTCCACAAACCAATGAGTGACATCACAGTGACTATATCCACTTTTAAGTTTATTTTTTTTTGGCATTTTAGCCTTTATTAATAGGACAGTGGATAGCTTAGAAAGGGGGAGAGAGAGAGTGACATGCAGAAAGGGCGAAAGGGTGACCTGGACCAGGTGCCCCCCCCCCAAACAAAAGCCCCAGCTCAGACAGAAGGCGGGAGACGAGCTACGCCTCAGCAGGGGGAGAGCCAATCGCAAAAAGGGGACCACACATCACATCCTGTTTAGCATACAAGCAAAGCACTATAAAGGAGTTAAACAGATGGTACAGAGAGTAAGGGTACTTGGTTTACAAAATAAAAATGTCTTGTGACCTGTGCAGGTTTCAGTCGGTGAGGCAGCAGCAGCAGAGATGAAGAAGCTGCATGGAATGGGCTACACTGTAGGAACATCTCCACAAATCCTCTGTAAGACTCACACACACTGTCTGTCCTGAATAACTGTTATTAACATATGACCTGACCTCCACTCACTTTGAGTTCTTCTCCTTAACAGCAGTGAGGCAAATTAGGCCAGTGGCTCTTAACCTGGGGTCGGGACCCCCCTCAACAGGGTCGCAAGATTTCATGAGGTTCATTTCCAGGGGTCACCAGATGGGTTGTTGAGAAAAAAAAAAAAAGTTAAAAATAAAATAACATATTTTAGACTGGGTAATGGTTTTCACAGTACATCACATGAACCAGTTTGCCTTACAATAGATTTTATTGAGTGAGAGTCAAATATGTGTGTACATGATTTTTTTGATGGAGGATTCCTGGCGGGTCAGGGGAGAGAAAAAGTCACAAAATGCATCAAAAATCCACAGAGCCTGGAGAATGCTTAGTTCCTAGCTATTAAACAGAATTGTCATCACAAACAAATCGCTAAATAATCACTCAAAATCAGCAGGGGGAGGCATTTGGAGAGGTGGTGGTGGGGGGGTCGTAAACACCAACCTTATTATTTTGGGGGTCACGACTCGAAAAGGTTCAGAACCACTGAATTATGCCAATGATTGACGTTCATATCGCCTTTTAGTGTCATTGTAAATGAACAAATGCTTCTGTAACCTTCAGATCCAAACTCAGGCTCCAGCCGCGACTGGGCTCGTCTCATTGGCATCCCGTTCTCTTACACCTTTGAGCTGAGAGACACAGGTGAGCTGGGCTTCACTAACATGTGCTCAATACACTAGTCAGTCAAACACAATGCGCTGGCTTTTACCTGGTAATGTGGTGTTACTGTGGTGATCCCTCAGGGGAGTTTGGCCACTTGCTACCAGAGGAGCAGATCCAGCCAGCCTGCGAGGAGGCCTATGCAGGAGCACTCTCCATCATCACACACGTTCACGACAAAGCCTTCAACAGCGGTACACTCCCTAACGCTGCTGTTTCCGGGGTCGCTATGATGATTTGGAGCACTATCATGGCCGTGTTTCTCACCACAGGGGTTTTAGTGTAAGGCAGTGAAAATGTCTAATAAACAAGGTTGTACCATAAATTAGTAAATGAGGATAAACAGGACATGTGGATAATCTATTTGGCCTTCCTGACTAGGGCATTTACCCAAATTTTATAATCAGTGTTCATTAATGACATATATAAATAATAAACTTGATTATCAAGGCCTGAGGTCCTCTATGCATACGCTAAAACACCTTATAACACTATAATTTTTTTTTTTAATTTTTGGTAAGAGGGGACAGACTAGAAAACAAAAGCAGTTTTCAGTGACATGATGGTGATGGTGTTCCTGCTTTCCACAGCAGGGAGCAGTGTCGCTTCATTTTCTACACCACACACTGTCTCATCCGTTCACTCTGCTCGCATTCAGCCTGACTTTACAGCTTCACTCATTCTGTAGCTGTGCCATGTGGCTGGATGACTTTCCATACAGCATCGTTACCTCCTCATCTACGAGAATCTTCATGTTTTGTCAGCACATCTGATTTTCTTCATTTCCAACACCAGGTTGGACTAGCCATCATAAAGACAGAAAAATATTTAGTTTGACTGCCTTTGTGCATGGTTCTTGTTCATTACCACATCACAAAAAAAAAAATCTACTGTGAGCACAACAGATTAATTAACTTCTAGCTCACCATACTTCATTTATGCCTTGGATTACCACAAAATCAAATCAGACTTGAGACTTGATGTGACAGAAAGGGTTAGCGTTTGGTAACACAAAGGTCGTCATCTGTCATCAGCTACATGTCTTATGACTTGATGTAATACACCTTAATTAGGACTGAATATATGGATAATCAGTTGGGGAGCTCTGAGGTTTATCTTTCATAATTTTTTTTGCAAGATTTCCATAAAAATGTAAATTTTGAACATCAAAGACATCCCCGTCAGTGCAGTGTTTACTGAAGCTATGAATTAGGATAAATACTAGTAAAGCAGAGTTCTTAGACAAATGCATCTACACAAAAAAAAATCACTGTTACAGCATACATACATACACATGTTGGCATAGCATTGAGATGAAATGCAACTGTATCTGTCAGTGACCATTGAAATGTGTTATTTGCAGTAAAATATGCCAATATCCTATGCAGTGACTGCAGATTGTACTCCCGTGGTCCTTTCATTTTCAATTTCAAAACATTAAAGATGCTCTATATGATATTCAGAGTAATAATATTATGATAATAATAGCAGCAAACTCCCTCTGTGTGTGTTGTGATCTGAACTTCTCCTTGCTTTGTTTACATAGTCGGGTCGGTTGTGTGTGCTTTTAGGGCATATTTGTGCATGTGAGCCTGCACCACTGACTGGCTAATGGCTGCTGCTCTGCACTGCGCTCCTATGGTGGTTACAGCTGATAACGCCGTCCCAATCGACGGCGTCGTAGCACAAGCGTAGCACCTGCCCTCAGGTTAACACTGTTAGCTCCGTCAGCACTTTCACCGTTGTTTGCACTGATTAGCATAGTTAGCTCTGTTAGCTGCGAGCCGTTGAGAGGCAATAGAAATGCTCCCAATCCTGTATTTAGCTCCTTTAACATCTTTCTTTGCACTGCACCGACTCCTATATTACAGATCGTACTACTGTTGACCTTTTGTCATTCATTTGTAATTTCAAGACAGTAATCACCCAGTTTTTCTGGAAATTATGGGGTTTTGAAGGCAGCTTCTTATTTCAAGGTGTGTTTGTTTTGTGGGTAAGTGTTTTAGTTTAGTGAATTAAGTGTCAGGTAGCATTGGAAGTATAGTATATAAGACGTGGACGTAGTCCCCATGATGTCACCCACTGGTTTGTGGACTGCTGTTTTGAAGCCTCAAGTCTGGCATTTTGGCCGTCGCCATCTTGAGGTTTTGCAACCAGAAGTGACACAAGAGGGTGGAGCAAAGTACAACTGAATGCTGAACAAGAGTTAGTAAGGTGACGAAATGAATGCAATTAATTTACTGAGGTAATAAATCAAGTGAGAAGTAGGATCATTTTCTCATAGACTTCTATACAATCAGACTTCTATTTGCAACCAGAGGAGTCGCCTCCTGCTGGCAATTAAAAAGAATGCAAGTTTAGGGCACCTCCGCATTGGTTTTGCTTTTCAGACCCCAGCTGATAAGAAGGTGTAACAAGTTTTCTCTGTTCAGAGACTGTTGTCATTCCCAGGATCTCAAATGCAGAGGCATTGTCATGGCAGTCGGTGTTCAATATCGCTGCCCCAAGGCACCTTATAGAGTCTGTATGAGACGCACTACAGTGTACTGCTCCACTGCAGGAGTGTGTAGGAGTGTGGTGACATAATTTAAAGAGAGAAAAGACAAACATGGCTGACGGGAGAGGAGGTCCAACAAAGAGGCTTTCATCCAGCAGATTTTGTTCATGTCCCTCTAGGTTAAGCTTCACTTTTATGTCACTGTTCGTTTGTGTCCTGTGTTCACAACGTTCAGTGTCACTTTCACTGTATAAACGTAGTAGTTTTCAGCCCAACCATGTTGTTTTTCTTCAACCTAATTAAGTGGTTTTGTTGCTTAAATCTAAAGTGACGCCAAGGGATGTGACAAAGCTGTGTGTGACAAGTTGGGTTGAGTGTTGTTATTCCTCTCATTCTGGCAACAATTGAATCGAAGGCAACTGGACTTAGCTTTGTCTCTGAAGACTAGTGGGGACTAGTCTGACTGTAGCGTTCGAACTGATGAAGCCACTTGGATAAGGGGCGAAACGTCTTCAGAGACAAATCTAAGTCCAGTTGCCTTCGATTCAATTGTTGCCAGAATGAATATGACCTGGATGAATGAGAACATTCACAGACTTATTCCAGTCATGTTTTAGGAGGATTTTTTTCATTTTAGTGTCCTCTAGTGGGTGCAGTGGTTAACACTGTCACCTCACAGCAAGAGGGTCGTGGGTTCGAATCCGGCTTGGGGCTCTTCTGTGTGGAGTTTGCATGTTCTCTCCCTGTTAGCTTAGGTTTTCTCCAGGTTCTCCAGTTTTCTCCCACAGTCCAAAGACATTCAGGTTAATTGATGACTCTAAATTGCTCGTAGGTGTGACTGTGTAAATGGATGTCTGTTTCTATGTGCCCTGCGATATGCTGGCGACCTGTCCAGGGTGAACTCCGCCTTCGCCCGATGTCAGCTGGGATTGGCCCTAGATCCCCCATAACCCCTTACGGGATAAGCAGTTGAAGATGGATGAATGGATAGATGGATGTCCTCTAGTGTTGGGAAGGGTTACACCACACCACAGAGCCAGTGGTAATAACACACCACAGCTCAGACAATCACGATCATGTCACTGTTACCTGGATCCTGAACGTGTTTGACTTCAAGTCTTACTATATTCCTCATTTTGTTAACACTTTTCCACAATGAAGGGCTTTGGCTTTCCTCTGACTTTTTCTCATTGGATTTGAATTTTTATGGTCCACTTTGGAAAAAGGGCCTTTTATTCATAGTTAATTTTGTTCAAAAGCTTTTTGTGTGTGTGTGTAGAAAAGTACGTTTCTGCAGAGAATTTTAGATATATTCCCTGAAACGTCCTCTCTCTCTCTCTCTCTCTCTCTGAGATTTATATTTCCAGAGTGTATCCTCCCCTGCAACCTCATTGACTGCTAGACCACCCGTTATTCACACACACACACACACACACACACATACACACACACACACACACTGAAACACACTTTGCCATTGACAATGTGACAGCAATGGAAATAGAATTATATTCCAGCTCACATGGAAGCTCGGCAGAACAGAGAGACGGGTCAAACACCAGGGGACCGGGAGAATAATAAGCAGGAGCAATGACACACACACACATCGTCTACAGCCCTTCAGGGAACAAACTATTCACTGCTCCATCACTTACAGTCATGAAAGATAATCACACATGACTTGGTGAGGCAGAGCAGAGCTTCCTGACACACACACATGAACATGAGAACTGGGCAGGGATTCAGAGACACAGATTGAAGGTGATTATAATTCACAGTGAAGTCTGGCTGGTTTAGCTATCACCAGCTCATCCATCTATTTATGTGTGTGTGCGAGCATGTGTGGTTGAGCACTCATCAAGGTAGCAAGGGGAAGAACACACAGTGGAGGTATAAATCACAAAGATAGGGGAAGTGGGGGAAGAAATCGAGCCTACGCATCAAGGAAGGGGTGAATGAAGAATGGATTGAAGGAACAAAGAGAGGGGTGCTGCTGGAGGACAATACAAAGAGGAGGGAAAATAATGTACAGGCTAGCACAGTGTGTGGTTCACTAAACAAAATGGATTCAGTTAAAGTAAACAGTAATAACTTACACTCAGGCCTGCTACAGGAGGGTAAAAGAAGCATAATAAAACAATGCAGACATAACTGCTGGTTTTGTCGCTCAAATAAGGAAACTATTCTTTTTGCATCACGCTGTCACTTTAGTCGCTATACAAATTTGTATTTCCAGTAAATTAAATATTTTATCATTATACAGTAGCCACAGAAAGTATTTATTTCTTAGTGGCCAACAGGTAGTGTATTGCATTGCAGCAAGGGTTGAACCAGGTCCAACGTTTATCATGAAAAATGCAGCATCTGGAAGGGAAAGTTTGGGTATTTTGAAGTGGGGTTGTACGAGGTACTTTTTTATAGCTGGTGTATCAACTACAGTAGATGACGGCCCCCAGTTTTAGAGCAGACAGGAGTTACCACATGGAAGCAAAGCAGTGTACTGCTGTGGACGGGGCTGCCAGCAAAACGTATTTCAGTCACATAAAAGAAAGACTCACCTAAAAAAAATGTAAGTGTATGTTATATTTACAGTATTTTTGCTGGTTTACCTTGCTGTGAGACATCTGTACAGTCTATTATTTTAACGTTATGTTATCTATGCCCTCACCAAAGCAACCAGACTCCATTGGAAAAAAAGTAATAATTTTACCTAGCAGAAAGCAGGAGTTGCTGGTCTACTGCTGCTTCGATCTGTTAGTTTGTGTGTGTTATTGTGTGACTTTGGTTAGTTTGGATTCACCAGAGTCACAGAAAAGTAAAAACAAACTAACCGATGGAGGCAGCGGTACACCAGCAAGCCCTGTGCTTTCAATGGAGTCTGGTAGCTTTGCAGGAGCATTGGTGGATACAACAGCTTCAGTTCCCCATCGGAAAGGGCTGTCTGACAACAAGGTAAAGCTGTGAAAATTTAAAAAATATAGCATACACTTAAACTGATATTATTATTATTATTTTATATGTATATGTATATATACATCCCCTCTTCAAAAGACCCAAACTATCTACATGGATATATTAAAGGGGCATACAGTATACTTATATACTTCCTTTGTGCTGTAAATTGAGCCTTTATTTTCTCAGCAGATCGTAGCCGGTTGCAGACAGAATTGCATAGTGAAAACGAAGCTTATAGGGAACAATTTAAAGACAAATGGTGTCTTTATCCTACTGTTATTATGTTAAAACAAAAAACATGTGTCTATTGCCTCTTTAAAGTAGACAGCACTAGACATATGTTTGCTCTACCAGAGTGCTCTTCCAGTTTACCGAGCTCAGAGGTGGAGGTGAATTCAGCCCAACCTTTATAGAAAATTTAATCAAATGGAGCAATGAGCTCAGACTTTTTTAACCCTTTTTTATTCCTCTTTCGTCCCAGTAGAAGCTCATGAAATCATATTGGTGCAGTGATATTGTTGGTACCCTCGAGCAGTAGTTCCACAGACTTGGTCTCCGATCGATATGGGACACGTCACAGTGACCGCTCTGCCTCTATGTCAGACAGTGATTTCAGGGAAAAGTTAGGGAAAATATAGATACCAGAGAGTTTCACACAGAATCCAACATGCTTTATTGAAAGAAATGTTGATGATTGCACATTTCCTGTAATGTTTCATTTCTGTTGAAATGTTAATTATGGCCAGTTAAGGGAAATGATAGTAATATGTTTATTCAGGTTGTATTTTTTGGGTGAGACAATACGTCTAAACCCTGATAAACTCTCTATGAATCCCCCCCGGTGGCAGCCAGGGTTCACTTTCCAGACGTGTGAGGTTAAAAGAGGAGAGATCATGTTTTTGTTTCTCTAAGTGTTAAGAACTCAACCTCTCGTCTGTCTGCTCCACTCTACTTTACAGAGATACCGCTGAGGGGAAAGCCTTCGTACTGAGTGACTTTAAGTTGATTTCCACAGTATGTCAGTACATTTCACCACTGATACTTTTTCAATTTCCAAGCTGAGACTCGTGGCTTACGTGGCAGCTCCTTTCAAATGTGCGTCTGCACGTGTGCCACACAGATTCAAATGACAAATAGAAGTGTGTGAGAGGGCTCCTTGGCTGTGGACCCGTGACACATCTTTGCCACATATTTTTATTGCTAATCAATGTAGATGACACCATTTTTTTACACCCTGTCACAGACGATCGATGGGAATTATGCCATGCTTTTTATCTGTCACTGGTAATCAATGAGGGCTGCGCCACCATCTGCATCTCCTGATCATTACATCTGGTGATCAATAACGAAAGCAGGCTGGGGGATGACACATGATCATCATACTGGCAGTCCGTGATGGTTAGATATATATACGTGCGTGGGTGATGTGAGACATGCGTGAAGCCGAATGGCAGACAGACGGAGGGAGGGACCTCATAAAAATAAAATACAGACAAAGGTGGCTGGAAAGAATTTGACACTAGAGAGACACTAAGCTCAGGAGGGGGAGCGGCTACATTTCAAACCATCATTCTGCCAAGGCTGCAAACGGTACAGTAGACAGCACAACCTCCCTTCCTTCCTTCCTTCCTTCCTTCCCTCTTATCCATCTAGGTGCTCACAGAGGGGCCTTAAGTGGGTCATCACATGGTTTATGATGTGTCTATTAAACATGCTGTATACTATCTTCCCCCAAAATCAAGTCCTACATGATTGCGCTATTTCCTGCCAAAGTATTTTGCGTGAAAGATTTAATTACTTGTTTGTTTTTGTCTGTGAAGTGGGCACATGTCTGGTGGAATAAGGTGATGCGGTTTATTTCTGTGCTGCACCAATCAAGCAGCGTTGTGAGGTTTGTAACTGTTGGTGCCTTCAAGTGGGGTCGTGTTTATCGTGCTTACGTAACGGGAAGTCGTGTTCACGATACGCAATATTAACGTTACTGTCCTAACGTTACTTCCCTACTGGGAAGTCTGTGGTGCTTTCATTAGTGGTAGATCACATAATTATTAAGGTTTCCTTTGCAGCTACTGATGATATTATTTTAGAAGTACAGGGAATCGCTCCTTCTGTTGAGTGGAAGAGGATATGGCGATGCCCAGATATGTAGGTGTGGTGCTGCTGTAAAAACATGACCAATTTACTGTTTCTCTTGTCTTTCTCACCAGTGACCGTGTCAGCACAGGGGTGATTTATTTTATTTACTTAACCAGGATGAACTTTCAAAGCGGGGCCAGCTTCCCCTCTAGAGTTTTACAAGTGTAGAAATGTGCAGAAAATCTCTGTGAGAAATAACTCTTCATCTTCTTCTCATTAGTATTTGTATTGTAGTCTGTCTCTAATATGTTGTAATATGTTTCATTATAGAAAATGAAATGTTTCCCCAGTCTCATTCCCCCTCTCAGATGGCCAAAAAACCTCTTGCAGTTGTTATTTTAACCTTCATGACTGACAGCTCTTTTTCATTTATGAACAATTGCATCTCCTTGAACCTTGAAAACAAGGCAAGGCTTATTCCCTCGACTTCCTGCTTGGCTACTCGCTCTGACCGTTGACCTGGCATTCCCCACTTAAGATAACTATGGAAATATCTCACATCCTTTTTCTCCATTCACGCACTAAGAGATGTAGAAACCGAGGCGCGGAGGAAGGAGACGGATCGAGAGTGAATGAGGGATGGAGCAGTGGAATAGAAAGAGGCTGACGCACTAACAGAGACCACACAGCAATCAGGCCAGTCACAGACCATCACCAAGAGGTGACCGAGCCATCTGTGTTTCTGTCCGCCTGTAAAATGACTTGCCATCACAACAGGAAATAGCCAATATCACAATAATACACTGAGGCAACACAGCGAATGCCCTGATTGACATCTCTACTCTGACTCTACTTTGAGTTTGTGTGCTTCTATGTGTGTGATTGTGTCTGTGTTGTTTCGTACAACTTTAGTTTTATATCTTTAGCCTCTCTGGACAAGTGGGCTCTACCTGTGGAGCGGGGCGTCCTCTAATCGGAAGATTGGCAGTTCGATCCCTGGCTCCTCCAGTCCTCATGTCCTTGGACAAGATACTGGATGACCTCCCCGATGGCACAATTTGTGAGTGCGTGTGAATGAGCATTAGATGATCTAATGAGCCAGCCTGTTCACTGTAAAAAGGCATATGAATGCCACGATAATGAGTGAGACATATAGTGTGCAGTAAGAGCAACTTTCTTGCTTTTCACAAATCATAACTGACTACGATGTAAACACATCCACATAAATATGCTACAGTCAGAGGTAGTGACATCGAATAAACAGCGAGACTGCTTATTATAGGTGGGTGGGTCGAACAAAAACTTTTAACCAGGAGACAGGTGTTCGACAGCAGTGTTATGCTTTGTAAGTTACGTTAGTGATGTGTTTTTGTAGTTTTCAGTACCTATGTTGTTATTGTATGTACTTATTTTAAGCCCAACCATGATGTTTTTCCTCAACCTAAGTGATTTCGTTGCCTCAACCTAACTACAGACGTTACCATAGTTTTGTTACAATGGCGTACAAATGATATGAAAAGCCTAAAATGCGTGAATGTCCTTGTAATGTTGTGATATTTTCACGCCTTCCGGTGAGACTGGGTTGCATAAGCGGGTGCAATGCATTATACTGACGCTTTGTCAGACCTGTGTGCGTCACTTTTTTGTCGCAGTAAACACATGCTTAATGTTGTGAATTGAACAAAAAACACTTGCTGATTATACGATTGGACAAAAAACAAAAACACATTGTTAGATTGAGGTTAAAATAACAGATGGGCTTAAAGTACTACGTTTGTACAGTGAAAATGACACTAAATGTGAACATGAGACACTGACAGTGGTCTGTTTGTTGGACCTGCCTGTCCTGTGTGTCTCTTTTTGCTTTTAAAGCTACATCACGACTCTTGTGGCGCATTTGACCAGATCTAACACCGACGGCCGTGACAAAGCTTCGCAAGGGAATTCGCAGGTTGAGTTTGCGGGGAATGAGAACGGGCTGGCAGGTGTCATTTTGTGTGGCAGCCTCTACCGTCAGAGTATGAATGTGTGTGTGAATGTTGACAAGTAGTGTAAAGTTAACTTTAACTGGTCAGAAGGCCAGAAAAGCATCATATAAATGCAAGTCCACTTACCATTTAACTTCAACTAGGCACTGACTGGATAATGAGAGAAACAGAGACGGTGTTTGATTAAAGCTGATTCTGAAATGAAACAGAGAAAGTAACTTAATGCTGCAAATAATGACTCAGCTCCTGGACAGAATTTGAATTACTCTGTTTTAATAATGTGGAACTTGGACTTGATGTTATTTTATTGGGCGTACTCTGGGGAAACTGTGTGTGAGTTTGGGTGTGTGTAATACATTCATGATGGATTGAGTCTGTGGCTTTATAGATCTACATGGTGATTTATGGTGCCGCTGGATTGAATAATGAATGTGTGTGTGGATGTTTTGCTGGTAGTCTGTTGTGTGTCTGCGTGTCATGACCTGACATTTGATCGTGAATAATGCTGGTAATCGATCGCTGCGCAGGTCCTTGACCACTGTGGAAGGCTGGAGGGGATCGACAAGATGTACACACACATACAAACGAATACTCATATAACGGTTTGTATGATATTGATACCTACGAATGTCCAGCAACATGTGTCAGTTTCTGCTAATTACTTTCATAGAGTCTCCACAGAAAAAAACTTCCTTAGGTTTAGGCAAGAAAGCTACTTGATTAGGTTATGGAAAAGATCATTGTTTGGCTTTGAATAACTCCAGAAGCAGTAACGTATGTCATTTACAAACTCACAAATAAATCAACGTTGCAGCCTCCCTAGTGGTGGAATTACAAATTCTGTCTGTGACATGATGCCATTGGGCTGAAAAGACTTTTTCCCGTAGTTTAACATTAGGAAAGAGACGTCTGTAACTCATTTCATCTCACTGATTGTTTTTGAGGACAATCAACTTCCCAGTATGAAAACTTGAATAGCCCTCATTGAAATCATTAGCTCCTAAAAGTTGTAAAATACACTAATAGCTGAATCCAGTTATTTCCCTTCCTCCAATCATGTGAATGAGCCCCAGACCGAAGGCTGGGAGATGGGGGTAAAGGAAGGGCTACCGTCCCACCGTGCCTGCTCTGCGGGCCCGATGGATTTCGGAAGACTGGCGGATGATTCGGATACTTTATCACAAAGATCCAGGCACTTCATCGCTCGCCAGCCTTTTTGGCTTCATGCGCCACTGAGCAACTCTCACTGGAACAAACAGGAGCCCGCCTCCAAACCGGTATCCAGTTCTCTGTATGCATCCATGCTCCCTCCATTTGCTTCTATTTATATTTCCTGGTTCACGATTGTGTTAATTACATGTGAATTAATTTCACTGGATATGCACGAATTACAGAGCATTTCTCTTCATAGGTATAGCTACGAACAGTGTATGAGACCGGCCTGCACACTCACACACATCGCGATCCTCGTCCTCCCCTCCCCAAAACACTTGCAGTGGGACAGCATTGCAAAGTCCAACCTTTCTCTTTGTGTCTTTTGAAACAAGAAAACAAACCCTACACTGTGCTGATTGGTTAAACATGGAAGGAAGGGATTTACAGCCCCTACCAGCACAGGTTCACTATTGTTATACTTTCCTGCACCTCTAGGTGTCACTGTGTCACAGCCAACCGTCAGGTGAGGCAGCGTGTCTGGAATAGTTTGCTGCACAGTATGTGGACTTTATTTTTTACACATAAAGGACATGATGAGAAGAAGCAAAGGAAGCTGACACACTTTGATATAAGTCAGACACATTTTCAAATATTAACAAGCTCATACAAAATAGTTAACCTTCCATTTCAGGTTTAAATGAATCCTAACATCCTGTCATAATACAGCACACATAATGATTAGTATCAAATGATGTACCAAGATTGGTTGTAGTGTGCAGTGTTTTCTCTTATTTTTGGTTTGTACAGCATGCTTCCCAAATGATGAAAGCTAAATATCAAAGGTCTTTTCTTAGTCTGGCTCACTCTTTGTGACTGTGTGTGTAGGCGTACGTAGGCGGTGGTTCACACAAATGAGCATACAACTGGCAACTCCAGCTTGATTTATTTTACGAGCAAGTTCAACAAAAGGCAGTTTCCTCTCTGTTTTTCTAACATAAAAGTGGGCTGAGACTGAGTCCTGTTTAATTTTCATCTTTCCCCCTTTATGTTTCCCCTCTCTCTCACTCCCAATGTATGGTGTTGGTCCGTAATGTCAAATTATAGTTAACCCGTAGACACCCTGCTGTACGTAAACACACCCACAGTTGAAGAAGAATAATGCTCCGGAGTAATCAGGCATGGATGTGCACACACAGGAGCCGACTTGTGTTGTCCTGTGAGGGGAGAGTGGCCTTTAGCCCACATAAGAAGCAGACTGTATTCCTGCATGTGTCTGGGCGTCATCATTTCTCATGCTGCTGTGTCGCAGTCATGAAGCTGCTGAGCTGTTGGTGGCCGGCATTCGGGGTCAGACCAGATGAAAGTTGCTTGCTGATGGTGTGAACAATGCGTCTTTCCATCTAAACTCCATTTATTCCAAATGAGAGAAAGCATTAACGCTACAGCAATGAGAATTAACCTCCATCCCACCGACAGATGTTAAGGGATGATTTTGTTATCCACTGTAGAAACAACATGTGTATTTTGTGTACTTGGCAATCATGACGCAAAACTCACAAGAGCAGTCGGGGATGGTGTGCCCTTTTGTTTCCATTTCATGTTCATGTTTCCAAAGCGTGTGCCCTTTTAAAGAGCACTTTTGCCTAATGTCTCTCTATGCTGTTGGTCTCTGTCATATTCAAGCAGCAGACTCAGTCTGACATTTGCAAAATGCGCCGCCACTCGAGAAGATCTGACCTATCAGGTAAACAAGAAACAAGGATTGTTTTATTTTTATTGGTCATAGTCAGACAATTGAAACAGGAAGCCTTCTGACTGGATGGGCCTGAGTGCTGCTAAAAGTGTATGAAGTACTTTAAATTAGCATCAAACAGGAGTAAACTGCAACTTATAGAATGCTATGTGACCAAATCACGAAGTAAACTAAAGCACAGACTGCTGAGGTAACAGGTTGTTGATCAGATGCTGCCAACTAAACTACAGTGATGGAAACAACTGTAATCTGTTAAAAATCACAGCCGTATCTTCTTTTCTCACCTAAAGGTTCCCTGAGGAGTATGTTGACTGCTAACAGCATGATGGAAAAAGGTTTTGATGAGCAGGTCCTCTCGTTACGTCCCCTGATTTTTTCCTCTGGACTCTAGAGCTGTCTGTCTTTGTATGTTTCGGTCTGTCACACTCCTCTCTCAGTACCTGGATCACCCACACTTGAATCTCGATCACCAGTCAGTGGAGCTGTATATCTACACCCAGAACCAGTGTTGCTGCCCTCTTGGCCCCTGAGCTCTCTCTGTTGATTGGTTAGTGAAACTGAGTGAAACTAAGCAATGCAGGTTTTTAAGTATTCAAAATTGGCTTTGCAAGTATGGTAGGAAATGCTTCTGACACATTTGTATACAGCATCAATATACAATGCATTTTCATGAGAAACACAGGTATGTCTCTGTGACATAGTTTTCCAAAGAGCCGTTCAGAGTGGAGCTGAGGCCTGGATGATGCAGAAGAGCAGACAGCTAACAGCTAATGACCTGCGATGGCACCCATCTGTCACTCAAAATGGCCACACCCTCAATTATGCCTACCTTTAAGCCTTAATATAATTAAAACAAGTGACTTATATATAAATTCACCACCGTACAGTTGTCATGAACAGGGATATTAGCTATAGAGACAAAACCATTATCTGTACCAGGCTGTAAACATGTTTGTTTCTGCTGTAAAGTTGGACTTTTTATCAGCCCTTTTGGAGCTAGCATCAGTTTGAAGAACTGCAGTTTTTGGCACTTCCATGTTGGCTTCATTTCTCAGCGCTGAAGGTTGGTGCTTGATTTTCTGCAGTAACCTCATGCTGCATTACTGGGTGTGATGGAAAAGCCTGACCAGTAAAGTCATCACATAATTTTCAACAATCCTGCCTGTCTGCCTTCTCTAAAAGCTTGTTGGTTTATGCTGTGCTGTTTCAAAACGGAAAAAGAATAAGATTATACCCAGATGGATTACTAAGGATGCAAACACACACACACACACACACACACACACACACACACAGTCACCTTTAATTTCACATTTATGTACAAATTTGTGTGAGATAAAAGAATAACTCAACACACAGACACACATTGTGTCCCCATTAGCCATAAACTCTGATTTACACCCCTGATAAAGCACCTGAGAAGACAATATAGGACCTCCGAACAACACACACACTTGGCTGTGAATTCCTGGCAGCACAAACTCATCATATTGGTACTTGATAATGTGATAAAGAGAGCACAGCCTCATACCACACACACACACACACACACACACACAAGACAGCAGAGTACTCACAAACACACATTAGTATGGTTTAGTGAGCCTCCATGCATACAGACTACCTGTTTAAACCAATCATTACAGCGCCGCTGGCTCATATGTAACTCTGAGGAGAGGAGGGGTGGTAGATGGATGGATGAAGGCAGCCAGAGAGGGTGGGGTCAGGAGAGGGAGGGGAAGATGGATTGACCATGAGCAGCAGAGAGGAACAGATTGTTGGCTTAAACCTGCAATATCACAAAAAGGGCTCATAATACAGTACTAGAGACTGCAAGGAAATATACAGTATATTGGTAACACTTTATGGGAAAGGGACAGGAGGGTAAGGCAAAAGAGCAAAGGTAGAGGAAGGTGGACGATTGAACTACCAAGAAAGATGACAGTTTTCTTGACAGCGTCAAAGTAGAGAAGAAGATGAATAGATGAACTGTGAGAGTGGGATGTAAAGGAGGATGTGGCGAGGAGACTAGTTTTGATTCAAGGCTTGGTAGATGGGAAGAATGTGTAACGCAGAGGCAGGGATGGCAGGGTGTGGCGCTGCGGACAGTCAGGAAAGAGAGAGAGAGATGTAAGGGTGAGATAAAGAGGGATGAAAAAGTGTAGGAGTGGGAGGGATCAAACCGGCTGGACGGATGGCTGGTGTGAGGAATAATGTGTTGCAGGGGAAGAGGGAGAGGAGGTAAGCACATCGGAAGAATGAAACGGCGTTGGACGCAGGGTGATGGATGGTGAACGTTGTAGGCGGGAGGATGGTAAGGAAAGCTAGATGAGGGGAAGGAAAGGAACAGTGAAAGGAATAATGATGCAGGGTTACCCTCAATAAAATTATAGCATTGTTATATATCATTTACTTAAATAAAAGTGCAGTCTAAACATACTCCTGCATTCAAAAGTGTTCGGTAAATAAAAGTACAGAACAAAACGTAATCAAAGTATCAAGTGCTCAATAATGCACCGTAGCTACTGTCAGTGGTAACGATTATGTTATTGGATCATTATTATCATTATTTGATGTATTCATATGTAAGCGATACATATATTTAATACTTTTGGTAGTTTTATTCTGTAATAATGAATTGTGTTTTTAACTAATCATATGTTTTGTGTAACATCTTAATTTGAAAAGTCCGCTTCTGAAATGTGGTGGAGTAGAAGTATAATGAAGCCTAAAATGAAAATGGTCGAAGCAAGTGAAGGAATATTAATATTAGTGTGAGAGTCCACTAAGGGATGGTGGGAGGGATGGTGGATGGGTCAAACAAACAAGACTTTCAACGCTGTTTGTGTCCTGTGTGAAACTAAAAGTAATGTTGACTTTGTCACAGCCGTTGTTGGTCATGTGACACAAGAGGGGTACCCCGTGGGTTGGTCTCCGGCTCTAAGCGGTGGTATTTGATGAGTGGGCACTAAGCGGTGGTATTTGATGAGTTGGGAGTAAGAATGTGTAGGACTCATGGATGGAGGCTTGGCCCCATTCATTCCTATGAAAGTTGCTCAGTGGCCCGTGAAGTCAATGAGTAGACTTCTGGGTCTGGAAAAGTACTCAGATCATGTGGGTCTTCCAGGTATTACTGGGCCCTAGTGCGCATGTCCGATATGCGCAGTAGCATCCGCTTGGTAACATGACTCTGTCACAGGGTTCCACCGTCACAGCTTGCGCTGTCGTCATTGTCTGGGTCTCTTTCTTAATGTAAATCTATAGGAAAAAGTCTTTTTAGGCCCAATGGCATCGTGTGACAGCCACAGAATTTGCAGTACCACCGTTGACCACTACAGCCATGTTGGGATCAACGACCAGCGCTCTTCCTGGGGGCTTGGTTGGGCTCCACCCTCTCATGTCACTACTGGTTCTCAAAAACCAAGATGGCGACGGCCAAAATGCAGAACACGAGGCTTCAAAACAAACCACAAACCAATGGGTGGCGTCACTGTGACTACGTCCACTTCTTATGCACAGTCTGGACCAAGGCTGGAGACAGACAGCACAACCGTAAAAAATAGTTGGAGGAATAAACAGAGGATGAAGAGGAGTTTTACAATGAGAAAGTGGTGGATTGAGGGAAGGAGGGAGGAAACAATAGATTGATAGATGGCTGAGCGAGGACATGGAGTCTGACTGATGGTAAACCAAGGTGGCAGAATGGACGGAAAGACGAGCTGAAAGGGAGGGTGGTGAGGCACAGATGGATGGGAAGAGTGTCATGCTGCTTAACTAATGTTTCCCAGGGCTGTAGTTCAATTCCTTTTCAGAATTAAAGCTCCATCTATCACCCCAATGTGCCTCGTTAGCAGTGAAGCCCTAACCAATCCCAACACAACCATTTACATTTTAAGTAAGACGGACGATGGAGCTTTTATCTGTCAGTGGTCCTGTCTGTCTGTCTGGATCTGTTTCTTTCTTTCTCTGTCCATCTATCACACAAACACATAATATATCAAATACATATTCATGTCCAAACACATGAATACTGCTGCACAGATGCATCATTAAGACCATGAAACCAAACACTGAGAAAAAGACATAGCCCCCCATAACAGCATATTATTTTTCTCTCTGTCAACCAGAATTGTGTGAAATCAGTTTGATTAGGGTAATAATAGACATACCATTCATTAGACACTTTATCCCTGCTTGGCCATGGATGTTCTTTATTATTACGGCACACATAACATAATACAGCTCCAGCCTAATTAAAATGGGGCTATCCATTTTGTCCTGCTTTTCGCAATTATTTGTGAAAAAAATATATATCTCAGTGTCAAGCGTCGGCGCCGCAGCCAGCTAATAATGACTGGCTTGTATTTCACACAATTCAATTTCAGTGAGGAACTGCAAAAGGTTTTAATTGCTTTTGGTTTGGCTCTCTGTAAAGCTGAGTCATTTCCTGCAGTTCATGAAGGAAACTGGAGTTGTTTCCCCACCGTCCATATTTACAGCATAATTATTAACATACCGCAGCTTTTCACTTGATCAATGACAATCTAATTCTCAGTGTAATAATAAGCTGAGAGAAAGGGTGAGATGCATGCATTTGAAGACAAGAGAGGAGGCCAAGGACCTATCATTAAGATAGGTGTATCAAAATATGATATGAAATCAATCAAATGTCCAACGGAGGAGAAGAGGCACATGCAGAAACTGTAGTCAGTGAAGGACATAAAAAAGAAAAGAAAACTGAGGAAAATGAGTAGAGTTTAGTGCAAGTTACCTAAAAGAATCAAGCATAAAAGTTGCTGTTTTTCTTTTGAACGATCTTGGATCTAGTTTATGGTGTTCCCGGATACTGTGGTTCATGAGGATGGGAAGCATCAGGATGAGGAACTGTCCAGTGTTGTTTTCTTACCACAGTGTCAGATCTACTTTTATGACTAATTGTGATCGCGTGTATGAACAAATCCACCTATGAATTCATTGCCCAAGCCACTGTGGATGGCAGGTAACGTAGGATTGACTAGCGATGCAAGAAAATGGAGGAGTCAAAAGTTTTCAGATGTTGTTGTCAAGAAATAGTTTGATACTTTAGGAAATGCATTATACCAATCACTTTCTTGAGGTTATTTAGAGGTGCTGCAAGGCAATTTCTTAACTGTGGACAGAGCCAGGCTAGCTGTTTTGTACTTCTTCCAGTATCTGTCATGCCAAGCTAAGCTAATTGTCTTCAAGCTCTAGTGGTATCAATTTTTAAATTAGTGTACCGGTATTTCCCAAAATGTAGAGCTCTTTTTTAATGCTATGCAAAAGAAATGCTGTCAAAGAAAAGAAAAAGTGATGCAGGTGTGGAAAAATATCCAAAATGTGGAGGAGAAAATCAGAATTTTAATACGACCACTGCCTCATAACAGGCACAGTTACGAAGTGTTGCTTGGCACGAAGTCCCGTTAACAAAAAAAAAAAAAATTTCCAGTGGGTTACTGTCACATAGAAAACAAGTGCTGTGTCTCAATTTGTGTACTTACACTTGCTGTTATTTTGCTGTTTTGAGTGCATAAGTGAGTTCACACTGAGACGTATGGTAAAAAGCAGTACACTATAAGTACCCGGATGTTGTACCCAAAGTGGTCAAAATGAGTGTGGAACGCTGGACACCTCTCACCCATCTCTGCTACATGGAGGAAGGCAACGAGCCACCAGCTTATTTCAAATTTGTGAAAATGGTGGTTGAGGAAGCTGCAGTTGTTGCGGATTGAATGGTGAACACCAAACTATACAAAAATACAAAGTTATACTATATATACTGTAGTTGGATAGAAGCCATTGTTGGGTTAATTTATCCATCTGAATTGAACTACGGCTAATACTGCGTGATGTCCGTGGCTGACTGTCAGCAGCTGAACTACCGAGCTTCCAGTGAGAGCACAACAGACAACATGACCTTGTTGAAATTCACATTACATGGTGTACAGAATGAACTACATGGAAGTGTACTAACCAAAGTGTCCGATTTGAGACACAGCAAAGATGTTTTTGTCTAGTGCGATGCTTCCGATGTGTATTGCTCCTAAAAGATCCAACCTCTAGTATCTCGCTGATCGCCCTGGATCAGCATGGTGGCTGTGATGCAGCATAGCACCGCAAGAGGGTTCTGGTTTTGAACGTGCTGCACTAGGGATCTGTCTAGAGTGACGCCCAAAGCATACTGAGATGGACTCCAACCCCCCACAACCTCACTAAGGATAAGTGGGTATGATAATGGACAAATGGATGGATGGATAACCCTTGATGCCTCCATCCCATGTTCACTTCAGCTACACTCTGTCTCTATTTGTTACCCCACCTCTCTCTCTCTCTCTCCTCTGCTCGTCCCTAATCTTCATCCATCTGTCTCTATCAACGCTCTCCTACCCTCTCGTCTGCTCTCTTCCTCTACCACTTCATCTCTTTCTCCATGTCTACATTGCATCACTGTCCTTCTGTCTGTCTCTGCTGACGGTGGCCATTATTAAAAGCTGTCCTGTCAGATATGTCGCTCATGGCTGTTATTGATGCCCCTTCATTACTCATTATTGTTGAGTGCCTGTATTAGTGCTGACTGGCCAAAAACTGGCCCCCACACACACACACACACACACACACACACACACACACACACTGTTATGCAAACTTACTTTACATGCACAAACACAGTCACAACAGCTAGAAGACTGTTGTTTCACTCTGCATAAAATGCGATAGTAAATACAAACTAAAATGTTCCTCAGTTCTCTGTGATGGCAGTTAACCAAACACTCTTCTGTGTGATGGTGTGAGTGAGATGAATTTAGTATTCGTACTTGGGAACTGATAACTTTCTACTAGAGAATGTATAATATGAGGACATTGGTTGTCTTAAACATGACTTTGTAGTACCATATATATATATATATATAATGAAAAGTATATTGTAAAATGCACTCATGATGAACCCATAATTTTCCTTGCCATGATTTGGTGTGAAGTTTAAGTGGTAAAAAGAGTAAACACAAATCATTTGTTAAAGTAGCTTCCCACTGGTGTTTTTAATGTATTCAAATCCGAACATTCACATTTTGGTTGAAGCATATGCTTTAGCGTCAAAATGCTATTTTGCCATGCCCTCCTAAAAACAAAAATAACCTGATGTAGGTTTCTATGTGATGATGATTCTACATATACAGTGTACATAAATCCTTATAGAGTCAGGTATTACATATAGTGACTTAGATGACCAAGGAGTACCAAGACAGGAGCTAAGCAATGTACTGCTGCAGACGCCACATTAGTTTTGATCAAGTCACACAATAACACAAACCAATCAAGAAATTGGTAGATCAGTGTGAGGGAGCTGTAAACCGTCTCCCCCACTAAGAGGAAAAAAAAAACACAAGACAGTGGACTAATACAGAAAGTTGAGGTTTATATGTAGTGCTTTTATTTTGGGGAACTCCTCTAAGAAGTCTGTCTTTGTCGCCTACTTCCAGGGGAGTGGATATGTGCCTTTGATTGTTGGTATGCACCACAGGTATGTATGCCAGGTGGGAAAAGCAGTGTGTGTTTGAGAGAGAGAGGAGAAATCAGGTTGAGTGTCACCTCGATCCTGGAGTCTGCTATATGTTTTATCCAGTTTTGTTGTCCAACTGCCTGCTAACCACTGGTGAGAGTTGTGTGATTTTTTTTAGCTCATCTATTGTTACAAGTAAAAATCTAAGGTTTGGAAAAATCCTAGCTGGTTTGTTGCTGCTCACTTTTCCGCCACACTCGCTGTACACCTTCAATCCTGCTGGTTTTCGTCCTGGTTGTAAGGGTCCACCACCTCAAAACCTTACAATCAGCAACTCACGCGTTCTGCGAGGTAAGGTTACTGCTTTCGTCAGTGAAGTCTGGTGGCTTTGAAAAGAGCATAGATAACATATTCAGTTTCCTCTCGAAAAGGGCTGTCTGATGGCGAGGTAAAGTGGTGGAAATATTTGAAATATAGCCTACACTTAGGCTAGAATGCATTTTTTTCTGCTGCTCCCGTCCACAGCATTTTACCTCACCGTCAGACAGCCCTTTCCGACACGGTACTGGATCCAATATATAGCTCTCTTCAAAGCCACCAGACTCCGTTGATAAAAGCAGTGATTTTACTTCACAAAACATGGGAAAATACATAAAACCCCACTTCAAAAAATCAGAACTAACCCTTTCAGTTATTTTCAAACTTAGCACAGCTAACACTGACTCAGCGAGTGCTAGCACTGACATTATACTTATTGATTGGCTTACTCTGGTAACATACAGTATGTCAGTGCTTTTTGCTAAAGGCTGAGAAGGCGTTTCCATTTGAAACCCCCTTAAAACTCTGTCAGACAAACAAGCATGAGCTTTAAAACTGCCATTAAAAAGTAAACACAGCAGGGAAGCCCAGTTTTGCAGATTGTATATTTTATTATTGAAGCTTTATGAATCTGTATCAATATGTAATTATTCATTTATAGCAATTTCATATACAAGGGTTCCCTTTCTTTTGTAGATTAGAAAACTTCAGTAATAGGATATTAATTAAGGTATTATTTGGTAAAGGCCTGAGAAGGAACTCAGTAGAATCTACTACTAAGAAAGAAAGCAGACTGACCTGTTTTGAAGTTTAATGTATGTCATAATGATTTTAGATAACATGACGTTTAGCCTTAGAGCGACTCTTGCTAGCTGAACCTGTCTGTTCCATATAAATGTGCCGAGTTTTAGCATGACACACCTCAGAAAGCACTGAGCTGGGAACACACCGATGATTTCATCGGTCATGTGTTGCTGGATGGAGAGAGAGTGGAGAGGAATGCCATGGACGAAAGACGATGGTGGTGCGATTTTTCTTTTCAACGGTTAATTTCAATGATCCTTCACACACACACCCTTCACTCAGCCGCTACTGTTAACACAAGACTGTGACTGATTTATAGCTCGCAGGATACCGGTGCTGTTTATCCTACTGATACCTCCCTCTCGGTCTCTCGTATATGAGAAAAACATGCACGGTGTAGAAAGTTATCTGACAGATGCCTTTTATGAGTCTGACACTCGTTCTCCTGTTTGATTGGATCAGACCTCACACACATCGTCTACACACCGAGGCATATGGAAGTACTTTCACTTGTTTGTCTATGTGCTTGTCTGTGTTGTCTTAGGGGCTGGTCACATGCCATAGGAATCCATGTTGGACGTCCTCCCTCAGCACATGAACGGATCATTGAGCGTGCCGGCCAAGGAGAGGTAATGATGAAACAAATTTCACCGAGCATACTACTGTATATACAGAATATAAACACATGTACAGCAAACTTAAAGAAAAGTGAATGAAGCTTGTCGATCAAAAGTTCATAGAAAAGTGCACCACAACCAACAGATGACAATATGACACACCCTTTACCGTATTTAGTTGTATTAAACTTGAAATCACTTGAAAAGTGAAATGCAGCTGCCCTGGCTCGCTCATCCCTTATATAGTAACATTAAATAGAGGCAACAACAATAATAATACAAATATTAATGAACAAATCACTGTGGGTTATTTGAAATGCTTGCTGTTCAATGGTGTGATGCTCTACACACTCAACAATTGAGCTACATGACAAGTATATATTTATACTGAAAAATATGCCTCTCAGAGAGTCTCTTGAGATGTCATACATACAATAAATTCAATGTTAATTCACCACAAAGGGACAAAATTGAACATTTAAACAACAACTTGCAATGAGCCGACTGCGGGCAGCTCTTTAAGGCTCTGACACGCCAAGCCGACAGTCAGTAGCTTTCATTTGCAGGTGTGTTTCTGGCCATTTTAGGAATGTAAGGCCACTACTTGGTTTGCTTTTCGCTCCAGTTGTTTTGATCTCCCCCAGCTCCTGAGGGAAATATCTGTCTCTTTAGCTGCAAAATACTCCACTATGTTCACAAGCTAGTCGCTAACTTTGTTTTTTCTTTAACACTGCGGCTGGAAACAGAGTTGATCCTTAACAGTCGTGGGCCAGAAAGTCAAAACAATAACTGGGGGACTGCAGAGCGGGGTGATCATTTTCTGTGACTTAATTGATCCTTAAAAATATTAATTAGTGCAGCTTTAAAACATGAGCATGAAAATCAAATCAAATAAATCTTCAGCGTTTTTACATTCAGGGTTCAAGTTTCCGTGACAACACTACTGCACAACACCCTGATGTTTTTTTAATGGGACAGAGGCTATATTGACAAGCACTACAGGTAAAGTGCACGTGGGGTTGCATCAGTAAAGTAATAAAGAGACGGCAGGGTTGAAGTCTTGCAAACTAATTGCAGGGTGATGAATTTGTCTTGGAACAACAAGCAGCATCTGACTGCTGCCGTGTCTCCTTGACTGATTATACTGCACAGCCTCCCCCGTCATCCATCATACATCTTTATGGCTTCTTCGGGGAATAGTTTGTGAGTGTGTACAGTACTTGCGTGTTTGTTAGTGTGTATCCTTGACTCTCACACACACGCTGCTCTATACACATGTGTAGGGTGAGTGTGTGTGTCAGGAGAGGAGTGGTCAGGCAATTAACCAGCTGTGCTAACGATCATCTCACTGCAGAATCACGCAATGTTTTACAGCAGCATAGAGCACTTTACTGCCTTTGTTGTCACGGTGATGTAGTATTCTCCACCATAAAGTGCTGATACTGGTTGATTGTTTTGGCCTCCTCAGGCTTGTACTTTCATGTACATACATACACACCACGCAAACTCTCCCTGTCTTTTATGCACACAAGCACACACATTACCACGCTTTTATAGCTTGTGTAGTTTTTATGGCAAGTGTCTACTGGTCTGCCCTGGGACCAATCTCAAGCTGTAGATCTTCCTTATCGTAAAATGAGTGTGGTGTAGAGTGAGACTGTGGTAGCCATGCTGGAAACCCTCCACCGTGCATCTCCTCTGCAGATTTCCTCCATTAATACGACCACTGCAGTCCATTCATTGTTGGCAGGAACAGGAAAGGGACTGAAGTGGAACTTCTTCACATTATTATATATCCTTTTTATTAAGCATGTTGTTTTCAGGATGGTAAACACAGCTGAACCAGGAAGAGTATGTGTTGCCTTGGTAACAGCGTACAAGGTTCCTAACGAATACATAATACAAGGAAGTTAAAGAGAAGTTTCACAAATAGACATGTAGGATTAAATGAAAAGATTGCATAGCATTATTATCACTGTATTCAATTTAATATCTCAACAACTATTGGATTGTCATTCGTTGTCCTCATGTGTGAGCTGGTGATCCCCTGATATTTCATGTAGCACCATCATGGGGTCAAAATTTTAATTTGACCAATACTTTGATTCATGACCAGAAAAATTCACAAACTACTGACATTCTGATCAGCCTCAGGTGCACTTAGTGTTTAGTGTGAATTAGCAAATGCTAACATGCTGAACTAAGATAATGAATGTGGTAAACTTAAACTGCTAAACATCAGCGTGTTAGCATTGTCATTGTATGCATGGTAGTAAAGCTAAAGGTAGCATTTAATTCAAAGCTCCACTGTCTATAAGTAGCTCCAGCCTCACAGAGCCTCTAGTGCAGCTCTAGAGTCTTCTTTGTTGTGTCTTAGTGAACATATTAGTGAGTTATTACATTTGGTTGTAACTGCAGTTGCACTCCAGCATTGTAAAGTTTGTAATAGATTTTACATATGAGGTCTCAATCCCTAAATTCAAAACATGATGTTATCCCTACTTACATATTTTGTCGCCTTTTGCATAGTAGCTTGACACTAAAGGTTCGCACATGGATAACGTTTAGGCAACAAAACCACTTAGGTAGGGTTAGAAAAAGCATCATGGTTTAGCTTAAAATAACTATGCTGGTAATGTAACTGAAGCTACGGACATAACGTCATGTGACATGATGAAACTGTTGGTTTCACACGGGACACAAACGCTGCTCCCCTGACGAAAAGTCTTGCAGGTGTTCATCCCTTCCACCCACACTAAGAGGACTTTTTGCTGTTAATACTACGTATGTCCGTTGATCTGAGCATCTGAAATTGAGGCTGATGGGTTTACAGGTGTTGCTCAAAAAGTTTGAATATTGTCAAAAACTTTAATCTTTGTCAGCTATTTAAGAAAGTGAAAATTGAATATAGACTCATTATACGTAAACTAAAATGTTTTTATAGATAATTATACCCTACAGCTCAATAAAAAAGAAAAACGTATCTCAAAATATTAGAATATTTCATTTCGAGTTTGATTAAATTACTCTTCATACAGTATAAATACTGTGTATCTCTCTGTCTAATTCAGCAATCAATCATGGGGAAGGCTGCAGACTTGACAGTTGTCCAGAAGACAATCATCGACACCCTCCACAAGGAGGGTAAGCCACAGAAGGTCATCGCTGAATGGGCTGGCTGCCCGCAGAGCAGGGCAAAATTATGGTAGGAAAAGGAGCACAAGCAACAGGGATGATCGCAGTTACACATGTAGTTTACGTGTAATGAGTCTGGAATATATAAAATTTTACAGACTATTGAACTTTTTCACAAAATTCAAATTTTCTGAGCTGCACCTGCACATTAGAGTTAGCTGAATGCCCGGTGTGTCTCAGACAGGCTCTAGTGTGCCCTGTGCGTCTGTATCAAGATGCCAAGGGCCACTGTCCAAGTGTTGGTATTGGGTGCGCTGGGAGTGAGACCAGGCTGAAATACAAGTCAGTGAGGTGTACAGATAGTTTTAAGTTACCGGTAGAGTCCAGCCTAACAGGTTGTTTTTGAAAAACAATCCAAAAGAAATTGCATAAAAACACAAACACTAATGTGAGAACTCATATTCACTTTATACAAAACTGCCATTACACACACACACACACACACACACACACACACACACACACACACACACACACACACAGAAGCGCAATGGACCCCAATCTGCAACAGCTGCTAAGAAACCATTACCGAAGCATAAGCACCACCATAAACAAACCCTCCTGGTAACATCAAGAAAAGTTTGCTGACAACGAGCTTGTTAATGTCGGCTCTTTTTGTTGACTTCCTGTCGACGCTGTTTACTGTTTACGCAGCCGGCGAAACTTCTCTTTCTATATCTTTCGGCTACACACATAAAAGTTAGACGTCAAATGATCCCCTTCCCGCTCCTCCTCCGCTGCAGACACTGTAACTTATTGCGTGTTTGTGCATCCGATCGTGTGCTTGAAAAGTGTGTGAAAGAGTAATGGCATTCTAGTCTGTGTGTGTGTGTGTGTGTGTGTGTGTGTATTAGCTTTCTGCCTGTGTGCGTGTATGGATTTATGTGTGCATGCCTCACTGCCTGCCTGTGTGCGTGCATGTTGTGTAAGCGTGTGTGTGCATGTTGTGGTGCATGGGGCCTTAATTAATCTCTGTCATTAATAATTTAATCGTGGCTTTTTGTTTAATAAACAGTTTGGCAGTGATGTATTGCGGCTGGGTCAGGTAATTTGATTGGCGGTGGAAATGAGCTGGTTATGCATATGTCTCTCTCTCTCTCTTTCTCTCTCTCCCTCTCCTCTCTCTCTCTCTCTCTCTCTCTCTCTCTCTCTCTCTCTCTCTCTGTACCAGAGATATTACTGCTGGCATTCAGGACCGGCGAGTGTGCACACACAACAGGGGGAGGGCAATTACGCTAAGATGCCATAATGATCAGTGATGGATGTAGAGAGAGGAGGTTCTTTCGGAGCACATTTCAGCTAATGGAATAACACTGTAGGGGAAAAAAACAGCAAAGAAAAATCCAGAATTACTTTATATTACAAAGTACATTTCCATCAATGTCTCTTCAACTATTATTCAGGGGCCCAAAGTGGGCTTATATGCTTTTTTCTGTGGGATTCTGCTCCAGTATATTTAATGAACCTGGGTCTGACTGAATCTGCTCAGTGCTTCCACCGGTCAACACTAGATGGCACTCTTGAATAGTCATCTTCAAACTACAGCACTACTTGTGATGTTTCCTTCCTTAATCCACACTTCCTTTCATCATTCCTCTCCTTAGTTAGTTCCTGCCACCTGCATGCGATGTGCTCAATCACGAACACCATGAATACAACACGAGTACCGCTGCTGGTCAGCTTGATTCATCTCACACTTCATGGAAAGGTAAGTAGTACAGTAGCCCAGTGTGAGAGCTCGCCGGCCCTTTCATGTGTTAAAATTAGTATGGAGATACAATAAAGGCAGCAGGGATGCTGGGTTTAGCTGTAGGACATTACGTACTGACAAGCTAACCCCTCAAATATTGTGTATTTTTATATCCATCCATCGGCACAAGAAGTACTCAGATCTTTTACCTAAGTAAAAGTGCAAAATGCAGAAGTCTACAGGTTAATGTCCTGCATTCAAAATGTTACTTTAGTAAAAGTATAATCAACAAAATATACTTAAATTATCAAAAATGAAAGTACCCACCATGCAAAATAGCTCATTTCACAGTATTATATAATCTATCTAATCTGTCCATCCATCCATCCAGCGGAGTAAGATGTACTCAGATCTTTTACTTATATATGTAAAAGTAGGAATACAACAGTCTAAAAAGTACTCATAATTAAAAGTCCTGCATTCAAAATGTTACTTAAGTAAAACTCTGAAAGAATAATCATCAAAATTAACAGGCCTCTTTCTTTCATTTCAACCATATATTCACTGTTTTAATTTCTAGGGTCTACTTGCAATTTTACATTCTCTAGCTCAGCAATCATTGAACTTTGTATGAATATTTTACACCATTATTAAAAAGAAGCACATAATGTGAGAAAATAGCTTACTTGTCATGATTTTATTAAGCCCAGACCTCAGCCCGTCCTCCCTCTCTCCCTTCACTCCGTCAGTCTTCCTGCAACTCCTCCAGCCTCCAGCCAAAAGCAGAGAACTGTAATATGTTGTGTTTTGCTCCCAAAAAAGTGCAGTGGAAAATCACAATGAGAAGAGAGCAAAAAGTGGTTTTATTATTATTATTATTATTTTGGATATAAGTCAGCTTTCTGTCTTTGTGTTCCAGTGTGAGTGTGTAACAGGGTATGCCATTATGAATAACAGGTCTATTACAGTAGACAGCTCAGGGGGAGGCAGCCATGCTGTGGCATTGTTTGGTCCATTTCATTTACTAAGGTTGCAATACTGCAGCACACTATGAGGATTTTGTGAGCATCCTTTTGTGTAAAGCCCATATAATGTACGTGTGAAAGCATAGATAATGAAGAAACCTGTGTGTAAAAAGATTATTGATTGGACTAGTGAGTGATGTCTACAGTATGTAGGTGTTAGGTGTGTTCATGGGATCTCAAGCAGCACTACCTAATGTTGTCTGTTCCTTTATGTTAGTGCCGAAAGAAGCACCAATGATGCAAAGATGGAAGGAGAGACGTACCAAGATGAAGCCAGAAAAGTTCATCAAAGGTATGTGGAGCCCCAAATTCACACTGATTGTTGAACATCTCATTCCAACATCATCAGCATTATTATGCTGCAATAACAGCTCCCACTCCTCAGGGCAGACTCTCCATGTTATTTTGGTACCTTGCTGCCATTTAGCTAAAAGAGCATTAGTGAAGTTATGACTGTAGGCTCTATGTAAGAAGTGGGTGTAGTCACTGCGGCATCACACATTGGTTTGTGGACGACAGTTTTGAAGCGTTGGCCGTCACCATCTTGGTTTTTGGCCGTCGCCATCTTGGTCCTTATAAACTTTAATGAATCGAAACTAACAATTGATACCATAAACTCGTGTTTACAATGTTTACTGAGGAAATAAATCAAGTGGCTCCTTTTACAATCAGACTTCTTTTTGCAACCAGAGGAGTCGCCCCCTGCTGGATATTTGAAGGAATGCAAGTTTAAGGCACGTCCACATTGGTTTCACTTTTCAGACCCCGAGGTAGCCCACTGGATGTGACTGGGCAATAAGGTTGTTGTTCCAGTTCATCCCAAAGGTGATGAGGGTGAGGTCCTGACTTTGTGCATGGGGGGCATTGTCCAAAATATCATTGTTTTCTGCTTTTTTAATGGAGACTAAGGGGCCTACCCAGCCATGAAAAGCAACCCTTGACCAGACTTAGGTACATACATACTTCTTCTGTGTGTTTGAGTCCTAATAATCTAGTTCTAGGTTATTTAACACACACACACACACACACACACACAGACAGACTAATATTTGCTAATACATATTTACCATGCCTTTCTCTCACACAGCCACACATGCACATACAGTGTGTGCTGAGAAATGGGACGAGGCTTATGCAGTGCATGAATTTAATATCCTCCATTACTGGGGTTATATTTCACTGAGGAAAACAATAAATGTACCTCTATCCGTGCAAAAACATCTCAGTGTTGTGGAATCTGAATATGTTATTCAGTATGTGCATGCAGTTATTGGTGGATAGGCAGTTGTTTTCCTTTATATCATGGCCAGTGAGAATACTCGATTCTGATGAGCTGGCAGGAGTCCACTCATTTCTAGTTAGCGAACAGAATAATGAGAAATGTCTGACGCAGGTGCTCCAAGTGAATGCACCAGCGTTGAACACTATGCAACAATTATGGCTTCAGCAGTTTAGTTTAAGAGCTCGGATGTTTGTGTTTAGTTTGTGCCACCAAGACAAAGTTACTGTAGAAAAATAAGCTAATGAGAATCATATAAATTTAATTTCAAACCTGTTTGATTTTGGGGAGAATCTGGATGTCCAAGTCTGCTAATGTTGAGAGGACAACAGTGTTACCTACACCTTAGCCGGTAGCCTGCAGTTTGAAGGCCAGAGGAAAGCAGTGGTGGATGAAGTACCTGAAAGCCACACTTGAGTAAAAGTACAGATATACCTATTAGAATAAAGTATACTAAAGTCTTAAGCATCAGAAGTAATTTTCAGATATTAACTGTATAGTTAAGGAACTATATAAAGGATTTAAAGAACAAAATCCAGTTTTTCTTCCCTCATAGATGTACGTAGCATGAAGCATGATGATCTGACCTGCAGTGTGCCTGGACTTGAGCGGAAATCGAAACTAAACTGTGGCTTTGAGACCACTTTGTTTGCTTTTGCCCATCACGTAAATGATGTAACTTGCAAGCTTTGACCACTGATTCACCAAACCTGCTTGCTTGCAACAGTAACCAGTAATGAAGATGCTCGGAGAAATGTATCAGAGTAAAAGTACACATTTTATTTAGGAAAAGTAGTGGGGTGAAAGTGAAAGTTGATAGTAGTATAACAGAGTATTATTACTTTGTTACAGTACACCACTGGAGGAAAGACACGTGGAAATAAGTGTGAAAGTTAAGAGAATAAGTGTCTATGGCCCTTATATTTCAGTTTATATTGTGCTCCACTGATGCAGACTGCAATTAATCAAATTATCACAATGAACTGCCACACAGTGAATGTTCAGGGTGTGTGCATGTTCTCCACTGTGAAGACTGATAATACCGTGTTGCCAGGTCTGCAGCGCTATCCTCTAATCTTGTAGTTTGACTGATTCGAGAGCAATCAGTGAAATTACTCTTTGTGTCTGATGAGACTTTACAACTGGTCAGGATTTTACCATTACTCTATGCCCAGTCTTGTGAAACGCACCTTATCCTGCCATCAACTGTTTGGTGTTTAGCCACTTGTTGCCTAGCAACACAGGTAGCAGGAGAGAGGCTATGGTAAATGATGTTTAAAACAGAAAAGCAAGATCAAAAGATTGTCAGATGAGTCAAGGAGTGACTCATATTGTCATATGCTTGTTGGCGAGTGACCATGATTAATCATCATTTATCACATCCATTTAGCATCCTTTGCAGTTGTGGAACATGGATCTGGTATTATACTTTTCTTCCTATAGCCACAAACAATGATTTAAAGCACGGTGTCAAACTCTGGCCCGCGGGCCTAATTTGGCCCGCAGTGTAATTATATTTGGCCTGCGAGGCAACATAAAATTGCTACCGCTGTCTCCGTGGTACCCCTTCCCAAAAATGGTGAAAAGAAAGGCAGAAAGCAGAACAGGTGGGAGGCAGATTATCTGTTTACATATTTAAGACAGACCCGTTTGTCTTGTTTGTGGAGCCAACGTGTCTGTAACTAAGCAGTACAGCATTAGACGACACTAGGAAACACCAGGACAAGTACAAGGACCTGGACACGACTCCAAGGAGCCAGAAAGTGGAGGAGATGAAAAGAAGTTTGGTTTCTCAACAGAATATGTTCAAATCACAAAGTGAGGCTGCTGGAAAGGCCAGTTATACTGTGGCAAAAGAAATCACAAAATCAGGCTTGGGCACATCAGGTTAGATCAGTGTGGTGCAAACTGAGCAAGAATTAACGTTTTATTTATGCACTTTTTCTTGCTCCTCCAAGGCTTGAATGGTTGATTCATTAATTATTGTTATTTTATTTTCAAATTTATTAACCTGTGGAAAAAGCTTATTTTGATATTTACCTCAGAAGGCTGCAAATAGAAAAGAGGCATACAATTTTTATTTAAATTTTATTTAATATACCATTTATATGTTTTTTTTATTTGAAATTCGATTTTGCATGTCTGCACTATTAGTTATTAAGTGTTGCTTGTTCCATATTCAATGTTAAAGCAAAACTTGTTTGGGTCCATATTAAAGGTTCATTTGTTCAACGTTGGCCCGCGGCTTTGTTTCATTTTAAATTTTGGCCCACTGTGTATTTGAGTTTGACACCCCTGATTTAAAGGAACAGTGTGTAGCATTTCTGGAATGTATTAGAAGAAATTAAATATAATATGAAAGCTATGTTTTCATTAGTGTATAATCACCTGAAATTAACCATCATTTTGTTTTCGTTCACATATCGTGTATACGTTCATATCTACATAGGAAATGGACTAAACAGAGTCCTCCATGATGCTCCACCATGGTTTTACAGTAGCCCAGAATGGACAATCAAAACACTGGCTCCAGAGAGAGACTCTTGCATTTTTACATTACCTGAAGGCCACTGTAGTCATGCATGCTTATGAAACTGCGGTAAAGTGAGCGGCAGAGTGCAAAACCGAGGTACCGCCAGCTGCTGCCTGACTTCTGTTGCTCCTAAAGTAGTGTTATTACGGTATGGATGGATTTGCACTCGCCAGCTCACGTTACAACAGTCTTGGAAAGGGAGGAGTGAGCGGAGGAGGTACTCTGTTGGTTTCAATCTGCGACCACACCACTAGATGCCGCCGAATCCAACTCACTGTACCTTTAAGGTGAAAAGATGACGAGTGGGACAGTGGTAAACAAAGAGTTGTTCCTCCACCGTGTACACCACTTGAGGGAATAAATGGGAAAAGATTGGTTGTGACAGGTGGCACATTTGACTGGTCCTAACAAAATTCCTTGTTTACTCCTTCTGAAAACAACAAATTCAGTTTCGCTTGGACTACATTGTTATACTGAGGCAGAGAGCACAACATTACATCATAAAATATGTTTCCTCTTTTCCTGTGGATGTAGGCTCAGACGTTTATGTTAATTTTGAGTGCATGACTTGCTTGCTGATTTTCAAATTGCACTCACGAACATGTTCTCCACTTCATAGAAAGACACAATGGGAAGTTAAATGTTTCTTAAAAACATATCCTGGGGTCGGTGCATTTTCTCCCTGAAGTAGCCAGAACAAAGACCTTTGTTTTCCAATCCGGATGAAAATTTCACGACTACATACAGAAAAGTGTATTACAATAGCCTGAGTGCCTATATTTTTAGTGTGAACTACATTGCAGGAATTGTGTCATGCCCCACTACACAGGACCACTGCTCTTAGTCTCGTACAGTATGTGGTACTCAGTAAGCTTTATATGACTTTAGTTGCGTGCGGCGATCCAAAGTGTTTTACAGTAGAATGTCTGCTATAAATATAGCTGCATCTGTTAACTTCATCTTTTTGCTTTTAAAAGTTCAACCAGGATTTTAAATCTCCAACTTTTCTGTCAGAAGGATCCCTTTTCTGCTGCTGATCCAGGGGCCAGGTCTAGGTTCAGACTAAGATAAGATATTCTCTTATTAGTCCCACAGTGGGGTAATTTGCAGTATGCAGCAGCAAAGGGGAGTAAAAACCAAACAAAAAAGTAACAACAAAAAGCAAGATACAACACAGTAAAAAAAGGAAAACAAAAGTAGACAAACATATAAAATATGAACAGTTTAATAGAAGGAAATATAAAAATAGGAACAATCTAAACAGTTATTATTGACAATAAACAGATTATTAATACAGTCGCACAATGGAAACATTATAAATGAAAAATTGGAATAAAACTGAAAGTATTGCACAGTATGAACTGAAGTTACACCTGAGAAGTACTGATATTACACAGTCAGTGTACAGTATAGTGTAGTTATTGTCAGTTTTGGTGTGTATGTGGTCTACTGGGAGCAGTGCTGGTTGTGGAGTCTGACAGCTGCAGAGAGGAAGGACCTGCGATAGCATCCTTCACACACTTCAGGTGGAGCAGCCCGTCGCTGACGGAGCTTTCCACAGCTCCAACCAGTAGCTCTGACACCCATTTCTTCAACCACATCCTCCTACTCCTTTTGGGGCATCCTGAAACATTTCCATACTGAATGATACATGAAATCCCTTGAGTGTGCTCTGGGTCTGCCCTGTGATGTCCTCTTAGTTGGACATACCCAGAATACCTCCACAGGGAGGCGAGTAGGAGGCATCGCAATCAGACGCCCAGACCTGAACTGACTTGTTTTTATCCCAAAGATGACTTTTACTCTGCAGTTATAGTGCCTCTGTTTGCTGAGTCTCCGTGTCCAGCCCGTTCTCATTCAGGGTGTACTGACGCTTTGTCACAGCCATCAGCTTGGCATCCTTTAGCGCCGGTAAGAGCTGCACCGGACTCTCCAATAACTACCCACTAATAATGTAAACCCATCAATATTAAACGCTTAGGGAAAGTGCTAAGGTGACGTACTCTAAAGAGACAAATTATGTGTAACTAAGTTTACAAATGTGTATGTTGGTTGCTGAGCTGCATTTTGTCTGGTAAGTGACAAGTTAAATTGATGAAGCTGATAATGTGGTTAACTGCATGATTTGTTTGTCAGTAGTTGAATAAAAGAGGAAAATATGCGCAAAGACACAATGTACAGTGGGACACAATGGTAGCAGTGGCATAACGAATATATAGGTGCTGTTTTGAAATATAAACGCAAATATAGAAGTAGCAGGATAAAATATATCAGCCCAGTTGCCAGGGAAAAATGTCTGCAAACCAGGGATACATTGAATGGTGATGTTTTTGCATTCAGTCAGAACAAGTGATGTAGTATACAGAGAGTAAAGAGACACTGGAGGGGCAGGAGGGAAGGTGGATGGGTCCAACAAACACAAGGCTTTCATCCATGAGACCGCTGTTTGCTTGTGTTCGTTTGTGTCCCATGTTCACAACATTCAGCATTTTCACTGTTCATAAAGTGATTTTAAGCCCAGCTATGTTTTTTCCTACCCAACATTAGTGTTTTAACTGCCTGAAGTGTTTAATTCACAACATCAAGCACGTGTTTACTGCGACCAAGGAGTGATGCCGAGGTCTGACAAAGCATCTATATGCTGTATGACGAGTTGGGATGAAAACGTGTTGCCATGAAGCAGAGGTGACACCATTTATAATGTGAATAAGGCCAGTTAACAATGCATTTATTACAAACATGCTGAACTGCTATAGAAGCATCACACTAAAGCTACAGAAATTACAGCTGTAGGATAGTTTTCATCTTTGCTAATAACCCCAACACTTTAAACTCTGCTGGTCACATGCCAGAGCAAGAACAAAACCATGTTCGGGGCATTCGTTGTTTTTCTTTCTGCGCTTTTCACAGCTGAACAGATTAAATGACACATTCTTCCCTCGAGCGAGTTGACCGGTTTGTTGAACATGTGATTAATTAGACACATGGTGCACAGGAGTGTTAGTTTGATGGTGTTGATGATGCAGAACACATACTGTACTGTACTTAAAGAGTGTTTTCTGAATCCTTTAGGGGATTAGACATGCATTTGATTACTCTGAAATGTGTGTCTGTAGCCTTTGCGAGGTGTTTTTGTGAGCGCACACTCATTTGTGTGTGTGTAGGACTATGTGTATGTGAGACTGTACTGTGTGTGTCTTTCAGACAGGCTCATTAGCTGGTGAATCGCAGCAGTAGGTACAGAGAGGGTCCTCCGTCCCTCTGGAGAGGACGGATGTTTACTGTGAAGAAACTACAACAGAACTGGAGAGGACACACAGCTGAAAATTACACACTCCGACACAAACAGGTACAACTTTACAACAACGACACCCTCTGTACCTCTGTGCTCTGCTTTGTTTACAAGCTCTCCCTCTCTCACACACAATATATCCCCAAACCAATATTCACATTTAAACACTTCACATCTTGACGAAAGCAGAAGGATATAAATTGTAAATTGTGGGCTGCTTGTCTGTGAAAATGCAGTCTTATGAGATGGAAGTTTTCGACAGCAGGCTGAAACATTTCTAAAGGCTACTTGGTTGTAAACATGCTCCAGACTTTCACAGTAAGAGAAACATTAACAAACAGCAGTATTTTGATGTAGAGACCAGGCAAATCAATGCTGGAAATGGAGGCTAGAATGGCAGACCATTGATAGCTGTTTCATAATAATATCATTAGCTAATCATATGAAGACTCGCAGTAATGGAAGGTTACTATTATACTGTAACTGAACCACCACTGCACATTTCTGTAAACCACAGGATATGTTAAATGTAAATGTTTTTGAATCAAAAATACATTTCATAAATCTGTTTAATGTCACGCTTGCAGAAATGCACAATGCCACGTGGTTAACGCTGTGAATCGATTGGTTAGGTTTAGGCAACAAAGTACTTGGTTAAGGTTAGAAAAAACACTGTGGTTTGTGGTGATGTATAACAACCACCCTTAGGGTTAGGAAGTTTTATGTGTGGTTTCACACAGACGGTATGAACAGCGGTTTCCTGGGGTAAAATCCTGTGATTGTTTGAACCATCCACCATCCCTCCCACTCGCCCTTAGTGGATTTTCTTGCTTGTTATGCGCATTATTATACCACTCAACTTTCAGTAATGGTCATCCAATATACTTCGTCACTTGCTCTGAGCATCACTCGTACTACATCACTTGTTCTGACCAAATGCAAAAACATCCACATTTAACACATCCCACAGTTTGCAGAAACATACAATGACTGCATTTTTTCACCAAGAGACTGGGATGAGGTAACCAGTCAGTCATGCTAGCGTCAGCGGATTGCTTTAGAGCAGATAAACACACCATTACACATACTTACGTATTTTTTTGTTTTTGTGGCTCCTCCAAGCTCTTGCACACTGCACACTGTTTCAGCATGCAAACAAATCCGAAGCTTGGCAGACCTAAGATAAGCTATGATCGGACAATTCCTCTTTGAAGGAGAGATTGTTGTACTCCTAACCCCCAGCAAACATGCCTTTTTGAGACCCTGTGGGGCCACTGTGGGAAGAAAATTGGGCCCTGTTAGCATTGTGAAAGGTGGGGCACACATGGGACCCACACAGGTATGTTTACTGGTCGTGTCTGGAAGGTAACCCTGCGAAAATGTGCAAAAACTTGCAAAAAACTGCCCAACAAGCCAACCCAACCTTAAAAATTCAAGGTCAATGCCTAACCTTAAACATGTCTCGAGACTTTCTCAATTTGCGTGTTACCTTCTGGATACGACCATGTTAGCTGGGTGTAGAGAAATAGATGAGAAACTGATTCAGTTGTCTCCAGCTCTCCCGTGACCCCTAACGGGATGAGAGGTTGAAGATGGTTGGAAGATGGATGGGAGACATATTTTCTCCCTGATTATGGTTGCAGTTTTAAACAGATTTAAACATGTGACTAATGTTTTAAATTGAAACAAAATGAAATGAAAATGCAACAAAACTACTTGGTTAGGTTTTCTAAGAAAAACACCATGGTTTGTCTTAAAATGATTACAGCATTGAAACAAAACACAATGACAATGCAACAAAACTGCTTGGTTAGGATTAGGCAACAAAACTACTGGGTCAGGCTTAGTTAAAAAAAAAAAATTATGGTTTGGCTTAAAATGACTTAAAAACAAAACACAATAAAAGATTATGTTTCACACGGGACGCCAATACCAGGCTCCTGGGGGGAAAGTCCGGTGTTTGCTCTAAATTTAGCACCTTTTAAAAGAAGGAAAAAAGACATGTAGAGAGAATGCATCCCATTTCATCCCTCTATTGTTTTGTTTGTTTGTTTTTTTCCTTTTTTTTCCACTTATTGTGTAGAGGCCTGACTTATCTTTGTCTTTCTCAGTAAGCTGCCGTGGAACTACAGCGCTGCCGTATAATCAAAGCTTCAAGGTTTAACACAAAGCTCACGCTGGCCTTTATTAAACATATTATTAGGCTGCATAACTATGAAGCACATCACAAAAGAGAAGACGAGAAAATTAAAACTTTGTTAGCAATTTTAGATAATTCATGCATGCTGGGTCATGGCAAGAGCCAGTGCTTTGTGCTCTGATTGGCTTAATTAGCTTTTGAAGTAGGAAATTACCCCTTCAATGAGATTGTGTGATTTCTGAGAGTGTGAGGAGAATGACTTAATCAGATATAATCAGAATGGAATAATTAGGACTTATCTACAGTATTACGATACATTGGACTATTCTTTACAATGAGAGCTAGCAGCTTATGGGTCTGCACTTATCTAAGGCATAATACAATAATGCTTTTGATTGAAGCCTATAATGTACAGAAATGTCTTTCAAGGCTTTTGTTCCTCTTCGTGTCAAACACTGTCTTTGCAGTCTTTGGAGTATTTATGTCTTGTCCTCTCTCATATGGCAAGAGTGTCCCATTTTTCAAATAGTAAAAACGAGATGGAAATTATTCTGATGGTCCCGCCTGGACTGACAGCTGATCTCACATGACGGAGTACTCCAACCATCAGTTCCAACTCAACAAACCTGCTGAGTCTTCACAGACGCTGCCTGTAGAAGCTAGAAGGGAGTACCGACAGCAGTGGTAGTGGAAGAGTATGTGAACAGATGATTGAGCCAGCCTGCCACACACACACACACACACACACACACACACACACACACACACACACACACACACACACACACACACACCTCAGTTCCTCAGTTGTCATGGGTACCCAGCTGACTAAAATAACTACTGTTCTTTGTTCAAACATCTGTACTACTCTTCCACTACTGCCATCATTTTTATTTCCCTTCTCCCTCTGCAGTGAGAAAAATGTGTCCTCATATATTTTACGTATGCTACGCTATGCTCATTACATGCATATGGTCTTTTCAAAATAAACTCATAGGAAACAACTTGATTAGACTTGGTTGGTTACTAACTTTTTATTCTTTTCTTTCATTTCCCATTATTAAGTCCTCTAACTCAACAGTCTTTCTGGAATTATGGAGACCAAAGCAGCAGCTTTGGTCGTAACTTTTCACTACTTTCCACGATGTTTACGTCCGTGTGCGGGGACCCAACGAGCAGACCCATTGTTTACACCAGGGATCAGCTGTTGGCGCTCCGCAACACAGCGCCCCTGCACCCAGAGGAAAGACCCGCTGTTCCCCCGGAGATAAAGAGGAGAAGAAGAGGATGTCGGGCTGGAGCTCAGCGTCGCGCACGGAGGATGAAATACAAACCAGTCCTCCCGTCTGTTTTGATGGGGAATGTGAGATCTCTCCCCAACAAGATGGACGAGCTGGCGGCGCTGACCCGACATCAGAGGGAATATCGGGAGTGCAGCATGATGGTGTTCACCGAGACGTGGCTGACGGCGGCGACCACGGACGAGGTGACGGAGCTGGACGGGTTTAAGTTGGTGCGGGCGGACAGGACGAGAGACAGCGGTAAGAGGAAAGGAGGAGGTCTGGCGGTGTTTGTGAATGATAGATGGTGTAACCCTGGTCACATCACTGTTAAAGAACAACACTGCAGCAGGGACATCGAGCTGCTCGCTCTTAGCATGAGGCCGTATTATTTACCGCGGGAATTTACACATGTTATTATGATGGCTGTGTATGTTCCCCCCTCTGCTAACGGTGACACAGCTTGTGATGTCGTCTATTCAGTCACTAGCAGGCTGCAGACACAGCACCCTCAGGCCCTCCTCCTGGTCTCTGGAGACTTTAATCATGTCTCTCTGTCCTCCACTCTACCAACTTTCACCCAGTATGTGTCATGCTGCACACGGGACAATAAAATCTTGGACTTACTGTATGCCAACTGCAAGGAGGCATACACATCATCCCCCCTCCCCCCTGGGAAGATCAGACCACAACCTGGTTCATCTCCAGCCTGTGTACAGACCCCTGGTACACAGAGAACCAGCCGTCTCCCGCACAGTGAGGACATGGTCCAAGGAAGCTGAGGAAGCTCTGCAGGACTGTTTCAACACAACAGTGTGGGAGGAACTCTGGGACTCTCATGGGGAGGACATAGACGGACTGACGGGCTGCATCACGGACTACATAAACTTCTGTGTGGAAAACACCGTACCAACCAGGACGGTAAGGTGTTTTTCCAATAACAAACCCTGGATTAATCCTGATATAAAGGCCCTCCTTAAGGAGAAGAAGAGGGCCTTTAGATCAGGAAATAAGGAGGAGCTGAAGGCTGTTCAGAGGGAGCTAAGGAGGAAAATCAGGGAGGGGAAGAACAGCTACAGGAGGAAGATGGAGGAACAGTTGCAGCAGAACAACATCAGTGGAGTCTGGAAAGGCCTAAAAACCATCTCAGGCCACAAGAAACCAGACTCCAAGGCTGTGGGAGACCTAAAGTGGGTGAATGATTTGAACCACTACTTTAACAGGTTCAATGAGTCACCTACACCTGCCCCTCCCCCAGCCCAGTCCACCCTGCTGCAGCCCCCTCCATCTCCCTCTTCAAGACAGTGCCCCCCCTCCTCCTCCTCCTTCACCACCTTCAGCACAACAATGGCCCCCCCACTGACATCGACACCTACAGCTCTACCTATGGCTCCAGCAGACCCGTCACACAGACAACCCCCCTCTGCTCCACTACACAACTCTACTCCCCCACCCCCCTCCTCTGCCTCTGACACACAGCCCCCCTGCTCCAGTTTGTCCTTCACAACACTTCAGGTGAAGAACCAGTTCATGAAGATGAACGTGAGGAAGGCTACGGGTCCAGATGGCATCAGCTCCAGGCTCCTGAAGTCCTGCGCAGATCAGCTGTGTGGGACTTTTGGACGTCTATTCAACCTGAGCCTGAAGCTGAGGAAGGTACCACAACTGTGGAAGACATCCTGCGTGGTACCTGTGCCCAAGACCCCACACCCCAAGGACCCCAGCAGCTTCAGGCCGGTGGCATTAACATCCCACCTGATGAAGGCCCTGGAGCGCCTGGTCCTCCAACATCTCCGCCCTGTGGTGAGTCCATCCATGGACCCACTACAGTTTGCCTATCAACCTGGCATTGGGGTGGATGATGCCGTCATCTTCCTTGTGGACCGAGCTCTGTCTCACCTGGAGAAGCCTGGGAGCACTGTGAGGATCATGTTCTTTGATTTCTCCAGTGCTTTCAACACCATCCAGCCGACACTTCTGGGGGACAAACTGGAGACTGCAGGGGTAGATCAACATCTTACATCCTGGATACTGGACTACCTCACAAACCGCCCACAGTTTGTGAGGACACAGGACTTCATTTCAGACACGGTGGTCTGCAGTGTGGGGGCCCCGCAGGGAACGGTTCTGGCTCCGTTCCTCTTCACGCTCTACACTGCAGACTTCTTCTACAACTCACCAACCTGTCACCTGCAGAAGTTCTCTGATGACTCTGCTATCGTCGGCCTCATCACTGATGGGGACGACGCGGAGTACAGAGAACTTTCCCAGGACTTCGTGGACTGGTGCCTGCGGAACCACCTCCAGATCAACGCGGGGAAAACTAAAGAGCTGGTGGTGGATTTCCGCAGGCAAACTCATCCCCCTCCAACACCGGTGAACATCCAGGGATCAGACATTGAGATGGTGACATCTTATAAATACCTGGGTGTTCACCTGAACAATAAACTGGACTGGACAACAAACTCCTCTGCACTCCATAAGAAAGGCCAGAGCAGACTGTATCTGCTCAGGAGACTGAGGTCTTTTGGAGTGCAGGGGACACTCCTGAAAACATTTTATGACACTGTTGTGGCATCAGCCATATTTTATGGAGTGGTTTGCTGGGGCAGCAGCATCACAGCTGCAGACAGGAAGAGGCTGGATAAGATTATTAAAAGGGCCAGCTCTGTCCTGGGATGCTCTCTGGACACAGTGCAGGTGGTGGGAGAGAGGAGGACGATGGCTAAGCTGTCATCCATGATGGAGAAGGACTCCCACCCCATGAGAGACACCATCAGAGCTCTGGAGAGCTCCTTCAGTGACAGGCTGCTACACCCTAAGTGTACGAAGGAGCGTTACAGAAGGTCCTTCCTGCCTGCAGCTGTTAGACTCCACAACCAGCACTGCTCCCAGTAAACCACATACACATTCACATTCACAACAAACTCACCGGACATACGTGCAATAAGGACTTTATGTACAATTATATCATTGATATGATGGACACATTTTTTCTGTCTTTACTTTTTTCTATTTTCTATTATGTATATACTAATTTATTTTTATTTGTATTGCTGCTGTAACGTGTAAATTTCCCCACTGTGGGACTAATAAAGGAATATCTTATCTCTTATCTTATCTTACGTAACACTGATCCACACTAAAAGATTTTTCAAATCTTAACATATTTGGAGATGGGGGGGGAGTCATCTATTAAACTGCATGTCTTTGGACTGTGGGAGGAAGCCGGAGAACCTGGAGAAAACCCATGCTAACGTGGAGAGAACATGCAAACTCCACACAGAAGGACCCCAAGCCGGATTCGAACCTGCGACCCTCCTACTGTGAGGCGACAGCGCTAACCAAAGCAGCACAACACACGCTAACAGATTCCAGTCATGAACAAGAGTCCCGACCATAAAAAATGGAAAGCTCATAAAATCTCTTGTGATCGATACTGAAAATTCATGAATGATGGATGAAGTCATGGAAACATGTTAGATAAACAGTCTCGTTGTTGCCACAAATTAACATGTTGGTCCTCCATTTCTGGGGTCCATCGTACTACGACTTTATACTTAATGTTTTGCATTAGCTCATGCATTAGCTGCAGCCGCCATAATGACAGCATTGGTTGTTCTTCCTTCTTCAGTCAGCTTAGTTCTCAATTTGTCACATGACTGCATCATGGGCTGTCCAGGACATCCCATCATAAATATTAAACATATTTGATATTTACAGTTGTACAAACACTCTTAACATACAGGATATCACACCACAGGAATATCTGGAAAGATCTGGAAATAACCTGGAAATCTTTAGAACCATTAAAAAATGGAAATGACTTAATTTAACTACAGAAGTTGCATGGCATAAACTACTTGGTTAGGTTTAGGAAAAGATCAGGGTTTGGATTAAAATAATTATAAAAATGGCGTAACAGGAAGTTACGTGACAAATAAATCATGGCTGACTTATGGTTTCACAAGGGGTACGATCACTGGTTTCCTGGGTGAAAGTCCTGTGTTTTTTGACCTATCCATCCACCCTGACCTCCGCCCTATGCAGCATCTGTCGCTCTTTATACTTCCTAATTCATAATTACATGGGTTTCGTACAAATTTAATTGTTTCTGGGTTATATTCACATTTAAATGCATCACTTTTCATAGGTATAGCTACGGACGGTGTATGAGAACAGCCTGCCCTTTATCACTGCATCCATCCATCCATCTTCAGCCTCAACCTATCATTACCTGGACTCACACAAACTATTGTCCTCACCTTTTCCTTCCTTAATGCATTCAGCACACTGAGCGCTCTGCTGCTGTCCTCGCTCCCTTTGTTAATTTTTTTTCAGTCCCTCTGTCACTTCTCTTTTCCTTTGCAAAGTTCCTCTCTTATAACTGGACTGACCTGTTTCTGAACACACACACATATACAGGCACACAAACTTGCACATACACACATTTAAACACAGAAGGAGACACAAGACAAAAGCACACACACACACAAAGAGCACACTCAGTGCCAATCCACTTAACCAAACCACTCTCCTCCTGAAAACGGCTGATTTGAGCCCCCGCAGCCCCTAATCATCCAATCAGGGACAGAGCAATCTCCTCCCCACTGGGCCTGTCAGAGCCCTCCGCTCAGGTTCCACTGCTCCTGCGGCGATGGCAAGACGGAGTCGTGTTCAGAGCGTCCTGCCACTCATTCTGGGCACGTTCAGAGGGGCTTTCCCTCGCTAGGACTGCAGTTCATTTATGTAGTTCTCTGCGGTGCGTCGGGCTGCTGTGAAAAGCGCGCATTGCCAGTGCACAAGCAACATCACGCACAATTTTGCTCTGTTTTTTTCTGCTGCAACCGATGGCCACCATCACCTCCCAAAGGCAGTATATATACTGTATATGTGCGTTTAGTGACAATTCTGTGGATCCGGCAATACATTAGTCTGATTAGGAGTTTGATTATTTACCATGACTTATAGTTTACATGTTTTCATAGATCATTTTGATTGATACAGAGAAACAAGCAGTATATGATGCAGTACTTTACTACTAATATACACAGTAGTATAGAAAGTTTAGTTAGAAAAAACTGGCTCCATATTGAAGAACTACATTAAAATGTATTCATTAGTGACAAAAACATTATGATATATTCTACTGTATAATACAGTGAAAGGAGCCATTTTGCATGATGAATAGTTTTACTTTTGCTAATTAATAAAACCTTAAGAAAGATGAGGAAGGAAGGTAGGTAGGTAGGGAGGGAGGAAGGAAGGTAGGTAGGAAAGGAGGAAGAGAGGGAAGAAGGAAGTAGGTAAGGAGCTAGAAGGGGAGAGAGGTAGGGAGGTAGGTAGGAAGGGAGGAAGAGAGGTAGGAAGGAAGTAGGTAAGGAGCTAGAAGGGGAGAGAGGTAGGGAGGTAGGTAGGGAGGGATAAAGGTAGGTAGGTTGGTTGGGAGAGAGGGTGGAAGATAGATAGGGAGGTAAAGAGGTAAAGAGGGAGGGATGAAGGGAGGTAGGTGGGTAGGTAGGAAGGAATGAAAGTAGGTAGGGAGGGAGGGAGGAAGGGAGGTAGGTGGATAGGTAGTACATGTACTCAAGTACTGTACTTAAATAAAATTTTTAATAAATCTTTCACTTTTTTGAGTATTTCCATTTTATGTTTCTTTATACTTCTACTCGGATACATCTCAGAAACAAATAAATAATAATATTAATATTAAGAGTACCATATATGATGCAGTACTTTACTACTAATATACACAGTAGTATAGATAGATAGATAGATAGATAGTTTGCCCTGACTATAGTTATTCAGGACAAACTGAGCATAAATCACCTTGTGAAAAAGGGGGAATGAAAATAAACTTGTCAACGTTTTTTGGTGGTTAATTTAAAGTAGTGCATGCTGGGTCATGGCTAAAGCCAGTACTTTGTGCTCTGATTGGCTTAATTACTGTTTGAAGTAGGAAATTACCCCTTCAATGAGATTGTGTGATTTCTGAGAGTGTGAGGACAAAGACTTAATCAAATCTAATCAGAATGGAATAATTAAGGCTTTTATCTGTAGCATAAAGATATAATATAATATACTTTTTAATAAGAAATGCCCCAATCACGGACTACTGATGTATGGTGGTGAGATTATGCTTCATACTTTATTCAAGCGTTTAAATCAAAAGGCTTTGTGTGCATTTGTGTGTTGCATCTGTACGTTGTGTTCCTGTTTGCCTTTGTGCCACCCATTAAAGAGGTATCACCCCCTTACCAGAGCAGCATTGTGCTGCCAATTCAATTTCAAGATCTATTCGCACAGATGCAGTATGATGGGCTTCAATGGCTGCCAGTGATTATGCCCGTGTGAAAAACACAGATATCACAGAGGGACTGAGGGTGATGAGAGTCAGATGAATGGACAGATAGATGTAGTCCAAGCCGGACAGAGAGAGAGATGGAGCTTCGCCTCCGACAGAACAGAAGCAAAGTACGTCGTGCGGGTGGTCGAGGATTGTTGTCAAGGTGATAGCAACCACAAAATGTCTCTTTTGTGCAGGCTGATATTGCCATCTGTTCATTTCAGCGTCATGAAAACAGGCTTCGTGTGAAAGGGGGTAAAGAAAACGAGTGCAGGCTTTTAGAGGAAAACGGGGACGAGAAGGAGGTCAGGTGGAATTAGCTTTATATCCGTCTCTCTGACAGTGAAAAGGGATGTAATTAGAGAAAAAGCAATCTCCCTTCTATATCTCTGTCTTTCTCTACTCTCACTCTCAATATCTCCCTCTCTGCCCATCTCTGATTTTCTCTATTTCATGCTCTATAATAGCACATTGAGAATCCTCCATCGTCCTCCTCTTCTCTTCCATTATCCCCTTTTTTTGTCCTCTCCTCCTCCTCTCTCCCTGCATGCCCCGTCTCTCACTTTCTACCTCTCTCTATCTCATTACTCCGACGGGGCCACCATGCTGTGATCTTGGCCATCGGTAATGGCTCATGGCCTCAGCGGACGGGAGATTGCAAATGTAGCCCAGATGAAATATTAGGCGGTGACTTGGATTGTGTAAATCAATGGCTTATGAAGGCTGACTGGGCTCCTTCATCCCCTCGAACATGCACATCAGAGGCTTGGCTTGCTCTTCCTATTATCTCTCGCTCCATAGGTGACCCTCACTTTCTTTTGGTTGGTAAATCACCCCTTTTTTCCTCCTTCCCTATCTCAGTTATCATTAACATCCCGCTATTTTCTCTCTTGTTCGATTTATAAATACACCCCCTCTCCCTCCTCTGCCTCCCCCTCAGTCTGTTTCTCCCCCCTCCATTGATGGGATTTGATAATGAGGGCCATGACTTGGTCCTCATTTTTAGCCTCTTTCCTCTCTTCCTCCTCCTCCTCATATCTGCCTCTCTGTGCAGCAGAAGGTAGATAATGGGGATCAGAGTGTGTGTCTCTTCCATTAAAGCCTCTGCAGGTTCATAAACCAAATCACAAATCAAACAAAAGTACAGAGCTGGAGCAGAAAGGACTCCAGATTATGGCAGCCAAGTCTCCAAACAGGGTTTAGTAATGTCTCGATGAAATTAGCGGGGGAACCATCAAAATGGCATTTTAAAAATAACTATAAGGGGCTTGGAAATTACTTTAATGTGGCTGTTGGAGTTCCAGCAGTAATTTGCACAGGCTGTATATTTGCAGAGCTAATAATCATGCATGGAAGCCAAACTCAGCTAACAAAAGACAGGAAGTCTGCAACCATTCTACAGTGTATATGGTTGCATTCATGATTGCAGCTCATATGCTTTTATCAGACCGTTCTTCCTGATTATTGCACATTAATTGTACCACAGCATTTTTCTGTCACTTGTTCAGTAACACACAACTCTCTGCTGTTTCCCTTTAAAATCTTATCTTTTTACCTTCTGTCTGTCCCTGTCTTTTCTTTTTTCAATCTTTCTCTGAAAACATCCTGAAAAAGTCACGTTAGAGCTCATTCAGACAATAGACTGTATATAAGAAGTGGTTGACTTGTGGACTTTTGAAGTTCAAATTCAGTATTTTGGCTGACGGCATTAGGTTTTTTGCAACCAGACATGACATGAGAGGGTGGAGCTAAGTACAACTGAATGCTGAATAAGACATTTTTAGGCAACCAAAGTATTACATTTAACTTTCATGAACTGAAAACACACTGTGTAAGAGTTAAAGTTGTAAGAAGAAAACATGGACACTACCCAGACTGGACAACACCAAGGTAGCAACCTGTAGCTCACAAGGTAGCCAGACCCTAAAGCATCCCCTGCTTTATTGTCTATTTGACTCTAAATGGGACCATAATTTACTAAATGAACATCATGCTGTATTGAAGAAGACTTGAAAGTAGCGATTGAGACCATAAACTCATGTTTACAATGTTTACTGAGGTAATAAACCAAGTGAGAAGTAGGCTAATTTTCTCATAGACTTCTATACAATCAGACTTCTTTTTGCAAACAGAGGAGTCGCCCCCTGCTGGCTGTTAGAAAGAGTGACAGTTTAAGAGACGTCAGCATTGTCTTCACTTTACAGACCAGGAGGTTTCCCCCTATTTACCACCCTATATCAGCTGACCCTGAACCTGCAGACCATTAACTCCTCATGGCATATGGTTGGTTAGAGTCTTCAGGTGCTGCAGGAACAGATGAAAGATAAAATATGAGAGCTGTCCAGTAAAAACAATAAGTTAGCAAAGTTTTGATAAGCTACTGAAGATCAAGTCAAAGATAAATGATGAATTAATTAGCACTGAAAGAATTATTAATTGTAAATTTTGTCTCTCTTTGTTCTGCTTGTCTGTGGAAACCATGCACCCATGGCTAATTACATAGTGGACATGTGCTTTGCATAATAAAGTGACTGTAGAAATACATAAATTGCCTTCATCATCACAGTCCCCGTCTGTCCATCCTTTAATGTAGATACATGTTCAGAGGCAGAATTAGTGGTTCAAACATTTTAGAAAAACAAAGCACACAATGTACAGTCATGTAAATTACTTTTGGCTGTTGGCAAGTACGCCTCGTTTTAGCATTATGAAGCGTCCTGTCCTCAGCAAAGCTGTTCTGACGTTGTGGTGAACTGGTTATTCAACATTTGTCCTCATGCAGGTGACAAAGTTGAAGGCACCAATTTGAAAAGAGTCTCAGTATTCAGTAGGTTGTGTAGCTGCAACTCGTTCTCATCCCAGCTCACCATATGCTCACAGACCCCTCGGCGTAACTCTTCCTGAAAAAACCTTCAGGTAATAAGAACACTTAGTTAGGTTTAGGAAAAAAACAACATGGTTGGGCTTCAAATTGCTGTTTGTACAGTGAAAATGACACTGAATGTTGTGATGCGGAGGACACAATCTGCAGTCTGGATGAAAGCCTTGTGTATGTTGGACCCATCGACCATTCCTACGGCCTGTCCGGTGTGTGTCTTTTCGCTCTCAAAGCGACGTCACCACACTCCCGACGCACTTTCCTTAAGCGTTTAATGGTGACGTGAATAGGTTTACACTGTGGTTAATGGTGCAGCCTGGTGCAACTCATACCGTAGCTAAAGGGTGCCGTAAAAGGTCCAGTGTGTAGGATCTGGTGGTATCAGCAGTAAGGTGAGGAGACTGCAACCAGCTGAAGCCTCCTCTGTGTGACAAGCATGTTGGAGTTATGATGGCCGATGCGAAAATGCAAATGGCCCTATTTAAAGTCATTTGGAGCAGAGCCAGTGCGTAAACTGTACGTGTACGTGGGAAGTGAGTGGTGAAGCAGGAGAGAGAGTGGTGGCGACGTTCTGCATTCTACCGTTCTGGGCTACTGTAGAAACTGTGCAACATAGCGGACTAAATGGCTCATACTAAGGTAACAAAAACACAGTGATTCCTACTATCAGGTCATTATACACTAAAGAAAACATACTTATTAATACTGTTCCTTTTCTGCCAATAGATCCCCTACATGCTACATACTGGTCCTTTAAGCATCCGTATCTAACGCCAACGGCTATTACAAAGCATTGGTAATTGATGATACTGCTGTCACTGTGATTTGGAGATTTTTTTCACTCCTACAGAACCTGCCAGACAAGAGCTTCCCTTAGTTTACCCCTGTGATACTAGCGCTTAAGTTAATACACTGTTACATCAACCTCGCCATCTTTCACAGCTGGTTCACAGTTCAAGCTTGACACTGGTAAAACAATGGTACTTTTTAAATCAGGGAATATTGTAAGGAAAAAGATGCAGCTACAAATTAGCTAATTTAAAGATGTGCATGCAACATGCTCTTATTGTCTGTGTGAATATCGTAGCTTCTTTATTTTACCAGACACACACACCTTCAAAATGTCCCCATTTCATTTTTCCAAATCACAATCAATATGTTGTTATCCCAGTACTGTAGTAAAAATTTAACAAACTCTCTGCGTAGCTGTAACAATGAAATGTCATTGGGCAAAAATAACTTTGCAGCGTTCTCAAATGTCACCATATATTTGTATTAGTATTGTTCTGTTTTCGAGTCAGGCAAAACTGCCTCGGTGCTTAGTGTAGCTAATCAGCCAGCGGCTCCCAGTCTTTGTGAAAAACTATTGCACTTTAGGCAATTCACAAAATTCCAGGCACATGTAATTATTGATTGCCTGGAAATGTCAAGAAAAGACTATTATGATTCTATCCGGTGCTCCAGCAAAACACAAAGAGCCTGTAGCAGGGGAGGAAATTTCAAAATGCTTATGCTTATTTTTAGTCTGATTTTCTACCTACATGTTAATTTAATTTAGGTGGAAGCTCAGAAGTCTTACTGTCGTGACAAAGACATAGTACAAAGGAGGGTTCAGTAGCCTACTGTTGGTTTCAGTGGTCCATAACATAACATCACTCCTGAATGAAAAGCTTGTGACTGCAAAAGTTTCCATAGCTAAGATGGACATACTTGTTTCTGGCTTGATGATGGAGTAGTTTTAATTATTATCATCGTAGTTCTCCCCCAAAAGCTTGGTGCACACACAAGTGTCTGGTTGCGACCTGCAACCTCACCGCTATGCCGTCAGATCCTACAAATCCCTATAACATGACAGTTTGTGTACGAATGTAGGTAGTAAATCGCTCACTGTCCTGCAGTAGGCAGAATTATTTGGCATCATTGGGAAAAAAAAATCCCATAATAACCTTTCAGCATATTGTAATTCTGTAAGTGTTCTGAGAGAAAACTAGACTTTTGCACCTCCTCATGGCTCTGATTTCAGGCTTTAAAAAACCTAGCCCGTGATAGGAGACTTCGACCATCATAGGTCATTTCAGAGAGAGAAAGCGTTCCTATTGGCTGTTCATTCAGCAGAGGCAGCTGTTAATCACTTGTAAACTCCAATCAAATGGTCAAACTAGGCAGCACTGATCAAATATACATCAATATTCTGTCATTGTAATGCTTATTTCTCTCCTCAAATATTTTCAGAAACATCTTGTAGTTACTGTTTAGCTATAAAATGAGACTTTGCTTCAGCTGGTGGGCGGTGCTTGGTATTTCCTCAATTGATCTCAACATGGCTGCCAGGTCACAAACTTCCTCATTTCACAGCTAAACAGCAACTACAAGATGTTTCTGAAAACATTTGAGGAGAGAAATATGCATTACGGTGACAGAATATTGATTCATATTTGATCAGCGCTGCCTAGTTTGACCATTTGATCAGAGTTTGGATGTGACTGACAGCTGCTCAGAGACGGCAGGCTCCAGCTTGGCTCTGATTGGTTGTTTTCCTCCGGTCTGTGAAATCTTGTTTATGACTAAAATACCATAACTGTAAATGATTTTAGGACCACTGTGTTAAACTGGGGCTGACATAAAATATTCCAGAGTTGAGATGTTTAGTCATACGGATCATATAGTGATCACAGACAGATGTAGCCCTTTTATGAGACACAGCTTTGAACGTTTGTCATGATCCCAGGAGGATTTACCATCTGAGGCTCTTTAACAAGAGGTAGAGTGTTGCACCTTTATTTTCAAAGGAAAATGAATTCATGCTAATAGATAATCTGTTGAAAAGTAGCATGGAGTTTTTAAGCAATAACTGGTACGCACACATGCCTTATCTCTCCCACCCTCCCATTTTGTCTGCCTTCCTCCCTCCATCGCTTTCCTCCTCTTTGTCTATCATTCTCTCTCTCCTCCCTCTCTTCCTGTCCCGAGTGTCCACTGCCACACTGAGTTTTCACAGGAATTTGAGCATGAATTAATAATTAGCAACAGCTGCTCTTCTTGTGTGTGTGTTCATGTGTGTGTTTATGTGAGCGTGTTAGTGTGCGTCTGGTGGATGCTAACTATTCTCACGGGCTCGCTGTCACCTCGATCGCAGTTTCACACACTAAACAGCTTGCCAAACAGCACACACACACACACACACACACACACATACACCCACACACACAGCACAAGCGTGTGTGCGCATGCAAACTTTTGCATCCAAATTCATATGCACACCCACACGTCAATGCACATGACACGTACACTGAAACACTGCTGTATATGTATATGTTTCTGCCTCCTTGGCCCTCTTCCTTTTTGTCCTTTTCGTCTCTCCCCTTGTTCTTTCTTTCTCTGTCTTTGTCCTCAATTGCTCAGCTGTTGACTATGAATTATGTATTATATCCTTATGGAGTGAGAAAAGTTAGCTTGGGGCTATCATTCCCCACTTAACGATCATTAGTTGTGTCTTTGCTCCAATTAGAGCTTGATGGCAAATCAGGTCCTTTTTGCAGCCATCCAGCTCCTGCATAATGCAGCGTGTTGCACCTGTTCCTGTTGCACATTTGTTTGGGATTCTACTAAAAGATAGTGTGTAAAACTGAACTGGCACTACTTGTCATGCTGGGACTACTCCTAAGTTTGGATTGGGTCGGCCGTCGACCTTTAATCACAAGGTTTGCGATTCGATCCCCGGCTCCTCCTGTTCGCATGTCAAAGTGTCCTTGAGGGTGGCCCGTTTGCACGAAAAGGTTTATGAATGACACGATAATACGCAAGGCATTTAGCTTGCAATAAGAGCGCAATTCTTGTTATTGCTGTGTACGTCATGTAATCTACACGCATCCATGCATATATGTTACATTCAGAGTTCAGAGTTAGTGATGTAGAATAAAAAGTGATAAAGACTGCTGATGGTGGGCTGGAGGGCATGGACCAGTTTTGTTTCATAAGTTACATGAATGATGTTTGTCACGTGTTTTCTGTACTGATGTTACATTGTTTTCATACATATTTAACTTAATTTATGCACTTATTTCAAGCTCAACCATGATGTTTCTCCTAAACCTAAGTGTTATATTACCAGTGCATGGCATCCAAATGACACGTGAAATGCAGCATACCAATGACTCGCAACAAGCCTAAAGTGCATGCAGAATGTCTGTAATGTGCCATTTATACGCCTTCCCATGAGATCAGGTTCTTGAGGGAACCCCAAGTTGCTCTCTGGGTGCTTCACAGCAGCCCACTGCTCCTAATGGTGGTGCTGTATTTGACGATTTCATAAAAAATAAGGTTTTTAAATTTCTGTATTCAGAGTCAAGGAAACAAAGAAGTGCCTGCAGGTAAAGGTGAGGCTGTGATGAAGGAATGAAGGAAAGCAACAAACTGATTCATTTGCCTCGTAGATCTTGTCATTAAGATTCATACTGACTTATTACAAACGAGGAGCTGTAAACATGCACAGACGGACAGCTCTCTCTGTGTTTCTATGACCTATCCTCAGACAGTGTATCAGCTTTTGTTCTGGTGACTAACAGCCAGTGATGCTGCTCTTCTTCTTTTCTGGCAGTCGTGTGCACATTCAGAAATCAGCAGAGACAGCAAGACTTGACTTCATCAGTCATGGATAACAACAGAATAAAGGAAGAACAACATGGTGGTCATCTGGATCATATGATAAATCAGATGAATTTGACTGGTTTGGACAGTCTTCAGCCACACCAGCAACATGGCTGTAGGGATGGCAGTGTCAACTGGTCCATCACTCTGATCCAGACTGAAGTATCTCAACAACTATTGGATTAATTGATGTCGAATTGTGTATAGACTTCCATCGTCCCCAGCCTGTTTATTTGTGATCTCCTGAATTTTGGCTCTAGGCTCATCACCATATAGACTTTTGTGGGTTTTAATAAATGGCCCACCAACTATTGGATACGTTGCCATGAAATTTGGTACATATGCAGCATCTATGTTGCCCAGAAGTCCCTATGACTATTGATCTAGCAGTATTATCATTTCAGTTTTTGTCCAGCCACCAAGTTTGTCACCAAATAACCAAGAAGGGTCTATCTGCAATCTTTTGTTTGAATTCTGCAGTGTTTTTCTTTGAATTCATAACATTAAAGGTGCTCTATATGATATCCATAGTATTAATATGACAGCAAGCAACTGTTTTGCTATGTAATGTTATAGAGGAGTAAGCTGGACCCTGCATGCTCCACTGGCTAGCTCATACGTCAGTTAGAGCTGATAACGCCGTCCTGACCAATGGCGTCATCGTGGAAGCGTAGCCGACACCTCCAGATATGATCACTGGTGACATACAGTATGGACTCAGTGCTGAGTGTCACTCTTAAGTTCATCAGAACAGGTTCAAACCAACACCACTAGGGCTAGATGTACAGTATATAGCACCCAACACTGATAAGATCCTATGTTGTAGGAGAGATCCTGCTGCAAACAGACTATACTGTTCCCTATACAGGACGGTGTGAATAAAGCTCTAAATTACCTACTTTGCACAAGAACATTTTATAATGAGACAAATCAGTTGATTGCACTTAACTAGCTGTTGCCAGGATCCAGTGACCTTTAACCTTTCTGTTACAATTCAGGCCTAAACTCTAACCACTATGCCCCCTTGTCAACTGAGAAAATAAGTTGTTCCTATTGTTATTGTACCTTTACAACTCGGTACTTTATTTTATCAGAGTACCTCTGTTCTCCTCGCCTCTCCTCTCTTCTCCCAGAATCATTCCTCCCTCACCAGACAGTCTTTTTGCCAGCACCGGATTTTATTTTGCTGACTTCAAGGCAATTTGTGGGATAAATGTCATCCTTTCCATTATGCTAACATTGCCGCCCTTCTCTCCTTACCCCGCATAAACACACACACATTCAGACACTGACTTTGTGTGAGTCTGTTCCCTGTTAGCACCCTAGCCAGATGTACAGTGGGTGTCATCGTGGTACCATGGTAACGAGCCATAAACCGAGACTCATGTCTTGCCTGAGCTAGTGACATGGTACAGTACAGAGTCCCTCTGTTCTCTGCTGGTCACACAGCAGCGGTTACAGCCCATTATTTCTCAAACATAAATGATATGCCGTAATTCACCATCATATCAGATCCAACACTTTGGATGCACTGTTGCAGATATCTCATATATCTTGACACGGCAGTGGGGAATCCACAACGACACTCCTCTATAGTTGAATATATAAAATAGCATCCTTCTATACAGCATATGTGCTATATAGTGCAGTGTATGTGCTATAATCTGTATTTTATTCTCCTCTGAGCCTTTTTCTGTATATCCACCCCTGTCCTCACTTTGGCTTACAGGCTTAGTGGCTCAGCTCATTTCACACCCAGCTTCGCACTCGTCCTTCCTATGTATCGTCTCTCCTGGCCTCTAAGGAAGTAGCCATAAAGCTGGGCACACACTGTGTGAATTCAGAAATGTCGCATAACTCCTACTCCTACTGTATGAGCAGATTGTTTGCAATGTCAAACCAAAGCTCCTGATTTATGTGCTCACACTGTACGGTTCAGTCATTGATGGTTGTCAATAAAGATTTGGTTTGAAAGCTAGCAGACATCTGTACAGGTCACAGTGCTACCTTTACAAAAAAAGAAGTTTATTCAAGTATGCTATTAGTATACTTCTTTTAAACATAAAATAAGAGGGCATGCTTTCAGTTTACTTTTTATATACTTATCAGAGATATACTTAAGTATTAAGTACAAGTATTAAGAAAAGTCTAAATGTACTTGGCTTTAAACGGAAAAGTTAACTGAAAAGTATATTTGGCTAAGTACTATAAGTTCACTTAAACAAAACTTACAAGTATACTAAAAACTATTAAACTAATAGGTTACTGAGAGTATACTTTAAACTTTCATGAAGGAAAAAGTTGGCTACAAGCATATAACTAGTAAACTAAGAGCATACCTGTAGTATAGTTCATATTATAGTTGCAGGACAAAATACAACTTGGGGGTAAGGGAGATATGTACTCAAAGTTTCCTGGTCTTACATTTAAAGTATACTTAAAAGTTTACTTTTTTAAACTAAAAAAAGGGCCAATTTAGTCCTAAAAGTATTTAAGAAGTACACTTAGAAGTATACTACTAATACATTGATATTAGTATATTTATTACATGAAGTATAGTTGGAATTATACTTGAACTAAGCTTAAGTTTATTTCATAAAATAAACTTGAAGTATACTTTCTGGCAACAACTGAATCGAAGGCAACTGGACTTAGATTTGTCATCTGATGAAGCCACTTGGATAAGGGTCGAAACGTCTTCAGAGACAAATCTAAGTCCAGTTGCCTTCGATTCAGTTGTTGCCAGAATGAATATGACCTGGATGAATGAGAACCTTCACAGACTTGAAGTATACTTGTTTTTTGTAAGGGTAACAAGGCAGAAATGCAGAAAGGCGGTGGCGCATATGGACTCGCAGGTGGCGAGGAAGACGCTGACAGCATGGTTGGTCCATTTTGCAGAGAGAACTGGAGGTAAGCTATCTGCGTTTTACTATGTACTGTACATATGTTGTACATTGTTTCTTGATAGCTACTAGCTTATTACTGTAAAAAAAACTGTCCGATGTCCGGTCGTAATCAGTCCTTGGTCTCCCCTGTACGCTGCATGGCAAACGACGTCGGGCAAAGCTGGAATTCAGTCTGACTCTGAAATGAGTTGTTCGTCTCAAAATTTGGTTCAGAATAAAAACCATACATTGTACGCCCATGTGAAGGCAGAGGGAATAAGGTGAAGCACTGCAGGCTAGAATATAATAAAGAGATTATGGAGGGTGACAAGATGCTCTGATTATAACAGGACAAGCTCACAGTGATGGAGAGGAAGACATGGAGGGATAGCTGGAGAGAGAAAAGACAGAAGAGGAGGAGGAGGTTGAAAGAAGATGAAAACAGTTTGAGAGGTCATAGTGAGGCTAGTAACCATCCTCTCCAAAGACAAACGGGAACAAACCCTCTTCAGAGACAAAGACCTGATACTAAAATAACACGCACAATCTGTTTTTCTACTTCTTTGTCAAAGCTTAGGTTTCCATCAGGCTTTGGGTGTGTTATCATATCTCTCTTCAAGGAACATCGTGTTTATCTCTTATCTTTTCACTTGTCTTTTATTTATCTTCCTCTTAATACCCCCGCATCTCTTTCTCCACATTCCTTTCTTCTCTCTGAGGATTTATTTCACCAGGGATGAACAGACTGATACGTGAGCATGACACACTAAGAGGAAATTCACCTCTCTGAGGGGACGGCCCAAAAAAATAATATTTAAAAAGTTATAAACTCAGATTAACTGGGCAGAAAGAGTTTAGTGAAGGTACAAGACAGGAGGACAGGAAATAGGAGCTGGAGATGAGGAAACAAAACAATCAACGGCTTCTTCTCTAAAATCAAGAAAAGTCTTGTGGCCATCCTTGTGTGTAACCTGCATAACCCCTTAAACACTGACACACAAGCACCCACAAATAGAAGTCAAACTGGGGTTATCTTACTTGAAATCCATTATTACTGGCCATGACAGTGACACTGTTGTTTTCACCTTGTGAGTCTGTGTCAGTATGGTGAAATGTGGTCCACGTCTACTATAGCAGGAACGACCACAGAGGTGAGTTGGAGTGATCACAGACTGTAAGATGGACGACGCGTCTCCACTTCCTCCCACTGCACAGAAGTGAAGCCAAAATATCCAGAGCTGCGAGGTCACCAGCCCAAATCAATCGTGAGCCGAATATGGCCGCAGATTGTCAGGAAGAGAGGCTCACAGCTGCCGATCATGAAGTCACACCCCCTTTTTATAGCATCACATAATTGATTAAAACCAAACGGATCAGAAAAATGAACACTTGAATTTATATCAGCCTGTACAACATCCGCTAACAAGGAGGGGAATAGGTTGACATTTTTGGAAATACACTTACTATGTGCTTTCTTGCCGAGAGTCAGATGAGTAAATTGATACCACTCTCATGTTTGTACAGCAGATATAAAGCTACAACCAGCAGGCAGGTAGCTTAGCTTAGCACAAAGACTAGAAGCAGGAGGAAACAGCTAGCATGGCCCAGTCCAAAGGTAACAAAGTTCACCCAGCAATACTTCTAAAGCTCACCAGTTAACACGTTATACCTTGTTTATTTAATCTGTACAAAAAAAGTTTGCTGTTGTATGAAAGGTTATATGCAGGAGCAGTCTCCAGGCAACCAGCGGAGACTCCATGAAGTCGCTGCTTCCTGGACACTTCCTAATTTTTGAACAAATAAAACAAATGTGTTGGCAGGCGGATTTGGTTACAACTATTTTCCCCTGTTTCAAGTCTTTATGCTAAGCTAAGATAACAGCACCAGATTTAGCTGACAGAGGAGAGAGTGGTATCCATCTTTACATCAAACTCTTAGCAAAAATGGAAAAACATTTTTTTCCTAAACATTCATACGATTCCTTTGGCAGTGACGAAGTTCTTTCTATAAAGATCTTCTTATTTGACCTGACTCATAAAAACCATGTTAAAACATTTTCTTAAGTCTAACACTGAATGTGTAGCGATGGATACCAATAGTTTTTCACCGATGTTTAAATAAATGCAACAGCATCCAGTGCAAGTTAAAGGAAAATGTCAATTGGATTTTCTTTAGAGAAAACATAGTGCCTGTATTTCTGGTGGAAGGTTAAAGGGTCGAACTCTCAGAAACACTATTGATTCAATGCAGCATTAACATTCATGCTGACGTCTTTAAAATGCAGTGGCTGTCAGAGAAGTATGGAGAGGTACACAGAGGTACTGGAAGGTACACAGAGGTATAGAGAGGTATATAGAAGTACATAGGGGCTTATAGAGGTAGAGAAAGGTATATAGAGGTATGTAGAAGTATAGAGAGGTACAGAAAGGTATATAGAGGTGCATAGACGTATATAGATGTACAGAGGGGTAAAGAGAGGTATATAGAGGTAAAGAGAGGTACAGTGAGGTATAGAGATGTACAGAGGGATAAAGAGAGGTAGAGAGAGGTATATAGAGGTACAGAGAGGTATAGAGATGTACAGAGGGATAAAGAGAGGTAGAGAGAGGTATATAGAGGTACAGAGACATATAGAGAGGTATAGAGATGTACAGAGGGATAAAGAGAGGTAGAGAGAGGTATATAGAGGTAAAGAGAGGTACAGTGAGGTATAGAGATGTACAGAGGGATAAAGAGGTAGAGAGAGGTATATAGAGGTACAGAGAGGTATAGAGATGTACAGAGGGATAAAGAGGTAGAGAGGTATATAGAGGTACAGAGAGGTACAGTGAGGTATAGAGATGTACAGAGAGGTATAGGGAAGTATAGCGGTATATAGAGGAGTATAGCGGTATAGAGAGATTGTCTTTCTTCCTTTCTTTCTATATTTCATTCTCCTTCTTCATTCGTTTTCGCTCTTTTTTGTTCTTTTTCATGCTCTTTTGTTCTTTTGTTTTCATTCGTTCTGTTGTTTTTTGTTCTTTTCATTTTTCTTTCTTTCGTTCTTTTGTCCTCTTTCACTTTTTTGTTCTTTCGTTCTTTCTTTGTTTCTTTTTCTGTCTCTCTTTTTTCTTTCTTTCTTGTGTTCTCTCGTTTTCTTTTTTATTTTCTTTATTTTGTTCTTTCATTTGCTCGTTCTTTCGCTCTTTTGTTCTATAGTTCTTTTGTTCTTTCATTTGTTCTTTCATTCATTTGATTTTTCTTTCTTTCTTTCTTTCTTTTTTTCTTTCTTTTTTTCTTTCTTTCTTTCCTGCTGTTTTTTAATTAATAATGTACTTTTGGCTGTGATTTAAGGACAATGACCCTGAGCTGTAATGAACGGATGAAATGAAAGGAGGGGTAAGAACAGGTTATCAAAAGTGTGGAAAGCTTTGAAAGGTCAGTGTGTGTGTGTGTGTGTGTGTGTGTGTGTGTGTGTGTGTGTGTGTGTGTGTGTGTGTGTGTGTGTGTGTGTGTGTGTGTGTAGGGGGGATCACACTTGAATGCCAAATGAAGCCGACTTTTATCTCATATACTCTCTCTGTATACACTACAATCCCTCTTTTACTTACAATTTCTTCTCTCTCAGCTTCTTTTCTTCGTCTTTCAGTCCTGTGGCTTGCTGAAAATTCAATTTAAGAGCGCTGTGATGTCTCCCTCCGTCCCCGGCCCCCACTATTCCAGGCTAAAAAGTTCACTGACCACCCCCCCACTCCACACACACACACACACACACACTCATACATAACACTGCAGAGAGGGGAGTGTGGAGAAGAAGAAGGATATGATTTCCTGAGGTTTCAGGAGCGCCACAGTCTCAGGACAATATTTCATTTTCATGAGGTACATAGTAATATCTCACACACTGTGGGCGTGTGGCTTCTATTCCTGCAAAGTGAACAGAGGAAAGGAATTTCATGCAGCAAAAATATTGTTCCTAATGAATAGGTCTGTTGGTGTTTTCCTCCGCCACCCAAATAAATTCACTTTTTCTCACAGTCAAAACTGAATATTTTCACTTTCTCGTCATCTCTTTGGAGTCCTCTCTCTCCCTTTTTGTTCCTGATTCTTTTCTCCTCTTTCCCCACCATTTTTTCTCATCGTTTCTCTCACAGTGGGGGATAGAAAAATAACAACATAATCTCAACCCTGCATCGGCACACTACGGACTGATCTACAAGTTTAATGACGGCATAGTCGGGATTACACACACATTCAGATCTCATATCTTGTTCTGTGGCTGCTTTTCTTGAAAGCATTTGTTTGAGGTGGAGGAGAGGAGAGAAAAGCAAACAGCAAGTAACAGGAAGTGTAATAGAAAAAGACAGAATAACATTCAAACCTAACAGCATCTAAAACAATGCAAAAATCTAAAATTATATATTTTTTAATCTCTCTAGAAATGCTCTGTTTTGAAGAATAAGCCATCTTTGAAACCTGTGACAGACTAAGTGGTAGTGACTGAAACTTGTCATAGGAAACTCTAGGGGGAGCACTTACCTCAAAGCACAGAATCACAATTAATGAAGTCAAGTTGAAATTTCTAAATTTGATTGTAGTGTTAGTCAATTTTAGTTGATGAAAACTGGGGGAAAATGCTCTTTAAGGCTGGGAATTACTTAACACAATCTCCTCATTTTTCCACTCATTCTAGACGCACACTTGAAATGAGTTAAATGAATTTAAAGAAAAATAAGGCATCACTATGATTATGGTATGTGTTTTACATTTTTCAAATGTCCACTTGAATGTGCATTTTGTTTTAAAGCAACAGTTTGATGTTAACTCCTGATGTTGATGTTCGATCCATTTTTATTAAAAAATGATTATAGCAGCTTTGAATTTCATTTTAATTTAGCATTGTATATTTCAAATTCAGGCAAAAGAAATTTTCATTAATGTCTTCACCTTCATCGTCAGCTGCTAATCTGGGGTCGGGTCGCAGGGGCAACAGCTCCAGCAGGGGACCCCAAACTTCCATTTCCCCGGCCACATTAACCAGCTCTGATTGGGGGATCCCGAGGCGTTCCCAGGCCAGCGTGGAGATGTAATCTCTCCACCTAGTCCTGGGTCATCTCCGGGGCCTCCTTCCAGCTGGTCGTACCTGGAACACCTGCCTTAGCAGATGCCTGAACCACCTCAGCTGGCTCCTTTCAATGCAAAAGAGCAGCAGCTCTACTCCGAATCCCTCACGGATGGCTGAGCTTCTCACCCTCTCTAAGGGAGACACCAGCCACCTTCCTGTCCCATTCTGGCCCGCTATCTAGTTCTTCTGGTCCTAATCCAGCCCTCATGACCACAGGTGAGAGCAGGAAGGAAGACTGACTGGTAGATCGAGGCTTTGCCTTCCGACTCAGCTCTGTTTTCAACATTAACAAACTGAGACAAGACAAACTTGTATCTTTAACTCGTGTTTTTTAAGGAAGATATTAAGTGGAAGCGGTGGCACCTGCAGCATCAGCACACTGTACTGTATGCTTGAGCACATTCTTGTCAGGGATGCATGACTTGTTTCTTTTTTATTGCACTGATCTTCAGTAAATGCACATCTATACTTGAAAGGAAGCGTCCCATTTGCACACAGGAAGCACACAATGAGCGATTCTTTTGCAACAGTTGCCATCACTAAGACAGCTTAAGAGTTTGCACACTTCCAGTAGGTGGATGTAGCTAGAAGTGCATATGCATAGATATTATTCTCCAGCTCAGGGGCATCAACACATTGCATTCTGTGTAAAATTCTTTGAACTGCTCGGGGATTAATCCAGCGCAAGAGTCTGTGTCAATCTCCACTATTATTCATGATGACAGTGTTAGGAGGAATAAAGCAGGCCAAGACATTTCCAATGAGATGGCATGTTTAACATAACAAAAGGATGTTTTTCCCTGCATCTTATTCTGTTTTCTGAAAAACCTTGATTTCATTCAGGCAGTCAGTCAGTCCGCTATCATCTCTTCTTTTCATTGCCTTGTTGTGTAAGCCCCCGTAAGCCCCCGTCCCTCCACAAAATTTCTTTCCTTGTGTCTTTCTCCTTACATTTACTCCTCATTTTCTGTTTTCTCATCTCTCTCCGTGTCTCTCATTCCTCTCTGAGGATTTGCCCCAGACATAAAATGCTTGTATATTCAATTATTTATTTATTTGGTTCTTATTTGCATGAGGGCAGTGGGTGCAATGGTGTGTGTGTGGGCTGGATAAGAGAGGTCAAAGCATAAGGATGATGTAGTTATGCGTTTGCAATTAATGAATTTACATACGGTAATGGGGAATGTTTGGCAGGCCGAATGCTGCTCCCAGATGGGAACGAGTCTGACCTCTGACAAATGGACTGATCACAGAAGCAGTGAGAGACTGACCTTAGAGAAAACAGAACGATCTCCCACTTAATTTCACAGACACTCATTTACAGACGTTTTCATATGAGAGAGAGCGAAGGGAAAGAGATTAAATTGCTTCATGCATTGATAATATCTTATATTTTGTATTAGAGGGAGACGGGACGGAGCCAGAGGAAGAGAGAGGGAGGGAGATGGACAGACTGACCAATCTCTGGACGATCTCCTTAATTTCACAGGCGCTCATTTACAGGCGTTTTCATAGAAGAGAGGGAGATTAAATTGCTTCATGCATTGAAAATGTCATATTTTTTGTAAAGAGAGAGGAAGGAGATAGAGGGCGTGAACCCGTTGGTCTTTTGGTCTGCAATTCCTCTGAATTCAATTCAGAGTTAGACTGCTTCCCATTCAATCGGCCTATTCATCAGCTCACATCACATTCTTATTACACTGAAAAGGCAAATATGACCAACCGTATTGATTAAAGGACCAGGCTGGAGATATTCAACATCAAGAACAAAACCAACAATGATTGCCTGTGTAGCCTGATAGCTTTTTTTGTCATAAAGCTCATCTATTGTCCCAAAACTATTAAAATCAAATAAATGAGCCACAGCATTACACCAAGTAACATATTCCTTCATTACAATGAATACTAGTTTATTTTCAGTCAACATACATAGTCCTGCTGTCATATAAATCCTCACTAACCCACAAAATGTTTGCTAAAAACTACAGTACATAGTAAGGAAGCCAGAAAGTAGGCAGCTATGGCTCAGGGGAGCAGAGCAGGTCGTCATTTTATCACATGGTTGGCGGTTCTTTCCCCGGCTCCTCCAGTTACATGTCAAAGTGTCCTTGAGCAGCCCAGTCGTACAGCAGTTTGTGAAATAGTCACAAAATTTGTAATATACTCATTTGTGTAGCGACATAGACGCGAATTTCACATTTTTTTCATGATGATCAGCACAAAATTAATATGTATTTAATCCACGTAATTGTGAACTGGGACGTATAAAGAGCACAACTGAAAAAACACTGGACTTTCACCCAGGAGACTAGTGTTTATGTCCCGTGTCAAACAAGTCAACATTGATTTCTTTGTCACAGAACTTCCCTACTTACATTACAGCACCTCTGGTGTTATTTTAATCCAAACCGCGACCTTTTCCTAAACCTAACTATGTAGTTTTGTTGCCAAATCCTAACCAAGTCAATATATTTCTAAACTTAACTTAGCAGTTTTATTTTGAAGAGACTAGAGCGGAAATTGACACATGCATCACATGTTGAAAAGGGAAATTCATGTCTATGTACACAAATCAAATAAATTAAATTTTGTGACTGTTTCACAAACTGCCGTGAGACTATTTTGCCTTCAGAGAGACACTGAACCTCGAGTTGCTCCCTGTGTGCTTCGTAGCAGCCTGCTGCTGGTTAGGACGGGTTAAATGCAAAGTTCACGTATGTGTTTGGGATCTGATGACTCAAAAAAAAAAAAAAAAAAAAGAAAGAAATGTCAGCCTTATCCCTCGAAGGGTAACTTCTGTATTTTTCAGCCTGAATGAATGTGAATAATGGGGACAACAATTTCTGAAACTGGACGAGTACTGAGGGAGAGTGGTGCAGACGGCAGCTGCTAAACAGGCTATACTGTAATCCTTTGGGACAACCTGGCATCTCCAGTTTATGTCCACTAAAAGTGCTGTTTTATGCCACTGACAGGCTCCGATATTTATTATAAGTGTTATTATGTGTGTACAACAACATTATGTGTACGACAACATTATGCAAAGAACCTTATAGAGAAATAAAACTTTTTACCTTTCAGGGTTCAAACCCGACTTGGGACCTTTATGTGTGGAGTTTGCATGTTTTCCCCGTGCTAGCATGGGTTTTCTCCAGGTTCTCCGGTTTCCTCCCACAATCCAAAGACATGCAACATGAACCATAAGTGAGAGTTGGAGAGAGTAGTGCCCGGAAGAGTTTGTTTTGTTCTGTTGGCATACAGAAAGCCAAGGGTAGTGTTTACTACAAGATTTTCAACATCATGGCTGAATATCTCGATGATTTCGACAGCATGGTGCATTGCAAAGTTTCAGAGCAAGAAGACGCACAATAACAAACAGACCGGATCAAGAGAAAGGTAAGAAAAAGGTTTTATTTCTCTATAGGTTTCCATAATGTTTTCAGACACTTATATTAACAATCTGAGCCTGTCAGTGGCAAAAACAACCAGTTTTAGTGAACCTAACATTATACCAACGCTGCTCACTTGCCCTCGCAGCCTGTTCAGCGGCTGTCGTCTGCAGCATTCTCCTTTAATACTGGACCAATTTCAGAAACTTTCCACAAAAACATGGGGAAATATAGTCCAGGTTGAAAAATGAGATCACAAAATGGCAGGTGAAGCTTCATGATTTGCTGATATTTAGTTGAAGAATATACAAGAACAGTATACAACATCTCATATTTTCTTTGCATGAAAACAGGTTAAATAGTCTGAGTGTAATCAATCTGCTTGCAATCTCAAAAGGAAAGTCAGTTTTCTCAGTTCCTGCTTTTCTTTTCCCATGGCTGTGAATTCATATCTGTTTAGAGATGAATAATCAACCCACACGCCTTCGGCCTCACACAGACATTCAGTAATTCAATCCTGAAGCACTTTCATGCTTGACTGTAGAGTTAAATGCATATTTATTGGAGCGAATTGCATCAAAATGAGATAAAGATCAGTTTCCACGTTGTATGTCCCCTGTTGAGTCACGGTCTGCCTTAATATACTGCAACTTTGTTCTGTGACATCAGCTGTGAATGGAGAGATCACAGCACAGCAGCACACACCTCCCGGTCCCACAGCTAACAGGTTTCAGGAGCTGTCTGAATAATTCTCTGCTTGTTATACACACATAATTAGTTTTCAAAGTAGCTTTCCGTGAATATAGTATCAATTACCTCCCCTCTCTTTGCTGTCCTCCTCAGAGAGACAGGTGGGCTCACATTCTCTGACGTGACAGTGTGTTAATTGAGCTATTAGCCAGAGGTGTGTGTGTGTGTGTGTGTGTGTGTGTGTGTGTGTGTGTGTATGCAGACAAGGTGTGTTCAGGTTCAGTTCATGTTAGCTGTGAGCATGTGCTTCTACACAGGTGTTTTGCTGTCATATCGTCTGTCTTTCTTCTCCAATTAACATCTGCTGACAATCAAACTGATAGATGTGAAACATGGAAGCTTACTGGATGAGACTGAAATGTGACATTTAAGTGTATAAAAAAATCTGCTGTTAATATATGAAGGTAAATACCAAACATATTTGTAATTTTCATGAGAGGAAGTTGTTTTCAACAAGTAAAAAAAAAGAGAAGAACTAACTACACAGAGTCCATTCTTTTGTCTTTCTCTGTCTTTTCCTTTCCGTGTTGCTTTCCTTGTATGTTTCTTTGTCTTATACACAAATATCGTCCAAATGTTTGGCTGCCTGGCCGCACGGCAGTGCTCATGGGAAATGTTACTCGCTGACGTTCGTACTCCAGGCTGCACGTAATGTAAGCACAAGTGAAATTAAAGACGCTGTTTTGTTTTCTCAAATTCTCCGAGGTGTCCACGCCAAAATAATTTTTTTCTTCTCGTTTTCTGTTTCTTTTTCATTGTTTTGCTGCTCTCCGTGATGAAACTTTAGTCATTGTTTTGTTTTCCCCAAGTTGTTGAAGTATGTGTGCCAATATTTTTTCCTTTGCATTTTTTATGTGTGGTTCTTTGTCTGTGCAACCTCTCCATCACTACTACCATCGAATGAAGTTCAGAGCCAGTAGTCTGGTGCATCACCGTGCACAGCTGCCACAAGACCACCTCCTCCCATCAGTTCGTCAAGAGATTTGACAGCCTTTTGTTGTTGTTGTTGTTGTATGACAACTTAATGGGCTCTGAGTAGTAAACCAAAATGTAAAGCATCATCCCAACCCGTCACTTATTAACGCTTGTTTAGGACCCCTTTCTAGCCCAGTGTAGCAAACCATGATGCTCCTATACAGTCGCAGTAAAGACATAGTTAGTGTTGTGTATTCAAACAAAACACCTGCTTAGGTTTATGCAACAAAACCACTTTGGTTTAGAAAAAAACATCAAGGTTGAGCTTAACAACACATTGTGGGTTTCACATGGAACAGTGGTCTCCTGGACGAAACGCTTGTGTTTGCTGGACCCATCCACCTCCAATCCCACCTACCCTATGTGTGTTTTTTTCTGTCTTTAAGCTACGTCGCCACACTGTTCGACCACTTTCTCTGAACGTTTAATATTGACGCAGATGGCTTTACATTGTAGTTACTTAAAAGCCCAGTGTGTTTTGTACGTGGGGATCAGACACCTTGGACTATGACAAAGCATCTGTATTTGAAGCATTTATGTCTTAAACTGAACATGGGCCCTTTTAAATAATAAATAAATAAATTAATTAATTAATAAAAACTGTTCCCTACATCATTCTGGAAAAACTTCTAAATTAAAAAAAAAATCAAATACTTTAATAAGTTGAATGTAGCAGAATTATTAATTATATCTCACAAATTTGTCAGAACAGACAATTTTAATTGAAGTCTGAAACACTTCTTAATCACTTGATCTTTAATCACATTGCTGTTCTCACTTACAATATTTTGTCCAACACTGTCAATAGTACATCAAGGTAACACTTCAGTTTTCAGGTCCACAAATTTTATGGTAATTAGGTGATAATTTGCTAGTAACCTATTTGACATTTCTTTGGAATTACTGCCAAATTACCCCATTATTTACCTCAAAATTGATCAAAAAAGACTTTATTTAAGACATTGCTTATATTTATATATTTATTAAATTCCGCTATTTCCAAATAGTTGGTAATTTATTTAATACATTTCCAGGAAAAGAATGCAAAGTTAATTGATATGTTTTATTTCCATGTCTGCTGGTAAATAGATGATAATCAGCAAATAACGTATTTGAAATTTCTTTAACAACTCGCTGAATAGTTACTTTAGCTACCAGATTACATTTGTGTAGATAATAAGTCAACTTCTTTTAGTTTTGGTTTTCCACCTCCGATGAAGAGCGGCACACAGCCGCTTCTCAAGCCTCAGGGGCCGTATTTTAACCATCCAATACTATTTTAGCATCCATCCATCCATCCATCCATCCATCTGCAGCCCCCGTTCAGGGTCACGGGGGGGCTGGATCTGACCCCAGCTGCCATTGGGTGCACCCCAGACAGGTCACCAGTCCATCACAAGGCTGACACATAGAGACAGACAACCATTCACGCTCACATTCACACCTATGGGCAGTTTAGAGTCATCAGTTAACCTGCATGTCTTTGGACTGTGGGAGCAAGCCGGAGAACCTGGAGAAAATCCACGCTAACACAGGGAGAACATGCAAACGCCACACAGTAGGGTCCCAAGCCAGATTTGAATCTGCAAGCCTCTTGCTGTGAGACAACAGTGCTATTTTAGCATATAATTATTAATTAATGTTTATTGGAAAGTAATTTTCGATCAATTTGAGGTAAATATTGTGGTAACTTGGCAGTAATTCCAACAAGATTTTAATAGGGTTCCTGCTAATTATCACCTAATCACCATGAAATTTACAGACCTGTAAAATGAAGTGTTACCCACATCAAACCTAAAGGAATGGCTATTTAAAATTAAATGTAAATCCCTTTCAAAATAAAAAAAAAAAAACAGGCACTGCTCTACGGTAGAGGCAAATAGGTTGACGTTGCTGTGTAGTCCTATGTTATTGTCCCATTTCCGCCATATTCATCCATCCATCATCCATCCATCCATAATAGGTCCAGGATTCCCAGTGGATCTATCAATGTTTTTTACTCTTGCACGAGAAGCAAGGTGATTACATGTGTGACACATTGAAGATCTCTGCATGGACACGATCGACGGGGCTACTATTATAGTACTAGTGTGTGTGTGTGTGTGTGTGTAGTGGAAGGGTCTATTGACAGCCTGCTATTCTTTTCACAGTGCAGTGGGATATGGGGTGTGACTGTCGTGTATGGGGGAGCTGAGGATTTAGGGGTGTGGACTGATCGAAATCTCCCTGCTGACAAGTCCTAGTATCGATCTGTCTGTATCTGTGGCCGACACATGGCCCCACACACACACTAGACCAGTCTGCAGGGCGTAGGAAAAATCTTTCAGTAGCATATACCATGTTGAGCACTGGGGCATGGCAGTCTGTCTGAGCTGGATTTATTTGGTTAATATAATTTATCGATGAGATTTAGAATGCAACACAGAGCAGGCTAAGTAATGTGAGCAGACAAAAGCAAGATGAAGACAACAAATAAGCACCGCACAAATGAAAGCGTTACGATGAATGCACTCTTTATAGCACAAAAATCTCATTTACAATAGAAGTTTATTCTTTTGTCAACCTTTATTCAATGCGTCCTATTAACATAATGGATTTCAGGGCCATAAAGACTTTCTGTGGGTCATACGCTCACAATGAAAAAGGGCCTGGTGGAAGTACATAACTGAGATCTGATAACATCTATAGTATAGGAAGAGCTCAATACAATGTGCAGGTACTGCTGGTAGAGGGGATACTAACCTTTGCCTTTCACAGATGCAAAAAGATGTGTCCTTGTGGAGCAGTAGTTAATGGCTGAAATATGAAGTCCTGGGTTGCAACTTCAAATCTTCATTCATATTGGTCTCTTCTGGGTAGCACAACAAGACATTGACTTGTGGTGCCTTCAAATGGGGTTGTGTTTACAATGTTTACGAGTTGGGCCCGTATGAACGCCCCCCTCATGTCGTATTCACAACCAAGTAAGTGGAAAGTTTCTGAAAGCTCAGAGTTCACGGCTTGTGACGTGTTTGTTGACGTTGTGAGAAATGGTGGAGTCCATGGAAGTTCATTTATCGGTGCATAATAAGTTAATATAGTACAGTATATTGTAATTTTAGTCATATTGTTTTTCTTGGTAATTTTATGTCTGAGGAAAATGTTGATATTCTCAGCAACCCCATTTTTGTCCCCTGTCATTATGTCTTTGTATTTGCTTCATTATGTTACCCACTACTTTGCTAAATTGTTAGCCTCTGTAGCCTCTAGTCTCAGTAACTTTAATATTGTCGTCGCTTAGCAGCAGTGTTCTTCATGACTTAATCACTAGAACGCAACTCATATCATGTTCACGACTTCCCATCTTGTAAATACCAGTTCACGTGTTCCAATTGAAGGCATCAATAATATCATCATATCAATTTGTTATGGCAAATGTTTTAGCAAAAAGTTGCTTATTGCAGTCACAACCTGGTCTCACAGGAAGGCATATAAATACCACGACATTACATGGATATTCCAGGTGTCATGAGTGTGCATTTTAGCCTTTTCGTGTGTAATTTGTACACCATGTAAACATCCGTAGTTAGGGGTCAGGTTCAGACAAGAAAGATACTTTTAAGTATTCTGTACTATAATTATGTAAACATGATATTTTACCATCTATCATATCAAATGTATCTCTTCCTGTGTGTCTTGCTACACTTGTTTTCAAGTGAAAGCTGGCTGTAACCATGAATTTGGACAGAGCCTGAATGGTCCAATACAAACCCCAAAGAAAGGAGTGTATTTCATCAACATTAAGCCAAATGGTTGCCTTTGAATTATAGTTGGGGAATGAATTTTTGTGGGTATTATTGAGTATGTGGCCCCCTGTTGTCTTATGCCAGATGTGCCTCTGTCAATGCTTTCTGAGGCTGCTTGGGGTGATTTAAAAGCATGATGGATGATGCATGTAGGTACATGATATTCAGCATTAGTATTCAGTGGTATTTCAGTAGGCTAGTAGGGGGTGATGGAGAGACTGTATGAGGAACAAAAAAGTATGTGCATGTGATTAAAGTTTTTGCACGTACAGTATGAACTGTACGTGAAAAACAAGCATCTTGTAATGCCACTCTCCCCTCTCTCCCACTGCGCCCTTTAATTTCCCGTTTTCTTTTTTTTTAAAGCAGAACATGTTCTACCACACGTATTGATTTGTTTCCGAGGGTCTGGATGCATCTGGCCTAACAGCAGGGGAGCATTCACTTCCTAGCATGTTCGCCGCAGTTCATAACAGTTCATAATGGAGGAGGCACGACACAGAACACTGCTGAGGTTCGGATTTTACCATATGGGGTGAAGAGAGGGAAAGGGGCAAGCCATATGGATCGAGGGTTGAATGCAAGTGTGTGTATGTGTGACTGCAAACCAAAGTGAACCTGTTTTAGGCTGCTGGGTGAAGGGGTCAGATCAAGCTGTTTGAATGTCCCCACAAATATTGTGATAAAAAATATATAATCCAAGTGTGTGTGTGTGTCATGCAACATGTTTTTGTTGTTTTGCTTGTTGTTTTTTTAAATTTAAGTTACAAGTTACTGCTGTTTTTGCCCTATACAACTAATGTCTGTCTTTTATTGTCACTATGAGCTGCATTCTCTCCATCAGTATGAATGAACGCATCTGATGTGTATCAGTTGTGTATGTGTTTATGTACAGTAAAGGAGGGAAACGGTCTACCTACTGGCCCCTGCAGACAATTAGTTCTTTTCTGATGGCAGCACACTACATAAAGAGCCAATGTGACCCTGTATGTGCAGGCTAAAAACTCATCTTCCTCTTCTTCCAAGTAGCCACACTTACTTGCATTATCACCGTTATTGAAGTCTTTAGAGACTGGTCTCCCTAGAAGAACGACAGCATCAGTGGGGAGAATGGACAGAAGAGTAAAAAAAAAACCCACCTTGAACACGTGTTTATTATTGAAACCATGACGATGAAGGTCCTCTAACCTTAACTTTGACCCAAACCACAATGTTGGATCATGATGATCTTTCCTTAAACCTAACCAAGTCAATTGTAACCTAAGCAAACCTTAAAGGACCAGTGTGTAACATCTGGGGGGGGGTCTATTGGCAGAAATGGAATATAAAATTAAAAAGTATGTTTTCCTTAGTATATAGTGTAATATTTAGGTTGTATTTGTTACCTACCCAGTAAGATTCGTTTTGTTGTTTGGGACTAAGGAGGGGTGGGTATTTTTCATGCTGTGTCTTGGCCTCTCCTGGATGGGAGATAACATAAATTTAGAAGAGAGAAGAAGATCTACCTTTATTAGTCCCACGAGGGGAAATTCAATTTTTACACTCTGTTAACTTATACACGGTACGTGCAGACCCGAAACACACACATGCATCAATGGAGAGATGTCAGAGTGAGGGGGCTGCTCCTGACAAACGCCCCGAGCAGTTGGGGGTTTGGTGCCTTGCTCAGGGGCACCTCGGCAGTGCCAAAGAGGTAAACTGGCACCTCTCCAGCTACCAGTTCACACTCATTTCTTGGTCCATGTTGGGACTTGAACCGGTGACCCTCTGGTTCCCAAGCCAACTCCCTACAGACTGAGCAGTATTGTGTGGCTATAGTATGGCTTCAGTCAGAGATGGGTGAGGCAAATATGTCAAAATGTCTTCTGTGAAAAGGCCTATTTGCAGTGTCACTGCAATCTGAAAATAATAAATAAATAACTACATACATACATACACACATGTTAATGCAGTCTATTAAATTGATGATGACAAATTACATGTCACATAATGAAAATAATTGAATTGTTTTTTTTTTTTCCAGGTGCAATAGTGTGGTATTGAACCAACTTTTAGTCCTATAATCTTTACATTTACAGTGTATTTTTATTGTGTATGATACTTCCAACATTGTCATTAATGCTACATCCGTGTTATTTTTTTTAATATAAGTAAAAGAAATATGAATTCAAACCAAAAAAAAAGAGAAAGGGGGTTTTGCTTCTTCCTCTTTAACCTCGCAGTTAATTCAAACATTTCAAAATTCATATCCTAAATGATTATTCAAGAGTACTTCTAACTTTCAAACTTTCACCAAAGGAAGGAGGGGGAAAAATGCATGCATGCACAATGTTCCCCCTCCCCTGGGGTTCATTAGTAGCAATGGAATTCAGTGACCCAGAAACTAAACCTAGCCCAAATCAATTAGCAGACATACACATGCATATATTTGAGCTGCTAATTACAAAGCCAAACTCCACCTCATGGGGAGGGGTTTCCTCTTTGAAGATGAATCAAACTGTGAGAAGCCAAAATGTTTTGTAAATACAGTATTTTTGTTGGCTTCAGCATGATAATGCTGAGCTGGTGTCTGCCAGCAGAAGATTTTCAAGGGCTTTGATACGGTTTCAAGGTTCTTAAGACACAGATTTGACTGTCTGCTGTTTTGATGTGGATCCCTTAAAATTATAGCTGTAACATCTAATTACAACCTAAAAATGTTGGGGCCGTCACTGAATGCATGCCAAGTCAAGGCTTTACAAAGGTAAAACTTCATCTTTTATTAATAATATTTACATTTATACAATGTAATAATTCAGTCAGACATGTCTTCATATTTTTTGTCCAATGTTTTTAAACATTTTACTGATTTATGCATTTAATATAGGACAAACAATAGTTCAAAAACATTCAACTGAGAAGTGCATGTGTTTCTAATAACAATAGTTATGGCTCTGTTCTGGTCAAGTGTCCCAGTCATCCATGACAGTGTGACAGTGAGCCTTTATACACAATACCAGGACCATGGATGTATGCAGAGAACTGGTTCGAGGCAGGGCCTCGTTGCTTCTTATGGAAGTTGCTCAGTGGCGCATGAATAAAAAAAAAAAAGCCTGACAGATAATACAAAATCACCCGGATCATCCGGTGATCTTCTGCATCCATTGGGCCCATAGAGCCCTCAGTCCAGCCTCGGTCTGGGACTCATTCACATGAACGAAAGAAGGAAAATAACTCTGGATTCTCATGATGGTTCTGCCTGGCCCGGGAGGTCTCAGACAAACCACACAATTTGTACTTACAATGCTAAAAAGAAACAGAAAAGAAATAGCTTTTGTTTTGAAATGCTTGCATATTGATAGTGTGCTTCTTCCTGTCACACTTGACATTGATGTAAATTGATGAGTGATGTTTGAAGTAGCGTCACCTGCTGAGGCGACACGTCTGTAATAAGTCATCAACTGCAAAGTATTTTTTCGGGGCAGTAGGAGGCTGTGTGCTTAGTTTACAACACATATGGCTGTATTCAAAGAATACAACTTGAACCACCACTTTGAGACAAAACATGCAGAAAATTACAGAAACCTGTCTGGAGATGAGAAGGAGAGGACAGCCGAGGAGCTGCTAGCCAAGATACAAAGACTTTTTACAAAGCTGCATGCAACGAAAGAAGGAAATGTAAGTGTTAAAGTTAAGTTAAATGTTAAATATAAGTGTTAATGTTAAGTTAAATGTTAAATGTAAGTGTTAATGTTGAGTTAAATGTTAAGATTTGTTAATGGAAACATTACTATCCAATACAGTCCTGTATGGTTCAAAGTCATTTTCTATAGTGATAAAGTAGAGGTTACTTCTGACAGTATTTGTTTGGCCCCCAGCAACAATCTGGGTTTTCTCATTGACCTCTCAGGAAAAATAAGTGTCCACATCGCTTTAGGTGCTTTTCATTACGTCAACATGTCTCCTCGATTCCTTCCCTCGCCTCCTCTCCTCGCCTCTCATTCTCGCCATAATTGGAGCACGTCCCCTTTAAGAAAGTGACAGCAGCAACAAGCGGTGGAGGAGCTGGTCAGGAACTGGCCAGGAGCGGACGGCGTTGAAGGAATCTCAAAACTTTTCCAACACACAGCACCGCGGTCTCTCTACCGTGTAACGTCGCCTCCGGCTTGTCCCCGAATATGAAAGTAACGGTTACGTCGCCGTGCGGTGTGTGTCGGTGATGAAGTGGATGCCGCTGACCGCTTGGAAGGAAGGAAAGTTGCGAGAGGAAAAACTTATGGAATGATGCCCGAGCGACTGCATCCCTCCCTCCAAAGTTCAGCTAAGGTGGCTAACGTTAGCTAGCGCTGCACTCAGCTTCGCTAACTCTGATGTGAAAGTTTGGATACACGTCTGTCCATCCATTACCACAAGTACTGTCGTTACACATTACCTAATGTGGTGGAGAAAGGCGTGAGGACATGTAATGCTCGTGGCGGACTGAAAGCTTTCATCCTTGGCTTGTTACCTCAGCCCGGACCGGGTTACAGTATCAAGCTAATCATTTTAGCCAAGTGGAGCTAGCTTACACACAGCTAGCTAAGTGTCAAGTTAAGTAGTTAGCGTCGGTTCAAATTGAGAAATGACATGACACACACGTCCCGATCGCCAGCTGCTCTCCAACATGAAAAGACTGCAGTATTTTTAAACTTTTCAGCTAACTGAAGACGTTTGTAAATGGACCAGTTGAGTAGTATTAAAGCGTGCTGGATACTAACGTTAAAGTTACTTTAGGAGCTGTGAATAGATGAGAAAAGGAGCGATAATAACCCTCATGACCATAGCATGAGAAGGTAATAACGGAGCCATCATTGTCATCTTGAGTCGTGGCTGTAAAAAATAGATAGAAATGGCAATTTACAGCGTTAGCAAAGACCTCTGCTGACTCTGGACCACTTTGACAAGCTGTGTGACCTTTTAAGAAGTTGGTTTGAGTGATGTAAGTGACCCCAAGCCACTCAGTAATAGCCCTGCATTTTTTTTTGTTTGGTCACATCCCTGCCTCCTTATCAAGACTTTCTGCAGTTTGGAGCCTTCCTGCATTACTGTCACCATTGTTCATCATCCACATCCAGAGGGCCTGCATCTCGGATTAAGTGGAGAGTGCTATAATGAAGGTGACGGTGACATTTGGGCAGACAGGTGTGGTGGTGCCCTGCAAGGAGGGGTGGACTGTGAGGGACCTCATCCAGCAAGCCACGCAGAGATACAGAAAACTCCTGGAACAGGTACCATTCATGTGTTTGTGTCTGTCCCCAATAACATTTTATTGACTTCGAAGCCTCGATGAGAAATATTCAAAGGTATTCAAAGCTCTGTGGTGACCTGTTCTTTCGCCTGTCTCCATCTCCCCTGTTTCAGTGTCTGAGACAATGCTGCTGTCGCATACACATCTCTACACACAACAAACAGTGATATCCCTCTCAGAATAGCTAGTAATAATGTTGAACATGACTAATGAATAATGTTGAGGGATTATTCCTTATTTCATGGGCTAATTTGGGATTTATGCATTATTATAACATATATTATCCAATACTGATTTGGAGGTTGATTACCATGGCAGTGGCCGAAGCTTCGAAGCATTCAGGTCAGCTTTAGTCCTAACACTGACAGTTAGACTCTTGTGAGAATAGGCAATGTTGTGACACAGAATTGTATGATTTTGGTATAGCTGCTCCAAATACAGGCAACTGCATTTTTCATTATTGTTGTTATTATGATTTTGTACACACAAATATTCACTCAGTGCACAAACATTGGTAAAACGTTTTTGAGAGATATGTCGCCCTAAAATACAAACCAACATATCAGTTGTTTGAATATTGTTGTTTTCCCAAAGATACTCATTTTTTGAATAATTGCAGCCATTTTGGAGAGATGACACATGTATCCAGTCAGGACTGGGTATTTCTTGTGATGTTTTGTGACTGATACCAGTACAATACTAGATTTTTGTTAACAAAACAACACTTGCTAGGGATGTCAACCGATTAAAATATTTAATTGTGATTAATCGCGGGATTGTGCATGATTAATCACTAATTAATCACACATTTTTTATCCGTTCAAAATGTGATTTAAAGGCTGATTTGTCAAGTATTTAATAGTATTGGGCAGATATGCTTTCCTTATGCAAATGTATTTATATATTTATTATTGTAAATGAATTAACAACACAAAACAATGACACACATTGTCCAGAAACCCTCACAGGTACTGCATTTAGCATAAAAAATATGCTAAAATCATAACATGGCAAACTGCAGCCTAAAAGACAACAGCTGTCAGTGTGCTGACTTGACTATGACTTGCCCCAAACTGCATGTGATTATCATAAAGTGGGCATGTCAGTAAAGAGGAGACTCGTGGGTACCTATAGGATCTATTGTCATTCACATATCTTGAGGTCAGAGGTCAAGGGACCTCTTTGAATATGGCCATGACCTTGCAAGAATTTAACACAGATTTGGAGCGTTATTTAGCCTTCTTTGCGATGAGCAATTTTGACATGGTACCGATGGATTCTTTAGGTTTTCTAGTTTCATGTCATATCTGTATCCTCACTCTAGCTTTATAACTCAGCCCGCTGCAACCTCCAGGAGATCGACTGTGCTAATGCGTTAAAGAAATTAGTGATGTTAAAATGAATTTGCGCTATTCTCCTGTTAACTTTGAGAGCCCTAATGTTTACATTACGGTTTTTGATGCTTCCTGTTCAAAAAAGTACTATGATTTGAAAGTTAACTGTCTACTGACATCATGGCAAAATGTACTCCCCTTATACATCACCGTACAAGGCAGTTATGGTGGATGTTTCTTTCATATAAATGCAGCTCATTCGTCTGAGTGGCAATCACAGTGGTTTCAGGGTAAGTTTCATTTTCATAGATACCAAATAGTCCAAGAACGTGAACAAAAGCATGAACAAATGACTCATTTTGAGTCTATTTGACCTTCGAGCCTTCAGTTTGCTACATTGTTCATTGTCAGAAATAGTTTTGTAATAAAGTGTTAAGATTTTTATGAACTCGAAAGACTAAGAAAAGAGGCAAGATAACTTTTTATGAAACAGCACTTTCATAACATTTGAGGTTTTTCCCTGAAGTCATAAAAGGGTAATGGAATGCTCTGTCATTTTTATATCATGAAAGGGCCATATGATTTTCACATCCCAAAGTCTTGGGAAATTAGACAAAGCCATGGAGGTCCAGTTCTCCATAATTGCTGTATAAAAAATTAAAAGCATATCTGATGTGAATTGTGATGGTGCAGACAGGAGCAGGCACGAGTCGTTTCCACTTTAGTTGTGAGTGTAAAAATGCAAATGACTCCCTTCTTGTGATTCCTTTATAACTGCTGTTGATTCCCCGCGCTGCTCTCAGGGCAGGAACCTCGTGACCCCCATCAAACCACCAAATCTTCTCAGTGACTCTCTTCATATTGGCTCCATTATTCAGAGAGCACACCAGTCATATAGCTAGATAGCCTCAGTTGTGATTGTAGGGGGAGATGTTGAAGATGTGTGTGTTTGTGATTATGTGGGACAGACATAGAGACAGCACTCGTTGGACTCATTTTTTCTACCCTCTCTCTACTTTTTTGCCTCTTAATCTACTTTCATCTACCTGTATATCAGCCACTCTGTGCTCCTTGTGTTTTCCACCTTCATCTTATTTATCATCCCTTTCTGCTTCCAAGTACATCACCTCTTCACCTTCCACATAGCCAGAAGCTTCGCTTCCCTATCATTTGAGCTCTTCTTCCTCTTTGAACACTTCCTCCTTCACCTGCTGTTCTGCTTTATGATGATTCTGTTCCACCTCGAAGCAGACATGAATAGTCTATGTTTTACATGTTTTAAGTCTCTAAACCAACAGGATGGGCAACTAGGTGTATAGGCAGGACAAATGTTTTCATTTAACGCTGAATGAACCGTGCACACCGACTGTAAACGCTCCGCTCTCTGCACAGTGATTCTGCTAGTTGCTTGTTCTTTGACGCCAAATGCTCTGCCATCATCTTGTCTATTAACTCTCTCGTCCCTCTCTTGCTACTCTGTGCTGACAAAACTTTCAGTATGTAGCATCGTCCAACTATGTATTGATAAAATGGCGAGGATACACAAAATTGAACTAACAGGTTTTATTTCTATAAAAAGGCAGCGACAGAGTGTTGTTGGAGAATATATACATGTTTAACTGACCCTGACAACTGTTTAAGTGTTGTATTGTTCACTGAAGTTATGTGGTGTGTTGTTTGCTTAATTTTGTATGGATGCTCATGATGTTGTGCCCAGAGCTGAAAATCTGAAAATGCAAACTAAATGTCAAAGTTGGAAAAAAAATAATAAACACAGCGACAGCCTGCCCACACAGATACTACACCAAACAAATAACCTGTACTGACATCCCTGGTCTGAACCAAAAAACACACACTAATGTCGGGGGCGAATTTAAATAAATGAATGAATTTTAATTTGACTTTAAAAATGATAAACAAAAGCTTATTACACACCACATTGCGGTGCAGTTTATTTCAGGTCTAACACAAGAGCAGCATCATTTTAGGGCTTATTAATGATCTCTACGAGGCAGACTGAGTGCTCCAGGTGTGTTTTCCTGCAGCAGCGATGTGTGTAATGATGCATCTCCCTGCTTTATCGATTAGCTCTAGGAGTGTTTAAGTTCTTTGTTTCCTGTATGTGTGAATGAAATGCATTGTTAATCACATGCACACTGTGTTGGCCTGCCCTATGCCTCTTCGTCTTTCCCTTCTCTTCTTCCTCTGTTTTCTTTCTCTTCCTACTCTCTCCCACACCTTTGTCAGCACTGTGCAGTCTGTCCTCCTCTTACTGTTTACATTCCCCTCTGTATTTGCTGTTTTTACCTCTCCTTCCACCCTTATTCTTCCCAGTTTTTTACAGTTTTGTCTCCTTGTTTGACAGTTTAAATATTCTTCTTTTGTTTGTGTTCACTTTTTTAAAATTTTCTTTCATATTTCTTATTTCTTTCTTATTTCCTTATAAAATTTATAGCTGTATAGCATAGTCACATGTTTTAAGACAGGGTCATAAGTGTCCTTAGGAGGCAGTCCGTGAGCTCTGGCATCCCCTCAGTGTCCGTCCATTATTCCATTAAATAGGGATGAATAATATTTTTCACCTATAGGTCCAGAGAAAAGATAAGCGTACAGGGAGGAAAAATAATATGCAATACTCATACACAATTAGGAGGGAAGAGAGGATAAATATAGAAAAGAAATTGAAATAGAATACAAAAATAAATCAATAAAAATGAGAGATAAATTTAGAAAATAGATATAAAAGAATAAAAAATTAAATAATAATAATAATAAAAATAAATAAAATTTAAAAAAGAAAATCAATCAATAAATGAAATAAAAATAAAGCAAAACAAATAGTGATAATAAATCACAACAAATAAATAAATAACTAACTAAATAAATGGCAACAAAAATTAAGATAAGAATAAAAAAATAAATAAAATAAAAATCCCCAAGTTGTTCCATATTTATTTAGTAAGTACAATGAAGTTATTGGGGACCACTTAGATAAGAATACATACAGTATGTGCTGAGTTGTAACCTTGCAGTGATGTTTTCCATGTACTAAATCTCTTTAACCTTCTCCCTCTGTTGTGTTTTTGTGTTCACTTTTTTCATAACTCCCCTTTCACCTCCTTTGACCGCCTCCACCTCAACTTCTTTCTCCTCTCCCTCGCTCCTCCTCTCTGGGATGCAGAGTACGTATTCTCCTTAATTGCTTCATCTCATCCCCATTTCTCCTTGTATTTGTTTCTCTGTGTATTATTCTTGCTCTCTTCCCATCACTCAGTCATTTCCCTGCGACACTAATCTGTTGTAGCTGTGTAATTATGGCTGTTAATGTGTTCCAGGATTAGAAAGCCAGGATAGACTGTACGTATGTGTGTGTTGTAGAGCAGTCCGGTCCCTAATCCTCCCTCCCAGTGCTCGGCAAATCATGTTTTTAAATTGTCACAGAGACAGCTTGCGTTCTGTCTGACTCTCTCCCTCCTTACCCTCCTCCCTATCTGCTTCATCCTACTCAGAAAGTATGCTGCGTGTATTAAAAACATTTTTTTTTTAATCTTGCGTGTTCCTGCGCTGTAGCAAACTGACATTGTCAGTTATTGGCTGCTTTGTTAGGAGTTCCCACAGCGCTGCTTAAGAGGAGTTAACACTTAGAATAGGTATTAAAGCTACGTTTTAGTGAGGGGATTCTTGAGGTTTAGTCTTACATTGAGTTTCAGAGAGGATTTATTTTGTGTTTTAGTTGCATTGATCGTTTTTTTTTTTCTTTTAGATTGACATTGATCGCTGCTTAGTTATTAGAATTTGTATGGCTCTTTGTGTTACTCAGTATGGGACCAAAGGGGGGTAGAGGAGACATACTGTATATGGTTAGAAAGTGAAAGGCAATAAAAGAAAACTGAAGTCTTGCTTCACTAAATACTGTGTACAACTTTGAGTTTTGCTTATTTTGGTTTTTGAACATAAACATATTGGCTGATAATAAGCTGTTCAGTGGAGATGACCAAAATACAGGCCACAAGATGGACTGAAACACAAGCAATACACCCAGATTGTCATATTATTGGTTGATCATTTTTCACATCTAACCCTGATCTCAGTCATTTAATAGTTTATGTTTTTATTTATTTTTATTCACAATACAACAATTTGACCATACAGTTATGAAAGTGGTTAAATAGTACTAAATAATTTAGCCAAAAATAAAAAAAAAAAAACATATGTAATATTCTGATAAAAAGGTGTAGTCTGAAGCCTGATCTTACCATGTGTTTAATTTTTAATAAAGCGTTACCATTAGTCTGCCTAAAATAGCTGTGAAACACAACAAAAATCAAATGGATAAAAGAACCACAACATCATAAATCAGAAGGAAATACTCAAAGCAAAGCAGATCATAATTGTCAGCCCTCTCTCTATGTTGGTGAAAAATAAAGTATCATAAAGAAGCGCAGATATAATCAAGAAACAGCATCATAAATCAGAGACAGTAATTTGTCTGTGTTGGTCAATAATTGTCTCTTTTCAATTTGTTTTCAGTTTGTAAGACAATGTGCACAGTGCATTGGTAGGTTAAGCATATCCAGTTTAGGCCATGTAAGCCATATGTGACAATAAATTACCTCTTTTAGATAATTTTTTGACTTTTGCCTTTAGTGATAGTGATCGCTGAGAGAGAGAGAGAGAGAGAGAGAGAGAGAGAGAGAGAGCCATGATGTGAAGGGCCATGGGTTGGATTCAATCGCTGCCTAGCTACCTGCCTAGTTGCCTCATTACCACAACTTACCAACAACATGCATTTAAAACATATAAGACAGCTGGCATAGATAGAGCACAGGGGAACTGTTGAAGTGAGAAGTGTCCTCATACATCAGTCAGTCACTGTCCCTCAGACAGACGAATGTGTCATAATTGGGTTAATTGTCATTCACTAGTAAGTGATCTGTAAACCAAGTAGCAAAAACAGCTCACTGACAGCTATAATATGGAGTTACTAACTAACTACTAACTAACATTACTGAGTCTGTCCTCTCAGTCTGAACCAGGACGACTAACTAACGTTACTGAGTCTGTCCTCTCAGTCTGAACCAGGACTACTAACTAACGTTACTGAGTCTGCCCTCTCAGTCTGAACCAGGACGACTAACTAACGTTACTGAGTCTGTCCTCTCAGTCTGAACCAGGACGACTAACTAACGTTACTGAGTCTGTCCTCTCAGTCTGAACCAGGACTACTAACTAACGTTACTGAGTCTGTCCTCTCAGTCTGAACCAGGACTACTAACTAACGTTACTGAGTCTGTCCTCTCAGTCTGAACCAGGACTACTAACTAACGTTACTGAGTCTGTCCTCTCAGTCTGAACCAGGACTACTAACTAACGTTACTGAGTCTGTCCTCTCAGTCTGAACCAGGACTACTAACTAACGTTACTGAGTCTGTCCTCTTAGTCTGAACCAGGACTACTAACTAACGTTACTGAGTCTGTCCTCTTAGTCTGAACCAGGACTACTAACTAACGTTACTGAGTCTGTCCTCTTAGTCTGAACCAGGACTACTAACTAACGTTACTGAGTCTGTCCTCTTAGTCTGAACCAGGACTACTAACTAATGTTACTGAATCTGTCATGAAGCAGCTCTGACTCTGGTTCTGGTAGAGATGCGCCTTTAGTAACTTCAGACATAATTCATTCATTTAACTTTTATTTAAATTTCAAGGAATCATTGAGGACATGCCTTCATTTTCAATTATGTCCATAGCAAAATTAAAACTGAATTATGTTTTGTTAAAATTATTGTTATAATATTGTATCATAATGAGATCTTGAAGCCGATATCGTGTACCGTATCATATCGAGAGCTGAGTGTATCGTCACACTCCCAGCTAACACTCTTGATGGATGAACGTGGAGGCAAAGCAGAAATTTTGGTCTATATAGGGGAAAATGAGAATGAAAGAAAAAAATAAACAATAGTACTCAAGACAAATGCAGAGAGGAAATGAATAAACCTTTAGAAGAAATCAGAATAAAGATGATTCATGTAAAATGGGAGATAAGCCAGCACAGCGGGGCGAAGAGGAAGTTTGGCCAGAGAACGAGCGAGGGAGGGAAGCAGAGGTTGTTGTTGGAGGGGAGTTGTCAGGAAGTTATCAGCTTGTTGACAGACCTCTTAATTACTCTTGGCCAGACGTGTGCAGTTGTGTGTTTATGGATGCCTGTTTATGTGGGTTCAGGTTTAATTGGTGGCATTCTGTGAAATAACAAACTGGATCACAGTTGTCTCTCTAAAATATATAGACAGTACATGTTTATACATGTATGTACAGTATATGTTTGACACAGTGTTGTTGGTGAATGTCGTGTGTGGTCCAGATATGACCACAGGTATAGAAACAAACCTTTTGTAAGCTGACGGTGGTGAGTGTGCATACACTTGTCTTTGTCTACGTAAGGTGGATGTGTATGAAAGGGTTCCTGCCTATGTGGGTGTGTGTGCTGTATACTTTCATTAGCCAGGGCAGGAATGCTGATGAGGCGTGGCCAAACAAGCTGATAAAATCGTAAAACATCCTGGACCCACGCCAGAGCACAGACAATTATTTCTGGGAGGGAGGGAGGGGCAGGGAGGAGACGCGTGCCGCTTTCTCTGCAGACAAACCGCAGGAATGTGTTGATCCAGCCTGACACCTATTCTATTCTATTACTACTCTACGTAATCACACACATGCTCTCCCAAATTAGCTGACAGTCTTGCCACAGCTAGATCATTAATGTATTAGAATGAACGCCCTTGTATACAGATCATCCCGGTTGGTTAATTGTACTGTTTTACATGCCATATTAATCATCAAAGCATGGCTGCTCACCAGACCGTGTTAAGAGGTTAACCCATCCAAGTTAATGATGAATTCTGACTAGTTGTTAAAATGCTAATGAAGGCTTATTTTGAACAATCAAGATAACGTTGCCTAATTAGATGAGTGAAGAATCACATTGTGCACAGCTTTAAATGTGGAATGCTGAAAATGTGGTGAGTAATGGTAACCATGGCATTTCCACCAGCAATTGTCTTGTTTTGCTTTTCACAGACGACAAGCTTTGTTACTGCAGGGTCACAAGATGGGTCAAAAGAAGGGGCAGTTCAACTCAGATTTTGTTATTTTTCCACATAATAGAGTGGTGCAGGAGTGAGTCCTAAAACCTGGAAATGAGTGAGCATTTTAGCACTTCTGGTTCCCTCATCTCGATGTCAATTTTTAATGGGTTTTTGGAAAAATGCCTGAAATAAGGTCTGTGGTTAACACAAGCTCTAGAGATTTTAACTTTTTGTTCTCTGGCAAAAAATGTGTCCAACTTGAGCTTAGTGGTGGTGACAAGAGGCCATACGACCAGGGTGTAGTGTGTATGTAGATGTTGGCTTTCTACTTCTGCCGGTTGCATTTACACTTTAAAAATCCTAAAAGTGGGCTGCACAGTGCAGTGGTTAGCACTGTCGCCTCACAGCAAGAGGGTTGGAGGTTCTCCCCGGGTTCTCCAGCTTCCTCCCACAGTCCAAAGACATGCAGGTTAATTGATGACTCTAAATTGCCCATAGCTGTGAATGTGAGCATGAATGGTTGCCTATGTCTATGTGCCCTGTGATGGACTGGCAACTTGTCCAGTGTGTACCCTGCCCTCGCCCAGTGCCAGCTGGGATTGGCCCCAGCCCCCGCCGACCCCTAACGGGATAAGCGGTTGCAGATAGATGGAAATCCTAAAAGTGCTTATTTTCAGTAATAATCCAAAACCCAGAGGAAAAATCCCATTGGCTTTTATTCAAGGGAACCAGTGCGATGCTTTCTTCCAGGCTGGCCTACAACAATACGTCATGCAGCACTCAATTAAGTGCTGCATCAGTGCACACTGTCTTTCATATTATATTCGTATTAGTTTGTGGCAATAATACTTTACATTACTGGCATAATTGATAGGGTTGGGCTGCAATACACTGGTTGGGAGAAACCTCTCTTGTCTCATCACCCCAAAAAACACAGTAAGTTTCTAAGTTTCTAACAAACAAACACAACATGCACCTCTTACCCTCCTTCCACCTCTACTAAAAGTAGATTTCCTCCATGTTGCCCTCCTCGACTTGGCAGTAAATTGTGCAAAAACTGTCAGATACTGGTGACTCTGTTTGTCCGCAACATACAAACTTTTTTGTAGACTACAAAATCTACCAGGCACTCCATAGATTACCATTGTTTTTTTGGCTGATGAGTGAAGCAAATCTGGCAGCCACTTGCAGATTTTACCAGCGTTTGGCTTGTGGCTGATGCTTATTTCCAACCCCGAATGCAGTTCAAGTTGGATTTAGCACCGTGACGCCATCGGAACAGTTAGGCTACTTTTTAATTTGCCAGAATGTGTCATAATGACAAATGCCGGTTCAGCTGGTTTGCATAAATTCAAACTGGTGTAAGCTTGTACACCACACCAGACTGGCAAACCTGGAAATCAACCCAGCTCTTATAACTGACCTGCTTGATGAAACTGGGATAATTCCAGACCTCACAATTTTGCCTTATTGGACATTAATATTGGAAATCTCACTTTTTTGAACTGCCACAGACTCAACCTTTTGCAGTATTCATCTGCAGTTCAGAGCGGATGTCTTTCACATTCTGTGTCGGCAGCAGAGTTCGCTTGAAGTTAGCTGTTTTGTACCCAAGTCCACTTCTTTGCACCGCCTCCAGTTTCAAACAGCATACATACCAAACTCTTGTGTCAACTGACTAGAAAAGCTTACTGTTCTGTTCAGAGATAAAGAACGGGGGAGAGGTGGGGGGTAAAACACACACCTGACAACACTGAATAACATACATAGTGTTGTAGTTCTGGTGGGATTTTACTACAACCTAATTATAATTTCTAGATCATGTCCTGAGAGTTAAATACCTAAAATGTCCCAAGATTATCTGTAATAGTATCAGGCAAACACTGTATTAAGTGCTAATCCCCCTGATTCTCAGATTAGATCAGTGTGTTTACAACTCTTATCTTCAGTCCTACAATATCGGAGTGTCCCTTTAGGTTTTTAAACTGCCAGACTTGGAGCCACAGGGTTTCTGCAGTTCACAATAAATATGTAACACATTATCGATGCACTCCCCCTGAATATCAGATTAGATCAGTGTGCTCACAGCTCTTATCGCTCTACCTCTCCATCTCTTGTCGTCTAAGCTGTGTGGCTTGCCTACTGTAACAAGAGATTAAAGGGGGTTGTTGACCTAAAAACAACAGCAGGTCACCAAAGACGTGAGGCTGCTGGATGCTGGTGTTCTGCAAAAACCTAACATCACTTTTACTGTTTTTTTTTTTTGCTCCTGTAACTAAAACATATATAATTTGGTTGTCCTGGTTCACATCTGCAGCGGTCAGCTTTAAATGCAAAGTGTTTCAGTGTGTTTCCACTACATTATGCACCGACAGGGACATACTGGTAGCTGAAATTAAATAGATAGGGATTTAGAGCATTACAGATTCTAATGGTAAGATGATATAGTGTTGCAACTGCCAATTCATTGATGCATTTCTTATGTATTTTTTTATTTATGAAGAAAATGTTAATAACAGTAAATGTTGTAGGCAATTCAAAGTGGTACAAAAAAAGCTTATTTAATCATCATCCTACAGATAACACTTAAAGGACCCACTCTTACATCTGGCGCAAAGCGCGCACAGCGCAGCACAACTGTCATTGCTGTTTTCAGACCGGCTTGTCATTTTCACGCCCAGCGCCCCCGTAAGTGTACGTAGCAAATGTATGTGTCGGTTCGTTGATATCTTGAGGCAGCAGAAAGCAATTGTGTTATTGACCGGCAAAAACCTGGTCTAAGTAGTAGCAGTATATTCCTGCTATTTAAAGGGCACATTATTCAGATAGTAAGATGCATCTGCATAGGCAAGTTCACAACACGCACAACCTCTGCTTATTACACAGGGACATGCAACAGCTCTCCTCCTATTCAGTTAAACAGTGTCGGTGCTAGAACGATGTTTTTATGTATTTATTACAGTATTACAGAGTTAGAAACATCCTAAATGCACCATAGACCATGCACATAATATCTTTCATCTCTCTCTGCTCCTCTCTTTATAAAGCTAAAAGAACATTACATAAAATACTCCTATTTCTGAGTGGAAATACCGTCACTTTGACAGATTATTATTATTAGTAGTAGTATTAGTATTAGTATTCAGCACTTTGGCCTATACCAGGGGTGGGCAATTATTTTTCCTGGGGCCACATGAGAAACCCAGATTCTTGCTGGGGGCCAAACAAATACTGTCAGACGTAACCTCTATTTTATCACTATAGAAAACATACTGGGCACTTATTTTTCAGTATTTATTATGCTGAAAATCACTCCAAACAGCATATTATTAAGGAAATTACGCTATATACAGGAGTTTCTGAACCACACAGGACTGACTGTTTTGGGTTGTAATGTTTCCATTAACAAAACTTAACATTTAACTTAACATTAACACTTACATTTAACTTAACATTAACACTTACATTTCCTTCTTTCGTTGCATGCAGCTTTGTAAAAAGTCCATGCTGCTTTAGTATCTTAGCTAGCAGCCCTTCGGCTGTCCTCTCCTTCTCATCTCCAGATAGGTTTCTGTATTTTTTTGCATGTCTCAAAGTGACGGTTCAAGTTGTATTCTTTGAATACAGCCACGTTTGTTGCAAACTAAGCTCACAGCTTTACTGCCAACCTCCATGAAAAAATACTTAGAAGTCCATGACTTATTATAGACGTGCAAAAGAAAAGCTATTTTCTTTACTGTTTTTTTTTTTTTTTTTTTTTTTTAAGCTTTGTAAGTAAAACTGTGTGGTCTGTCTGACACATCTCGGGGCGGGCAGAACCATCACAAGGGCTGGTTCCGGCCCACGGGCCATATAATGCCCTGGTCTGGCTTATAATGACAAGAAATGGAAAAAAACCTATGGCCTCTAGCTACTTTCATGCTCTGTTTATTGTGTCTATTGTGTATGTGTTAAGTGTCCTTGGGCTTCTTGAAAGGCGCTATGTAAATCCAAGTTATTATTATTATTATTATTATTGTTAGAAAAACAAGCACCTTTACATTTGTGATTGTATAACATCACATGACAAGAAAATTATTGACATTTTGCTTGATAAATGACTTATATGGTTATTGTTGTAATATGATGAATTGGTAATTATTTTGGGACCATGCACCTCTAAGGCACAATATGGACTGAAATAAAACAAATGTACGGTCTGCCATGTGAACTGCACTGCCCACAGAGCACCATATAGGCCCGATGTGGTGACAAGAGTGGGCTTTCTTGATAAAAGACATTTTTCTTGCTTGTGAGTTCACTTAATAGATTATCAGCTGGGAGGTAATATTTGACTGTAAGCAAGCAAATGAACATGTTTCTCTGAATGCTTCTCTGTAGTCTTGTTATCTGTTCAGAATGTAAAACACGGTGGAGTTTATCATGTCTTTTTGTTGTGCAGTGACTCACTGTTTGTGTGGGGATGATGGATTGAGGACTTGCCATTAAACCAGTGTAGACAAAATCTAACACTGTTGGGACTCATTGTGAAGCCCAAGCGGTAATAAAAACACTAGTCTGAGATGTTATGTGTAAAGCTGAGGGCAGAAAAGATACAAAATAATTTAACATGACACTTTGGCACTAAAATATCCCATAGTAATCATAAAAACATTCACACGTGTTGTCCCAGAGTTAATATGCCCCCAAACCCTGATTGATAGTGCTCAAGGAAGATAAACACTGCAGAAGAGAAAATAAAACAATGTAAACACAATATTTGAAAATCTCTCTCTCTCATACATCTGGCCTGGGCGTCAGCCAAGTCAACAATGGAGTCATACAATGAATCCAAGCAGAGAGGAGGGAGACAGAAATGAACAGTATAAACAGCCACATTGTCAGAGTGTTGTGTAACAGTGATGGTTAAAAAGTCTTTTTTGAGACATAATAGAAAAAGGTTATATTTAACTTCGGGATAAATGCTTTATCTTAAGGAAGCAAACACAACCATGTTTGTAAGTTGCATTATTTATCATCTGGCACTAATTTACAGTCAAGACTCAACATCAAACATGGTATGTTTTTCTCATGTAACACGTAAACAAGTAGACCATATCTCAGTTCAGTTATCAAAGAAGTACAATGTAATTGAAGTCTGGTAAATAACAGTGGTTTTACCATAGAATAGGTGTGCCATTAGTCAAGGCAACAAGTGTAGCCACTCAACATTTCAAATTGCAATTTGTTTTATTTGCCATTTTTGTGTTATTCCAAACCGATTAGGAAACATTGGAGGTAGGGATGCTAAGTTTGAAAAATTTTCATAGCCAATAACCGACCCTCATTAACCAATAAGTAAGCGTTAACCAACAAGATTTGTGCCTCGCATATAGCGGTGTGCCAGCTGCAGTATATGAGCACAACAAACTGAGTTTACTGTCAGGGAATCTACTGTTGCAGCCACGGTGTTGGATTCACTGTTTCCAGTTGACCATCTGGGAGCATTAGCAGCCACAGCGCTGCGTTCACTGTCTCCAGGTCATCGTGCGGGAGCGTCAGCAGCCATGGTGCTGCGTTCACTGTCTCCAGGTCATCCTCCGGGAGTGTTAGCAGCCACGGTGTTGCATGTAGTGTCGCAGACATGCAGCCACTTTCCCAGTAAAAGTCTCCACCGCACATTTAGTTTAGTTTAGCAGGTTGTCAGCTGTGTGTCTGCCCAGATTGATGATAGTGATTGTCTGACAAACAGCGTCTGTGTTTGTGCTACGGTAACAGAATCTAGCCCTACTGGAGGATTCGTGCCCACTGTAGCGTAACTTCAGTGAGTTTCCGACAGACCGTGTATGTGTTGGCGGTGAGTGTGGGTTTGTTGGTGTTATAGCTGTGAACGTAGCTGTAGCAGACAGTGAGTGTACAGTTTGTTTGTTGTTGAATAAATGCTACGAGGCTACAAGCTACAACTCCTCAGCTGGAAGTCCAGAGCCAACTTCCTGTATCTGCTCCAGCTGTCTCTTAAGGTGTACTCTTAAGGTGGACCAGCTTTTCTCCTTATATTGACAAGCTGCTCCTTGCGTTTTTCTCAGGTTTTTAATTACTTGTTAATATTTATTTTAACCATTTAACTGATAACATTAATCTTAGTAGGAGGACAACTGAGACTGATATGACCTATATACAAAGCAGAACCATCACACAATAACTACAGAACAACTTGACTCTTGAAAAAAAGTCTTTTAACTTAAAGCATTCACCAGTGAAGTTGTTCTTTCAGAACATTTCTGTGCCTATTAGCCTTAATGAACAAAGTAAAGTTGCACATCAAACTTCTGATCTGCTTTTAAAAAATCTATGGTATTTTTTTCTGCTGGTTTATTGATATATATTTGAAATAGAACTGCAACGATTCAGTTATCTGTTAACTATTAAATTATTGCCACTATTTTGGCAATCGATTAATTGGTTTGAGTAATTTTTAAGAATTATTGATTAATAGATTATTGAAAATGAATATCTTCTCTGCTGGTTTGTTGTTTTGTTTATAAAATATAGTGGCAACAAATAATCAATTAGCTGTCAACTATTAAATGAATTGCCAGCTATTTTGGCAATCGTTTAATTGGTTTGAATACATACAAGTCCAAATTTTCTGATTCCAACTTCTTAAATGTGAATATTTTCTGGTTTCTTTACTCCTCTGTGCCAGTAAAAGAAATATGGTTTAGCTGTGGACAAACAAGACATCAGAGGGTGGCATCTTGGACACTGATCGACATTTTTCACCATTTTGTAACATTTTATTGACCAAAATTAAAAAACATAATCGACAAGATTAATCAATAATGAAAATATGGTTATTTGTAACTCTAATTTAAAACAGATCCGAAAGAAATACAAATCTCTAACCAGATCTCTTTTATAACTGTATGAAGAAACTAATCCACTATATCAAATTATATAAAAAGTGCTATTAAGTAATTTATTGTTGAGGGTTTTGAAGCAGAGCTGATTGTAGTGAAGGAGCTGTTATTGACATTGAGACTTGCAGTGATATCCAGGGACACAGAGCGCCTTGCTCCATCGTACCCTCTCCTTGATGGGAGTTTTTGAAAAGCATTGACAAGCACCTGACCCTGAAAGAGTGATTTAATGGAGCGGCACCCTGTAACGCTTTGAGTCATACCTTTCCTCAGGCTGTTTGTGATTTTGTATGTGTTTGTGCGTGCGTATAGTGTGTGTTGTCTCAATGTGTTGTTGAACAACCAGCTCTATGTAGTCAGCTGTCCGGTGCAGTGTCGATGTCATTAATCACAGACCCAACACGGCGGAGTGAGGGAGTGAGGGAGTGAGGGAGTGAGGGAGTAAGGGGGTGAGGAGGGAGACGGAAAGGGCCAGGCTGGAGCTCTGTACGAGGCACCAAGGGGAAGATGTGAGGAGGAAAGAAACAAAGAACAGGGCAGAAATGGATGCAGGAGATGGACAGAGATGGGTAGAGAAATGAGGAGCAGAGGGAAGGAGGTGGTGACCAGTCCTGGAGACCTTTTGCCACTCATGCCATTCTGCATCAGCAACAAGATGAAACTGCTTTTCTGCATTTTGTGTTTTTGATCATTCCTCTCTGTATTACACCTTCATCGAATATGTCATTATCACAGGAAATTCATCACACTGAGAGAGTAAGATGTCGCGTTGTTTGCACGATCCTGTTTAAATCAATCAAAAATAAAACCCATAATATCCAGAGCATTCATTTTATTTGCAATGGAAAGTCAAGGCTTCTGTCTTTTGTGTCCTCACGTTGTACACACATGATGACTTCACTGCCTTACGTTACGTTTGGTACAAAACACAAAATGAGCAGTGGCGCCGGAGTGTTGCCCTGTCGGCGGCGGTGGGAGACACTTTTACGCAACGACAGTGTCACTGTTTACAGGGTCCCAATCAAATCAATGTAAAAATAAAAACCATAGTGGCTTGAGCATTTATTGTTTTTGCAAATGGCTTCTGTCTTTCACCATTACGTTATACACTCGTGAGGACGTCATTAACTTATGTATGGACTGAAAAACATACAACTTATGGGGGGGGTCAAGAAATATTTTGTTCATGTTTCAATATTTAGATTTTTTTTAGATCAATTTGTTTTGTGTGTTTATCTAGTAACATTTTATGAAAAAACATGTCAGATTTTAATTTTTTTTTATTTATGACACAATTTTGCTGCTTTTTGACTTACATAACCTTTTAGCTTAGGTTGCACACAATTTAGGGATATGAAGCATTTGTAGATACTCCAAGAAATGACATCAAAATACCAAAACCATAAAGTACAAGATGGAATATTAAAAGTGGATAGACTAAGTGAAGTGACTGCAGGGAAGTTTCAGGGCTTGCACTAGTCTGAATAATATCCATATTAATGATATACAATATGTTACACACTTGATTAGCTTTTATTAATTTACAATAACTGTTTTTTACACCATTAACCATTAGTATAGTCATCATCATTCTTTAATTTTTTTAATGTGATGGTGATAGGTGTGGGCCTGTAAGTATATACAATAAGTACTATAAATACTACTGTAAATACTATAAGTAAAGAGAGGGTGGTCAACAGGTATCAGGTTTATTCACACACTAAGTTGCTAATTTGTTGTGTGTTTTAGGAAGGAGATTTCCTGGTTCGGACTCACCATGTTGAATACTGTGACGGGGGAATCCTGGACCCTGATGATATACTCAGTGATTTGGTGGAAGACAAGGACAAGGTAAGAATCTCTCCATATCATGTTTTGTGTATATCAGAGTAAATACAGATAGTTTTACCTAATTTTCTTCAGAAAAACAGACATTGTGAACAAGGAGTTAAGTGGTTTAATGTGACTTTAAGCTGACCACAAACAGCCGTGTAACATTTATCTTAGTTAATACCCGTGAAGTGAAACTAACACGTGTGAGGTCAGACTTAAATAGCTTTTGATTAAAATGGCTTGTTTCCTGAATGACCAACAGTAAGCAGAGTACACAGACATGCATGTGACTAACCCAAAGGTCCAACTAGCCAGTCCACAAAGAAGAAAATCCAAGTGCAGCACAGCTACAAAATCAGTGTATTTACGTCAACCATCTTTATCCCTCAGTCCTTTTGATCCTTCTAATATAACGAGTGTAATCCTTTTGATTTATACCTATTAATTAGTCCCATTACACTGTGCTTATATGAATGTGTGAGCAGGTATCTGTGTGTGTTGAGCAGCCTATAAGCCACTCCCTTGGATAGGATATTGCCTCACAAGCAGAATTCAAAGGGAAAAGGTTTTAACTTGCCTTCAGCGTTAGGCAATGTCATTAGCAATTCACTTTTGGAGACTTTGCAAACTCAATCCATATATCCCGTTTTTCTTATTTTTCCCTTGAGGAATGTGTCATTTTTCATTTTCCTCTTTGGAAAGTCTATTTTTTTTTTTCATACTGTCACATAGACGCCGGCATTATTGGAATGTGATAAATGGCTTAGATTAAGGGCTTTTTGAACCATGACTTAGGACCTTAAATAAAATGTGGAACCTTCTCTCGGTGGCTGTGCACATTAAAACAGTATCAACATGTTTTAATGAGCCTGTGTCCTATGGTGAACTGAATTTTTCATTTAGGTCACAGCTTTAAAAAAAAAAAAAAAACCTACTGGCTAGAAAATGTAATGCACAGTATATTTCTCTGTCCTCGGCTCATGCTGTATGCCTTTAAGGATGTATAAATACTGCAGATTTTCTGAACTAATTAAGAACAAAGTTGCATTGGTTGGCACTTTCTCTCGGGGCTGTAAGAACCTTTGGGAGGAACTGAAGTGATCTCTCTCGTTCTCTAAACAGGACTCAAGCCTCAGTTCATGTCAAAATATTCATCATTATGGTTCAGATCTTGTCTTTTAGATCTTGTGAACAAAACGATTTTGTTCATGAGTATAGCTAAATGAAAAAGACGCAAACCTGCCTTCACATAGACCTCCTTTAGGGATGCACCAACACGTGACGTCTGATATCGGGCAGATACTGACTCAAATAGCTGGATCAGATACTGGTGACAATTGAGCCGATCTATTCAGTTCTATATGTATGTGTGTATGTACTATATATATATATATATATATATATATATATATATATATATATATATATATATATATTAATTCCTGCTGTTTAATTTTTTGACCAATTTGTTGCTGCATTAAAAAGTTTTACACTTGAATTAATAATTTCTATTAGTTTTTAAGATCTTTTAGAAAATTTATGGTGTACTACATATTGTTTTAATGATAAACAACAATTCAATAAATGTATATCTATATGAATTTGTTACAATTTGCTTTTCAAAGTTAGTAAAGTAGTGTTTATGTAGATGAGCAGCAGATATGCTCGAACACCGGAGCGATGGTGTCGTGACGCGACGTGCAGACGTTCTCGTCCACCTGTTTTTCAGGGCGCGATGGTTGTGCTCCGAGACAAAAGTAGTTTAACTTTTGAGACACTGCAGTGCTCACCGCATGTCATGTCATGTCAGGTCAATCACAGATTGCAGATATCTTTTGTTTCTTTTGTAAATATCAGTCTATAGTAAATATATGGAGGAGAAGTTTAGTGCAGGCTACCCAGAGCTTTACATCTGTCCCATGGACATGGAAACTGGCTGACAGATCGAGCAGTAAAGCTGCTATGAGGGATTTACAGTGCTGGAAATCCATTTTTGTTTGTTTTGACTTTATTTAGTTTAGTCAGTAAGGGTTTTGCTGCTAAAGTACCACATCTTCATCATCGAAGCAAGCAGGTTTTGGTTGCTTAGTAATGGCTTGCGTGACAGTACCGCACCCTCCGACAAACCTTGGATGAGAGGATGAAAGTGGTGCAGCTGGCGTCTTCCATATGTTTTAGACACGGCGTGTGAACAACCCCAGTCACTTCCACACAGTGAGACCTACAGCTCATCTATTAAATCATGATCAGTACTCGGTATCAGCTGATACCCAAAGCCCAGGTATCGCTATCTGGAGTGAAAAGTTGGATGGCTGAGTCCCTAACCTGCTGTAGAAATGTGATTAATGAGAACTATCTCCACAGTAAAGATAAGAAATAATATCCCACATGACAATTTTAAGAAGTTTTTGTAGTTTAGATTGTTCTCTCTGCTGGGTGAGTTTTCCTGATAAGCTCTAACATCTCAAAGTGTGTATGTGTGTTGGGGGTTACATGACACACTAAGCTGCAGCCCAGGGGCCATATGACTCTGTGACAGGTTCAATAACATAGTCAGGAGACCAGTGACTGACCTAGGGGATTACTATTATGAGAGCCTGTTGCCATGGTGTTGTAGAGAGTCATAGAGCAGTGCACCGGTTCGGCTGTTGTCACTTCTCTGTGCCACTTAAAAAATACACAATGGAATGGAAGAAGTACTGTCCAGCCATGGCATGCACACTACTTTCTGCTAACAAACCCACAATGCAATGCTCCATATTTTATAGAGGTGAGTGAACAGTGGAGCGACGCAACACTACACCTGTCAGTGGTGATGCAAAATGATGGAGATCTAGTGTCCGTTTACTGTTCACTACATAGTTAGCTATTGAGTGTCGATAAAGGGAAGAGTGAATGAGAGAGCAAGGGAATGATTTTGGACAAATGTACTTTTTAAGGGTTTCCAGGGCAGTTTGGCCACATTTGGCACAAAGCCACATGCCCCTGCTTCCAGGAGGTGGTGGTTTGTGATGTTATAATGGAGATTAAGTGTCCAGCAAGGGTAGCTACAGTTGATGCCAGCCAAAGATATGTATTTCCCCTTTTGAATGTGCACCCTTTTACCTTAATGAGATGGCAATTTATCTGAATAAGCACCCTGGTCACTTTTACACAACGGCAATGTTAGGGTCGGGCCTAATAACATTTTCATATCACTTTTTAGATGGCAAGTCTGAATTAAATGATGTAAGATTAACGCAGAGGCTGCAGCAGCACGAGGTAAACCGTATAGTACAGAGAGAGAAGGCAGTAACTTTACGAGAGTCATGTTTTTAAGATCATTGTAATAAATATATATTCTCTCAATCTTGATCTCTATGCACAAAGAAAATAAAATCAGTTTAATGAACTAGGAAATGCTGTGACAGAGCTAATTTTAAGTTGTTGAGGAGGTTCTTTTTATAACACATCAGTCTATAAAAAGTATTTGGCCATCGAGATGCGACCGGGGCAAAAAAGGTTCAGAATCACAATCAAATGCAAACATAAATGGACACATTACCGTTCAAATTCACTTCAGTACGTACATCAGTAACTGTGCAGTCACTGTTTAAATGCACGTCAGTATGTATGTCAGTAAGTCAAAGCATCACCGGCAGTCGGTTTCTAACTGGCTTCTAGTCAGATTATGATTGTTTCTGTAACTTCTGCTGACTTTTAATAGGCTTTTAACAAGGAAACTGAGTTACAGCTGAGTTATCAAATGTGCTCTCAGTGGCCACCAGTCTGGAGCGCTCCACTGCTAAGAGCTCAGCTCACTCTGAAAATTCACTGAGGAAGCATTGAGTTTAAAAAGAGAAGTGAAATGATGAGATAAGCACTGGATCATTTGAATAGCAGATCTAGAGGTAAAGCTGGTTTAGCAGGTTTCTGTATCGAGAGTTATAATAACTGTAAATGTGTGTGTGTTGTATTTATTGACAAATTTGGCATTTTTGTCCTGATTGTTACCTGAACTTTCTCTCCTTATGTTCACTCAAGTAACTTTTTGCTCAATACTGTATGGCATTTAAATGCAGTGAAACTGAACACTTTAGCAGCACAGAAACCAAATATAAAAGCACATACATACTACAAAAATACACAATTCAATACTGGGATCAAACAAAGTGCCTCACACTAATTCCCCAAAACACACATATGGTGAGGCACACAAACACATACACACACAGAAGTAAAGCGAACAGAATGATACCCAGCAATACACACTTCTGAGCACCAGAGATTGCATATGAAATGAAAGTGTGAAATATTCATTGGATTCTGAAGCGAGGCTCTCATAGTATTACTGAGCTGAGATGAATAAATGGCTCCTAATCCCAGATGAGTGTTTTACTGTAGCCAGACTCCGACTGCCTGGCTTTAGGTTTATAACCACAAAGAAAACAGAGACGATTTCTGAGGTCTGCTGAAGACAGAGGTCAAAAACATACAGTTTGGCTGAAATAGACCCAAGTGATGCATTTGAGAGAGAGAGAGATAGTTGATAGTTGATATTTATGTATCAACTGTGAAGAAGTGTATATCTGTATATCTCTATATACTGTACTTGCTATCTCTATATTAAAATGCTGCAGTATACAGTAATATAACAATAGAAACAACCCAAACAGCTTGAAGGTGGCACACTTACCTTAGTGTGTCTGATTAGAGGAATCATATCAGTTACATCCCTGTATTGTCATATCTATGCTTTTATAACAGAGCTGACTCATCTGGGACATGTTTAGTTTAGCTTAGCATAGCACAAAGCCCAGAAGCATAGGGAAACTGATAGCTTAGGTCTATCACAGATAGACTAGATTAGATGCTGCAATTTTTTTTTTTCTCCCAACAAACCAACACTAGAAAGTTGAGTGAGAGAATCAGAAATGTGTTTGCATTGGGGGGTAAAATATAAAAAACCAGGGCCTGTGATGAAGGCGTTGTGCAAGTGTAGCATGGTGAAAGCTGCCGTTTAACTTTGACAATAACTGCAGTTACATGCACAGCATATTCAGTTTTTGCCCTTATTCTAAAAAAAAAAAAAAAGACAGTATTCCTGCTATGCCGTTTACATGGCAAATGAAAATGAATAATCTACTAATGTTCCTGTTTACATTCAGCCATGTTTACCCTGCTGGTGGCAGACCTGTTCAACTGACACCTTCAACCACCTTCTTGAAAAGGTGGTGATATTTGCACATATCCAAAAACCTTTCATAAGGTTTAAAAGTTTTAGTGTTTCTCCTTTTCTTTTGTACATGCGGTCTCTTTTAGCTACAGTAGAAGGTAAAGAAAGCCATTCATTACAATAATAAAAACAAGCATCTTTTGAAGGAAACATTGTTCAGTTGCTGGACCCTCAACATGACCCCACCCCCACCTCAGAAATGATAGCAAGTGAAAGAGAATATAGGTAAAAACGGTATTTTTAAAGATATGAATCGGATGAACCGATATACCACCAACCCCACTCCCCACCACCTTTTTTTTTCTCCATTACCCTAATGTCTCCCCTACATGTTGTTTTTCAAGCCCACTCACAGCTTTATGCCAAAGAAAATGAAAAGTAAGCAGGAAGTATGGATTCCCATCAGCAGTTTCTATGTAGCTGTAAGTGTAATTCGTAATGTGTTTTTCCCATCTTGTTGCAGAAACAGCCTTACAGAGACCAGCATTTGTTGTTTGTTTAAAAGGTTAGCTGGTAATGAAGAGAGAGGAGGGTAACACCACTTCCTTGCATGATATTAATGTCTGCTGTGGGACATAAATAACATATACTCTTGATAAAACACACACACACATGCACCTTGTTGCACACATCAGTGTTAAAGACGTAAACAACTGAGACGATATTTCTGGTCTGAAGTGGAGCTTGATGCTTGAAACGTCACATGGTGGTAATTAAGTAGATGTTCATGGGAGCATTATCTAGTATGTGAACTCTATTTTTTCCATCTTTTGCATGTTCTTCTGTCCACCATTTTCCATTTTTTTCCATCAGTGTTAAACATAGATATTCCCTTTCAGGCATGCACACACATGATCACAGCAAGCATTCATTTACATTACTATTTTCTTTTTTATTCACTGATGCACACAGTGCATGCTATGAGTGTATTAACATGCAGAATGTGCATGTGTTTGTTCATACATTGTACATGTGCTTTGGACACACAGTAAGCTTGAAGGGATTGTTTGGGCCTTTGTAAGTGGGGTTATATGAGGTACTTATCCATAGCCACGCTTACCACCTACAGTAGATGATGGTAAGCGTGGCCCTACCTTGGAGAAGCAGACAGGAGTTACCGCATGCAAATAAAGCAATGTACTGCTGTGGATGAAGACATCAGCACAATGTATTTTAACCACCTAAAAGAAAGACCCTCCTAAAAAAATTGGCTGGCTGTCATCAGTTGGTTGTTTGCGCTATTGTGTGACTTTGGTTAGTTCGGATTCAACAACGCACACAACAGCACAAACAGTCTAATCCATCGAGGCAGCGGCAGACCATTTCTGCAAGGTAAAATTACAGTTTTCTTCAGTGGAGTCTGATGTCTTTGGCGATAGCATAGATGGATACTATGGCTCCAGTTAGGGCTGTCTGATGGCAAAGTGAAGTGGTGAAAATAGTCTAAATATAGTGCACATTCTAACTGATATTAATTTTTTTAGGTGGATCTTTCTTTTAGGTGGCTAAAATATGCTTTGCTTCTGCCCCTGCCCTCAGCAGTACATTGCTTTGCTTCTGTGCGGTAACTCCTATCTGGTTCTCCAAGCTGGGAGAAGGCTGACCGTCATACACTGAAGGTGATACACTGACTAGAAATAGCTCATACAACCTAACTTCAAAGCACCCAAACTAGCTCTTCAATGTAAGAGATCAATGTGCATAATTAAAAAACTACAATCAATCATCGGCCATGCAAAATAGCTCCAGCTGAACTTTGTCTTTTTAACACTTTATCACTACAGACAGTTATACACACCCAGAAGAGCTGGTTGATACGGTTGAATCAAGCACATTATTAATACAAATGTTTTTCAGATGTTATATCTTAATTTACAGACTTTAATTACAATTTGATTGAAATTAATAATTTTGCCAATAGATTTAACAAAATGATAACATAATAGGATCATATCATCATGATGCAATACCAGGGAAAAAAACTGTAATCCTGGATACCTGAAACACATTATCATGTTTGACCTATTTAAACACTCAGTGAAAGACTATTTGAACAAAGGTTGGCCTGGAAAAAGCTGGTAATTGTGCCAATCATTATTTATCCTATTGATAGCTAGACACACATGCAGAGAGCACGGCAAATGGTTGGATTATATTGCATCTAGGCTTGGGCGATATAACAAGATTATTGTTAGACACAGTGTTGATTGGTTATAATAATGGTCTTCACGTTGAATTCATGGATTTTATCAGTATATTGCAAGCCTTGTGGGCCTGAAATGACTCCCCGCCGGGTAAAGCATGGGAATTATGTATTTTTAAGATGTTTTTTAAACTAAAATGTGTTATATGAGTAGCAAACTGCTTTAAGGAATAACTCTAATAAGTGCGTAGGTTGTGTGGTTAATGTTAGCAAGTGTCAGTGTTTGGAGCAGCTGTAGATGGTGATTAACACATTTCATTTCCTGTATTCTTCACAACATAAGTCCGCCATTTTTTTTAGCTTTTATTATGAAGCAGTAAAATCAGGAAATGTTGGGTTGTCATCTGCAGCAACTTCACACAACTCCTATGCAGCTGAAAAGTGAAAGGAGATATTTGAACATACAAACAGTGAAGTCAGAGATTCAATTAGAAGCTTACAAAAGTACTGAAAGCTGAACACAACGTCTTTCTCTCTGGTCTCCTGGGGGGGGGGGTTACAAAGAACAAGGAGACCCAGAGAACGTGAACGAACGAAGTGATCTGTAAACTCAGCAATAAACAAGTCGGGACTAAAGATGGAAACGCCATAAATCTACACTCCTGTTTTAAAACTCACCATCAAGAATACGGCATTCTGCCTCCTTCCACTAAGAGCAGCCAGACCAATACTCCTCCCACGGTGAGCAATCAGCCTTCAATCAAAGGTAACAAAATATAAATGGTGGCGACACTGTATGAGGGAAGTTACTAGTCACCAGCTGATCAATCTGATGTATAGATCTCAGCATATCCTTGTGAAAAATAGCATTATGTATTGCAATATATGTGTCTCCAGTCCATAGATATTTCCTCTACATGCATCTCTCTTTAGCATTTTTTGGACGATAATGTCGTATATCATCTTTTTTTTTAAAGCAATATTGTTGAGAAATTCCAATGTCACCCAACCCTAATTGCATCCTTATTCAGACGTAGATACTATTAGCCTTTACCAGGACGCCCCGTTGCTTCTGCTTTTAGCAAAAGGAGTATAGTCACGAGTGAATGTCCTTCACTTTCCTCAAAGGCATTTTTGTATTGCCCCTTTTCCCACAGAATGAATCAGGGGATCCACTTTTTGCTGTGGTTTAAGATAGATCTCTACAGTAAATACCTGATTCTGAAACCCTGACATATCAGTATTGTTATTAGGAAAGGAAAGCAAGGCAGGTTTATATTTTCTTTTAATTCTTTAGTAATTGACACTGTACTGCATGCTGTTATGCAAGCTACTTTTCTGGAAAACTGTTTATAAATTACCTTGTTAATCCTGTTAAAATGCTCTTTGAATTGATCAATGTTGAAGCATGTCTGGCGATTATGCTGTCTGGCCGACTGATGAGATGAAACAACCTTAAACAGTCTGACTTGGAGACGTTAAGATGGACTGTTGGTGGACTCGAGCCAGCTCTGTGGGGAGTGCATTGTGTGTTTGTGTGTGTGTGGATTTGCACCCACGGGTGTATATGTTGGTTTTCCAGTCAGCCAAAACCATTTGCTGGAAAAGACAATCAGGCCAACAGTTCATCTCTTAGCTCCATTAATATTTAAATAATGTTCTCATTTTCTTTAACTTCCTTTCTGTTTGATTTCCTTTCTGTAATTCCTTTTTCTGTAATGACAACAAATTTAATTTAAAGTGGCTTTAAATTGTGCTAGGGAGTCAGAACTAACTATACTTTATAGGGCCCAGATCAGACAGTGTGTTTTAGCAGCATGGGAGGAGAGTGAAGCGTTTTGAGCGCTGCTTCTGCATCGCTGAGCGCCTCACGTTTATCCGCTCTCTACGCTTTGCATTTGCTCGGTCACTGCGCCTGGCGTTTATCCAATCTCTGATCCTCATGTTTGTCCGCTCTCTGCGCCTTACGTTTGGCCGTTCTCTGTGCTTCGTGTTGCTTTCGAGTATAAAAAAATACAACTCAGAAACGCAGAAAAGCGCCTGATGTCATAAGTGTTTTTTTGTCATTGTGGTGACTTCTGCTGGATACCCAGAGCTTTATGACATTACCGACTGTAGTTACCATGATCAGGTCAGAAAACAGCAGGCCTGGGCGATGTTGCTGGATAGCCGCAGCTACTATTTATGAGTTTGCCAACTGTAGTTACCACGAACTGAACACAAAATTGCAGGAGGCAAATTAGTGCCGTACTTGATATTTCGGGTAAGTTGTTTTCATTAATTCAAACTGTACTATTACATTTTTGGGTTGTGTACAGTTCATGGGTTGTAACCAAGCCCCCAGGAACAGCGCTGGGCTTTGATGCAAATTTTCGTTGACTTTTTTCCCAGAGACTTACATTTGGGAAAGAAATGTCTGTAAATCAGCAGTTTTTTTTTTTTGTACTTCCCAGTACTTCCTAGTATGAGCGCTTGAATAGCTATTATTTAAATGGTTAGGTCCTAAACGTTGTAAAATGCACTAATAGCTGAATCCAGAGTTATTTTTCTTCTTCCATTCATGTGAATGAGACCCAGACTGAGGCTGGAGCGGGTGCAGTTAAAGGAAACGCTACTGTGCCTGCTCTATGGACCCGATGGATGCAGAAGTTCGCTGGAAGATCCGGGGACTTAATTGCTCGGCAGTCAAGCCATTTTGGCCTCGTGTACCACTGAGTGACTCTCGTAGGAATGAAGGGAGCCTGTCTGCAGTGCTCCAATATCCAAGTCTCTTTATACATCCATGGTTGTAACAATGTTAGCACTCATTTTCCAGCCGCAGAACACGCTCTGTCTGATCTGTCTGTCTGATAAAAGGCCTAAAAGACGAGGTCAAGAAGAAACTGAACATGTATAAGGCTGCCAAACTGGGTTAAATCAGCACACGATGAGGAAGTGTTTAATTCTGTAGGAATGAAACATTACTTGTATTTAGGCTTTGTTTGGAACTTCAGCTTATATTTTAGTCTTCTGCTTGTTTTTCCCCATTTCAATGTCTTACTCTAACCCACCTAATCAAAGGTCAGAGATGAGCTAAAAATTGGCAATTGCCCATCTCTGAATATGTGTATTATTTTTTATTGTATTATTGAAATAGTTAAACTCTTGTCTTCTGTCTAACAAATCTAATCCAACTTTGAATTGATTTCACCGCCAGTTAAACCTAAATAATTAAAATAATTAAAGGTCACTACAATACCAGAATCATTAACAAGTCGCCAGATCTCTGATAATGAGGAAATTATTCAGAGCAGGTTCCCGGTTATCAGCAGGCCCTTCCCTCCCTTCTGTGCTCTCTGATTCTACAGTTTTCCATTACCATGATCATGCAAACTAACTAACACAAGCTGCTGCTGCTAACAGATGCAGCTCTGTAAAACTCGCTAATATATTTCTGTCTTTCTGTCTTAGCATTGCCTTTATAATTTATAGCATGCACGCGCATTAATGCTATATTTGCCAGACAAGTGAATCAATTAAGGGCTTCCAAAAATGTTCATTTAGCAAGTGTGCGTTAGAAATGATAATGCTGGGCTGCTGCACAGTTTATTTAGACATGCACCTACACATACATAAACACATGTGCAGAAGTAATTTGGCTGAGCCAACGTAGCATATGTGTTGCATATTGTATAGATTGATTGCCGTCATCACTGATTGTGTGAACCCGTAATAGCATCTACAGCGGAGCTGGAATATAATCGTAGACATTCATCATTACAGATCACTTTAGTTTAAGGCAATTAACTGTGGAGCTAATAGCTCTGTTTGGTTGGAAACTTCAAACACAGTTTTTCTTTTTGTTTGGGAAGTATTATAGACAATGAGTTTAATATTTTGTGTGCTATTATGTTGTCATATGTCTGTTTGTATGACTGTGTATGTTTGTAGCCTGTAGCCAGGGTTAGTGGAGGAGTGGTAAGATATTGGAAGCCCAAGGGTGGACGGAGATGAAGGGATAGGTGGAATGAATACAGGTAAGCAAAGATGGCTGAGGTGGAGGGGATTAGGCAAAGAAAGAAACATGAGGAAAGGAGAGCCCAGGTAGAAGTGGATCGAATGACTTTTGGTATTAAACATACCAAGAGAGTGCCTAAAGGGCTTGTCATTTTTCACACAGACCGTGGATATTAGATATTGTTTTTTTGTTTTTTTTTTTCGGAGCAAGGTTGTCAGAGCTTTCACACCGCGAATGAAGACATCAACCAATCACATTGTGCGGAGTGGGCTGAGCTGCATCTAGATTTATGAAACAGCAAAACAGAGGCTCCACAGTCCAAACCAAGACGTCAAATGCATTAATGAATGCATTACTCCTTTCAGCATTGACGAACGCAGCGCATACCAGATCCACTTCCTCCGTTCTTATCTTTCTCAATAAAAACCCTAGACACATACAGCCCAGTGTCAATAGACCCCCCTGTCCACTAGAAGAAATCATGTCAGTTTTGTGCCGCTGAGACGTGAATATTCCCTGTATGAAGTTGCAGTGTTGTATAGTGACAGGAGTCTAACTTCAGAGCTAGTTACGTTACATGTAAAGTGAGAAAGACCACTTTCTGGGTGCCGCTGTGGCTCACCTGGTGGAGCAGGCATCCCATGTGCTGGGGCTGGGTCCTTGCTGTGGCGGCCCAGGGTTCGGCCTGTGGACCGCTTTCTGTCTTTCCCTATTGTTATTGAGGTGAATGGGTCCAACAAACGGGACCTTCAAGCTGGAGACGTGTTTGAGACCGTTATTTTGTTTAGGAAGTTCCATTAGTGACATTTGACATGGGTTTCTCGTACTGACGTTTCGTTATTTCCGTACATGTTTTATTTAGTTTACGTACTTATTTAAGCCACATTTTCCCTTAACATAACTAAGTTGTTTTCTTGCCTGATCCCTATTCAGTGACCGTTATGTTTCCCCTTAACTTCATAAAGTGGTTTTGTTGCCTGAGCTAAAGTCACTGGCTTTGTTGCACCTTGCTGACGCTGCATGTTAATATAGGTGTGTATTATTCCTATATGTTACATGCTTTGGCATGATATTGGGTGGACAGATAATATTTGCAGCCAAATATTTTTGCATTTTTGTGTTGTTTATCCCTCATGCCCCTGGTGTGTAAAGAGTAAGTGAATGATACAAACAGCTCATACTGTATGAAAAGTTGTAACTCCTGTGTGTCCTTCCTCTCTCTCTCTTTTCCCTTTCCATCTTTTCTTTTCCCCCTTCCACTTCCCACCAGCTTAATTCTGTCATTTTGAGAAGAAAACCACCAGCCAGTCAGAATGAGGCAATTATGACCCTGCTGGAAGGGTTATTATACGTAATGCCCCATAATTCTCCTCTACAGTTCTCACCATAAATGATATGTACATTAAGTCTGTGCTGTATATTCGTGCTGACAGAAACCCACTAACATTATGTGAAGACCGCAAGCTTCAGCCTCGGTTTCCGAAAATCACAGACAAAGCTGTGTTCAAAGCATTAATCATTAAAGATGATGCAGTTGTAATGTGATTATTTAGAACTGCTTATTTTGGTGTGTGAAGATACTAAAGACAATAGACGACAGATGGACACTATTTGATTGTATTTTTATGTACAACGTGCCGCGTGAGTCACGTATTTGTGCGTTAAGGTAGTTGATGATAAGGTTCTTATATCATTTTGTATGTGTGTGTCTGCATGTGTGTGTGTGTTGCTGGTTTAAGAAGAAGAAGAAGAAGAAGATAGTCCTTTATTTGTCCCACAATGGGGAAATTCAATTTTTACACTCTGTTGTTTTTTTTACTTATACACGGTACATGCAGACCCGAGACACACACATGCACAAACAGGACCCATATACATGCATCAAATGGAGAGATGTCAGAGTGAGGGGGCTGCTCCTGACAAGCGCCCCGAGCAGTTGGGGGTTTGGTGCCTTGCTCAGGGGCACCTCGGCAGTGCCCAAGAGGTAAACTGGCACCTCTCCAGCTACCAGTTCACACTCAGTTCTTGGTCATGTCGGGACTTGAACCGGTGACCCTCCGGTTCCCAAGCCAACTCCCTACAGACTGAGCTACTGCCGCCCCCTTACATGTCGGTATTAATTGAACCATGACCCGGTTCAAAACAATGAGACTTGAAAGGGATTAGAAAAACATGCAGACATATTGAGGAAGCAGCGATTTGTGTGGGTGGCCTCTGACACAGTCTGCATTTAATCACACGACATTTTAATCCTCAAACAAAAACCTGATATTTAAACCAAGCAGACAGGAATCCTCTAAATCTCATTGTTCACCTTCAACCTATGTGTTGAGCTTAATAATCATATTAACCTTGGTATTAAGTATTAATAAATGATGATTTTTTTTTTTGTAGTTTTGCCAGTATCATTTTGCTGACATGTACTTCCTGCAGCGTAGTTGTTGTGCAACATCTAATTCACGTTTTATTATGGTGTGAATATTCCATTTCTGTTTACTAGCCCAGCACTATTATTAATTTATTTAGCAACAAGTTTGATTTAGATCAGTTTTAGCGAGCTCTAGCAGTATTTATTCTACTTCAAGGGGAAATCTTTTTCCTTTTTTATATTAATAAACCAAATAGTTGGCATTGAGGTTTCTCCATCTGTCTGCCCTGTGTGCCCTTCTGTGTATACGTCATCATATACCACTGAGAGTTCATCCCTCACCTGGTTTTAGTCTCTGAGTGGCTGCTCTGTTATCTCCAGCTCCCAGGGCTGACTGGAATTGACCTCGGACTCAGTCCATCTAATGAAAAGCTTTTCTATTCAGGAAGTGTGTTTTCTGTTATTTTACTTGGCCCGCACCTTTGTGGTATGCTATGATTATAGATTATTGGTTAGATTATTTTAACCATGAAAAAACATGTCAATCACTTGCAGGTTCCAGTATGTCTGCTCTTGTGTTTGTGCCAGACCTCTCGTCTGACCTGACACTGAATCAAGTTTTAAAAATTGACTGGGGTTAAAGAAAAGATAACTGTCATTTAGGCATGCTTTTCTTTAGAATATGTTAGCCATGTTTGTCTAGTTCATTAAACTTGTAAAATATATGGTATTTCATCGGACCTGTTGGGATAAACAAAGAAACATTGAAACGTCCAGCTGTTTTACCAGCTTGACCTAATCATATTTATCCATAGATCTTTCAGGACCGCTGAGTTCAGACATATTTTTCTTTAAAAGTGTGATGTCAGCTTGCAAAGGTTAAGTGAATGAACAGGAAGGACAAACATACACACAGACGTGTGTCTCGCACATGCCCACCCACACACACATATAGTAAATGTAACACAAACAGTATGGTAGCCACCTTTGCCCCCTCAGCCCCCCGTATGAAGTGGCCAACTGGTGAAAATAATATTGACCTTCCACTAAAGAAAGCAGTGATGCTTATTGCTTTCCCACAGTGCACTGGTTTATTTTACTGGGTATCTTGTGTGTAGGTGTGTGTGGGGATGTGTGTGTGTGCTATGTTCCACTAGTGTTTCTAGGGGTGTACTTGCTTTTGGGAGAGCAACTAATGTGTTTCTGTGTGTGTATTGTTGTCACAATGACCCCTTGACACCATTAAAATGCATTTTGGGTGATCGGATTGCAGTTGGATCAAGGATAGATTGTGAACCGATTGGCCAGACTACCTCCGGAGGTGGTCAGGGACGCATTGTGACCACATTGAACACAGGTGTAAATGCAAAAGTGTTTTCAGTCCACATACATCAACTACGTGGCCGGAAATGCAGTATGTAAGGATAAGGCTGTCCCGCGAACCATTTTTGGGCTTTCAAGATTTGGTAATCAACTGCCAATATTTGAAACTTCAGCTGGGTGTGTGTATTAAGAGTGGGGGTGGCAGGGCTCAACCTGCAGCACCCTCCTCTGGTAAATGGACTGATTCAAAGCTTCAACCGTTGCCATGGTAATCAACCTCCAAATCATTATTAGACAGCTTTGTTCATTTTTTGTTTTTACCTTTTATACTGTAAGTATGTAATATGATGTATCAGTCCCAAAATAGCCCCTTAAAAAGGAATAATCCCACATTTCAGATTCAACATTAATTATTATGAGTTATTCTCAGACTGATATCACTCTGTTGTGTGTAGGTGCATGTGCGTACAGTAGTGTGGCAGCGGCGCTGAAACTGGGGAGATGGAAACAGAGGAACGTTTAACCTGCTGCTCTGTGAAGCTTCAAATACCTGCAGATATTCTTACAGAAGCTTTAAAGCCCCAAAGAAATGGTATTTGGGACAGCCCTAGACCGCCGGGACCAGAGAGATCACCGCCACCACCACTCGGTCTGCACTGCCCCTGTGGTCCTGCATGTAAGTGTAGACCTCATTGACGTTTGCAGGCCCTCTCCACCTAAACTGTGGTGTTAGAGGCTGACGTGTCTGCGCATTACACACCGCCTCTCCGGCAGTGCCCGGCTGCAAGCCTGTGCGTCTAGTGCATCTACCAGAGGCTTCTTCCCAGCCCTTTCGGGCCGAGCGTTTGGATCCGATCGGATCTCAATGGAGACACATATATTAATACCAGGTGTAAATGTAATCAGGTTAAATCATATCTTCATACAATCTGGATATGACGTACTTTAATGCTAGGTGTAAATAGGTGTAAAGGCATCTCCAGTGACATACAGTATACTACCATATGTGAATGTGTGTACTTGTTCTTCCTAGTCCTTCAAAAAAGGGTACAGGAGCCATAAAGTCTCCTGCCTGTCCACTTTATGGTACGCATGACTCAAATATCATTTCTTTGTCATTTTCTTTATGTAGCCTGACATTTTTCATCATATAGTAATTATATAGTTTTCATTGACGGCTGGTCTTGTGTGTGTGTGTGTGTGTGTGTGTGTGTGTGTGTGTGTGTCTGCAAGCAGGTGTATCTGGTAGTCCTTGAGAAGGGTAGAGGGACTATAAACCTTATCTTTCTCCAGGAGCTGAGATATCAGCTATCAGCCGAATTGTGAATTATATTTGATAAGGCTACGGCCTCATTGGTAAATCGCGATACGCTGACATAGATCAGTCTACACTGACAGTCAACAGGGCACCCTTTTCTAGATGTGCATACTGTATGTGTCTCACTGAATTATCAGCTTTTTAGTGATATATGACATACTGGGTTATATCTTCAGCAGTGATTTACAGTGTCAGTCTGCGTAATGAAAAGCCTCCTCTGTGTTTTTGATGGGGTAAAAGGGTATATGTTCATGATTGGGGCTGAACCGAGATCCATTATGAAAGATCAAATAATAACCACGAGTGTGTGTGTGTGTGTGTGTGTGTGTGTGTGTGTGTGTGTGTGTGTGTGTGTGTGTGTGTGTGTGTGTGTGAGAGTGGGGGGCGGCTGCAGTCAGAGCAGCGTACCTTTCATTGTTCTTAAAGCTTATGTCTTTCTCCTTTACACACAGACCCACAACATAACTCATCAAGAAAACGATGACTTCAAACGTAACCTTTAATGCCGCGTAGCCTCATATGTTCCAGACATGTCACGTTTCACTTGATCACACACACAGATGGGTAATATAGTATTACTCGTGTGGCGCATTTTCAATAGATTGGTAATGTTCCATTAGTTTGATTGCTTACAAGCCGTCACACATGATGGGTGGAAACAATAAAATCAGAATAGAGCAAAACTCAATTAAATGGCTGTTTTTTAATGCTTTAATTTAATGGCTTAATTTTTATATTGTTCATTTACGACACAAGTGGCGTGAGTGGATTGTTTCACTTAGACACAGATGCATGGAGATGAAAATGCACGCTGGAAGATCGACACATAAGTATACTTTCGCTTACACACACACACACACACACACACACACACCCCCACGCACTCTTCAAAAGCAGTGGAGTGGAATAATGGACAAGGCGATGGAATAGTGGGCAGATTTTATCATTCACACTCTCTTAACCACCAGCCATCTGCTAAATGCACGCATTCTTGTCTTTGTGTCTGTGGGTGTGCGTATGTTTGTGAACGGATGTGCACACACGTGCACGTGAATGGATGTGTGTAATTCCTTTAAGGCTTGGACGAACACTCGTCATGTTAAACTGGCTGATGCAGTTAATTCATCGGCACAGTGTAATTCAAACTGAATTTTGTGTCTTGCCTCTCAGTTGCGTATTAATAGAGAGAAAACACAAAGTGGTATACAAAAGTATTTGAATAATAGCTACTGAAGTGCTAAATCTGATGCATGAATCATCATTAAGAAAGGCAATATAATGTTAAGCAATGCCATGTTTGCAGTGTTTGAGGCATAGACTGTATATAAGAGGTGGGTGTAGACGCCGTGACATCACCCACTGGTTGCAATTTTGAAGCCTTGAGTTTGGCATTTTGGCTGCTCCCAAATTTTGTGTTCGGACTGATGGTGTGGCATTTCTGGTACTGTATTAAACATTTTAGAGGGTTTTGAAAATATTGTGTGAGCTCCAGATCATGAGTTTAAGTTAGAAAAAAACTTTTTTCCTGTATTTGTACATGGAGTATTCATTATGCAATATCTACACATATGACATAAATAGATTTGTGAAAAAAAGTAAGGAGTAAGGATGTAAAAAGAGTCATTCATGTGCAGAGTTCCCATGGGGTCTCAAAAAGTCTAAAAAAAAGTTAAATATGAATTTAAGGCCTCCAAAATGTTGTAAAATGTCTTAAATCCAATTTTGGCAGGTCTTAAAAATCTTGCATTTTGGCCATTGCCAACCTTTAACCAGAAGTAACACAAGAGCGTGGAGCCCAGATGCTGAATAAGACAAAAATGTCATAATTAACTTTCATGAATTCCATGTATTGAGGAAGACTTGAAACTAACTACTGAGACCAGGTATGTAATATCGTCATGTTAACTTGGACAGCCCCATTTATAAGTAATAACCATGCCCATATGTACGCAACCAGTCGCCTGACAAAATGTTGTCACTGAGTGTCATCGTTTGAACCTAAAATAGGTTTCATAAATACGTTTCATATCAGCCTTGTATCTCAATTGCAGACACACACAATGCCATGTGGCTAATGTTGTGAAATGATTGGTTAGGTTTATGCAACAAAACTACTTGGAGAAAGTTAGAAAAAAGACCATGACTTGCATTAAAATAATAACATAAGGATGTAACGTAACAGCATAAATAAATAACAACCGCCCTTAAGTGACTTACATACATAACTTTATGAAACAAGAGTCTGACCGAATGCAAAAACTCTAACTCTATGGGACCATAATTTACCAAATGAACATTGTGCTATATCGAAGAAGACTAGAAACTAGCGAAAACTCATGTTTACAATGTTTACTGAGGTAATAAATCAACCGAGAAGTTGACTCATTTTCTCATAGACTTCTATACATTAAGACTTGTTTTTGCAACCGGAGGAGTCGCCCCCTGCTGGCTGTTAGAAAGAATGCTGAATGTTTAAGGTACTTCAGCATCAGCTTCACTTTTCAGACAGCGTTGCCCACTGTTTGAGGTAGTTAGAAACCAATACAAATGCATGCTTAAACGTATACGCAACAACTTGTAACTGTCCAGTTAGTATGGTGCATAGCATAACATTGTGTTACCTTGAACCGATGTTTTAAGATACATGGTGCTCCTTTTCCAATTAATGGAAATGTTTCCTAAAGGTCACCCAGGCTTGGCTCATGCATCATTATCCCTGTTACGTAGAGAGGTTGCTCATCATGATGGGATAAAGAGGAGACAACAGTGAGATCTCACCATAATGAACCTAAATGCTGCCGATCACCTGCACCTCCACCCATCCTCCACCAACACTATGCTCATTCGCTCTGTCCTCTCTACCTACTACATTTCTGCCTTTTTTTTTTTTGCACTTTTCTCCCATCACACTTTCACGTTTTCTGTTGCCATATTTACCGCCATCGTTACCATACAAATCTGTCTCTCTTCATGTCCTGAGTCCTCTTCTTGTATTTCGTCATGTCTGAAAGTCCACTGCTTCCTTTAGCCCCCTTCCTTCCCCTTCACCACGCACTTCTTTTCACCCTTTCCTCTAATAAATCCAATCATTTCTGAGTCACACCTTGGTGTGCTTATGAGTGTGTGTGTACGTGGACTCTTCATTTGTCAAAGGCACATACAGACGTGATCCAGACCTGATACATATGTTGACCCTCAGCCAGGAACCAGGGGGGTTAATTGAGTAATGGCGTTTGCAAGAGAAGGAGAGTATACCAGGAGGGAGGATGAGACAGAGCACCAGAGAGAGCGAGAGAGGGGCGATGGCAATGAGAGCATTAGGAGAGTGGGAACGAGACGGATAGGTGCAATTTGTAAGAGCATATGAAAAGAGGAGAAGCGGGAGGGTGCAGGAGAGAAAGGGGTTAATTACCAGAGTGAATAAAATGAAAGACACAGGGAGAATGGTAATTAAAGAATAGCGGATGAGACAGTGAAATAAAGACAAATGTGGGGTTAATGGTGACGGTGTGAGAGATGGGCAGGAAGTGACAGCATGAGGCTGCCAACCTGCAGGATGCTGGAAGATGGATTTAAAGTGATAGAGAAGGGGTTAACAGCGTGATTGAAAGGAAGCAAAGAGAGAAGCAGGGAGGGTGAAAGCGAAAGAGTTAATTATGAATATAATAAACCATGAAGCCTGTAGTCTTCATGGACCTTGGGTCTTAATTAAGAAAAGACAGTTGCACCTGGGACCCAGCTAGAATAGATGGATACATGCTACTGCATGGAAAAAAATGTGTGTGTTGCTAATTGTTATTGTTATGAAGTCCACCTCCTCGTGGATTCATTGTGCTGATGAATTATCTTAATGAAGTAGCCGAACGGGGGGTTTGTTGGGGATAGACTAACCGAATCACCAGATGACTCAACACTGGTCCATCATACAGTGTGTCTGTGTGTTGGTCAGACTGTGTGGACAGACGCACAAAGGAAAATCAGGTGTTATGGACAGAATGATAAAAGGGAAAAGCAAGAAAAAAAGCTGTTAGGTTTAGGAGCAGTAGAGTAGTAGCTCACATTTTTCACTGCTCTTTTTCTGCCTGTTATTTCTATTTTCCTGTCTCTCTTCTCTGACAACTGTGGTACAAACTTGCAGGATGTTATCACATTGTCAGGGATTAAGAAAAGATGCTTTGTGTTCGGACTGATGGTGTGGCATTTCTGGTACAGTATTAAACATTTTACAGGGTTTTGAAAATATCGTATGAGCTCCAGCTCATGAGGCCTTTACTTTAAGTTGTATATGTACACAGGGAATTCATTCATATGCAAAATCTACACATATGACACAAATAAAGTGGCGGAAAAAAATAAGTATGTAAAATGAGTTATTCATATGTAGAGTTCCCATGGGGTGTCAAAATAAATTTATGGCCCCAAAAATGTCTTAAAATCTCATGAAATGTCTTAAATACAATTTTGGCAGGTCTTACAAATTGAAAAATTAAATTTAGAAAGAAATACATTGTCTTGCTTTTTAAGTGTTTTGTTTTTTGAGCATGCTGTAACAAAACTAATTTATATCGAGACAGTGACAGCTCTGGACTTAGCACTCGGTAAGGAGTCATCAGTCATATAGCAGCAATGACCACATTGATGTTCCAGTTTCTTTCATATCCTTAGTGCTTTCTTGCAAGTATGGACATGAAGTAGGTTTTAAATAGCATTCATAGTCGTCTTAAATGGACGTGAAATGGGTCTTAAAAAGCTTAAATAGCATTCATAATGGCCTTTAAAAGTCTTAAAAAGTCTTAAGCAGATACCCTGATATTTCAATCAGTTGTGAGGCCCAATGATATGATATTAGCATAATACGTCACAATTCAATTTTATTGCAAGGGCTTTTGCAATATTTTGAGCATAGCGATAAGATGTTCTGATTTATTACCTTTCTTCAATTGCAAATTATGCAATTTGTCAACACCTGTTTTATCTAGTAAGATACAATTTTTACTTTGTTCAGTTTTCAGTTTTCATTCACATACTGTATCTTGAGGTCAGAGGTCAAGGGACCCCTTTATAAATGGTCATTTCAGTTTTTCCTCACCAAAATTTTGCTGACATGTTTGGTATCAAATCAGTGTTTTCTAGGTTCAATGATACCAGAATAGCGGCTGGGCCCGCCGTTGGGCAGTCAGATTATTTTAAAGAGGTTAATAGTTTATGTAATAAAAGATTTATAACTGATATGCGTGTCTTAGCACTATATTGCCACACAAAACAATATGTGGTATCAATTTTTCCCCACACCTTTAGTTTCAACTTTAACATATTGAGTTGACAAAAGATCTTAAACAGAATCCAAAAATCATCATGAAAAGACCTGACAAGCTATGGCCAAGCGAAAAGAAGCGATCGCGTTTGAAATGAGACATTAGAAGAAATTGTGTAATTCTAAATAATTAATTTTTGCCATATGAGAACGGTGAAATCAGATGAGATTACGACAGCATACAGATTTGTATGGGTGAAAAAAACACTTTAAAATCCCCTGCATGGAACCTCTGAAGACCTGCCAGTCCCATTATGATTAGACTAAGACAGCATAATTTACTGTTTGATCTAATGACTTAAAAGCCTCAAGTCATAGCCATATAAGTCTTTGAAAATATTATGCATTTTGCTGCAGCAAGCCTCAGGCTGTTTCAAAAAAATGTGTGGAAATCTACCTGAGAGATCGGAGGCTAATCTGAAACCTCATCGAGAGACTTTTGCAGCTGTGCTATTGGCAGTGTGTAGTCTGTATTAAGGTGGATTGCCCCTTTAAGTACACATCGTTTAGTGTCAAGATGGATTTGATTCATGGTCTTGTGAATAGAAGATATGATCTTTTAGGGAGACTAATGTAATCACTCTGTGTTGGCTTTGAGCTTTACTCTTCACCTCAATCATAGAGATGTTAGAAGGACCACCTCTCATGTCAACCTTTTAGAAAGAAAGGCACTGTGTGGTGTGTGTGTGTGTGTGTGTGTGTGTGTGTGTGTGTGTGTCCAGGAGAGATTTATTGTGTGTGTATGTGTGCGTTTCCATCACACACACACACACAATGCTAGCAGCAGTTAGCAGAAAGATTTACATACATTGACAGAGTAATGCGCTGGGCGGTGAGAGCTTTATAAAGAGTGAACCTGTCCCTGAATGTGTGAGTGATGATAACAGGCTCAATTAATTGCTTAACCCTTACACACACACACACACACACACACACACACACACACACACACACACACACACACACACACACACACACACACAGATCATCAGTTCTCTGAGTAGGCGTCTCATAATTTGTGTCATTCACCTTGAGGAGGTGGAGGTAAGACGGCATGATGGAGGGGGGAGAAAGGAAATGAAATGGAAACAATCAGTCAGCAGGAGAGAGAAGTGAAGCCAAAGCTAATACGGTGTCAGAGGTGTTTGAATGAACCGTTTCTTAGCTTTCACTTATTGTAAAGAGTAAACTTACTTAAACCTAAACTTAGTTTAATGTTCGTCAGCTGGCAAGACAATAACTTGACACAAATATCCTTGTTTTATACGTGTCATACAGTTTCAAAACCCTTTTTTACTCCTCTTTCTAGAAAGATCCATCCATCCAGCCTCAATTTGTCCCTTAACATCCTGCCACAGTCAGCTAGGACTCACAGTGAAGCTTCAAAGATAATGCTGAATATTTGAAACCAAGTATGAACACATGGAACATCTTTATTTTTGGCACTCGGTGGATGCTTGAATGACCTGGTCGTTGTACTGTACATGCTGTTGCTATGAGACTGTTGAAAAGCAGCTAGTTCACAGTTTTACATCCTGGCTTTTGCTGCTAAATCCATGCCCAACAATACATTTTTTTAACTAAGTAAAATTTTTATTTTTATAACATTGTAATATGCAATTTCCTGACAAGTCAGAGATGCAAACAAGTATTGCTAATATGTGAGATTCTCCTTGACAGCAGAGTGATGCAGAAACAAGCTATTTTGGCATAAAAAGCATGGAAGAGAATTACCATTTCTATGCATGTTTGTGTATTAGTCACTGTTGTGTGTTTAATATGAATGTTACGCTTGTGCATACTACAGTAGGGCTGTCCTCGCCTAGTCACCGACATTAATCACACAAAAGTAAGCTCATAAGTCTCTGAAATAAGTCATTTAGCATTAAAATGCATAAAAAAAGACTAATCAACGAAAGAAGGCTAAAGCCTGGGCCAGTCTAGTCGTGGAAGAACAAGTGGCGGCTTCTGTTGTTTTTCATTTCACCATCCATGTTAAGGGGTCAGAGCTTCCACTCTGCCCGCATGAGGCGCACGTCTCAGCTGCGTCTCTGCTGGAGATTCGAGGCTTCGCCTGTTTTTGACATGAGGGGCTCGCGTTTCACGGCAACTACACAGTGGAAGTGATCTTCTGACTGTATATTGACATCATATCAGCAACATTACTACAGTTTCGGTGTCTAGATATCTGTAGAAAATATCATGGACATGAAAAAGTAAAGATCTATTTTTAAATCCACACTTCCTGCTTTCATTTCAAAATAAAACCCCTCAAGTGTTTTTTTTTTGTGGACAGAACTTCATTTGTTAACACAAGGCTTTTATTCTGAAATATGTGCAGTAGGGGGCGGCAGTAGCTCAGTCTGTAGGGAGTTGGTTATACAAATTACCACACGTTCTTTGTCAACAAAGACCAAAACGACTGATTAGTCAACTTTGACTAGACTGGGGCATTCCTAGTGCATACATACCACAAAGCACATGTTACCATTAAACCTTTAAACACATTAACAGTCTCCCTCTCTCTTTTTCCTCTCTCCTTTCCTCATGCTCACTCGGACACAAACACACAGTTCGACATAGGAGACATAAAAACGGCCTAATCAGGAAGACCATTTAGGTCAAACTGTGTCCGCTCTGTGTTGTGCTGAGTCCAAGTGAAGCCCCTAATATGTCATCTTCACAGACATGTCAGTTTAAAAGCTGCAAGAACTCTTTGGTCAGAGGAAAATAACTTGGAGTTAGACACCTCTATAAAACTGTAAAACTGCCCCAGTGGTTTTCAACGTTTTCAGAGACTTGGAAATTTCACTAATATGACAATATATCCTAACAACGTTTTTTTTGGATTTTGACTGATGCTGCAATATTAGTAAAAGGAAAGTATCATTAATTTTATGTCCATTGCTAATCAAAGAGCTGTTGTGTGAAGATATGACATTATTTGATATTTGTTTGATGACCATCCAGTGTTGTCATAAACTGATGTTTGACAAAGACAAAATGTACAGTGCTGTTCCTCAAATCAGTCTCACCCTACACACAAACATGAACTCCTGTAAAAGAGCCGCTCCGGTTTAGAGGTTATGGACTGAATCAGGAATATAACCCATCAGAAGCTGCTTTAGAGTGATGGCTTTAAATATTGTTGATGTGAAATAGTGAACGTTATTCCTTTTTAGGCAGGAATGGGTAATGGTGTTAGTATTTTTTACCCTTTCGCTAGTTTGCAGTGACATGGTGAGATTGATTGTTCTCCTTCGGCTCTCAAGCAGATAAGCTGTTCTGGGGTTAGGAGACAACCTTTCAACAATTAACCCCATAATCCCCAGATTCCCCAAAGTGGTTACAGATTATAGACATGTGAATGGCTAAAGCGCCAATCCTCTGTTGCATAGAATAGGACAGCGACCCTCCACCAGACATGCTTAAAGTTTTCAAAACTTTATATGTACAAAAGACTAAGAAATAATGATTACAATCAATATTTTTCCATTAAAAAAACAATTTGTAACTATGCTTTCTGCTATCATTCCCTCTTCAGAAGGCTAAAAATATGCATACTACTAGTAGTGTGATACAATCTATTCTCTTCATTCTTGTGTTTCCATGTGTATGTAGACGGATGTATGCGTAGTGCACTAATCCAGGTTCAGGACTGTCAGCTGACGGTTATTACTGCTGAGCGTTTTGACATGTTAAGCCTGAGATAATCGCCATCAAAACACTTTGCGTGTGTGTACGAGTGTGAAACTGTGTTTGCATGTATGTGAGAGAGAACATGGTGTGTATGGGTGTGTGTGTAGCCTAATCAGTCACATCTGACAGACAGCAAATCCTACTTCAAAAGCCACTCAGACGTCCATTGTTATGTGGAGAGCCAATTGAATGAGATAAGATGCAGGAAAGAAAGGAGAGGAGGAAGGAAAGTGAGGCTGGATGAATGAGCTATCAGGGGACGTGAGAGCTATAGACGAAACCTTGACGTTGGTTTGAACATTTACAGCTTTTAAAGGCCATGCATAGTGCTTTAACATCAGTAAATCATTAACATTTTAGACCTTACTGTACTTGCACACCAAAATGAATACCCTTTGCTGTTTCAACATGACAATACTCCTGTGTACAAACTAACAAAGCAAGGTCCATAAAGAAGTGGTGTCTGAGTTTTGTTTTAGCCAGGCACGCAGAATGCCAGTATTCTTGTTGTTTTTATTGAATAAAATATTTTTTTTTCCTATTTAAAATGTCTCTCAAAAACAAATTTACAACAGACCCTCGCCCCTCTTCTCTGTGCATACTCTGAATCAAAACATGATCACGTGGAAGAGGAACGATTGTTGTTTCCTGGCGAATTCCTGAACAAAATCAGCCCAGATTTCACCAATGGTTAGTGCCAAGAACAACTGATAACTGATGCATTTGAAGTAGTTCAGATAAGTCTATTCGTGCCCTTTGTGCTTTGTTTTGGACACATGCAGCCACTTTCCCTCCTCAGTCTCGACCGCATCATTTAGTTTAGCGGCAGTTTGGTCATTGTAACGTTAGCAACTGTCCGACAGACTGTGTGTGTTTGAGCTACGTTGGCAGATGTAGCGTTGCTGGTGGTTTTATGCTCATTGCTCTGTCTGCACAGTGTAACTGTAGTGTGTCCAATGAGCCGTGAGCGTGGGGTTGTTGGTGGCATTATAGCTGAGAACAAAGCTGTAGCAGTGTGTGAACATTTTATTTGTCTGTGACTAAATAATACAGCTCCTCAAGACTAGGGATGCTTATTTTGATAAATTTTCTTAACCGATGACCGACCCTCGTTAACGGATTATTAACTGTTAATCAACAAGATTAGTAGAGCTGGGAGTGTTAGCAGCCACGGTCAGTGTCGTGGACATGCAGCCACTTTCCTGGTAAAAGTCTCCTCTGCACATTTAGTTTAGTTTAGCAGGTTGTCAGCTGTGTGTCTGCCTGTATTTACGATAGTGATTATCTGACAAACAGCGAGTGCGTTTGTGCTACGTTAGCAGCTGCTAGCATTGCTGGTTGCTTTGTGTCAGCTGTAACCTCAGTGATTTTCCAACAGACCATGGGTGTGGTGGCGGTGAGTGTGGGTTTGTTGGTGCCGTTATAGCTGTGAAACAGACAGTGTGTGTATAGTTTATTTGTCGGTGAATAAATGCTTCGAGGCTACAAGCTACAACTCCTCAGCTGGAAGTCCTGAGACAACTTCCTGTATCTGCACCGGCTCAGATTCTCTTAAGATGGACCAGCTTTTGGATAGACCTGCATTTCTCTCAACTTTTTACTTATTAATATTTCTATTAACCGTTTAACAAATAGCATTGATTGGTAAAAGTTTTTAATGTAGATCCCTAGTCCTGCCATATCAGTGATTTAATCATTTGTCTATTTTACATCGACAGACATTCAGTATTTGGATCAAGTAGCTTGGTGTGGCAAATTTAGTAGGCTTCTGCTGTTATTTCAATCGGTCAGATACAAATTCAGTCAACATTTAGGTATTTGATTATACTTTGTTTTGACAGATACTTAATATTAAAAGACTTAGATCAGTTTCTGATACTTTGTTCACCCCATTTATATCAATGAGGGTAGACCAAGTTTTAAAAACACCTCCCAGGCTTCAGTTTCTTCTTACATCTTTGTGTTTTCCATTTTTCTAAAAAACCTTTCATTCGCATAGGGGAATGATTCCAAATCCCATTTCCTTTCACCATTTCCCCCCAAATTTGTGAATAATACACTCTCCTTAAAAAACTGCTTTGATACCCATTTGCTCCCTCCTTCCCAGTGGGAGAAGCCTGCTCAGTGTCCTCTGGTTAATAGGCCCCTCTGGTTTATGAGTGCTGTCGTTCAGACCGCTGCTGGTGGATCATTGAGAATATGGCCTGCACAGAATGTGTCCATCTGTGCCACTGTGTGTCTCCATAATGCTGTTCCATATGGCCAAGTGTGGTCTACACACAGCCTCGGGGAGGCGGTGGTAGATGGCTAACACACTCACACACACACACACACACATTCATGCTTTTGTGCATTCTTCCTCATGCACAAGCATAAATACATATACAGTATGTGTGAATACAAGGACACACACAAAGTACACACACTATCTGCATGACTGAGGAAGCTGAAGCTGCCATTATGTTTTGGCTGTGAGACAGACACTGAAGTTCTGCCTGTCTGAAGTTCACAAAGTCTCTGAGCAGTCGTACTGCTGGTTCTGATGGAGGACGCTCTACCGTTGACGGTTGAAATTGTGTCTTCTTTCTCAGACTCACAATGAAATGTCTATATAATGTCTTTCACTATGTATTTACATCTTACTCTGTGCTGTCTGTGTAAACAGTCTGTACAGTATGTCTGTCACCGACTCTCTCCCTCTCTTTTCCTCCCTCTGTTTTAAAGGGATAGTTTGGGTGTTTTGAAGTGGGGTTGTATGAGGTACTTATCCATTGTCAGTGTATTACCCACAGTAGATGACAGTCGGTGTGCCCCCAGCTTGAAGGACCAGACAGGAGTTAAAGCACAGAACCAAAGCAATGTATTACAGTGGACAGGGCCGGCAGCAAAACACATTTTAGCCACCTGGAAGAAAGGCCCACCTAAAACAATCAATATAGATTTAAGTGTATGCTATATTTAAAATGTTTTCGTTAGTTTACCTTGTCACGAAACAGCTATACAGTCTATATTTTCTATGGGGAACTGAAGCCGTTGTCTGTACTCTCGCCAAAGCCACCAGCTTCCAATGGAAAAAAGTAATAATTGTATTTTACCTCACATAACACGGGAGGTGATGGTCAACCGCTGCCTTGATCAGTTAGTTTGTTTGTGTTATTGTGTGATATTGGTTAGTTTGGATTCACTGAAGTCAAGCAATAACAAACATGCTAACTGATCGATGCAGCGGTAGACCAGTGTGTTATCCAAGGTGAAATTCCTACTACTACTACTACTACTAATACTACTACTTCTACTGCTACTACTACTACTACTGTCAGTTGATTAGAATATTTAAATTTAATCGCGGTCAATCGAAAATGATGGTTTGTAATTAATTTTAATTAATTTATTTATCTGTTTGAAATGCACCTTAAAGGGAGATTGTCAAGTATTTAATATTTATCAACATAGGGGTGGGCAAATATGGTGTTTTATGCAAATGCATCTATATATTTATTATTGGAAATCAATTAACAACACAAAACAATGACAAATATTGTCCAGAAACCCTCACAGGTGCATTTAGCATAAAAAAAGCTCAGATCATAACATGGCAACCTGCAGCCCAACAGGCAACAACAGCTGTCAGTGTGTCAGTGTGCTGACTTGACTATGACTTGATCCAAACTGCATGTGATTATCATAAAGTGGACATGTCTGTAAAGAGGAGACTTGTTGGTACCTATAGAAGCCTTTTTCATTCGCATATCTTGAGGTCAGAGGTCAAGGGATCCCTTTGAAAATGCTAATGTCCTTCATGACAAGCTAGTAGTAATAGTTGGCACCAGTGGATTCCTTAAAAAATTGCAAGTTGCTGTAATGTGTTAAAGGAATTAGTGGCCTTAAAATGAATTTGCCTGAATGCCTTATTATCGCTTTAGCTTTGACAACCCTAAATTATTTTTTTTTTCAGTGGAGTCTGGTGGCTTTGGTGAGAGTAGATGGATACAGCAAATATAGCGTACACTACACTACAACTGATACTGATTTTTCTAGGTGAGCCTTTCTTTAGGCTGAAATCCATTTTGCTGCCGGCGTCATCCACAGCAGCACATTGCTTTGCTTCTGTGCGTTTACTCCTGTCTGCTTCTCCACTGTGGGTAATACACTGACCATGGATAAGTAGCTCATACAACCCCACTTCAAAACACTGGAACTATCCCTTTAATGCCTGTGTTTGTCATTCTTCACAGTATTTCTGTCCCTTATCCGTCTTTTTCTTCCTGTCTGTCTTGTCTGGATTTCTCATGCTCCGCTGAGAGGTAAGGTGACTGGAGATCAATAGAGGGTCAGCACACACATACACTCAAACCTACACAAACACTTGAAACTGCTGAGCAGGTGAATTTCATTCATCCATATTCTCCATACGGAGACAACACCATCCTGATTATGGATTACCGTGGCGGTGGATCGATGGCAGCGGAGAGGTCACAGTCAGAGATATGTGTGTTTGTGTGAATATTTCTGTCCCTGTCCTCCTGTGCAGCATATATGTGAATACTTTTACTGTGTATCCCTTTGTGTATAATGTGGTTTCTTATCTGAGCATAAATCTATTGTTGTTGGTTGACTCTTTAGAGATTACAAGAGAAGAGAACACGAAAGAAAATGAGAGGAGGGGAGAGAAAAAAGCCTCACAAAGGAATAAAATAGCAAGATTAAGAGTATGGAGACTGAGAGAGTGAGCGCGGGTGTATCAGATTCATGTGTTAATCAATAAGCTCTTTGTTGCTTTGTGGGTGTATCCAATAGAGCAAAGTGCTGGAACATGAAGATTTACATCAGCTGATTTGTAAGGAACCACTACAACTCAGAGGGGAGAAGGGGGACAGCTGGAGAGGAGGTTACAGGAGGCGAAGCGAAGGGAAAGGAGATGGAGAACGGGAGCGAGCGGGAGAGAAAGGGAGGCAAAATTCTAAAGAGAGGAGGCAACCGGAGAAGAGGAAAAGGAAGAGAAGGGAGGGGAAATGAGAGGAAGCCAGAGGGGGAAACAGGGCTAAGCAGGAATATGTGCTGATGAAAGACGAAAAGGCCAACTTGCACATAGCCTAGCACAGACGAGCTGACCCGCCTCAGGGTTCATTCAAATTTTCTTTGTGATCTGCACAATTATTTTTATGGGCATCACAAAGAAATGTGCAAGGCTTTTTAAAAAAGTACTTCTCATGCTAGCTTTGCAGAGGGTCATACCCGAGTGACCTTTTCTTGGCGGATTAGCAAACCTGAACTGACTTCTTTTATGGGTGCACCACAAAAACCTGCATCAAAATTACATCATGACACAAAAATGCCTTTTTTAAAAAAAATTTTTGCATTGCATCAAGCGGGTAGAGAGGTGTATGGTTGCAGCACCTTAGAAACACATTTTACTCACAAAGGGTGTTTAAAACATTCTGCATACTTCAAAGCATTGAGCCTTTGCTTTCCTATACAGCTTTTTTTCCACTGAGCTGAGAGGTACATAGACGGATAATAACAAAATAACTGAGTCTTTTGTTTGGCTAGGAAGCACATACATGACACAGTAACAGACAGTAAGAGACGGGGGGCTGGGGCGTTCACCCGGTGGCTTCAAGATGCACTCCGTATGCAGCTTCTATTGTGTAGAGCTAGGTGGTGCTGTCAGGCTATCCACGGTCAGTGTGTGTCTGTGTGTGTGTGTGTGTGTCACTGAGTGATGAAACCTGCTCTCTTTTTCTTGTGAGGAACAGTTGCGTCAGAGTGAGAGCTCTGTGATTTTGCACCTGGATGACACATGTGTTATCCTGAATTTACTGCTGTATTCAGATCATTGCAGTTCATTAATAACATTCCTTTTTAATGACAAAGCAGCACAAAATGCCGAAATAGCACAGATGGCAGTAAATTAGCATAATTTTTGCAAGGAGAAAAATAGAAAATTGTTATTTTAGTGCACCATCTTACCTTCCCTCAGTCCTCTCATGTATCACAACCAAAACCAACCCTGTGCAGCATGTGCTGACTATACACAGACCTGCATATTCCACATATGATGGACAGGTGCCGTCATGCTCCGTCTTCCTTCAGTGTGTTGTTAAGGCTCTAGCGATGGAGTGGTCATTGCAAAAAGATATTGCTGATGCCATGAGATGCCAAAGCACACACACACACACACTTGAACATCATAGATTTTTTTATGGTAAGTGGACATGAATGGAAATCAAATCTCAGTGGTATACAGATGGCTTAAGCATATTTAAAGAGAGAGAGAGCACGTGTGCACTGTCTGCGAGCTGTGTATATGCTCATGCATTTGGCTGATTGTAGCATTTTATCGATCCACTCCAAACTAATCAATCAGGCCCTAATCGACCCGATTTTAAAGGGTATGATGGGGAAAAAAAGAGGGCTGTGTGTTGTGCACTTAAAACCTGAACTGCTATTAATCTACTGATCTCAATTTCATGTGCTCTTTTAATTTTAATAAAAGGAAAGGAACCAGCTCTGCACTTCTGCACCCGCATACACTTTCAGACATGCTGAGCAGTGCACACAACATGCACATGCTATTATGTACAGTATTATGTTGTATATCATTTGCAAAAAATGAAAATAAAATATCAGTGTATTGGTGAGAGAGCAAAGAAATCAAAAAGATTAATAAATGATCTTCCTGCGCAGGATCTGCGCAGTCAAGGTGACGTCTCACCATCAGACACGGCCCTTCGCAGATGTTCTGTGCGGCAGGTTTTTGTCTGTTCCCAAACATCCAAATTTTTCAAAATGGAGAACTTTGTGGAGCTTTGACAATTTTGGTTTGCAGCAAGGAGAAACCCGTACCGAGTATAAAAGATGCAAACGCTTCCTCGTCACAATTCCACTTCAGCTTATGTCCATGCAGCTGTCATTACGGAAAGTATAACTAAAGTTTTAGACTGTCAATTTTTCAAGTTCAATCAATCAAAGTCCCACTATGTGTCACTTGAAAATTCATAAATTCGTTGCATTGGTGTCTGAGTGGAAGTGTTTAATTTTGGCCTGCTGGGTCAGGCCTTTGAGTGAGCCGAGCTCTCAGGTCAGGTAGTCCACACACACACACACACACACACACACACACACACACACCAGATTAACTCCCACTAGCCTCTACTTGTTCTAGGTAACCTGTGTGACCCTTGTATTGACCACACAGTCGAGATGAATGAAGGGATGGAGAGAGAGCTTAGAAGGAAAGATTTAGCTAGCTCTACTGTTTAACCTCTGGGTTTCTATTTGTGCTTACTTGTTGTCTAATCAAAACATTTTCATTATTTGGCAAAAAAATAAGTCCCAAACGTGCTTAGTGTGGTCCAAAATTGGTCTCAGTGGTCTCAGCATTGTGGGATGTCACAAGAACCAAGGTGATGCCAAAATTCAGAAAACCAAACGGTACCTGTTTTTCTGCAGTACCGCAGGCAGGACTCAGTAAAGGACTCAGTATCGATGCGTTCAGGTAACACACCCTATTTTCTGATGATGCTTCATCGTGAACAGTGAATCTGAGCTGAAATCCGTAGGACGAAAGCTAGTTAACGTTAGCTCCAACACCAGCTCTCAGTGTTTATTTATTTATTTATTTTTAAGGTGGTATTGAATTGGGTATTGAGAATTATGGAATTTCAGTGGTATCGACTACAAAATATCTGGTAACATGACACCCCTAGTAGTGTGTTTTTATGAAATTATTTTGACATACAATAACATGTAAAATAATATATAATCCTCACACATCATGATTAGTTTATTGCTGTGTAACATTTTGTTCCAAGTGGAGTGACGCTCTGAGTATGGACATCTTAACAAGCTGCATGCTTGCTCTGCAGCTGCCATCTGTACTGTTTATACTGAAAGTGTCCGTATGCTAGACACTCACTGCTTACAGCATTGGCCTTTTGGTTGAACCTCATATCTCTCCTCTCCAAGAGTAAGACAGTAGATTTTACTTACAACAAATAAACACAACAAACCAGACTTTTGTCCTTTGTGCCATCATCCGTTATTGTTTTGCACTTCTTCCCAAACCTAAATGAAGAAAAAATGAAGCTTCGTTCCTCCTTCGGATGCGATTTTGAGCTCAAGTGTTGATGTAGATGGATTAAGGCATTTCTACATGAGGTTGTCAGCGACACGATCAAAGTAAAATGTGTGTTTTGACAGGAAGCCGAAGCAGAAAGTTTACTAGCATCTTTATCTTTGAGTCTTTCGTGGTTGTTGACAGGATAGCTGATGAGAAGGTTAAATGTTAGATATAATAGTATGATGTAGACATGCAAGTAGTAGCACTCTGTGGCTAAAAGTAATGATTAGCTTACATCCGGTGTGCACCGTACCTGGACACATCTGGTGAGCTTACAGCTGTAGTCTTGAGGGGGAAAAAGCTTGTGGTTTAAGAAGAATAAAGAGAGTTGGCAGCATGTAACTTTTCATTTTTCTGAAAATGGACACATCACTGCACTCCCACTTGACACGGTGACACTCTCAGACAGTCTCGAGCTTCAGGTTTGCTTTTTGTGCTTGCTCTGATATCCCAGAAGTTTTTACACTACAGCACATCTGTCAGTCGCCCTCGTTATTATCATTATAATTCTCTCTCAGCTTCTGTCTCTCTCATTCTCAATGGCCATTTCTCTCTTTCTCTCTAACTGTACGTTCACTCAGTCTATCACCTATCTGCCCCCCCCCCCCCCCCTTGCTCAGGATGCTGTGTCATTTTGTTTGGCAGGTCTTTGAGTCCCTTGTCGAAGAGAACAGAGGCAAAGTCCTAATCTCTCATCGCCTGCCTGTCTTTACTTTCTCTCCACCTCTGCTTTTTAAGAGACACAGCAAGGCTATGTTGAATCTGTCTGCCCATTTTCTTCCTGTCGTTCCTTCAGATGTTCTTTTTAAAAACTCTCTGCCATTCCTCAGTGTGTGTGTTTACCCTGAAGCTATTAGCCTTCTTCTTCTCTCTTTAACAGACAGATTTACTGAAACTGGATAAAAATGTGTATTTTTTAGAGATGCTGTGATCGATTGGCAGCCAATCGAAACCATCTTGTTTACAGCTGATTAGCCATGACCAGTCGATCAGTATTATATCCGTTTCAAATTTATTGTTGTTTTTTTTTTTTTGCGGGTTACTGTTGACTGTTGCACATGCAGCCTGATAGTTTTACATCAGTACGGAGCTAGGCACCTAACATTAACAGAGATTGCATTGACTTGTATGATGCACTCAAGCTCTACAAAGTAAAAATTATTATTCTGCGAAAATAAAAGTTATGATGCCTTCAATTGTAATCTCGTAAAATGTAGTTTTTGGTGAGAAACTCTAATAAATCAAGTTGATTGAAGGAGATGTTTTGACAGCAGTATGAACTAGATAATAGAGAGGATAATGATCTGGTTAACTTCCTAAGACTACCTGTTTATTGTTTTGTTTCTTTATTGTGGTATTGAATTGGATATCGAGAATTATGGACTTTCACTGGTATTAGAATTGAGTACTACATTTCTTTATCATGACATCCCTAGTTGAGTGTTTTTGAAATTATTTTGACACTAATTCGATTGATTAAAAAATGATTATTGGACGAAGGTAAATTGTAACGGTGTCATGATGTCTTCGGAAGTAAACTTACAAAAATGTAGTTTTTGGTGAGAAAATTGAGTAACAGTTGTTTGGAGGAGATGTTATCACAGCAATATAAAATATATAATAGAGAGAACCATTGTAGATGACAAGAAAAAGGATAAAAAATGTCATCGCTTCATGTTTTTTTGAATCATTTCATTTTCAACTTTCCAGCTCTCTATTGTCTGCTATTTTTTGCCATCCCTGCAGGTAGCTGCTTGACTTGTAAAATGTTTGCCCCAAAGTGACTTCACAGAAAAGTGAGAAATGCTCTATAAATCAGCATCAAATTAAAAGCGCTGTGCTTACATAACAAAACCAAGGTTTTCTACTCATTACAGTTGGTGTAAGTTAAGTGCTCAGACAGACGAGGAGGTTGGAGAAAAAAGAAAGTCAGACGAGGTTTGTTATAAGAGATGGAGGAGATGGAGCTAGACGATGAGGAAGATGTGTGTTAGATGGAAAAAGGGAGTGTGACAGAAGATGAATGTGTGAGAGACTGAGAGGCATTGGTTGTGCTGAACAGTTGGTGAGATATGGATGGGGAGAGGATGAGAAAGGTGAGATATTGTATAACTATATTATTCTGCTCTGCCTGGTGAGGTGATGCTGGAAAGAAAAAGCTCATGTATTGTATGTATATCTACACAAATAAAGTATATACACACTTAAAGGTACATTATGCAACAATTTCCTAAAAAACAATGTATGGCTGATACAAAAATAATCATTACATGTGCCCCATTAGAAGTGTGTGGCGCCGTCTGTTTCTGCAGAGACCCTCCAGCCCTCTACCTGCGTTTTCTCTTTTCTCATTTTGCTTTACTTGACGGCCTTTGTGCCCCATGTTGGTGTTGTTGGTGTGTTAGTTTGACCGAGGCATACACACCAGGCAGAGTGCAGCCTGCTTTCTGGCTGCAATCATTCAAAGTCTGGCAACGTGGCGCCTTCTTGTAGGGTTATGCAAAGATAGTTGTGTGTTTATTTGTGCAGTGAAACAGTCAAAAAAATAATGTTTTATTTCTCTGATTTGCTTCTTTGTACCCACTAAAAGCGCTCTCTCTCTCTCCATTCATTCTATAGCACTATATACTATAGCATATACACTTGACCTTTGCTGCTCAATCAACCTCTCGCTAGGAGGAGAGGCCAACTTTGAATGTGGACCTGCAAACAGCAACCGACAACTGTTGCATGTTATACCTTTGTAAAACCTTTTAAAATTAAGTTTTAGTGACATTATGGAGCTTTTACATTTACCTTTACAATTAAATTTGGTAGATGCTTTTGTCCAAGGTGACGTACAAACGAGTTACACTCAGACGCAGATCACGGAGAAACATTCCACAACAAGTGCCTCCAGCGCTCAGTTCCACCTGACACAAGGGCCACAGGGCTTGCAGGTGCATGAAGTAACATATAAGTGTCTAGAAAATTACTCCCTTTTGAGAAAAAGCTTCAGGAAGGACCAAGAGAGAGGTTTTTGTGCTTTTCCAGTTCCTAATTTATCCCATACTGTATGAAGAAACGTCCAGTGAAAATCTGCTTTAGTCATCAGGTTGGCCTTGAAAATAAAAAAGCTGCTGTCGCTGGACTTCTCCCCACTAGCAACTGCATAAGCTTTTAGTCTAAAATGTTGGCATCACTTTGCTCTTCTAGAATTACAGTTTCATAATGTGGGCATCGTTGTTTTTTTTTTTTTTTTCTAGCTTTCTTGTGCAGAAGAGCCAGCCAGCAAAATCACAGTGACTCACATCTGCTTGTGCTCACTTTCATATGGTTTGTGCCTGTTTGTAGCATGCATGTGTACACTCATGTCTGTATGAGTGAGAGAGGGTATGGTGCACACTTGTGGGTGTAGCAGGAAGCCTCTGGCTTTACTGGCAAACTCCCCTTTCTTTACTCTTGGCCACTATAGACACGAACACACATACATACACACACATGCACACTCACAGGTCTATTCAGGCTTCGCGTGGAGGCCCCTAGAACACTGTGTTGACAAGCTCTGTGCTATGTTAGGCTAAACGCAGACTCAGTGTAATGCTCAATAGACGGGGAATCCACTATATAACACAGTTAGAGCTGGCAGGGCGTCGCATACAAGCAGAGGGGAGACGCGAATGGAGGCAGCTGTTAGACAGTAGACACACACTCTGTAGCAGGAAATGCTGGGCTCCTTGGACGTCCTCTATAGCGTCCTCATCCACAAGGTAACTCAGAAATTGTGTAAAAACACAATGTTGTTTTTTGCTTCATTTAAAGAAATGTGACCAGCGGGGTGTATTTCAGTTTCTGCTAAGGTCCCTAAAAGCCCAAAAAAGTTTTCCCTGGAAAGTAGGGGTGTGAATCTTTTGGCATCTCAAGATTCAATTTGATTTGATTCTTGGGGATTCCTGAAATTGATTATCGATTAAAAAGTTATATCAACTGATCACAATAATGTAAACATACAAAAGTAAGCGTAAGACAAGAGACACTTATTAATGTTTAACTTGCACAAAGAAACACATTTTTAGTATTTCTGAATTCTGTGATGTCAAGAATAACAACTTCAAGTTATACAAAAATAGAAATGTTATTTGGTACATAAATAACATTAGTAGTCTACCTGCCTTTATTTCTCAGAAACTTGTCATTTTCAAAATACATTGTACACAAAATAACTGTAAAACTGGTATTTTTGTGTGATTTTTCAACAAATCACACAATGCTTGACTTGGTGTGTTGGATTACTGTTCATCAGTAGCAATATCTTCTTTTGTAGGATTTTTTAAAATTGATTTCTAGAAGTTGTGAATTGATTCAGAATCTTGATTCTTACATGAATCGGTTGTTTTTCCCACTCATACTGGAAACTTTCTCCCAGCGATGTCCTTGGGTCTGGCTAGAAAAGATCCGTCTTGTATAGATATGACGTCATGGTCTCGTTGGAGCCACTCTTGGGGAAAACAACTTGGAAGGTGTCGGATGCTCTTCACGGAGGAGTATTAATGTTGTAAACAGACAAAATCATGCACGTTCACCAGAAACTCCTTCAGCTCACTTCAGCGTGGCCTCCGGCAGCGACCTGCCGCCACAGACAGATCCAGATCCAGCTTCCCAGGCAGTCTGAGCTGTGGTGGGTGGCGGAGAGCTCAGCACTTGGTAGAAGCAGCTCCTCCTCTGGCCAGGAGCAGAGTTGAGGAGGGAGCCAACACCGACACCACGCTGCTGGAGGCCCCGTCGTATTACTGGGCCCACTGGAGGGAAGGGAGGCACGGGGAACCAGAATCAGGGTAGTCTGTCAGACCCTGCTGCAGTACAAAAATGATGTTTTCTAAATGGACTCTGGTGCTAGGAATCACAGCCACTTTTGTCTGAGGGTCCACCAAAATCAACACAAAATGATAGTAGAATTACTTGAAAATGGAGATAATAAAAATGAATGTGAACACCTTTAGCTCCTGTCTATACACATCCTCTAACTGTAATCATACACCGGAGGATAAATGCAAAATATGGCTCATGTTTTAACATTTTAAGCAGGTATGTCTGGCTTTGGTTTTGTGCTGAGGGTTAATCCAAATTAGCATTTAGCATTTTTTTCTTTGTGTGCATTCATGTTACTTCTAAATTTGGCTTTGCATTGTACGCTACAGTATATTGCAATTGAATTAAGCATGTTGGAGTGTCTTTTCTGTCAGTGTGAGTGGAGCACGAGGAGGGAATAGCAAATAGAAAACCTGGATTGATTGTGAGCGGAGTGATATGATAATCTTTGAACAGAATTCCTGCTGATCAGACACTGTGTTCATAATGGATGACAAGAAGAGAAGAAATAAAACTAATAAGTAACATTTTGTGTGTTGTTTCTTTTCCTCACTATTTAGCTGATGGCGGTGTATGAGGAGCAGGAAGCCCAGCAGAGGGGCGTGGCCAACACAAGGCTAGCCCCCAGCCCTGACCTCTACCAGTCCGAGCTCTCTGTCTTCCAGCCAATCGCAGGGGGAGAGATCGAAGTCAATTCCTCAGCCCTCAAGTCCAGTGAGTCATTTGTCATTCATGTACTGTATATTTATTTTGGTGGTTTACAGATCAACATACTGTATCATAGAAGTGGTGTTTCGCAATTCAGAGCTACATTTTGAGATTTGAGTGATTTACATGTTGATATTTTATAGCTCATCTTCACTGCTTTGCCTGTTTTACTTTCAAAATATTCAATATAATTTAGCACTTATAATGATGAATACTTGGGAAAGTTATTTGCAGTTTCACAAACTGATAAAACAAGACATTATTTAATATAAACCAGTCTTGAGTCACATGACTTGGACTCTATTCAGGCTTGAGTCACAGATTTGATGACTTTAGTCTCGAATTGACAAAAATCAAAAAAGATACTTCGTGCCTTCCTTCAAAGCCCAAAGATTTAAAAGTATGTTATTTAAAAAGTGTGTGCACAAAGATGATCAGCTGCCCCATACCGGAGGTGACTGATAGTGTAGGAGATGGTGGGTTTATTTACTTTTTAAGAGATCCTTTATTGGTTTTAGGCAAGAGGATTTACTAGTGGGGAGCAAAACTGAACTGACCTGAACAAACTGAATTTCTATGTTTTAGTGTTTATTGCTGTATTTTTTTTTTTTAGTTGGACTCCAGACTCTTTATTTATTATTATGTAGTAGCTCTCTGTTCTCTAGAGGAAGAGCAGTGACCTTAACATCAGCTATGCTCTGGCATTTGTCATTGCATCACAAAATTTTGTCACAGTTAGACAAAGTAAAGCTTATGAAAACCAGCCATGTTATCTCTGGCAACCACAGCAGCTCTGTGTCTGAGCCTGCTGTCTCTGAGAGACCAGATACTCCAGTGTTTCAGTACTTCCCCCACCGTTGATGAGGCCGGGACTAATGTAATGATGAGATCAACACTCTAGCAACAAGTGCAGTATAAAAACAATAAAGTATAAAGTATTTATACACTATGGAGTTTTTCCCCCAGTGAAATTGTGCCAGACATCCCTCCTCTGCTTCTGGGACACATGGTCTAAATGCTTTTTCAAAGGACCCCTCTGACTTTAACAAAGAAAAACAGTTCTTTGGGGAACACTTGAGTTGACCTAGCTGTAACCTGTAGGTCAGTGCATAAACAGGTCCATGTCACAACTGATGTCAGACAAGAAACAGGTTCACTGGGACTGAAATTTGATGTGAAGGCTGACTTCTAGACCACGTCAGTGAAGGATAGTAGCGAAGTCCCAAAACACCATTTTGGAGGGATGGATAGATGGCTAAAATGAAAAATCTGTAATTGATTCTAAGGCTGTCAGTTGAGTCAAAGATATAGTCGTGATTAATCGCAAATTAATCTAAAAGTTAAAGTTGTCAAGTATTTAACACTCTTATCAACAATGACAAATGTTGTCCAGAAACCCTCACAGGTACTGCATTTAGCATAAAAATGATGTGGTTATCATAAAGTGGGAATGTTTATGCATGTAAAGGGGAGACTCGTGGGTACCCATAGAACCCATTTTTTTCACATATCTTGAGGTCAGAGGTCAAGGGACCCCGTTGAAAATGGTCATGCCATGGTCATTTTGCATAATTTAACCTCCTTCATGATGAGCAGAATGGATTCCTTCCTAGTTTCATATGATACCAGTATCTTCACGAGCTTTAAAACTGAGCTGCTATAACCTGCGAATGACCAAACAGTGGCCGGTTGCGTTAAAGAAATCAGTGGCGTTAAAACACATTTGCATTATTATAGCATTAACTTTGACAGCCCTGTCGAAACGCAAAAGAAAGTAAGAAATAAAAATACAAGTTTGACATCCCATAATGACTTATTGGGCCCAGTATATACTGACATGTAGTTTCAAAGGTGAGACACATGTTTTTGTAGACAATAGGAATTACAGTGCAGATAAAGGTCAGGATGTGATGGGTATGTTCTGCTGGAGAGTGATGAAGACAAGATGAGGACAGCTGAGATGTCGGCAGCAGCGTCTCTGAGATGCAGAATGAGATGAGGATGAAAGAGAATCAGATGGGGGGAGAAGCAGAGGAAACAGAGGACAGGAAGTGTATGTGCAATGTCAGACGGCAGAACAAACTGATGTCTGTGTCTGGTTTCTGTAACGTGGACTAGACCTCTGAATCTGAACGACCTTTCTTTCTCTTTGTCCTTTCTTTCTTTCTTTCCCTCTCTCCTGGCACCTCTCTCTTTCTCCGTTGCTTCATTTCTTTCTGTCTTTTGTCAAGTCAAGTGCCTGTTCAGTAGAGGAACTGTAGATGTGAGAGCTGTCACAGTAACTTGTCCAAATGTAATTCTGCTTTAACATAACAAACCATGTGGCTGATGGATTGTGTGTAGCTACAGTTCGCCAAAAACTCTCCATTACTCCCAGTTGCCTCCTGCTGTCAGCTAATCACAGATTCAGCTTAGTTATGAACTGTAGCCTCTATATCTGCTTTCATTGTTGGCTCAGTCTGGACCATCCATCCACATGAACGCTTGACATTTAAACATAATCTGTCATGGTTGTTTTCAAAATGTCATTAATATGCCAAATGAAGTGTGACAACGCTCATCCATCTATTGTAAGTTGGGTCCTATCAGCAAGTTTCATTACTTTCCACTCTTGTTTTTCATGATGCTGCTGGAGTTTCTCAGTCAGCTTGAAGGATGTCAGTTTATTGAGCTCAAGGACTCCCACACTGAATCAAAAATCACAGCACAGTTTAGTAGATTATCGCAGTAAGATCTTCCTTCTTGCATTAGATCTAATTTCACACACAGTGTATAATAAAGCAACAATCATGTATGCTTCATATGTACCACTAGTTTTGACATAATTGACATTTCAGCTTGTATGACCTTCCTAAGTGAAGCTGTATGATCCAGACACTGTTAAGACAGGAAGTTTAGTCTGTTCTCAGTATGGTCGCCTGTCAGCAGAGATTAGCAGTAATGCATGACTGTCATGGTAGATTAGAGGTAACGGAGCTCTGGAGACGATCACTGTCAGTGTGAGAAGGTCACGCAATACGGCAATAGTGGAGAATTTTCTAATTAAGACATGTGGGATATGCTGATATTATTCAGGGTTTAGGAGAATTCTTTGGACATGTATCAAGCACATTATTATATATTAACGTTATGAAAGACTAGGGTATCAACAGGTTTTTTGGATAAGAGCAAATATGACAATGGCGTCTCTGTCTCTATCCACTTGTTCCTCTCTCACCGTCTTCACAAGTCTCTTTCTCTATGTGTCTTGCCTATTGTTTCTGCCACTCACAGTCTTTCTTTCTCTCGCTTTCTATTCTTTTTATCACAGTTGACTTCTGATGTTTCACACTTGGATCCATGAAGGACTCAAGCAGAGTCAGGAACATACAGTAGGTATAGTAATGTTAATGGGAACCACTGCTCAGTATTGGGAACAGTACTGCAAAGTGCTGAGGTGGTTGTCTATGATCAGCGTTAGATGAACAGGGAAGACCACTGATTTAAGTGTTTCTCTGAATGGTACAGTTACCGTGACTCATATAGCTGCTGTAATAGTTTAAGAAGAAGAAGAAGAAGAAGATATTCCTTTATTTGTCCCACAATGGGGAAATTCAATTTTTACACTCTGTTGTTTTTACTTATACACGGTACATGCAGACCCGAGACACACACATGCACAAACAGGACCCATATACATGCATCAAATGGAGAGATGTCAGAGTGAGGGGGCTGCTCCTGACAAGCGCCCCGAGCAGTTGGGGGTTTGGTGCCTTGCTCAGGGGCACCTCGGCAGTGCCCAAGAGGTAAACTGGCACCTCTCCAGCTACCAGTTCACACTCAGTTCTTGGTCATGTCGGGACTTGAACCGGTGACCCTCCGGTTCCCAAGCCAACTCCCTACAGACTGAGCTACTGCCGCCCCCATAATATTATAATGGCTTGAATCTTATCAAACTTCAAATACTGTACATTTCGGACTGTGTGCTCTGACACCTTTCTATCGGAACCAGTATTATCGGAACCAGTATTGGGGGCGGCAGTAGCTCAGTCTGTAGGGAGTTGGCTTGGGAACCGGAGGGTCACCGGTTCAAGTCCCGACATGGACCAAAAAACTGAGTGTGAACTGGTAGCTGGAGAGGTGCCAGTTTACCTCTTGGGCACTGCCGAGGTGCCCCTGAGCAAGGCACCAAACCCCCAACTGCTCGGGGCGCTTGTCAGGAGCAGCCCCCTCACTCTGACATCTCTCCATTAATGCATGTATGTGTGTTTCAGGTCTGCATGTACCATGTATGAGTTTAACAGAGTGTAAATTGAATTTCCCCATTGTGGGACTAATAAAGGTAGATCTTCTTCTCTTCTTCTTCTTCTTAACTTTTTCAGCAGTTTGAGCTACAGTAGCTCTTCTATTTGATTGGACAACACAGGCCAGCTTTTGCTCCCCATGTGCATCAATAGGCCTTGGCTGCCCACGACCCTGTCACCGGTTCACCGGTTTTCCTTCTTTGGACCACTTCTGGAAGGTCCTGACCACTGCAGACTGGGAACATCCCACAAGAGCTGAAGTTTTGCAACTGCTCTGACCCTACATTTAGCCATCACAGTCTGGTCCTTTTCAAAGTTGTTTTTCTGCTTCCAACACATTAACTTCAAGGACAAAATGTTCACTTGCTGCCTAATATATCCCACCCACTGTCAGGTGCTATTGTGACGAGATAATCAGTGTTATTCACCTGTCAGTGGTCATAATCTTGTTAATATTATGTTTGATCGGTGTATATACTGTGTGCTTTTAACAAAGTATAAAAAATAAGCCTTTTCCACAGAGGATGTTTTGATGTGTAAATAGTGAAATTAATAATGGCTGGACTCCATTTAGGTGCTTCAGGTTCAAGGCCTCTTACATTGTTCATGCTGGCTCAGATGCCATGTTTCCATTCAATTGTCAAGCGAATTTTAAGCAAACTTGAAATGTCGCAAAAAAATAAATCCTAGTTGGCTGTGTTTCCACCGCTGCCATAACCTATTTAGTGCATCAAAAATTGATACTAGGGCTGTCAATTGACTCAAAGATATAAACGTGATTAATCGCAAATTAATCGCATTTTTCATCTGTTCAAAATGTACCTTAAAAGTAAAGTTGTCAAGTATTTAATACTCTTATCAGCATGGGAGTGGGCAAATATGCTGCATTATGCAAATGTATGTATATATTTATTACTGTAAATCAATTAACTATGCAAAACAATGACAAATATTTTTCGACAAAGGCAAAAACCACCTAAAGGGAGCGGTTTATCAAAGCTTTTCTAATGCGATACTTCAAAATATGAATAAACAATATGTGACTGGAAACACAATTAATGTCAGATCTTACTGAAACAGTAAGAACAAACCCATCGCTAATGTTAATAGTAAAACCTTGGCTGTTCTTGCCTTAACCACAACAATGGAATGATATTTTATTTATTTACTTTTAGGAGATATTTACCATCTTTTTTTTTTTTTTTTTTGAGAAAAGCATGACCAAGTATGTTGCAGCATCTTTGATCACTGAACATACAACAATCTTAGAAAAAAATATGTGTACCTGAACTATAATGCAGCCTTTAAAATGAAGGAAAAGACAACATTTAAGCTATTTGCTGATATTTCAACAACAAAAATATAAGATTATATCCAGTCTCATAGCACTCTGGCAGTAGGCCTACTATACTGGCATATACAATATAGTCTAGCTCTACACTATATAGTATTATTACTTCGGTTGAGATTACCAGGTGATCTAAAACACCTCATTTTGCCAGTCTAGTAGAAGATGATTGATCTTGGGATGTGTACAGGCGTATGGACAGAATAGCACCACCGGTTGTCCCTGGATGCCCATTGTTATCTGCATGTATCTTAATGTGCTACTGGATATAGACAGCATACACCCAAACACAATGGGACATTTTCACCACATCATTTCTGCTTCATGTCTTGACATGTCTGCATCTAAAAATGGGAATCAAACCGTAATAGCACAGAACTCAATTTTATTGAAAGCCTTCTTTAATTTTGGTCTTAACAGTATTTGGATCTTTAATCTTCATTTTCATTGTACCGAGTACATCTCGTCTTTGTATCTCACTATCTTTTCCTTTCTTCATCCCTTTATTTCTTTATCTATCTCCGTCATCTGTTCCTCATTTTTCCGTCCTTTGTCCTCTGTCCATTTACTCGTCTTTCACTGCGTCTCTTTGAAGAGATGAATTGATTAGGGGTTTGATGTAATCCATACCCCCCAGCCAGTCTTAAGAGCACCAAGGGTCCATTTTGTGACAATCAATATATGACCCTACAAATATCATTTGTGGAGTTCAGAGTAGTCTACTCATTTAGAGGTTCCCTCCACCCTCACCACCACCTTTTCCATTTTATTCCCAGTGGAACCATAGAGGCTCACATGACATGTTCTTAATGTATATATGGACTTATTGGCCCGCAGTGCAACACACTGATCATACTTTCAGTAATAAATGTTATTTATTTGAATAGCTTTCTGCAGTGTTGACTTTTCTTGCCATTTCACTATTTCTTCAAGCTCCAGCAGAAGCACAGGCAATAACGCGGCGCGCCTCATCTATCAGCTTCTCTTAAATGATGATTTTATGCAGTGGGCTGATGAGATGTGGAGAGGGAGACACTATCATATGTTACTTACATGCACATGGAGCTCTGCAAATCAGACGCTTATTGGCCATTTGGACGCACGAACAGCAGTGTGTTCACTGAAGGGATGTTAAAGGAAGGGAACACACATTAACTTCTCACACACTCTCCTTACAGGCCTAATGAACACATGGAGCCGTGCACATCTCCAAAAACAACATTCAGGAATGAGCTCTCTGATCACGCTGCTACAGTGTAGTATGTATGCAATCAACAGATATGGACATGCACACATAAAGGTCTCAGGCTCTACTGGCTGATGAGACTGGATGATTAAAAGAAGTAGAAATTAGCCTGCATGATTTTGAAAAAAACATATCTAATTGCAATTATTTTCACAGCTATTGTAATTGCGATATGGTTTGCAATATTAGAAGGAATTATCATTTTTACATAATTATTCTCATTTTCATTGAAAAACATATTCATAGGTGATTTTTGTGGAGGTCTGTACCAAACAAAGACATTTTAATATTCTGTAGAATATGATGTGTAGGCCAGGACATTGCTGCAGCCCAATATTGAATTTAAAATGGTATTTTTACACACATTTGACCTTTAACAAATATTGAGATTTCCTCCTCACCCGACGATTTGAGGTTTGCAGTAAGCCATATTGTGATTTTGATCAAATTTTGGTTCACTGTGCCGCTCTAATGAGACCCATGGTGAATGTTTAGGGTCATGCTTTCTAACTCGTTTCTATCACTCTTTGACTTTTGTTCTCTACTAAATGTCCACCGCCCATCAGCTACACCACTCTATTGCTCTTTATTTATTTCTTTTTAACAAAGCTAAACGTGAGTTTCCATGGAGAGGGTAATGTGCCTAATTGTGGTATCTGTTCGACAAAGCACATTTTACCTCCTTATGAAAGGTGAGCCAGACTGACAGAGAAATCAAGCAGTAATGTTACTGTGAACGATTTGCAGTGCTGGAAATCCATTTATCTTTATTTTGACTTAGTTTAGTTTAGTCAGTGAGGTTTTTACTGCTAAATTGCCGCAACATCATCATCATGGCAGCACGCAGGTTTTGGTTGCTTATTAATGGCAACCGCAGCAGTAGTGCAACCTCTCAACCAGCTTGGATAAAAGATTGACGCCGGCATGGTTGACGTCTTCCACGCGTTTTTAGATGCAGCATGTGAAAGGGCCCTTCTGCAGTTTTTTGTGTATGTTAAAGGTCTGTAAAGTTACAAATCCCAAAGTCTCTCCCCCACAGAAACACAGCTCCTGAACTGACTGAAACACCTCGTTTGAAGTCCCGCCTTTTCTTCCGTGACGTGGTGATGTAACACCAAGTAACACATTAGTGTTAACCTGCCTAGTGGTCAGTTTGACACACCCTCAAACAAAGCCAGTTGGAGAGGAGCTGGAGCGAAGTCTGGAGAGTTAGTTTCGTTTGACCAATCACAACAGAGTGGGCCGGAGGGGGAGGGGCTCAAACAAATAGGTGGTGCATCACAGCCGGTATGAGAAAAATTAAGCAATTTTTGAACATTTAGGCATCTAAACATGTTCTAGCAGAAACCCAAAATACGATTATTCACCTGAAAATAAGCACAAAAGGTGCTCTTTAAAATCTGCAGCTGCCCAAATGAATATACATTCATAGGCATACATTTGTGCTCATATGCACTCATACTCCCATGCTCTATGTACTGTAGCTTCCACGTCTTTATCATTTTATGATAAGCATTGCCTATGATATTACCACACTGAATGTTGGGGGGTTCTTGTTTTTGTTTGTAAGCATACTTGAGTTGACTTGGTCTGATGTCACAGGCACGTTGCCATGACAGAGTGGAAATTAATGCTGTCAACCTAAGAACTTAAAAATACTCATCTCTCCTCTCTCTTACTACCTCATCATGCTTTGACACTCGTAAAGAAACGCACACCAACTCCTCTCTGTAGCGCGGCAGGACGAGCTCGGGGTCTGTATCTTGTCATCTGAAAGATTATTATTAGACGTGAGTTTGGCTGAACTGTGACTCCATCAAAATAGCATCAGCAGTTTTAAGGTAGTCGTGTGTGTGCGTGTATCAGAGAGACTGGCTGTAGATTCTGAAGCAGTGCAGATGCAGACTTTCTCTATTTTAGTTTTAGTTTGTCATATTTCTTGTGCCATTAACAGCCTGATAGGAAGTAGTCACACTGTGTCATGTTGGACTGACAGAGAGTCCGGTTCATGGTTTTTATCAGAGGAAACTAGAGGGGGAAAAGCACAGCTTGAAAGAATATAGCAGATTTAATGTGGATTAAAACAGAAAAAAAATGTTTTGTAATGAGAGGTTATTAATATTGTATTCAGATTACTTTTTTGCCAGCTAAATTGCTGTTAAGTTAGTGGTTGGTGGTGTCATCAAATTCCTCCTGCAGATACCTCCAATAACTAAAGGAATATGGTTGATTTACAGGTTGTTGAACATGTACTTTAAGCATTTATTTGTTATCCAGTGTACTGCATATACATGCTTTATAAACACACACATCTCTGCTTCTCCTTAAACTAGGGTTGCCCCCTCGTAGTCAACCAAGATATCAGTAGTTGATTAGTCATTTCTTATGTACACATTATCACTTTGCCATTGTTCTTTAGGTGTCTACCCAGATCTTTAAAAGGAGGCCTCAACAGAAAAACACTGAGAGCTGCCTGCACATATGAGATGTCTTTGTGTCCCTGTGTTTTCGACAGACACCCCCCTGTTGGTGAGAAGCAGCAGTGATTCAGCCCTCAGCCCCCAGCCGACAGAGACCGAACCCTCTCTCAATGAGGACACCGCTGGGATGGTAAGACCCCAAGATACCTAGACAGAAAGCAGACAGACGCATGCAGTTTGTAACCTACACCATGCATATATTGTAAACACACTAAACCTACACAGAGGATTTGCAACACATGGAGATGTTCTCCGAAGGTGAGAACACTAATTAATTAATGAGAAGCCTCACATACAGGAAGTGATGATGTATGTGATAACCAACATACAGTATGTACTAATCACTTCTGAATCAATTCTTATTCATGCTATTAAGAAAAATAGACCATAAAAGCTGCATTTTGTTTTGTCTTCACAATAAGAAAATGCTTGATAGAATGATCAAAACTCCATTCAGAAAACAAGCGTTTTAAAAGTTGTTTGCTTGTCATCTTGTGAACAGACCTGACAAAGCATGAATTCAGACTTTTTACAAATCAATATCATTATATAGTTATTTCGGGATACTTTTTATGTGTTTATTGCAATAAAATCACAGCAAAATCTGTTTAATTTGGGTTAATACCTCTGCAGTTAAACACAATAATTGTGCAGCTGTCAGCCGTTGTGTGACTTGGATTGGTGAAACGCCTCCTGATGATGTTATGAACCCGGACGTGACCGTGTTTGGTCTTCCGACGTATCTTGGACTTCCACATCATGTACAAAGCAGCAGTTGTGGTTATTTTGCCCACGTTTGATGAATCATCGGTATCTACATGGAGGTATGCCTCTCCACCTCCTCTCCTTGTCCCACGAGCAACATAATGGCCCCACTTTAGAACGACGGTTTGCGGGTCCCTCAGAGGAAGATTTTCAGTGATTTTCGTGACCCACTCAGCTTTTGTCAAGCACCAGTGTTGGGTCAAAATTTCCGCTGTGGCAGAATGAACAGAAGGATCTAATTGAGACGTCCATTAAACTTTCCTCTGGCGTCAACAAGAGACTGGTTTCAGTTGCTAAGCAGTGCAAAAGAGACATATGAGACATCATGCATTTCTTTAGAATGCAGTGGTTTGTTTTAATGCGACCATTAACATGACTCAGATAATAGTTTTTAAGAAGTGTAAAAGTCAAACTGATTTCTTTCTTCAAGTCTTATGGTCAGCTTTTATGTTGTTCTAATAGACTCATCGGCTTCTGATAGATATTGACTTAATGTGATGGATCCTCGTGGACTGTTCTATTGTAATCTGATATGCAGATCTCCATGAAAACTGCTAAATACATTAATACTCCCAAAGGAATAAACACTTTGATTTTAATGACCCCCATGGCCTTTCTAGTGGGTTTCTCAGGATGCCACAGCTGGTGATGCTCAGAACACACAGTAGCAAATTGTTGATGTAGTATTTTATACTTAATGTTTTACTACCTACAAATGTATTTCCTGTTGGAATGACCAAATTTTTCCCAATAATCAATTAAGGTATTTGAGATGTAAATAAAAGTCCAACCTCACCAAAAGTAGTTTTAGAAATGTATTGTATGTACAGTATGTAGAAATTGTATGTTGTGTCAGGCCTTGTTCTGTAGACATTCATAGCTATTCATAGCTAGAATTGAATCAGATATGGATAAAAGTCAGAGGAGTTCTGCGTCATGGCAGCAGTGTGTAGGTCGGTGTGTAGTGGTGGTTATATGTGTTTAAAGGTCGGGGTGAGCGGTGCCTGTGGTGTCTTCATGTCCTTTCTAATCCAGACATGCTTTGTCACATCAAACTCCTCTAACAAAGACGGATGACTCTCTCTGTTCTTTACTCTTTTTTCATCCTCTCTCTCCCTTTCTTTAAGGGGCAGAGGGCACTTTCTCCTTTCTCTCCTCTGCTTCTTCTTCCTCCCCCTCCTCTCCTCCTTCCTTAACACTGCCGACCTCTCACTTTTTCATGTCTCCTTTTTTTCTTCTTCATATTTTCGACATCTCGGTCCAAACGTCTGCTTTGTAACTTTGACCTTAGGCCCTGATGTTTAACTCTTGATCCATGTTGTCTTTTCTCTCTCCTCTGAAAATAATAGATCTTTTCCTCTACAGCTCCTATTTTTACTGAAGCCACACTCCAAACATATGTAGTCTGTTTCTGTCCTTTGCCATAACATCCCTCTATTTGTATATTTCTTCCTTTTCCTTCCTTGGTTCTTATTCTGAGTTTCTACTTTCATATCTGATAGGAGGAAGGAGATACTGTAGTATTAACTGTAGTAATTCACTCTGTGAAAATAAAACAGAGACGACTCTCCTATTCTCTCCTCTGGACTCCTCTTCCTTTCCCCTACAGTATCTTCCACATCACTTACTTCATCAGCTTCTCTGAGTGGATCCTTCTTATGTATTTTACGCTAATCCACACCTTTTCTCTAATTCAGTCACACACAGTCACGCATTGACTTATGAGAGCATAGTAATGAATATTATCATAATACAGTGTGCCAGCTGCATAGGGATGTAGTTTTGATCACTTGTTATGATTGTGTTTCAGTTTCATATTCCCCATAGATGATTGGACACAGCAAATCCCTCAAGTTCACTGGTTAAAGCGGCTCTATGCCTGATTGGACTCCTGAGTGGTGAGCCCTTTCCCCTTGAGATTCCTCACACTGGACAAACATCCTTTTTTTACTTACACTGTGTTCCCCTTAGAACAACCTGTTTGCAAGGCTGAGCTCTTTTGGGGAATGTGATTGGTTCTCAGAGGTAGCTGGTCTCCTTGCTTAACCTTACTGAGGCTGAAGAGGAAGAAGTATTAGATGATGCTGTTTTTGAGGAGGATTTAAGGGCTGCATAGGGAGGAACAGAGAGAGAAGTCCATGTGTACTAATAACAATAACACTAGTGACTTAACACATTTCTTACTCTTCATCTAGTGTATTTGCCACAAAGTGTTGGGTATATTGTCTTGTAGCCAAGACACACACATTGTCTGAGCTTAAGGGCATTTTCATATTAGATACGATCGATCGATATGAGTTTGATAGCCCCCCTCTCCACTCCCACGCTGCTCAGCTTTTACATTAGTAAAGTTATTCCATACCCTAGTACTTGTTTATGTTGAGATCAGCTGTTTTATTGGCAAAGCATTGCAAAACACTTCATTTAAACTTGAAAGAAACAAAATAAAACTCACCAAAACTGTCGTCGTTAGTTCACCGAGTTTGATATGAAAATATGCCGACACTGCATGCCGTTTCCCCTCGCTGTCTCTCTCTCTCTTTCTGCTGCTGAACAACTCTTGTTCTTCGAGGGCAGACCATCAACTTAGCTGAATAAAATAACGAGCATCGCCCAACCCCATCGCGTAATATTGTCTTTATTTGAAGGACCCTCTCACCTGCCTTCGTGCTTTATCAATCATGGCTGTGCAGTTCAGAGGATGAGATTGGTGCATGCTGCACATATACAGATTTCTGAGGAGACCAGCGGTGTTGAAAACTACTCGCTGACTTCTAACATTACTCGCGTTAGATAACAGTCTAGTTCTGTGTTTTGGTACAGTCGGCTTTCACACCTGATGCGAACCTCACCCAAGTACACATGAACTGTACTCCAGACCGGATCGACGAACCGTGCCCGTGTATGATATGGAGTGTTCACGCTAATCAACTGAACTGGACTTTGGGGGCAAGTGTACAGCAGCATGAAACACAGTTTAGCAGAAATGAAACCCGTTTGCACTTGTCACTAATAAATATAAACTGCCAACTCTAATCTGTTTACTTTTATTCACCCGGTGAAATGTAATCCAAAGCTCAGGAATGTAGATCATGTTGTTCTGAGCCCACCTTCCACTCCTTACATCTCAGCTCTGTTTTCACTGCACGCCATCACTCCTGTGGCTGTCAGGATGAAATATTACTGGGTGTCAGTTACACAGTAGGCCTATCCAGACTGCGTGAGTCTGGGTGTTTTATATGCTGGTGCGCCTGCAGGTTAGCATGCATATATGGTATGTGACCTTAACCACACCGGCTGTGGACATGTTAGCTCCTCATGTTTCCCTACTGTCTCATTTTACACATCACATTACAGCTGTGGTCATTCTGCATTCAGCTTCTTTATTGAAACTTTAGACTTGAGAAAAAGAAACTTTAGGAAATATCTTAAGCACTTGTTTGCGGTCTTTGCTGCGTGTGATTGACCTATTCTGATGTTTGTGCTTCATAAAGAAATAGTTGAAAGAGAGCGTCAGCCAGTAAGTTTCCCTTATTTAAATGTGCTACAGAAAAGAGCCATCAAGGCTGATGTTGTCAGGGCCTTCCTGCTAAGACCTCTTACAACTTTAACCCTTTCACACTGTGTTTTCAGTTGCATGCAACGTTCGGTTGTTCTTAGCTGCACCCTCTCGTGTCACTTTTGGTTGCAAAAAACCAAGATAGTGACGACCAGAATGCCGAGCTCGAGGCTTCAAAAAGGCAACGACCACAAACCAGTGGGTGACGTCACTGTGACTACCGGTGCCTTCAAATGGGGTCGTGTTTATCGTGTCTATCGTGTTTACGAGACGGGAAGTCGTGTACGCGATGTACGTGGTGTTCAAGTGGTTAAGCCCTGAAGACCACTGCTGCTAAGCAACAACATTATTAATGCCAGCCAGAGACTGATCCCCCTCGGCACACTACAAACCGTCTGGGTCAGTCCTTTCTTTCGGTGGCCATCAGGCTCCATAACCAAGGTCTGACCCCCATGTGACTCTGAGCATCCATATTTATTCCTGGACCAAATGTATATAATTACATATAATTATATAATTACATATATATATGCTATGCCTATACAATACCCACCACCTGCTGCACTTTACTTATTACTGTTACTTATTTATTTTATTGTCAGTTTTCTTCATTGCACCTTCTTTCTTTCATTGCACCTTTTCTCTTACTTTTTACTATACTGTATTCATCTGTACTGTCATTGGTGCTGCTATGACACCCGAATTTCCCTCCGGGGATTAATAAAGGTTCACCTTATCTTATCTTATCTTATCTTAATGTAACAACGGTTTAGCGAGATAGCAAGTGGGTAACATAATGCAGGAAAAGGAAAGGCATAGTGACAGAGGAGAAAGATGAGGTTGTTGGGAATATCAACATTTTCCTCAGATATATTATAAAACCAAGAAAAACAATATATAGCTAAAATTACAACTCATAAACTTGAGTAAACATAAACACAGCCCCATTTGAAGGCACCATCCATCCACTTCTTATATACAGTCTATGGTCAGTATTACACAGACTGTAGCTGTCATGTTGATAGTACCACTGAGTGATTATATTATATCCAGCAAGACATAAGTTGATAAATAGATATGTTTTATGTAGGGAGAGAAAATGGGAAATGAATAAGCTACATATTTAGTCCAGTCATTACAATATCTGCATAAAAAAATCTCCCCTCCTGCTGTTTTCCCCCTCGTCTTTCGGTCTCTGTGGTACTCCTCGGTGCCTCACATCTTTTCTCCATGTTTTCATCAAACCTGCTGTGCTATAATAACTACCACGAGTGCTGAGGTGGTAAATGATGCCGAGACTACTGCAAATAAAGGGGTGTTTTTCTCTCTCCTCTTATTCGTACATCACTTTCTCAGCCACTGTCAGTCTTTATTTTGCTTCCCTCACTCTTTCACTCAGTCACTCGCTCACAGGTCTGTCGCTTCTCAAGCAGCCAGGTTCAGACGGAGGTAATGGCTCCGAGTAATTGTTCAAATTGTCACTTGGCCTTTTGGTGAGAGTGATGAGGGGAAGAAAGTACTCTTCTTGCAGTAATTCTCTGTCTTTCTTCTCTCTCTGTCTCTTCTCCCACTCTCTGTCCCCTCGCTTTATTTAATTTCAACCCAGAAAGATTTACTGGTGCTGCTCTTTCGCTCTAAATGCCAGGCACAAATGAGTACAGTAAGCCACAAAATCACTCTCTCTCGATTTCTCTCTCTCACACACACACACGCGCACACACACACACACACACACACACACACGCACGCACACACACAGGGTTGCAGGTTAACTACAGCATGTTAATCAGGCTGGGAGTATTTGTTCTTACCCATAATACTACTGGGGCTAATAAGGCAGTACAGCACTTATTTTTCACGCTACGCCTTGGTGTGTGTGCGCATATGTGTGTTTGTCTGCAGCTTTTACACCATGCACCTGCATGTACAGTATGATTATTAGTGAAGCTAATTTATATTCCTGTACATGTACATATATGCAGAGTTTTTATGTGTGTCTTTTGTGTTTATACCTCTCCTGTTCCTCTTTGTGATTTCCCAACGCCTGCTCTATGTGTACAATTAGAGAACTGAACTCGTATTCATGAATCTGACAGGTACTAAACAATGAAGTAATATAATAACAGGAACAAGCCACACTAATGAAGGAAATAAATGTCTTATGATATCATCATCTGAACAAAAAGCAAAACAAAAAAATAAAAGCATGTAACATTAGCAGCAGGTCTTATTGATAACATTTAAAACAACAAATATTTAAAAAACACATCCACAGAGTTTTTTAGAAAGGTGCTAAGTATTATTTATATATTTGACACAGTAATATTTTACTTTCCACTATTGAGCAATGTGCAATATTCACAGTGCACACAGTAAATATTTCAGTTGTATAGTTGCACTATCTATCTAAGTGGCTTTTCCTAAAAAAATAAAGAAAATTACAATTGTGAATTTATCATTTTAAAAATTTTGACATGTCCAACATTAATGTTTTGGTTATAGTGGAAGATGTCCGATGCTTGGTTCCCATTTCTAACAAGGCTTGTGAGCCAATAGCATAACAATGCTGGTATCTCTGTGTTGTCAGTTAGTGTTTAGAAAATGAATACATGGCTGAGAGAAAGGCTTGTCAACGACTTGTTGTGAAGTAAATGCAGTGGAACAAGGGAGAATGTGACATCTAGTGGCTGAATGTTATCAGTGTTATCAGTAGCACCTTTAAAAGAAAAATGTGTGTTGTTTTTTGTTTATGTCTCTGTTCAGACGTCTGGCCCTCTGACATCGTATTTATCAAAACACATATTCAGTATAATTCATCAGCCCATACGCAAAGAGTTTGTCAATTTTAAGATAGATTACCTTAGGTTTATCACTGTCACACACACACACATACAGATATGCACAAGCTTCCTAGCATGCATTACTGTTAATTTATCATACTCACTCTGGGAGCATTTTCAAGGAACACTTAGCTTGATTGGTTATTCAGTAATTAGTAATATCACTAATAGTTCACTCTTTTTATCCGCTTTTAGCAATTATTAGATTGGACCGAGAATACTAAATGCTTGCGGTTCATTTGTTATAAGCATAGTTATTCAAGGTAGGATTATCCATCATTGAGCTAAAATGGAAATCCTGCTTCTCTATCCTCCAGTTTTGGAGGGCTGCTAATGCTCACCAGTATCGATTGAGCTGTCCAAGGTTGGCACACTAATGTATTATTTTTTTCCCCGGCAGTTGTCCTCGAAATATTTCTAATACATCTCTGTCATTAAATAAGAATATTTTTGATTTATTCTGACATAAAGCATCAGGTCTTTCAAACATTATTTATGTGCTGCTTGTGTGAATCTAATTTGTTTATTTCTTTATGGAGGTGTTTGTGGTACTTAACATTTTGATGCAGTATATGTATTATTATTGAAAGGCATGATTGTCTGACAGAGCTGATCAGCCTTGAAACATATTCATATTGTTTTTTATCCCAAAGCATTGTAGCTTTAATAATGGTTTCAAATGTGCAACTTTAAAGGTGCTGTGTACGATATCTAGAACATTATTATGCATCAAACAACTGTTTGCTATGTAAAGATATAGAGGAGTAATGTCTACCTGAGCAGAGAGTTAAGTCGCTCTCCCTCTCTGTGTGGTGTAATCTAAGCTTATCCAGGCTTTGTTGAATTATGGTGCCTTCAGATGAGGTCGTGTTTACCGTGTTTACGAGTTGGGCCCATATGAACGCCCCCCTCATAAGTGGAAAGTTTCTGACAGTGCCAAGTTCACGACTTGTGACGTGTTTGTTGGCGTTGTGAGAAATGGTGGAGCCCATGGAAGTTTATTTCTCGGTGCATAATAAGTTGATTTTGTACGGGATATTGTAATTTTAGTCATATAGTGTTTTTCATGGTAATTTTATATGTCTGAGGAAAATGTTGATATTCTCAATGACCTCATCTTTCTCCTCTGTCATTATGTCTTTGCATTTCCTTCATTATGTTACCCACTTGCTAGCTTGCTAAACTGTTAGCCTCTGTGACTTCTAGACTCCTTAACCACTTGAACGCAACGTGTCACCTTCACGACTTCCCATCTTGTAAACACAAGTTCAATTTGAAGGCACCAATGAGCTGAGCTGTCTGCAAATGCTTTAATGCATGTTAGTGCTTGAGAGCGCGTCCCACTAGCTAGCTTGCTAAACCTCTGTGGCTTCTAGACTCAGACTTAACCACTTGAACACAACGAACTTCCCATCTCGTAAACACAAGTTCAATTTGAAGGCACCGATGAGCTGAGCTGTCCGCAAATGCCTTAATGCATGTTAGTGCTTGAGAGCGCGTCCCACTAGCTAGCTGAGCTCCTTACTGCTCTCATACGAAGGTAACAGCTGATAATGCTGCCCCGACTGATGGTGTAGCATCCACCCGCCGGTCTCCCCCAGGTTAACACCAACGTAGCATTTTTACCGTTAGCGTTGTTAGCAACATTAGTGCTGTTAGCAATGTTTGTGCTGTTGGCATTGTTAGGTGTAAGCAGCTGGCTCATCCATGGCTATGTTGAGATCAGTGCAGAAGCAGTAAAAATGCTCTCAATCTCACATTTAGCACCTGTCATAACTGAAATATTACCAAGTATTTATTATATTAATAGTATTGTATAATTGAGCGAATGACAGCCATTGTGGGTATTGGCTGTTTGTTCGTTATGTGTAATTGGTAGAAGTGTTCAGATGTTGTGAACTTCTCTCTTTGCTGCGCCGTGAATAAAACTCCTCTGAACCACAAAATTTGACCCCACATCTATTATTTTCTTCTACACTAATTAGATATAAATAATATAATATAATTAAATAAGTAATTTGAGAAAGACTTTTTTTTAACTTTTAAATCAAAAACCACAAAGAACGTTAGACGTTTTACCGTTCAGCACTACCATATACTTATCTTTATTATCTATCTGTCAAGGTTAACATGAATAATGAGACACATTTATTTGTTCAGATTCATTTACTTGTTCTAAATTAGCCTTTGATAACTAACATACGTTGCTGGCCTTTTTAATTAATATGTCGCTCATCCGAAGAGAGAGACTTTATTTCTGTGTGCAGTTATTAAATGAGACATACAATTAAGCACCAAAGACTTTCCAATTAATGTATGAGTGGCTATTGTTATGACAAAGAGGTTAGGATAATTAATGTTACCTGTCATCCTGTTAGTAATTAAGCTCACATGACAGCATCTGCAGCTAGGCCAGACTAATTGATTTCCAAGCCATCAAGCTCCAAACATATGGTTACAGTATGTGCAGTCTGTCATTCACTGTTGAGACTCACCTCACCTTTATCCACTCCTCTCATCAGCCGCCGTCTGATTCCTTTCTTCACGTCTACAGCTGTTGCGTCTCGACCCATCCTCAATCTCCTCAGCTCTCTTGACATTTCCTCTCTTCATTACTCATCTGTGTTTCTGCCAGCTCGTTCTCTCTTTCCTTCCCTCTCCCCTCTCTGACAGGTGGTGTAGGTCATATGGCAGTAGGGTGAGAGGTCAAAGGTGAAAGGTCACGTTGAGAGTCCATTAGTGCCTGCTACTAACATTGACTTGTGTACGTTTGTCTGCATGTGCTCACACAAACATGTGCACGCCTAAAGTCATAAACGCACATATGAACATGAAGATAATGGTAATTATGAAGCTTGAGGTAATTTAAAAGTGCTTTACATGCAATTTAAATTGGCTTTAATATAGAAATTAAATTAAATGAAAATCAACCAGTCAAACCTTAAACCAATCATAGTTATAATGTCTGACTTCAGCCTCAAGGGTGTTTTATTATTTTTCTCTTTAATCAACATTGTCATCATTTTCAAATATAGCATATCTTTTAAAACTCTTTATGTACAATATATGTAGACGACGAGATATGTATACATATACATTATTAATGGTGCAGTCTTTATCCATATGATTTTGGTTTGAATAGATTATCATATATCAAATGGTTGTGTGTCTGTCTGTGTCAGCCCTGTGATAGTCTGGCGACCTGTCCAGGATGTAGCCTGCCTTCACCCAATGTCAGCTGGGATCAGCTCCCCCCAACAGCTTTGACTAGGATAAGCGGTGACAGATAATGGATGGATCATATATATCAATAGCAATATTGTTGCGTACCTAATTTTCATTTTTTATTGCCGATCACCAGAAGTTGATGGTCTGATTGTGTAGTCTTTATTTTGGGTCTTCTAATGGCTGATGTGAGCTGATATGATGGGTTCGATTTCTAATCCCAAGTGACTCTTATTTATCTTAGAATAGGTAAACCCTCAGTGATTTTTCTTTGAGAAACAGAAGCTGGTAGAAAAGCAGCTGGCCTCGAGGCGATAGCACGACATTGGCTCCCCACAGACCAATTAAATCAATACTTCTCCTTCACGGTGTCTAAAAACTGGAAAGCATCATAAGCTAAGTGTCAAAAGGTGTGATATGTTGCAGCTCTGTTGTGTCTGATTACATTAAACTGTACAGATGTCCATGATAGTGTACAGTGTTAACTCTGTGGTAGGTTGCTACAGAAGCTCACAGATACTGTCACATGTTGAGTATTCGATGACTCATCAGCCCTTTACCGTTAAGCATGTAACCTCGTCCCTGTGGAGCTCACCTCTCTGTGTCTCTAACGCAAACACACATACACACACCTTATGTCATTGTATTAAGTGATTATTACAGCTCCCTTGGCTCACATTTACACTCTTCTTTCTCACACCTCTCCCTCTTCTTTCTCTCGGTTGCCATGCCAAGTGACAGTGTTATTTATTACTGCTTGGCAACACTGTCTTCTTGCCTTAACATATTAATTGCTATTTGTACATCATCCATCCATCAATTTAGCAGCTCCGTCACCCATCACTTCACTCAATCAACTCATTCATTCCCTTTATGTGTTCCTCTGTCTTTCAAAATGGCACAGACTTACTTGTTGAGCTCAGGCTTTCATATTGGAAATCAAAACAAGGGGAGATCCTTAATGTCACTCATGTACAGCTTTATTTTTATTCAAGAGGTTTATCAGTTAATCCATCCATTTTTTTTTTTTTTTTTTCTTGTCCAGCCATGATGTAGTCCACTTTCGGACAGATTGAATGCGCTGTTGGAGCTTTTTCTGCTCTTCTTATTGTCTGGCACTGACTAACAGGAAGTGTGTTTTCTCTGCAGGCAGCCAGTCCCGCTGTGGAGAGGCCAGCAGGGGTAGACCGACCCCAAGGGAAGCACACCTTCACTGACAGGTCAGTGTGTTTGTAACTCTTCCACTGCACTCCTATTTATGTTATGTAATTGTGAGGAGAGCTTTTGCATGTGCGTGCTTGTCTATGGTCATGTTTCTAGATGTTCATGTGTGTGTGTTTGTGTCCTACTTTGCCTGCATTAAAGCTGCATCCCAATCCAGATCAAGGCCTGTACAGATATAGTTGTAAAAAAGCCCATCATTAGCCATCTACAAAAGACTGCAAATACAGGGTTGAGGTCACACCCACAATCACACAGACATGTGTAGACTGCCATACACACATGGCCTCAAAAATAAACAGCTACAAACTCACTTGGAACCATTTTTTTTTTTTTTGTTTTGTTTTCAGGCAGATGCATCTGAACACAGAAAACACATATGCATACACTAATGAGGGCTGCTTAATGAAGTGGTGCAGAATGCCCTGTGTCTCCTGTGGCCATATTGTGTGTGTGTGTGTGTGTGTGTGTGTGTGTGTGTGTGTGTGTGTGTGTGTGTGTGTGTGTGTGTGTGTGTGTGTGCGCATGCTTATTTTGCCAGTGTGTTTGGGACTCACTCATTCTTACAGAGTGAGAACAGATAGGTAGCACACATGTCTATCATAAACAAGGCTTTACTCAGGGTCAGATGGATGATGGAGCAATAAATGTCTTATTTTCACCTATACTAAAATGGTGTGTTTGAATATTTCTGCACACTGGGGTCCCTAAACAGCCTTGGAGTTAGATAAATTCCTCATCCAATTGTATTCATATGTGATGATGTTAGTCCCCAGAGTAGCCATTTCATTGCATTGAGACCATTTTTAGAAACTTGACCTCACTGTATAAAATGACCTGTGCTGACCTGTAGGATAATCACAGCCTCATGAAACTTTACAGCCACTAACTAGAGACTGAGAGCATTCAGGGGATGGATGAGCAGTTTCCAGAACAGAAGTGCTCCCCATCCAATTGTCGAAAAATATAGTTCTTGCAGAAATCCCCAAATGTCAAACGCTTTTGATACCAAATCACAGTATGGCTTTTTCTCTGATGGTCCTCTAGGTCTTGGTGTCTCAATGTGGTATTTTGGAGGGATTATTGATCATTTTTAGCAGTTCTTGAGTGATTAAAAAAAAAAGGTTAGATTTAGCACCAAATCTGTGTAACAAATGATATCAACCCAAAAGTTGCTACAACAACTTATGACGCATAATAGAGCATCAGAAAGTCACATCATCATGTTCTACACTGTTCACATTTTATTTTAATTAATTAAATCAATTTATTAATTTGTTTTTATTTCTGATTAATGGCCTCGACTTCAGCATCTCAAATTAATCTTCAAGGTCCCAGCTTTCAGATGATGTACACCGTTTCTATGTGACATCTACGATTAACTATTTATCCTCTGAACATCCCCTGTCCCCCACCTCTAACCCCTGGATTGGTAAGCAATTAATATTCCAGCTTCCATGTTAGCGTAGTCCTAGCTTAGCTCCCCCCAGACAATACTGTTCATTTTTTCTCCAGTGTTTATCCTCACTTAATATGACACACCCTTTCATTAAATATGTGGCCTTTGCTGTGTATTTTTTTTTTCTTTAGCCTAATATTATATTTCATAAAAAAGCAATTATTTCATTCTGTCAGTCTTTGCCTGAGAATAAACCAAACCAAATTAAAACTACTATATTACAGTAAGTCCCTTAAGGGAATTCAATTTTTTCACTCAGTTGTTATTCATTTCTTTTGCACTCACACAGTGTGGAAGTAAATAAATGTTCACCACAATCACCCATCACATTTATATGCACCTAACTTAAATATGGAAGTTGAATGAGAAAGTAGCCTTGCAGTATGTCATGTAATTGTGTAGAATTATTTTTAATGTACACTTAAAAAAAAATTACCATTAAGTGATTTGTTTATTTCTAACAGTTTGAGTTGTTTTTGTTTTTTTCCCTGCTGGACTCTGCCGTGATGTCTAACTATGTCACAATAAATAAATAAATAAATAAATAAATAAATAAATAAATATATATATATGTATATATATATATATATATATATATATATATATATATATATATATATATATATATATATATATATATATATATATATATATATGATAATTATGATGTGACCCCAAAAGCATTACATGCCAACCCACATATTTTTCCATTAGTGGCCTTGGCATAAGTGGAAATAGCTAAATATAATGCGAATATTCATTCAAAGACGGAGTAGAAACAGACTTTTTCTCTAATAAACATACAAAAACAGCGTGTCCACACAACCAAACCAAGGCCAATAGCATGACTAATATGAAACAGTGAATGGGTTGAATCGAAGGCAACTGGACTTAGATTTGTCCCTGAAGACGTTTCGCCCCTTATCCAAGTGGCTTCATCAGTTCGAATGCTGCAGTCTGACTAGTCCCCACTAGTCTGACAAACAGTGGAGTAAGACCCAGGTTTTTAACCTCTGTGGAAGTGTCCGCCCCTTATTTTCCTAAGACAATAGTTCGTTAGTGGAGTTTCAGTGTGAGTCCCACTAGTGGACGACAATCGTTAAGGATTCAATGGGGCCAGCGACATCAGTCGTTAGGCATGATGTGTGTTGCCAGTGGACGACAGTCGTGTTCGTTAGGGACACTTGAGGTTAGTTTCAGGTTGTCTTTGATGTTGAATTTTCTTGGTACCGCTGAAAGTGCAGCATTGTAGATGGGGGATAGGTGGTGTCTGAGACCCCCTCCTCTGTTTAAAGATGGTTTTTCCAATTTAACACAGATGGCTTCCTTTACTCCTCTTTCAAACCATCTGTCCTCTCTGTCCAAGATTTTAACATTGCTGTCCTCAAAGGAGTGAGCCTTTTCCTTAAGATGTAAATAGACAGCTGAATCTGGACCTGAGGAGTTGGCCCTTCTATGTTGGGCCATGCGCTTGTTTATGGTTTGTTTGGTTTCACCAATGTAGAGGTCCTGGCATTCCTCGCTGCATTGGACAGCATAAACCAGGTTGCTTTTTTGTGAGTGTGGTAGCCTGTCTTTGGGGTGGACCAGTTTCTGCCTGAGGGTGTTGCCGGGTTTGAAACACACTGGGATTTGGTGTTTGTTAAAAACTCTTCTGAGTTTTTCTGATACCCCGGACACATAGGTAATGACTATGTTCCTGCGTTTGTTTCTGTCCTCGGCTCCCTCTGCGTTGGTGGTCTTCTTAGAGCGTGTTACTCTGTCGAAGGTCCAGTTTGGATAGCCACAAGTTTTCAGAGCTCCCCTTAGATGTTTGTGCTCTTTCGCTTGGGCCTGTGTGGTGGTTGGTACATTATCAGCCCTGTGTTGTAGGGTTCTGATAACGCCTAGTTTGTGCTCCAGAGGGTGGTGTGAGTCAAAGAGAAGGTATTGGTCTGTGTGAGTGGGTTTCTTATACACCCCAATGTGGAGGCTCCTGTCCTCATCCAAGTGAACATCACAGTCCAAAGAAGGTAAGTGGTTGTCCTTAACATCCTCTCTAGTGAACTTGATGTTCTTGTCCACTGAGTTGATGTGCTCTGTGAAAGCCTGGACCTCTTGGGTTTTGATTTTCACCCAAGTGTCATCCACATACCTGAACCAATGGCTTGGTGATGTTCCCTTGTATGAGTCAAGTGCCTTCTGTTCTACCTTTTCCATGTAGAGATTTGCCACAATGGGGGGATACCGGTGAGCCTATGGCACAGCCCTGTTTCTGTCTGTAAAAGGTATTGTTAAACTGGAAATATGTGGTGTTGAGGCACAAATCCAGTAGCTGGCAGATCTGGTCTGGGTTGAGATTGCTTCTGTCCTGTAAGTTTTGGTCCTGCTTCAGATGATGTCTCACCGTTTCCACTGCCTCCATGGTCGGGATGCAAGTGAATAAGGATGTAACAACATATGAGACCATGGTTTCATCTGGTTCTATTCTTAGACCTCTGATTTTTCGCACAAACTCTGAGAGTTTTGAATGTGGTGTGGTGTATTACCAACCAAAGGGGCGGACACTTCCACAGAGGTTAAAAACCTGGGTATTACTCCACTGTTTGTCAGACTAGTGGGGACTAGTCAGACTGCAGCGTTCGAACTGATGAAGCCACTTGGATAAGGGGCGAAACGTCTTCAGGGACAAATCTAAGTCCAGTTGCCTTCGATTCAACTTTTGCCAGAATGAATATGACCTGGATGAATGAGAACCTTCACAGAGTGAATGGGTTGGTTGTAAATTTGCGAAAACGTCTGTTACGTCATTGATCAATGCGCCGCTCCGTCTGACAGCGTTGACCTCAGTTAATGGAAAGTGTATTACTCTGTGTTTTTGAACAGGTCAGTATGGGAGTGAAATGAATCCACAGTTACCTTATAGATACTACAACAAAATGATATGGAGTTAACCTGTCGGGAGAAAGACTTATGAGAGGGCTATGAGGAGAGAATAATGTCTGACCTCAGCTTCTCTCCATAGCAACTAGCGGCAACCACACAGCTCAGACTGAGATTAGATCATACGCTCATATTCATGTACACTACATAACGTGCTCTCCATGCAAGGTCTGGGCAATAACTGAGTTTATCTTTCTGTTGAGTTATGTCCTGATGAAATTATGACATTGACTTCCTGTGACACACAACCCTGTTGCCAGAACTAATGAGAAACAAATCTGATTAAAATAACGAATATTTTTATTTGAGTTTTATTATAGTTTATTATATGGTGTTATGCAGTTCAAAGCAGTGGATATGAAGGTCATTATTTAAGACGCACACATTTGTTTCATTTTCTCAAGACCTTTTTTTGCATACATCATCTCATGTTCACACACTCAGCTGTGAGTAATGTAAAAGTGATGTAATGGTTTTTGTGGTCGCCGGGGAAACGATCCTTGAAATTGCAAAAAAAGTCCAAAATGAGTAGAGGAATGCAGCCATAAATATTGGAACAGCAAAGCATACGTTATATGAATGAATGCATGTGGGTGGCTGTATGAGTTTCTGCTGTTGTGTGTGTTTCTACACACCTCCCCGCATGTGTGTTTGAGTGCATGTGTGCGTGCGCCTTTGAGTGTGAAGCTACAGCCTATAAAAACAGTAATGGCTCATCATAATTTTAACCACACAGCACGGCCACCAGAAAACTCATTACCTTTGAATCAAAATGTGCTTTTTATACAGGGAAACAGATTTACTGTAAATTGGTTTATTGAAATAGCGTTGTCATCACACTATATTTCTTTGTGAAATAAGGCCCAATGTGTTGGAGCGGTGTTTTAGAAGCTGGGAGGTGAAAAGGTAAATGGGTTTCATTGGATGCACAAGACAAACTGGATGTGAAAGGGGTTTTCCAGGGTTAACAGTTTATTCATGTTATTTTCAACACTGTCTCTGACAAAATTATGTTCCCATACAACTAAACAGATTCCTCAATTATATTTTGAGGCAAACGTATTTTCTCCTGGATAGCAGATGCAGTTTTTAATGGTTTTAGATGTGATTTATGTTGCGAACTGAGACAAAACTAAAGAAAAAAATACAACAAAACTCCTCGGTTAAGTTTAGTAAAATACAAGTGATACTGTATCAAAACACTGACGTCACATATTAATCTTTTATTATATAAATATTAACTTTACAGTCTGACACTAGTCTATCTTTCAGAGGTTGTAGAGGGCGACCAATGTACAGCGACCCAAACATTGTAGTGAAATAAACCCCAACAGTTGGTAAGCATCACCCTACGGGGTTTGTTTCACAAAAATGACCCACAAGCTGTACATCATCCCATTTATTGTATGGCTATGTACTTAAGAAATCAATAATTTGACACAAAAATCGTCCACCAGGGTCCGACATCAGAATCGTGCCCTTTGCAACTGCCTATTATGCATAGCACCGGTCTGTTGTACATATCAGTGGTCTGTTATGCATAGCAACAGTCTGTTATACATACAGAAGTAACAGTCTGTTATGCATCGCAACTTTGTGTAATATCAGAACATAACGTACTCTTTGTACTTTTTTACATAGGGCAATTAGCATTGTATAGCTACACTTGATTATTATTCATATTATTAAGCTTTGTACTTATTCATTCATCAAATATTATTTAGAGTGTTTTTTTTATTTCTTTTGTGGTGTGTTTATTCATATTTTTGCATACATTAACCTTCAGCAGTATTGTACTTTTGTACTCGTTTGCATTCCCTTTACTCCCTACATCTCTGGCGCTCTGTACTTTGAAGACCGGAGAGAGAGAGAGAGAGAGAGAGAGAGAGAGAGAGAGAGAGAGAGAGAGAGAGAGAGAGAGAGTGGGGACAAATAAGAAGAGGGTTGAGAGGTTGAAATGCAGTGAGAGGAAGAGAGTGGTTTGGTAATGCACATCCTCCTTTTTTGTTATTTCTCCCCTTTCATAGTGAGGATCAGTGAAGTGGCAGGTGGATAAAGAGAACACCTGCTCTCTTCATCTCTGCTTCTCTCCCTCTCTCTGTTTGGCTCTTTTTCTCCATCTCTTGTTTTCTCATCTCTCTCTCTCTCTCTCTCTCTCTCTCTCTCTCTCTCTCTCTCTCTCTCTCTCTCTCTCTCTCTCTCACCCCCACTTCATTTTTTGCAGTGATGCAGCCTGTCAAACATCTCACACAAAAAACAAACGCAAATGGATCTCAAGTGTGTGTGTGTGTGTGTGTGTGTGTGTGTGTGTGTGTGTGTGTGTGTTCTAGTGGGACTATTAGACATCAGAGGGAAACCTACAGGAAAGGACAGAGGAGGGGTGGATGTTATTTTTCCTCTCATGTTAATGCTATTCATTAGCATTGTCTAATTAATTCAGTGCCTCCTCCTCTCTTCATTTCACTATATCTTGCTTACAGACCTCCCTCGCTTCTTACCTTCTCATCCCTTTTCCCCCTCCCTGTTTTCTTCTTCCTCTTCTGCTCGTTCTTCCTCTTTTCCTATAAGAAGAAGAAGATAGTCCTTTATTAGTCCCACAAGGGGAAATTCAATTTTTTCACTCTGTTGTTAACTTATACACGGTACATGCAGACCCGAACACACACATGCACAAACATGCAACAATGGAGAGATGTCAGAGTGAGGGGGCTGCTCCTGACAAGCGCCCCGAGCAGTTGGGGGTTTGGTGCCTTGCTCAGGGGCACCTCGGCAGTGCCCAAGAGGTAAACTGGCACCTCTCCAGCTACCAGTTCACACTCAGTTCTTGGTCCATGTCGGGACTTGAACCGGTGACCCTCCGGTTCCCAAGCCAACTCCCTACAGACTGAGCTACTGCCGTACTGCTATTTACACCATATAATTTTTAGTGGTTTGAGTGATAGCTTTTTGTGTGAAAGGAGCTATCTAATCACTTGAAATTTGCTGCAAACTTTATTACTTTTAAGAGAGCTACCAAATACTGTTAAATTCAGCAACAAACCTGTACTCGTGTCTAATTTTTAAATGTAATGTTTTTAATCTTTTATTTTCACAAAAAGCCCTTCTAGGGACAGGTGTAGCAAAAGAGTATCGGCTTTAAGCACTATGGTATTTGCATCAGATGACTGTTTTTATGTTGTCTATGTACACTATATATGTCCCTACTAAATAAACCATAAATAATAAAAAAAAAAAACCCAGGGATGGTGATGTTGGTCAGTGAGTTCACCACTTTGGTCCAGACTGATATATCACGACTACTGGCTGAATTAACATTTTGTACATTTGTGATCCCCAGAAGATGAATTGTACTGACTTTGGTGAACCTCTGATTTTTCTTCTTCCACCAGCAGGTCATTTTTTTTAGTTACTCAACATCTACTCAATTTTGATACAGAAGGCTCTTATTTTTGCGATGTCTTTGCGCCTTCTTCTCTTTCAAACTAGTTTTATTGCTCAAAATCAACACAGATAGTTACTCTCTTTCTAGAGAGCGACATTGCTCTTGGTATATTTGGACAATTTAGTATTGGTTTTCTCCAGATTCTCCAGCCTCCTCCCACAGTCCAAAGACATCCAGGTTAATTGTGGACTCTAAATTGCCCGTTGGTGTGGATGTGAGCATGAATGATTGTCTGTCTCTGTGTGTCAGACCTGTCATAGTCTGGCGACCTCTCCAAGGTGTACCCTGCCGTCGCCCCAATGTCAGCTGGGATCAGCTCCAGCAACCCTGCGACCCCTAATAGGAAAAGCTGTAACAGATAATCCATGTATTCTTTCACACAGAACACAAATATTATACAGCGAAAAAGTGATGTGATTTTATTTCAGAACAAGGTTGATTTTCTGATCTTTCGCACCGTGAATAGTTATCAACCAATCACGTTGTGCTGAAACAACAACACAGACACTCTGTAGTCTGAACCAGGACAGCAAACTTTATTACTCCTCTCAACACTGATGAAGGCAGAGCAGACCATATCCACCCTTCCATTCTTACCTTTCACAATAAAAGCCCTAGACATATAATATTAGCAGGTGAGTATTTCACATTTTCATGTTGTTTATTCATCACGCCGCAGGAGTGTAATTCAGCCTTTATGCCGTGTCCTAAATCTGTACTACATACAAACTTATGCTCTATACAAATTTTTGTAGTTTACAAGCAGTCAACATACTAAAATATTCATAATAACAGGGAAATAATACAATACTTCCACCATTACACATCAGTGGCAAAATGTTTTTCCAAAACACAGTTGTGAGTGGACACTCTACTGTATATCATCAAAATTTTTCATCCCTTTCTCCTTTCATCTCTACTTCTAACCTCCCTCTTTCTCTTCTCCCTCCATCCTTGCCTTTCACTCCCCCTCGTCCATCTCTCCTCTCTCGGCCCTGGCCTTCCTCACTCTCGTAGTCCCTTGTTATTGTGTGGATTAACTCAAAGTTGCTGAGTGACTATGAGACAGCATCAGCTTTGTGTGTGTGTGTGTGTGTGTGTGTGTGTGTGTGTGTGTGTGTGTGTGTGTGTGTGTGTGTGTGTGTGTGTGTGTGTGTGTGTGTGTGTGTGAGAGAGAGAGAGAGAGAGAGAGAGAGAGAGAGAGAGAGAGAGGCAGAAACAAAGAGAGGCAGAGCTTGTATTTGCACTTTGCATCTCTCCCCTGTTGCCACCCACCATCATCAGCCACCCTCTCTCTGGAGTTTATCGGCATCTGCACTGCTATCAGTTCATGGAGGTTTAGGGATGGATGGATGGTCGAGAGAGAGAGAGAGAGAGAGAGAGACAACGAGCAGACAGAGTTAGAGACAGAAAGAGAGAGAGGAGAACTAAAGAGCACAAAACTAAGTTCAGACAAACTCACTTAGAAAACACACACAGGGAGCAGGGAGAAGGTCAGGGGAGGATTAATGGCTGTGCTCTGATAGATAAACTAATCAAACAAACAAAGACTTCAGCACGCACACACATTAAAACACAGACAGAATGTAAAGCAGACACACTTGAATAATCCAACCGAGACACTGACAGATTGAAAGAGAGGAAGAAATCCATAGAGATGAATGGCACAAAAAAAGTTTTGACAAACATAAGCACCACAGACAGTTAAGTTGACTTTGAATAGAGTGTCGGCGTTCCCTTCTCTAAGGGCTGGGTTCGCAGACATGGATTAACTCCTTGACAAAAAAGTGATGCGTCAATCTAGGGAAGTGTTTTCATTCTGGTGTTTGTGTATGTGAGACCTCTCTGTGCTATGGTCCCTGTCTCACTTCCTCAGTGTGTCTCCACTTCATGTTTTATGTTCTGTGTATAAGAGGAAGATTGATCAGATGTTCTCACGGTCATATAGTTTTCCAGTTAATGTTTGTGTCCCAGACTCGTCCTTGGCTAGGTAATCATGATGCAGAGTGTTTCTGGCAGCCAAACTTGCCAACCTTCCCTATTTTCCTAAGAGACTCCCGTTTTTGATCGCTCTCCCCCAGTTTCCTTGCAGGGTCACAAATCTCCCGTATTTCTTCCCATTTATGACACATTTTCACACTATTTTCCTTTTCGTTATCTTAACCTGTTTCTGGCACTGTACCGCATGTATAATCCCTACTGTTTCTACCCAGACGACAACAGAGCTGCACCAAATGTCGTTTATATGCTATATGCTCGACACGATGTAGTTTGAGCTGCGCCTGCCTCGAAGTCCAGCTTTGCTCCACATAGCTAAAAGCTGTTGTGGCGTGACGCGAGCCATTGGAAATAATGTGTTTCAGAGCTCAGTGGCACTATTGTTGAGTTGTGCCTGAATGGGCCTTCAGTGAATGAGAGTCATAGAGAGTACTAAGTGAAAGAAATACTCAAGCAGGGGCAAAAAAATGAATAAAAATTGCTGAATATAAGTTTATTCCAGAAGTTCACACGCCAAGTTTATGCCAGTGGGGTGAATTATTCAGTCTTTCCTGAGTATTAAAGTTAAGATTAAAAGTTTAACGTAAAAATGCTTTTGCAGCTTACGTATTATTTTCTTATTTTTATTCTTCACCGGGAAACAAAGTCTCTGAAACTCACCTTTTTGTGACCCCCCGGTTTGGTTTTGAAATCCTCCCACTTTTAAGGTCTCAATGTTGGCAAGTATGCTGGCAGCAAACAGAGCAGAAGTCAAAACATGTAACTGTATATATTATACTCATATTACATATTTTGTTTTTCTCCCACTAATCTGATCTTGTGTGTGTGTTTGTGTGTTTATGTGTGCAGCCTGACTAGAACAGTGGAGATCCTGGGAGAGGACAGTCCTCTGGGAATCCATGTGGTTCCTTACAGCTCATCACTCAGCGGACGGTGAGTTGTGTGCACATGGACAAACACATGCATACACACAAATGACATACGCAGCTACAATATATAAGCTCTAATTGTGCAGCCTGATCTGCCAGATGGTTTGTTGTACACAGCCATCTGAGAAGTCGTCACTGGAGACTGTTGAGAAAAGGCAGACACTTAAAAAAAAAAAAAAAAACTTGACAGGTGATTGGATGAACCATCTGTCAATCAAACTCTTGCCGAAGCCAGTTGGGAGAAGAACGAAAATATCTTTTCCATCAGCAAAAACCTTCAGTGAAGTGAAGAAATACTCTCCAGTTCTGATAAGACTGATGCTATTGCACCAGCTACGCTAACCTCTTTTAGGGGGTTTGTTGTTTTGAACAGACAACAGGTGTTTGAACCTATCAGCATAAACAAAAGCACATTACTTGAACCCTGACAAGGTGGATGTTTGTGTGATCTTGTGATCCTGCAAGAATCCAGCTGCCATGTAAGGTAACTAATAGGGCTGTCAGAATTAACACAATAATAACAGGTTAATTCAAATGTGTTTGTAATTTCTTTAACACATTCATGCAACTTGTGATGAAGAAAAGCTGTCATGGCCATTTTCAAAGTGGTCCCTTGACCTCTGACCTCCAGATATGTGAATGTAAATGGGTCCTATGGGAACCCACGAGTCTCCTGTTAACAGACAGGCCCACTTTATAATAATCACATGCAGTTTGGGAAAAGTCATAGTCAAGTCAGCACACTGACACACTGACAGCTGTTGTTGCATGTTTGACTGTAGTTTGCCATGTTATGATTTGAGCATATTTTTATGCTAAATGCAGTACCTCTGAGGGTTGCTGGACAGTATTTGTCATTGTTTTGTGTTGTTCGTTGATCTCCAATTATAAATAAATGCATACATGTGCATCAAGTCGTGTATTTGCCTGCTCCCATGTTGATAAGGGCATTAAATACTTGACAAATCTGTGATTAAATATTTGACTCGATTGACAGCCCTGGGACCTAATGCTGCCCTTTAACCTTAAAAAGTCTTGTCTGTTTACCAGCTACAGTACGTCCCAGAGTTATATTCTCATAATCCTGTTCTCCATTTGTAAGGAATTCTGGACCCTGATGCTACAGTGCACAAAGACAACAACCTCACACACACACACACACACACACACACACACACACACACACACACACACACACACACACACACACACACACAACAATGGTAAAAGGAATAAAGGAAGAAAAACTGCACAGCTATGCAGGGCTTTTCTTTGGGTGTGTGACAGTCAGACAGTGGATGGGGATTTCCTAAAGGAAAGCAGGATGAGCTTTTATGGCTGTTCTCATGACTCACCTGACCCTGCCAATCTCCTCCTTAAATTCCCTCTCTCTCTCTCTCTCTCTCTCTCTCTCTCTCTCTCTCTCTCTCTCTCTCGCTCTGCATGCTCTCTTTCCTCTCTCTTTCTTTTTCCTGACCTCTCCTCCCTCCTCCATCTCTTTCCACCATTTACCATCATCCCTTTCACCTCTTAACCTAGTTTCTTCCTCTTGCAGCTGAAGTCTTTAGAGTATCAGTGTCATCACCTCTGCTTTGTTAAGATACCTTTTGGCGTGGCAGTGGTTGATGCTGACGACAGAGAGAAGTCAAACAGTCTGTCAGTCTGTGCCACCATCTTTCTGGCTGCCTGTAAATTTGAATTTGTCCCTTTATCATGTGTTAATCCACATGTCTGCTTGTTTTTATATCTTGATTATATGTGCTTGCCTGTCATGTAGTCTTTGTTACACAGATAGAAATCCACAACAAGACAGGAACAGACAGTTAGGATGTGTATCTGACAGCGTTGTGTCTACGTACACCATATGGTTGGTCTCAGTGGTCTACCCCATCAGAGACACACTGAAAGTCAATCTAAGGAAGTGGGTGTGCTTGATTGCGTGTGCATGCAAGGTTTTGATGGGAACATACCTTAACCTGCCTTCCTCTCCTTGCTGTCTCTCCTGTCAGGTCTCTCGGTCTCTACATCCGTGGAGTGGAGGAGGAGAGTCGCTCAAGGAAGGAGGGCTTGTTTCAAGAGGACGAGTGTATCGTTAAGATCAACAACACCGACCTCATGGACAAGACGTTCAGCCAGTGAGTGCAACACTGTTTGTGTGTGTGTGTTGGGTCTAGGAGGTGAAAAAAAATGCCTTTGAGATGAGTTTAATAACTGTAAAAGCATGTGCAAAGGATATTAGAGAGCAAAATGAATGTGTCTAGTATTTCTATAACCTCACATTTTGTTTTTCTGATACAATGAATACACTGTGCTTATGTAATCAGGAACAGTTCGTTTTCCATCTTACATTACAGTATAAGTTCAATCAAGGATTTTTAGGTTACAGTAATGTTGGGATCTAGGTCCTAATTATCTAAAGGGTCAGTTCACCCGAGTTAAAACAAAGCAAATACAAACTCACTGACATACCGCTGTGTCTGTTCTGAGGTCATTAAAGAGGCGTTATCGGTCGCTATAAGTACTATAGGCCGACACCTCATTTTATGTGGCCCGCAAGGGCTTGAAAAGCATATATTATGCTTATCATACAATTCTATGCGTCTTTACAGAAGTACGATGTCCTTAAACTTCATGTCCCACAGTGCATCTGAATTTTGTTACATGAGCACTGAAGCGTCTCATTATCACCATTTTCTAGCAGCGGTGCTCTAGAAAGTGATGGGGTCGTAAAAAAATATGAATAGTACCAAAATGTCCAAGAAAAGAAAAATTCATGCAGAGGGAAGGAAATTTACTGAGAGATGGGAAAGCGATTACATGTTTGTGCTTAATGGAGACAAGCCGGCGTGTCTGTATTCAAGGAATATAATTTACGGCGGCACTTCAACACCAAACACAGATGAGGGTTTCTTCATCTCATAAATTCATGGGATTTATGGTATAATAACATAGAAATGTGAGTGTGCGTGCCCACATACAGTATTTTTGTCTTTGTGCATACATATATGTTGATGGTCAAGCACGTGGTTTTGTTACTGAACTCATTTTTTAAAATAAATTATACAATATTTCTGCTTGCAATTATTTTTCCTAGACTTCTGCTTTCAGAGCTAGTTATGAAATAAATTATTACTAAAAGTAAAAATAATAAAGTGCAGAGGCAATTTTGTAATATGATCAAGAGTAGATATATTTATATAGTCTTACAGTTACAACTGGCCCTTTGAAGGCAAATCCCTCTGTCTCTGTCTGTCTCTCTCTTGACCGCAAATACAGACACTCGCTAACAAGCAACAACCTACACACTGAGTTATTCCTTAAAGGAGTTTGGTACTCGTATTACATATTTTAGTTTAAAAAACATCTTAAAAATACATAATTCCCTGATGTTTTACCCAGCAGGGAGTTATGTTGGGCCCATCTGGCTTGCAATATACTGGCTGAATCCCTGAATTCAACATAACTAAATATCATTCTGTTATCGTGGACAAGTGAGGACCATTATCATGGCCAATCAATACTGTGTCAAACAATAATGCCATTATATCGTCCAAGCCTCTCAGTGTATATATGAGTAGATGAAGTCTGTCCTGGCCGGTCTTTTCTTCCTGTTTCCCTTGCTGTGTTTGCCTGTGTGTGTCCATTGTCAGTGGGTTTATGTCACTGTTGCACCGCCGTCACAGAGAACAGCAGAAAAGACACTTGGCAGATGTTCGGAGATCGTTGCTTTCAAATTCATTTATGCGTGTTAGAGCTGCCGTTGTTCGTTTCCTCTAAGGAAAGACTTGTCCAAGATTCATTGGAGACCAGATGTTTCACAATAATAGTTTACGTACTGTACCGTTGAACCACCTGAAAAGAAGTGCTTTAACATGATTGTAACATGATTACAGAGCATTAAAATGACAAAAGACACACCTGTAAAAACGACTGTCACAGATTACAAGGACTGATGCGGATGTTGCAACGATTACAGCACATTACAATATCTATACAGTCTGCACCATAGTCCTTGTCCAGCGTTCAGTGTGGTAATGAGATTATATGAGAGGGTTTTTATGCTGTACTGTAGGTAAATGGATTATCACTGGTGGGGTTTGCACCTATTGTTCAAAGATAGGTGTATTGACTCACAAACACCAATACACACACACATACACGCATGTCCCCCATACACACTCAACTTAAAAGACACAATGCAGATTTATAAAACAAATAAGTCTTTAATATTGTATGTGATATAGACGGGCCCTCTCTTAACACTGAGAGGCTGTTACACGCACATACACACAGACACACACACACACACACAGACACACATACACACACACTTGCCAGTATTGTTCTATCATGGCAGGTGTATTGAGATGTGCAGCTTGGTCCGGTGAAATATGTGTAAGTAGGCCACTTAAAGTCCACTGATCCCTACGAGTGCCATGTACAGACACACAAACACAGTCATGCTTCCATGACATGTGAGGACATTACATTGACATACATTCATTTCCCGGAGACTTGTCCTAGCCTTAGCCCTAACTGTACCTGCTACTTGCCTAATCCTAATCCCTAACCTTACCCGCACTATAAAATATAATGTTTTACATTATGGGGACATGCATTTTGTCCCCAAAAGGAAGGCAAGTCCCCAATGTGACTGTGTAAACAGATTCATGTCCCCAAAGCATGAGTATTCACACACACACACACACACACACACACACACACACGCACACACACACACACACAAACACACACACACACACGCACATACACACACGCACACATCTCCATTGTCCCAGCTTGGCAGCTGTATTGAGGTAGTCGGCTTGATTAGAATATCTCTTTTACACAAATGTGCCTGCACACATTGTCCAATAAGGAACAATGATGATATCATCGGTGCACAATGGTTCCTGTATACACATGAACACTCACAGCTTTCACATCTAGCTTCATTGTCCTGTATTGTGGTCTTATTACAATGGAAATCACCACAAGTGTCATTCAGCAAGGTGTGATGCAACATAAGCACTCGCTCAGGCAGCCTATGGTGTGTTTAGTGGTTTCAGTATGCAAATCCTGAGATGACCACCCATCCCCAAACACACACACACACACACACACACACACACACACACACACACACACACACACACACACAGTCATTAAGAAACCATTCTTACGCAAGGAATTATTTACAGAAGTTGGCTCTTAGAGACACATGCAGAATAATATCAATGGGTCACTTCGTACTCTGATCACTGGCAGGTATAAATTAATCCATTGCAGTTTTGCACCATATCATTTCTTCATTTCTCCCCCTCTTAAGCCTTTAAAAATGGACCCCCCATGGCCTGAAATGATTGTTTTCATGATCCTATTTAAATCAATCTAAAATAACAGCTAGAGCATTAGTTCTTAATTTTAATGAAGGCTTGTAAAAACATCTTTGCACTCGATCTGCTCATAAAAATAAGCATATCTCAAAAAGTAAGGAAAAAATATCATTTTCATGTTTCTACATTTAGAAATCTTTTGGATCAATTTGTTTATCTAGTAGCATTTTTGTACTCCTGAAAGAACATCAAAATAAGCAAAAATACCAGCATAGACACTGGCGGACTATTCCTGTTGCAGAAGGGTTAAACACCCAAGATACAGTATCATATCTGCAAGTATCACATTTCGTTGGAAGCTTCAGTCTAAAAAAAAAAGCACAATGGCAGTATTTCTAATACATAGTCAATATGATCATCATTGATTGAGTGATTAAGGTGGAAACTTCCCCGCAAAGTTATTTTATTACCAGAATTATCTCTGCAAGTCTTCCTATTATATTAATATAAGATTTTACAGTATTATTACTGCTTATTTAATGTTTGAAAATATGTATATCATTCGATACATGACTATCTAAACATAGTCTCTAGTTACAGTAAGTTAATGATCATTATACATCAAATAGTAATCTAGGCGGGAAATAATAGGAGTGTAATCCAATAGAAGGTAAATAAAGTGGATTTTCTCTGCCGGTTATCTGAGGTGAGTGATGGTGTGGACCAATCGCCTCTGACACAAGGGTCCCCGTAATTTACTTATCATAATCTGATGGAAACTAATTCTGTGCACAGTGATCTCTCTGATAGATCATGAGATTACAGTACAGGTGTCAGTGTTCTGTGTTCTGTCCTCCCTTCAGTTCATCTTGTTGCTCAGTGAAATAGACAGTGACTGACACAAACATTTTATCACAAAATTTGCCGTAGATGAATTTGTCGGCTGAGTTCCCGCCTCTCAAACACCAACATTTATTACTTTTCTGTGTTTCATATCATTGTAAACGTACAATGGGATTATTGACTGTTTCATTATTTCTGACATCTAAGAGACGAGGTAATCAAGTGGATTAATTTTAAAATTTATTGCCAGTGAAATCAATTGTTAGTTAAAGCGTTACTCACTGGTCTTGGAATTACTGAAATCACTGAAAATCAGCTTAGTAAAGATAAACGAGCCTAAGATATGTTATGGTATATTACAATAAAAAAAAGAGAAATGAACGCCTCATTTAAAATAATCAGCAATTAATTGGATTTTGTTTTATTTGTCTTTTATTATCAGATTTATACCGTGTATCTTTTTATTATTTTTCTCTTAATTGAGTTATATATCCTTGGATAATTACTTTGCTTAAGAGATTTACACTGTATACACTGTATGTAATTGTGATTAATGGCATCATGTAGTACATGTATACACAAACTAATTAAAACTCCTCTTCCTTGATGACCAAAACTTTCTCTACTGTTTCCTATTTTTCTCCTTCAGAGCCCAGGAAGTGTTCCGTCAGGCAATGCGCTCCCCAGTCGTCCGCCTGGAAGTGGTTCCCTCCTCCAGCAGAGAACGCTATGAGAAGAGTCTGATCGGTCAGCTGTTTGGCAACAGCGCCGGTCCCGACTGCAGCCCCCGAATCTCCAAGACCAAAGAGCCACCTCCACCTGTCAAAGCCAAACCCGTGTTTAAGCCCGCTGACAATCCAGCCATGCGACTGGCAGAGGAAGCGGTCGCTATGGAAGCTGCTGTCAGTGTAAGTTGCTCTGTGACAGCAGAGACATCTTCACTTTATGAGTTTTTAAAAGTCACATTATACACACAATATAAGATAGTGTCATGAACCAATTATATGGTTTTATTATGGCTTTCAATCGATTACAACATTTAATTGCTGGTGGGGGCGGCAGTAGCTCAGTCTGTAGGGAGTTGGCTTGGGAACCGGAGGGTCACCGGTTCAAGTCCCACCATGGACCAAGAACTGAGTGTGAACTGGTAGCTGGAGAGGTGCCAGTTTACCTCTTGGGCACTGCCGAGGTGCCCCTGAGCAAGGCACCAAACCCCCAACTGCTCGGGGCGCTTGTCAGGAGCAGCCCCATCACTCTGACATCTCTCCATTGTTGCATGTTTGTGCATGTGTGTGTTCGGGTCTGCATGTACCGTGTATAAGTTAACAACAGAGTGAAAAAATTGAATTTCCCCTCGTGGGACTAATAAAGGACTATCTTCTTCTTCTTCTTCTAATTGCCAAAATAATTTTTCATCTGTTCAAAATGTGCCTTAATGGGAGATTTGTCAAGTATTTAATACTCTTATCAACATGGGAGTGGGCAAATATTGTCCTTCATGTGTGTATATTTTTATTATCAATTAATAACTCAAAACAATGACAAATATTGTCCAGAAAACATCACCCAGATACTGCATTTAGCCTAAAATCATTGTGATTATCATAAAGTGGGCATGTAACGGGGAGACTCGTGGGTACCCGTAGAACCCAATTAGGTTTTCTTTCTTTGCTCTGACTTTAAAATTGAGACTGCTGCAACGTCTGAAAGATTGATTGCGTCAGTTCATTTTAAATGAGTGGATTTTATCTTTAACAGCCCTAGTTTTTATTGATAAACATACCATTATGAAGTAAATGTTGACTGCACAATGTAATGGCTGTAGAATAATCTATGTTTAGATTGGTTCCCTATTAGCCCTACGGCACACAGGAAATGTGTCAATCATTGCGCAACCAAAACAGGAAGTGGGTAGTGCTTTTGTTTTCTTGTTGTTAGCTATCGGTAGCTATCCCCAGGTACCAAAGAACATCAATGTGCTTAAATAAAGTACAATTTGTTGCTTTGAAACAAGCAACTCATAATGTAAACCTTTAAGTTATCCTACTTTGTCACATTCATTTGTAACCTTCAACCCTCCCCTTGCCTTCCTCCTTCCAACAACCTGGAGAATTTTATGAACTGAATTTTTAATTTACTTTTAATGTTGTGATTTTAAGTATATGGCCCAAAATGTTTCTCATGGCAGTTACTCAGTCTTTCCTGCGCATACAATGTAAACTGTACACCCACATTACTTTTAGTCGCCTCTTTCTTAGAAATATTAAGTCTTTCTCATTCATTTAATAGTGTTGATAATATCACCATGGTGACATGTGTAAAACAGCTGGCACAGAGGCAAACGTTACTTAGAAATAGCTGATTATTACCATATTTTCTGAAAGACAATTGTGTTTATCTATGACAGGGCGCTACATTATTTGTTTCTGGTGGGTCCCTACATAGTGATAAATAATGTCTATGTTTGGCTCAGTAAAGTGTTTATACTATACTTCATTTTCACTTTTTTATGAAGTGTGTTTGGATTATTGTCAGACACATTACATTTTTCAGTTTAATAATAATACTTTTTTGTCATTAATATTTACAAAATATCCACAATAACAAAGTAAAAGCACATTTGAGAAAGTTCTGCAAACAATAAAAAGGATAACAATAGAAAGTACCTCAGTCTACATCAGGGATTTTCAGAGTCACAGGCCCACATCTGACTTTTATTCAAGGTCAGAGGTCCAGAACAGTTGGCAACATAAATGAAATAACATCATAACATAGTGGTTTCATAACACAAGTACAGTTTTAGAGTTATTGTTTGGATTTTGTACTACTTTGTATACTGACCTATACTATGTTCCTGTTGCTTATTTTTCAATACTAAATAATTGCTTTTTAATACATTATTTAAGGAAATAGTTCAGATTTATTTATATTTTAAATATAACTGATTGTTATTTGTAGCCGTCCAGGCTCCAGCCCCCTACGACCCCAAATGGGACGGGTTACGAGTGATGAGTGAATGTATGAATAATTTAATTGTTTAATTATTGTTTCTAGAGCAGCAACAGTATACTACAACACTACAGTGTCTAATAACTTAGCAGCGATTCCTGTTTAGTACTGTTTGTCTTTGCTGATCCCTAAACATGTGGTATGGGCTGGACTGACTTGCCGTTTGGTCCATAGGCAGACCTTGATCGGACCATGAGAAGCCCTGGTCTGCCTTTAACATTTTAAATTCTGTAAGAAATACCTAATAAGTGGATGACATTGATGATGACTCATAAGTTGTCACTTGTATGTAATAGACTATTAGTCGGGGCGATTCAGATGTGCAAATGGAGCATTTAAATTGTGAAGCCACTGTGAACAGCCTCTCTGGTAGCCTTTCTTTGTTAATGTGTTTTAGTGCCGTTAAACTTAAATGCTCCACATTCTCCACCCAGACACCCAAAGGGAGGAGTGAGAGCCCCCTTCTTAAGAAAAGCCCCGCCCTCTCCAGCTTGGTGACCAATAAGAGAGGAGGACGAAGACTGAGGATTGATCTAAAGAAAGGTGAGGAACACCTGGCTATGGAGCAGAGCTTCACTCATACAGGCGTCTTTTTAAAGAGCTCACAGGTCATCGTTCTTCTGTAAATGATGAGTATTATGTTATACTGTGTATATATATATTTAAAAAAACTCACAGTCACACCTTTTGCTGCAATTTCCTCTTGTCCTTCGAATTCAGTCTGGTAATTTTCAACACGTATCTTCATTAGAAAGATACTTATTCTTTTCTGTCTGTGTACAAATGGAGACTACTTTGTACTCATTTGGTTTGGCCAAAGGGTGCCATGATGTTGATGTTAATACTGTATATATCAGATCTGCACCTATATTCACTCTATAATTTTCTGAATGTATATAATTAACCCTCTTTATTTCTCGTACTGTTCGTCCACCATTATATTTATTCCTCTAAGTCTTTGGGGGAGCTCTTCAACCCAGCGTTTCATTGAAAAATCATCACTGTATGTTAGACTAGCATCAGCTGTTTGCTTTTTATTATCTCTTTGGGCTACTACTTATTTGCCTGACAGTTTTTTCACCGTGTGCACCAACCGGAGGAAGAAGTGATTACCTTAATGTTACGTTAACAAAGGGTTGACTGTACAGCTAAAACGCCGATGGTGATAAAGGCACAGAGCTCACCAGCAACATTCATTGTGCGGCCAATCAAATGGGTCTTTCAGTCTTTGTTATGATAATGTCTGTCTGACATATCATAAAAATAATACATCAGACATGCAATATGTCATCCAGAGTAGGCTGTCATGACCACACCCCTTTTTGTTGGAGAACAATCCCGTGCCCCTAATAGACGGAAACAGCGTAAACAGGAAGTTGAAACATGCTGATCCCCAATTTGTTCCCCTCTCATGTCCTAAAAAATATTTAGTGTCAGTGTGGTAAATCATTAAATGATGCCGGTGATAGCGACTAGCGTGGCTAGCTAACATTTTCTTGAGTGGGCTGCAGTTATACATTAACGTTACAGCAGCATCAGACTGTCGTCTCCAGCTAATCTCAGCCTGTAAATCAAACAGTTGGCTGTTAACAGGCTGGTTATTTACAGACAACACTTAGGCAACAGGTTTTCTTCAAATATGTATAGAAGTCTGGATGAGCAATATCTGCCCAGTGTTGGACAACAGAAGACTGAAATTTATAGGATCTGCGTTTTCTATGCCCCAAAAGGGGCTGCAGCCCTTACTTTTTGCGAAGTATCCGTGTGTGCCGGCCTTATGTATAGAGAGACGTGGCCAAAACACAAAACAAGCATCTCCATTTTTTGGTAACCACTTGACGATTGTCTGAAAAGGAGTGCTGGCGATGTCACCAGCTCTTTTCTGAGAAGAGCTCAGAGCAGCCGCACAACAAAGAGCTGAGCGTTCATAAAAAAGACGCCGGGTGCAGTGCTTTTCCTCTAGGTGGCCGCATACGTTCTCTCCTCAAAAGAGTGAAAAGAGACGGCTGCTGGCACTCAGAAAAAAAACAAAACAAAACAAAAAAAAACAAAAAACCGCTGTATGGACACAGGCCCTAAAGCTTCCTGTCTCTGTTCTCTGGCTGACTCTCCTTCCTCTCACCCTTCCTCTTTCCATCTTCCTGATTCCCTCTCTTCAGGGTCTATTAAGTCTTTATTGATCTGTTCATTTCTGCTGATATGAATTCATACTGGACCAAACTGCTGACTGCGCTCTGCTAAAGAGACCAGATTAAATGAGGTCTATAAAACACACAACTGTCTCTCTGTTCGTGTGTGCTCTTTTTTTTGTACATGCATGCATGTTTGTGAGTGCCTTTTACACTCGTTTCTGTGTGTGCACGTGTTTTTCACTATTTTAATCTTCATCACGTCTCTTTCCAGAACATTCACTCCCTGTTTCCACTGTGTTACACACATTCATCTTTTCACCTCTCCCTCGTTTTCTTCTCCTCTTCTCTGCCCCACACCTGAACCCATTTTAAAATCTTCACACCTGCAGATACTCTAGCACCAGCTATAGCTAAAGGCTTTTAAGCGACACACACACACACAGTCTCCAAAGGCTTTAAGTTATCACTCTTACAGTATGTCAGGAGCTGAGTCAACAACACGGTGTTGAAGTTCTCAGGAGTAGTTTAGGATGTGTGTGTGTGGGAGGATGGATAGGACTCTCAAAGCCTGTGGAAGTCAAATATAGATGCAGAGTGAACAGCTATACAGGATATTTGTGTGTGGAGATAGGACTAGGAGTGTTAGTTATGCTTGTACATTGTACCTCACCTCTCTATGCTCCATCACATGTCTTTGTGTGTGTTTGTATATCTGTGTATGTGTGTCTAGGTTCAGAAGGTCTGGGTTTTACTGTAGTAACCAGAGATTCTTCAGTCCACGGCCCCGGTCCGATTCTGGTCAAAAACATTCTGGCACGTGGAGCCGCTGTCAAAGATGGACGCCTGCAGTCTGGAGACCGCATACTTGAGGTATAATATTGTTCGTCATTGTTAATTTTGTCAGCATGTTTAGATTTTGCCTTGAATGCGTATGTTTAAGTCACATTTTTGTGATTTTTATCCTTCATAGTTTCAGTCTGGCTTTATTTTAGTTGCCAAAAAATCATTTCAGTCAACTTTAGTCAAAATGTTTTCTTTCTTAATTTTGTCAGCTATTACTATGTATTTATTATTAGTTATATTTTTTGATTTAGTTGAGCTGTCAAAGTTAAAGTCCAAGTTTTACTGGGCTCAGTTTTAAAGCTACAGGGAAGATACATACATCATGTGAAACTAGAAAACCTAAGAAATCCATTGGTACCAACCAAAACCCGGCCGGTCGAGGCAGATTGCCTCCCACCCAGAGCCTGGGATCATTTGTTGTAGTACTTTGAAAAGCATCTGAAGATAACATCTGTTATAATCCATATAAAAATTAATTGAATTGAATCATGTCATACTAGTTTGTCATAAAGAAGGTTAAATAACGCTCAAAATGTATGCAAACATTTGGTGAGGAAAAACTGGCATGGCCATTTTCAAAGTGGTCCCTTGACCTCTGACCTCAACATATATGTATGAAACTCTCCCCTCTTCTTTAGGTTGCAGGGTACACCTACAGCTCTCTCTGACAGAAACAGGAACTATCGCAATGCTTAGTAACCATGGTTTCGTATGGAGTGTTATAGCAACTGTTATACACAGCACTAATGATAAGCTTCATAACAGTGTGGGCAGTGAGGTGGCAGACTCATTACATTCACTCCACATGAAGTAGGCTACAAGCCTGTGGAGAAAAATCTGAATCCAATTTACTGCCAAGTAGGTTTTCACATACAAGGAATTTGCTTTGGTGTTTTAGTGCATAAACAAGAAACATAAATATAGAATCAAAAAGTAAATACAATAAAATATATGTACCTGTTTAAGGGGATGCACTGATCAGACTTTTTCAATCCCGGTACCGATAGCGATACCTGGCTTAACGGCCGATACAGAGTACCGATCCAGTACCAGTGTAATTAATAATCTGTATGCCTCACGGTGTGGAAGTGACTGGGATCATTCTTTAATGTGACAGACAACATCAGGCTTGACTTACCGTAAATATTGCTCTCCTAACTTTGTAAAAGAACATGTAACAAATAAATACATAGATGTAAATTTACTGAAATGTATTAAAATAATAAATCGTACACCAGCAACTTAGGGTAGGATAGGGTAGGGAATGAGTCTTTACCCCAAATGAAGGACTTCAAGTATCTCGGGGTCTTGTTCTCGAGTGCGGGGACAATGGAGCATGAGATGGTGTTCCTTTGCGTTGGAAGGAGCCAGTTGAGGTGGTTCGGGCATCTGGGCGCCTCCCTAGGGAGGTGTTTCGGTCACAACCAGCTGGGAGGAGGCCCTGGGGAAGACCCAGGACTAGGTGGAGAGATTATATCTCCACACTGGCCTGGGAACGCCTCGGGATCCCCCAGTCAGAGCTGGTTAATGTCGCCCAGGAAAGGGAAGTTTGGGGTCCCCTGCTGGAGCTGTTGACCCTGTAACCCGACCCAGGTTAAATGACAGGACTTCAAATTCCAGTGTACGGTATAATCTATATAGTATATAAACTAGAGTAGAATAGATCGAATAGAAGTGAATCAACCCTATTTTCACTGATATCCCATCAAAGTGTTTGAGTGAGTATCGGCCCAGTATGCGATCCGGTATCAGGGCATCCCCAGCTGTTTAAAATGAAAGAGCTTGGCAGGAATTTGCAAATATAGATTCTAGGGGATGTGCAAGGACTCACACAATATTAAAAATAAAAAAAATATGAAATATACAGAGAAACTAAAAATAAAACTTCGTTTCATGGTTCTTGGTCACATTTCGTTTCTTTTCTTTTATAACTATCTTCTCCTTTCTAACTCTGATGTGCATGAACTGCATGTTTTTTGCAGCAGTCACTGTAAATATACACTAAACAAACACTTCACAATGAAATGAACACATCCACTGTTTTTCTTAATACAATGTCACCTTAATTTGTTAACATCTGTATGTACACAAAATGCCGTTGTACATGGCCAGTACTTCCGCATCTGTGTGGAGTCGCTGTTGGAGACTCCCTGCTAATGTGTGTGTGTGTGTGTGTGTGTGTGTGTGTGTGTGTGTAGGTCAACGGTGTGGACATCACAGGTGTTGGCCAAGAGGAGTTGGTGTGTATGCTGCGCAGCACGCGACAGGGAGAGAGTGTGTGTCTCGTGGTCCTTCGGCAGGAAGACATGTTCCTCCCCCGAGAGATGGTAAGAGCCAATCACAACGTTGTATTCTCCGCCAGTGAAACAGGAAAGATGTTCTGGCTGATTGGCAGGACAGTGGCCAGTTACAGTACATGAATAATGTTTTTTTACTCATTTTTCTAACAAGGCAGTGAGAAAGACAGGCAGACACACAACTACATCACCAGTTTTTATTTTCAGATTTCAGCTCCCTCTAATTTTTCTGTTTTTGGTCCAATCAACAGGCTTGCCTGGATGATGCTCAGCTCAGCAGCCTGTAGGAAGGCTTCTTGTTATAGACATTAACCCCAAATGTCATTTAAGGCTCTTTGAATACTCTTCCCTGTTTCTTACCAAGCAATCATGTAACACAGATCTCCATTTTGATTGAATCAAATGAGCCCATTGTGAAGCTTTATGTTGATGTTGGTAATATCTTCTGCCAGTCTTTCCTTGGCACGATGTTTCTGCAGAATATCAACACTGTTTTGATTAATAAATACTCAATTCATTCATCTTTGTTCTGCTTTCCATGCTTTCTCCTTCAGTCTGACTCTGCATGATCAACTACTATGCATGCATCTCCTCATACTTTTTCCAACTACATCTGCAAATAGTATTTTTCTCCTGACAGTCTCTTAGCCTGCTGCTGTTTGCTCTTCAACACAATAACTAATTTTCCTTACTGAAATATTTCTTTCTTCCCCTGCTGCTCTCACACTGGTTGTTCAGTAAGTCTGTAGCTCTTTATTCTTTTTCCTGAAAGGTGTCGTTCTCTCAGGCAGTGGTTCCCAAAGTGGTTACTGCATCTCCCTGGGGTTCAATATTTATCACATCATTGTTTATTTATTGTGGGTTTTTATAATGTTTCGCTACATTAAAACAAAAAAACATTTCATGTACATTAATTACATACAGTTTTCAAATATTTCAAATCTACTGACATGACAGCTCATGGTTGGCAATTGGTATAGTAACAAACACGCTTTTGGACTCGCAAGATCAACAGTCCGAATCTGTGTACATATAGTATAGAGCCCCATTTCAAGTGCAGGAACTTTCCCCATTGGAACTAGGAACCTTTTGAGGAACTGATTGCAGGGACCAGGATCTAAATTAATTTCTGGGGACATTTTCCGGGGCCTTATTACCCCCAAAAAGGCCCTGGTTGAGGGGTAGTATTTTCTGAAAGTACAGGAACTTTCGGGATGGGGTTTGCAGTCATGACCGTCATTGATTGGTGAAACATACACTGCTGCTTTTTTCAGTGTGCTTTAGATGAAACAGGCAGGCACACTGAACTGCAGGACTGTGTTTACCCTACGACCACCATGAACCCTCATCCCGTGTCATGCTGCCTTTTCATTTGCCAGTGTTGACAGGTCTTTGGACTGTGGTGGAAATGTAGACAACAATAGGCTGCAGGAACTTTTTAGTTCCTTGAAAAGTGGTCCCGGGACTAAAATTACCAGGAACTTTTTGGTAGAAATGTGTTGCGTGTTGTATTGGGGTTGGATGCTCAGGGTGCCATGACAAAAAAAACCTTTGAAGGTGTACCATGAGTTTGAGAACCACTGCTCTGGGGTGCATTGGTGATAACTATCACTTTTCCCTACAATTTCTGAGGTGTCACTTTGCCGCACACATGTATCCATGCTAGCAGAAACAGGATAACAAGACTTACTTTCTTATAATATTATAAAACCACCATTTTTCATTTGCTTTCGTCTCCTTCTCACCCATCACTCATGTCTTTGGCTCATTTCTTTCCAGCTCTCACTGTATTTTATTCTTTTTATGCTGCCTTATGTGTCTCCCATCCCTTTGTGTCTCTTTCCGCTCTTATCAACTGATGTTTCCTCAATGGCTGCCAGGACACACACACACACACACACTCATACACTCATACACTCATGCATGTGACCCTGAGCCCCGTAGGAAAGTCTGTTTCTGCAGACAGGAAAAGGAGCAGTGTGTTGGAGTGTGTACATGTGTTAACATTTAGGCTCTTTTACGAGTGTTGTATGTCCTCCGTGTACGCATGTCTGAACTCCATGGCCGTCTTCTTTGTGCACTGGCCAGGTGTTGCTGAATACCTCCACTCGTCACACTGTTACATGTGTTCACTAAAATCCTCTCTGCTCAACTACCTCTGTGCTGTTACAAAGAAAACTGCTCAAAAGCTGCCTTGGCAGCCAATTCCCAGGGGGAGTGAATCACAATTTCTTTTTAGCTCCCAGATGGATTGTTGCTGTAAGCTGGGGAAAGAAACATTCGACTTTTCTAAATGTACAACAGGCTTTCAGCCAATTAGGGGAAAATCCTGCACTTAGATGCTGATGCACATACATGTTACTATGGTTACTAAATGATTTGCATATAGCCTATATGGTTTATACAGATATCTTATCATAAGATCGTTTCTTGAACAGTTCACAATCAGCAAATGTATTTAAATGATGGTTAGCGTTTGAAATCTATTTAAAATCACATGTCCAATCACAACTGAGGTGTGGCTGGAGACCCTCCTTTACAGGTAGGGTTCAGCTGATGGTTTTATGAGCCCAAAAGAAAGCAGCAGGGTTAGCTGTTCCCTAGGGCTGACCCGAATGCTTCAAAGCTCACACCACACCCCCACACAGTATTTACACTATACTGTAAGTATGTAATAAGTAGGAAATAATGTACAGCGAGATGGTCATTGTTGTGAAATAAACCCCAGAAGGGTGATGCAGGACCTTGATGCAAAGCATCACTCTGATAGGGTTTATTTCACAACAATGACCGGGTCGCTGTACATTGTCATGCTTATTACACAGCTACTTACTTAAAAAAAAAATCAGTAATTTGAGCCCCAGATGGGAACTGTGTCCATAGCAACAGTGTGTTATAAAGAAATAATTGAGCCTAGAATGCCATGATGGACCAATCACAATTGAGTATTCAACAAATCCTTGTAATAATAACAATTACGTCCCAAGATATGACATAAGGAATTATCCCACAACACTATTCATTATTCATATTAAACATTAATTATATTAATTATTCTCGGACGGCTATAGCTGTTTGTTGTGTGTACAGCAGTGCAGCAGCGGTGCTGTCCCAGGCACTGATGTGGGGGAGATACCTTCAAATAATTCTCACCAAAGCCCAAAAAATGGTATTTTGGACAGCCCTACTTTTACCAAACTGTTTGGTGTGCAGCATTCATTTTACGCTGATGATGTTTAAGATGTACTGTATTTCTGTGGGTTTTATCTTTTGGCAACTTTACTACAGCAGTTTAACTTTGAGCCAGTTGCAGTACAACTTCACCACATGGGTAATAAACCAAAATATCACTCACACAGTCAGGAAATGAACTCCCCTTTGGTTTAGCATTATTCATACACATGCTCGCTCAGTTCACGACAGGAAAATAAATGTCTGCGTATTGTCGTTCTGCATAGACAACTACACGCCACAATGTCTCCCATAGGTGGAGTATTGTCTGTGTCTATTTGGAGGACTGCTTAAACCAGCCAACGTTTCAAGGACACTGCTGGTGTTTGTGTGTGTTTATGGATGTGTGCCTGCAATTATGTATGTTGTGTGTGTGTGTGTGTGTGTGTGTATGCAACTGAAATGCATCTTGTATTTTTAATGACATCAATTTTTTTAGTCACAGGCAAGAAAAAAGCTTGGACTTTATTGAGTTTGTCAAGAGATGAAGGTACTGTAATTATAACACACATTAGTATCGAAAAATATACATTTTTAAATAGAAAATATCTTTTTGACTGCAACTACTTAACAAATGCAGAATTAAGGCCGTAATGCAGGCTTATTGCAGTTTATTTGTGAGAACATTATGAAGCTTCATCATTCTCATGTTTCTTTGCTGAAATGATCAAAACTCGATGTAATGATGTCAGATTGAGTTTGAGCTGATCTCATCAGTGTATTATGTTACGTCAGAAATTTATTTCTTCTACAGTAGATATCCAGATATAGAGATCTTGGGATTTCTTCACTGCTTTGGGTACAACAGTGATGCTGCTGGTAAAGAGGTGTTGGAGTTGGTTGGAGATATCCCAATACACTCTTTAAATGTGAGAATTAGCGTTTCTGCTGTTGTTGCTGAATTTAACGTAATGAGAATGCAAATTATATTGGGACAAAATAGGGCAGATTGAAAGATGTGTAAATGAGATGTATTGGCCTAAAGGCAGACTGGTGAGACTCCAGCCCCGTCACCCTGAAGTGAAGAATGAGTATGAAAAATGGATGGATTTACTCTTCATTACAGTTTAGTGTGAGAACTGATAAATTACATGGCAAAGCTGTAGTTTCTCATAAGCGTGCTTAGCTCAGCTTGAATACATCATTCTAGATGGATGTATGAAGACTGAGGAAGATGTGGCCTGCAAACGGGAAATTGAAGGAATCTACTCTGGCTTTGTTGGTTTTTGATAAAAGGAAAGGTTGGAGGTTAATCAAGGTTCAAGGTAAATTTATTATCACTGTACAACACTGGGTTGTACAACAAAGTACAGTCGTAGTCCCTTTATGCTACACAAAAAAAACATTTTCTATGGTGGAGTGCATGTGCTTGCCGATTCACAGATTGTTAGTCGTAACAAATAACAAATACCAAAGATTTAAGTAAATGAATCTGGAGTTTTACCTACTGAATCTGGAGTTTTACCTACTCTTACCTCCTCTAACACCACCCAACTAAACTCCTGTTTTCAGGATAATTGAAATGCTCGTTTGTGCCCAAACAAACCCACCGCCATTTTTTCGCAAGTGCCCAACTGGTGTTGCGCATGTGCAACTCTCAATAAAGATGATAAGGAAACGAGATGGCTCACTCCTTAGCTAATTTCATAATCGGCACCAGAAAAAAAACAACAATATGTTAATTCTTTTTTGCCATTTGCCTGATCAGGAAAGTCAGTTGCTAGATTTACTAGCCCGACGTGGTATATTACTTGCCCCAGGCAAGCGGACAGTCCTTACTCTTGAGCCCGTCTGAGGTCTGGTGGTAAGGCAGTGGATATTCCTGTATGGCTTGCCAGACGGCAAAAACGTGAACAGACTGTGGCTGGGGTGGGTGTTATCTTTTATCATCCTTTGGGCTTCGCGCAGGCACCTCTCAGCTCATTGGGTATCAGTGTTGTTCTGGATGGATTTAATCACTCGCTGCAGAGCTCTCCTGTCATGGGCCGTGCACATCCCATGCCAGGTTGTAATATTTTCAGTCAGGGTGGTTTCTGTTGCTCCTCTGGAAACATGAACACAAACTTAGCATGGGAGTTTTGCTGTCTTAAGGTTCCTAAAAAACACAGCCATTTTTAATTTTTTTTTTTTTTTTTTTTTTTACCAAGATGGAGATGTTTGATGGCCAAGATCACTTTTTTGTGATGCTGAATCCCAGGATCTTAAAGCTATTCACCTGCTCCACCAATGTGTCTTCACCTCATTTTTCCTAAAATCAACCATCAGCTCCTTGGTTTTGTTGATGCTGAGCAGTCGGTTGTTTTCTGAGAACAACTCTGCATGACTGTTGATCTCCTCTCAAGATGAAGTCTCATCGTTGTTTTTAATCTGGCCAATTATGGTGGTGGTGTCGTTTCCACACTTCACAACACAGTTCTCTCCATGTCGGGGGTTGCAGTCGTGGGTGTACGGCGTGAACAGGAGGGGGATGAGCACAGAGCCCTGGGGGGCTCCAGCGTTCAACACTAGAGTGGAGGAGGTGTGACCACTAATCCGAACTGCGTGGGGTCTGTTTGCAATGAAGTCCAATATCAAGTTGCAGAGTGTGGTAATCAAGCCTAGAGTGCTAAGTTTGCCAATTACTTTCATAGGGGAGATTGTATTGAACACTGAGCTGAAGTCAGCAAACATCATTCAAATGTAGGTGTTATTATTTTCAAGATGCGTGAGGGCTGAGTGGAGGGTGGTGGACATGACAACAGAAAATCAAATATTGTACTTTTTCACACCGCCGCTATAATTCACTTTTGTTGGAAAAGGATGTCTTCAGTGAGTGTGTGTGGGAGGGAGAGAGAGAAGTTGTCTCTGTTGTCGAACACTTTGCACTTCTTCTGTGTACAGTATTTCAATCGGCAGACTTTTCTCTCTCTGCCTCTCCCTCTCTCCTGCCCTCACCCTCTCTTCCTGACAGACAGTACGCCCCGATAGGATTCACCTCTGTCTAATTAACGGCTCGTTGGTGTTTCTGCAGCAGTCACAAACGTTTTGAAGAACAAGTGCAATTGCAGTTCTGCACAGTGAAGCTATGAACACACTCCTTGATAGAAACACGTGTTATAGTGTGGTATAATAATTATGTGTGTATGTGGAAGGGGGGATTTCAGGACAGTGGTGGTCTGGTTTACCTTTATTCAACTGTAAAGTAAAGGATTAAATAATTGGAGAGGATAAAAACTAGTGTACTATTATGTAACTGCTGAGAAGGACTGAACGGGGTAGGAGGTGAGGGTAAAGGGAAGTGTCCTAACAGTGTTGTCATGATGTGCCTTCAAATTAAGCCTCTAGGTGGAAGCTTTCGCTTGTAATTACCAGGCGCGACAGTGACGCTGGTTTTGTTTTCACCTTGTGAGTCATGGTGAAATGTGGTCCTGGAGATACCTACTAAGACAACCCTGCAGGATGCAGTCATGAAACTTTACAGGTGTGTACTTGCTATCAAAGTAAAGGCTGAGTTTGAAGATGGATGTGGTGTGAGCAAGAGTGCAAGAAGTAGGGGGTAGGAAGTGGTGAAGCTGCCAGTGCTACCCCTACTTTATCCCCCCAGTCTGCCTTTATTCTGATCCCAACTAAACAACTGTAAAGTTTCATGACACCAAATCAGAGTTTGAAGATGGGTGCAGTCGGAGCAAGGACGCTGGAAGTATGGGGGTGGATGCAAGATGCTAGTTTTTAAATTGATCTAGAGTATGTCTGTCACTGTAATGGAGTGTTGTAAAGCACATAAGCTTTGGCTGGAGATGCTCTCTGTTCTCGGTTAGTGTTGATTTGTAATACCGTTTATTGGTTAACAGAGCAAATGAAGAGTATTCAAACAGGGAGTGCATAGAAGCAATGTTTTTTTTTTTACACCATGTTTGTATTTTCACACCTCAGAATCAAACATAAGCCTGGTACCATTATCACGTCTCACTAACTGGCGCGTTGTCCAGGTTTCTGTTTCACATAAACGGCATTCTTACAAACTTCCACACAGCCGCGCCAGTTCTGTGGGAGCTCTCTCGCTACTGCAGAGGACGGCCATCTGCAGACAGATCTGGATTTTGAAATCAAATCTCCATCGTGCTCGCTGTAAGTCAAGGAAGTCTTGCCTTGTCATTTCATAGAGAGGTCACACTAAAGTGTCTGTATAACTGTATTTCTGTCTGTCTTTGCTCAGGACATTACATACCTCATGGTTTGTTAAAAAAAAACTAAGGCGGTTTGGGAGACGTACCAAGGATGACTTTTTGTATCAGCGCCAACAGCAGAAAAAGCAGGTTTAACATTTCATACAAAACACTGTATGCACAGCTCCAACATTTCTACCATGCTCCAGCAGACTGTAAATGGTGATATGTCTACAGTTTGAGATTTTCTTTAATGATTTAATGTGGAGGTTTATGCCAGCTTGTTGGTGTTAACGGAGAGGAAACAGAAGAAGGATGATGATGAAATGATGGAAGGATCTTGTCTATCTTCTCCTCCCCCTCTTCCGTTGTCTCATTTTAGCCCACCATCTGGTGTTCTCTGCTAATGTCTGCGCTCGATGTAGAACAAAGACATTACACCACCTCTACACACACACACACACACATTTACTCAAAGTCACAAAGCCTTTCTGTGTGACATACTACCATATTCATACAAATTCCACAATATAACAAGTATGCATCCACCTGCTGTGTTGGCTCTCTGTAAAAGCATTGTGTGCCCACATACACACAGTCATTCACACATGCAACATAAAAAGACAGTTTTTCAGTTTTTCTTCATGCACGAACTAGCATACGCCTGCTGAGTTGGCTAGTGCCTTGAAACTAATGTTTGAAACAAAGATGCTCTTTTTTGTTTCCAGACATTTCACACGTCTCTTCCTCCTCTCTCCCCCCGTTCTCTTGTTCTTTCACAGGGTCTTATTCTATACTTTGCTTTCCTTTGGAACTGGTGAATATTGCAACACCAAAACAATTTTTCATTTTTTAACCTGTGCTTTTACCTGACAAATTAATTCTTAATTTAAAAATCCCCTCCAGACATGTTTGAAGCAGTGGGCGTTGTGTGGGTGTGTAACGTGAAGCCAGTGCAGAAGTGTCTTAAACTTGCTTTCTAACAGCCAGCAGGGGGCGACTCCTCTGGTGGCAATAAAAAGTCTGATTTTATAGAAGTCTGTGAGAAAGTGAGCCTACTTCTCACGTGATTTATTATCTCAATAAACATTGTAAACATGAGTTTATGGTCTCAATCACTAGTTTCACATCTTCAATACAACATGATGTTCATTTAGTAAACTCTGGTCCCATTTAGAGTCAAATAGACCATAAAGCAGGGGATGATTTAGGGCGTGGCTACCTTGTGATTGACAGTATAGTTGGGGTGTTGCCTGTGTTTTCATCTTACAACTTTAACCCTTTCGGTGTGTTTTCGTTTTCCTAAAAACGTCTTATTCTTCTTAGCTCCACCCTGTCATGTTACGTTTTGTTGCAAATAAACAAGATGGTGACGGTCTAAATGCAGAACTCAAGGCTAAAAAGCGGCAGTCCACCAACCAGTAGGTGACGTCTGGCCACATCCACTTTCTACACAATAGAAGTCAAATTAAATCATAATTTGCCTGATATGATTTTCCCACCAAAAGTTCAATAAACTGCTTACAATTTCTTAGAGGCACACTCACTTCTTCCTCCTCGCAGAAAAATCCAGAGTCTATGAATATGTAAATATTTCTTAAGTTTAGCTGCTGGACACAAGATGTCTCCTACTTTACTGAAAAGTTCATTTTCAGTGCATATGCACAGGGGGCTTGCAATTTCCACATCAAACTGAGTCACGTGGTAGAGCACGATTAGCTCATGTGCACATTCATCCATTTGCAAAGTCGAGCTCAAACATCCAAGTAAAATAACGTAACACTTTTTCTTCGTGGTGGGAGGCTTAAAGTTGGGATTGATTCACGGATCAGCAAAATACAGGAATGAACTAGATGGAAACAGAACAAGAAAGAAGACTTTCTGTCATTACATTCATCACCACACCTCCCTAAACACAAAAGCATAAGTAATAAACCATAATGGATGAGGATATGAATACAACCCATTCACAAACACACTCTGGTTACTAATACACAGGACTGAATGAAAGGTTTAAGTGCGAGTCCATCAAGCTATTTGTGTTGCTCTGCTTTTGGCATCCAGTAGATGATGAGCTGCGAGACCGTTTTCTGTCTGTCCTTTTCCTTTTTTCTTTCTTTTTCTTTTTTTTTTTTCCACAACAGGAAACATTCTCCTTGGTGCCAGATGCTCCTCACACACACGCTGCCATATTAAATCAGTAAACAGTTGGCAGCTGGTGACAGAGCACATTCAAAACAAAACAACTTTATTGAACAGTTTCTTCATTCTGATTATCCCTCATCCATCACCGCTGCAGCCACCGTGTGTGTGTGTCCATGTTTTTGTGTGTGCGCCTGTGCACGTCGTTGCAGTCTGATGCCTATTTGTGTGTGTGTGTGTGTGTGTGTGTGTGTGTGTTACATCTCACTGATATCGTCACCAATGTGACCTCACAGAATGACTACAGTAGATCCCCCATCTGTTACACCCTCAGAGACCTGTGTATGCCACACACACACACACACACACACACACACACACACACACACACACAAACTCCTTGGCAGCTTGGTGTCTCTGCAGGAGCTGCCATCATCCCAGTGGAGAGCAGCCGAGAAGGGTATCATGTCTCTCTCTCTCTCTCTCTCCGGCTCTCTGTTTTATCTCACGTCTCTCTGCTGTTTATTGAAGGTTTATCAGCTCCTTCGTCAGCCCATCATCTAAAGTCACTGCTGTGTGTTAAAGCCCTCGGCGCACGAGTGTCACACACACTGAGTTGTGTCACATGTCAGTTGTGGGTTCAAGCCACCGGGGATCGGTATCGTCATATCAAGATGTTGCTGTCACTCTGAGAGTAACAGCTACAGTTTTGTTGAGTATATAGGAATCTCCTGAAATCTGTTTCTGAAACGAGTTTGACATTTTGGGAAATAGGCTTTTTTGCTTTGAGAAAGACTGATCGTGCTCTCTTACAGAAGGTACCTCCATCAGCTGGCTAATGTAGCTTAGCACAAACACTGTAAATGAGGAAACAGCGAGCTAGCCTGGCTCAGTCCACAGGTAAAAAATCTGTCTACAGTACCTCTGAAACCTTCCAGTTAACATACATTTCTTTTGTTTAATGTGTCCAAAAAAGTGTTGAGGCCTTAGCACACCTATTCTGTATTTTTTAGCCTCCACGCCACTGACGGGTTGGCCGTATGTCTGTTTAGTCCATTCTCATGAACACAACGCAGGCTCAAGGAAGACCTGATTAGATTTTGGTGGTCACGTCACAAAGTATATTTTTGGCCATAGATCAAAAATTCATATGCTAATTATGACACAGCTTGGGGCTTTCCCTGTGGAGTTTGCATGTTGCATGTTCTCCCCATGTTAGCGTGGGTTTTTTTTCTGGGTGCCCTTAACCTGCAAAGACATGCAGGTTAATTGATAACCCTAAATTGTCTATAAGTGTGATGTGAGCGTGAATGGTTGTCTGTCTGTGTGTAACATGATTGACACAACTTGAGGTTGTATTAATTTTTAAACATATAACGATTTCTGGCAAAAAATACAGACTTGATGTGTAAAAGCCTTAACAGCTAGAAAACAGAATACTATAAATGTCAGCAGACAGATAACAGTCTCCATGTTCACTGGCACAAAATATATGATTTGAAGAAATTCAAAGATCAAAGTTATGATGTTGTGAAATATGTATGTTGACTCTAGACTCACAACAGCTGAAACATTAATGGTGTAGAGGCAGGAATTCAGGGTGATTGGTAAACAGGTTAACACTTCTGTCACACTTTCACTCGTCACAGTTTTTTCATGCCAAGTGGAGGTTTGCACAAGCCTGTTTTATGTGACTGTGCCCGTTCGCTTCTACCGCTTCTGCACAAATGGTCTTCCCAAAATTTTAGCTTCTGTAACCACAGTTTTCTCTGTAAGAGATTCCCTTCATTGATGTGCAAACTGTTGGCAGGACACAGTTCAGCATTCATGTGGGGAGCGTCCACACATGAACAGAAGGCTGCCCAGCGCGCACTGTGACCCCTTATTACAACGTGACCGCCCAGGACCACTTTTAGCCTTGAGAACGAGCCCTGCGCTGCCAGCATCTGCTGTGGGTTTCACAGGACGTGCAGGCTGGCTTGCCCTGCATGCGTAGACCTCTAACGTGCAGCTCCAGGGGAGATCGTACACTGATGGCTTTAGTGCTGTACTCTTCAAAAAGCTGTAGGCATCAACAAGTCAGATTATACAGTACTGTGCCTGTGATGTGGGAAATATGTCAACAAAAAGCTCTGTCCGTCTCTAGATACAGACACTGGCCATCCATACTGTGTTGTTTCCCCTGTGGACATTTCTGTTAGCCCTAACAACCACCGTGTCTGGCAGCTTTCTCTTTCTGTCTCTGTAGGCGTGCACACGCTCTAGATTGTGGTCTGCAGGACTCCCACTACAGCCTTTAAACTAGCCATTAGGGGACCGTGGGAGATGAGGGTGTAGGTATTGGACAACAGGGTCCCATCGAGAGTGGTCAGTGATGGGACAGTTATTTTCATAAGTCAAAACTATAGCCCATAATGTCAGGTTTTGTCCGTGGGAGTACTTACCTCAGCCATTTGTGTGTCTGTGTGTGTGTGTGTGTGTGTGTTACCACACCTACTGCCGCATTTAAGCACAGCAGCTACTGTTGTTTGGCCTTGTAAAATGGATCCTTGGGCAGTCATTTCCACAGCATGGGGCTTTGCACACACAGTTTCCCCGCATGGCTGGGTAGAAGGGCATCTGCGAGCAACTCTCATTAAAACACCATGTTTCTGAAAGCAGGTGTCCTCACACACAAATAATGAAGTTTATAGCAGTTAAAGTATGCCCTGTATATTACTCACACAACTGACAAGTAAAACTATGATCATCATTCTTCTTATCTCCTCCCTCATTTTATCTTTCTCGGTTCTCTCTCTGTTGGCCATAGGGGTGAGTTTTTGTGCACGTTTTAGTTGACTGCTCTTGCTCATTTTAACATAATGTGCCTTTCCATTTTTTTCCCCCCACACACACGTTTCTCTGGCTCGCTTTAATAAAACAACAGCCATGCTCATTCACACACACCGACAGACACTGAGCTGTCTTTTTAATAGCGCGTCCTCCTGTTGATCCATCATTGTGGCAACCCATTTAAATGTTAAACGACCGGCATGAGGAGGTTCATCTACGCAAACTGCTTTTTTTTTTCCTATAACAGGATGGATTTGATGGAGTTCACAGAGCAAAGATACTTTTTATATGGCAACAGAAAAAGCACACCCGAGTGCACCCTCGTTGTTTATTATTGTAGTATCACACACAGATGTAACCACCTATCATGACAATGAGGCTGATATAATAGAAATGTTCCATGAAATTGCATTGTGCACTTACAATTTGTTTTGTCCACTCCTGTGTGTGTTTTAAAGCATTTTTTTTAAAGAGAGTATCCACTTGGTTTTAAAAACACACAGACTAGCTATGTTTGACACCAAATTTTTTTTTATAATGGGCTATTTGTTTTTCTGGTAAATTATCGGAGGAAGCCCAGAGGCTGTGCATTGTTTTACTGGCAAATTGAATTCATCACCCAGATAAACAACTTTACATACATTTGCATATTTTTGTCAGATTCCATAAAACATCTCGCAGCCCTGTGGGTGGTCCTGACCCCCAAGCTGAGAACTGCTGCTTCTAACTTTTCTGCAGCGTAACAACACCCGTCCTGTGCTCTGCTACTCTTTCAGCCGTTGCTTCTGTCCCGTGCTGAGCGCAAGAAAATGAAATCATAAATTAACAAAGCGTGGAAGTTCAGTCAGATAAGTAAATAATGTGGAGCTGGCAGAAAAAAAAAAAAAAAAAAAAAAACTGACTTGCTAAATCATGAGCATTACTTCGGACAGAATCTCAGAGACTTACAAATACTCAACGTAATTATGCGCGGAAAGTAGCTAACATTTCTCTTGTGGGTGTTTTAAAGTTCTTTCCAAGGTCGTGGAGCTTCCTATCAGGTCTGGACAGTCGGTCTGATGAGGGGAGGTTTTCCAGCAGGGAAAACAGTTTTCTGCAGAGTAGAGGACTTTGTGTCGGCTTAACGCTGTTAAACCTACAATCCCCACAGACAAACACTGTCTAAACCTGACACTGCTGACCCACGCAAACACACACACACACACACACACACACACACACACACACACACACACACACACACACACACACACACTCAGACTGAAATCATGCATATACAGAACATAGACAGGCACTAAAGCTTGGCACCTGCACACAGACATGGACTTTCTATCGTAAGTCCATACAGTTATTTCTGACAAACCCACACGCACACACACAGTAATGTACATCAACATAATAGACACACAATTTTGATTGGAGGACGTGAAAATGGTGATGTGAAAACTGAAACATAGTGAAATATAGTCACAGACACAGTCGTGCAAGCTACAAACAGCTCATCCTTGAGGCCCAGACACACCAAACTGAGATCAACGAAGTGATAAAGCCGACTGTTGCATCACTTCATGTCGCCTTTGTCTTGGCTAAAAAGTTGCACTTGAACACACCACAAAGACAACAGGGGCAGCACCTGGAGCTCAAAACAAGAGTCAGTACCAACAGCAGAATACACTGTTTAGCACTGGCAGAGAATTTTGGCACAAGAAATTTCACTTGTGCGCTACCCACATAATCAGCTGTGCTGCTCATCTTACAAATGTATGATCCTTACAAGTTGGACACCATTGTGAAGGTAAATAAACAGGCTTTACAATGATGTAAAATACAATGACAGTTAGCACTGTAACAACAGAAAAATAATGCACCAAACACAAATTTCCAAACTTGTTCCCAAGTTTATCATGTTAGTTCAGTTTTTGGAATGAAATAGTGGTTTTAGTTGAACGGTGTTACTTGTTATTATACTTCAGTATAATCCATATGCAGTGGATCAGGGCTACCTCTCCCACTGAGCCGTCCCAGGCTTCAAACACACACTTTCATCTGGCAGGATCCTCTTGCTTTCTTTGTTTCTGATATTTTCCCCACTACCTCTGTCTCTGACGTAGTCATTACTGCCATACCTCCTTGTTGATAATATGGTGTTTTTGTCCATCTTTGTGGTTCTATAATAGTCATTTATCCAGCCAGTCTTTGGTTCTTGTTTCTCTGTCTGTTGTAGAGTCTTTCTATCCTCTTCATATTCCCTCTGCTCTCACTACTTTTGTGTCTCTTTGAGTTTGCCGTATTCTCCAATTACCTCTTGAAAACACGCAGGTCATTTTATTGATATTGCGGAGCTGAAAGAAGAAAAAAAATGTTTATAAAAGCGGTCAGTCCAAATGGCTTTTTTCTTTTCCTTTTTTTTTTTTTTTATTCTTCAAAAATAGACTTTGGCCGCAGATTTTCACTCTGAGGGAAATTTATCTGAAAAGCTCCTTTCTCTCAAATGGAAAAGCTTTTAGTTTAGCTTTTGGAGACTATTCAAGCCCAATGAGCTGACCTCTGTCTCCTCGCCCTGTTCCCACCCTTTTCTCTTCCTCATTGATGTCTCTCCCCTTCTGCCTCCATTACTCTTTCCATCACTCCCAGAAGGACGAGATGTCCCGCGTGATGGGCTTTGTCCCGGAGAATGGGAAGGAGCAGCTTATGTTCGAGGTGCCGCTTAATGACACCGGCTCGGCAGGCCTGGGCATCAGCCTCAAAGGAAACAAGTCCAGGGAGACGGGAGAGGACCTGGGCATCTTCATCAAATCCATTATCCATGGAGGGGCAGCATACAAGGTGATATTCTATTTTCATACTTACCTGAAGGAGCAATAAATAACAACAAACTGTGTCCTGGAAAATTGCTGAATTTTTCAAAGAAGCTTCACCTGAAGCAGTAACGCCGGATTCAGATTTGAAGTTGGGGGGTGTCCAGCTTCGGATGATGTAATACACTGTTTCCCACAGGATTTTGTGAGACTGTGGTGGGACTTTGGACACTCTAGGGGGGGTCCAGGTGAGCATGTAAAAGAAAATTGTATGCATTTTAAAATTAAATGCATCACTGGTGCACTTTGAGAGCAAAATTAAGAGGCTGGACCAACTTTGTGCTCTTGCAATTTAATCAGACGGGGTCCACGTTTCAAGACTTGTCAGGTAGTCTGCCGACATTGCCACAGACTCCTGACCATGGATGTATAAAGAGAACTGGATACAGCATCTGAGGCGGGCTCCTGTTCATTCCTATGGGAGTTGCTCAGTGGCGCATGAAGTCAAAATGGCTTGACTGTTGAGTGTTAAAGTCCCCGGATCATCCGGTGATCTTCCTCGTCCATTGGGCCCATAATGCAGACTGCAGACACTAGCGTTTCCTTTAACTCTGCCTCCCAGCCCTCAGTCCAGCCTCAGTTTGGGTCTCAATTCACATGAATGGGGGAAGGAAAATACTTCTAAATTTGGCTATTAGTGCATTTTACAACTTTTAGGACCTGATAATTTAAATAAGGGCTTATTACCTGTTCATATTTTGAACCAATTACCAATTATCCACTGAGTTACAATGTAAGCCTATGGGAAAAAGTCTTTTTGGACCCAATGGCATCACTGATGGACACAGAAGTTGTAGTACCAGAGGTAGCAAGATCTGGGTAAGGGGTGCTGTAAAACTCAAGGTCGGAGCTGCCAGCTACCTTCAAACCAACTGCGCGGACCCCACCTGAAGTGGAAAATTATGCTTGGTTTATTATGAAACTGTAGCGGGCTGGATGTCAGAACACTTTTACTTTATTTGATTTTGTCTACACTGTGGTTGATTATGATTGGATAAACGTCCAAAATGTTAGACGCCATACAGACATTATCGCCAGTATTCCTGGTTTAGACATTACCATTTTATTAGCATTACACCTGAAAGAGGGGCCTATGACAACCATTATTATTAATGAGACAGTCTTCTGGGGACACCTCAGCTGTCTCTGCATCTCTGCTGCCATGTTCTCCTGTTCTGTTAACCTTTGACCTCTTACTCACCAGGACACACTTGTGACCTGACATATCACAGACAGTAGAGTGACAAACAGACAGCCAGACACATGCACACACACTCTGGCGTGCACACGCCTGTGCAGCGTTTAGTATCTGTGCACAGATGGACAGGAATAGATGGAAACAGGTCTGCTGGAGCAATGTTGTAAATGACACACTGGGGAAGTCACACAGATGAGATGATGGGCATCTCTGTTTGTGTGGAAGATTTTGTGTGTGTTGTGTGTGTTATGCTGGTCTGACTTCAGAGATACAGATGTGTTTGTGTGTGGTGAGTGTGCTTGTATATGCAGCCGCTCTCCATCAGTAGCTCAGTGTCCCTTTATGAATATCATTCAAACAGTATGTGTCCTTCCTGTGTTAAACAGATAGCATAAGAAACATGAATGGAGCACTTGCATATTTGCAGGCACACAAGGTCAACAGGGTCACACGGTTCTTCAACTAACCATAGAGATCTATGCATCAACATGTAAAACGTGCATAGGTCTGCAGTGAACATGCACACAATGTTTTAATCCAACTGGTGTGTGTGTGTTTTAAAGGATGGGCGTCTGCGTGTCAATGACCAGATGGTTGCAGTAAACGGAGAGTCGCTGCTGGGACGCTCCAATCATGTGGCCATGGAGACGCTCCGCCGCTCTATGTCGCAGGAGGGAAACGTCAGAGGGACGATCCAGCTGGTGGTGCTGAGGGCCATGAAGGTACACACTCCCACTTGCATACTAGGAGCAACAATTCACTTGGCTGTTGGGCTGCAACTAACAATTATTTTCATTATTGGTAAGAGATGTTAACAATTAACCGTTTAACCAATAACCGTCATTAAGCATTTCAACCGCTTAACACTCAGTTAAACGGTTAAAAGAAATATTAATAATTAATTAAAAAGCTGAGAAAAACTCACAGGATCAGCTCCTTACTTAAAGGAAAAAAGCTGTCCCACCTTAAGAGAGAGCCGGAGCAGATACAGGAAGTTGGCTCCCATCTTGAGTGGAGGAGTTGTAGCTTGTAGCCTTGTAGCATTTATTCACGACAAACTGTACACACGCTGTCTGCTGCAGCTACATTCACAACTATAACACCACCAACAGACCCACACTCACGGTTGTCAGAAATTCGCTGAAGTTACGCTACAGTGGGAAAGAAGCCCCCGGCAACGCTAGCTGCTGTAACATAGCACAAACACACACCCTGTTTGTTGGATAAACACTATTGTTAAACAAACAAACAAACACACAGCTGACAACCTGCTAAACTAAGCTAAATGTGCGGTGTAGACTTTTACTGGGAAAGTGGTTGAAAGTCTGTAACACTACACACAGCACTGTGGCTGCTACAGTAGCTCTCCTGACAGTGAACTACTGACGCAGTCGTCTGTTGTGCTCATATACTGCAGCTGGCACACCGCTGCATGCGACGCACAAATCTTGTCGGTTAACCAGGGTCGGTTATTGGTTAAGAAAAGTTTTCCAAATTAGCATCCATATTATCAATAAATCTGCTGATTGTTTTCTAGATTGATTGATCATTTGTTCTATAACATGTCAGTGAATAGTGAAAAATGTCCATCACAGTTTCTTTGCCTCTTTTGTCAGTCCAAAACCCAAAGATATTCAGTTTAATACGTTATGAAAGAGAGAAAAGCAGGAAATTTTGATGCTGAAAACAGCATTGTCTTCCATTTTTTCATGAAAAATTACTTTAACGATTAATAGATTATCAAAATATTGTAGTTGATTGACTGATTGATTAGTTGACAAATCGTTGTAGGACACCAAACACATCAGTGGGATACAACAGAAATGAACGTTTTGTTCATTTTAAAGATGTGAGCTGAAAGTCATGATTCTTGACTGAGTGAAATATTTAAAATTGGTCCATTTTTTATGATAATGTTCACTAACCATCAGTAGCTCTACAGTTCTGAGAACTGTTAACCTGTTGTTAACCTGGTGCGTAAATGTATTGACTCAAAGTAAAACGCTGACGATCATAAGGAGTGTGGCTGGACAACGTATCCTCATACAACAGAAAAGTTGGTCCTCATTTTACATGCATTTTTGTTTGAATGTCCAGCACTATGTGACACGCTGTCCTCACGGGACAGAACTTGGTTTAGTTTAGGCAACAAAACGTTCTAAGAAAAGATCATGGTTTGTGTTAAAATAACTACAGAAGAGGCGTACCATAAGTATGAAAAATACGTGACAAATCAACGTCGTCTTCTGGTTTCACATGGGACATCAACACCTGTCTCCTGGGTGGAGGCCCTGTGATTTTTAACCTCCCCGACCCCCATATGCGGCGCTTCTCGCTCTTTATACTTTCTGGTTCACAGTTATGTGGATTACAGATTAAATGATTTTGTGGGATACATACAGATTATAGTGCATCACTTTTCGTAGGTATAGCTGCGGACAGTGTATGAGACCAGCTTGGATCAGAGCAGTTTTAATGGATACCTAAAGGTATATAACATAACAGACTTCAATGTCTGTTTTTATTGTCAGGGAAAGCCAGAATCTGGGTTCGGACACCCGCTGTGAGAATGAGAGCACATGCACGCCTCTGTCACTCGACTAGGACGAAAACAAACATGCAGGCTTCTTTTATCTTCACTCTGTATCTCCTCTCCCTCTGTTGGCTCTCACTAACCGAAGCATCTTGTCTTTTTTCCTTGCAGTCTGCTGCCTCTGACTTTTAGCCCTTCCATCCATTCTTCACATACTTGACACTAGTCTCCCTGCTCTTACCAGCAGCAGCAGCAAAAGAGCATTTACTCTTCAGCTATTCAGATTTGTGTGTGTGTGTGTGTGTGTGTGTGTGTGTGTGTGTGTGTGTGTGTGTGTGTGTGTGTGTGTGTGTGTGTGTGTGTGTTTGCTTCACTCAGCTGTATCTCTTTTCTTTCAGAGTAAAAAAAAAAAAGATGCTTTTCACCTCGGCTGCTTTTACATGGCTCTGTAGAGTGTTTGTACAAAACCTTGCACACACACAAAGCAGGGTTGTTGGCTCCAGTGTGAATGGCCCTGTGCCTGGCTACACTGTACAGTACAGTATACACCCTGCTCGCAGTATTTAGGTGTAGAGCTGCAACGATAAATTGATTAGTTGTGAACTGTTTGATTAATCGCCAACTAGGTAGACTGAGGCTGTCAAAGTTAAGGCAATAATAAGGTGTTAACATAAATGAATTTTAACGCCACTAATTTTTTAAACGCATTAATGCAACTTGTCGTTTTTAGGTTGTAGCGGGTTCAATGGCATCATATGAAACTAGAAATCATGATGAATCCATCGGTTCCAACCATGTCATACTAGCTTATCGCGTCAGAGGCTAAATAACTGTCCAATCTTAGGCTGAATTTTGATGAGGAAAAACTGACATGACCATTTTCAAAGGGGTTCCTTGACCTTTGACCTCCAGATAAGTGAATGTAAATGGGTTCTCTGGGTACCCACGAGTCTCCCCTTTACAGACATCCCCACTTTATGATAATCACATGCAGTTTGGGGCAAGTCATAGTCAAGTCAGCACACTGACTTGGCTTCAGTTTGCCATGTTATGATTTGAGCATATTTTTTATGCTAAATGCAGAACCTGTGAGAGTTTCTGGACAATATTTGACATTGTTCTGTGTTAATTGATTTCCAATAGTACATATATACATGCATTTGCATAAAACAGCATATTTTCTCACTCCCATGTTGAAAAAAGTATTAAATACTTGACAAATCAAACGTGTGATTGTGACTAATCAGAAGTAAATATTTAATCATTAACAGCTCAAATTTTGATTATCCATTAATCAGTTTGTGTATTTATTTTTCTTAAATGTAAATATTTTCTGTTTTTTTTGTAAACAGAATATTTTTGAATTGTGGACAATGATCATCATCATCTTGAGCTTCGGGAAACACTTATTGACATTTTTCACCATTTTCTGACATTTTATAGACCAAACAAATCATTGATTAGTTGAGCAATTATCACAAGGTTAATCGACAATGAAGGTAATAATTGGTTGTAGCCATATTTAACTGTAAGTGTAATTATACTGGTCTCCCCTCATTGACATAAATGGATTGGACAAAATAACAGCAATGCTTGGCAGTATAACAGTTCAATAGCACCACAAGCTACAGCCTCTCTAAAAACTGAACATTATAGCCATCATGAAGGCGGGATTTACTGCAAGGCTGTTGTGTTAAACTGCATTAGTTTTAGGTAAGTGTGCCTAATAATACTGCGTGTACTGTAGTGGTGTTCTTGCTTGGGGCTTGCAGGGCATCCCCTGTCAATAGATTGATGGTGAAAGCTGTTAGCAACATCAAAGAGTTGCATCCATGTTTCCCTCTTTTTCTTAAGAGAGAAAGGATAAAAAGAGAGGAAGATAAAGGCCGATAGATAAGAGACTGTACCTTAAAAGCCTTTTGTGGCTTCAGTATTGATGCTTTTAACATTTCAGAAGTGGACCACTCTACTTCTTTTCCCCTCTGATCTGTTTTCTTCCTCTCTGTGTTCTTTGCTCTTTCTCTCTCTCAGTTCTTCTTACTGTATTCATCTCCAGCCAGCTCTCTCTAATCTCTCGCTTTATGCAGCGGCTCTTTTCATTCAGTACCTATCCAAACACCCTCTATCTATGGTAAGTATGGCTCTGCACAGGCTCCGTGGACATAATCTGAGACTGCTCCTCAGCACCGCCACTGTGGTTGCCACAATACCTGAATTTCGAACTGTGCTGCGTTTTCCTACCTGTTGTATATTATTGTAGATCATTTCCAGTTATTTATATCACATTGTTACATGGCTTTGTTGAATACTCAATTCTGATCGGTCAATTACGGCCTTCTATGGCGTTATTTCTTTATAGCAGCCGCTGCTATGTATAGGTGCATCTCAAAAAATTAAAATATTGTGAAAAAGTTCAATATTCTTTGCAGTTCTTTAAGAAAGTGAAAATTTAATATATTCTAGACTCATAATATGCTAACTAAAATGTTTCAAGCATTTTTAATTGTGATTTTGATAATTACAGCCCACACCTCAAAAAAGAAAGAAAAAGGTATCATAATATTGGAATATATTGATTTTTTTTTTTGTTATTTAAATGGCTATTCATACATAAATACCATGTATCTCTCAGTCTAGTTCAGTACACGCAATCACAAACATTGGGAAGGCCGCTGACTTGACAGTTGTCACAGAAAGTTGACTGGAAGGGAAAAGTGTTGTAGGAAAAGGAGCACAAGCAACAGTCGCCTTGAGAAGACTGTTAAGCAAAACCGATTCAAGACCTTTGGAGAGCTTCACCAGGAGTGGACTCAGGCTGGAGTCAGGGCATCAAGAGCCAGCACTCAGCTTCAGGAAATGGGCTACAAGTGTGGCATTCCTAGTATCAAGCCAGACTGTGAAGTTTCCACAGTCGGTGATGATTTTGGGGGTTGCCATGTCATCTGCTGGTGTTGGTCCACTGTGTTTCATCAAGTGCTGACAAGCTTTATGGAGATGCTGATTTCCTGTTCCAGCAGGACTTAGCACCTGCCCACAGTGCCAACACTACTACTAACTGGTTTGCTGATCATGATATTACTGTGCTTGATTGGCCAGCCAACTGGCCTGACCTGAACCTCATAGAGAATGTATGAGGTATTGTCAAGGTCAGGAAGAAGTCGAGGAAGATGAGAAGCACTGACTCGACAATATTGATGAGCTGGAGGCTGCAATCAAAGCAACCTGGGCTTCGATAAGGCCTCGGCACCTCCATGCCACGCCGTATTGATGCAGTAATTCGTGCTAAAGGAGCCACGACCAAGTACTGAGTGAATAAATGAACATACTTTTAAGAAGTTGGACTTTTCTGTATTGTAAATCCATTTTCTGATTAATATTATGAAATAATCTAATATTCAGAGAAACCTTTCTCTTTCTTTTTCAAGCTGTAGGCTGTAATTGTCAAAATTAAAATGCAAAAATGCTAATATTTTAGTCTACATGTCATGTGTCTAGAATATATAAAATTTCCACTTTCTTAAATAACTGACGAGGAATATTGAACTTTGTCCACAATATTCAAATTTTTGGAGATGCCCTTACAGTATATATAACAGACCGTTGCTGTCAAATTATTGATTTCTTAAGAAAGTTTTGGTGTAATAAGCAGGATAGTGGACAGTGAGCCGGTCATTATTGTGGAATAAACCCCTTTAAGGCGATGCAAGACCTTCACTTTGCGTAGAGGTTTATTTCACAACAACGACCAGCTCACTGTACATTATCTTTTACTATTTTATTTATCTTAATTATTTTTCAGTTTATCCATTTAAATGTTTAGAGTTATCAGTTGTTTAGATTTATGTCTGTCTGGACAGATAATACAGGTAAGCATTGTTACATAGAAAAAAATATAACAAATGTAATGTTGGGCTGCAACTAACAATGATTTCCATGATCAATTAATATGCTGAATAATTTCTACAGTAGTGGAGTAATCGTTTAGTCTATACAATGTCAGAAAAATGTGAAAAATGTCCATGCCAGTTTGTCAGCATCAAAGTTGATGTCTTAAAATGTCTTGTTTTATCAGTCCAAAACCCAAAGATACTCAGTTTAATATGATATAACAGAAAAAAGCAGGAAATATCCACATTTGAGAGGCGGAAAACATTTTTATCAAAATATTTTGAACTAATAACTAAATCAACTAATTGATGAGTCAGCTAAACATTGCAGCACTAATATAATGTATGTAAGGCATGTAGCTGAAGCTTTTTTGCAGCCCTACCAGCTCGTAAAAACGAAACAGGGAAAAACAGACTCAGGGTAATGTATTGCAGAAATGTTCCTAACATGTTTGACTGTATCTAAAAACAACGTTTCTGCTGTCTGAGGAAGCATTTGTTCTTTGAGAGTAATCTGATTGCACTCTGACACCGGCTAATGGGATGTGTGCTGGGAGACAGCCAGGGAGGGGACGGGGGCCTACCGGACCTCTGACCCCCTGAAGAGTGATGTGTCCTGGGATGGAACCAGGGAGAAACTGGGCCAGGGACAGGAGCTGGTGCTCAGTGGGGGGGGGGTCAAGAGGAAGATAACAAGAAGGATTTATTATTCACAGAGTACTGTTGTGTCTTCTTTGTTTTTCACTGAGTCTATAAACAGATACACAGAGAAACACTGAGTACTCAGTGACATACAGTCAGTACATACTGTATGTACACATGTTAATGAATACGTATCGTTTTCTACACACACACTGAAGACAAGTGAATGCAAATTCCTACAGAAATAATTCACAGACAAAGAGAGGCATCACCACATTATTACGGGGCCCTAAGAGGGCCGCCCCCCTCGAGGGGAGGTGTATCATTGCCACACACACACACACACACGCACAGAAGCAGTATTAAAGACAGTTACACAACCCTACAGGCCATGGGAAATGGGGTCCCCTCTTTCACCTTGATCCTCCACTTTTTTTTTTGAGCGTCTCCCTCTTTTTCTCTTTATTCTCTCTCCTTGACATCAAACTGTGTTTGAATAGGCTGCTACTCTGGTCATCACTCCATTTAAATTCAATCCACATACCAGACACTGACATAAAAAAAAAGGAAAACATAATAGGTTTGCCTGTCCAAAAGTGAATACTTTTTGGTGTAAGATTTATACACAATTAATGGCTATATCTGGGACAAAATTACTTTTAATTGGGGCAAACCCCTTGATAATATAATAATAATATAAATGGCTGAAACAAGACACCCCATCTGTAAAAGACTGATATGATATAATGTATGAAATTTGTGTATTTATTTTGTTATTTTTTAGTTTTTTTTTATCTCAAATAAAATACACCCCATCAATTTAGTGTTTTATTTTGACATTATGAAAAGCTGAAAAAATTGGATCATTCTGTAAAAGTAAAGCAAAGATGACTGATCTGCCACTGTGATGTGATCTAAAGGTTCAATAAAATAAATAACATAAACATTAATTCTCCCAATCTATCAGGATTTTATCAAAATGTTTTCATGTTGTTTGTTATGACATAAATTCAGTTTTATACAAGTAAAATAATTGTTGCTGCTTTTGTTTGCGTTTTTGCTTGGTAGTGATTCCTGATCATTCTCTGTGTGTATGAAATGTGTTTTGAAAGTGTTTAGTAGCATTTGTTTCCTCCCTGTTTCAGGATCAACACGGGGTGTCACCCAGTCGGTCATTTGACAGCTCCTCCGGCCTGTCGGGACCGCTGGGTCCGGTTAACGGTCAGACTAACGGCCTCGTTCACTCTCCCGTGGTCAACAACGCTCTCTGTGCTTCTAATGGTGAGTGGAATATTTTATCCCCTGTGTTTGGTCAGCTGGCCGACGGACGTGACACTTGCATACAGCATGATTTAAGTTATTTGTAGTTGGGATTATCCTCTTCTTGCCCTATTCTCTTGTCTCTCCTGGTCTGTGAATATCAGGTCACCTCAAACACAGACTGTGGCGTAGGAGAGGAAAGTTTATTAAAAACCACCAACTACTTGCACTGAAGAAGATATAAGAAACCAGTATATTCCTGATATAGAGCAGGAAATGAAGAAACATTGATAATATGAGACTGAATTTTATTAAGGCTTAGTTCCTGCGTGGCGGCTAATAAAAACCCATGCATTGTGAAGTTTGCAGTATCTTCTAGAAAAGCAAGTTTAAATTCCTCAAACTATGTACGAACAGATTGGCGTCAGTGCCAAACCTCTGGTAGTGTGTTGGACCAGTGTCAGCAAAACAATGCTGAGCCCAAAGTTATTTTTTATCATCTGCCAATTTGTCAGTAACATTTTCTTTGTCTATAATGAAGTGCAAACATACTTATAATGTGTTTTAATCTGCTTATAACACTGTGTAATTATATTTATAAGCACTCCTAAATATTCATAATGCTTTACAACAATAATCATAACGTATTATAAATCATTTTGTAATGACTTGTAAGGTCAAGTATCATAGTAAATGCTGGTCGTAGTGCATTATATTCCCCATTGTTGTAATACATTATTATCTTTTTACAATACATTATAATGCATTGTAATGTGATTAGAAGAGGTCATTTTTTGTTTTAAGTGGAACAAATCATTGTGTTTATGCAAGAACAACACACAAAACGTAAAGCAAACAATGACCACTTAGAGCAACTTATCGTTGCATTATAATGCATTATGACAGTCATTATAATGGATTATAAAAAGACTTGAATGTTTTTCCGCTATGAGAATTTAGGGGATGACCAGTAATTATGAAGTGATGGTACCTGACCTTGTAAATCATAATAAAATGCTTTATAATTTGTTATGATTAGCGTTATAAAGCATTGTTAATGTTAGTGCTTACAGTGTTATAAGCAGATTATAACACATTGTAAGAATGTTTATACTTCATTATAGACGTACATGTCATAGAAAGTGTTACCAAAATTTTAATGACAAATTTGCAGATGATAAAAATACAGCGTTTGTAAAGATGCAGGTTACGTTAACTTGGGGTTCAGCATCGTTTTGCTGCCCCAGGTCCTGTACACTACCATCATGTAAAGTGTTACCAGTATTTTTAATGAAATTCAAGAGCTAACTGAGTAAACAGTGTTGTGAGGCAATGATACGTTTGAACCAAGACAACACACCAGTCATTTTCTATTCTTTGTGATTAGTATAGTATTAGAAGAAGAATATGACACACTTTATTGATCCCCTGAGGGGAAATTCAGTTTTTCCACTCTGTATTATTTTTACTCAGTACACACAGATCCCAAATACATACATGCACAAACAGGACCTATACACATGCATTAATGGAGCGATAGCTACCCCTGACAAGCTTGTGCAGTTGCTTGAGGGCACCTCGGCAGTGTCCAAGAGGCAAACTGGCACCTCTCCAGCTACCGGTTCATACTTGGTCCATATGGGGACTTGAAGTTGTATTAAGCACAACCTCCCCTGTTTTTTTATGTTTGTTAGAAACTCATAGGGCTGATCAGTATTTTCTTATATTGAAAAGAATGGTCCATTTTCAAGCATTGATCTGAGCCTTAGTTACCGGCTTTTGGAGAAATGCTGCCATATACACAGATGCTAATTAGACCATTTAGACGGTTTGCTCTTAACAAAGATGTATCCCTGAATGCTTTTACCTCCACGTTCAGGGCTGTTTCCATTCGTCCTCCATGGTAGAGAGGGACAGAATTTACTGGGAGAACCCTGCATGCTTTTACGAAATCCCACCACTAATTGCTTGTTTCTGATGCATTTTCACCCTTAACACACACACACACACACACTTTACAGTGCAGAGTAGCTACATAGACACATTTTCTCCCATAAAACCATTCCCTAAATTTTCAAAAACTGAAATGGGGTCGTTCCCCGAGTCCACTCTGACTCTGCTCCATCACAGATTTTGGCTGAACTTCCATTACTGTGTTTTTCTGCTTTCATTTTGGAAGCAGCATCAAAGGTGGGCATATCATTTGCAGTAAGTTCAGCAAAGTGCCGCATAAGATTAATAATCATGAAAAATAAACAATGTCTGCGAGATAAAACAAACTAAAAACAAACACAAACAAAACAGATATTGCCATCCACGCTGCAGCTTTAATTAGAGACTATTCTGCCCCTATTTTCTCTTTCATTTCTCTCCCTGCTTTTGTTGTGCTCTCATCTTTCTCAAGGTTGTTCGGTTTGTTTGTTATTGCTTGGTTTGGCCTGTTATAAAGAGTTATTTTTGTTCCTGCTTCATATCGCTCTTTCTCGCCAACTCAATCTGCTCCCACTCCTATATTATCTCTTGTGTGTGTGTGTGTGTGTGTGTGTGTGTGTGTGTATGTGTGTGTGTGACTGTATGTGCATGTGTTATCCTCAGTGTTGGTATCTGCCTGTTTGTTAAAAAAGTGTATGTTTGTTTCTGAATGATATCTGTGTCTGTTTAGAGATGTATTAATGGCTGCTTGTGTGTGTGTGTGTGTGTGTGTGTGTGTGTGTGTGTGTGTGTGTGTGTGTGTGTGTGTGTGTGTGTCTGTTGGTTCAGGGTTTGTTGGCCAGTATCAAACCATGTTGTTTTTGTGTGTTTACACTGAATCTAGTCAACAGCTCTGACCTTGAATACGTTTTGCTGTTCAAATTCACCTCAGCTATGGTGTCATTTACATACACGCATCTGTGTGTGTGTGTGTGTGTGTGTGTGTGTGTGTGTGTGTGTGTGTGTGTGTGTGTGTGTGTGTGCGTGCGTGCGTGCGTGCGTGCGTGCGTTATACAGTGAGCACATTTCTCAGACTGTGAGTGGTTGTGGATGTTATCGGTTTGTGCTCTTGCCAGTATTTTACCCTCCTAATGAACTATTTCACACACTGAATCCATTTTATTTGGCGTTGAATTCCAAATGAAAATGAAGAAGTGATTTCCTTGCGCCGATGTGTGCTTTTGCAGAAGAATAAATTGAGTTTAATGACTCCCTACATTATGTATTTATGCAGATGTGTTATTTTTGCATTTATAGATCTTCCTCTTTATCTCTTATCCATCGCTGCATCTCATTCTGTCAGCCATCACCATTCTTCCTCCCTCGCTCACGTTTTCCTTCTCTGTGCACTTTGTCTCTTTGTGCTCCCCCTCCCTCTCTCCCTGGAGAGTTAATGTACTTGATGGGATGAACTAAAGAAAAATACTGTTTTAGTCTGGCTTCAAATGTTATGCAATCTTTCCCAAATTTTGTCACTGAAGCACACTGATTTTGTGCTCATTCAGTCTTGTGAAGGGCTCATTGCATGGGTGGAATGCTCTCTCAAAAAAGTACAAAATACCTCAAAAATCCCCTCAATCCCTCAAAATATTCCAAGGCACTCTGTTGTGTTTGAACAAATCTAAAAATCCTTTATTTTACTTGACAGTAGTTGTTTAATATGACAACTAACATATGTCTGCATCATGTGGTCACTAATCAGGAAAGTGGGAGCGCGACTCTCCCCCAATGTGCAAGCCCATTGGTCAAAAAACAAGGAAATGAAACATCATCAACTGACAGGAAGAAAAAGGAGAGAAGAGGGAGCGGGGAAAAGAAAAGGAAAGAAGGGGAAAGAGGAAGACTCAAAAGGAAGTGCCATGTCCTGTTTGCCCATAATGCAATGCCATAGCATAATCAACATTTCCTGTATGGACGGCATGTTTGTGTTCTGCAACTTGGTCTTTTAGTCTTCTTTTTGTTCATCCCACATAGAAACACCCACAGGGGTACTCTAATCTGTAGACAACATACCGTATGTGGTATTGCAGTTAGCAAAATGGCTCATTTGATATGTGCGAGATATGCTCGTATCATTGTCTTCATGCACATTGATTCTGTGTTGGAAAATGAAAATGTCCTCATATAATAACAGTGTATGTATTTTCACTAAAGGAATATTGATTTTACACACATCAGTTTACTTGTCACGGGTTGTACTACTCAGCTTGTATAATGTGTCCTGTGGCTCTGGAGGAGCTTTGTACCACGATGTCATCAGGCAGTAATATCGGCTTCAGCTCAGATACTATTTCATTTTATTACTTATGTTGAGGTGTAGAGTTTAAAGACATTTACCAGGCAGGAAAAGTGTAATTTAGGATGCATATGCATTATTGGACATGTAGGATCAAGTGTTTTTGGAGCTGGACTCATTCAAGGGACCAAAAGCTCAGCACTCACTCAGCATATCCAACTGCATCAGTAGAAAAGAAATGTTGGCATTGTACGTTTCTGTAAACCATGAGATACGCTGAAGGTAGACGTTTCTGAAACAAAAATGCATTTCATATCAGCCTCATATCACGTTTGCAGAAATACACAATGCGACATGCTTAATACACAATGCGACATGCTTAACGCTGTGAAATAATTGTTTAGGTTTTAGGCAACAAAACTACTTGAATATGGGTAGAAAAAAGATCATGGTTTGTGTTAAAATGGTAACATAACAAGCGTAGATAACTAACAGACGCCCTCAGCAGAATTTCTAACGTTATGTTAAATAACAAGCATTAAGTTTACTTTACTTTGACCCCACTCAGGGAGGGACCCATCCACCACTCAGGGGTGGTGGATGGGTCCCTCCCTGAGTGGACTTTCTCGGTTGTTATATTCATATGTATCTTATTATAAGGGATAATGTACAGCGAGCCAGACATTGTTGTGAAATATACCCCGACTGAGGTCTGGCATCGGCCCTGAAGTGGTTTATTTTACAGCGACCGCCTCGCTCGGCCACCTACTTAAGAAAGCAATAATTTGACACAAAACTGGTCCAGAGTCTGACATCAGAACTGTGTCCATAGCAACGGTCTCTTATACATAGCAACGGTGTGTTATACATAGCAACGATCTGTTATATTTAGCAATGTCAGTTATACATAGCAATGTCAGTTATACGTAACAACGTCTGTTATACTTAGCAACTGCCTGTTATACATAGCAACGGTCTGTTATACATAGCAACGTCTGTTATATATAGCAACTGCCTGTTATACATAGCAAAGTCTGTTATACATAGCAACGTCTGTTATACATAGCAATGTCTGTTATACATAGCAACGGTCTGTTATACATAGCAACGTCTGTTATACATAGCAACGTCTGTTATACATAGCAACGTCTGTTATACATAGCAATGTCTGTTATACATAGCAACGGTCTGTTATACATAGCAACGGTCTGTTATACATAGCAACGTCTGTTATACATAGCAACGTCTGTTATACGTAGCAACTGCCTGTTACACATAGCAACAGTCTGTTATACATAGCAACATCTGTTATACTTAGCAACGGTCTGTTATAAAGAAATAAACCATAAAATGCTGTTATTGACAAATCAGAATTGAGTATTTGACAAAGCCGTGTAATAACTTGTGGTCACTTGCTCTATGCGCCGCTCGTTGTACTACGTCATTTGCACTGAGCGAATGCAAAAACGTCGACATTCAGCATGTTCGTGGTTTGCAGAAACATTTTTCTTTTTTTTTTGTATTTGTTTTTGTTTCAGGTCCTCTAATGTGATGGAAGTTCAGTAACAAAATGGCTTGAGGACGCCTTTAAGAAAGCAAAAAAATATACAGCAACACTGAGATATTTACATGATGGATTGTGTTTGATTTGCTATAAATCCTGTGATGGTTAAACTGTCATAACTTGAGTCAAATTTTTCACAGTACATTTTGCAAATTAAAAATAAATGAATTAATGGTGTAGAAGGGAGGATTAAAAGTCACAGTCAGTTCATCATTGTGTCTTGGAGTGTTGATGTAAGACAGAACAGAAAGTTAAAGCAACTTTTAATAATACAGGCCCTTATTTTTAAGATTTAATTAAGTAAAGGAATTGTCATGGGCCTTAGGATTTATGTGTATAAGTGTTGACACACTGAGAGGAAAGGGGTAGTGTGGCGGAGATGGGGAGTAACAGAGGGAGAGAAACACATCATAGAGAAAAAGTTGAGTGCAAAAGAAGAGGATTCATATATCTGCTATTGGAGCAAACTGCTATTGATCTATTATACACACAGCAAATGCTTTTTTTTTTTTCACTTCAAAGAGTGGGAGTCGGTGAGGACAGATTTGTGTGTGTGCGTGAAAGAAGAATGTGTTTTTGACAGCTCAGCTGATTAAGGTGCTGGCAGTGAGGAGGAGGGAAGAAGTTTAGGAAAAAAAAAAGGCTGAAAACTGAGTGGGAGATAAAATGATTTATGGGAGATCTGAAAGGAGAGATAAATGACAGCCAAAATATCAGATTGCAAGAATGGGACCAGACGAAAAATAAAGCAGGTGATTAGAGTAGAGAGGGAGAGAAAGAGACGAGAGGATGTGATATCTTCAGACGCTGCTGTTTTCCTCTCCACTCCCAGTCACATGTGCGGATGCGAGCTCGTAGAGGACACTCGGATCGCGCGACGCTCCCAGCATGTGTTGTGTGGCAGCCGGGCTCTCTGAGAAGTGATGACTGTATGCAAATTGTGTTTGGCTGGATTGTGCGTCTGTGTATCAAGTTGTCATAAACTCGTTTATCAAGCAGACGCAGCCGTATCGTTGAGCGACATCTGCAGCTACTTCTGCACACGTAGAGCAGCTGCATTCACTGTGCTTTTCATCCTCTTTCTCCTCCCATTATATTCTTCCTCATCCGACTGCTTATCTTCCTGCCCATCTTTCTCGAGTTTTTACTCTCAAGACCTTTTGTCAGTGAAGCTCTGAAATGAGTTGAGGTTTAACCCACTTTTTAAACATCTATGGTGTAGGTTTATGATAAGAATTCAAGAGAGCAGTCTCTGTTTGGTGAAAGCGTTCCTCTACCCATCGCTTCCCGCATCCAGTTATCACCTCTTGTAGGCCTCAAAGATGGCTGTACAAACCGTGGCACCTGTGGTGAGTTTTATATATTTATTTGGCATTTTCAAGCCTTTATTGACAGGACAGTGGACAGTCTAGAAAGGAGGAGAGAGAGAGGGGGAGCGACATGCAGAAAGCAATGGTCGGATTCGAACCCAGGCCACCGCGGTTAGGACCCAGCCATTTTATATGGGCAGCTGCTGTCAGGTTTGGATGAGGAGGCAGCAGGCTGAGTTCAATGATTTAATCAAAAAAGAAAACTTACTAGGAACAAAAAACAACTGGTCCAGCTGGCAGGTTAACATCACAATCCAAAGGAAAACAGCTGAGATACGGCAGCAGTAGGGCGGCAGTAGCTCAGTCTGTAGGGAGTTGGCTTGGGAACCGGAGGGTCACTGGTTCAAGTCCCGACATGGACCAAGAACTGAGTGTGAACTGGTAGCTGGAGAGGTGCCAGTTTACCTCTTGGGCACTGCCGAGGTGCCCCTGAGCAAGGCACCAAACCCCCAACTGCTCGGGGCGCTTGTCAGGAGCAGCCCCCTCACTCTGACACCTCTCCATTATTGCATGTATATGGGTCCTGTATGTGCATGTGTGTGTTAACAACAGAGTGTAAATTGAATTTCCCCTAGTGGGACTAATAAAGGTTGATCTTCTTCTTCTTCTTCTTCTACAAAAAACACTGGGAATAACTCTTAAACAGGCGACACACTTTACATGGGGACTGATGACGAACTGACACTGAAACAGGGAAAACACAGAGGCTAAATACACTAGTGGGGCAGGGTGATTGAACATGGGTGGAACAAATCAGGGCAGGGCAGACAATCACAAAAAGGCGGGAAACAAAAAAAAACAAAAGCAGGAAGTAAAATCCAAATCTAAGAAACCAAAGTCACTATCAAGAAATTATAAAACACTAAAAGATGAAACAAGGTACAACAACAACCCAGGCTTGTGACAGTCCGCTCTACCAACTGAGCTGCCGGAGCGTCAGGAGTGTCAGGATATCCTCAGATTAGGGCTGCGCAATTACTCAAATATTGATCCCGATCACAACTTTGACTTACCACAGTTAAATGAAATCAAACGTGTGCTCCGCTCATAGAAAACTCCACTGCATATCAAAATTAACACCCAAACTAATGGCCAGCCACAAGGGGGCAATCCAGATGTTTTAGTTTCAATTTTGGGGAGGCTTGTGTCTAGAAGGTAACCCACAAATTATAAAAACTTGCCAAAGCACTCGCAAAACTGGCTACCCTACAACCTATCCTCACCTTCATCCTCAATGCCTAATCTGAACCATTTCTTCAAGCCACGATCTTTGGGGAGCTGTCATGCCATTGCACGTGCACCCTGCAGCAGCAACTTTTGGGTAAAAGGTCTTGGTACTATTTCACTTTGTTTGTAGGAGATGCACTGTGGATAAGGACCAGTCTCTCTTTAGCAGGGATGTAGCACAACATGGAAGTGAAAGATGTGCTCTGTTTATTTAAATGTGAAAGTCCAATAAAAACATTTTCTCTCTAAAATCAGTGAATAATTGTGACCTCAGTATTGATCACAATAATTAGGATTATTGTTTGGGCCAAAATCATGCAGTTACACTCCAATGACTCCACTTTATCTCTCTTCATCCATATGTTCAGTATGTTTGCCTCATTCTTCATGCTCAGCCCTGTGAAGCTCGTGAGCAGACGCTTGTGTTGGTGTGAGTGTGAGTGTGCTGGCCAACTGTGTTTGGACTGAACAGAATGGCTCTATCCGAGCTCATTCATTGGCTCGCCTGTCGAATTGTTCCTCTGAATTGTAATTTACTGACACCATTTCCGGTAGAGCTTGTCCTTGACCAAACAAATTCTTAATCAGCCAACACTTTTGCACTTTTGCCGACTAATCGATTAGTTGATTTTTTTGAGTTTCTCCACAAAGAATCAACAAAAGCACCACTTTAAATCTTGTGTTTACCAGAGATGCGCCCATAAGTTTCCTGGAAATATTCAGCATGAAAAAGCATGAGCCTGAAATCTAAGTCCTTTTTAAATCCAGAAGGACAGATTAATGGACCAAGAGGGGGCAGTCCTAGTTTCCAGGATACATCACTCAGTTACTTTCTCTATAGATAAAACACTAGAAATACCGCACATTGGTTTATCCACTTATCATTATGGTTTCTAAATGCGATACAGCAAACTGATGTAAAACTTCTGCTCAGCTTTGCTTTGCTTTGCTCCCCTGACCTGTACAGACAAAGGTCACCTCCTAACATGCTCATCAGTTCTACACTAGATTGAGAAGGAAGTGTGTTTTACTGTATTGTGGTGAAGTTATAGGTGTGCCACATGCTTAGTGTATGAATGGTCAGTGGAGAAATGGGTTTTGTTGTGAGAGAAATATTGGTATTTATTGTAAGCAATATTAATTCAAGCTCATGTGGACCAGAAAAGATGGCTGGTTATTAACAATCCTGCACAATCATATCACCACTTCTGACATCTCCAATGTGTTTTTGCTTTTCAGTGACCAATGGGAGTTATTCTTACATGGACGAGGAAGAGGAGGGGGAGCTGTACGGACATGAAGCTGAGTTCAGCAGCTCGACCCAGCACTCCTATCTACAGGAAAGGTGTGTATGTTGCCGTACAGGGTGCTTGTATATGAGTGATACGCAAATATGAATTATGAATCAAAAGTGTGATGTAGCAGCCATGAGAATCAAACTAATAATTGACTGTCAAATCAATTTGCTCCAGGGAAAACTGTCACACGGCTCAGCCCCAGTCTCCTGCCCAGAACCAGAATCAGAACCAGCGGCAGTTCCAGCATGTTAAAGCCTCGAAGAGCATGGACCTGGGTACGACTCAGAACCAGCAACACACTGGTGGGGAGATTTGTCTGTTTATCTTCTCTGCATGGTGGCTGCATGCATCTCACTGTCACAGAAGTTTAAATATTCCTGCTGATGCATGGCTACTGCATCCAACGGCATGCTCCTGAACGCCACATGCAGACATGAACTACTGTACGACCACACACACACTGTACTCGCAGCTACACATGCAGGTGGGGAACCATTAATGCCTGTTGCTTGATATCTGCAAAGTGGAGAGAAGGTTGAATGTCTCTTTGCCTTGCAGTGATTTTTACTGTGACTACCACTCTGAATTTAAGCTGCGTTCACACCAGATCTGGCAGTGCAGCAAAACGTAGGTCCTCCCATTTTAAATGGGGGTAGTGTGTTTGGGCTACAGCGGATGCAAGGCGTGCTGAAAAAAAGCTGCAGTAGTCTGCCGTGGCAAAGTAGAAGCAGAAATAACTTTTAAAACTAATGATGGGTCATGATTTTCGATCATTTGAATAGCAAAGTTAGAAAAAAATCAAATAGCTTATGCAACTGTTTGTCCCATAATAAAACATATATGCTCTATACTGGATGTCCGTTGTATTAACTGTTGCAGGCGCTGCCTAGTAGTAACATTACTACCGATATAAATGTGTGTCACGTTCAGTTCGGCTCTTTTCTGTCAGCGCAGGAGTGTGTGTGTTCTGTATTACTATATGTTGTGGGGACATGAATCTGTTTACACAGTCACATTGTGGGGACTTGCCTCCGTTTGGGGAGCAAAACATTATATTTTAGAGTGAAGACCTGGTTTAGGGTTAGGGTAAGATTAGGTTTAGGTTGAGGGTAGGGTAAGGGTTAGGATTAGGCAAGTAACAGTTATGCTTAGGGTTAGGTTAAGTCTCCAGGAAATGAATAGAAGTCAAAGTAATGTCTTCAAAGGTCATGGAAACATGACTGTGTGTGTGGGAGTTTCAGCTGTTCGAGCAGTGGAACGTATCATCATTAAAACCCGAAAGAAACAAATAAAACTCACCAAAACCATCATGGTTTGTCTTTACTCTGGCCTCTTCCACTGTTCCAACAATATGGTTGAAATAAACTCTTAATCCAAAGCGTTAGATGGGAAAATGTACCGACGCTACATGTCGTTTTCCATGTCTCCCACCAGAGCTGCTGCCGGTTTGCAGGTCAAGCGGCAATTTTCAAATAATAATCAAGTAATTCCCAGTGTTTCAAATAGTATTTTTCCTTGGAATGCACATCCCCGGGAGAAACGCAACCCAGCGTCAAACCGTGGTGGCAAAACACGTAACTGGCGATCCAGAGCTGTGCAACTCAGCCACAAGGTAACAAAAAAACCTTAATCGTTGCTGTCAATGAACCATTAAAGTGAGTCTCCCGCACCGCTGCACAACTCTGCGGCAAATGCACAGCTCTGGATCGCCTGGTTACATGATTGACTACCGCAGTTTAACATTGGGTTGTGTTTCTCCAAAAGCTGATTCTATTTCTACATTTCCACCAGAGGCCAGTGCAGTTTTTTTCAGCACCACCTGTGGCCGCTGGAGCCCGAACACACTACCCACCTTTCAAAATGAATGAGAGGCTTTTGCCGCGCCGTTGTATCTGGTGTGAATGCAGTCTTCATGTGGGAACGTCAAGCTGTGACACTTTGAAATGTATAATTACACAGATACCCCTCTCTTTCTCTCTCACCTCTCATTTATTTTTCTAAATGTCTGACAAAGAAAATAAGAAGGGGTCACAATTTTTGCAGCAGGATTTTAATTCTCCTTCATTGTTGTCTGTTATTTATGCAACCGAAATAAGCCAGAAGGGCTACCTCTGCTGCCGATGCTGTCCCGCTTTCCACATCAGCTTCGTCACCTGTTGCTCTCTGATTACTGATATTCTGATGCGAGGGCTCAGTGACATTTCAGTGATTGTTAAAAAGTCAACTTTAGAAATATGTGTGTGTAGTTATGTCTGTGCTCATGCATACGTCTGTGTAATATGACAGCGGATGGTGCAGCACAACAAAAGCTTATTGTTTCAAATGTCACTTCCCTCAGTCCTCCTCTTCAAGCTGCTTCCACTGCCAGCCTTACGTTTTGTGTGTGTGTGTGTGTGTGTGTGTGTGTGTGTGTGTGTGTGTGTGTGTGTGTGTGTGTGTGTGTGTGTGTGTGTGAGAGAGAGAGAGACACAAAAGAGCTGGAGACTACAGTAGCTAAATAGCAAAGACATCCATGAATAAAAGAGTGATGGTATGTATTGTATGTCTGTACATCATCCCCTTTGTATTTTACACACTCGATCTTTACTAAATGTGTGACAAACAAATTAGGATTTAATTCATGATTACTTGAATGGCATGGCGTGTTTTCATTGCCGAGCCATCACGCAGCAGTAGCAACAGCTTATTAACACGTGTCTCTCTCTCACTGACAGTAGGGGAACAGGATTTAGCTTCGGTTGTGTGAAGATGTTGTTTTATATCCAGAACTGGTTTTGAGGGGAGGGACCTACATCTTTGGGGACAAATGGCATCCCTTTGGACTACTCTGAAATCCTGTTAGACCCCCTCCTGCTGTGTTTCTTATTCCCAGCATGCCCCCTGTCAGTACAAAGTTCAGGGGGACAGATTGCTCACACATCACAAGCAAGACAAGAATGCTGGAAGCAAGGAGGGTCTACATCAATTGCCACTAGGTTGAAACAGTACACAAAGCTAAATTTGATTTTACGCCCATTATGAAGTTTCAATCAAATAACATCATCTAATCTCATGATTACCGTAGTTAGATAATTGCTTAATTGTGACAAAACACTGTTTAGAAAGATCAGGAAGTTTTAACGCACAACAAGTACATCTGAGTAGAAAGCAGGGAATCTCTTGTCCTTTGTATATATCTCGCAAACCGTCCATCTGATCTTCACATCTGGTGGGTTTATTGTTGCTTCTGCAGTGTTAAAGTTGGTGCAGTTTTGACATGTGACATGTTCAATATTAATAAACACTGAATAAACAAGCGATAGCACTCTGTGCAGCAGCGACAGCAGGGCTCAAGTGCTCTGGAGTCGAGCATGTCGTCCGCTGCCAGGTCTTTACAGGCCACGGCTCATTGACTGCAGCACATATTTGCTGTCGGGTGCTGGTTATGTTAACGTTACAACCGAACTTTTCTCCACATCCCTGGAGTCGATGAGCGGTTCTCCACAACGCTGCAAGCAGCACTTCCAGGGGCCAAGCAACCGGCTCGCCCCAAATGGGCAATGCCTTTCAAACGTTTACACGCTCCGAATGGGCCCCGGACAATGCTGCAAGCAGGAATACCGGGAGTCAAGCAAAAGGCACACGTTCTGAACGGCCATACAGTGGGCGCTGCTCCTGTAGAGCACTAATAACAAGATACACTTTAGCCTCCTGAAGTCCTACTATAATCTCCACAGAATGTGAACCATAACCAGGTCGCTAATGAGGTAATGAAGTCAGCTAACTTTCGCATCAATTAGCAAATTTTTCCTTGTCAGCGTACCTTCCTTTGCATAACCATGGAAATCAGATTTTGCCCATTACTACTGTATGTAATTGCTTGCAGTTAATCTGTTAATATCAGCTCTCTATGCGGTATGCATGTGATGTTTCTGTCATGTGAAGTTCCTGAGTAACATGAATTATTTCATTTTTTTACAAACATACACACAGATGCCACCTTAAAGGTAAAATATTCTCTATCATCCGTTATAGCGGAATGCAAAATGTAAAGTTAGAGAGGCACAAATTAGTGGCAGAATTACTCTGAAGATGCTTTGAAGTGCTAATTAAAATGTTCAGGTGGTGTCACATAGTTCAGGCTGAGCTTGAATTGAGGCCTAATGATGAGTGAAGCTGGCTACACCTTAGGGTGCATTAAAAAGCCCACATTTAGTCCGTTTTAAGGAACTCTGGTGCGGTTCGTTTTGGCAGTTGTGAAAACAGTAATCGTACTCTGGTGTGAACCTAAAGAACCAGTCCGACACCGCTCGCGAGAGGTGGTGTCGGTCTGTTTCCATGTGAACCAAAACACAGGCTGCCTGTCTACATTTGTTGAGACGGACTCAGGTAAAAGACAGGTGAGTGGGAGAGGACTGACCTGGACTTCTGCAGAAGTCCAGTGTTTGCTAAGTCCAAAGTTTGCAAAAACACTGACGTTTATCATCAGGCCATAGGAGATGAACTGGAGGAGGAGGGATTAGTGTTAACAGCAGATCAGTGTCGAGTCAAAGTGAAAACACCTCAACAGCAATATATCAGAGTCGGCAGCTCCTTTGTACACACCCCTCAGCAAATTCATTATTTTATTTGTTCTACTTTAATTTGTGCATCGTGAAACCAAACCAGACCATAGAAAATGAGCTAAAAGCATCAAGCTCACTCTGATTTGGACTTTTCAGACTATTGAAAGCACCCTTAGATTTTTACGTTATCTCACCTCTGATTGGGCAGCGCTGACAAACTGTTGAGGCTACTTAAATAACAGGATACATGCGGCTCCAACATCTTTAGAAAATAACAGCGAGCACGTCTCCAGATCTAGAAAAGTATGAGTTGCCAGGCAGCAGTAAGAACAGAGGGAACAAAATCTCCATCACTCAGATAAAGTGTCTTCGTAGCTTTTGTTTCTTCCAACATCTACTGTATAAACATAGCCAGTTACTATTTTTGTTTTTCTAATTATCTTGTTGGCGACATTGCCATGAAAACGTAACTGTTTGTCCTTTTATAATTGTTGTTTACGCAGAACAGGCCAGCAAGCAAGTCGGACTGCGATTCACGATTTGAATCAGAGTCACAAAAGCGCTTTGTGCATCATGACATTTTAAGAAAATATAATATCCGAATATCCGTTTGTGTGTTAAAAGAGTGTGTGTTAAAGAGAGACAGAACGTATTGTCAGCATTTTATTTGTGGGTCAGTTACATAATTAAATTTTTATTTAATTTGTCCTGATTTCATTTCCAGCCCAATTAAAAATGTATGAATAATGTAAGATTGTCTCCAAGTTATGAAGTCCCTCTCTGGTTCCCACTGTCTCCATCTTTTTCCCTCTCTCTGCCTTCGTCTCTGTCAGTGTTCGTCTCTCCTTGTCTCTAGGTTTCCTTCTTAGTTTTCATTGAGCTTTTTTCACCGCAAATGTGACCAGAACGACGTCACTTCTGTTGACTCAGGTTGGGATAAGGCTGCGTAGGTTCTGTTTGATTTAATCAGAATGAATTACATGTTAGTAATTATAGTTCAAACCTGATTTTTTTTTGAAAAAGTGACAGCCCTAGTGTGTGTGTAGCCCTGCCTAATAGCATACTTCTGTGTGCGTCACACACGTGGCATCTACAGTTCTGCTGAAGTAGGCATTCACACACACAGGCAGTGATCCGCAAGCTACCGCGCTGCCGAAGCCGTCCTGTTGATTCACCGCAGACAGATGCCGTCAGACACACACACGTAGCTAGAATTACACTAGGTTTGGTTTTCATTAGACAAGTATTTGCTGGGAGAAGCCACATTACTGCTCGGTTTTTGTGGGCTGAGTGTGTGTGTGTGTGTGTGTGTTTGAGTGCTACCAGTCCATGTGCTCCTTGTTGGCGTTGGTCTGATCTGTGGCTTTAGGAAGGAGGGAGAAAAAGCAAAAAAATGACTGTGGGAGAGGCAGAAAGTGAAAGCAGGATTAACAAGGAGCAATGATGGAGAGACTGGTGATCAAAGGAGGGAAAGAGGGAGGATGAAGTCGGTGTAACTGAAGGAAAAATGAAAACACGGAGAAGAGAAGTGAGGGTAAAGGGCAGAAGGTGAAAGGGATGGATGAGAAAGAGGGGAAGGGGAGAAGGGAGGGTGACTGACAAATGAAGTGAGAGAGACAGGAGGAAGGGACATGACTTCAGTAGCAGTGATGCTGACTTTACATCAGGAACAAAGAGCAGCTGCCCCGCCATCTTGTAAAACAAGACAGAAAGAATAATAGAGAGTGACGGAGAGAAAAGGAGGGGCTGAAGGAAAAAGATCAAAACTTTTAATAATACGGAACATGTGGACAACAGTTTGACTGTGCGCTTTTGACAAGCCGGGCACAACAAATAAAAAAAAAAAGAAATCACAAAAGTCAAGGGAAGGGAGGAATCTATACAGCAGTGGAAAATGTGTGAGTGTATGTTTGTGTATTAACGTGTTGTTTTTGTTTCAGTGGCAGATGAGAGCAACGTCGGATCCCTGGTTGGAAACACTGCAGGTAAATACAGACAACCTACACCTGCACATCATCAGTGTCAGAGCTGTAGAGATGCTCTGTAACACACACACACACACACATTTACAAATTGCTGTCTAAATCTCAAGGAAAAAGCATTATCTAAAGATAAAAAGGATGATAAAGAGCAAAAGGAAAAAAGAGGCCCATACAAAAACTAAAGGAACAGTAAGGCTCAGATCAGAAAAATCATGAGGCGCTGCCTTTTTGTTGCTCGATCAGACAGACAGTGTTTCTAGTTTAGGTTTTAGCTTAACACAAACTGTGAACTGTACGCTACCTAATTGTTAATAGTACAGTTTAAGTCTCATTTCTATCTCTAGTTTGCCTCCAGGCCTGCTGTTATCTGTTCAGATCACAGAAACAATGGTTAGTAAAGTCATATAGCTCCAGATGTCCAGTAAAAGTCACCACAAGGACAACAAACCATTAATGACTTCGGGTGCTTTTCTGCTTTGAGTTGAATTTTTTCCAACTCGAGTCGTTCGGTGTGTTCAGCAGCGTAAAAGCAACGCTGTTACAACCCAGAGATGGTGTAAGGGTAAGAGGAGTAACATACAGTTGGTGTTGGGGGTGGCAGTAGCTCAGTCTGTAGGGAGTTGGCTTGGGAACCGGAGGGTCACCGGTTCAAGTCCCGACATGGACCAAGAACTGAGTGTGAACTGGTAGCTGGAGGAGAGGTGCCAGTTTACCTCTTGGGCACTGCCGAGGTGCCCCTGAGCAAGGCACCAATCCTCCAACTGCTCGGGGCGCTTGTCAGGAGCAGCCCCCTCACTCTGACACCTCTCCATTAATGCATGTGCATGTGTGTGTTTCGGGTCTGCACGTACCGTGTATAAGTTAACAAACAAAATTGAATTTCCCCTCGTGGGACTAATAAAGGTTGTTGTTCTTCTTCTTCTTATCAGGCAGTCACTTTTTAATGAAAAATAAGTGCAACAACAACAAAGGTGCAAAAGAAGAAAACAAAAGCACACATCCTAGTCTTGTAAATGACCTAACCAACAGACAAACTAGAAAACTAAACTGTAGGGAAAAGGACAACACAGAACGAGTACCTCATACGCGTTAACATACAACACTAAGATCAACGGACTGATTACACTAGTTAACAACAGTTTTAGCGAGAGGCACAGAGTGGGACAGACCACATTAAATCTCAGCCCACCGTGGCCTAGTCTCAGCTGGCTTTTAAATCTTGACACGTAGCCCGGCAGGCTAACGTGTCCGAGGCAGGACCACAAACAGCGGGAACTTTCGGCCTCCCCTTGAGGGGTCGCCGTGAAAGAAATCCCCCAGAAGGGGCGGGTGATGTTATCTTTGAGTGGAGGGACGGCAGAGCGAACCAAAAAGAGAAAGCAGAGAGAGACCGCAACACAGCAACATAACAATAACGGACAATAACTCGGAGCCCGTAACAAACGCGCAAAACGCTTCACTCTCATTGAAAACAGTTAAATATAGACCGCCCCAGGCTGCTACAACGACTTCTGTCTGAGCAGGGCCAAACAATCACTGTATGTGTCTGCATCTATATGTGCTTCAGTGCACACTTGTGACTGGCCCCATTGACTTATGATTCGTCACTACAATAAAATAAAAAAAACGTGTGAATAAGTAAAAAGTATACATAGAATATGCACATACTGCATATTGTTGAGTGTTAAAGAGACAAGGAGTTCTTTGTCTTCTGTGAGAAATCACAGCAGCCTCTGCTGGTTCTTCGTCTCCCCCATCATCACTCGGTTTGAAGTCACTGTTTACCATGTTCCCTCCTTTTCTGTTCCCCTCTTCAGTTACATTTACATGCCACTTGATTTTTCCTCCTGCATCCCGCCTCTTCTGGCTCCTACGTGCTCCTCTATAGCTCGCTCTAGAAATATCTCCTTAATTTGTCGGAAATGCAAATGAAAGTAGGATTTGCTGAAGGACTGGAGAGAGAATATACGGCCACTTCTTAAAGATGCACCAGCTTGTTCGTCTACGAGAACAGAAGATGAAATGAGAGAGGACACACTCATCTAAAAGCAAAGCACAGAGAAACAGAGATGATTGATGCTTCAAAACCTCTCACCTCAGCCTGCATGCACACTTTTCTTTTAAAGTTTGGTGTCAAACTTTTATTTTTCACTTTGCCTTTACGTCTCCCCCATTTCATTTGGAGCTACTTGAATGTAAGAGCACTCTACCTTGTTCCACTGTCTGCCTCGCTTTCTCCCACTTTATTGTTGTCATTCAGCCTTTTTCTGCACTCTGCTGTACGTGTTAGTATTGACTTTTATATACCATACACTGTATAATACCTAAAGGCAGCAAGAAAGGCAATATAAGGAGCATAAACGAGAAGATGGAAAGAATGCAAGGCAGAGTTTTAACACATATTTTATTGGAGTGAACCCCAATAAAACAAAAATCTTCTAACAGCTAAAACAATGGGAGGCAACATCATTTTTTTCCTTTTGAGTTTTCAGTTTTTCATCTAGGCTTTTCAAGGGTAAGCGTAGTCCAAAAAGGTGTGCTGTCTGAGCCAGAACTTGGGACAGCAGTTAAATGTGTTCTGGACAAGATATAGTTATGTAAAAAGGAAGGCAGGGGAACATCTTGTGCAGGAAAAGAGGATTACTTCAGAGGGATTGAAATGGTAAACATGGAGAGGTAATGCTTTGTGGGAAGAAAAAAAAAAAACAACAGTACTTTAATGTCGTAGACTAGGTTGTATTCTCCTCTATGTTCCCACAGCAAAGCTTTTGATTGTCAGCAAACTGAATCCGTTGATGTTTTTGTCAGCTTTTATTAACTATGTCGACATTTGCATGGCCCTGTTTTCCGTCAGAAAACTGTGAAATGCACCTTGAGGAACTACTTACAGGTGTAAAATGAAATCACTCTCATTGCCAGTGACTTTCCCTTGTGTTCCAGTAACTGGAGAGCATATTTTCTCTCATTGACAGAACTGAGTGAATGAAATAAAGCAAGCTTGGGAAATCCGGCTGGTAATAGGAGATGAACTGTACAGCAAAAGGTATAAAGCAGGGCCAGATTAACTTACTTAGAGGCCCTGGGGCAAACGATTGTTGGTGGGCTCCAATCACCCCCTGCTCATTCAAATTTATTTGGAATATCCACCAAATGAGCACAATATGAGCTAAATACAGTATATTTGTATTATAATGTTATTATATTATTATGCTCAAAACTAGATTCTGATACGAGCGTGGATGTTGGGGTACATGGGATTTATTGTTTTATCTTTGTTTTATTGTACTACGGTATCAGATTGGTACTTCACTGGTTTTGGTAATTACTACTAAATATCTGGTATCATGACATCTCTAATTCAAATCCCTGAACCTGGAGTTTCAGTACCCCTGGGAGTCCTGGGCCCTGTGACAGTTTTCATATTTTGTTGACTTGGTAATGCCACCTTGTAATAATAGAGGAATATGGGGCAAATTTGGTACGTGACTGCATTTTCTTCAATTGCACTGTAATGTAGACATCTTGTTTATGAAATGCCTATCTAGAACATACACTGCAGAACAAAATAGTTTATAAGGTTCACTCCGTCCGGTAACTCTGCTTTTATTGGCTGAAATCTTTGACGGGGAGTCATTTTGTTTACTGTTATTACTGAACCTAAATTGACCTGAATTTGCAGTTATATCTTGAAAACTTATTTTTCATCTGGTTTAGCTGTTAGTATTGTGCCTGTTGAATATCTGGTAAAGCCTTTAAGGGCACATATCTTTTCCTCCTGTTCGATTTCCAGACATTTTTTTAGCTTTTTACTCAGTCCTATTCCCTGTACCTGTTGCTTGTCAACGTGTCTCCTGTTTTACAATGCCACAAAGCCCAGAGAGCTGTTAAAGAGAGTGTGTGCCTGGCAAGCGTGACAGCTTTTTCCAACCCACTTTCCTTAGCTCTAATGTATTTTTTATAAGTGAAATGCTTCCAGCAGCCCTGCTCTGAGACGACACACAGCTGCATGGGTGTTGGTGAGCGAAGGGCGGGGTCTGGCGATGTCAGGGTTTAAAGACAATGACTTCTGGGAAAGATATGTTTTTTTTTTTTTACTTCCAGCAATGGTCTTTACCTCCACACCCCAAGAAACCACACACATGAAACCATTACCGGTATGGTAATGTTATGGTAATGGAAAGTCTCCATCATCCTGTGGAAAATGTGAACCCTGGAAGATTTCATATTATATTATGATTTTGCAGAATCTGAGATGCAAAGTGATGGAAATTTGAGACCATATTACAAAATTGTGTGTGTGTGTGTGTGTGTGTGTGTGTGCATGTGTGGAAACCTTCCCTAAAGTGAGCGGGTGTGTGTGACTGAGTGTGTTTTTCCCATATATGCAGGCTGCAGCTTGGCGAATTGATAAAACTCCCATCAGTAAATTACAACAAAAAAGCATGCTTGTCATTAATAAACACTAACATACAGAGCAAATACTAACACAGAATAAGAAATTGTGTAAATATGCTGCCGGAGTGTGTGTGAATGTGGCTTTGTGGTCAGACAAGCCTGACGTCTTTGTGGTGGCACAGAGAAATAAGAGCTCAGTCATTCCAGTAATGAATCAAATCAGCTGTGGTAGAGGAAACACGTGAAATACAGTTACAGTGACAGAGGCATGGTTCCCACGGGTCCTGGAAAACCTGGAAAACAGTCAGACCAATGTTCCAGTCATTGAAAACATATGGCGAATGAGAGAAAAAGTAAAACATCCTGGAAAATCTTAAATAGTGCTATCTATCAGAGCTCCCCAAAACCATCTGAAAGGTATGTTAAGGATCATATTTACGTTCAAATGGTCGTTTATGGATGGGAGTGTTTTGAATAGGCTGCTCTCGGTTGTGTTGTGGAAACATTGTACGTGCAGGTTGGATGACGTATATGTAATTTAACTTTCTAAACAACTTGTTTGAGACGGTTGAATAACGTTAGATTGGTTGGACCTGGGGCTGCGTGGTGGTGTGATGGTCGCCTCACAGCAAGAGGGTCGCAGGTTTGAATTCGACTTGGGGCTCCTCTGTGTGGAGGTTGCATGTTCTCCCCATGTTAGCGTGGATTTTCTCCGGGTTCTCCGGCTTCCTCCCACAGTCCAAAGACATACAGGTTAATTGATGACTCTAAATTACCTGTAGGTGTGAATGTGAGCCTGAATGCTTTTCTGTCTCTATGTGTCAGCCCTGCAAGTCACACGTGTCACACCTGCAGGTGTTTGCATTATTCTACGACGAACTTGTCATAAATTCTAAGTATGTGAGAGATGATTTCATACAGTAGATGAGATATAGCCATAAACTGCATGTCTTTTAAATCAGACTTTTACAGAGAGGAACATCATACACCACCTAGATCGTCACAGAAAATGTGATGCACCGTCATGTTTCTACAGTAGCCCATAATGGACAAACCAAACTCTGTTAACTTGTTTTGCTTCGGCCGGGTCGATAATGGTACTCGCTGCCATCGCCGCCTCTCTCTCTCTCTCACGCTTCGCCACTCACTTGCCACCTCTGCCCCAAGTGACCTACACCATTCTTACAACAGCTGGTTCTAGAGAGCATCATTCACATTTTCACGTCGGCCGCCGTAGTTCTTCTCCATGCTTGGCACACGAGAGAGGCTTCAATTGGCTGTTAGATACCGCCAGATCCTACACACTGCTTCTTTTAAGCAAGTATTATCAAGCTAGCAAAGTGGCCAGCTAGTTGAACAAAGTTGTCACTCATGTGGCGACAGCAGTGTGCTTTCCGACGCTGCTCTCTGTGCTTCATAACGTTACTACTCCACTCTACGGTAAAACCTCACCTCAGTTGGTTTAGATTATGGGGACGTTAGCCCTCTACGACCGTCGCAGCGGTGCACATAAAAATGGCCGCCGCGCTGATCCATCCAGCTACTATGATTTGAATGGGATTGTCCGCTCTGCACCTTTTTCTGTGGCCTTAACACACGGTGCTTCAGCTGCTAAAATGGGCTCATTTTGTGGAATTATCCTCGTTCATCTATACATGTGAGGACACGCTCCCGTGCTCAAGCACAAAGCCACAAGTCAAGTTTTTTGTGCGGTACAGTGGTATTATGAAAATACTGTCAAAAATACTTGTCTGCTTTTGTTGTAGTTTTCTGTTATAATGTGTTTGTATTGTGGTTCTGCCAACCCACCATCATCACCACACCTCTCTCTCTCTCTCTCTCTCTCTCTCTCTCTCTCTCTCTCTCTCTCTCTCTCTCTCTCTCTCTCTCTCTCTCTCGCTCTTGCCAACGCCATTCAGGCTTAGAGGCTGACAAACAGGCAGAAGAGCTTAGAACGATCAACATCTCGCTAAAAGTGTGTGTGTGTGTGTGTGTGTGTGTGTGTGTGTGTGTGTGTGTGTGTGTGATGCTGAGGCAGGCTGCAGTCCATTGTCTGAATCTCTCCCTCGTGGAACTTTGACTTTGACTGCGACAGTCACACACTGACAAGACTCTGCCAAAACTGTCTTTACAGAGCCACATCTCTCTCTCTCTCTTTCTCTCTCTCTCTTTCTTTCTGTGTGTGATTGCCTCTTTATTTCTCTCATCCCTCTCTCGTCCCCCCCCCTACACTATTTCATTGTTTCCCCATCTCCCTGTCTTAGCTTTGGATTAAACCTGAAAGCCACCTTGTATCGATGGATTAATTTGCCACAGGCAGAGCAGTACGTCTCTGCTGTGCATGTGTGCGAACGCTACTCGACGCCACCACACGTAGCTCTTTACAACCAATCTTACTGTAGACGCTGAATTCAAACAGCTGAACTAAGCAGTTCTCTGCTTCTCCATCGTTTTTACCACGAGACTTCATCTTAAATACCTTTTGCTGGTGCATGTGTTTTTCTCTACAAGGTATCCACTTTTGTCTGATGCCTTTAGCACACGCCAACGTTTCTTTGCCTTTGTGTGTACTCCTGGCCGCCTCTCTTGTATATTGAATGCCCTTTGACCCCTCTCCATCTCCCGCAGTAAGCCAATAACGGCGAGCAGTAATCAGGAGATGGTCAGCGCTGTCGTTTCTTGCTGGTGCGGCCATTCATCTCTATCAGGCTCTACACACTGATCACTGACATGTACTCTACTGTATATTGTATGATGCTTGAGAGAGAGGGGGGAAGCCATTTGTTTCTGTCCTGGACTAATCAGTTACCTTCCCTTTGATGGATTCATTTTGGATGAGTTTTGTGTGTTTGTGGACGAGTGTGTGTGGAAGACAGATAATGTCTCTTGTAACTCTAGTACACATCTGAAACTGCAGGACGACATGTACTCTGTCACTGTGCACAAAATAATATTGTTTTTCAGGAACCTATTTTCTTATGTTTAATGTTGTTTAAGGTGCACATCTCTGCATTGTGCATGGATATCAGGAAGCTTTAGTTTGGGGATAAAACTGGGACACTCATGGATTTAAGGCAACAATAATTGTGGGTTCATGAAATCTGATTTCAGTTGACTTCTTTTTAATTTGCGTTTATTGACTAATTTGCTCAGGGCAAATGAAATAGGGACTGACATGATGGTTTTTGTTGTTGTACTCTTTAACTTTAAGTTTTGTGTGTCAGTTTAAGTTGCTCTCTTCGACAGCCAGAGCATTAATATAGCAGCTAATAACACCATCCCAACCGACGCCACCGTTGTGGAAGTTTAGTCGTTAGCGCTGCTAGCCGCGAGGCACCGGCTCAGATGGCGCCACGTTGAGAGCCGTACGGGGTCATGGCGTGATACACTACATTACATTACTACAAAACTTGTACATAACAGTGTCAAATTTGACTATAACGGTATGCAATCAGAACAGTGGGGGGGTTTGCATGTAAACTATTGATTAAAAATTGATACAGCGTTTTTCAGTATCACAAAACCTAAAATGTTCAATATTTTCTTCCACTCCTATTGGCTACTGTTGATAATCAGACTTGGTACCTTGTTGTTATGAGATGATTTCTGCTCATCAGACACATTTATATTATAATTTCTTTGTATTTCTTTTGTTGCTCTTCAGTGCAGCAACACCTGCGTAAAACTCAGTGAGAACCAGTAAATACTGATCATGAGGCTGAGGATGATGTCACATGACTTTACAGTTTATGATGGCCGTTCAATTATTATGGAGCCCTGTGGGATAGCAAACCCTCATCTCATCTGCTGGGAGATTGAACCACATAACACTCACACACACAATATGCAAGAAACTGCTGCTTACAGGAGTGATTTTACCTCCACAGCCTTGACTATGTCTCTGCAGATATTCCCACTGGTGACACGTTACCTCTTATGGACGTACACAAGTTGCATGTAAATACATTCACAATAAGACAATTTTAGTGCCATGTCATTGCCTTTAGGATGTATTATGTAGAGGGTTTCACAACGCTGCTGTCTTTTACACGCTACATGCTGCTGCTATAGCGGCTGGGTTGGATGGCGAAGTGTTTCGGCTGTAATGTTTCATTTTTCTCAAACTCTGTGTTGGATCCAGAGAGAACTTCCACTGATGTGACGGTGAGAGAAGTCAAATTCTCTCCTCGCCGAAAACACAGGGCCTGGGTGTATGTGATGTAGAAATAGAAAGCAGAAATTGAGTTGCATCTCCTTATGAGAGCTTCTAAAGTGTGCTTTGGTGTGCTCAGAGTTGGTGCTGTTGTTGAATCTGCTGGCTTTGTTGCAGCAGCCCGCTGCCAAGCCGCTCCTTGGTGTAATTTTGACTTTCAAAGTAGCCCATTGCCTTCCTGCCAACAAAATAGCCTTGGGATAGCTTGGTGTTTCTCTCTCTTTGTGTTTTGTTTTTAATTTTTTATTTCTTCTCTCCTACTCTCTCTCTCTCTCTAGTTGTCACTCCCATCCTCTCTCTTTCACTCCCAGACTCGGTCTCTTTGTTTCTCTTTCTATAGCATCCTCACAGTGTCTGTTTTTCTCTGCCAACCCCCCTCTCGCCTATCCCCTCCCTCAAACCACTTTGTTACTCTTGTCTTGCTTGTCATCCTCTCCCCTCTCTCTCTCTCTCTCTCTCTCTCTCTCTCTCTCTCTCTCTCTCTCTCTCTCTCTCTCTCTCTTCCTCTCTCCCTCTCTCTCTCCCTCTCTCCCTCTCTCTCTCTCTCTCTCTCTCTCTCTCTCTCTCTTTAAAAGCAGCTTAATTCTATCATGTTACAGTTGGACAGCAGTAATTACATTTATGACACAAATCCTGCTACTCACAGCAAAATACTTTGTGTGTGCAAGAGACCAAATGTGTGTTAGAGTATGTGGATGCATGCTCGTCACCCAGTGTCGGTGTGCTTGTATATCTGTGTGTGTGTGTGTGTGTGTGTGTGTGTGTGTGTGTGTGTGTGTGTGTGTGTGTGTGTGTGTGTGTGTGTGTGTGTGTGTGTGTGTGTGTGTGTGTGTGTGTGCGCGCTGTTCATTCCCTGATAACCCAGCCCAACACCGCTAAGCTATTTATAATACTATTTATTTCTCCCCAGCTCTCTGCAAACAGACCCGTTTGGATTCAGAGGTCACAGTCTGTGTACATACTGTGTGCTTTTCTGTGTCTGACTTCCTAAACTGTCTTCGTTTGCCCTCAAACTTTGTAGATCCCCAGTGAAAAATGACCCTTGACCCCGCCTGCTTGCACTGAATTTCAATGAGGAACATCACATGCATACTTTCATATGGAGTGTATTAATCTACAGAAAGCAATGCATGAAAAAAAACACTGATGTGTGCAAATCTCGGCATGTCCTTTGAGCCTAAGTATGTCGGATTATGAATTTATTGTAACTGAAATAAAAAATGTCAGAGGCTGGTTTAACTCTGAGGGCGCCTCTGTTTTGAGAACGATGTTGGCAGCTGCAGACATGTTGGCTTGAGGACTTTTGAATAAAAGGAATAATACATCAATAAATCCTGGACAATTAACATAGAGTTTTTCATGCTTTTGGTGGTCTCGGTTCAGATGTTACTGGCAGCTCTAATCCACGTTCCTTAGAGTATTCAAACAGTGGATTATCTATTCTTTAATACACATGCAATCCTCAGACCTTATTTGTTTTTTTGCATGTGGTAAGTCTCCTTAAAAAAATTATTTATTTCTAGGCTTGAGGATCCTGCTGTGCTCTTTGGCCGAGGATCTAATAAAGCTTGCTGCAGGCTGGTGGCCACAGTCCTGTTAAGGCTTCTGGAAGTTATTAACTCGGTCATCAGTAGTCATAACAAACTCAGATGCTTCTATGCAGATGCATTACATGCTGTAACTAAAGGGGAACTACGCCCATTTTCAAAATCCATACATTTTTTTCCTATGGTCTAAGACAGTCCAAAAAATATTAGTCAACATGAACAACTTTCTCCCAAATCCAAAAACTAGAGAGCTAAAACTCAAATTTGCGATGCCATGAAGTGTAGAGCTAGATAGATAGATTAATTTAGGTGGTGTTCCCCTTTAAGCAATCAACTATCATACACTGTGATATACAGTTTATGAACATTGTTAGCGGACCGTGTTGATTTTTTTTATCGAGATGGCTGCAGTAGAAGAAAAGATCCTGTTCCAAAGAACAAAGCCCATTTGAAAGTTGAAAACTGCGGAGGCTTTACTGCAGTAGATAGTTGCCTTGAATGTGATTACACTGCCTTAACTTTTGACATGAAGTGGGAGGAAAGTTTCATGTTCACGAGCAAGAGTGTATTTCACTGATGGCACTTAGAAACCTTGTTCTTCCTGTTCTTGCTAAATATTTTGGCATACATAAAGTTTCTATTATTTGTTTTGAGTTTTACAGCTTGAAACATCAAATCATTTTATCTAAAAATGTTTCCTGTAGATCTCTGTACAACTGCAAAGTGGAAATTAGATCATTGCTATTGTGTGGAATTGATCTAGACTTGATTTGTAGGCATGTCACGGTGAAGACGTTCCCCACCAGGTAATAAACTTGTGACAACATCAGTGTTACAGATTACACCGGACATTGTACAAGAAAAGATGACGCTCAATATATGAGGAGCTCTTACTTTGATCTCCATCCGGCACACCGGCTTTGGTGCTCCATCCTCCACAAGGTTCCATACAGATTGCCTCACTAACTTTACAGTTCCCTCATAGCACTGGGTTCAAATCTGAAATTTTACCAAATAGGCGCCTTTGCTTTTCACTTTTACAACACTTCCTCTGCTGTGGTCTTATGGATGCAGTATGGAGCAGACACTTTCACTTTCAGTTTATAATTGTAGCATCCATCGTTCGACTATGTATTGATTAAATAGTTAGTATTTTACAAATTAGAGTTTGTGTTATTTGATGAAGGACGGTGGGATGGTGGGCAAGTAATGTGATCAGTGTATGCCTGAACACCGTGTAACACCGGTAACATCAACTACTGCAGCAAGCCTAAAGGCCTTTATACACCAGCGTCATTTTTTTTGCAATTCATTTGCTCATTAATATATTGTTGTAAACTGTGAAAAAATTTTAACATATTGTGAATGTTATGCAACAAAAAAGCGCCATATTTTTTCCACTCATCGTCTTGTTGGGGGGCAACAGCTCCAGCAGGGGACCCCAAACTTCCCTTTCCGAGGCCACGTTAACCAGCTCTGACTGGGGGATCCCGAGCCAGTGTGGGGATATAATCTCTCCACCTAGTCCTGGGTCTCCTCCGTGGCCTCCTCCCAGCTGGTCGTGCCTGGAACACCTCCCTGGGGAGGCATCCTTACCAGATGTCCAAATCACCTCAACTGGCTCTTTTCAACACAAAGAAGCAGCGGCTCTACTCCTCATGGATGGCTGAGCCTCTCATCCTATCTCTAAGAGAGATGCCAGCCACCCTCCTGAGGAAACCCATTTCGGCCGCTTGTACCTGCGATCTAGTTCTTTCAGTCATGACCCAGAACAAGGTAAATTTTCTGAGCTTTCACACTGCAAATTAAGGCATCAACCAATCATGTTGTACGGACCGAGTTGGTTTGTGCCTACAAACAACATGAAGGCTCCATAGTCTGAACCAGGACTACATTATTATTCCTCCTTTCAACCTTGACAAAAGCAGCACAGACCAGATCCACTCCTTCCGTTCTTACCTTTACAGTAAAAGCCCTAGACATATCATTTTCACACTCTTGTGTTGTTTATTCATCACGCCCCATGTGCTTAACGGCCTGAATTCATATGTGCATAATGGGAGAGAGATGGCTTATTGTGACAGAACACCATGATTTACAGTTTGTGCTACAAGGAAACTTTTATCTTAGATGTGTATCTGTGGAGCTGCATAGAAAAAAGCTGCAGAATCAGACTCAGGGTTGATTCAATATAGATTAATCGCATGTAGCACTTATGTTTACTACTCAGAAATCATCTGAATGTCATGTGGAGTGTTTATGCATGGGGGCGTCACATACTGCGGCCCTTGTCCATCTCCTCTCCTAGCAGCTGACCTACATTATGCATGTGCATACATTCTACGCACGTTATTACCGTGTGTGTCTGTGTGTGTGTTTGGTTAATGGTTGTTTAAATAGATGTGGAAGTCACATCAGCCCTCTCATCTCCTCTGCTTTGAGGAAAAACACACTCACACATACACACACTCTCACACACACACAGAGGAGTTGTGTGTGTGTATAGGGAATCATTAGCTAAAGTGATGCAGGTTTAGCTATCATGAATCACAGTGGCATCATATCGACAAGCCAGAGCCAGCGAGGAATCCAAAGTGTGTGTGTGAGTGTAAGGATTACCAGTATTTTGAGCTGGCAGCGAGCCCAGCCTTCCTCCTTTCTTCCTCATTTTTCTCTGTCTCCCTTTCTGCCACCGCGGTATTCCCCTGAGGAAACTTAATTTGCTCTCTGCTTGTCGTTGCTCCACCCGTCTCTTTCCTGCCCATCCTGCCCAACGTCGGTGTCTCCCCATTTCAGGTGGCACTCAGTGACAAGCACACATTACCTTCTCTCCCTCTTTTGTTTTACAATCTGCAATCCTCACAAGAGCCGAGGACACGGCGGGCTTCAGGCTAAACTTCAGCACTCAGCATGTCATTAGCTTTGGCTGGGTTTCTGCTGCAGGATCACATTAATTGCGAGATAGTCTGCTTAAAGCAGAACATGCTTTTTACACCACTTGTGGATGTTATGCACTGTCTGATCTTCACCTTACTCTCCCTTGAACACCTCCTTGTCTCATCCATCGCTCTCCTCTTCGTCATCCATTCTGCTGGATCCCTCCCTCCCTCAGTAATATCTCTCGCGGTATACTTGTGATGATGGATGGAGAAGCAGTAACAGTGAAGCAGACCTCACATCCATCACAAACTCAACAACAGCATAGTTAACTGCATCACTGTTGGTTTTTTGTTTTATTTGTCCTGGATCTGCTCTCCAGAGTTCAGCCATGTCGCCGCCTTTCTGGCTCCTCGTCGTTGTCTCCACAGTCTTTTTAAACCAATCAGAGCAAAGCACAGCAGGGCAAACCTAATTGGTCAGACCTGGAGTCAAACTGGTTTTAGGTTGTTTGTTTTTAGATTGTAGCCACATATTTGATAGCAGTGATGCTTTTGCAGACATTTAAGTAGAATTTCACTATTATTCAACTTATTTACCAAAAAAATATATTAAAATATTGATAATAAAGGTCAGCTCTGGCTGCATGAGTTAGTTTTATTATTTCTGCATTCCCATACCAGGTCACCTGTAGTCCAAGCTAAACAAATCAAGCTGACAGAAACATGTCTCTTAGTCTTTGTCTCTCTGTGTCCCCCCTCCCCCAGCTCCTTCACCTCCTGTGGAACTGGGCCCCACCCTCGGCTTGAAGAAGTCCAGCTCCTTGGAGAGTCTCCAGACAGCCATGTCGGAAGTCAACAGGAAAAACGAACTCCTCCCCTTCCATCGACCTCGCCCAAATATGGTCAGAGGAAGAGGCTGCAACGAGAGCTTCCGAGCAGCTATTGATAAATCCTACGATGGGCCACCTGAAGATGATGATGGTAAGGGATGAGGAGGGTGGCTGTGCATTAAGTTGGGGACTTTTGTGTGTGTGTGTTTGTGTGTGTGTTTTGTGTGTGTGTGTGTGTGTGTGTGTGTGTGTGTGTGTGTGTGTGTGTGTGTGTGTGTGTGTGTGTGTGTGTGTGTGTGTGTTTTCTTGTGCCAATGTATTAGGGAACAGTATGTGCTCCTGTTTTAGTGGTGGGAATCACCAGAGGCCCCACGGTACGATATTATCACCATACTTTAGTCAAGATAAGATTTCATTGTAATTTTAAACATTTTGCAATGTGCTGAGTATTGTGATAACATATTGTGATAATTACCTTTTTTAACTGCAAATTATGCAGTCAGTCAACATAAAGATGCAGTTTGCTCATCTCAGAGTTTTCATTCACATATCTTGAGGTCAGAGGGGCTCATTTGTAAATGGCCATGCCAGTTTTTCCTTGCCAAGATTTACTGTTTGGCCCTAACATGACATGGTTACAATGGATTCCTTAGGTTTTCTAGTATCTTCTCTCTATCTTCTTAACTTTTAAAATAAAAGATTGCAACATGATGTCTATGAATCAATACAATATTGGTACACAAAATATGGCGATACTATGCCATATCAATTTTTTCCCCACCCCTACTCAGTTTTGGAGTCAAGATGTGGTACATTTCCAGTGTCTGTAATGTAAATGTAATGCTCCATCATAAGACCCTGACCTGTTGATAATTCCTGAACTGGATGCAACGTTTGGTCATTTACACAGGGCAGACACGGCAGAGCGCATTTGAAGGCACGATCACAGATCAAGTGTGATTGTACATGTAGCTACAAACACTGCGTATCATTAGTTACTTGTTTGCAGCGGGAGGCTGCCTGAATCCTGTGGAGAGACAAACTCGTTGTCCCATATGTTTTTGTCTTGTTCTGCTAATTGGCACATTCGTGTGATGCCTCTAAATTAAATGTTTGATTTGTCTCCACAGATATTCCAAGTTCAACAATGTTAACATACATTAAGACGCAAATCGTTGTCCGTTTAGCTTGACCAACCCGACTAACTGGGCTCAGCAGACTAGCATGCTTTTTATGGACTATTTTGACAGTTTAGGTGTACCCAGTGGAAATCACATACCAAACTGAACATCCTGCATGAATGAATACACATACTGTTTCACCACTAGTATACTGTATATGCAGTTACGTGTGTCGACATAGAACGCTGGAAAAAAAAGTGTATTGTAAAAAAGTGTATTGCTAGATCTGTATGACTGCTGTCTTTAGTGCTTCTAGATGTATTTTCAATTGATGAATACTCAGTGTGCTCTCCAATAGCAACCTCTGTAACTATTTAAAAAAGCCGCTAGTGAGCTCAGCACAGTTTAGGTCCGCTGTTGTCAGTTCTGATTAGCTTGGGAAAGAACAACCCTAACCGATTGCCTGCAAAGCACGACTAGGGCATCGCCTGGAGAACGCCATGTCTCAAAATGTCAACACATATGAAGCTACGCAGCAGCATCGCTTTACAACGTGTGATTTGGTTCAGATGTTGGCTTTTAGCTTTAAATATTTATCCAGGAACTAAATGGTAGCTGCTTGGTTTGTTTCACGGGGAGGAGCAGTTCAATTCCCAGCTGTGTTATTAGCAGCACGCTCTTATCAGTCACCACTAGAGTAATGAGTCGGGCTGCTTCAGATCACTACGTTCACACAGGATAGGACTAATAGGGCACGTCAACACACACACACTCACACACATGCAGTGGCCACATCTGTCACCGTCCTTCTAAATGTTCAACACTCTGAAAGCTGTTGTTAATTGATGGAGAACAGCTCTCTGAAGATCTCTCTCTTCCTTCTACATGTGTGCACTTTTGTTTGGGCTTAAATTGTATCTTCACTTGGAGGATTAACAGTTTAACTACTACTGCACTAGTGGCGATCAGAAAGGCAGCATTTTGACAGTAGAAAGTGCACAGTGAATATTTAGTGTGTAGCTGATGTATTGTGTGGGATCCTGAGCTGAATCCAGCTAATACCACGGTGCTTCACAGTTTCCAGTGAATTTAGTTGTCAAGAGGATGATTCAACAGAGGCTTTGAGTCACTGGCTTTCATGTCTCATGTCAGCTGGGATGGATTATAGTGCTAAATAGTTGTCTCTGTCATTCTCTTTCTGTCTTTTTTATATGTTGTGTAGGTATGTGACGGTGAGGACATTTTCCTACCAGTTAATAAACTTGTGGCAACACCGGTGTTACAGATTACATTGGACATTTTACAAGAAAAGATGGCGCTCAATATATGTAGAGCGCTTATTTTGATCATTAATGTTGGATGGCGGTGTGTCTGGCCTCTCCGGTCCAGCTTTTGCTGCAAGGCCAGAGGGTTTTATTTCTATAAAAAAAAAAAGCAAAATGACGGTGGGGACAGTGGTGGGGTAATAAATGTGTGCCCGACCACCACGTAACACCAGTAACACCAACTGTCGCGGCAAGCTAATGTTGTGCTGCCTTTTATTTTTTATCTCTTTTTCTCTTTCTTGATTTTATACTTCTTATGCATTGTCTTATTCACACAAACACAACAAGTCTGTATCATGCTAGTTTGTGGTGAGGTCTACTCTATGAAATAGTAAATAAAACAGCTAACATGGCTGACTGGAAAAGTACAAAACATAAATAAATGATTCCAATAGTGTTTAGTGTAGCAGAAGAAATAGCCCAGTGTCTAACACATGGTACAAATATGTCACAGTATCAGTGTTGGCTGCATTTGTCCTGCTGTTTAGTGTTCATTAGAAATGACTACTGACAGGTTGCTGCAACCCACATCCAATTTCAATCCAACCAATCTTGAGTTACCACATTTTGCATGCGAGTCAGAACAAACCAGCGGCCTGTGAAACAGATGTAGGGTTTTCCTGACGTTAGAAGTTTTAAAAAACAAATTTAGGAGAGAAAATAAAAGTATTTGTGAATGGGGCTTGGTCTTTTTCATAGCATTTAAACTCTATTTTTATTTTATGTTAATTTATTTGCACACACTTAAAACTTAATAAAATCCAGATAATGAAACAAAAAAGGAGAAAAAGAAAACTAAGCTAAAATAATTGAGAAAGATTAAAAAGACCTCTAACTCATACTATATAAAATTTATACTGTATGTACAGTATATATACAGTTGAACATTGTAAACAGCTATGGTCATCTTCAGTTTTGAGCTCCTAAAGGGAAAACTACACTGGGTAAACACACACAGCTGTGTGAGGGCCTTCATTGACATCAGGCATTCCTTAGCCCCTTACCCTAACCTTAACCATCACAATGCCTGGTGCCAACCCTTAACCTAACCTTAACCATCACAATGCCTGGTGCCAACCCTTACCCTAACCTTAACCATCACAACTAAATGTCTGACCCCAACCTAAACCTAAACCAACTTCTTACCTGGACCAAGTTTGAACTCTCAAAAAGGCCTTCGAAGGTCTATCCAAAGGAGTGGACCGGCCAAAATTCCCTTTGTGAGAACACTCATTGGCATGCATTTCATAGCCCCTTACCCTAACACTAACCATCACAACTAAATGCCTGACCCTAACCCTAACCCTAACCATCACAATGCCTGGTGCCAACCCTTACCCTAACCCTAACCCTAACCATCACCATCACAATGCCTGGTGCCAACCCTAACCCTAACCATCACAATGCCTGGTGCCAACCCTTACCCTAACCCTAACCATCACAACTAAATGCCTGACCCTAACCCTAACCCTAACCATCACAATGCCTTGTGCCAACCCTTACCCTAACCCTAACCCTAACCATCACAATGCCTGGTGCCAACCCTAACCCTAACCCTAACCATCACAATGCCTGATGCCAACCCTTACCCTAACCCTAACCCTAACCATCACAATGCCTGGTGCCAACCCTTACCCTAACCCTAACCCTAACCATCACAATGCCTGGTGCCAACCCTGACCCTAACCCTAACCATCACAATGCCTGGTGCCAACCCTTACCCTAACCCTAACCCTAACCATCACAATGCCTGGTGCCAACCCTGACCCTAACCCTAACCATCACAATGCCTGGTGCCAACCCTGACCCTAACCCTAACCATCACAATGCCTGGTGCCAACCCTGACCCTAACCCTAACCATCACAATGCCTGGTGCCAACCCTTACCCTAACCCTAACCATCACAATGCCTGGTGCCAACCCTTACCCTAACCCTAACCATCACAACTAAATGCCTGACCCCAACCCTAACCCTAACCAAGTCTGAGCCCTCAAACTTCGGTCTGTACAAAGGTGAGGACCGACCAGTATGTCCTCACTTTCCAAAGATGTCCTCACTCTGAAGATCTAAAACTTAGATTGGTTTTCACAAAGATAGCTGTACAAGACGCACACATACACACACATACACACGCGTACACACACACAATTGCAATTTCATTCGGTTGCCAGACAGCCTTTGTAATTAAGTCTGAAGTGAATATCCACACAACGCTAAATCTCAATTGAAGTAACTAATTTGGTTTGTTTATCTTATAAAATATGAGTGTGTGTGTGTGTGTGTGTGTGTGTGTGTGTGTGTGTGTGTGATTGTAATTCAAGGCCAGGCCTCCAGTCTGTTGACAAAGTAATAAGGCATCACAGTTAACACTTTGAACATTTTCGATATCTTATTTCTAATGAATTCACTGTAAAGTTAATAAATGTGCCATGGAGAAAGTTTAACGTCACACGCCTGTTATGTGTTAATATGGGTTGATGTTCATTTGTCTGTTTGTACATTGTTGTTTCTTTTTGTGCTTATGCGTGCTTGTGTTATGTGGTCTTCACTGTATTGTGTTATGATGTGGCATTTTGCAAATGCTTCTGGATTTTACAGCTGTAATGAGTCACTCTGGCAAAGAGCATCAGCTAAATGCCTAAACTCCATTGTTATGTGCCACTGGAACCCACTCTTCACAGAACTGACTTCTTCTTCACGTTAACTTGAAAATTAGGACTCGGTGATGGTTTATGACAATGCTGATGACTCAGCATTATGCAAATACACAATAATGATGAAGTAGCTGATGTACTTGTTTGCCTCGAACTGGAAAAAAGTGACTCACTTTGGACAAAAGGCAAACAAACTGCAAATGAATAAAGGTGGAATTGGTTGGGACTTTTTTATGAGAGTAACTAGTTTTAATCAGGATTTTAGTGATAAATCTTTGACTCGGTTTAGCACTTTAACTTTATTACTTTGACTTAATGTCCGTGCCTCCATCCACAGTTGATCATTTTGAGTCTCTTTGTGTAAACCTTGAGTTTAATGGCTTTAAATCTAACATAATGACGGAAGTGGACACAACACCATACAATCATTATCTTGTGCTGCTACTTTTGCTAACTCTTTAAAACACCGTTCTCCTCCCTCAGTCCCTCTAACTCCCATCTTTCTCCTTTTCTTCTTCTGTTCCCTGCAGATGATTGTTCGGAGCCGAGTTCAGGCCGGGACACCCCTGCGAGTAGTTCCTCCCGCCAGGGAGCGGGGGACCGGATAGAGGAAAAAGGCAAAAAAGACAAGAAAAAGAAACCGAAAATGAAGAAGAAGGAAAAGAACAAGGGGAAAGGAAAGGAGAAAGAGAAAAAGAAAGCAGATGAGCCCGAGGAGCCGGAAAAGAAGAGCAAGAAAATAGGCTTTGGCCTGCTGAGGTACGTAGTGAGAGAGAGCGAGTCTTAATCATGTTTTTGTGGTCATATTCCTTTTGTGTGTTTGTGCACGTATATGCAGAGAAGCCAATACTATACCTGCTAAAATCACATCTATGCAAACATGATGTCGTAAAGGGATAATTCACGTGTTCAGTTTACTCACAGTTTTGTAAATTTCAAAGCAATCACTCCAGTGATAAACAGCAATGCTTTTGGTGTCTTAAGGAATCAGCAGTCATGTTCTTTCTGCACATTTTTTCACATTTTTAATCTGGATATTATATCCATTTGCATGCAAATAGGTTTGTTATTAGCTTATAATCTATATTATATTTAACGTCTTCATTCAGTTGATGTCAGCATGATTACTACATTTACACGTTTTCAGACAGGTGAGCTCACAGTTTGCATCACTGTAAAAACCTGTGTGTATATGACAAACATCCTGCCTTTATTCAGAAAATCTGATTAATGGAATATAGAAATATATTATATATTAATATATATACTTTTTTTCAATTGGGGCTCATGAAAGAGCACAATCTGTGCACGCCTCTTGCGTTCACACTATATCAGCCGAAGAAAACCCTAATACATGAACACTGAGGTCTTTTTTCCCCTGAAACACTATCACATTCTGGCAGGCATACAAAGACCACTCTAAGAGCAGTGCCCCAATTTCCTTAAGAGGTGCTGAAAATTATCTGTCAGAACTATTTCATGTGATTAACTCCAACACTATATCTCCCAATGTGAATGGGCCATTTAAATAGACACACAACATGAATGGGGCAAAGTGTTTCAATGAACAAATTGTACTTTCTACCTTAATTGCTACCTAACATCAGGTTTTTGTTTTTTTTCACCGCGGTTGTTTCTGAAATGGGATTTCACATGACCATTACATAGATAGAGATCTGAAGAAAAACACTTGCATGCAATTTGATCTTGAAAATTCAGCCGCAGCCTTTCAAAATACACTTTCAAAAGCAGTCTGTGTGAACCAGAACACAGAAAAACACTTCCACATTTCAAAGTCTGATTTTATCGCAATGATTGTATCTCAGAATTGCAAGTTATTTAAAGTGAAATATTAGGCAATTAAACTAACAAGCACTAATTTCACTTGAGTGCTGTTTTGTTGTTTTGTCCACCTTCACCTCTTTTCCACCTTGTTTTCCTCGTTCTCACTTCAGTGGACTTTCTCTCTCTCACACACACACATAGTGTTTAGATATTAGTAAGAAATGTTCTGGGAAGCAGAAAAATTCATTTTATGCTGTTTTTGTCACACAGTTGAGTGTGTAAATGGCTCTTTACACCTAAGCCGCCGACCCACAATGCCTACCTGCTTCCATCATTGTCAGTGCTTCCTGAAGTGTAAGCCATGTAGGTTGTGTATTGGCACAAATCTTTTGATATGATATGTATCATGATACAGAGGTTACGATTCAATATATCATGATACTGTAAGGAAGGCGACATATTGGGATTTTTCAAAACAAATTTAAGGAAACTGTCATAGGATAAAGAACACACCACCATATGCATAAAATCTAAGTGAAATAAGTTAATACCTTACGAATACGAAGATATGTAACCTAAGTGACGAAACACAATTTCAAACATTTGCCTCAAATGCTGTTCAACTCTACCTGAAAAAAAGGTCCATGGCTTATAACAGTACAATACAGCCTGCTCAGTCTATTCATTTGATAGGAATTAGGATAGGAATGAGAGATGGAAAGATATAAGTGACACAACAGATAATACAACTTATCATAAATATTATGCCAGCAGCCGCTACCTGTAGTAGAGCAGCAGCAGAGAGCTGAGGTGTCTGAAGTCCTCTTGTTTTGTGATTTGAAATATCAGTGAGAGAAATATCATGACAGCCAAGCACAACCATAGATTTATAGAGGTCATTCTTAGCGTTTGTGTTTTTTGGTGTTAGCATGCCCCAGTATACAAGCTGTATGTGTGAAAGCTAGATCATTTGTGGCACAATGTGATATGTTCCTATGAAAGGATGGTGAAGGTTCTCAATCGTCCAGACATAGTATCTGAAAAAGGGTTAAATCAGCAGCAACTGGACTTCATTTAGATTGTTGAAGATGTTTCACTTCTCATCCCTGACACTCCTTCAGTTCCGACTAAATGGCAGAGGAACTCAGGAACTGAACCTCTGCTGGGTCGTTTGCCCTCCTACGTGTGTGAATGGTGTAGGTCACCATTCACTTTTGACCCCCCTGGACAGTCATTCACACCTGGCATCAGCTGACTCTAACGACCCATAACCACAGTCGTCACACGTAGGAGCACCGCTGTACTGAGTGGTTTCTGTTATCCTGTAATGAGCCCACAGAGGTTAAATTCCTGGTTCCTCTGCCATTTCGTCAGAGCTGAAGAAGCTTTTTGGATGAGAAGTGAAACGTCTTCAAGAATCTAAACCAAGTCCAGTTGCTGCTGATTTAACCCTTACTGGGATTCCTATAAACGCACAGATTACACACCGGAGGATCTCAATCATTCCCTCTCCGCCTCCGCCTTTCCCACAATCCTCTATTTCTCTCCTTCGGTTACATAAGACACACCTGAAGATGTCTTTTTTTCACCTCCATCAATCCATCGTACCATCTTAGCAATGCTTTAAGTGCTTCAAAGTTCAGGGAAGATTACGCCCAGTCCCTTCTTTCTGTGTTCATCCATCTCTCCTCCACCTATCTGCTGCACCACATGTTATTATGGCCTGGACAGACTACACAGCACACCAGAGAATATCTCTGGTTAAATCTAACCAAGCCTTCCCTCTATGCCCCTATCCTTCCATCTAACCACTAATTCCCCCATCATGTCTTGCCTTAAGTGCCTTAAGAAACCATATAATACACCCGAGGATATTTTAGACCCTCTACACCCATCTCTCATCACCATAAGAGGGCCTTGATTAGAGCCCTGTGATAATCTCACCTTTTCTCTGCTCTCCCTCTTTCAAGCCATATTTCTGTAACCTCTCTTCACACCCCCACCCTCGTAATCTTTGCACCGTTCCAGTTTTTCCTCTCGGTCTGCTCCCTCCAGCTCCAGCTCCCTATCTGCATTTGATTGCATGTAATGGAGGTAGACTGAGAAGCCAAATTGGTGCTATTCAGTACAGTTCAGTCTAGGCTGTGCTGCTGATTTGTCATATTCATCTAAGGCCAGCTTTGATTGGCCTAATGGTCTGGAGGAGAGGTGGTATGGGATACTCAACCTTACTCCACTATGTCTGGTTCTACAGTAAAAAAAAAGTCATATCACTGGTTGGTTCACACATTTGACACACAAAATCCCTTTACCATATACTACATTATGTATCTATGCACCAGCTGCAAAGACACACATTGGTAGCATTGATATAAGGGTCCAATAGTCCATTTGTCACCAGGGCAATGCGAAAATGTGGTGCATTGACAACTTTGCACACCAGTTCTGGTGCAAATTATCTGCTTTGCTGTGTTTTATTTTTATTAATGAGGCCAAATGAGTTTCCTCCTAAATAATACCGTGTTCATTTCACGTAACAAAAACTTAGCTGGACAGAGAATGTCTAAGGGGCGAATGTTAACTACACAATGCATAAAATAATCAGACCCCAATTATGATGCTAAAGCTAAGGTTAGCTGTAACATTAGCAAGTGCATATCAGCTACTTTACCATCTTCATCGTATCCTAGCTGCTGGTTGGTCTCAAGCCATATATTGTCAATTATTTGGTTGGTGAGGTAGTATTTGTTCTACATTGTTGGGTGTTGAGAAGGGTATGGTCCATAGTTGTCCCAAAATACCAATTGTCTGATAAATGTCCCATAGGACAAAAAAATAACCCATTTGTCCGACAGTCCGTTACCCTGAAAATAAACAAAAACAAACAGAGCAACAGCGACAAACCGAGTACCGGTATTATGCAGAATGGTGGAAGGATTTCGTTGGTCAAACGTATATTTCTGTAGACCGAAATCCACTGAATTCAAGGTCTGTCCGAGTATTTTTTACCCACACAAATGTTCCGTCGGGGTCTGCAAGCATTAATAAGAACCCACAAACTCAGTTTTTATACATTTCCGTGCTAATTTTGTGGACAAAAATTAGGGATGTGACGTTTAGACAGATTACACCGGACATTTTACAAGAAAAGATGACGGTCAAAATGTGTAGAGCACACACACGCACACTGAGTCGTACTGTCGGGTGGCGGTGTGTCTGGCCTCTCCAGTCGAGCTTTTGCTGCGGCGTCGCAGGTTTCTACCCGGCACTGCTTCGCCACACACACCAGCTGTGACCACTCCATCCTCCTCATGGCGATAACCTCTTTTACATTATGGTTTCCTCATAGCATTGGACTTAAATCTGAAATATTGCCAATATTGTGTATTTGCATTTCACTTCGACACCAAATCCTTCGCCATCATCTTGTGTGTCAAGTCTCTCTTGTCTCGTTTGTTTGGAGCAAACACTTTCACTTTCAGATTGCACCCTCCGTCGTCCGACTACATGTACTGATAACATGGTGCTGATACGGGAAAATGAACTAAAAAGGTTTTATATCTGTACAAAAAGCAGCACAACAGAGGGGGTGGTGGGTAGCTAATGTAATCGGTGTGTGCCTGACCACAGTCTAACACAGAAATCCTTGGTTGGTGTTGTACTGTAGGACTCTTTTCACTGTTTTTTTTTTTCCAAATGAAAAGGTAATTGCCAAAAAAGGCGGCTTACATTTAAGTTCTTCACATTAATGAAGTGGGTGTGGACGTGAAGAAACGTTGAATGTAATTACTGTTAGTAATGTGCCCGTCACATGGTTACTCAGACATTAAAGTCAGACTGTGAATGTTTGTTTAAAATGGCCTTTAAAGTGGACAGCTGGCTCTGTCACTCCGTCATCTGAACTGCTGCCACCTGCCAATCACTTCTGCCAATCATCTTTGTGTGTGTGTGTGTGTGTGTGTGTGTGTGTGTGTGTGTGTGTGTGTGTGTGTGTGTGTGTGTGTGTGTGCGTGTAGTAAGCATCCTACCGTCATGAATAATCATGCGGTGATAAAACATGATTGGTCACACAGTCAGATGGTTGTCATATAGTTGGCACATGGCTGCTGTGAATCTTTCTGTGTGTGTGTGTGTGTGTGTGTGCGTGCGTGCGTACGTGCGTGCATGCGTGTTTCCAAATTGTGAGCAATAGTGTGACACTTTGTTCCTCTCTGATCCGTCTATCTTTTCTCTTTGCTCAGACCATCAAAGTTGATATTTAAACAAATCTGGCAACTCTAAATATTCATATTGCATACACACATAAAAGCATAACTTACTGCTCGACAAACATTGTAAACATGAACTGAGAGTATGGTTCTGTCACTGTGTGTGTGTGTGTGTGTGTGTGTGTGTGTGTGTGTGTGTGTGTGTGTGTGTGTGTGTACAAATTACAAATAAAAATATGGAAATCTATGAGGTGACACTTGGAACGTACAAGGTTCATCAGAACCAAAGAGGGAGGCGCTGCTGTTGCCAGTGCGACATGTTTATGTGATGTGTCGTAAAGTATGTGTGCGCGCTGCTCTTTTTCAGAGTTAAAATGGTGTGAATTTATGAGAATCTATGGTAATAAATGCATGGATGGCTGCTTGGCTGTAATGGGGCACTGCTGTACTCACCTCCGTCCAGCCTCCATTGCTCTGTTTTGTGTGTCCATATCCCCCCCCCCCCCCCCCCCCCCCCCCCCCCCCCCCCCCTCTCTCTCCAGGTGGTCATAATGTGGCACCTCTGTTAGCCTTAAAGTGCTCCATCATTTGGACTAGATGGGGGTGCTTTGACTGGCCAGTGCTAATTAGCAAGGATATCTACTTTCCCCCCTCTCATTATTCAAAGAACAAGATAATCATTACAGAAAGACATCATAGAAACAGCATAAACACTAATTAACGGTGCAATTATGTGGACACATGTAGATAGAGGGTAAATAAAGTATACAGTTAACTAATAATTATACAAATAAGGAAAAAATAAATACAAAACAAAAAATACAGTTTCGAAGATACTTCTGACTCAATTCAGTAGAGCTGTACCAAATGTCTGTCTTTTTTTTACATTCTAAGACACCGTCACCTTAAAATAAAAATAAATAAATATTGTCAAAACAAAAACCTCATTTTGTTATACGTAGCAGCAGTCTGTTATACACAGCAACGTTCTGTTATACAGAGCAACAGTTTGTTATATGTAGCAACAGTGTGTTATGCGTAGCAGTGGTCTGTTATACATAGTGATGTCTACTGTACATAGCAATGGTCTGCTATATGTAACAACAGTCTGTTATACATAGTGATGTCTACTGTACATAGCAATGGTCTACTATATGTAACAACAGTCTGTTATACATAGTGATGTCTACTGTACATAGCAATGGTCTGCCATACGTAACAACAGTCTGTTATACATAGCAAATGGTCTGTTATACATATTAACGCTCAGTTATATGTAACAACAGTCTGCTATGTCTGCTGACATAGCAAGGGTCTGGTATACATGGGAACAGTCTGTTATACGTAGCAACAGTCTGTTATACATAGGTGATTCATCAGATTACATGCGTTAGTCTTTCTGTATTAAATCAACTTTCTTTAATGAATATAACTCTTCAGTTTCATCAACATAATTCTTGTTTTTTGGGGCTTGATTCATGAAGAAAACTCACTGGTCTCATTTTCCATGACTAATCCAGTGTTTCCCATTCATTACTGTACCTACCCGCCACAGTTTCATAATGAGCCGTATATATTTTTACGCTTGTCAACGGGTAAAGTCTGCGCGGGGGAATAGGAAGTCGGTGGATCAGAGATGGCCGCTCAGTGTGGGAGGATCCTCTCCCCGGTGCTGGATGACCCTCACCGGGTGTATGTCCTCCATGTGCAGCTTGGTCATAGGTAGGCTTGGAAAGGCCCGGGATGGAATGAAAGTGTCTCGTGGCTCAGATTGTGAGCTTTATAGCACTCCTTGCTGCTTCCCGGGGCCGTAGATTTGATTGTTTATGATTGTTTACTAGAACACAACATTGTTTATCTAGTGTCTTAATTGTACTCTCAAAGTGCATCAGATTGATGCTTTTATGTTGTCTTCTGTCCCCTGTCCTCTCAAGCCAGTGAAATTTTGCTAGTAAGCTCACCTGCGAGTCAACCCAAGCATCACTACTACGCACTACTGGAATCTAATTCTACAAATAGCATAGCCTATGATGTTAATGTAGCCTAATCTTTATATGCAACTATGCAGAAATACCAGGTTTAAACAGAAATAAAGAAGCCACACAGCCTTCAAATGTTGATTTAGAATTTGAATGTCAACGTTTTGAATGAAGCTTGAAATTATTCAGTACAGCCCTACAATCCAGGGATGTCACCAAGTTAAAATACCGTATCAAGTATCTGATATTTTTCATATTTCATTTCCGCTACATAGCCACCAAACAGTGTAATCAGGTTTGGATGAAGGCGACGCAAAATTTCCACATGAAGTGTTTCCAAGCTCTTTATGCAGGTAAAACCCTGTCTGTTGACCAGACTTTGCCTGTCATTGTTTCATAATTAGAGAGCACATGCTTGAAAGGGCGGGAAGGACCCGGCAGCTGCCAGTCAAACATCGTGACAGAAAGTCATTGGAGTGTCACGGACTGATGTCATGCCTGCCAATCATCTGTGTGTGTGTGTGTGTGTGTGTGTGTGTGTGTGTGTGTGTGTGTGTGTGTGTGTGCTTGTTATCGGAGCAGACTTGTCACTCATTCGTGCCCTCAGGGATCCATTTGCCAATGACAGTAGAGGGAGGCGTGTCTATGGCGTGGCAGAGGGAGGGAGTGAGAGAAGAGCAGAAGAATAGAAAGAATAGGTGAAGTGAGAGTCACAGATGTTTGCACTCGTTTTCTGCTCGTGTGTCAGTGGGTTTTCTCCTCATGGACTGTTCAGAAGCACAAGTGTGGAACCGCCCTCTACTCACTCTGTTCACCCTGTTCACTGTTCACAGTGATTCCTACTGGCACGTCTGTGTGCATGTGAATGTATATGTGTGTTTGTGCTGTAGTTTATTATTTGGACCTGTTCTAGCTTTCGACCTATTGATGTTCTACCATTTAACTTCATGGTCTGTACTCATATCTAAAAAATGTTTAGTGTAATGTGAAGATTAGAATCAACCCAGGTCTGAAATTAGCACCCGTCACTCTCCAAATGTGGTTAAATTGTTGGCAGTGGTGGCCACAGGGAAAATGCTAGAGACGGGAACAGACAACCGTAGTAGTGCCTCCATGACTGTCGATTCCTCTTCTTGATGCTTACGGACAGTTGCATGCACAGTGACACCTTGGGATGCCATATCATGTTTCAGTTTGGACCGGAGACACGGTGGCTTGAAAAAAAAAGCGATCAAAAGCATGGTGCTACTAAACCTGAGGGACGCACCCTATTTCTCACTTGATAATGTGACACTGTGAACAACAAATCTGTGTTGAAATCAGCAGGAGGAGCGTTGGTAACGTTACCCGTTAGCAGCCAGTGGGCAGCACAGTCCTGCTTGGATAAATAACAGAGCTACCAATATTAACACAGGTGCCAGTTAAATTATAGCACACAACATTTTATGCATCAACGCCTCATTCTTCTGCTCTCCTCCTCGGGTTGCCATCAGTAAATATGAGTAGATGCTAGAAATTACCCAACCAAGGCTACTTCTGTATGACAAAGGCCTCAACCCATGCTCTGAAATATGATAGTATGATAGTTTGAAAAATAGCGATACGGGGCACAGCCAGCTGTTTGACTCATTTACTGTAACTAGTGTAGCCTGACTGCATGGTGGAATTAGCAAGCTAGCTAGCTCTGGTTTCAATTTGGTAGGTACTGTATATGCCAGCATCTAGTGTAATGGTGTGCCTATGACCAGGAAGTTATTTTTACTTCATTGTGGTTGGGGAAAAAAAAGTGTAAATCCAGCAAGCAGACCAAGTGATAAGCAGTACCTAAATATGTCAAAATAAGCTAAGCCCAAAATGACACAGCAGTCAGACTCCTACAGTCTTTCAGGCCATATTCCTTGTTGGCGTATGCAGGAGAGTTTTTTTTAAATATTTGGAGTGATGACTGTTTATGCTCTGATGGACTTATATACATACATATATTCAAAGGGACCGGCTGGGAACAGTATGAGGAATGTTGAATCAACCTTTCGTGCATGTTTCCTCCTTTTTTCATCAATTAATAATTATGTGGATGTGTTTTGAACAATAACATTTCTGGTGGTACGTAACTTTGGTAACTCACTAAAATTGACCATGAAAAGAAAAAAATAATTTCCAAAGAAGCTTTTTTTTCCCTCCTCATCAGTTTTTGTTTGTTTTTTCGTCCTACTTTTCCCTACACAGAGACGTTGAGGAACCTGTGTATATATGTCTAATTAGATATTTATCTCATGTAAATGAGTAGCTGTACACTCTCCATACAGATTGTGGTGTTAGGTCCTGCATATTCATGAGTCATCATCCTGTTCCCAGTAATGACAGAACAAGAGGTAATTTATTCATCCTGACTGGCTGCAGATCAGCTGTTCTTACTCTGATGTCCCTGGTGAAATTATGCTCAAGTAATAATGTCATAATTTGTAATGTCTTCTGTCCAGACTATGTGTGTGTTTGATGTAGCTTACAGGTTTTTAGCCATTTCACTTTTTCTGAATCACATATGCCTCTCAAGTCATTAATTATAGAAAAAATATTTCAAAAAAGTTAATAAGCTAGCAAATAAAATAACTTAAAATTGAAAAATTGGCAGATTAGTCTCACCTCCAGCACCTCGCTCTAAGTTTGTAAGTGCACTTTGGTGACACCTAGATAATGGGTTGTGATTAACAGATTTCTCATAACAAAAGACATTTTAAAGGACATGTCACAAAAAGGAAAAGTTGTTGACAGGCAGGAGTCATAATGAGGAAAATGAAAGAAGGAAAATGAAGCAAATTGTTTTGGCTTGCTGCTCAAAGGTGCAGAGAGAGGGAAAAGGTCAACGATGAATGTCACGGTGTCAGGAGACGAGCCAGTTTACTTCCTATTCACTTCAATGTGCTCGTTTTCTTTATGCAAAGGCAAGCACACTGGCATCCTAAGCATATAGGCTTCTGTATGAGTTCCTTCCCTCTGGGGCTGTCACTACATGTTTATCATGGTCAAAATAATTCAGAACTATATTATCACGATGTCTATAGAGAAATTGAAGAAAACAAAAGTATGTTATCTGTCAAATTCATCTTTAAGTTTGCTGATTGTGCTTTTTGTCTGTGTTTGGGCAGTGTTGAGAGAGTCTGTAACTATAACTGTAATGATTTATGAGGCAAAAAAAACAAAACATTTTATAATAATAATATCATGGTTATCATCAGTACTGGCATATTGCGACCTCCCTCTCATGCAACAGGCCACATTCACACACAAAAACACACACTTTCTAATTAATGTACAGTGTGTGTCTGTAGCCTCTGTATTTTTCTGCCTTTTTTCAGTTGTGTGTGCATTCATGCATGTTGCCTCCCACAATAACGTAACCCAGTAATAAGGCTATCAAGAGGGACTGGAGAGAGAGAGAGACTAGGTCTACTTAAGCTGTAGGTGTCCATTATCTTTAAACATCCTTCTCTTCCGTCCATATCTTCAACGCTGCTCTTTTCCCTTCCATTTGCTGCTAAATGTCGATAAATGATGGCTTCAAAACTATATACAGTATTTTGGCCTCTATGTTCTTTGCAAAGCACTTCATGATGCTTGTTTAATCCTAATATTTCACTGCGTAACCGATGCTTTTAACAAGGTTTTAAGATGTTGAAAACATTGGTTACAATTTTCACCCCATTTTAGCAGAAGTGTGTGTATGACAGATCTCGTGGTCTGCGGTTGAAATATATGTTTTTATGCATCCTATTTGCTTTTAATATCTAGCATTTTTCCATCATTGCCCTAAACCCCTCATACAAAATTACAAAATAAATTACTATTGTGCAGAGTAGGTCTCTGAGGTCAGTATGGAGAATTAAAAAGCAAAAGGTTGGATTAATCTTATTATTTAGTTTTTTTTATTTCCATCATTATCTTGTTTCAGTTCATGTGTTTTGTGTGTGGACTCATTGTGACTTGACAATGATTAGTGTGTGAGGTTTGATGGTGCTTTGAGTTACTCGTCCATATGTTCCTGTTAGATGTTTCATTAAAAGTGTAGTGTTTAATACCTGCCTACTTGTGCCAAACAGGGCCAAGAATATGTGAAATTCGACCAGGGGATGTACAGACCTTGTCCATGTAGGCATTTTCCCCACCGCCAGGTGACTACTTCACCTGGAGGAGAGTGTGCAGCAGGTCCGGGAGGCAGACCTTCAGTTAGTGGAGCTGTAACAACTCAAATTCAGCCAGCATAAACCCCAGTGCTGGGGGGTCTGATCCCAGGGGACTGCCCAGACTCCCCGCCAGATCAACACACTTTCTGTTGCAGTTGTTACACAGATTACAGCCAGTGCTGCCGCTGCTCACCAGCCCGCGGTGACTCCTAGCACCGCGGTTCGCGCTAGGCTTAATTTCAATTAACCGCTAACTAAAGGTCTGTCTCCTGGAGCTGCTGCAAGCTCTCCAAGTGGTGAAGCAGTCTCCTCGTGGCAGGGAGGACGGAATGAAGATATGAGTGTCAGTTTGGATTTAAACAAACCATCAAAACGTATACGGACCACGTACCTGCAATGTGAGTGACAAGCCCTCAGGGCAGCTCTACTTCTTCATCCTCTCATTTGCTGCAGTGACTCACTATGGCCTTTCAAGGTACAAGACAGGACGGGCCAGGCTAGCTGGTTAGCATGCTCATTTCAGTAAATATCTCGGCAACACAAGGCATAGACGTATTTGACATAACACTGTAACCTCTTCACATTACTATGTTGATAATTTTGGTTAATTTTTTAATACTCTAAACTAAAATTCTGGCCAGATCTTACGCACTGAACCTTTAAAGAACATTTAAAGCTATTCTCTGACTGTGAATCTCTTGATACAGACAACCTGAGAGCAGCCTTATTTCAACTCTTAATTTTCTGTTTAAAGCCTATTGGTGAGAGAAGAAACAGGGATGACAGCATAGCAAAAGAGAGGCAGTTAAGAGGTTAAGTGCTGTGAGAGAAGTGTGTGATACCAAGGGGCGACATGCCAAACGAGGCGGCGAGATGAAGGGGGTGAAGGCGAGGTAAGCTATGGATAGGAAGGAACAGAAATGAGGCTAATGAGAGAAATGGAGGAGGGCGCTGAGGTAAAACAAGAGGAAAAGGTAAAAAGTAAGAGAGGTGAAAGAGGGGTAAGGGAGAGTTGAAGAAAAGGGTAAGCCTGTAACTCTGTGGGTAGCAGTAATTAGAGCAAGGCTTGTCCCCTGTGAGGCAAATACACACTCACACTGTTAATGCACACACATGGTTATGGCCCTTCATCCCCCCTCTATGGGCGGTGAATAGGCTGCTTTACCCTCCAGTCACATTAAGCATTTCAAAGAAAAGTATTACCTCAATGCACACGCTACACTGCTTTTTTTTTTCCAGCAATGGAAGCACATGCTAAACTACAAAACACATAAAATCACACACTTCAGAACGACCATGAATTGTTGTTTTAAATAATGCACGAGCAGGTATAGTGATATTTGAAAAACATCAGCTGCGGAAGTGCAGACCAAAGATTAACACATCAGTAAATCCAGCAGATAAATAAAACATAAGGTGTGTTATAAGGTCACGGTCTGCATGTAGGAGATATTAACTATTTAGCAGTTTTGACTGGCTCAATTAACCATATCCTGTACTCACCGTATAGCTGCTGGGGTGTAAAGTTTAATGAGTTTCTATGAGAGCAGGGTTTTTTTTTTTTCCCTGTGAGCAGGCTATACTGTACATGCTTGTGACATTTTAAGCTCCTGATAACTAAATATCAGTCTTTGTCAGCATAAAATTAAAAATTGAGTTAAATTCTGTTCTTGGATCAAGAGGAAAAACAACTGTACATTTCATTCATCATTCACTGTAATGTGTCGTCTTTATCACCATTTATTACACAGATTTGTTGAATACTCGATTCTGATTGGTCAATCACAGCATTTTGTTGTCTGTCAGACTTTTGCTGTGCATAACAGACCGTTGCCATGGGGGCGGTTCTGATGTCGGACTGTTTTTGTGTCAAATTTGTGATTTCTTCAGTGGGCGGCCGTGTAATAAGGGGGATATTGTACAGCAAGCCGGTCGTCGTTGTTAAATAAACCCCAACAGGATGTTACGGTGCCCCATCGCGAAGCGGAGGGGTCTTGCATCGGCCTTGTGGGCATAGCATAGCAGACCGTTGCTGTGTATAACAGACCGTTACTATGGGGGCAGTTCTGATGTCGCACTCTTGAGGACTGTTTTTGTGTCAAATTATTGATTTCTTAAATAAGCAGCCGTGTGATTAGCGGGATGATGTACAGCGAGCTGTGTGAAATAAACCCCTTCAGGCCGATGCAAGACCCCTCTGCTTCACAATGGGGCGTCGCACTGTCCCGTTGGGGCTTATTTCACAACACTGACCAGCTCGCTGTGCATTATCCCTTTCATATCTCCACACGCTGGTAGTGGTAATACTGGTTAACTGTGTTTCTCTCATTGCACTATAGTAGATGTGACAGAGATACAACTTTTATTGATTAGTTGTCATCTATTAAATGAATCAGCAACTATTTTGATTATCAATTAATCAATTTGAGTATTTTTTAAAGGAAATGTGATTTTGTGTTTTTTTTTCTGACATTGTATGGACTAGAAATACAACTAATCCATTAATTGAGAAAATTATTGACAGGTTGGAAGTATGAATGAAAATAATCGTTCGTTGCAGCTCTACCTTAATCAGGTGTGTGTATTTGTGTGTATACGTGAAGACTTGTGCAGTGTCCAGTAGTGCTGCTGAGGATGCTGTTGATGCTGACCACACACAAACAGTATTGACTGGTGTGGTTTGAGTATTGATATGTGGCCACTTAAAACTTAGTCTATTGTGTGTCGGCCATCTTTTAATTTAGATTAGGCTGTATAGAATACCAACAGCTTTACATATAGCTTCTCTCTGTCTAATTGATTGAACCACTCATACTCCACTTATTACACTGTGCTTACATTGCATTGCAACCACTAAGCCAACCAGGCTGCTCATTTTTGGTTCATTTAGGTGCACCTAAAATTTTTCACCAAACCCTTTGACATCTTTTGTCAGTTCCCATTCACATCAGTAATTTCTTAACCCATTATCTTTTGGGTCAGAGGAGCTCATCTCCACCAACGATGTTGCGTCAGAAGAGACCTGGATCTAGAGTAGGGCTGCCCAAAATGGGGCACGCAGGCCAAAGCTGGTCCACTTTGAAGATTGATTTGATCAGCTGGCTGTTTCTAGCATAATTGTCTTTTCTCAATTTATTCATTAATATAAATTGCTGTTTCTGCTGTTTTATTTTTTGCAAAGTTAAAATGCTCTTTAAATATGTAAGATCCCTAATTATTATATTAGTCATGCTAGTACCATTTTGCATCTTAACAATACAGTCAGTCTCATTTTTGGCCCTCGAAAAGAAAAAGCATGGGCACTCCTGATCTAGGGGGACAAAGTACAAGTGGTGGTTTCACATATACACACATATAAACTTGTATATAGTCACTCTAGATGTGTTTGTCCAACTACATATTGTTTATTCGTATATTATTATTTTTAATGCATATTTAGTGTATCTTTTCCTTTTATGCTAGCAGTATAGTATCTTATATATATATATATATATATATATATATATATATATATATATATATGGAGTTTGATTGATTTGTATTATAAAATTCTATATAAGAGACAGAGGCAGCCAGTAACTTTTGTTTTGGGAGCATTTAAATATAAATGTGTCTTCACGATAGCGTTAGCTACAGGGCAGCGCTCGTAAAAGTTTAGCGGCAGCAGCAGCACAGGGGAGGGGAAGGATTGTTTTAAGCTTTGGCAGCTGCTAATTTGGCTTGATAAGCTTCTGAGCTGCAGTGTGATTTACCTTTATCTGTGTGTTTCTTGCTATGGATGTACAGTATGTGTCTGTGAGAGGATGAAGAGCAGCAGAGACAAATCATTTTGGTCTCGACACTCACAGGCTGCTCTCACGCTGAATATCACAGCGTGTGCATCTGCGTTCATGTCACTGCAGTTTGTGCACTGGTGTGATTTTCCAGCCGTGTGTGTTTGTTGTACGAACGGTGTTAATGTGGTGTTTGTTCCTCATCTGCTTCCACAGTACCACATCACGCTGAAGGCTGTTGAAATCCCAATGCAGGGTTTTTATATTCTAATGTTTTTCTCTACTTTTCTCTCTCTCTGTCACTGTCTGATGCCCATCTCTCTCTTTCTACCACTCTTCTCTCTGTCCAGATTTGGGAAGAAAAAAGAGGAGAAGAAGGAGGCGAAAGCAGCTCTCCAGCGACAGAAGTCAGACATTCTGAGTGATCATGAGTTGGAGAGGATGAAAGACGAGAGGGAAAGGTGGGCCGCTTTGATGGTGATGACTTTTTTTTTTTCTTGCTTTAAATTTGTCTGTGTATATCACAGTGATATTTACTGATTGAGGGAAACTCTACATCTTTTGTTTTCCACCTTGATTGCAGATGATTGTTGACTTATCATTGAACACATTGAAACCACTTTATTAACATCTCTGCCATTCCTTTCCTTCATTGCTCATCTCTCTCTCCATCCTCTCTACTCCATGCTTGTCATTCCTGAGCTCTATACTAGTGGTGTGCTTCTGTGTGGTTTGTTAAAGGATATTTCTTTGTGCTAGCCCTTGTTTTAACGCTAAATGTCTGAACCGCCTCTTCATCTATCTGCCAGGATTGAGGCGGGGCATCCTGAGCTGCGGGAGCAGCGGCCAAGAGACCAGCAAGGTAGCAGCGGAGGTGGGACGGCGTATCCAGATGTTGAGGATGACGACACAGATCCTAACTATGCCAGAATTCAATCCTTCAGGGGCCGAGATATGGGTTCAATGCTGCCGCAGTCGCCGCCTCAGTCGCCTCCATACAGTACAATTCAGCACGCCCCTTCCCCTCAAGGCCCTTCTGCCTTTCCAGGGCATGGGAATCATGGTAGCGACCCCGGAGCCATCCCAGACGAGGACCCCCTTGATAGGCTGTATGCCAAAGTCAATAAACCAAGGGGAGCTGGAACTACATCTCCTACTGTTCCTGCTACCACCAATGACAGGTAAGACATCATGACCTTGTAAGGATGTACTTATAAGAGGTGTGGTTTCATCAGAGTAAAATGGTTTGGTCAGAATAGGTACAATTTAATCAATTCTTCAGTTTTTTTTTAAATTTAGTTTAATTTAAAAGATCTTATCAAGTATTAATCTTGTCTTTTTTAAACCTGCAAATAAACCTGGGTCTTCAACCTGGAGCTTAAAGCTCTGAGGTTTCTCCCTGCCCCGTCCTTCTTCCATCCGTCTTCACTTTCGCAGAGCAATATGATCTTGCTGATGCTTCATATTTCTTCCTCTCTTTTCCCCTCAGCAGTCTAAATCAGGTTTATCTGGCACAGGCCAGTGTGTGTGTGTGTGTGTGTGTGTGTGTGTGTGTGTGTGTGTGTGTGTGTGTGTGTGTGTGTGTGTGTGTGCGTGTGCATAAGTGTGTTTATTTGAGATCAACAGAGCTAGAAAGACAGACAGGCCAACAAAAAGAAGAGATTGAATTGTTTGTGCCTGCTTTGAGCTTCAGTGTGAGCGCTTATGTACTCACTGACATACATATTGTGTGTGTGTGTGTGTGTGTGTGTGTGTGTGTGTGTGTGTGTGTGTGTGTGTGTGTGTGTGTGTGTATGTGTGTGTTGTGTGTTATGTGTATCCCAAAGAAAATCACTGCAGGGTTCAGTGTGTTCCTCTCAGCTCCACAGTCCTTACTCCTTACCTTTATTATGTCAGTCACAGCTCACTTACTCCTGAATATATCTACCAGTGCAGATATCCACCTTATTTCTGTAGCTGTCTTCAGGCGAGGATGTGAACCTGTTTGATGGACAGTTTCAGGCTTCATTGAGATGTTTTTCTGACACTGTGTTTTCTCATATTGTTTCCTCCATGCATAAATAGTGTTTCATTATGGAAAGTCAAGACTTATTTGACCTTGGTTTGTAGGGTAGACTTTTATTTTAGCATGCAAGGGAATGGGATCCAGTGCTAAGAGAGCAGTGCCAAGTTCTGCCAAAAGTATACAAAGGGCGAGACATCATTGGCTATAAGTAAAAAACAAGTTAATTAAAGTGTTATTAAAATGATTTGTTCTAACTTGAGTCTACTCTTACATTATCAGTATGTAGTATGCTGTTGTGAAATTAAATTTTGATTGTGTAAATATATGTAGTTTGCTTGGGCTTCAGTGATGCACTGCATGATCACACAGCCGAATATGTTAATCACAGGGCAGTGTATTGGCAAGAATCTGGCTAAAACGATGCATATGATGATACAGAGGTAACGATTCAATATATTGCAACATACAGTGTTTACCGATACTGCAAGCAAGGCGATATATTGTGATTTCGTTGAATCTAATTTTAAGAAAACACTCTTAGTATAAAGAATACACCAGATGTAAAGCATTTTAGAATAGGCAAAAAATACACATTAACACTGCATTTAGTTTCTGTACATATGTGAAATGTTATGCCATTGTTTTAGTTTCTAACATATTTTTCTAACATCAACTTGTAAGAGAGTGCTTCATTATTCAACAGTCTCATAATTATAACCCCGCAACGATGTCGTTGGGGTTATATAGTGCTAGTACTCTGTGTATCTGTCCTTCCGTCAGCTGTGCCCAGAAACTACTTGACTTAGAAACTTCAAATATGGTATGACGGTCTAGTTGTGCTTTTGGGGATTAGAAGTCTGGGGTGCCCAAAATTTTAGAAATTTTATCCAAAAAACTTCAACTTAAGATGCAGAACTTGAAAACTAACATAGGAACTTCAGATTTGGTATGATGGTTGACAATGTGGTCTAGTTGTGCCTTTTGGGGGTTAAAAGTCCAAAATTACTGAAATTTCAGCCCAAAACTGATTTTTTTCAACTTTAGTTTTGTTTCTGGGGCTAGATATTGCAGCTTTGCAGTGTGGTCAAGTTGTGCCTTTCTGATGTTTGAATTTCAGGGTGGTGCTATAAGAAAAATTGAAATATTCTCTCAAAAACGGGATTATTTTCAACTTTTATTCCATTTTTGGAGCAGAACTTGAAAACCATTTTACGCAGGAAGTTCAAAGTTGGCATGATGGTTGACAGTGTTGCGGGGATATGTGAGCCATGCTCACTTTCGCCTTGTTAGCTACAGCAGATGAAATCCAGTGGATCCACTGTGGACGTCTGTGGCTATTTAGTTTAATTTATCCAATATTTATTTACTCAGGTTTTCCAATCTCTTTCCTTCCCTAAAGGAAGTAAAAATACAAGTCTAAGAATGTCTTGATTTTGGAAACCTATATCCATGGTCACAGCAGTCTGGGCAGATAGTGCTATTCATTTATCATCACTTGAAACCTGATGATGCAGACAGAAGCAAGTCCAGGTATTGGCTGACAGTAATCGATGGTGCCAAAAAAAGAAGGTGGTTGTGTCAGCGCTGTCCGTGTGTGCGTGGCTCGGCGGTACTGTGCGTTAAGGGAGGCCGGAGTGGCGGTATGCATGTGGGAGCCAGAGATAAACAAAATCGCTAAGGACTCCATTCCATCAGCACCTCAGCAAAGCAATGAACCACACCGATGTCACACACACACACACACACACACACACACACACAGAGAGTAATGCAGCAATAAAAATACCAGCAGCACAGAGCTCACAAATGTACAAAGTTGTGTGTGCATGTACTGCTGTGTGTGTATGCAGAATGAATATAAGATGTAGATAGATTGCTGTCTGTTAGAAAGCAAGTCATGGATATTAAAAATGGCTCAAAAAGCCAAACAGCGAAACAGGCACTGCCTCGCCCTTGATAATGTTTGATAATGATGATAGTTTAAGGGCTGAAACAACACCGTCAGCTGAAATTAGATTGCCCTGTCTGACTCCCCTGGAAACCGTGAGTGCTGCTCGAAACCAAACCAAAATGCACAAATAACCAGTGTGCTGAGTCAGTGGAAATAATAACTTTTGGGTCTTGTGGGTCTTGATTAAAAAGTAAAGATCAGCTGGAATATTCGGTGAACATGGGGCCCTATGATTCAATACCACACAAGGTACCCTTCCACGACAGGAAAGTGCTGCCGTGGCGCAGTTTAAACAGCGAACGTATCTGTGGCTGTCGCAGGACTGTAATAAACCCATCCAATCATTTCATTCAGGCCGAATGAGATGAACAGGATACAATGAGCCTTTCACAAGCTGTTAGCTTGATAGCTGTGAGTATTAACAACAGCCATGTTCCTGTTTATGTTCATTATGTTAATTTTGGGGGAGTGGCTTTGGAGGGAGGATGGACTCAGTGTTTCTATAGATTTAGGGACTGTTGGAGCGAGTGCTGCTAGCGTTCATTGGAGAGGAGTAGGAATCACTGGGTTGTTTTTTCAGTTGGATCATTAGTAAAAATTCTTGCTAGTTTCTTAACATTACCAACCTTAGATTTAATGTCTGGTCATCAGCTGTTAACAGACAGCAGAACTGACTCTGTATCAGCAGTGTGCTATTTTTTATTGCCTTTGCTTACCCATGCACTCTGCTCTGTAACTACTGGTGCACCTCCACTAATTTGAAAAGCCCCCATAGTGATTTTACTCTGGAACTGGGTCTGAGCCAAACACTAAAACACCCCATAAATGCAACTCTTCCATATTGGCAAGTATCTCTGCAGCACATGCGCAGCACAGAGCACATTATCAATCAATAGGCACTCAGTAGTTGCCCCTGCTGAACATAATGCTTGAATTTGTCAAAAGCTTTGACAAACTCTATAGTGGAGTAACAGGCTTCTGAAATAACAGTGATGTTTTCCAGTTTTCCCACCAACGTTTCCAATAAATGATTCAAATAAACAGCCGTCTTTGCAGGAGGTCAGAAATCATGCCAGGTCCTTCGGACAGCTGACAGCATTGTGTGGCAATTTCCATACATAGGTCTTAAAATAGAGTCAATTATATACCCCAGCACACATTTATGTGCCTGGCTGCATATTTCCAATTTAGTGTGTGTTTGTGAGCGTTAAGAGATTTATTTTTGTTATCAGTGGTTTGCTTTAAACAGCACTATTATGGAAGGACAGTTATTTAACCACGTAACACAGTAATATATCACACTGTCTGCTTTTCAACCAGCCCACCGCCTTTAATTCTAAAGGACGTCGCCAGCTCAATTCCTTATGCATGGAAGAGTTTAATGTAGACTCATTTAGTAAACCCATTACACACATGTACACACACACCACATTTGGTAAAGATTACACTTGCACATAGGCATGAATGTGTCTCACACAGGCCGAAATAATCTACTCATCACTTTTTCTCTAAATGCTTCGTCCTGTCTCTTTCCACAGAGGTGAGTATGTCCTGGATTGTTTCTGTTATGCAGTAACATTTTTGTCCCAATGAATTACTTCCTTATATTGTCTTTAGAATGTGTTAAATGTATATAACTAATGAGTTAAATTATAGATTAAGGTCTTTTTTATAACATAAAGAAAGAATAATACACATTTTAAATACTGTATTTTACCTGGTGCATGTGCTCGATTTTAACAGTGAATTTTAATTAAACTCTACAAGAACTGTAAGCCATAAAATTATAAAATACACAAAATTTTCTTTGTTATCGTATAGGCTATGTTAAACTCCCTCTGATTATATCTATTATTACACTGTTTTGTTGAATACTCATTTCCGATTTGTCAATCACAGCGTTCTACGGTGTGTTCTGTTTCAGCAGACCGTTGCTATGTATAACACACAGCAATGCAGTTCTGATGTTGGACTCTGGCCGACTGTTTTTGTGTCAAATTGATAATTTCTTAAGTAAGCAACTGTGTAATAAGCGGGATAATGTACAGCTATCAGATCTTTGTTGTGAAATAAACCCTCCCATTTCTCTCCACGTCAGGGTGTGCCATCGTTGTTTCACAACAGTGACCAGCTTGCTGTACATTATCCCTCATTATATATAGATATATAACATATTAAGGGATAATGTCATGTCCCTGAAGTCATTTCATGATGTTAATCTGTTTGTCACACTCTTAAAGTTACACCCTGTTTGGCTGAATTATGAAGAAAATTGGTCTGATAGAAACAATTTAAAAGCATGTGATGTAGTCATAAATGTGTATAAGGTTAGCTGGCTAAACCTGGATCACTCACTGGTTATTTTAGCTCCAAATTTTCCACCATGTTATGTCTATGGACCAACATAAACTAGTCTACCCATAAAGATTATTATGAGTGTCTGAGATTGGCCAATATGTCTTCCTGACAGTTAAACATGACACTGTTCTTGTACATTATTCTTAGATTTGTATACAGTGCAAAAGCATGAAAACTCCATCTGTTTTTATCTCAAGTCACAAGGCTGAAATATTGCTGCATGGCAGGAGTGACCCTCCTGTGTCCTCATCCTTTACATAAAACATCAATTTAGAAAATGTGAAACAATGAGCGTGCACATCTGCATCTGCAGGCTGTTTTCATGAGATATCAGTCAAAATTCATCTGCACCTGAATACAGCTGAATGGCAGCATGTTTGCTGTGTGATCGGCCGTATTGACATTTCAAAATAAGTCGCATAGCAGGCTAGTTGTCGTTGTCTTCTTCGCATTCATCCTACACAAGAGACTGTTTTATAAAAAGTCTGCGGGGGTCTAAAAGTCTGATGGAGTGCTAAATCAGAGAGTGAAAAGATGCATTTTCAAATTTAGTCAGCTAATGTGGATGTGCAGTCGTTCTCCTGGTGTCCACCCTCCTGCAGCTCTTCCATCTCGGTACACAGATGGACAGATTGGAGGGCCTGAGCGGCTCACACAGGGAAGGAAGTAGCAGTAGAGAAACAGACGCAAGCAAAGGAGCTCTTAAGAAGATTTTCAAGTGCAGGGCAGGATTCTCTGCCCACCCTCTGCGTACACACACATACACTATCGTCCTCTCACCAGAACCGTTTCCTTGGTCATGCGCACACACAAGCTTAGGTGCATGCACAAAGCTGAGGTAGTTAGGATGTCAAACACACACACAGTCCATTTTCTGAAGTGACCACCCAAGCCTCGCATGAGTGCTGCCCTCCGTTTTCTTGAGTGGGTGCCCCCCTCCCAGCGTCGCCCAATCACGACCACCGCTACCTAACCCTTCCAAGTGCCCCTTGCAAGTTACCATAACAACCACGACCTCTGGCACTCCACCAATTAGAAAACAATCAGTCTGGAGAGACCAGAGTGGAGTGAGCTTGAGAGAGAGCGGGTTACTGTAGCGCATGAGTGAAAGATAAGTAGAGCACAAATGACATCAAGCATGAAAGAAAGGGGAAAGAAGAAAGGTCACTTTTTACATGGAGAAAGCAGAGCTCCTCCTAACCTAAGGAAATGAACAGCACAGTGCAATGATACTTATCATAGCACACAAGCCGACATTTAGTCCGTTTTAAGGAAACTCTGTGGTGGTTCGTTTGGGCGGTTGTGAAAGCAGTAACTGCACTCTGGTGCGGACTAAGACAGCTGGACCTGCGAGAGGTTTTTTCAGACCATTTCCAACCAAGCCAAAATGCAGGCTGCCCGTGTGGCCATCTGTTGAGACGGTCACAGGTAAACAACAGGTTAACAGGCATGGAAGTAGGACTGACCTGGACTTCTGCAGAAGTCTGATGTTTGCTTGACATCTGAGCCAAAGAGAACACACAGAATATGCTAAGTAAATTCTACTAAAATAGTGACATTTATTATAAAGTCATTCAAGATAAAGTGAAGGAGAATGGATTCGTACACAGCAGATCAGTGCTGAGTCAACGAGAAAACACTTTGACAGCAATATATCAAAGTCTGCAATTCCCTGCATAGAAGTGGCAGCTCTCGAGACAAAAAAAGCCAAAGTCGCTCCTTCGTGCACGCCCCTCAGCAAACTTTTTATTTGGTCCAAACCAGACTAAATGAACTAAATGTATTTCTGTTTCAACAGACACCCATAAGGATTTATTGAAATCTATTGCAGTGGCCTTGCAGCAGATGATTATAATGTTGATTGAAGTAATGTTTTCTACCTGCCTGATTTGTATATGGAAGGCCAAACAGTTTAGCAGACCGAAACTTTTCATAGTATAATACAATCTAGCTCACATTTTACATTTTAGACTCATGCCATAAACAATGAAGATGACAATAGTCCCCCATTCCAGCGGTAATGCCACATTAAGCTGAATAAACATCTGCTGGACTGATACCACAGTGTCGCTGCTCCACCCCCTCCCTCCTTAGTGTTGCTCCATTTGTGTTTGTTCTGGGGTTTGCTCGACTAAAGAGGATAAACATGTTGGAAGTGATTTTGCCATCGGCTTTCACTCGTCCCACCATCTGCCATGGCGACAAACTCTGGAAACTTTTAGCTTTGTTTGTGCTGGAAGAGCAGCCGTCCTATTACTGCTTTATATCATACAGTGATCGTACAGTCTCACAGTAATCCACCAGATTTACTGTGAGATAAACAGACTAGTGCCCTAACCATGCGTCTAGACCGCAAGCATCACACTCGCGTAACCACAGCGTTGATGCACCACAGAAGCGACTGTCTGTACCGGCAGTCAGCTCTTCTGTGGAGTTTGCAGTTTTCCTTTCATATGTTCTGATGTATTTTCCATCAACACCAATGCATACGATTCATTCATGATTTTACACTGAACCTGATGGCAAAGTAGGCAATTTTTATATTTTAACCTAGCCACTGGCTTTACAGATTAAACAATACAGAATCTATAAATATACAGAAATAAATGAGAAAACGTGTCATCAGAAACAATATAATCAAAGAACAAGGTCTGGTAATAAAATAAATATCATGTAATTAAAATGAAATAATTAAAATGATAAAATAATGATTTAAACCCTAAAATACGCAGTAAACTGTAGTTGCATCAGACTTGTGAGTGAAAAACGTGTCTCGCTTGCGGTTGAGACCCTCGACGGGGTCGGTGTGAGATGTAGAGTAGAGCTGAGCAGGCTTCTTTTGACTGCTCAAATACTACTTGGGCAAATGTATTAATTTATACTCCACATACTGTACCGTGTACCCAACATATTTAAGCTTGCATGTATAGAGTTTGCTCTACTTGCTTCACAGAGTACATGAGAGGAAACAACACGCACTCCCAGAATGTGTGTTAAGAGTCCAAATGGTGAAACAGAGACCAGGAGAGACGTAGAGGGAGCTCGTACAGCAGAGAAAGATGAGCTTTTAGCGCTGCTTGGCTGGTCACTGGAGAGGCTTTCTTTCCTCTGTGTTAATTAATCAGATATTCTCTCAGCTCAATGAGTGCCACACACACACACACACACACACACACACACACACACACACGCACACACACTGTATTTGCTGTCTTTAACTGACACGCTTCTCACACTGTGGAGGGAGCTTTTAGTCGGTGCCAGGTTGGTCTATGCGAGTGCCATTTTCCACATCACTCTCTTCTTGTAGGTAATTAGTTTTGGTAGGGTGGGGGCTGTATGTGTGTGTGTGTGTGTGTGTGTGTGTGTGTGTGTGTGTGTGTGTGTTAGGGGATGCATCTTTGCTAATGTTGGGTAGTGACATGTTTTTGGCACAAATAAGCATTGAAGCAAAGTCGGGAAGAAAAGCTCATTATTGAATGTTCCTGGTTTGCAAAGGTTTCAATCACATTTCTGGTTGGTTGTTTGATTGGTTGGTCGATATACTCTAGTGTGACCACATTCTCATTGGTGGGACAATTGCTGGTATGACTTTATTACTAAGAAAAAAGGGCTGCGGCAGTGTTTCAGGCCTCAGTCCAAACCACTGTGCTAATATGATGCATAAAGTTGGCAGTTTGTGGATGAGGTTCGGGTGTTTAATTAATGCATATTTTTGCAGGTGGGCTCTCATAATGATTCGGATGGGTGTCTATATATATTGTTGTTAGCGTGGCTTTTCTCCAGGATCTCCGGCTTCCTCCCACAGTCCAAAGACATGCAGGTTAACGGATGACTCTAAAGTGCCCCGTAGGTGTGAATGTGAGCTGAATGGTTGTCTGTGACTATGTGCCCTGAGATGGACTGGTGACCTGTCCATGGTGTACCCCGCCTTCGGCCAATGTCAGGAATTAGCGGTTGCGGATGGATGATGGATGGATGGATGGATGGATCTATGTACTGCAGGTATAATAGCCTTTTTTATTTATTTATTTTTTTTTTTTACAAATATCCCAAATTTCAGTTGACCAACATTTTCTTTGGTTAACTACTGCCCTACATTTCAGTTAATTCTGCGTGGATCTAATGCAGACCTACTGGCCCTTTGCTTTGTTTCTCCACTGTGAGACTAATAAAGGAATATATTATCTTATCTTATCTTATCTATCCTGACATGTAAAACAATGTTGACATTTCTCTGACAAGTGGCCTGCAATTAATGATTGTCTTCTCCAGACAACAGCTTTGTTTGTTTGTTAAAACAGCTTAAAATTACCCACCCCCTGTTGATTTCTTGTAACTAGTTTTATTATCAACTTCATACAGTATACTAGGGCTGTCAAAGTTAATGCAGGTTGTAGCAGGCTCACTTTCAAAGATATGAGTGAAGATCCTGGCATCATCTAAAACCTGAAGAATCCATCGGTGTCACACTAGCTTGTCATGAAGGAGGCTAAATAACACTCCAGGAAAAACTGGCATTGCCATTTTCAAAGGGGTCCCTTGATCTCTGACTTCCAGATATTTACAGACATGCCCACTTTATGATAATCACATGCAGTTTGGGGCAAGTTATAGTCAAGTCAGCACACTGACACACTGACAGCTGTTGTCTGTTGGTCTGCAATTTGCCATGTTATGATTAGAGCATATTTGATATTTACAATAAGAGATATATGCATATATTTACATAAGGCAGCATATTTGCCCACTGCTATGTTGATAAGAGTGTTAAATGCTTGACAAATCTCCCTTTAAGGTACATTTTGAACAGAATGTGTGATTAATTTGTGATAATTTGCAACTGACCATGAACAGTCATGCGATTGTTGATTATACCTACCTTATGGGTCATTTATATATGGAGACTTTATACATGTAAAAGAAAACTGTGTTATTATGGAAAAGAAATGTGGAATTTTCAGCCAATCCAACAACTGAGAGACACAAGCCTATTCAAGGACCATGGCGGATATGAGAGAGACTTTGGAGTGTTTTGGAACTAAAGGAAGGTAAAAATGGAGGTTAAGTGGGATTAGGAATAAAGAGGAAGGGGAGCTGAAGAAAGAAAACAGGGAAACAGAAGAGAGGAATGGAGAAGAAAGAGCCAGAAAGAGTGTTTGGAGCTACAGGAACAAATTAGCAGGAGGAAGTGTTGGAGAAAAGGGGGGTTTTATTCTAAAAGCAGGAAGAGAGGGATGCAGAGAAAGTGGATAAAGGTTAGGGGGAGCAGACAGAACAAAATGAAAGAGAAGAGGAGCGAGATTTGGAGAAAATGGTTCAGGGTCAGTGCATGTTTACTGCTTAAAAAAGACATGAAAAAGATCATTTGGAGGAGAGAATAGAGGGTCCAAATTTCGTGGGCTGAAAGGAGACATGAGTGGATTCAAATAATTACAGGAATGAGAAAAGAGCATCATCTGGTGAAGAAAAAGGGAGACGGGAGCGAGGGATTCGGAGGGGAAGAGAGGCTAAGTGGATGTTTTAGGGTAATTCAACAGATGAGATGAGGAACGAGGTCGACGGAGAATGAGGGGGTCAGCGAATGTCCAGGACTAAAAGGGCAAATTTGACTGAGGAAGGGAGATGGGAAAGCAGGAAAAAGTAAGGGAAAGTGAACTGAGATGAGCAGAGAATGTGTAGAGGACTGAACGAGAGGACTGAGAGGAGGTTTGGGGGGGTAGGGTGATGGAGAGCCAACGAGAAAAGGCCCAGAGTGTGTGTTTTCCGGACTCCAAGCTCGTGATTCAGCCTGGCTAATAAGAGAAACCTCTCAAGAGGCACTCGTCCGCTCCATCCCTTCCTCCCCCCTTGCTCTCTTTCCTTTAATACACCCGTTCCAGGTCCCTCTTCCCCCTGTTGCACTCTCTTCCTCTCATTTATGATTTCCGCCTCTCGTATTTGCCGAAGTACTTCTCAATGAAAAATAAATTCCATGCAAAGGACATCCGCCCGCAATGGAGCACGCACAACGGCAAAAAGGACACATGAGCACATAGACGGCGGCTCTTAAAAGGACACACACAAATAGATGAACACACTCAAAGTTTCAGGACATAAAAGGTTTACGCTCAGGGACGGATCTCTCATGCTGTTTTCCATCTATATAGATATTTGTTGTTTTCTCTTTTATCTTTTACCTCTTTCAGACAGTTGGGTTTTTTGAAAAAGTGAATTAAACTGAAATGTCAGTAGTGGTAACCCGTAGCTAAACAAAGTGCACACACTGTTTTTTGTATGTCAGAATCTATTTTGCAAAAACTTTCAAGACTCATAGAAGACATATTACTTATTTCTGTGCTCTGATACCATGTGAGAGGTTTAGTGGATTTTTTTTGCACAGTAATTATTTTAACAGAAAGGCAAGACAAAGTATGCGTAGTATGTTTGTTTTCACATCCGTATACTCGACATGAGCTTGCATTGTATGTCATCACAGTGAATCCAGGTCTTGTGCTTTACTCTCTGACGTTGTGAGTATTCATTAAGACGTTAACAAGTTCTTCTGGCTATATAGTCTGGATCATAAACAATGTATGACATTCACAGTTATATTACGGTTAGTAATTTGAATAAACACTACAGATTTTGAACACGTTCTCATGTTAACTCGTCACATACCGCCACTTTGTCACACCCCTTGTCGTCACTTTATTTTCGGCATATATACTATAGCTACCCTTGGCATCACTTTAGGATTAGGCAACAAAACTACTATAGATAGGTTTAGGAAAGAAATACATGGTTGGGCTTAAAACTACCGTTTGTACAATGAAGATTAATGTTGTGAAACGGGAGTTGTAACGTGACACATGGGACACGAGCAGCGATCTCCTGGATGAAAGCCTTGTGTTTGTTGCATGTGTCTGTTCACGCTTTTACAACGTCACCTCACTTCTGGGGCAATTTCCCTGAGCGTTTACAGCTGCTGTGGATGGTTTACATTATAGGTAATACAACGCCCAATGTGTGTCATACTGGCGCTAAATGGTGTCTTTTGCGGTGACACTGAATGCTGATGGCCCTGACAAATCCTCTGTATTTTTTGCCCCTGGAATGAGAACGGGCTGACATTTCTGCTGACATCATATAACTTACTACTAAGTTGTCACCACTGCATCTTTAGGGTTAATGTTAGGGTGAGTTATTACGCTAGAGGTGGGTTGAAATTATTCTGGTTTAGGTGAAGGCTGTGGTTTTTCTTTATGTATTTAATTAGAGAGCAAAGAGAGAGATGAGGTCATATAAAGTAAAGATCCACTAGAGTGACTTCTCAAACCCTCTGGAGTAAATGGCATGTTTCTACCAAGTGATTCAGTTCAGGCCACATTACGACGGTTATTTTACGTTTCCATTAGGAAAAGTTGTGGATGGTACCAATAGAGCCACTCCATTCTTGGTACCGCCTTGGTCGAGGCCCCAAGCAAGCTGAGTCGATACTAGAAGGTGGGGTTAAAACACAGCAGGCCACTGATTGGTTGGAGAGAATCAAAACTGGCGTGACACGGGACGTCTTGCACAAACCTGCCGTTTTCAAATGGACAAACTCCCATCAACAGCGACCACAATTTTTAATTCACTCGACCCAGATTTTTAAAAATGATTCAGCGAGTGTCTCGTTGAACATGATGTCAGGTGGCGGGTTCATGTGCTGTTGCTATGCCGATCAATCCCGCCTATAGTGAGGGGGTACTATAAAAACTAGAAATAAACTATTTGGAAACAAAAAAAATCACAAAATCATATTTTTGTTTTACACAAATATGCAATGATTATTGCTGGGTAAATGTATGTTTTTGAAAATGTAAAGTAAGTTTGTTTTGAAAAAAAAAAAAGGAGTGGAAATCGACACTGGACATTCGTAGAAAAACGCACTGCAAATGAGGATTAACTTACACTCACTGCTGCCGCACATACACTGTCTGTCAGAAACTTGCTGAAGTTACGCTACAGCGGGCACGAAGTGAAACGCTTGCAGCTGCTAATGTAGCACAAACACACACAGTGCTATCGTTAATCTGGGCAGACACACAGCTGATAACCCGCCAAACTAAACTAAATGTGCAGTGGAGACTTACTGGGAAAGTGGCTGCATGTCCGTGACATTACACACAGCATAACTCCCAGATGGTAAAATGGGGACAGTGAACGTGGCCGCTAACCCTCCCGGACGGCTAACTGGAGACAGTGAACGCAGCACCGTGGCTACTAACGCTCCCAGGCGGGGAACTGGAGACAGTGAACGCAGCACCGTGGCTGCTAACGCTCCCGGACGGCTAACTGGAGACAGTGAACGCAGCACCGTGGCTGCTAACGCTCCCAGACGGCGAACTGGAGACAGTGAACGCAGCACCGTGGCTGGTAACACCCCCGGACGGCGAACTGGAGACAGTGAACGCAGCACCGTGGCTGCTAACGCTCCCGGACGGCGAACTGGAGACAGTGAACGCAGCACAGTGGCTGCTAACACTCCCGGACGGGGAACTGGAGACAGTGAACGCAGCACCGTGGCTGCTAACGCTCCCAGACGGGGAACTGGAGACAGTGAACGCAGCGCCGTGGCTGCTACAGTAACTCTCCTGATGGTGAACTGTTGACTCTTTATTTGCATCATACTGATATTAGTACTGATATACTGATATTAGCAGTATCATACAAACTGTTGTATGAGAATACGCTGCGCTGAGCTAAAACCTGTGTTGTAGAAACTCTCATCGGACAGCCGTTAACTCCTTGCGTCAGGTATGAATTCAGAGAGACGCCATCCAAAGTTATTGTGGTTGGCAGAGGCATTAGTGAGATTGGCCTCCTGCCACACACACACACACACACACACACACACACACACACACGGCTGTTAAAGTCAAAGGGGGATGTTGAGCCAGACAGCCTGCCTACATGATTTTATGCCAGCCAGTTTACCACCTGTAGAGCCCCCGCTCTCTCTATGTCTGTCCACACACACACACACACACACACACACACACACACACACACACACACACACACACACACAGGGCTTGTCTAAATAATGTTATGCCAGGCAATTTTAAATCTGTACAATACACACACATGCAGTGATTATCATAAGGATAGGGTGCCAGCCTCTTTGCCACTGTGAGTGTCTCTCTTTCACACGGCGGCGTTTAGACAGCCCGTCTGATTGATGTCATGGCAGTCGATAGAGCACTAATTACTCCCCGTGCTTTGACGGCACCGCGTACCGAGCAGTGTCATATCCTGTCAGCTGCATTTTAAAAACATGTGTCACTTCCTGTTAGCCTGTAGAGGAAACGAGAGCAATAGAGCAACCTGACAGCATATACAGTACGCACTGTATTACTTTTTCTTTCACACTCTCTCTCTATTCTTTTTCTTTCCTCTGGCCCACCTGCCAGCGTTGGTGATCTTTTGTTGTCAGACTTCATTAGCGGAGACGTCAGCTAATTAGAGCCCAGCGCAAGCTTGGGAGATTAGGAGGAAGAAGATGATGAAGAGCGAAGACGGGGGAGATATGGAGGGAGGGGAGAGGGAGGCAGGGCGGAGGAGATGGAGGAGAGCAGATGATGAAGAGATTAAGATGGAGTGGGAGGGAAGGAGAGATGGATGGTATCAACGTAGGGATGGAAATGACGGCAGAGATGATTACCTGCATAAACTGTGGAGGGCAGAGCGAGGCGAGAGAGAGAAAAGGTTGAATGGAGGAAGTGAAAATAGATGGTGGAGAAAGAGTGACAGAGCTTTGAATATTTACTGCAGTAAATGAGTCAAAGTAAAGGGAAATGTGAAAGGGAAATTAGATACATCATACAAATGACGGCATATCCATGTCAACACACAATGGGCAATATCTCACATTGATGAAGTTGTTTTTGTTCCTTGCAAGTAATCCTGTATTTGTGTGTGTACAAGTGAGAGCAAGCAGCCGAGTGAGACACAGATACCAGATACCAGGATATACAGAGAGAGAAGGAGATAACGCATTGACCTGTGTCTACTGTTGTGATCTAGTTGATCCTTGTAAGACACCGCTGATAATGATCCTCTACAACTAGACACGGGGGAGAACACACACAGACCGCCACACATCCGCGGAAAGAAAAAGACTACAACTCCCTCTTGTCACTATCAGTCAATATTAAACTACATTTCCTCTGTTGTGTTGGCTCAGTTATCGACTGTGGTTTGTGTGTCATTGCCAACATGATACCAGCCTGAAAATTATACAATAAAAGATACCGCGATAATATTGCATTAACACAGATTTGTTTTAACGCCACTAATTAACTAACAACTTGTGATTTTTAGGTTGTAGTGGGCTCAGTTTTAAAGTGAAGATTCTGGTATCATATGAAACTAGAAAAACATAAGGAATCCATTGGTACCAACTAAATACTAGCTGTGACCAACTTTAAATGGCTCTAAACTTGTGGTAAATTTCGGTGAGGAAAAATTATATATGGCCATCTTCAAAGGGGTCCCTTGACCTCTGACCTCCATATATGTGAATGAAAATGGGTCCTATGGGTACCCACAAGTCTCCCCTTTACAGACATGCCCACTTTATGATAATCACATGCAGTTTGGGGCAAATCATAGTCAAGTCAGCACACTGACAGCTGTTGTTGCCTGCTGGGCTGCAGTTTGCCATGTTATGATTTTGTTTTTATGCTAAACGCAGTACCTGTGAGGATTTCTGGACAATAGTTATCATTGTTTTGTGTTGTTAACTGATTTCCAATAATAAATATATACATACACTTGCATATAGCAGCATATTTTCCCACTCCCATGTTGAGTATTAAATGCTTGACAAATCTTCCTTTAAGATACATTTTTAGCAGATAAAAAATGTGATTCATGTCGATTAACTATGAACAATCGTGCGATTAATCATGAGTAAATATTTTAATCAATCCTGTTTTTTGCATTTCTGAAAATGTATGTTAATAAATACATAATAAATGAAACATGCAAAGTATTCATTAGCTTATGAAATAATAATAATAATAATAGTAATAATAATAGGCATACATGTCTAGAACAGAAATTTGATTATTGGATAAAGCCAGGTTTAAAGTGCTTGTTTCATTTTGTCAACATATTAGAGTGAAGGTTTTTACAGGAGAGATTATGGATATCTCAGTCAAAATACTGTCAACAGACATAAAAAGAAATTTGAGTTTTGCAGTATTTTTAGGAATAAAATGTTCTATAAATCTGTGTATAAATGATATATGAACAAACTTCTCTGTAGAAACCTTCAGAATGTAGAGAGGAATGAAAATGGAAAGTTTGGTGGATGTTTGTGCTGCTGAAGTAGAGATTTCTGGCCCAGAGTCGATCAAATGAAACTTCTCCAGTTGATCACTTACATTAAGACAATTATTTGTCTTGAAATGTCTTTGAAATGTTACGTTTAATTATGCTAATGAGGCGTTATTTCATGGTAACTTTTGGCGAATTTTGGGGAAATCTACTGACAAAAATGGAAAAAGTAGTAAAATAAACACCTAAATGTATATTTTGGATGTTTTCTTTCCACTAGTGTACTAGTGTCTTTTGTAAGCAAAAATAGCCCAAAATCTCAAAATTGATCAGTGCTTAAAAACTGATTCTTTTGCCTGCCCCCTTAAAATACTAATGAATACTTTGTGTTGCCTGGCAACATTAAGAGTTATATGGCAGTTGTATTTGATTGAATTAAGGGATTATGTATAACTATGTACATTCATGCAGTTTGCATCATTTGTTAAGTTCATGGCTCCTTCTTTATTACATCTCAGAGGGAGTCAATGCTGTTTTACTGTTGCATAGAAAAGGGTAAGACAGTCATCTGTAACGCTGACATTTCTAAAGAAACAGTTATTGTTTGCTGTATTGATTACCATCAGCAGGATGCAAAGTCACAAATGTCCTACTTTCCACTTATATACAGCGTGTCCCATTTCTTACGCTTTTTAAATCAATTGCAGTTTATGTTTTCAAGCTTTATTGATTTTTCCAAATGGCCATCATGACTTTGTGTTTGTGCTAATGAAAGAAAACCCTAGTTTACTACTTTACATCCTTTTCTAGTCTTTGTTCCTTTCATGAATGACTGGCACTGTCTCTCACATGCACATCATAATATTTAGAGAGTAAAATACAATCTTACTCCCTGTGATACTGAATTGTGTCAGTAGACTATTATACATAGTACACGCTGTAGTTTCATATTGTGTAGCCTGTTGTTTTTCTACACGTTAGAGCCGGGCAGTATATCAATATTATATCAATATCGATATGTGAGACTAGATATCGTCTTAGATTTTGGATATTGTAATAACGCAGTCTTACAGGTGTTGTGTACAAGTGTAGCAAGTGTTGTCTTTTCCAGGTTTTATAGGTCAGCCTAATATATACTAACACACACACTCTCACACACACACATATCCCCCCTGTGCTACATCTACTGTAACAGGAGCCCGTTCATCACCTGTGTACGTCCATATCTGTGTGTGTGTGTGTGTGTGTGTGCGTGTGTGTGTGTGTGTGTGTGTGTGTGTGTGTGTGTGTGTGTGTGTGTGTGTGTGTGTGTGTGTGTGTGTGTGTGTGTGTGTGTGTGTGTGTGTGTGTGTGTGTGTGTGTGCCCGTCCTGGATCCTACTGTATGAGTGTGTGTTGCTGCTTGCTTGCTTGCAGGCTGCAGTCCTTTGTGTTAGATTTATGAAAGCTTTCAGCCCAAACTCATCTGTTAAATAGCACTAAAACACATTCTCACTCCAACTCATCAAATATCGCCGCTTGGTCAGTGCCCCTCGACATCGGAGACCGACGTACGGGGTACCCCTGTTGTGTTACTGTTACGACAGACCGGGGACAGCCTGTCGATATACGCTCGTTACATACGTAGTATCCTTTTAAAATAATTGTTAATATTATTATCATTAATTGGGCTGCACGGTGGTGTAGTGGTTAGCACTCTCGCCTCACAGCAAGAGGGTTGCAGGTTCGATTCCGGCTTGAGGCTCTTCTGTGTGGAGTTTGCATGTTCTCCCCGTGTAAGCGTGGGTTTTCTCCGGGTACTCCGGCTTCCTCCCACAGTCCAAAGACATGCTGTTTAGGTTAATTGATGACTCTAAATGTCCCGTAGGTGTGGATGTGAGCGTGAATGGTTGTCTGTCTATATGTTGTCTGTCTCTATGTGCCCTGTGATGGACTGGCGACCTGTCCAGGATGTACCCCGCCTTCGCCCTATGCCAGCTGGGATCGGCTCCAGCCCCCCCGCGACCCCTAACGGGAAAAGCGGTTGACAATGGATGGATGGATTATCATTAATTATTAGATTTGTCACATACTGTACATAAATCTGCATAACCCATCTTCAGGAGCAGTGGGCTGCTATAAAGGGGGTACTCTCTCGCTCAAGGACATTTTGACATGTAGACAGTAGGAATCAGGGTTCAAAACTGCCGACCTTGCGGTTGAAGGACGACCACTACCACTGAGCTACAGACGACCCAAAACGCCAACACCCAACGTGGGGCTCAAACCCACAACCCTGAGATTAAGAGTCTCATGCTCTACCGACTGAGCAAGCCGGGCTGCTTCTTACTCAAGTTCAGGAAACGGTCGTCGTTGATGTTAATCTCTCTAACAAACGACTTTTGTGACTAGAAACTCACGGGACTGACGATATAGACGAGTCACAGCTGACGTGACAAAATAAGTCAACGATACTTTTAGTTTCACACGGGACAGAACAGCAGTCTGAAAGGCTGAAAGTCTTGTGTTTGTTTGGCCCTTCCACCACAATGGCAGACTTTCACGCTGTTAATACTGCATCACTTGCTCCGGCCGTCGTATAACACTGCGGGTGAATTTACACTGGAGTTAGCTGAAAGCACGTTGGGCCTTACTCTCCTTCTTTGTCTCACCCTTTTTCTATTGTATCCATCGCTTCATTTGTCCCTGTCTTTCTTTGTACATATCCCTTATTATTATTTTTTCATGGAAGGGAAATACCAATAGATCATCTGGTAGATATGACAAATCATCATGCGTTTTCCTTTGGATAGCAGCAGTGGTGATGGTAATGGATTCGCTGCGTCACCCAGCATGTTTATTTTAATTATGGATGTGGTTATTAAGTCTAGCTTAAAGTGAACCCTGCTGATAATGCCTTTTCAAGGTATTTACTCTTAATGTGGGCATTAGAGTGTAAATAAATAAAGCAGTATTTAAACCTATGCATAGTATATTATTCCTGAATGGATTGTGTTTGTACAGGATTTGACAGATCTCACATCGTGTCATTAAAAGTGAATGTGAAATATACATAACCTGTGATCGCACGTCAATTTGCTTCAGAAGTGGAGTCTCTCCTTCAAGACGCCTTAAACGATCGAAATAGAAATAGAAATAAGCCAGAAAACAGATTTTGGGGGTTTTACTTCAGTGAGTTGCACCTTTTTCAACCACACTTGTAAATATTTATAGGCTTTAATGACAAGAACATAATCCTTGGCTGTGGACATTGATATATTTTAGAGCGTATCTCACCATGTTATTAATGGAACAGAAGTCTTAATTATTAATAGCGGCATTATTAACAGCTGTGCCGGGTTTCCGATTCTGGTTTTAAACATTTATAGAATTATTATTGGTGAGGCAGCGCGAGAGCATGAGATTGATCTCCGTGTGTGTGTGTGTGTGTGTGTGTGTGTGTGTGTGTGTGTGTGTGTGTGTGTGTGTGTGTGTGTGTGTGTGCGAGAGAGAGAGAGAGAGAGAGAGAGTCTGCTTCTGGACTCAAGCTCAGGCCTATGATTTTATTTTGAAACATGTAAGCTTTGGGCTATACATTACTTTTTTATTTGTGGAGCTCCAACACTTAATCAGTTAGTTGTCAGCTGTCAATCACCAACCATTTGATAACCGATTAATTGGTTTGAGTAATTTGAGCACAGTGCTTTACACAAACAATCAAGAACATTGCAACAAAGTGCAAAAGAACATTAAGACATAAATAAAAATAAAAAAAACATAAACATGTTATAGATTAGAAAATAAAAACAAGCTCAAAATAAGTTGTAATAGTATAAAATTTATAGTGCAGCATGAGATTATTATTTGGTTTAATAAAGACAAAAATAGTCAAAATTCTCTGATTCCAGCTTCTTAAATGTGAATATTTTATGGTTTCTTTACTCCTTTATGACCGTAATCAGAATATCTTGGAGTTGTTGACAAAACAGTTTTGATGGTGTCATCTTTTGGGAAGCACTGATCAACATTTTTCACCATTTTCTAACATTTTATAGACAAAACAACTAATCAATTAATTGAGAAAATAATCCATAGATTAATCAACAGCGGAAAAATTGTTAGTTGTAGCCCTAGTTTGTTAACACGTCAAATTCATTCCCCTCCTCCACAGCTCAGCAAGGTTGCACTTGTTTAAATGTGATCTGTCTGGATGAGATATGCTGTTTTAATGTACTCTTTAATAGCAGTTTTTGCACATTGCACAAATTTCTGCCTTTTGTACACAAAAAGCAGACAATTACCTATTTCTATTTTTTTTCTACGCTTATTTCTATTCTAAGTGAGCAAGGGAGAGAGAGCGCAGGGATGGCCGAGTGATATATACAGTGAATGAAGAGAGGGAGCGGCGTTAGTGAGAACAAAGCAGTAAATCAGAGAAATAATAATAGTAATAATAATCTTTATTTGTGTAGCACTTATTTAAACACAGTGACAACGTGCTTGCACAGATAAAATACAATACAGACAAAATGAAAACAGCAATAAAAGAACCAAACAATGAGACAAAATAATGAGAATATTATAATACCCGTACCCAGTGGTATCAAACAATATGTTACAAATAAAATTAAACATTACTGCTGAAGCCCAGCTGCGTTCTGAGTAAAGCAAAAGAAGAAGAAAAGAGAAGATAAGGCTGCGAAGTCCTGCATATTCTTCCTTTAATATTATACTTGAATACTCCAAAGTGAATGCCGTAGTTATTCCTCACGAGAGACAAGCACAAAACAATGCTATTAGGCTATTCCTACATGAGCCAACCCTATCGGCATTTAATGACCATGAGGTAGTTAAAAAGTGAAGTCATACAAGTCTGTGTTTTTATTACTTACTTGTTTCTCTAAAGCTAATCAATACCTTCCTCAGTCTGTGGTCATAGCACTATTTGCATAGATGTTTGTGTATGCTTGTGTGAGTGCTGGTATGTCTTTGTTTATCATATTTATTTCTTCTGGAGCCCACCCTCTTCCTTTTATGCCAGGTCATAAATCATATAAAGTACCCTTTGTGTGTGAGTGTGTGCACTTGTGTGTGTGTGTGTTTTGTTTATGTGTGCGCATGCTCTCTGTGGACAGAAAATGAATGCTGTGTACATTTTACCACCCTATTCTCCTGGGCCCTCTGTCAATAAAATGGCAGAGGGTGAGGCGGTGGTGTTTAGGTGCGTTTGTATGTGTGACACAAATCATTTCTACTGTGATGCATAAACACGAAACAGCAAACAGCCCAAAAGCAGAGCAGAGCCCAGAACAATATATGACCAATCTGCTTGAATCCTCTCATGTTCTTCCTCTGACTTTATATGCAATCACAACACTTTGTTGCACCAGTTTCTCACGTTTAACCCTCTCCTTAATTTCATCCAAAGTCTGGAGTGGCACTAATAAAAGTGAATGGGATACTGCTCATGACACTTTGAACAGAAACCACACAGAAACACTGTTAACAAGAGCGTTGAAAAACATTCAGATTAATGAGGATTACCACTTTATTCTGTTGCTGGTTTGTGAGGTGTTATTGGAAGACCGCGATGCTAAACCAGAGACTGTATATAAGGAGTGAACGACGTCACCCTTTGGTTTGTGGCCTGCCATTTTGGAAGCCTCAAGTTCATCATTTTGGCCGTCGCCATCTTGGTTATTTGCAACCAGAAGTGACACAAGAGGGTGGAGCTAAGTACAACAGAATGCCGAATAAGATAAGATATTCCTTTATTAGTCCCACGGTGGAGAAATTCACAATAATAACATGCACAAATATTATATATATATATATAGGTGATTTTTTTTCCCTTCATCTGATAAAATACAGCTTAATAATTACAAATGATACACAAAATTTGTCTCTGCACTTTGGATGAAAAAATAAAGTTTTAGTGCACTTACCAGAATTTATGTACCGGCTTGATAATCGGCTTAATATGCTTAGACATCGGCCAATGCAGATTATGAAAAATTGGCAAATAATCGGCCGGTCTACCTCTATTAACAGTGTTTACTGAGGTAATAAATGAAGTGAGAAGTAGACTCATTTTCTCATAGATTTCTTTACAACCAGAGGAGTCGCCCCCTTTAACACACTTGTAATTGGCTTCACTTTTCAGACCTGGAGGTTGCCCACTGTGCAAAACATGTTGAGAAATCTGTATTTTGGATTCTACTACTCTCCATGCAATCACAAACGGGAGGTCAGAGGGTGAGGGCAAGAGGAAAGGGAAGATGTAGGATGTACAGTAAATTGATTTCCTATAAATGTAGAGTTTATTGCTATGTGATGAGCTGCCAGCTGACCAAAGGTATTTCTCTGCCTCCTACTCTATACCAAAAAATTTGACATTGATAATGTCAGTTCAATAAAACTAATGAAGATAACTATAAAAACTTAAAGGGAGAATTCACCAATTTTTATGTGGATGTCCAATCAGTGTTGATGGTAAATGCTGTCAATTCATTCCTGAGTGTGTGCTATATTGACTGAGAAAAGAAAGTTCTCCTGCTCGTGCCTACATGTACCAGGATGCACTGCATGTGAGCCACTGATGGCCATCCAAAACATAGAATAGCTGAGTTGTGCCTATTTATGCAGGTAATAAAATATAAACATGGGGGCTCCGTCGTCTGAACCAGCATGAACTAAGACGACAAAAACTTTTTATCATCTTCTACGTTGCCATCATCTCATCACAGCTTCACCCCTTCAGTATTTGCCTTTCACAATAAAAGCTCAACTTAAATCAACTCAGCATTTTGCTAAGAGGCAACTCAACAAAACCATTTCCACCAGTGTGAAGAGACAAAAACAGTCACTCACTGGATGCTGCCGTTGGCAACAGCATCCAATTAGAGCTGGGCAATACAGCAATATTCTATTGATATTATGATATGAGACTACATATCATTTTAGATTTTGGATTTTGTAATATGTCATAAGTGTTGTCTTTTCCTGGTTTTAAAGGCTGCATTACAGTAATTCTCCCCACTGCTGCTGCAGCCGCGAGTGGCCTTTCTCCAGCTGAATATGGCCGAATATCTGAGTCAGCCAAAACACTGTGAAATCTACACTGTCAAAACGCTGGAGGGTCCCCGTCGGCCACGCTCTCCCCGCTGCAGTCACATCATCATCCTCTCTCCACTGCATTCTCTTTGTCTATACTCTGTCTGAATATCAGACTCAGCCAAAACCCTATAAAATGCATCCTCCTTCATATCATCCTCTGCACTCATAATTTGGGATGCCACTTTCACTGTTTGAAAATGTAGCTAGTTTGCAATACAAGCGAAGAGAACAAGGCAGTTCTGTTTTTCAGCAGCATCTTGAGCGCGCCCCCCGGCTACCCAGAGGCAGAGACTAGAGATCCAAGCTGAAATAGCCTGTAGTTCTTCCTTGCCTCCAATTACATCACTGTCACGTCAAACGATGGTGCTGCATGCAGGAAGATCAACAGATTTTGCTGTTGCAATCTCAGCTTTCTCACTCAATATAGCTCACACTGATTTAACTGCTTCAACAGACTACATTCACATCAACACTGATTGGACATTCACATAAAAAGCCGCAAAGGTGATACTGTAGGAGAATCAAGACTAAAGAACGTGTATATCTCAGTCATACAGTGCTGTTACCATCTGATTTTGCTGTGCTACTAATCTGCTCTGCACAGTAGGTGTTGTGTGTTGCTGCTGACACAGCTCTCCTACTGCTATAGGCTAGACTATGGAGCACAGATACACTCAGACATGAGCACAGACAGACACTGAGACTAGATTGTGTTTCACTATAATGCATTTCTCTTCACAGTATGTACTGTACATAAATAGCTTCTCTCAATCAATGTTACTCTCATTCCTCCAGTGAAGTTCACATTGAAAAAGATACTGAATGAAAGGCATGTAGTGCACTTTATGTCCAGTCTTAGATAGTGTCGCAAATTAACACGTAAAAGTAAATTATATACAGATATAGGACAGTTAACAAACTGTAGGACACCAGAGTAGTTTGGTGGATGAAGGTACTGCTATAAGCACATTTAAACACAGTCATGATCCCTGTTCTGTGAGGGCGAGAGCACACGCAATAGACATGATATATGATGTGAGAGCGGGTGTAATGTGTTCTCGGCGCTGCAGCTATTATAGTCATTCCCACAGCTCTGGCTTTATGGTTTCAAAGAGAGGAAGGGGAACCAAGGGGCGACAGCAAAATGAGAGAACAGGTGACAAAAAATGGAGAATTATAAACCTGGCAGCCAGCATGGCTCAGTTCAAAATGTTGGTATTGGTTTTGAAAAAGCTGACTTTTCAGAATGAATCGGATCGCTTCGTGATCCTGAGGTCTGGTCTCGTGGTGCCTGATTGATGGAGTTCAAAATAAGAGTCAATACCAACAGGAAAATTCGCTGTTAAGCACTGTCAGAGAATTTTGGCAAATTTCACTTTGGCGCTACCCACATAATCATCTGTGCTGGTCATCCCATAAATACATGATCCTTGCAACGTGGACATCATTGTGAAGGTAAATAAACAGGCTTTACACCCATGTAAAATACAGCAGCGAAATAATCCACCAAACAAATTCCTAAACTGTTTTTTTTTCCAAGTTATGTGTTTTACTTTCAGAATAGTAGGCCTATTATTTTGTAGGAATCAATTATTTTCAATTATCCTTTTCTGTCATAGATTTTGCTCCACTAAATAGCAGCTCTAGCAGGATTTACTGAGAACTTGGTAGCACCCTGGAAGAGTATTGTGTGTATTGTATCTGTTGTCCCTATTTGTGTTTGTAACATACCCTTTATAATTGCCTTGTCTGTCAGTTTTTGACATATTTTAGTACTTTTGTGACATTGTAATGGCGTGCTATCTTCGCCTGGTCTTCCTTACAAAAAAAAGAGTTTACTCTTAAGGGACTTCCTGGAGAAATAAAGGTTAAATTTAATGAATAAATAAGTTAATCTTCTCATAAAAGAAAGAAAGATAAAAATAAGAAAATGAACCAAAATCCACATCCCTCTCTAAGTCTGCTTGCTGATATGCTAGCTACTTGAATGTGCTGCACTATTGTCCACCTTAATGCTAAGGCTTGGGTATGTAATATGTTGTAATTCTGTCTTTCTCCACTCCACCATCATGTCGGTCTAATGCCTTTCAACGGCTTCACATACATGGACATACGTGTGTTTTATTGTGTTTTTTCATCACTAATCTGTTCTTTTTTGGCTGCGTTCTTGTGTGAAAGTAAAAGTAACTTTGACCTATGTTGTCATGTCAATCTTTAGCTACATGACTCGATGGTGTCGTCAGTCCCGTTAGTCATATGTTGTTAGTCACTTGCTAGTCAGTGACGTTAACGTCAACCGCGACCATTTCTGGTCGGAATCCGGGTACCACATGCATCAGACTCCGATGCCGAGGGGCGCTGAACAAGCGGTGGTATTTGTCGAGTTGGGAGTGAGAATTTGTTGACTAAACCCCACTCAAAGTAATTTAAGTTTAAGTTAAGCTTAAGTTTATCCCTGTTAAGTTTTTCCCTCCAAAGTGTGAAAAACAGTGATGCTAGCCTAAGTCTAGACTTATAGGGTTAGTACAGCGCCATTGTTAGAAACTTATTTAAGATAGCGGATTGATGAGTCTCATCATGCTGAGTGTTGGTAATGCAGCACTCTCAGAAGGAGCAGTTTTGTTCACAGACTGCCTTGGCGACAGGAAGGAAGTCTGGTGCTGTTTCTCTGACTTTCCATAAATCTCCTGATGGTGCATCAATGCGTTTTTCCTCCTTCCATCAACTTGGTTCATGAAATGGCACACTGCAGTCGCAATGGTGCATGTGTGTATAATATGACTCTCCATATTTCCATTATGTGTGGGTGTGTGTATGTGCAGGGGTGCCCAGCGGTCAGTGTTGATACGCTGCATATTTCCTCCGCTGGCAGAGAGAAAGAATATTCATATGATTGCTATTTTTGTTTTCTTGCCTTTTGCAAGAGAAAAAGGAAAAAGATGGAAAAACAGATACAGATGAAGGCAAGTCAGATGATCAAGAGATTGATCTTGTGTGTGTGTGTGTGTGTGTGTGTGTGTGTGTGTGTGTGTGTGTGTGTGTGTGTGTGTGTGTGTTTTCACATGCACATAGTCTGTCTAGTCTTTATCTCCGCAGTCAAACTTCTCCAGGCTGATGTCGGGAAAATTACTGTTTGAATAAACAGATGGCTTCTACTGGCTGGCTCATCATCAGGACAGCTGGCTGGTGCTGATGCCAGTCAAAACTCTGAAAGGGTTTTATTTTGTAGGGTTGCAACTAACCATGACTTTCAGTATTGAATAATCTGTTGATTATTTTCTTGATCAATTGATAAGGTGTTTTGTCAGAAAATGGTGAAAAATGTCCATCAGTGATTCTCAAAGCCCAATATGACGTCCTCAAATGTCTTATTTTTCCCACGACTTAAAGATATTCATTTTACTTCCATAGAGGAGTAAAGAAACATGAAAATATTCACATTTAGAAGATGAAATCAGAGAATTTTGACTTTTTTTCCGTAAAAAAAAAATGTACTCAAACCAGTTAATCGATTGTCAAAATAGTTGTCGATTAATTTAATAGCTGACATCTAAACAATTAAACCTAAAACTAGTGAATTTTTATTGAATGTTTGCTCTCAAGATCCTGAAACCCACAGTGACACTGAGTTTACTGGTCCATTACTGTACAAGTCAAGTCAAGGCAGTTTTACTCGTATAGCCCTGTAACACAAATTACAAATTGACCTCAGGGGGCTTTACAATCCGTCAGGATAAGACACCCTCTGTCTTTTACAGTACAACCCTCTCACTGGATGAGGAAATACTCCTCTGAAACAACCCTTTTAACAGGGAAAAAGTGTTAGAAACCTCAGGAAGAGCAACGGAGGAGCGATCCCCCTTCCAGGATGGACAGACTTGCAATAGATGTTGTGTGTACACAATAACAACATGACTTTAAACTGACAGACTAAGAATCCAACAAGACAAGAAGGTAGATTTGGGGTCTGTTTATTTACTTATAGTCTAATAACTGTTGAATAAGCACTTTCTGTTACAGCATGTAAACAAACCACAGACTGGAGATGAAACCACTTAAAAGATGGCTGAGCAGTAATTCCTATTTCCTGACATTTGTGTTTTTTTAAACAGAAATCACAGGTTTTATACTGCGATATTTACTGAAGATGACATACAGTACAGCCAACAGTAGCCTAAGTTAACTTTCAGGTGATCTCCCTCCAACCAGCTGTCACCTTATTTAAGTATTTGTAGTAGTAGTATTTTTATTCAGCCATCACACATAGTACAGTCAGTTTGAACAGTACAATCAGTACTAACAAGGTCAACAGTCTTTGTATTAAGTAGTGACTGAACAGGCACAGGCAGAAGCAAAATGCTTATACATATGCCTAGCTTATATTCTTATCAAATTAATTTACCCTCAAGAAATAAAAAAAAAAAAAAAAATTCAAAATCTTTCACACTTGTAACCCTCAGAAATAGTTTTGCAAACCATTCTTTTAAAACACAAAAGTGAATTACACATTTTTAATTTTATATTTGCATTATTCCATAATTTGACCCCAACAACAGTAATACATCTGTTAATAACTGTTTTAGTTTTTTGTACAGTAAACTTACCAATACCTCTCAGATCAAACTACCTTTAGCACACCATCTGGGAGTGACTTTGATTTGGCTCTTAACATTATTTGCATTAGCTTGTAATATACCAAATCATTAAAATTCATAGCATGGGAACTTATGAACAGTGGATCAGTGTGGTCACAGTAACCAGCCTTATTGATAATACATAGGGTTTGTTTTTGTAGTAAAATGATTGAATTTATAGTCGTTTTAAAAGTCGACCCCCACATGTCCACACAGTAAGAAATATAAGGGAGTAGAAGAGAACAATAAATTACATGCAAGGCCTTAAAACTTTATATATCCCTAGATTTATACAGGATAGCTTCTGAGTTTGAATTTTACCTTTTATATAGTCAATATGTTGTTTCCATGTTAGTTTATGATCAGTCACAACCCCTAGGAATCTTGTCTCAAAAACTCAATTTCAACATCACGATTCTTTAATTTAGTACCTCCATTAATTTCTTTTTGATTTCCAAAAACCATGAATTTAGGTTTCGTCATATTGTGCGACAATTTATCAACATCAAACCAAAGTGAAATGAGGACATATTGTATCAGATAACTCATTTTAGGGCGACAGGAATAAATAGAAACAGATCCCGACAAAAGTTCGGGCAGCACGCGGCGCTTCGTCGCTCGCGGACACTCCAGTCGAAAACAATGCAATCAAACTGATTTTGCTCACATCACATTCTGTTTGGAGGGTGTAATATGTAGGCTGCGCAATTCCCGATAAATTCCCTCTAGATTATTTTTTTTGGCAACTACCAACCTTAAGGTTCAAACTGCACCTGTAAAACCTGCATTAACCCAGTTAATGTCTGCTTGTGTTGCAGTGTGGACAGGATCCAGCAGCTGAGAAGAGAATACCAGCAGGCCAGGAGAGAAGGAATGGTGCCGCCTTATGAAGAGCTGGACCCTCGACGCAGAGGACATGAAAATGACGCACACAGGGTGAGTTCAGATATACATACTGTACACTCACATACAGACATACGGGTCACCTAAACAGCCTCCGAATCTCTTAATCCAAAGCGCTCTCTGTCCTTACATTTCTTCAGTCCATCCATCATCAGGTTATCTTTCCATGAGATAATATGTGCGTACATGTGTACTGATTGTGAGGTTTCTTCACCTGTCAGAATGATCACTGCTTTTATTGTGTTCGTCTTGTGATCAAGTCCTTTTAGCTGTCAGTCACAAGGTGTTCTCTGACGTGAATGTCTCCGGCAGGCATCGAGCTGATAGGACTGATGATACACGTACAAAAGAGATAAGTAAAGGTTCCTCTCACCTGTCATCCTGCAGGTAGTGTTTTTTAAATCACAGAATCATAATCAGGTCGTCACAGATCCACTCAGACTGGCTGAGTCATGCTGGAAGTAGATAAATATATATATATATTAAAAAAAAAAAAAATCCGTAATAGCAGGTGCATTTTTAATGTGCTAACAAGAAATCACCTCCCATGTTCGCACCAGGTGTCACCCTGCAATGACTTTGTTTGCTGCAAATGTAAGTACTGCTATTATAAATATGCTTCTGGGTATCACATCTTATTTTTTATAATTCTGACGGTTCCATTAGTTTGGCATATCTCACTGGCAATATGTCTCTTCTTCCTTGCTGCCCATGTTTTCTTTTGCTTTAGCTGTTCAGACATTATATCAGTACTAATGCTGACAGTATGTTTCTTTAAACCTAAAGGCTAGACTCCTTTTTATGGGTTACGTTATTAATGGAGCAGGTGCATAGCAAAACCAGCCAAATGTTAGCAGCTTAGCCTCAGGCTAGTGATTTATTCCAGGTTTTTAAGGCTCTGCCAAACCATTTGTACCACTGGTGACTTTTGCAGACACTGTTTATTTATACAACACTTTTATTTGTCATTTAACATTTAAACACAAGTAAAGGAACCCTCTGAAAGTGAGACGTCATGGAAAAGCTAGGATATTTATTAGTTATTGCATATTAAATCTCTGTAGGGATACACAGTAGTGCAGGCGACTTTAGGCTCCTTATTTGGACAAAGGACAACCTTTTACTGTTTTTCGCTTTTGGAAACCATCCGGTTAACAAAAACAAATCTCAGTCAGTGCTCTGTCAGGGACGCAGTAAAGGTATCATCGGGTACAGTCTGTCTTTTCAGATCCCACCCAGTGCTTGGTCTATTTAAGTCTTACTTCAGAATGTGTTACTGTAAAGCCAGGTGCCTCCTGAAACTCGCCTCTTCTTGTCACGCTGACATTTAAGCTTCCCTAGCTCTTTGAGTGGAAAAATAAAATCACTCTGCGCAAACCAAAATGAATATTCACAAGCTAAAATTAATCTGCTGTGGCAAATGAACAGGTTTATTGCAGAACATCCCAGTTTAACCACTGCACCATGATCCTTAGTCAGAGTCAGGGGCTTCACTTCTCTTTAACAGGATACCGTTAAACAGTCGCACAGCAGTTTGTGAAATAGTCATTTAATGTATTGATTTGTCTGCATAGACACAAATTTCCCATTTTTTGTGATGGTCAGCATGAAGTCAATGTGCATGTAACCCACATAAGTTACATGCATAAGGGAAGTATAAAGAGCGATGAACATAGGATGGAGGTCGGGGTGGATGGATGGGTCAAAAAACACCAGATTTTCGTCAAGGAGACAGCTGTTTTTGTCCTGTGTGAAGAGTGTCCAGAAGGGAACCAACAAACTGGTATCCCAGATCAGAGTTCGCAATTTTCAGGTTTCCTGTCTAGACACGACCAACTCAGCATTAATTTTTGTGTTGATTTATTTATCACATAACTTCCATACTTAAATTACACCATTTCCGGTGTTATTTTAACCCAAAGTGACATCTTTTCTTAAACCTAAGTAGTTTGTTGCCTAAATTAAACTAAGTCGACCTTTTCCTAAACCTAAGTAGTTTTGTTGCCTAAAACCAACCAAGTCAACCTTTTCTTAAACCTAACCAAGTAGTTTTGTTGCCTAAACATAACCTAGTCAACCTTAGCCTAAACCTAAGTAAGTAGTTTTGTTACCTAAACAACCAAGTCAACCTTTTTCTAAACCTAACTAAGTAGTTTTGTTGCCTAAACTTAACCAAGTCGACCTTTTCTTAAACCTAACTAAGTAGTTTTGTTGCCTAAATGTAACCAAGTTGACCTTTTTCCTAAACCTGTCGAAGTAGTTCTGTTGTCTAAACCTAACCAAGTTGACCTTTTCTTAAACTTAAGTAGATTTGTTGCCTAAACCTAAACAAGTCGACCTTTTCTTAAACCTATCTAAGTAGTTTTGTTGCCTAAACGTAACCAAGTCGACCTTTTCTTAAACTTAAGTAGATTTGTTGCCGAAACCTAATCAAGTCAACCTTTTCTTAAACCTAAGTAGTTTTGTTGCCTAAACCTACCCATGTTGACCTTTTCCTAAACCTAAGTATTTTTATTTTAAGACTGGTTTTATTTTAAGTTCTTTTTTAAGACTGTAGTGGAAATTGATATGTGTCGTGTTGCTGGACATTTGTAGGAAAATACGGCAAAAATATGTTGTTGAAAATCACGTCATGGGGAAACGAATCTAAATTAATGTCTATGTACACAAATCAAATGGATTCAGTTTTTGTGACTATTTCACCAACTGCCTTGTGACTATGTTGCATTAAACCTCATCAGGAAATACAAAAACCAAAAAAAAAAAAATCAGCATTTGTGTTCTTGGTCCACACATCAGCAAGCAAGTGGTTTCGCATGCTGAGGAGGAGACCCAACGTTAGAACTGGGCTTTGTGTGTTTCATGAATGTGCATTACTAAGAGGAGTTACAGTACACCAGGCCTCGAGTCCTGAGTGTTGCATGAAAACATTGTGTGCTTGTACATCAGGAAGTACAGTTACTACAGTAGAAGTCGGTGCTGCCTAACAGAAAAGTGACTCTGGTTCACTTCAGCTCTCATGGGGCCTCAGTCCTCTTTCTGTTCACACTATAGTTTCTCTGGAGCTCAGACCCACATTGTGTTTTTTTTACTTGGGCGCGGCACTTGCCGTGTTGTCTTAATGATATAGACCTGTACACATCACGGATCAACTACAGTCCATTACACCACGAGTTGATAGTAAGTTTACTGCATCCCAAACACATTTTCTATTAACGATACCTACAGTTCCTGTGTTACTGTAGAAAAATGAGTGCCACTGCTTTTCAGAATTTTGGCGTCGGCTTGGTACAGAAGAAGTCTATTCTTGTAACATCCCTAAAGCAAACCTGGAGCGCTTTGTGTTCACAATGCACAGGTTAAGCAAACCACAGTCTGGACTTGAAGTAAACCGTACTGAGATCACCTCCCGAGGAGGTCTGAGTATGGTTAACTTCAGAGGGGTGTGACTTCTGTTGTGTTCACATATGCGCAAAAAAAATGCTGACTGGACATTTTATAGACCAAAAGTTAATCACAAAAATAATTACTGGATTAGTAATGAAAATAAACATACCATATTTTTCGCACTATAAGGCACACTTAAAATCCTTTAATTTTCTCAAAAATCAACAGTGCGCCTTATAATCCGGCGTGTCTTATGTATCAATTCTGGTTGTGCTTACTGACCTCAAACCAGTTTTATGTACTGGGCGCTCAAAAATCTGTCAAAATGTATTGTTATGACTTTGGTAAACTACGAAGCCACACTGCTGAATGGATTGGAGCATTACGGCACTCACCGACACTGTCAAAACGAAAGTGAAGAAAACTAATTCGGAGCTTGCCATCTTTCCGGGTGGATTAACTAAAGAACTCCAACTGCTAGATATTGGTGTCAACGAGTTGTTCAAAGTTAAATTGCGAGCTGCGTGGGAGAGTTGGATGACAGAAGGCGAACACACATTCACCAAGACAGGGAGGCAACGCCGGGCGAGTTTCTCCACTATCTGCCAATGGATCGTGGATGCCTGGGCCAAGGTATCAGCGTCAAGTGTCGTCCGAGCTTTCACAAAGGCCGGAATCATCACTGAAAAGCTAAGTAACAGCAATGAGACTGACTCGGATAATGACGAGAGCGCCTTATGTATGAAAATAGTACATGTTCATTGATAGTGCGCCTTATAATCCGGTGCGCCTTATAGTGCGAAAAATACGGTAAGTTGCAGCCCTACTCAGCAGTTTATTTTAAATTAATTCTGGGGTGGACAGAAATAGTGCGAGTATGAGGTTTATGTAACAAAATACAGAAATCAACATTGACTGACTCAGATGTGTTTATCCAAAGTTTACCTGGCCCACTTTAATTCAAATCTTAAAGTCATTTGGTTTGTGACCAGCCAGGGGCAATCTTCTTCCTCCCTGCGATCGATAGCCACACATTACACCGTTCTCTGCCTCCAAATGAGAAAACTTTGTTGTTGTTTATAAAGCTGAGAGGGAGAGCAATTAGCATGCTTCAGAGGTGGAAATTAAGTTTGAAGTTTGAAACTTAAAAAAGGAAAAAGGGAAAAAAAAATCAAAAGAAAAGCAGAGCAGTAGCAGTTGCCACAGTGCCTAACAAGCCCTTCTCATTAAGGATGATGCATTTATTAATTGAAGCAGAGGCGATTATTTACCTGACTGGCTTTCTCTGCAGAGTGGAGAGAGAGAAGTAATGTTATGGAGGTGAGCCGACAGCAAACTAATTCAATTTCACTTTTATTGGTTTGTTTGTTTCTCCTTAAGACATTTTTATTTTTTTGTATAGGATTTGCTGAATGACTATGAAAAGTAAAAGCAATGGGAATTTAAGTGTAGAGAGAGAGGGTTTCTCATGCAACGCTGCCACAGTATACTGAGTGTGTTTTCTCCCCCCACGGCTCCATTACCATCTCATTGATTCATGGTTATGGGTTAGCTGTCCCTGCTAGCAAAATTATGTTTGCCTAAAAACAATTATCAAACAACAAAAGCCACACCACAAGTTTGTTTCCAAGTGAGTGCATCGTGTGCTTGTGGGTGGGTGTGTGTATTTTGGTAGACAACAACAGACTTTCTCCCTAAGGAGAGGGGAACTAAATCAACAGGGCGCTGTTATCACATTCACACACACACACACACACAACACACATTCACATACAATCCTACACAGAGGGTATGGAAGCCAATTGTTATAGTGGGTGGTGTGACACAGCCTTTATTATGGCATTTAATTAGAATGAAAAGCTTTCATCTAATTTTTCTTGTACTTCTGGCTTAAACATGTGTGTTCATTTACAGTAAGGCATTGAATTACTAGTGGCAGTAGTGTAGCGTGATGCTGAACACACTGAGGTATTAGTGCTGCTGTCTGACTTTTTAACTTGTATTTATAAGATAAGATAAGACAAGATCAGATGAGATAAGATAGTACTGTATTGATCCCCAGGGGAGAAATTTGGGTGTTACAGCAGCACTGATATAAAATAGCAAGTAGTACAGTGTAAAAAGTAAGAAGAGGTCCATCCATCCAGCGTCAACCGCTTATCCCGTTAGGGGTCGGGGGGGAGGCTGGAGCCGATCCCAGCTGGCATCAGGCGACGGCGGGGTACATCCTGGACAGGTCGCCAGTCCGTGGCAGGGCACATAGAGACAGACAACCATTCATGCTCACATTCACACCTACAGGATATTTAGAGTCATCAATTAACCTAGAGGACCCAGAAAAAAAACATGCTAATGGGGAGAACGTGTAAACTCCACACAGAAGATCCCCAAGCTGGATTCGAAGTTGTGACCCTGTTGCTGTGAGGTGACAGTGCTAACCAGTGCGCCGCCGTGCAGTCCCGAAAGTCAAATGCAAGTCCCAATAATATTCACCAAAAAGAAAGAGTCCAGGTGTTCAGCAATAAACAACAGATAGAAATTCAGTTTGCGCAGCTCAGTTATTTCCCCCAACATGTAAACCCTATTTCCATACGAATCAATACAGGATCTCTGAAAAAGTAAATACACCCATCACCTGTGGTGCTGTTGTGATTAACTTTAGGACCACACAGCCGTCTTTGTGCACACACTTTTTAAATAATATACTTTTTCATCCAAGTTTGGTGTTCACTGTATTTCAAGCAGAATGCTACAAGTAGAAACGCACCAGTAAAATGTCCCGGTTTTGTCGGCTTGTACTTGCTGCCATCATAGACTAAGATTTCTGCTCTTTACCAGAAATCAGCAAGAGTCATTCATTTGTATAGTGTTGACGAAACACTCACAAGCTGCTAATTTTATTCATCTGTGTTAGCTGTAAATGTATTCTTGCCTTTGGTAGCTTTCACACTCTGTCCAAAGAAGTTGGACAGAGTGTGCAGCTTTGTGTCCATGGAGCCAAAGGCTTGGACAGACTTAAATACTCATTCAGACTATTAATCTCCATTCTGTCTCTGTCATTTTGTCCATTGCTCATAGAGCACCTGACAGTAGTTGAGCACATATTTGAGTGAGAAGAGCCTTTTAGCCTCTGAGTCCCAGTTTAATGTTCACTAAGTGTCCGCAGACCATGAAGCTCATGTTTGTGTTTCTTCGGTATTCTTGCGTTTGAGCCAGTCATTACAAATATTCCACGTGAGTGAAATGGCTGTAACGCAAGAATTTACTGTATATGCTAATTATGACAATTTCACACAGATGTCAGATAGGATTAAATGATGAAGTGATGACATTTTGGACAGACATGAATGTTAACTGCAACTTGACTGGTTGGCAGAAGCATACAACCACGAGGTGGTAATTGTAGTTTGAGAATAGTTTTAGCCAACCTGATGGGCTAATTTATTATCAGTTATTGTTCCAGATCAGCGGCCTCCTCTTCCCTTAGGTTTTCTTGACTGCGTAGCATTTCACATCTGCACCTCTACTATAACACACACATACACAAATATCAGTTTGTTTGTTTTTATCTTACAAATCCAATGTCACTGAAAGAAAGGTGTTGCTATTTACTTCCTGAAATGCCTGTAAAATGTGTGTCTCGTGTGTTTCCCATTTTGAAACTGAGAAATGATGTGTGCTGCGTCTGCGTCTTTATCCTGAAATTCAGAGCTCATTCAGCCCTCCTCTCATGATGACCGTCCTCGTCACAGCTGCTGAGTCAGGTGGTTCACTTGTTTTGCCGTATTGACTATGTCTCCATTGGTAAATGGCTTTCAACAAAAGAGGCCTCTGCTGTAGCTTTATTCCTCTATGTGGCTGTGGTAACTGTTAGGACTTCAGTGTTGGCTTCAGCTTACTAACTTTGCCAAAGTGCAAATAGGGAAGTGAACTGAATTGTGGGTGGTTTGTGGTGTGATGGGTTTCAACTTGACTTTTTTTGGTAGAGCAGCAGTTTGGAGACAAATAAGGCAGATCAGTCTTTAATCATGGTTGGTTCGCTTGTTAATCTTGGCTGTGTGTGTTTCTCTGCTGCTCCACGGCAGCTTCAGGATTGTATTTCCATCGAGCCATCAGGACGCACTGATCCGATCATCAAACCGTGTTGTTCATCCAGACCTGAATGGTGAATATGAATAACTTACCTTTTTGACTGTACATACCTACAGTATGTAATGTGCCAATTTATGTTTGCTGTCTTGTAAGTTAATTATTTAACAATTACAAGTATTAGGGCTGAACAATTTTGGAAACATATCTAGTTGTGATTAATTTGACAAATATTTAAAGTGATTTGCAATATTAGACAGAATGATTACATTGTTCTTTGCATTTTCATTGGAAAACATATGTCAAGTGTGTGGATTACGATGTGTAGGGCAGGACTTCTCCGCAGCTTGGCAATATTTCATTTTAAATACTATTTTGATTCACATTTTGCCTTTAACAAATGTTGCAGTAGGCCATATTGTGATTTTGATCAAATTAGATTTTGATTTAATAGTTCAGCCATCAAGTATGATGGAGTCCAAATGTTAGGAAATAATTTATTACACGTGTAAAATACACCAATAGAAAATGAAGAATGTACCTAGATTGTTAAAAACATGTATGGGGTAATTAGTGTATGATAATACTGAATATTTATTACTGTAACTTGATCCAAATAACACTGCATCGACTTGCCCGACTCCACTCTGTGTCGCTTGGTGCTAAATCCTCAAAACCAAACATCTGTGTATTGGCAAGAATCTGGCAACCCAATACGTATCATAATACAGGGGTTACAAATCAATATATTGCGATATATTGCGATACTGTAAGCAACGCGATATACCGTTTTTTTAATCTAATTTCAGGAAAATATCATACATAGTATAAAGAACCCACCGCCATATGCATAAAATCTGAGTAAAATAAGCTGACTTTTTTATGCAGTCATAACAGAGGGATCTGCATTCATCACAGTCCCTGTTACATCCACCCATCCACTTTGAGAGGACACGGACACTGACTGGGTTCATCTCTTTGTAAATCAATTAAAGTATTGACTGAGTTCATCTTTGCATGCAAACTATTAATTAAATATTGAGTTTTTATGAGTTTTTGAGGATCGATACAGTATCACAAAACATCACAATATTTGATGTTTTCTATATTTTCCTACAGCCCTAATTATTAGCAGGACAGGACTCTTATGAAGTAAATTATAATTATACTGGATGACATCATGTAATGCATGAATTTCTATAATACGGCACATCTGTGTTGTCAGTAAACTGAAGAATGAAGTCTGCTTGAAATTGGATTAATTGGATTGTTGACTATTTATTTATTTCATCCATCCAATCCATCTGTTTTTTTTTTTTTTTTTTTGTTTCCACTATTACAATTCAGCATTGGGGGGGCCTGGAGCATATCCCAGCATGCCTCGAGCGAGTGGGGGGTGTAGTGTAGCCATGAGTACATTCACTCTTATATTCTCACCTACAGGGGCTTTCCATTGGCTCTAATCTGTATGGCGTTGGACTGTGGGGAAAACCTCCCACACACAAACAGGGAGGACATGCAAACGTCTCAGAACTGGGATTTGCGGGCTTGGAAAAATAAAACTTCACAGTCTGAATTGTTTCCCCATCCACCGATACTGGTTGTGACTGTGCGTGTGGCTAGCCAGCTGTTCCCTGTAGTCCTTTAGGTTTTTTCCAGTCAATATAAAGTTCCCTCCATCTAATGAAGCTTTGAAATCAGCCTGAACAGTTTCCAACCAGACAGTCAGAAGGTTTTTATTTACTAATTTGATATTCCTTTTATCCGCTCACATGCACGCATGAAGGAATAAGTTTAGAGCCTGGAAATAAGTCGAGTCCCTCAATGCTGCAGTTTGAGTGATAATTAACTAACTACTGTCATTCTGATGTAAAACACCATCTTCAACATGGTATAAATCATCCTTTAAAGAGGTCCAGTTAGAGAAAGGTCTGGAAGATCATAATGTCTAACTATTTAGTGTGATATATATTTATGTAGCCTAGTAGTTGTATTAACATCTGCATGTAATCAACACTGACTGTCAAATCAAATGAATTTAGTGCAATTCAAAAACTTTTTGACAATATTTATTGTCACGTAACAGAGAACTGAACATGTATGTATGACTGCAGATATGTATAATGTCCTCTCATTAACTTAATAAAAGTAGGGCTGTATTTCAAAATAAGAGAAAATAATTGTGATTGTTATTGATAGAGAAGTTAGTCACGACACCATCTTTCATTCTCCCTCTCGTTTTATGGGCTACACCCAAAACATGTAATTGTATTTTCAGTAGCAGCCCTTTTTTCTCTGCTTTCGACTGAAGATAATCACGTGCAGGCAACATTTAAAAGCAGGGGGTCGCTATTGCCTTCAACACGTTTGGGGAAACATCTGGAATAAATTCAGTTTGGTTGTTATTGGCAGTGAAGATCAAAAATGGCAAAACGCTCCTGGACATAAAACTGGCAGGATTGCTCATCTGTGCTGCCTCCAAATGTTGCTCATGCACATTTATAAGAGGATCTTGTATCATATCCTGTTGATCAAGACTGAATTCCCTGTTCTGTCAGAACTATGTCCGGTCCTGTAGACCGTTTGTGTGTCTGCCTCTGTGTTTTTATGTGTATTCATTTTATAGAGTGTGTGTGTGTGTGTGTGTGTGTGTGTGTGTGTGTTGCTGGAATGTTTCTTTGTCTTTTGGTTCAAGGTCCCAGTCCTCTGAACTGGGTCCAGTATTCTCTCTAACCTTGCCACTGCTACCACCCAGAGACTGGCGAACCATTGTCTGATTCACAATAGGAAAAACCCAGGATATTATTCCCAGAACCCTCCTTATTTTTATTTCTTACATTTTTTTCCCCATTTTTAACTCATTACTGTAAAATTTCTTCCCTTTTCTCACTTTCATCCAGTTGTCTGACATCTTCATCATAGATTTGTTGGTAATTTAGTCACCTTACATATTAATAATTATCCTGTTTAACAGTTAATCAATGATAAGAATTATGACCAATTAAATTAAACAGTAATTTTAAAAAGTTTGTTGCATGGTAAAAGAAAAATAGGCTATAAAATGAGGAGACATCGGTGTCTGTTACGTTAGTCAGGGCAACGCCATGATGTTGATCCTGGCCTGTTCAGTTAGTACGTATGAGGAGCTCAGTTATATGCTCCGGTGCCAGGTCATTCAGACTTATATGTGATTAAAAGCACTTTAAAAGGAATTCTTACAGAGACTGAGAGACGATGTAGTGAAGCCAACATTGGTGTAACGTGAGAGAAACACTTTGTTTTGGTCAGTAGTCCTGAACAATTTGGACCTGTTCTGTTGATTGATTGGTTAAATAGGTGTACAATGAATTACAGTAATGGATACAGGATGATAATGGCCCAGAGGCAGAGATAGACATACAACCCAACAATGAGGTTCTTGAAGTGAAAATCCCATTCATATTCTGAACTGATATCATAGCCATCCAAGGTAGACTAACCACGAGCTGTGAGATTGTGAAATGATGTTTTTGCTCCAAATCAAATGTTTTATGGTCACTATTCATCTGTTTGGCTTGGCCCATGCTTAACAAACCCCATTAACCCCACAGCATGTCGACATGTTGCTATTTCTGAATAAAAACAAGTAGACAAGCAGTCCACTCTTATGAGAAAAAAAAACGTTGTATTGGTAATTTTTTTCAGTGAATCACAGACATTCATCCATTTTAATCTTGTTTGGTAACGGTTAAATTTGCATCCCTAGCTTCAACAATTGTGTGTATTCCCTGTATAATGGGAAACAATTCCCACAACTTCCCTTTTAATGACCTTGACACCATTTTTGAAAAACACCGCCTCAGACAAAGTTTAAAAAGGTCACAGATACTGTACTGGGTGACACAGTGTTGACCTGGGCAAGGATAGAACGCCTTTTCACAATGATAACACAATTTAGTACCATGATCTGTGTGTATGTGGGTACATTAGTCATGAGTATCACCCACTGAGACCCATGACTAACAATGAACACAGTTTTTCCATCGTGTGGAAGCAGAATAAAACAACTCTATGTGGAGTGCAGGGTGAATCAAGGTGAGGGCTCTGATTCGTTCGTCACACAGAGACAAGAGTTGTATCCTGTAAAATACCTTTTGTATTATTACATGATGAGTCTCTGTTTCACAAAGGATCATTCCTGCCATCAGCAAGCAAGCTTACATCCATACCCTGCGCATATACTGTACAGTGTAATTGGTATATGATGCAAATTTGAGAACAGTGGCAATTTTTAAGCACATTGGATTTTACCGGTGGTGATCAAGCGATGTTTTTACACTGAAGTCTGTCACCTGGCCTCAGGCCAACCCAGCATGTGTTTAATTTACTGAAGACCAAACTTCAGATACAAATACCACAAACAACCAAAATCTGAAAAAGGCTTCAGTACAGGATCAGTGAAGCATCACAGACTGTTGTGTCGTCTGATATCTGTGGGTTGTAGACCTCAACCAGATGTTGACTACAAGGGATCTACGTTTATTAAGTGCCTGAAATATTTAAGTTTCCTTGTTTTGACATATAAAAAAGGCTTCTTGCATTTTTGGTTGAAGCCGACAAGTATTTTCAGAAATTCTTAGTCATTTTGTTGGCTAATCGTTCCATTGATTTAATTTACAGATTTGTAAAACTGAGTTTCTCACACAAAAGCATGACTTTAAATCTTGTGTTTAAAAGAGACTTGCTCATAAACTTCATGGAACTAGCATGAAAAAAGCATTAAAAATGTCTAATGGACTAAATAAATCTTAGTCGACCAATACTGAAATGACCGATTAGTTGACTAGGCAGCCCCAGTTCACCCCATAGACTGTATCCAAAGATGGACGACATGTCAGCTCCCCAAGAGTGAAGCCAAAACATCTTGATGGCCCCCTGGTGGCTGGCAGCAGTATAGGTCATAAATCCCGCCCTCTCCATGTTAGCAGATGGGACATGGGTCAAACTAAAAAGTCCAACTTCACGTCAAATTTTTCCCAAAGACGGTTTCTGTCAATTTAGGTAGTTCTTATCACGCTGGTGTATTTTTAAGTGTTCATTTCTCTGATAGATTTGTTTTTGGTTAATTATTTGATGCTATTAAAAGGAATGAGACGTCATGATTGACAGCTACTCTCAGTGAAGTGGTCGAGCAGTTAGATCAGGGGTGTCAAACTCATTTTAGTTCAGGGGCGACATACAGTCCAGTTTGATGTCCAGTGGGACAGTAAAACCACTGCATAATAACCTATAAATAACAACACCTCCAAATGTCCCCTTCCTGTTTGTGTAAAGAAGCGCAAGTACATTCTGAAAATGATCACAATTACTGAAAAATCCAGCTCAAAGTACAAATAGAGTGCAAATAAAGTGCACTTAACTGCAAAATTCGAATATTCTGACTCAAAAAGTCAGAAATTCAACTTAATATCTTATAACTTTGGCCTACTATGTCAAAATTCGGACATTATTTACTTAAAATATGCACTTAATTCCCATAAAAAGTCATAAATGTGACAAAATTTTTCAAAATCAAGCCTTGAAAAATGAAAATCTCAGTTTTCACATTGAATACACATAGCTTTGACTTTGACTCCCCGAGTTTAAGTCAAAAGTTTAACTTAATTCTCTTAATTTTGACTTTCTAATATAAGTAATAATAATTTTGAATTAATATCTCATCATTTTGGCTTTCTGTGTCAAAATTCTGACTTATTTTAACTTAAATTTGGACGATTCCCTTTAAAAGTCATGAATGTGACAAAGAATTTCATAATTGAGCCTTGAAAAATTAATGTCTCTGCAGTTTTTACACTTTGCAGAGTCATCTAGTGGGCCAGATTGGACCCTTTGGAGGGCCGGTTCTGGCCCTCGGGCCATATGTTTGACACCCTTCAGTTAGAGGTTCGGGAATTGTTTTAGAGAGGAGACTAACTTTGCATATACGTCACAAGTCTGTGTAATAGAACAGATATTATGGTTAGTCGTCGTGTCTTTCTTGCCAAACCGTTTTGTTAACGCAGCAGCTAGGTGGCTCACATTAACAAGCCGTGGCTGTGATTGGCTCAGGTGGGTATGTGGGAGGGACCTCGATACCTCAGCTCCAGCCCCCTGATTATTACTTCGCAGACTCTAGCTTCAAACGATGTCAAAATCTCAAGATGGCTACTCCTCCATGACATTTTTGCTTCACTTCTGTACAGTGGCAGGAAGTGGCGATGTGTTGTCCATCTTTATGTCCAGTCTTTGTTCAGCCCTTTAAAGCCTTGTGCTGCCACCATAACAGAAAATGTATGTATTTGAAGGTAATAGAGTGTTCAGTGTTTTAGTCCTTACAAATATGCCATAAACCTGTAAAATGAGACATTGTCTCCGTACCATGGAGTCGTGCTTGGCCAGATTTTGCATTTGTCTTTTAATAGCCGTGTTGGGGCAAACAAACCCCCTTTACCAACGCTCTCTCTTTTACACACAGCACACAGAAGCCTTTCCTTCGTGACCTCTAAACTGTCCATGTGATCTCAGCCATTATAAACTAGAACTAGCCGTGCTACCTTGGGTGTTTTATAGGAGGACAGGCAGGGAATCGAACCCCGTCTCTCTGTAAGTAGAAAGGGACAGCAGTAAACCTTGTAGCTGAGTGTGCCTCTTTGTTATAACAGACGGGGTTAAGAGAGCTGTTTGTGCTCTGCATAAAAACTGTTTTTCAACTCACTCACCCCTCTCTCTCTCTCTCTCTCTCTCTCTCTCTCTCTCTCTCTCTCTCTCTCTCTCTCTCTCTCTCTCTCTCTCTCTCTCTCTTTGGTTCATGTTCTTTCAGCATTTTGTCTCTCTAAACCTGTTTCCCCATTCTCCCTCTCCAATAATAGCATCATTATTTTTCTATTAAGTATGACATTGGGGAATAAAATGCTGTTGTTGTTTGGTTGAGATGATTGATTGGTCCATCCATTTATACATACTATATCCTGCTGTCGTGGAGTTCAAGCACTTAGAGAGGAAGAGGATGGGGGAAAAAAACATATGCTCATCACACATGTAATAGCATGTAGTCTGAGCAAGTGCAATGAGAAAAGCAGAACTTCAGGAATAAATAGAGAGAAGGAGAAAAAAATGAAGAGTTTTGTTCTTCAGCATGTTGACTGTGCCAAGTAAGGCCATATTTCTACAGTCTTCATTATTAATGAACACTGGGTGACCATAAATCCACTGGAATATCACCCAGACTGCATTTCTAATCTGATGATTTGAGGGGATATATTTCAAACGGGCCTAATATTGTAGTTTTCTGCTCAATCAGCACATACTCACTCCTATACACCCACAATCACATGTAAGCACACAGATAACAAAGCACAAATTCAAACATGGACAGAGGCACATACTGTATACAGAGCAGGGCTATCAAAGTTAACACAATGATAATGTGTTCATGCAAATTTGCTATTTCCGTAATGCATCACCGCAACTTCCAAATTTTACCTTGTTGCGGGCTCAGTTTTTAAGCTAGAGTGAAGATGCTGACAAAACCTAAGTAATTAATTTGTACCAACCAGATCATACTAGACTATACTTGTCAAGAAGGAGGCTAAATAACGCTGCAAACTTAAGCTAAATTTTGGTGAGTTTTCAGAGGGGTCCCTTGACCTCTGACCTCAAGATATGTGAATGTAAATGGGTTCTCTGGGTACCTACCAGTCTTCCCTTTACAGACATGCCAATGTTATGATAATCACATGCAGTCTGGATCAAGTCATAGTCAAGTCAGCACTCTGACACACTGACAGCTGTTGTTTTCTGTTTGGCTGCAGTTTGACATGTTATGATTTGAGCAGATTTGTATGTTAAATGTAGTACCTGGACTATCTTTGGCATTGTTTTTTGTTGTTTATTGATTTCAAATAATAAATATATACATATATTTGCATAAAGCGGCATATTTGCGCACTCCCATGTTGAGTATTAAATACTTGACGAATCTCTCAACTATGATTAACTATGAACAATCATTTGATTAATCCTGATTACGTATGTTAATTGATTGATAGCCCTAATAGCTATTCATGGTAGCAGTCTCAGCCAGCCAACACACCAACACATGAAGTACGTGGACACACTTAAAACACACATTGCATATTTGCACACAAACGTAGGCTGGCAAGTTCAAGCGCTAAACCTCAGATTTTCTCATGGAAAAACACATTAGTGCTGTTAGAACCCATTCCTCCGACCATATTCTCTCTGTTTCCCTCTAACGCAGCCTCAGTGTAATGAACTTATATTTAACTAGCGGCTCAATTGCATGAGAGAGTTTTCAGCTGAGAGGACTTTCCTTTCGTTAAGCGTTCCTGCAGAAAAGGCCCTCTATTTACTTTGCTGGCATATTCGACTGAGAATTAAATCACAGTGTAAATTTTACCCATTGCTCAAATTGGATAAGGTTTAGTGTTTGGCACTGTTTTCGGGAGAAAATTTATCATCTGACAAATCAGCTTTATTCCAGAAACAGCAGGGTAAAGCCTGCACTCACTTTTTGGCTTCAGTGAATACAATAAAGGCTGATGCCAGTCTGTGGCGCAGACAGAGATGCACACGTTAGCATTCAAACACATGATCACGCACACACGTGTACATAGTCATGCATCTGCAGACAGATACATACTTTGCAGTCAGACGGTGGTGTTTTCCTGTGCGATCATGGGGTTGAGCTCGACACTGTTTCTCCCTGTGTCCTTATAAGGACAAGTAGAGCGTTGGAAATGTGCTGAATCTAATGGAACAGAAAGGAAACTGGGCTCACACTGACGGTCCAGAACAACTGGGAGACGGAGGGGAGGAGGGATAAAGACAAGAGGGAATAGCAAAGGAGAGGGGGAAGCAATTAGACCACAGATATTCTGTATTTGACAAGCTTTCTTTTTTAGTGTGCATTTTTGGAGCAACGATGTGTTGTCTATAAATAAAGTTCCTTCAAGTGAAAATGTTCTGCACAGTATGAACGTCAGGGAAGGACTCATTCACTGTGAATATTCCTAAACATCCCTCCATATCGGTTATTTATATGTACATGCAGTATATATACTTTATTGTATCAGTACGTTTCCTTTGTTATTTAAACATCTTGACACATTTTTGGATGTGGATAACACGACACATACATAAGCAAACAACAAAAAACAAAAAATTATTATAAACAAAATTAATAAAATAGAAAACAGACCAAACAGTGGTCCCCACCCTTTGTGTCTTTTACCTCTTACACCATCACACACCCGGCATGTGCTTTGTCAGAGCGTTTACTGTTGCTGCAGATGGGTTTACATTATAGTTAATGGAACGCCCGGTGCGTCTCATACAGGCGCTAAAGGGTGTCATGTGCAGCGATACCAAACGCCAATGAACATGACAGAGCGTCAGTATTTAAGATAAGATAAGATAAGATGAACCTTTATTAATCCCCGGAGGGAATACCCTGGGAATGCAGATGGGCTGGGTTGGGCTTAAATTTACTTTAAAGAGAAATGTGACGACATGGTGAACAAGGGACACAAATGAACATTTGTAACATGAAAGTGAACCTTAATACAGGGGGCCCATCCACCTCCCCTCCTGCTTCACCTGGTGTGTGTCTTTCCACTCTTTATACTCTGTCACCACACTCCCGGAGCGCTGTCTTGGAGCGTTTGACATTGCTGCGGATGGGTTTACATTGTAGTTAATAGAAAGCCTGATATGTCTGATACCTGCGAATGATAGCAGGCTCATTATTGTCTTTACTAGCTTTCTTTACCTCCCTACTTCCCTCTTTCATCTACACCCCTCTGCTCTATCTATGTGTGTGTGTGTGTGTGTGTGTGTGTGTGTGTGTGTGTGTGTGTGTTGAAGTATGCGAGCACGCCCAGCAGCAGGTCAGGAGGTTGTAATCCCCAAGTCAGACAAGATGGGATCAGTGCCGACTCAGTGGACCCAGACACATAGCTGCGTCTCCGGAGACACTCTCAGACACACACTACAGATATGATATACATCCTCTCACTGTCTCAGTCAATAATGAAGATACGCTCATGCTCGGACATTTATTGTTCCTCTGTCTCCCCTACATTTTCTTTCTGTCTCTTTTCAGTCCCCTTGGACCGCTGCACCATTGAGCTAAACTGTCTCTCTCTCTCTCTCTCTCTCTCTCTCTCTCTCTCTCTCTCTCACACACACACACACACACACACACACACTGAGTCATGAGGTAATCTTCAGTCAGGTTCAGTGGTTACGACTTGACTGGAGCAATTAAGACCTGACTCATCGTCAAAGATTTGGAGCCATTAACGGTTAAATCATTCACACCGACTGACCCAGTAAGATAGCATGTGTGTGTGTGGGAGTGTGCATTAATGTGTGTGGATGTGTGTGCGTGTCTGGGTGTGCACTGGTGTGTGCTGGAGTGGGGCGGTGTAATGGCACATGTAGCATCTGAGAAAATGCAGAGAAATCTCAAAAGTGATTCCAGTTTGAAGAATACTCAGAAGCCTGTGAAAGAGGCTCCCAGAAGAGGATTATATTGTGTGTGTGTGTGTGTGTGGGTGTGGGTGTGTGTGTGTGTGTGTGTGTGTGTGTGTGTGTGTGTGTGTGTGTGTAGTGAGGAGTTAACTTCAGGCTCATATGAAAGCAGCTAGAGCCGCTGCAGAACATCAAGCCAAATGCATAACCATTTTGAGTCAGACTGGTCCAAGCCAAGTCACACAGCCTCCATTTGATTTGGCTGGAGAATAGTGGAAGCAAACCTGGTGCTGATAGAGATCCACTTACACACACACACACACACACACACAAGCAAGTATGAATACCTAAAACAACATAAACATGACCTACAGGGAGCATACTTCTGTCACACACTGCAACCATAAGACTCACCGCACTGATGGAATTGCAGCGGCCCTTTACGAACATTTGATCCAGAAAAACACTGGAGCTCACATCAAACAGTCCGCCATGTTGTTCTCCCACTAAAGTATTGAAGATCTAACCGCAGACTTCTGCTCCATTTTTAGGATCAGAAATAGATGTTTATCTTAAAAGGAAGAAATGTCTGACTCTGTTGAAATAATGAAAATGTATCTTCATGTGGAAAGACAGAGGTTTTTATCGTTGCATGAGGCTTTATTTAGACTTTTCCACCGTTTTGATTTAAAATACATGCAACGTGTGTCGAGTAACTGCCACGACTAGGGCTGCAACTAGTGACTCAAGCTGTGGTAACATCATCATAATGCTCAAATGTTTTGTGGCTCCAGACAGATTTTTAATTTTTATTTTTTTGGCCTAAAATGGCTCTTTTGATAGTTAAGATTGCTGATCCCTGTACTATCCCAATGAAACCAACATCCAAAAACACCAACCTGAGGTCCCTGGAATAGAGGAGAAACTGTGCTCATGTCTTTTCTCTGAACTAAGATCAAATCGAGGCTAAAAATATAAACAAAAGAAAAATTGTTTCAGTATCGCAAAAAGCGTTTGATGACTGTTTTTGCTATATTTAGATAATGATGCAATGAATAGTATAGCATCTGAATGTATTTGTTGAATAAATAATGTCTGTAAAATATCTGCCCACCATAATCCCCCCTAAACGTTATACCCACTGTCAATCCCTTGTACAAGGTGCTCATCACTGCCCATAATTGTGTGACCTCTGGATTAGCTTTGCGACCTTTAGGTGGATCAGACAGAGACAGAATACACGGGATCATCTGAGAGGAAAGACGGGATGAAGGGAAGATGAGACGGGATTTAATTTGAGGGAATGAGACCACAATCGGAGAGAGCAGGAGGTAGAATCCATGAAGAGGGAGGGGAAACATACAGGAGTAATGTCGGCAAATGAGGGAACTGTTGAGGCTCAGAGATGGACAGAGCAGTTAAAAGGAAACAGAGAGAATGAGGTGATGAAGGAGATGAAATCATGAAAGAAATATGGAGGGGGTGAAGTGGAAAGCATGAGCGATGCAGATGGATGGATGGATGGAGGGAGGGAGAAACAGCCTGAAAAGGGAGAGTTATGCATTGGGTCATTATTGAGGAATGTTAATATGATTAGTGAATGACTCTGACCTCTGTCTGGAGCTGGTGCCTGGCTGGTCTGATGACCGCTGCTTTTCTGACACACACACAATAGAATAAGAAAGGACGAAAACATACATCAGACACATAACAGAACAGACACACAATTATGAACGCATGCTTTCACATTATCTCATAAGTACGGGAGCATGTCTGAATGTCTAAAAACACACACACAGAGAGACATACACAGACTCCCATGTGTGATTTGTGTTTTCTCTCCGCCAGCAGGGCAGAATGAGTCAACATGTCATGACTTATTATCTGTTTTTAACATGCATGATTCCCTACCGTCTGGCCTCATGAAGCTCGGGTCAACGTGGGCTCATGAATCTGTGGTTGTTGGGTCCCCACATGACTGCTGCAGTAATTAGTTTGTCCCAGGGTGAGAGACAACATTCATCGTGTAGGGCCGTGACCTCGGATAAAAAACTGAAGAAGCCTTTATTCCATGATTTTAATCCTCGTATATGAACAAGTAACCGCAGTGAGTGTGTGGTCTGCAAGCTTTGGAAACATGGAGATAATTTTTGCATACCACAACAAGAAGGACCAGGACCAAGAACCAATAAAGTCACATGCATCTTTAACCATTTCTTTGCTTCCTGACAAAAAACAAAGAAATAGTCCATCCGTCCATCGTCAACCGCTTATCCTGTTAGGGGTCGTGGGGAGGCTGGAGCCGATCCCAGCTGGCATTGGGCGAAGGCGGCGTACACCCAGGACAGGTCGCCAGTCCATCGCAGGGCACATAGAGACAGACAACCATTTATGCTCATATTCATACCTACAGGCAATTTAGAGTCATAATTTAATCCAAACTGCATGTCTCTGGACTGTGGGAGGAAGCTGGAGAACCTGGAGAAAACCCATGCAACAATGGGGAGAACATGCAAATTCCACACAGAAGGGTCCCAAGCTGGATTCGAACCTGTGACCTTCTTGCTGTGACGCGACAGTGCTAACCACTGCACCAAAGAAATAGTCAGTGGGCCCTATTTTAATTGTGCCGTGACGAGTGAAAAGCATTAGGTGTATCGACCAAAATGATCAAGTGTGTGCAGCCCTAGTATATACAGTATGTAAGTACGATATCGTGCAGGAGTTTTGTCATTTTTATTATGTCCTGGCCATAACCTCAGCACAGTAACAGCACGCTACAGAGCACAGTGGAAATGCGTACGATAATAGCATGGCATGCCTCTCTGCAGTTAAAATGTGCTTCATTCAGCTTGTAAATATAAAACACACAAGTCTGTTTAATGGACGTGGTGTTGTCCCAATATTTCTGTTGAATCACAAAAATAATAATTGATTTCCTACAACAACTGGATCCACTGTGTGTGGAGTGTGCATGCGCCCTCTGTGTTTGTGTTTCCTCTGGATGTTCTGGTTTTCTGCCACAGTCCACAGACATGTAGGTCGTCAATCTGCAATATAAAGTTGCCCTGAGGTGTGAATCAGAGTGTGAATGGTTGCCGTGGCTGTGTGATATATGCACTGTGAGAGACTGGTATCCTGTCCAGCGTGTACTCTGCCTTCCAACCCAACTAAAACGCCATCCTGCTCAGGATAAGTCTGCATATACAGGACAGTACAATAGATCTGCTGCTTTTTTCATGTGTGTTGCAATAACAAAACAATGTCATTAAAATGAAGATATACTGTATATATGGGAGCCGGGTCAGCCAGAAAAGAAAGACATATGGCTATGGATTTGTTTGTTTTTTATCTTTGTTTTAAAGTCACAGTATTAAACCTGACCTTTACCCAAGAGCAAAACCAATAAACCTTGGAAGCATTTGTTTAAAATGGCCATGCTTTGTCTACAGTATACTATATAGACAAGAGTATGAGCATTATACATTTTTCAACTCGCATGGCCATTTCTCCCAGAGATCCAGGCCCTGCATGTGGTTTCATCTGGTCCATAGGCATATTCAGCATAGCGCCATATCAGTATCACATACAGAAATAGAAATTATCCTTTAATCTAGCGTGAAAGCCTCTCTTGTTGCAGCGCTGTTGGCAGAAATGGTTGAAATAATACAGTTTACTATGCAGAGGTCTGCGGTTGTCGCCATGGTTGTGTGTTTAGGTGTGTGTGTGCATGTGTGTGTGTGTTTTCCTTTCAGCCGTAACTCATGCATCTTCTTGATGTTACATCTTTATGAACTTTCATGACTTCTGTCCAGGCTTTGAGAAAGATGCCAAAGGGCAAACACACACACGCACACACACAGACACACACACACACTAAGCCTCATCCAGGTGTGTGTGTGTGTAAAGAGTGATTTTTGGCCCAATGGAGAGTGTTATCACTACTGGCCACTGCACTGTGGACAGGACAGATAGCCAACTGCCATGCACATGTGTTTGTGTGTGTATATGTGTACTGTATGTCTCTGTGTGTGTGTGTGTGTGTGTGTGTGTGTGTGTGTGTGTGTGTGTGTGTGTGTGTGTGTGTGTGTACATATCTTTCTAGATTGTTGGCTCAGCTGTGTTGTCGAGGACATACACACCTCTAAGTGTCAAATATGTGTACCTGCGAGCACACTGTATGCACATTTGTCAGTGTGTGAGCAAGCAAGGACAAAGTGTGTGTGTGTGTGTGTGTGTGTGTGTGTGTGTGTGTGTGTGATTGTGATTGTCAGCGATTCCTAAAGCAGCATGCAGCTCTTGAGCTTCTGAGAGAAATATCTGACGTTGAAATATGGTGAGTCATCTTGTAGATAAGAAACATTGAGAGATGGAGAGGAGAGGACGGAGAGAGATTGAGAGTCGTACAGTAGTGAGAGTCGGAGAGTTTCACAGAAAGAGCAGGTTTATGGAAGTCTAGATGTCAAAAGAGACTGAATGAGTGAGTGGGTGATAGATAAAACCATGCGGAGAAAAGAAAGTGCTGGAAAGCCTGGGAGAGGAAGATGTTGAAGAGCATCAGGAACACAAACATGCCCTTTTAACCCCCCGTTGAGTACTTGAAAAGCTGCAGCACTATAAGCAAGCTGTAACTTTTACATGGCTATATCAGCTCCCCCTTAGTTAAGACATCGCATAGGTTAAGATATTATATTGTATGGTAATGGTTGTTCAGGGATTATTCTTTACACAAAATAGTGACAAAATAAAACTTTAAGCTACCAAAACTGAAATTTCTCCATAACAGCAACAAGTGTGAGCTAGCTTCAGTTGTTAAAACTGCATAAATCTGTAAATCGCCACAAAACAGAAAAATGATTGTGTGTTCTTTTTGTCAGATTTATAGAGCCGCGTACGCCCATGTTTCTGTTTCGTAACTCTCAACCACTGTGGAAACGGAAGCACAGACATGAGCCCACTCCACTCCCACAGTTCGCCGTAATGTCAATATTTCTGGCTGCATCACTAGAGAGACCTTACGTCTATCACCTTATATTTCTTCTCCACAGCATGTACTGTATGAGGTGGGGGGTGAGGGATGCCACGGTGAGGAAATTTCCCACTGGTTAATAAACTCATAACACCGGTGTTACCGATTGATCGGAAATTTTTCAAGTAATGATGCTTAATATCTGCAGATCGCTAACGTTGACCTTTAATGCTGGATGGCTATACTGCATGTCTGGCCCCTCCGCTGTGGGGCCGATCCGTCCTCCACACAGTATTGGCTTTAAAACCAAAATGTTGCCAAACAGATGCTTGCTTTTCACATTGACACCAAATCCTCCGCCATCGTCTTGTCTGTCAGCTCTCTCTGGTCTCGTGATAAGTGACTCCTGCGACTCTGTGCTGAGACTCTGTACGGAGCAGACGCTTTTCAGCATTCAGTAACTGTAGCGTCCATCATCCGACCACGTATTGATAACACACCTAGTATTTTCCAGATTGGAGTTTATTTTTAATTTGATGAACATGGGTGCTGATACACAACAGTGGGGTCAGCAGGTAAGTTATATGATGGGTGTATGTCTGACATGTGTTAACACCATCTACTACGGCAAGCCTATCACGTTCTCACTGCACAGTCCTCTTTCAGAAATATCTCCTCCACAAGACTTTTTGTCAATGATGGCTCAGAAGGGCTCCAAGTCAGATTCGAACCTGCGACCCTCCTGCTGTGAGGTGACAGTGCTAACCACTGCACCACCGTGAAGCCAAAAACTGATGAGTAGAATTAGGTAACAATGCCTGTTTTATGTCAGTTATAAGTCATGGACCTTAATGTTGTTACATCTGATCAAATCTAAATCTCTATTTAGCTCTCATGACTTCTGTTGAAGCTTTGAGAAACAGCCACTCACACACAGTTTTGTCTACTACAGGTATGCGAGCATGAGTGATGACTTTGTCTTGTGAATTTAACACCTAAAATAGATGCTGCATGTTTGCAAAGAGATGAATGCATTCATACAAACCACTCATATGAGATGTACTTGTTTGTGTTTGCTTTTTAACTTATTAATAGTTACATTTTTCTGCAAAAAAATTGTGTTATTTGTGACTTTTCTCTTGTATTTCCCTGTCAGCACAGATGAGCGTTCATGCCATCTAACTCTAAAGCAAAGTGAAATTGCAGCTGAGAGAGAAAGTGTTATCTTTCGACACGAGGAAGAGTGTGTGTCAGGGGAAGATTCAGTGAGAGTTGCACAGAAATAGAGAAAACTGGAGTCACATGCTGAGATATTGAGAGAGGGGGAGCTTATGTAAGTGTGGCATTTCAATACAGCTGTCCAAAATGCTGACTGAAAGAAAGTCAGTTTCACTTAATGTTTTTTTTTTTTTTTTTTTTTTTTTTTTTTGCGATAAAAAAGAGACATACTGCTAAAATGCTGGGAGAAGTTTCACTCTAAATCAGTGAAACTAGTGAGGCAAGGAAAGCTTTTCAAGTTCCACTCTGGTCTGCATTTTGTGCTATTTTCTGCTTTCCAGCCCAGTAACATTTAGGCCTTTCTATTTAATGCTGAAATTTTCACCGTTTGCCAATTTTACTTTAGAGTGCTCGTCTTTAAATTAGGCTTAATGGACAGTAAAACGTTTGCCTGCCTTAGTGGTTTTTATTAGTTTTAAAGTGAAGCAGAGGTAGACAGGAAGTGAATAGGGGGGAAAAGTAGTTTGAGCTGAACCTCTGCTGTTTGTAACACACATTCATTCATATTAACAGTCACAACCACAAACTACTGCCATTGTAAATTAGCCTATGCATGCTGTGGTGGGGCATTGGTTTATGCTACATACTTGTCCGTATGCAAGTAAACATGATATTCAAACCAGTAGAGGTCGACCAAAAGTGGATTTTGTAAGGCCGATATAATGACGCTAGTCTGGTGCAGGAATAAGGTGATATGTGATGATATCACATAAATGATATCTTTCCTTCTGCAGCAGCCTAGCCATTTTTAATAAATCAGGTTTGTCAATTTAATAAATCACAAGAGAACATCCTGCATATTCCCACGGTAAAGAGGATTCTGAAGTGCGTCATTTTATTTCATGAATGGACGGCGTTACTGCATTATTCGGAAGAGAGAACACCAAACTGGTGCAGTATGCAAGTTAAAGTAACGGTAACATGATTTGTTTTCCTCTCTTTCGTTTTGTATCTGGACCAAAGAGCTGATAGCGTTGTGTTATAAACTCCAGAAAAATTTACCTTCACTATGATGGCCAAGTTGTAAGGATCATGCATTTGTGAGATGAGCAGAATTCATTTCAGAATGAAACTGATCAGTTAGTGATCCTGTGGTCTGGTCTTGTGGTGCCTGACTGGCAGCACCTGGAGCTCAAAACAAGAAGAAGAAGAAGAAGAAGATCTACCTTTATTAGTCCCACAGTGGGGAAATTCAATTTACACTCTGTTTAACTTATACATGGTACATGCACACAAACACACACACACATGCAGTAATGGAGAGATGTCAGAGTGAGGGGGCTGCTCCAGACAAGCGCCCCGAGCAGTTGGGGGTTTGGTGCCTTGCTCAGGGGCACCTCGGCAGTGCCCAAGAGGTAAACTGGCACCTCTCCAGCTACCAGTTCACACTCAGTTTTTTGGTCCATGTCGGGACTTGAACCGGTGACCCTCCGGTTCCCAAGCCAACTCCCTACAGACTGAGCTAGAGTCAATACCAACAGCAGAATACGCTGTTAAGCATTGGCAGAGAGTTTTAGCAAATTTCACTTGGGCGCTACCCACATAATCAGCTGTGCTGCTCATCCCACAAATGCATGATCCTTACAGGTCGGACACCACTGTGAAGGTAAATAAACAGGCTTTCCAACCATGTAAAATACAATGCTAATTAAAATTGACACAACAGAGAAATAATCCACCAAGTTTTTTTCCCAAGTTAAATTTAAGGAATAACTTTTTGTCTCTATGCAAAACGTTGATGTACATCCCCCATGTGACTTTGGCGGCTGTGCTGCTATCGGCCACTATCGGAGATCACAATAATGGTACTTTGTAAAATGTCCTATCTGTGCCAGTTAATCAGCCAAGACAATTAATTGTCAACCTCTAGGACCTAGTTATAGCTGCACAAACAACAAACACACACACACAAACATGTTATTTTGCAAATTGTCAACATTTATGATATATAAGATTTTTGCAAGAAACTTCCAGTGTTAAGCAATGAAGAGTAAGTAATCTCCATGTTAAAATCTGGCAGGTTAGCAGTTTGGTTTTGTCTTTATTTCTGCTTTTAGCATTCTATTTGTCCCATTGGTCGCTTTCAAATGGAGAGATTTGTCTCCAACTGCTAACTCAAAACTAGCCAACCTCTTCAGTGAAGATGTCTCAATAGTGTTAGGGGATTCAGGCCAAGTCCCTCACACCCTGTCCACACACACACACACACACACACACACACACACACACACACACACACACACACACACACACTCTGTTTCCCCTCTCCCTCCTCTCTTCGTCTCTGTCCTCCCATCTGTGAGTTCAGATGAACAGAAGTCTCCCGGGGCTTTTCATTGGCCGAGCTCCACACTAAGAGGCGAGCTAATTGGCCAGCTGGGGCCCAGCCGGTTGTTGCAGGCAGGGCATTGGCTGAGAGAAGGGTCAAGTGACATGTCATTGGTCAGATTGGCTGGTAACCTGGCAACACTTCAGGCTTTCCCTCTTGAGAAAAGTCTGGTGTGAAAATTTAAAAAAAAAAAAAAAAAAACAGGGAAAGACTGTTGAGCATAATTTGGCAACAGCTTTTCAGAAAATGTGTTAGTTAATTTGCAGCTTTTTAGTGATATTAAAGTGAGTATTTGAGGGAGTTGCAAGTCCTTGTGTGAATTTGCAAATAACCCTCAATCATGAGGTCCTAAATTGTTGGAGGCACTGTGTCACCTTCAGCTTTACCACTGTAGTAGTCCAAACAGGCAGGAAGTCACAGCCAATTGGAGTGTGGGTGCGCTTATTTTTCATTTAAGATAATGAGTTTAGCTTATAAACAGCACTTAATGAAGTCATCCTGTTTTGCTGTTTTCTTTACTGTACATACAGTATATTCGTCTGCTCAGAGCATAGACCATGCCAGTCACAATCTAGTGTCCAATGACATCGTTTTTCAGTGCCCTCCAAAACCATTAAGCCGTGGACCTGACAGATGCCAGTTCTATACTGCAAGTGAGGATCCAAGTCAGTTTGGCGTTCCATGAACACGTTATGCAGTTGGTAGCAGTCAGTCATGATAATGTTGTTTGCCAGGAGTTTAAAATGATTTGCCGCTTTGTATTTCTTTAAAGACAAATTTTATGAAATTGAGGAATGACAGATTTTCTCCAACAATCTGTCTTCAAAACAAGCATCCACTTTCTCATCTTCTTCTTCATGACAGCTAGAGGTGCATACGCCACCAGCTGGATACGCTTGATATGCGTCCAGTCCGCAAAGTCACAAATGATGGGCAGCATTCAGACGTCCACACAGGGTCCACGCAGACCGTCACAGACATGGGTAGACCCTCGCGGACACACAGATGCAGAAACTATGATTTGGCCTTTAAATTGAGTATTACTAATTATCAGTACTACTGTTTTCTGATCAACCACTGTTTCTGATCATGTGTTGGTTCAGTTTAGGGAACTAAAACTACTTAGTAAAGATTGTGGAAAGATCAGGGTCATGGTCAAAATAACTATTTGCTGTAGAGCTGTCATTTTTTTTTTTTTTTTTTTAATGTCGAACTAACATGTAATTTGTTCCAGTTATTTCAGATGCAGCCCCACATAGCCTCGTCTTACTGTGTGTTGCAGTTAAGGCTGTTCTGTTCATATCTGCATATCTTGCGCTTTTTTTCTCTTTTTTCTCTTTCTTCTTTTTGTTTCATGAAGAGAACAATAATAGCCTGTTTCTGATAGGACAACAGGGCATGCAGTTAGCCAGGTGGCCAGTGCATTTTAGGCTCACTAACATAGAACAGATCATTACAGATCAAATGTTTAATTTTTTTTCCCGCGGTCAAATTTCAGACATTAATTTTGCTATACTTCTTAGTTAAAGTAAAAAGAATCCCGTGTTGTTCTCCCCGTAATGTTTTCTGACACTACAACATCACATTACAAACCTCCACCTTCGCTTCCCAGAGACAACAGTCATCATTCAGACAAGAGGTCCTTCTCAAAAAAGCATTTAATGTGAAATGTTTGAACAAATGGCCCATACAGTCGTTTTTAGAGAGGACCGTCTCTACAGTGAAAGACGCAGTCTTTCTCTGTAGGTTAATGTCTATCCACCTCCACTTTTTTTATTAAGTAGCAGAGTGGGCTAATCCAGAGGAAATGAGAGGTGGAGGTTAGTCACCAAGGATTAGTCTGGTTCCAGGACATCAAACATTCCATTCCCACCCAGGAGATAATCATAGCCAGGTTAGCCAGGAAATTAAGTGGCTGCCTTTCAGAGGGTCTCTAATCCCCGTCTCGCTCTCTCCTTACGTTTCTCTTTCTTTCCCACCCATCCTGCTTTCTCTAATTCGGTCCCATCCCCCCTTCTACCCCACCTGGACCAGAGCTAAGTCTACGTCCTGGCCAATCTGCAGCAGACTGCATGTGTCTGCAAGAAAACTTCCATCTCCATTTCTCGGAGGCTGTTTGATAGATGACACTATCCACCCTTGTACTGAAGGTAATATCTGACCCGGCAGCCAAGTCAGAGCTTTCACACAAATTGAAAACTGCTCAGTGAGGTTTCTCATCTCTTTGTCAGGATTTTGAGAATTGTGTGCGCACACTGCTTGAGGACTGAGTTTTCCTGCTGTTTGCTGTGCTAGTTGACTACTAGAAAAGAGAGGGTTTCTCAGGGGTCATGCGATATAGGTCAGAAAACACTTAAGCTTTAAAGACTTCATAGTTGTGTGTATTTGCATTTCTTTTCATGCAAGACCGCCGGAAAAAAAGGAGCTCGCTGTGTGTTTGTGTGTCTGTACATATGTACGTATCTGCTCATGGATTCAGGTCCACATAGCGAACAAAAGCTCAGCGTAGCAAGTGGATTTCTGCCTCTTTCCACAGCATGTCATCCAGCACAAAAACAAATATGGCCTCTATTTTTCACACTACTTTATCCATTTTCCTCTTCTTTTTTTTTCTTGTGCCCAGTGTGCCTTATCCTTTTACATGTACACAGTCATACACACCACATAAACAAACCCTGCACATATACATGCACAAATAGTCAATACTGGATTATTAGACCTTTGGTATTATTTCAGTTTTAATGTATTTCAAATTTGAGGTATTTCCACAAAATTAAGGAACTTTATTATAGTATACCTTTAAAAGAAAATCCAAAATATTGGCCTTTATAGCTCCATTTATTGCAGTAAAACAGTAATAACACCTTAATCCAGAAAGCCCAAGCCTCATCATTAGTTGTTGTGTGGTGTTAGTCGTTGTAGTAAAATCTGTTGAATCAATCTGGGGTGATAACCAATGCAGATTAAACTTTTATAGCAGATCATTTTACACTGGGTGGGAATGGATGGATGACAGGAGAAGCAGAGAAGAAGCAAGACAGCGGAGATGAGATGGGAAACGAGCGACGTAAAAACGGAGAAGACAAAATATAAAACATGTGGAGACTAGACCGGTACGACACAGGGAGGAGAGAGGAGAGAAGAGGTCAAGACTTTCATGAGATTAGAAGAGATTTTAAAAAAAAATGGAGGAAATAGAGGATAGAATCAAAAGACACCCTGGCCATCACCACCCTCCGACCGGAGCCAGTCACCTGAGAGAGGGAGGAAGAGAAAGTGTCACTTTCATCCTATTACAGCTCCATCTAACCTGCCACAGTAGCCACCTGCTCCCGCCGGCACACAATCACACTCAAAACAACGTATATTTTCAGACTTGGATTCTGTGCATGCACCAGCATGTGCATACACACACACACACACACACACACACACACACACATTAGAAAGGTGGCTGTGCTGCTCTTATGTGCTTATGCTCTTATGCTAAGTCCTGCTGCTGAGATGATATAGAGAAATAAATAAATAATCCACAAATAAAAACCCAGCAGATATTCCTACCTAAGGCACTGACGTTACAAAAAAATGTCAGAGGGAGTAAAAATGTACGCTGCTCTCATCTTTCCTGTCCTCTCCGCCATCATCTGGCCGGTAAATTGTCTCCCCTTTAACCCCAACCTCTTATCACCTCCCCCCTACCTCTCTCGCTTCCACTCCCTTGGTCTTCCTTGGAATTCACCTTTCTTTGTTCCCACTAATCCTCAGAGGGGAACTTTTATAAGTCGGAAGTTTGGGGTAGAGAGAAAGCGTGCGAGACACAGATGGGGAGTGGGGGGTAGAGGTAGACGAATATACTATCTGGGTGGCAGGGAAGGGGCTTAGAGGAAACCAAATTATCTTCCTCCACTTTTCCAGCTCCCCTTCTCTTCATCCTTGGCTCTGTCCCTCTGTATATACAGTATAGCATCACCCCTGACTCCCTCTGTCTCCTCTCCGTCCCCTTATCAACTCCCCACCTTGGACTTTCAAGGACAAGCTTAACTGTTAAGAACACTACGGGTTGGATAAACCTGTGTGTGTGTGTGTGTGTGTGTGTGTGTGTGTGTGTGTGTGTGCGTGTGTGTGTGTGTGTGTGTTGGTTTTGAAAGTGTTCGTGGTTTTCTCTCCTTTATTTTATTTTTTACTACTTGTATAATATGTGTCTCTGTCACTGCAGGGATGTGAACTTAGTATACACACAGATGAACATTGTGTGTGGTTTTGTGTGTATTTCTATTTTGCAGCAGAGACTAATCCTATCCTCTCTGCTATCGCCTTACCTTCCTTCTTTCTATCAGTTATTTATCCCCATCTCTCTCTCTCTCTCTCTTTCTCTCTCCCCCTATACTCGCTGTTTCCCCTCACTTTCCTCACTCTCTCTACCTAAAATATAGTATGAAGTATGAATGAAATATGGACACAAAAATAGAAAAAAATAGCAGCATTTTGAACTGAAAAAGTGCACAGCTCGCTCCTGTTTCACTGTTCAGGATCAGAATTTATTTGTGTATTCATTGTGTTTGTCTGCATGGCTGCGTGTGTTTTATTAATCTTGTTGTGGCGTCAAAAATCTCTTTAACATATTCACATAATGTGGTATGTGTGTATTTGATGTGACAGAAAAGCAGACAGAGCTGTGAACTAGGGGAGAGCGGGGACAGTTGGCACAAGGACACGATAGTGTCCAAACTGACCTTGCTCTCCCCATCACATCTATCAACACATAAACAGCCAAGTTACCTCTCGATCTGTATAGGCTTGGACTCTCTACATGCGTACAAGATCAGTTGGTAACTATAGTGACATGTATACGGGTCACCAGGTGAGATATTGTGTTTGTGCCCTACTTTGTGTATTTATGAATTTCCACAATCATAACTGAGTGAGACATATATCATTATTTATGATATACAGTCTCAACTGGTAATTCTCATATTTTCAACAGTTAAAGTTACTGTGAGGAACTTTAGCTCGTTATGAAACAGTCTCAGTTCAACACTGATGCCTCTGTTTGACCTACATAAGTAAACAAGTACATCAGCGAGAACATTGGCTATTTCTATATAGTTATTCGTAATGGCGATGTCCAATTTCCTGCAAAATCAGACGGCATCAAGGTTCACCAGATACTCCTTCAGTCCAGCCAGGAGCAGAGCTTCACCTTGCTGCTCCATCGGTCCCCGCTGGGAGATAAAACCAGCACCCAACAATGTTCGCATTGGACGTGCCAGAAAGCCAGGGATACGTTGAATGTAGACGTTTTTGGATTCGGTCAGCGCAAGTGGAAACAAACGTGGTTTAAATAGCAGAAAGAGACACACGAGGCAGATGAGACGGAGGGTAGCTGGACGGATCCAACAAACAAGGCTTTCATCCAGGAGGCTGCTGTTCACGTCCGATGCGTCACGTTACAATCAGCTGTTTCTTTCACGTGTTCACAACATTAAATGTCATTTTCACTGTGCAAATATCCAACTATCTAGGTTTTTCCTAAACCTAACCATAATAATTTTGTTATGGTTGTGAAGTTGCGTTTTGATGTTGATCTTTTTTCTAACCTTAACCAAGTAGTTTTTTTTGCCTAAACCTAAGTAATCATTTCAAATGGCATTGCGTTTCTGCAAGTATGATATGACGAGGCTGACCTATTTCTGGTTCAGAAACGTCAACATTCAGCATATCTGTGGTTTGTAAAAACATCCAGTGCCAGCATTTTTTTTCTGGGGACTGGGTTCGGAAGGGAGGCACAGGAGAACCGGGACTGAGCGGGGCAGACTACCACAGTAAAATGAGAAGTTTCTCTGGTGCCCGGAAGCACTACCATTTTTGTCCACAGGGATCAGCAGAATCAATAAAATGAAAGTTCCTCGTAGTAACTTTCAGTCGTATAGTGGTTAGCACTGTTGCCTCACAACAAGAGGGTCACAAGTTTGAATCCGGATTGAGTCCTTCTGTGGGGAGTTTTCATGTTCTCACTGTGTCAGGGTGGGTTTTCTCCAGGTTCTCCGGTGTCCTCCAACATGCAGGGACATGCATAATTGATGACTCTAAATGCCAATAGGTGTGAATGTGAGCGTGAATGGTTGTCTGTCTCTGTGTGCCCTGCTGGAGGACTGGGGACCTGTCCAGGGTGAACCCCGCCTTCGTCCAATGCCAGCTGGGATCAACTCCAGCCTTCCCGCGACCCCTAACAGGATAAGCAGTTGCAGATGGATGGATGGTACATATTCAATAATGTGCAGCATGATGTGCAGTTAGTCAATGAAATTTTATTTCCTTATGTGGGACCATCTTCAAAATGTACCATGAATTTACCTGGCAGGATTAGGGCAACAGGTTTGTGTGTGTCAGCGTGTGTTTTGCTGTAAGAGTGTTGGGATATCACCTGCCTGATAACTTTTAAATGTCATTTAAAAAAAAAAAAAAAGGATTTAATTTGATTGATAGGCCCACGTGCTGATATTCATACAAACACACACATAAACCTACAGTAAATAAACAGGATACGCGTTGCATTAAGCAGTATTAATCGCTGTATTCATGGGAGACGCTCTAAGCTGCGTGCTTTGGGGAAAATTGACCTTCTGTGGTCTTAATTGTATGAGAGGCTCAACAGCGCTGTGACATTTAACTGTGCTCCAGTCTTAATTCTCAGCCCTTTATTCTAGTGTTTCGCTGACATTTCAGTAGGAAGGGGTTTGTGAATAAAGATGATTGGTGGTGCTTTGGTGTTGTAAACAAATAAGCAAATTTGCCCATTATTTCATTATTTCACTCTCTTTCTCTGCCTCTCTTGCAGACTTTCACTTTTATACTCTCATACTTTTAAACTCAGCAGGGCCGAGTGAGACTTTACAGCGAGGTAGCACAAAGTGACCAAAATGGTGTACGTCTGCAGAGGTTTCACAGGGTGGGTGATCAATAGCAATGACTCAGCGATTGCTTTGCCAGGTGCTGAGATTTCCGGTTTTGAAACTTCACTCCCCTGCCTACAGTTTTTTACTGTTGTGTAAACAGAAACACCACCCACATTTGTATTTTCTCAAAGATAGATCACTGTGCTACAAGCAGGTGAATAACAGTCCAACATAGTTCATTCTAAAGATAAGAGAAGAAATGACATTATTATTATTATTATTATTATAACTGAATTGGTAAGTTGTCTTTTCTTAAGAACTCTGAGCTAGCTTTTTCATCACCCGTCACCTAAAAATTACGCTCCCATACAACTAAAATGAAATCCGTCTTCCATTTGGAGGGAAATGCATTTGGTCACGAATTGCATTTGGTCACGAATTGCATTTGGTCACGAATTGCATTTGGTCACGAATTACATTTGGTCACGAATTACATTTGGCGTTGATGAATCACAAATAGTGTTGCCACTGTAGCGTAACTTCAGGGCGTTTCCGAGTTTTGTTGGTGACGTTAAAGCTGTGAACGTAGCTGCAGCAGTTTATCTGTTGGTGAATAAATGCTGCGAGGCTACAAGATACAACTCCTCAGCTGGAAATCCAGAGCCAACTTCTTAAGGTGGACCAGCTTTTCTCCTTAAACTGACCAGCAGCTCCTCTGAGTTTTTCTCAGCTTTCTTTTAACCGTTTAACTGATAGCATTAATCAGTTAAAATGCTTAATGGTGGTTATTGGTTAAATGGTTCATTATTAACATCCCTACTATCTTACAAAAGTTATTCCCCATTTTTCATGCATTCTGTGTCCAGCAACAGGTGTCAGTTTGCACTTGTCACATATAGTCTTTTCAAAATAAACTTCTGTCTTCACTGGAAACAACTTCTTTCACAACGCTGACTTCTGGACTTCACCGTCCAGTGTTTTTGGACCCACCCATCCACCCTGACCTCCTCCCAAAACGGTGTTCATCACTCTTAATACTGCGTCACCCTTCCTGGTTTATGATTATGTGGATTACAAACAAATTGATTACGTGGATATACACAAATTACAGCGCGTTATGTTTCATAGGTGTAGCTGTTGTTATGAGAAGAGCCTGAACCGATGAACAGGACATCGCTGACTTTGGTAGAGCGACTGTCTCCTGTGTGGTCAACACAGACTTATTAGAGGAATGATGACCTATGGGAAGGCCTCATTGGAATAGCTGAGTGTGTAGGTGCAGAGGTGAACTTGTGTGTGAATGTGAATAAGCATGTGCTTGTGAGTGTGCTTGTCTACTCTCTTTCCTTTAGTGCTACTTTGTTAAGAGGCTGCAGTAATTAGCCTGTGGAAATGGATGGCTTTTCACCAGCAGCTGCAATTACTGCTTTCTCTAGAAAGAATGAGTGGATGGATGGAGGGATGGTATATAGTAGTAAATGAATGGATGGAGAGTTATAGTGGGAAGAATAAATAAGGCCTGGGATGGTGTGATGGGGGGCAGGCCTGAATGAACAGAAGGAAGGAAGGAAGTGGGCATGGTTGAGGAGAAGTGGGAGGAAGAACAAGGTGATTGAGCTTGTTTTACCAGCTTGTCTTCTTGTTTTTTACTGCTTGAGTTGAAGGATGAAAGGCATCACAAATCAGTGCATGTGAATGGTTATAAGCTGAATTTCATGTGAGTTTGGAAAGGAAATTGAGGAGAAGAAATTACAAATCGACATCTGGTACCAAATGGAGAAAAAAATATAAATCTGGTGTGAAATCTCTCACTGATGTGTGCCATTTTAAAAAGCTAAAGCATAGCTCACTTCACAAACAGAGGACAGGTGTTAGAATTTGTTCTTCTTCACTGGAGACTAAAATGGCATATTACTAATGTCATTTTTGATCAACAAGCTGTATTAAACATGAATATGGATGTGATCAAGTATGTGATTTTGTGTGCGTGGATTTCATTTTTTCTGCATGTGTGCATGAATGTACAACATGTGTGAGTGTGTGTGTACGTAGAAAAATCTTTCTCAGTCCCGCTGAAATATTAAGAGCATGCCTGGGGTGAAGCAATCACAAAGAATGGCCTTCAACATGAACCGGTGACAAAATCCAACTAATAAGACGCAGCCAGGTGGTGTTGTAATTATTTAAAAACCTGGGGCAGTTTTTATACCGAGCAGTAAACCTGAGTGAAAGCTGGACGGCTTTTCCAAAAAAAAGGACAATTAGAAAGATGGAGGCTGATATTTTTATGGATATGTCATTGTAAATGTGCTGTCTAAACTGCATAAGTTCAATTATTTTATGTGTATAACTACAGTAGGCTTTTAAGGGGGGAAATCTAAAGTAATTTTTCATCACATCAGGTAATGAGTTTTTTTTATACAGTATGTCTGCATCCTTCATATTTAAGGTCAGACACATTTTTTTATTTAAATGTAGAGACAATGCTTGTGTAAAATAGACATTATAACACTGTACAAATGTAGAAGTCCAAAAGAAATAAGGCAACCAGCTGCAAAGTCTTTTGAGTCTAGTTGTGTTATAACTCATAACTAAATAAGTCGAGGCAACAGCTGTTTAGTTATATTGTCATGAGCAGTGTTTATTTCTCCATACACCACGTTGCGTAACCAGCGGAGCTTGTCCTGTACGGCCAACGACAGATGTCACGAAACCAATAATTTAGTAGTTGACATCAGAGAAATTCCACATGTTACGATACCAATTTAATACCACAGTAAAAGAAACAAAAGTAGAACAATAAATCTCTTGTACTTCAACACCCACTCCTTTATTACCATTTACATAGTGCTTTTTGTTATGAAGTTAAACAGGTCATAATTCTCTCGCTGTTATTTTGTATTGCTGTGAAAACATCTCCTTCAAACAACTGGATTTATTCAAGTTTCTCACCAAAAACTATATTTTACAAGATTACATTTGAACACATCAAGATAACATTAGAATTTACCTTCACCCAATACTTGTTTTTACTGAATAAAACCTGAAACCGTCATAAATCAATGATCCCTCCTTCAGGATGAGAGCTGGTTAACGTTAGCAGTTAGCTGTTGCTTAGCTGAGCTTGAAGACAGAGGTGGTGCTTTCAATCCTGTTTACTCTTAATATGATATTAAAGCATTATTTTAGACCTTTGTTGGAAAATTTTACTTTTTTATATTCTAAAATGTATTGTAGTATTTTGTTTGGTATCATAAAGCACCACTGTTTTAGCTTTTCACTAATTTCTCTGTAAAAGTCTGAATTATTCCTTTAATGACAGATTATATGAATGACTTTATTGCAGTCAGTGGCATTAATTTAAGTCCAGTGACAGATGAGGCTTCAGTCTCTCTCTCTGTTTGAACGAACATCACTCTGAAGTGTAGCGGTGGCAGATCATCCGATGTCAAAGTCATGTTACCCCGCCGTTAGTCTGGAGCCCTGACGGTACCTACGATACCTGCGGCACTACATAAAAATGAGTTCAGGGGGCGGCAGTAGCTCAGTCTGTAGGGAGTTGGCTTGGGAACCGGAGGGTCACTGGTTCAAGTCCCGACATGGACCAAGAACTGAGTGTGAACTGGTAGCTGGAGAGGTGACAGTTTACCTCTTGGGCACTGTCGAGGTGCCCCTGAGCAAGGCACCAAACCCCCAACTGCTCGGGGCGCTTGTCAGGAGCAGCCCCATCACTCTGACATCTCTCCAATGTTGCATGTATATGGGTCCTGTTTGTGCATGTGTGTGTTTCGGGTCTCCATGACTGTGTTAACAGAGTGTAAAAATTGAATTTCCCCTAGTGGGACTAATAAAGGAATATCTTCTTCTTCTTCTTCTTCTTCATCACCTTGAACTGATACCAAAGTGTCGGTTCTTGTGACATCCCATTATAGCATTGTTACTATTGTGTTTACTTTAAATGCTGATGATTTAAATGTTCTAATAGTTTTACAAGTCCAAACAACCTGTAATCTATTTTTGTCAGTAACTATGCATTTTAACAATGCACCATGAGTTATTGGTGTTACTGGTTACTCATTGTCTTTTGCTGTTTGCAGTCATAGCGTCTTCAGGTGGTCCTTCTCCAAACATGGGCATTAGGTATATCACAGTCAGCAGATGCAACACACACACAGAAATCACAGCCTCTTCAGAGAGCTGTGTTTTAATTGAGTCAGCCCAAAGTGCTGGCTGAGCAGAACAATATGACTAATACGGATTACAACCAGCCTTCCCTTATTCATTGATTTCTACACGGGTGGGAGGCAGGGTGGGGGGGTGGATGGAGGGATGACAGAAAGGAAGTAAAATCTTTTTGTATCGATTAACAGAAGGAGAAAAGGACATTGGAAGTGAGACAGATGGACTCAGAGTAAAAGAAACGTATGGAAGGCAGGGATTGTAAGGGACCCTCTCCCTCAGCTGTACTGAAGAATAGAGGAAAAACAGGAAGCGGAGCAGAAGTGACTGATGGAGATCATGCTGCTCCGCTTTGTCATCATTGATTTTAGGAAGGGAGGGGGATGCAAAGGACAATGTAGGGGAAGGGATCGGGAATGATGGGAGTAAGTGTGAAGGGAACGGAGAGGGAGTTGTAAATTCAGTGATAAATGATAGATGCATGCGTGGAAAGGAGAAAGGTAGGCGGAGTAAGATAACAGCATGACGGGTGTGAGAGAAAAAATAGATCTTAAGAAAGGGTAAAGGTTTAAGAGCACTCAGAGGAACCTTTTATTTCACTTTAAGGAGAGTTGGTTAATGGAGGGAAAAGATGAGGTGTGGACATGGAGAGGAAGAGAGGATGAAAGGGGGAGGTGGGGGAGTCAGAAGGGGGAGTGAAGAGGAAGAAGGAGATGATGGAGAAGTGTTGAAGAAGAGCACAAAAAGAGTTGGAGAGAGAGATGGAGGAGAGGAAGAGACACTTCACATTTAGGCTAAGTAGTCTCATCGAGGCAGTATGCAGCTACCAAATGCTCCGTGTCGATCTAAATCCTTCTGAAATCCTTGAAACAGCTCGAGTGAAAAGTGTCTGTGTGTAAGACAGAGAGAGAAAACACTATCAGAGAGAGGCAGACAGACTTCAGGTGTGTTTGTCAGTGCTGAAAGTGAAGGGGTGCTGTGTTTTATTGGTAAATTGAAGGGTCAGTGTGTGTGCCAGGGCAAGTACGGAAGTAGTAAGATGGCAAAAGTGAGTCAAGCGTGCGCAAAACAAATTTAAGCGCTACTCGATTTGCAAGTCGACATTTTTGAGCGCACAGGCGCAGATTCGTAAGAGCAGATTTGTACACTAGGAAGGACAGAATCATCACCAGCAACAGGAATTGTGTAACTACATTAGAGCCAACGTCAGGGATTCTCATGCTCGAGCTCACGTCTTCGGTCAAATACTGCACGGCACGGTCCCAGCTTTTACTTTCAAAGTAAAAGCCGTGCAGTATTTAATGTCTGGCTTATCTTAAAAATCAAAACATGTTACTAAACATATAAATTAGTGAAGTGACATTTAATTTGTTTGAAGGATCTAGTTTTGAGTGATTTTGAAAGTCAAATAGTTTTAAGGGTAGTTAGTTACTAGCTTGTGTGGCTGTGTTCGTGTTAACCTCTGTTTGTACTGGGATTTCCTGAACTAAATTTTGGGTTTTCTTATTTTGTCTTGTCCCATTTTTATGAATAATTCTAACACAGAAAATTATTGGTACATTATACAAAACAAGGTATGACTGAGGCTCCCAGGAATGCAATGGGCCTGATATGGGGTGGTTTACTGTTATCTTATCCAACGCCAGGTGGGATTAAAAAAAAAAAAAAAAAAAAAAGTTAAAATTTTCCAACTGGCCAAGTGCTGATATATTCATGCATTCATTCTCTCTCTTGCTGCTATCTCTCTGCTCTGTTCACCTCTTCCACTCATACTTGTTCTTCGGAGGCAGACCATTAATTTAGCAAATTAAAATGATAAAAAAAAAAACAACCAGCAATGTACTGCGCCAGTCGCAGAGCAGATAGCCGATATATTCATCCAGTCACAACCTCAGTTCAAACAAAAGATGATGATCATGAAATGATTATGGACTGTGGCTGTATTCCGAGTGACAGCATTTTCAGCGTGGAGCAAATCCAACATATCTGTTTGAATAAACTAGACGACGGTAAGGGGATCAGATGGATCGCCAGAGTTTGGCTGAACTTCAATCTACAGTGCAGATCCACACACACACACAGTAACTGAAATCGTACGCTAAATGCTAATGCATACAGTCATAAAATATGTGTATCAAATGTTGCCCTAATTAGCTACACAGTCGCCAATCGCTCCTTCCAGAGGAGCTTAATTTTCCTTGAGTGGGGTTTGAAAAAGACGTGACCCTGACGTCCAGATGTGGGTTTCCCCTGTTGCAGCTTGCTCAAAAATGTGTTTGGCAAGCAACCTCTTGCGATCTCAAGTGCTCAGAAGCTGCCAAAACAGCTGGAGAAAATCGAGAGAGCAGACTCAGAAATGAGCACACGCTCAGATGTGATTATTATTTATTTCTTTTTTTAAAATCTGCATCTGTGCGCTCTCCGAAAGGTTTAAATACAGACTGAGTAGCGCTCAGAATTAGTTTTGTGCTCTCGATCTTTTTGTCGTTGGCGTGCTTCCATATGTAAGAGTGTGTTCGTGAGTGTGTGTGTGTGTGTCCCTCCCTTCAGTATCAGTCTCCTCCGCTTGATTTCCACACTCTCCAATCTGCCTCTCCTCTGCTCGCTATGCCGTGAAATGGTTTCTCACTCGACCATTACCCAACCAGTGCACTACAGTACTGCCACCGCCCTTGGTGAGCGAGCAGGAGTGTGTTTAAATGTGTGTGTCTGGAGAGAGAGTGGGGGGGGTGATTGGATGCGTGCATGAGAGAGACTAATGTGTGTGTACAGTAGCTGCATCTGAAAGAGACAGATTGTGCATGTTTTGTTTATGTGTGGGGAAGATGGATTGTATGCACATATTGGTGTGTGTGTGTGTATGAGTGAAGGGGAAAAAGTGTGTACAGTACATCCCATGCAAGCTCAGCTGTCATAGTTTTTGCCCTGAACTGTACTCCTGTCACAGTCGTATCTGACATCTCACACACACACTTGCACACACTGACTACAGACAGACAGACAGACAGACAGACAGGCAGGCAGGCAGCTGTAGCCGGCGAGTCGCTCTGCTCACTAACAAGCCGGGGATCTTCTGGCTCTGGCTGAGTTGTTTTTGGGATTGTCAAATTTCCAGCTATAAGCATCTTTCAGTAGAGACTTATGTATTTTGCAACCTGGGCCAGAAATGTTTTTTCAAAGTGCAAAATGTAAACTCAAGCTGGATTCACCCTGTTGTTGTATTTGAATACATTTTCTTGTGTTCATCTGTCTAACAAAACTTAAATATTTTATACAAACTCATTATTTTTGTGACATTATTTCAGTCTGTTGTCTGGATTGTGTGCTGTGCATCCGGGCCGTTTTCTGAATCAAAAACTGACTTCTTATATTTATTCAAAACTCATTTTGCTGCATCTATAAGCAGAATTGTATCAAAACTAAAACTTGGAATTTAGTTTCAAAACAAAACTCCTCATCTCTTCTCTGATATGATTTTGACATCAGATGATTTGAATTTGGCAAATTTCACTTGGGCGCTACCCACATAATGAGCTGTGCTGCTCATCCCACAAATGCATGATCCTTACAAGGGGGACGTCATTGTGAAGGTAAATAAACAGGCTTGACAACCACGTAATTTACAATGACAGTTAGCACTGTTACAACAGAGGAATAATCCACCGAACACAAATTTTTCAACTTTTTTTTCAAGTTAATATCACAAAGACACTCAGAGAGGTATATCCACACACTGTGACATGATACTTAATAAGCAGGAAGTGTTTTTCATAAATAAGCTTATTTGTAGTCACATACTGTATATAATTATATCATGCAACTATTATCAAGTGATATTTACCATTCTTCCAACAGCCTCACTACATACCACAGCGTTAGCAGAAGTGTCTGTACACTCACTTCATATTATGCACACATGCACATTCATTCCACACTCATCTGTTTGTGTTTACTCAATCTGTGGCATCACACAGTAATCTGCTCTTAATCCATGTGTGTGGAAACACACAAAGACATGCACACTTGAGCAGAGCAGCACCACACCGTACTCTCACTCAGTCTGTCTGTATAGGGCACTTATTAGGTTCAGGATCCACCATCCTTTAAAGGTTCTGTACAGTATACGACACTCAGAGCCAAGATATGACGCACAAGAGTGCAAGCGTCTCGGATTAAAACAAATGTCCGCCTCGGCCACAACACCGTTGTTGTCCAAAAATGATGTTCTTTCAATAGTATGAACGCACATGCTAGTTTATTTTAAATGCACAGTGTGCATGATTTGGTGGAATCTGGTAGTATGGTTACTACAGGAGCAACAGAAGTCAGATGGCGGCTGGAGGTACCACAGTTTCACAAGTTTCACATAAAAGTGGCCTTCAGTTTATGTAAAGATGTGAAATCTCTCCCTAGAGCCAGTATTTGGTTTGTCCATTCTGGGCTACTGTAGAAACATGGCGGAGCAACATGGTGAACTCTTTGACCCGCTCCCTATGTAGATATGAAGGACTCAATTTAAGCATTTAATGGAAACACAATTCTTAGTTTCAGATGATTATACACTAAAGAAAACGTACTTATTAATATGATATTCTGTTTCTGATAATATATCCCCTGCAGTGCTGCTCTTCCTTAAATTCAATCCCACATATCGCCACAATAAATACTCATTAGTGAGCTAAATATACATTGAGCCGCGGCAAAAAAAAGTCCCCAACAAATGCTCTGTTTACTCCCGTTTGAGTAACGTTTGCAAAATGCAATTGCATTGCATTTAGAATCTGTTTATATAGATTCATGTCTTCATAGGAAGCAGTGGGCTTTACATGGCCACAAACATGGCAGGAAAGGAGCTGAGAGATGGACTAATGCATAGATGGTCATTTGTTGTCTCCTTCCCCCATGTCTCACCTCCAATCATGACTTTCTCTTTTCCTCGCCCCCTCACTCCAGATGTTGCAGTCATTCCCCCTCTTGCTATCGCCGTCCCCTCTTTTAACATCATGTTTAAATTGTCGTCCTCGTCTTCACCCCATTCACTCCCTTGTTTTATAATTCACCTCTCATCCCTTCTCTCTCCCTGCCACTTCTCAATGGCCTTATAATATCCCTCCTCCTCTCTATATCGCTCTTCCTCATTCAAAGTCATTTACCTCTCATTCGTTCCATCTCTCTTTCCTCCTTTCTTCTCCGTCTAATGCCTTTTCATTCTCTCGCTCCACCTCTCTATTTCCTCCTAATATCCCGCTGTCTCTCTACCTGAGATATTGGAGCTATAAAGACAGGTGTTCAAAAGAAAGCAAGAGCAGTTTTATATGCCTCCTGGTATCAGCAAAGAGACGAGAGCGCCGTGGTCTGTAATATCTAATTCTCAGCGCCTTCTTCGTTGACAAGATTATCTTGGGTTGAGAAGCAGAGAAAAACCCAGTTTTCTATAAAACCTTCAACCTTTTGTCTTCACTACCTGGGACACACACTTCACCTCCTTCCAATATCCTCTTTTGGATTTAATGGCACTCGTTCTTCCACTATATGGGGACATGGTGTACGCCCTGATTTTACAGGAAATTATGGCTCCAAAATGTGCAGATGACATACAGTAAAGTCCTGTCCAGTGCTTAAGGTGGAATAAAGTCACAAAGCTCTCTTATTCGCATGTTAGCATGTATTGGCCGGTATCAGAAATCTCTTGCGACATGCTCCTATTCATTCGTTCCTTCTTAAAGCATGTTATACTCAGTCATAATCAGCTTTGGTTTTATTGCCATATGATATACTCAGACTATGCATCTTCTATAGTAGGCCTGTAATACTCCAATAATATTCCAATATTATAGGGTTAAGGTAGTTGTTAATAACTAAAGTGCTTTCCTGTGCTATTTGTAGCCTATAGGAGGGTATCATTCAGGTTTTAGGAGCAGTGTCCCAGTGAGGATGCTCCTGCAGATTATGCATTGAATATCCTATTTTGCATAATTTTGGATCATCATTATTATTGGTTAAATGATTATTATTTACACATATCACACCCTTTGTATGAACAATTCACTCTTCTGGAAATGTCTGGCCTAAAAGAGTAGATTCAGAAAACTTTTAAATAATATTTTATTGATTATATTTGTTCACAAATAAAAGAAGTTATGACAAATAGTTCACTACAAGTACAAAAAGGACACAAACGTTGTATTGATAAATGCGTGCCATGTGTTGACTCGTCTAGATGCTCCCCACACAAATTGTCAGGTATTGATTTGTGTTAATAGACACAAATTTCAGATTTTTTTTTTTCCTTTTTATGATGGTCGGCACAATATCAGTTTGTATGCAATCCACGTAATTGTGAACCGGGAAGTATAAAGAGTGGCGAACGCCAAGTAGCGAGGAGGTCAGATGGATGGCTGGGTCACCGGACTTTCACCCAGGAAACTAGTGTCCATGTCCCGTGTGAAACAAGTCAGAGTTGATTTATTTGGCATGTAACTTACATACGTAAGTTACGGCACTACCCAGACTCCAATCTTTTCCTAAACCTAACTAAGTCAAAGTAGTTATGTTGCCTAACCCTAATGATGTAGATCTATTCCTGAAACTAAGTAGTTTTGTTGCCTAACCCTAACCAAGTAGATCTTTTCCTAAACCTAAGTAGTTTTCTTGCCTAACCCTAACCAAGTAGATCTATTCCTAAATCTAACTAAGTAGTTTTATTTTGAAAAGACGGGAGAGGAAATTGACATGTATATTACGCGTTGTTGAAAGTCATGCTGAGTGTCAAGAGAAAAAAGAGAGAAAATTGTGTCTATGTACACGAATCAAATAAATATATTTTTTTAACTATTTCCTGAACTGCTGTGAGACTGTGTTGGATATGGAGAGGGCAGAAAATGGTACCGGCAGCTTGTATGTGCTGGTGCACAAGGAAAAGTCACAGTACTCCAAGGAGTACAATGAAGAAGTGCAGGTACTGCGTACCAGTGAGTACCAGCCCCCTTCAAGCAATGGTCTTGTCAGAGATACAACAGTATACTTGGACAAATAGTCATGTGTTTTGCAGTTTTACCTGATAGAGATGTGGATTATCAACAAAAGCACCATTTTACAAGTGGCAAAGGTGTGCTAGACTAAATTTGATGGGCTGTTTCTCGAGACTCAGCGTTACACAGACCCTGAAGGGACTCTATAATGCTGCATATAAGTATTGTTTTTATTGTTGGAGTTCAGTGTGTCTGCAGAGTCACAATCACCTGAATCATATCTCACCCCACATTATGTTAAAATGAGCCTCATTCATAATATTCAGTGTGTCTTATGGAGAAAAACGGCTTGTGTGTACATCTGCATGTGTGAGTGTGTTTGTTAGTGGGGCTTGTTGACGTTCAGGGTTTAGTCGGCTTCTTTAAGGAGCGCCGCGGCAGCTGGAATCTCCCTGCTGAATAGACCGGGATAATCTCTGAGTGTGTGTGTGTGTAAGAGGGAAAAAGAGAGGAATGGGAATAAGTGGAGGAGGAAGAGAAAATGAGATGTGAGGGTGAGAGGGAACCAGAGAGATGAAGAATAAAAATGGAAGCAGTAGAGATTGAACTGTCAGCAGCTCGACTTAATCTCAAGATGGAGATGAGACGCCACTCTGTATGTGTGACTTGTGTGTGTGTGTGTGTGTGTGTGTGTGTGTGTGTGTGTGTGTGTGTGTGTTTTGAAGTAACCTAATCTAGGATAGAGGCCTCGTCCACCCCCACCCCCAAAAAAACTCAGAAGACCAAAACTCTAAATCCCTAATAACTAGCTTTTGTCAATCCTAAATTACCGCTGTATCACAAACACACACTGAGACGCACTGACACACAAGGAAAGGGGCTTATGGGTATACACTACACATGCTTAGGCTCAGTTTTGCAGCTTATGAGTAGAATATGTAATTTAGGCTGTTTTACTTGAATATGTCAGACTGAGGCATTGTCTGTCTTCACCAGATGCCAGGCAGAGCGATGGATCACCGGCTGGCGCCACGTTATGAAGAGGTGGAACGTCAGTACGCCTCCTTACCAAGGTACTGCTTCTTCTCCTTCCCTTGTATAAATAGGTCCAAAAAGAACGTACTTTACTGCAAGTATCACTGCACTCTTCTCTTCATTTCTTCTTTTTCTCTTTGAAGCTGCTAATTAAATTTGTGTCGTCTGTATGTCTTTGTGGGTGTCTCTGGAGGCCTCAGTCTCAGCCAGGATCTCACCTTTTCCCTTCCCCAGGGAACACACACTCAGACTGGGGTTGAAAACTGATCCCTGACCCTAGATCTGCTCCCCCACCAGACTTCCGCTTATGCAGAATCAGTCGTCTTTATGTTGTGTTGAACTAAAGAAGCGGCACATTTCTATAGAATGTCTTAATTTTAGCAACATTCGTTTTTTGGTTTTGGAATACAAATGCTCCTTTTAGTCGATTAGTCGGCTGATTGTTCGTCTTGGTCCCGCTGGTCTTTGGTCATGTTGATTGACTTATTTCCAAGAAGCTTATGAACATGTGTCTCGTAAGCACAATGTTTTAAGTGGTGTTTGTGTGTGATTGTGGAGAAACTATCGATCAAATCAAACAATCAATTAGTCGACAAAATCTTGATACCAGGCCTGCCGGGTGAAGAGATCGTGGCAGCTGCGATACCTCACGGCTGCGGGATTCATGAGTCTGTTGCTCACACCAGCTGCTATTCTGCTGCTGCTGGTCTTTCTACATAGAGTTCGACTTTCATAATGGCCATTTCATTTCATTGTAAATGTCATTTATATGTGTTTTAGGCATAGGAAGGTCAAGAAATGTGTGGTAATTTGTAAATAATAGTAATAATCCACAATTAAATTCCCATACTATAGTCATTCATGGAGCCCTGCAAGTCACTGCATGTTCTACAACACTGTCCTGCAAATATTTCAGAATAAAAGCCTTGTGTTAACAAATGAAGGAGTTCTGCCTACAGAAAAATGCTTAAGGGGTTTTATTTTGGGATGAAAGCAGGAAGTGTTGATTTAAAGATAAATCTGTACTTTTTTCATGCCCGTGACATTTTCTACAGATGTCTAGACTTTGAAACTTTAGTTATGTTGCTGATATGATGTCAATATACAGTCATACGATCTCTTCCACTGTCTGTTGCTGCTGTGAAAGGCGTCAAAAATAGGTGAGACCTTGAATCTGTAGAATAGATGCGTGAGACGGCCAGGCTTCTCATGGGGGCGGTGTGGACGCTCTAACCTGTTAAAAATGGATGGTGAAATAAAAAACAACAGGTAACGCAGCCGCCACGCTCTCCTCACACGTCTGGTCTGGCCCAGGGCTTTAGCCGACTAAGAATTTCTGTGGTCGAGGGCGGGCCTGAAAAATCCAACGCAATTTGGAGGAAGTACTACTCCAAGGAAATTTCAGCTTTCATTCAGCTCATGATACTGCTGGTTTTCTGCTTTTTAAATCAGCGACGTGAGCTGTTGTCAGACAGTAAGACGCTTTCCATTTTCAGTGGGTCCCCATTGAACTACGTAATGGAAGTGCATGTGTTTACAGATAGCTTTTAGAAATTCATGTTTCTCAACAATTCTGCTTCTTTGTGTGAATATTTAACTGAAAGATGAACTGAACCATCTTAGTTTCCCAGTGGGTCATGTCATTTAAGACATCGTTTGATCAGTGTGTTCTTCATCATCATGGAAGGCTTTGCACAATATATTATGTTGTAATAATGAGCTATTGTTTGTGAAATTAATTTTGTTGTTTCTGGTACTTTCTAGTGGAGTTTATCACCATCTTTTCGGTCACTCTTAGCATCCCGCTACCCTGTGTGTTTGTTGTGTTTATTCAGACAGTTGTAAAGCCGGGAGGCAGGCGAGTCGAAGACACAGGACAGGAGTCAGACGTGACAGTCAAACAGGGAACGTAACCACTCGGCTATCTCTGTGCAGCCCACCGTAGCCTGTTGCCCGCTGCGTTTTGTTGTTTCCCTCCCTGGACAGCATGAAATATCACTAACATTAGCCAACACAAGAACAATAACAGCTTCCTGAGTATATTAATCATTTCATGAAGGATTATTTCCGTTTATTTCTCATGGTGTAATCGGATAAATATTACGGCCATAGCTGTTTAAAATTATGCTCACAGTTCTCTTGGACCATGAATGAAACCATTTAAACATAGTAGTCTCAATTTGAAACAGAGTCCACTATAGCAACGTGTTATATTCTACAACCGTCATCAGTCACTCCGTTTTCATTTGCAACCTTTCCACCATCGCTGCCTTTTTCATCACTCCTTCTCTTTCTTTACATCTCCATTTTTTCTCTCCTTTCTTCAGTGCCTTATTTTTTTCTATTATTTTCCACATATGAATAGTACTGTGTAATATGCTTAAGTAAAACCCCTTAACAGACATGATATCACTGCACTATAAACTCTTACTGTGCCTAAAAATAAACCATATTCAAGTGAAAATAGAAGTGCAAACTTTAACAGTAAATTCTCTGAGTAGTTGTTACTAGCTTTTTCTCACCTCATTTCGTTTTGCTTCTAAGAACCGACACCTCGGCAGGCTAACAAGCCAACAACAAATGTTTGTTTGTGTGTGAGAGAGAGAGAGAGAGAGAGAGAGAGAGAGAGAGAGAGAGAGAGGGGAGGAAGTCAGTGAGTTGAATGACAGACAGAAGTTTAAAACGTCAGAAACTTTATAGCCAGGTTCCCACCCCTGTTAAAATGGTGAAGGATGGCTATTTCACACCTCTTTCGTGCGTGTGTGTGTGTGTGTGTGTGTGTGTGTGTGTGTGTGTGTGTGTGTGTGTGTGTGTGTGTGTGTGTGTGTGTGTGTGTGTGTTTAAAGAGAGGGAGAGAGTGTGTGTGTGGGTGATGACTTTGGCAGATGGGAGCGAGAACAGTGATGATAGTTTTGAGGTCTGGCTGTGGTATCTGAAAAGCCTTGGGAAATTGGACACACACACACTCACATACAGTACACCCTGTCTCTGTTTCCACTTTCAGACATGCACTGTAATCCCAAAACGCTGTGCCAATTTTACATGTAGGCCTCGTGTTTGAAAGGGACCCGAGTCATTTTTCCATAAAAGTCACTCTGATAATGTGCCTTATTACAACCTGGTAACAGTTCTGAAACATTTTCCACACGGCTGAGCTGTGATTTAAAACAGTCACGTTGCCAAAAACACAGCTTTCTCACACGGGATGTGTTTGCATGTAGCGTCCAACCCCGGACTAAGAAGTGATGCTTTAAATGCTGTGGATTTTAAGCAGTAGATTTGACTCTGAAGTAAGGCTGCTCCCTCTTAAAGCCTTTACACAAAGGCCGTGTTTTTGAAATTGTCACACGGTAAAAAATATGTCAATCACGTTTATACACCAACTCCGAACTCTTCGTCCATCAGTAAAGTCTTCAGAATAGGTTAGAGTTTCTGAGTTTTTTCACATCCGTCAAAATGCAAAAGAGGGTTGTTTGACCACTCAGAGCCACCGTCCGTGCAAACGTCATCATCCAGAATGGCATCTGATAAACATTCACGCCGTCTCCCAAACCGTCTTCTAGCATACGCACTTAACGATAAAGAAAAAAGATTACAGAGATGCAGACTTTAAAGATGGATTACGGCAGGTGCCAGTAGTAGTAGTAGTAGTAGTAGTAGTCGTAGTAGTCACTGTGCTCCAGGTAGCTAAACGATAGCTTCTTATTAATGTCATTCATTCATTAATCCTGTTTGGGACTAGCGCTATACATTGCGCCCACACAATTAATTCAGTTTTGTCTTTTACTGCAAATTTGCATCAGTGTGCAAGTTTCTGTGCATAACAGGTGATGGATTAAAAAAAGGCATAAAAGATATGGACTTGGTGTGCAAAACCCTTTTGTCGATTTGTTGTGCCTCAGCTGACTACGATTTCTTTGGTTGTTTTTTATGCTTTTTTCATGCTGAATGACTAATTTCTGACAAACGTATGAGCATTTCTCTGGTTAGACACAAGAAGTGTTGTTTTTCTGAGATTCTTTGTGGAGAAATTCAGTTTTACAGATCTGTCGATTAAATCAAGTAATCGGTTAGTCGACAATATTGTATGAGTGTTAGTCGTCATTTTTCACTGCTGATAGTACCCCCTCAGTGAGAAACTGCCATGACATCACCTTCAACGCTCTTCAAGCGATACTGAATCCTTTCATCAGCAAACAAACTAGTGAACTTCTGCACTCTGTCGATAGGACTCCGTAGTGTAAGGTGTAGCTCTGCAGAGCTGCCATTTTTTTAAATCTGGGTCGAGCAAGTTGCTATTGGCCGTAGCATGTAGCTTCTCTCTGACCAGTCAGCAGTGTTTTAACTCCACCGTCTATTATTGGCTCAACTTGCATGGAATCCGAAGTGGCACCAGGTAGACTACTATCCACAACTTTACTAATGGAAATTGAGTTGAGTAGAGCCGTAGGGTACCATGCAGTGGAAATGTGTTGATGCTTTCACCTCATGGATGAGATAAACAGCCTTATACAGTAGATACATGTACGTTATGCATTGTATTGCATTGCCTCACATGGCGGGTGTGACATTTTATGCAAGCATTGCGCTTCTGTCCATAACAGCCTCTCATATTTGAGTCGATATAAGTTTTCCACAATGAACACACCAATCTGAAAGTGAAAAAGCTGTTACTAAATACACAGATTAACCCAAAAATGTTTCCCTACTGAAACCGACTCATCTCAGTCTCCTTCTGTCGTTATTTATCTTCCTCCCTGCCTCTGCATCTCTGTCTACACGCTTCTCCTGCTGTCAATTAACTCCAGAGATATTTCAGCATCAGTCAGAGAAAGAGATCATGTTTGGAAACCACATCCAGGCTGTTGACCTTATCAAAACATATTATTTTGCCACTGGCCCAGAAATAACTAGCAGGCTGTGTGTATCTAGTGTCTGCATGCCTGTGTACCTGTATGGATGTGTGGGAGGGACCATTTTCTGTGTGTTTGTACAGTATTATTCCATGTGAGTCCATAAATAGCTGTAGGGTTGCTTCGTCAGGTGCTGTAGGTTTGACGCGAAGTCAGTTAACTCGAGCACGGGGCTATAAGTGAGAGAGAGAGAGAGAGAGAGAGAGAGAGAGAGAGAGAGAGAGAGAGACTAGGTTTGATGGCTCTAAAATTAAAACATGACCCAGCAGTGGATGATGTTTCCCTGCCTAAAGCACAAACACTACCTAACAAACTGTCAGCAAATGTCACTGCGTGAAATAGAGAGGAGTCTGTCGAGGGTGTCTTGTATATTTTGCTACTCTATAAAAATATTCAGTCTTTTTTTTTTTTATTAATTAAATCTATCAGAAGAAGATACACCGGCACTTGTTGTGTTGTTGAGTAAACTTTGGCCAGAGTAATTCTACATGATTTTTAAATGTTGGAACCCTTTTTTGGACGTGATATTGTTAAAGTCTGATGTTATCTAATGGTGATTATTACCCAGCTTTTTTAAATACTCGATTCTGATTGGTCTGTCAAGGCGTTCTACGGTCTGTTATTTATGTATAACAGACCGTTGCTATGGGCGTATTTCTGATGTAATAAGCAGGATAATGCACAGCTAGCAGGTCATTGTTATGAAATAAACCCCTTCAGGGAAATGCAAGATGCTTGCCACCCCTTCGATCACCATGTCGGGGGGTTTTTCACAAGAATGCTTGCTTTACATTATCCCTCACTTATTAATGTGTGTGTTATTTATTCCAGCATTTTGCTCCAGGTGATTTTAGCGCATCCTAAACACCAGCAACTCCTCGCCGGACCTGGTGGACAGGCGCTGCATTTAACATTATAGACATGACCAATGACAATTTGTGTAACAGTTTAGCCACAGATTTCACAGACTGTACACGGTCCAGACATATAGTCGGTTCTGTCCGAGTCTTGTTTCCGTAAAGATGCTAAATGTGAGATTGGAAGCATTTCTATTGCCTCTGCACATCTGATTACATAGCAACAGCTGTGCCATCAGCTCGCAGCTAACAGCTCTAACAGTGGAAACACAAAATCAGTAAAAGGGAATTTATTACAAAAATAGTCAATGAGAATATAGCTGGGAATGTATTGGGGCAGGGGCCTTCTGGGATGATGGAGATGGAGGGTGAACTGGCAGGTGGCGAGGAGTGAGATCCAAGAGAACCCACCCACCCCCACCCCCACAGACGAACAGACAAGGGGAGACAATACAGGAAACAAAAGGGCAGAGAAAACACAAGGAAACACTGGGGAAAACTGGTTCGGACAGTGGCAGAGCTAACAGTGTTAACCCGAGGGGGAACCTGAGGGGGATCCGGAGGGTGGGCGCTACTTCTTCCGAGACGATACGGTCAGATGGCGTTATCAGCTGTAACCGCCATATGAGCACAGTGCACAGCGGTGGCCGTGAGCTAGCCACTGGGTCACGCTCACATGCACAAACATGTACAAAAAGGCATGTAAGGCCAGCCCAGCTATGTAAACAAAGCACAGAGAAGCTCTGATCACAACACACAGGAAGAGCGACTTCATTCTCTGCTCAGGTCGACAGTACTTTTATATTCTCTCAGTATATCTTTACATAGGCAATAGTTGTTAGATGATGCCCTGATGCTCTGGATATCATATAGAGCACCTTTAAGAGTTGACAGATGTAGGTTTTTCATGGACAATGAACAGTGACAACATAGAAAAGTAAAGAGGGAGGACACAACAGCATATGTCCTTTTACCCAAGGTCTCTTCTCACTACCATCTTGAAATTACCTCTCCATCCACTCTACCCCCATCCTGCACATCTCACCTTCTCTCTGTATTTCACCATTTTCCTTTATTCCTCCCCCTCCATCTGTCTACATCTGAGTGGTGTTATTATACCAAAACAAAGCACCCCTGTTGAGAGTCCCTTTACCTCCAGCCATGCGAGAACCAGTTTTTAAACACTGCAGGACATTTGTTGAGGATTAAGACTCAGATTTACATGTGTGTGTTTCAAGGTTGGGCTTGAATTAAAGCTGTATATTTTCATTTCATTAGAGAGTTAAGAGTGTCTGGAGACTGACAGAGCAGTGCCTGACATTCAGCAAACTTTCCAAACCTGGGAATCTGCAGTTAAATGCTTTGTGTCTTAGACCACTTACCAATCTTGTGTTAATTTTTGAGCCTGAATGGATGCATGAATATGTATGAAACAATTACACTGAGTAGTATACACACATGCCTTGTGTGTGCAGAAGTGTGTGTGCACCTGTGTGAATGTGTGTGTGAGCGTGAGCGTGAGACTGGGTCATTCTGAGGTCAGTAGATAGCCATCAGTGTGTGTGTATGGGTAACATTAGCAGGTTGCGCCCCACCATGTGTGGACCATTACTGCCCCATTTACACATCTTATACACACACACATCTTTTACTTCTATACATGTGAGGACATAATGCATTCCCTAGACCTTTACCCAACCCTTAACCATCACAACTAAATGCCTAACCCCAACTCTTACTTTAACTTAAACCTAATTCTAACCTGAACCCTAAACCCAAGTCTGAAGCTTTGCAGGTCTGTCCGCAAGTGAGGACCGGCCACAATATCCTCGCTCAATTCATTCTCGCTCCCAACTCGTCAAATACCGCCACTCGGTTAGCGCCCCTCGGCACCCTTTAGCGAGCGTACGCGATGCACCAGGCTCTATCAACTAACTCCAGTATAAACCCACCCACGGCATTATACAACAGTCAGTATGGTCGGTGGTTGGATCCGTGGCTGCTCGGATCACATGGCGATGTGTCCTTGAGCAAGACACTTAACCCCAAGTTGCTCCTGATATCCATCGGTGTGTGAATGAGATAAATGAGTATTTAGATTAGATCCTGATGGGTACATTTGCAGCGTCTGCCATCAGTGTATTTGTGTGTGCATGGGTGAATGCTGACGTAGTGTAAAGTGCTTTGAGTGGTCAGAAGACAGAAAAGCGCTGTATAAATGCAAGTCCATTTACCATCCATTTACCATATCCTCTTAGGGTGGGTGGGACGTGTGCCGGATGGGTCAAACACAGAACTTTCAACCAGAAGGCCGGTGTTTGTAGCCCTGTATGGAACTAAAAGTAAACCTTATTTTGCCACGACAGTAGTTAGTCAACGACGAGCGTTTCTTAACGTAACTGGTTGTGTAGACTAAAAGTAACTTCCTGTGAATACGGAAGTTTATTTTGAAAGGACACAATAGATGTAACATGCTTATATTGGCATGCTGTCCCTGACACATCTAAAAGTAATGGAAGAGGGGTAGACCGTGCGTTGTTCTCCGATGCTGAGGAACACTGACTAAGCAGTGGTGTTTGACAAAAACTCAGAAAAAGTTCACCAATTTCACGCCAGGTTCATGTTTACCCTTAGCAATATTCGATGGGGAAAAGGGACCCTAATGATATTATCAATAAAGAAAGAAACAACCTTTAGAACCTAAAAAAATGGCAGAGAAGTAACCACCATAATAACAATGTGTGTTATAACCCACAATCCCATGTATGTGAGTTTTACAGCCCATAGGACTGGACTAAGTCAACTCTAATAAAAAACATGATGTTGCTCTCTGAGGATCCCTGTTGATAACAGCGACCAGTTGTTTGAAACAGGCTTGACCCAATTGCATTAGCGAAACACCCTTACCCATTTGTCCTTGTTATTACTGTTATTGGATTAAAATTAGCCAATCAAAATTGCTGTTCAGGTTTCTGGGAAGGCTGTCACTTCCTCATTATAATGATAATTGGATGGTTAGTAATTAGAAAGCAGATGTTGTATTCTGGGTCTTGCACTGTGTCTCCTTTAGTTGCGTTGCTTCATTTATTTCCCTCCACTCTTTGCATCTCTCTCCCTCTCAGCCCCTCCTCTTCTCCATCTCATTCTCTCTGAACTTGGGGTGAAAAGGACATTGTTGAATATTGTTTCACTCTGCTGAGGGGGGAAATGAAACGGGAATGTCTCTCACTTCTCTTTCTGTCGCTCTATCTCTCTTGAGAAGACCTCCCAACCAGGCCTGAGAGTTTCCCAGACCACTTTACAACTGTGGCACAATTCACCCCATTGTCCAGTTGTTTTCCTGTGTCTCTGGACTCATCGAGTCTCTGCTTGTTTGTTAGCCATGAAGAAAGACCCTGCCTCCCAGACTCCCCCCTCCCTCTCTTTTTCTCTCTTGACCCCATCTTGTTCCTAGCTTCTAGTGTTTCTGATGTGTTCACCCATCGCTGCTTTAAAGAATCCTGCTCACAGCTTTGATCTTGAGTGTGGACTCTAAAACGTTGGGTTGCAACCCGTAATGTGTTGCAGAGCCGTCGGGTCCCCGCTTGACTAGAGTATGATATGCTTTCATTCGTGTGGACCCCGGGGTGAGGGAGGAAGTTTTCCTTTCAGGTCCCAGCCGGTCAATGTTTAACAGGTTTTTGAGGCACACTGGAGTTGAGCTGATGTTAAGTGATACTGTGCTCATGTGCGTTGTGAATGTACACAGATAAACATTTTGCATTGTGGCAGAATACAGGCTTTTCTCACTCACTGTACCTACAAAAATGACGAGGTCGGGATGGATGAGAGGGTCATAAAACATGGGACCTTCGCACAAGAGGAGGTGACTTTTCATCCAAACGTTAGATAACTTGTCATGTAACTTCCATACTAAAGTAGCGCTGCTTCCATAGTTATTTTAACCCAAACATTAATGTAGTTGTCCCATAACTTCAGTACTAAATTACTTCCATAGTTATTTTAACCCAAACATTGCGTTATTTGTCACATGTTTTCTGTAATTAAGTAACACCACTTACAGAGTTATTTTAACCCAAAATTGATTTATTTGTCACATAACTCCTGTATTTAAGTAACACCACTTCGGTAATTATTTCAACTCAACGTTGATTTATTTGTGTCATAACTTCTGTACTAAAGTAACACCACTTCTGTAGTTATTTTAACCCAATGTTTATTTGTCACATAACATCCGTACTCAAGTAACGCCACTTACAGTGTTATTTTAACCTAATGTTGATTTATTTGTCAAATAACTTTCATACTTAAGTAACGCCACCTCCAGGGTTAATTTAACCCAAATGTTGAGTTATTTGTGAAGTAACTTTGGTTACACCATACTTACTAGAAGTTACACCACTTCTGTGGTTATTTTAACCCAAACCATGATCTTTCCTAAACCTAACCAAGTCCTTTTGTTGCCTAAACCTAAACACGTTGTTTCCTGTGAAGATGAAAGTTTATTTGGAAAGGATTGTATTCATGAATTTGACTGTTGCTAGGCATTCGTAGGAAAACTCAAAATATTAGGACATAACATATCAAACTAAGCGTTGTATGAGCGTGTGGTTGATAACTCATTCTGTGCTTTGAAAATTTGTATCACATCTTGCTGTTTTCAGGGCTGGCGATGGTTTGCCTTCACTTTCTGGTAGTTAACTCGTCACCGAGAATGTGGGAAACACATCAAGGAACGTTTCAGTATTATTTATGTCTGTCTGAAGAACAAGAAGACGGACTGCGCTTCATAGATTTCAGCAGTTGCAGCTGTGAAATGTTAACATCTGGCAGCAGCCTAATGACCATCTGCCGTTCCTGTGCTGCTACAAGCTTCTTCTTCTCCGTTTTTTCAGGAAATCTCAAAGTACGATTGGAAAATTAAATGATATTTAAATGTGTTTGTGTGTGCGTGGAAAGTCCTGTCTCCCAATTAAGGCAACATGATGAGTGTGTGCAAAAACTGAGCTCATATCAAATTCTTCGAATGGAGCGCAACCATAAATTGTTATGATGATTTCAAGCCACTGAAACAGGAAGCAGCTCGTATTACTGCAGCAGGCAGGGGGTTGACATTCAAACAAAGCCGTGAGGCCGAATGAGTGAATAGATGTACACGTTTACCTGCAGCTCCAGATATCCTACGTTCACTACTAAAGGTACAAATACACATCAAGTGTTCAGTGTCACACTTTATAATAACCATCATTTCTAAATGTTAAATTGGTAGTTAATTAAATTTAGTTCATAGTTCTTTTACTGTTAACAATCAATGAAATTCTAATTAATAATGTTCACTAATTATTAGTAATGCTATTTTAACAGTTTATTGTTGCACACATTATGATATTTGATGTAATGTGTTATGAGTATTTGTTAATGAACACAATTATTTGGAAACCTTTAAGAAATTGTTTGTAGAATGTATGTAAACTTTACAGATAGACTGTGTCAATGGTTAATAATTGGTTTGTAAAAGGTTTATAAACATTATTTGAACCTGTTAAATAGATAATTAAATGGCTAAATAGAAATGTTTAAACACTTTGTACAGCATCTATAAAAAATATTATGTAGATAATTATTACTTCGTCAACGTGTGAGAACTGCTAGATCTGTGTAATGTTTAAAGATGTTTAAAAACAATTTCTTAAGGGTTTAAAAAACATTAAAACATTAACACATATTTAATATATTTTGCAAAATAATATAATGTGTGGTACACTAAACTTAATAGATAATGTATTGGTATTGATCTTATCAGTTGTGAAAACAAATTATTTCATATTACACAAAGGAATGATGAATTGACAAATAATGGTATTACTAATAATTAGTAAACATGAATAATTATGTCATTGTTAACAGTAAAATAACAATTAACTAAGTTTAATTAATTATCAAGGTACCATTTATAAATGATGGTTATGATGAAGTGTTAATGATGACCAGCGACTGAATGAAATTTAACAGAAGTCATTATCAGTAGGGGTATCATTTCTTCAGACACCACACAAACACTGAGATGTTTGCACATATGTCTTTGTGTGTGTTTGTGTCCCCCCTGAAAAGTCCTCTCACGTGAATCCATGACCAGATTTTTATAGGTTTTTTTTTTTTGTTTTTTTTTTTTACAATCCCCCAACTCGTACTATTTCAGAGCTGCTCTTCATGCACCAAATTAGTGGCTATTGAGGGATCGTAATTCTGTCAGCAATTTGTGTCCTGTGGTCATGCACAGAGCAAAATGTCCCCAGCCTGAAACTATTACATCTTGCTGATGGCGGACTCTTATTGGGTCAAGATGTGAAATAATGGAGCCTATTTGTATGGGATATGGTATTATCAGTAATGGCTTTCATGATGTTTCAGGAAGTCACCCACTACACTGCCTGTAAGTGGTAATGTGTGATACTGCCATAACTGAATGTCGTCTTCAGTTTGAAGAATTTCAACTAGTGTAGATGGACATGGCCCATTCATGTACTTACAAGCTGCAGCCAATTCATGTGATGAATCTGTCTTTATAGCCGCTGCACATTCCAGGGTCTAAAATTTGATATTGCCAGCCGCTTGGTTTGCACCTTTTAACGTGATGCATGGCTTCATTTGAAGCTGCCATTTTCTAGAGGTCCCCCTGCAACGACATTATCATTTCCTCTGATATTAGAGCTTGTGAACATATGTAGTTTGTAGAGGTGAAGCTGTGAATATTTCCTAAACAGAAAAATGTACCTATGTAAGAACTGCAGTTTATGTATGTTTATTTATGTCTTTATTTGCAGATTTTCTGGGACAGCTTTTTATATTGTAGTATTTAAAAGTAACATTGCAATGCGGTAACAGGAATCTTTGGATTTGATTTAACTGCATATTCGATACATGTAACTGGTGGCTGTTTATTCAACCATAAGGCAAAAACGTGTCAGGTGCTCTTTGAAAACGGGGACAAATCGGGATGAACAGGAAGGTAGTCCATGGCCCTCCAACATTTTAAAACAAGCGACAAATGAGAAAGGAAATAGTAAGTCTTTATTATGGTGGCTAAATCATTAACGACAACATGTTTTGACTATGCAAGGTCTTTGCCAGGATATTTTTCTCTCATTGGTATTTTCTTTTTTATATGTATAAAATTCATTTTTTTATTGATTTTGAATGGGTTGGTATGTTGACAAGTTGACATATCAAGTGAGACATTCAGTAAGCAAAAATAATAATAATTAAATGGCTGCAGGATAAAGGAGATCTATGCAAGAAAGAGCACAATACAGGCGATAATCCCTCACAGAAATAAGGTAATATCTTGAAATAAAAAATAAATAAAGAAATAAATAAAATGCAATAAAGACAGGAATTAGACAGCAAAGGATAGAATAACAATCAAATTTCACAGTGTACTGTAATTCCAAAAATCACCCCAGACAGTCCCTTAGCATGGTTTCTGTCATTTATCGTGGTCAACATGGATTCATATGAGGCGGTTTTTCTCATATAATTGACCCGCTCTCTCATTTCTGGGGGTCTAGTTGACTTCCAATATCTAAGTACTGGTCTAGCTGCTGTAATTACCCTAAACGCTATAACAACTGAGAATTCTCCTCTTCACATGTTATGTACTTGTGATCTGTCTCCAAGTAAACACAATGGGGATGCTGGTAGTGTCTTACCCAGCTTCTCACTCATATGTCTAAGGATTTTACTCCAGAAGGGTTTAACAAGAGGGCAGTGCTAAGTACAATGTAAAAAGGTGCCTATCTCTTTTTGGCATTTCCCACACAAGTTGTTGGGTGATAAATCCTTCCTGTGTAGTCTGACTGGTGTCCAGTAGTGCCTGTGTCTCGTTACCGTTTGTAACAAGGAAGGGTTCCTGCCATTGTTTCTAATCTAGAGATCATATAGACAAATCCGGTTACCGCTTTGCGTGTTCGACCATCGTGCCAGAAATACAGCGGTGGCAAGTCTCAGAGACTCACTGTCTGCCAGCAGTATTAACTGACTTTAAGCCGAATGTGTCCGTGGCTGTTCGTAGTAACTTACGAAACTGGTTGGCATAGATAATAGTATTTAAAATCGATTTAAGTCCAAGTGCAGGCTTTTTCGAGGACACAGCTGCCGTCACTACGAGCAACCATTCGGCTGAGAATCAGGTAACATCAACACGGTGTGCAGACACTTTATATGTCTTCCCTTCATGATGTTTACTTTGTGGTCATTAGGTTATCCCTGGTCTCAGTAACTAACATTATGTTTTCCAATAACGCCACAGTTTATTTAATTTGATTGATTCTGTAGGGCCCCCAGACAGTGAGCCCACTAACATAGAAGAGTAGTTAAGTATTTATGACTAAAAAAATAATATATTAAACGTTACTAAAAATATAGTAATTCACTCTGATGCAAAGTTCACAAGAAATAATCAGCTCAAAATGTATCCAAATCGCTTGTTTTACACAAACTTCCTGCAGTTATTGTGTTCAGTTTGGGTTAATTATACAGTTTATCAGTTGTTCTGTTCTGTAACTGTTATGCATTGAATATAATAGAAAATGTCCATAAAATATATAACTTAGCCAGTTTATTCAGTGATAGAAAAGGGGTCCCTCAAGGAAACAGGTTGGGTGAGATTACAGATCACAACTTCAGCTTCGGCATTGTGTGCACATGTCATTGAAGGTGTAGTTGGAGTGTAAACGGTGAGGTGAGAGAATGAGTAATGTGAACAAAGGTCCTGAAGGACATTCAGCCCTGTGACGTGGTCGTACAGGAAACGTGGTCCTTAGTGTGTTGATCCATCAGCTCATCTCTCATTTGACACGTTGATCAGAATTCGTATTTCAAGGAGCTTCCTGCAGTACACAGTTTTTTGGCTGTACTTTCATCGCTCAGTTTCCAAATGGCATGGCCGTATTATGATGGGATGCGAAACACCACTCCAAATCCCCATTGTTCTGCCCTCTCTGTGTTTCCGAGGCAACGGTCTCCTACCATCTGGAAGGCCCTCATCCCTCAGTTCCTCTCACTTTCCTCTAATGGGTTTCTCCTCTGTCCTTCTCCCATCTAATTTCCTTTTTTTCAGTACTGTTTCCCTTTTTCTTCTCTGACATCTTTTTTTTTTTTTTTTTTTTTTTTTACTTTTTTGTGCTCTAATTTGATTCGCTCTCCTGTTTTCCCTCCATTTCTTTTTCTCAGACTTTTCACTTTAAGTACTCACCATATTACCGTATTCTTTCATTTGCTCTCCGCTGTCGTCTTTTTATCCTCCTGTGATCATTTCCATCTCGTTCCCTCCTGGCTTTGTCTTCTTTTTTCTCCTCTCTTAACACTTCAGCTATCTTCTTTAATATGAATATTCGGTATTATGCAGCCTCACACACTCGCAGTCGCACGTGTTCACATCCTGATACAAACAGGGCATATTTGTGAATGTGTATGCACACACACTGATATACACAGGGGAACGTAATCACGTTAGTTTCCTGGACTGGTCAGTTTGTAATTCATGACATCCAGGTGGATTAATCGTATCTGACAGAACTTTATTGACAAAGACAGATAGGAGCCCCTGAAAGGTGTTTAGTTTCATTCGAACGTGAACTGTATGAGCAAGTGTGTGTGTGTGTGTGTGTGTGTGTGTGTGTGTGTGTGTGTGTTCCTCTAAACTAGGGCCCATTATTCTCAGCAGATGCTGACCTACAGCATGCCTGTTCTCTGGAGGGCACCACTTGTCTCTCTGCCTTTTTTCTTCTCTTCCTCTCCATTCTCCCCCTCCTCTCCTCCATCACTTTTCTTTGTTGTGCCTCCCTTCTCATTTTCTGCTCCTTTCTTCCTCCTCCCTCTTTCATGTTTTCCTCCTCAGCTTCACAAGGCATCCATCTGGGAGGTTCAGTCTCTCTTACTTGTAGTCCTATTTGTCATTCCTTTTTCTCTCTGCTTTCAGACTCTCATCGGTTTTCCTTCTTCATTTTCCTCCGCCTTACCCTCTTCTCCCCATCTTCCCCTCCCCGACCTGTCTACTAAAAATTACATTTCCATTCAACAAACGTTAGATTTCGTGTGAAACATATTTTTTTATGGATTACATTTGTTTTCTGACATATCACAAATCCTTTTGTGTTGATAGTTGGTGGTGGATGAGTCAATAAACACACTTTAGCCCAGGAGACTGCTGCTTGTGAAACTAAAGGTCAACATTCACTTATTTTAACTCAGATGTTTTTACTAAAACCTAACCAAGTGGTTTAGTTGCATTTTTGCTTCATTTCTGTTGTCATTTTATGCCAATGATATTTTTTTTTACTAAACCTAATGAAGTACGAGAAAATATGTTTCCCATCCATCTGCAACCGCTTATCCTGTTCGGGGTCGTTGGGAGGCTGGAGCCGACCCCAGCTGGCATTGGGCGAAGGTGAGGAACACCAGTCCATCGCAGGGCACATAGAGACAGACAACCATTCACGCTCACATTCACACCTACGGGCAATTTAGAGTCAACAGTTAATCAGCAGGTCTTTGGACTGTGGGAGGAAACTGGAGAACCCGGAGAAAACCAACACTAACATGGAGAGAACATGCAAACTCTGCACTCTGCACCGCCGTGCAGCCCAAAATATGTTTTCCTTGAAACATAATTGTTGCTGTATGGTAACATAGTTTTATAGGAGACAGGGTTGCCTCCCCCTCATTTTTTCACCCATTTTCTTATTTTTTATATGACTGTTGGAACTTTCATTGTAAGATTATTAGCAGACAGTAGACTTGAATAAAATGGCAAATAATAAATGTAGTGCACTATATAGTGAATAGGGAGCTTAGACTGTATATCTACATTCATTACCGTGTCAACTCTGGCTCCAATAACATCAAAATCTCAAGATGGCAACCTCCATATCCAAGATATTTTGGGAGGAAGTGGAGACGTGTCGTCCATCTTTATATACCGTCCAAGCTCAGTTCTAAACCGGCCTCTACACCCTCCCAACCCATGTGGTGTGGACTTGGTTAGTCACACTCAAAGCTGAATGAAGCACCCTTCTTGAAGGAGTAGGGTAGAGATACAGCGGCAAGCTTCGGGGTGAACTTCCCTCTCTTTGACTGAAACAAAAACTATTGTAATGTTTCGTAACCACGGTTTCGTATCTGCATCTTTGGAAATGGTAACCTAAGGAGACTAAGGAGAACAATAAATCTCCCAAGCTTCTTTGGTAGCATTTTGTTTGTAACTCTGATGTTTATGAGTTCCTGTAAATATACAACACTAAATTAAATGAGCACATCTACCATTTTCTAGAGTATACAAGCCTATATTTGATCCTAAATACAGTGTGTTTTCTTTAAGGTGTTAACATCTGTATGACACTATTAAATGTCTTTTTGTATGGCGCGTCTTCCATGATGAACACAAAACAGTGTTGCATGTGGTCAGTAAGAGCAGCTGGTTAAGTCAGCATCCATGTAGACTCACTGATGGAGGGTTTTATAACTTCCACTCCCAGCTAATTGGTTAGGGATGGCACTTAATATGGCAGACAAATGGAGTCAAATTGGGCTGCAGCCTTGTCTTTTTCCTTCCTCTCCCTCCTCTTCCTCCTCTCGTCTGTCTCAGCCCTCTGTTGTCACACCTCTTTGTCTTCTGTCTACGTCTTATCCTCTTTACATTCATCTCCCTTCTCTCTGTCCTTTTCTCTTTGGTTGTTTCAAGGAATACAGATGAAGATTTTAGTCTTTAGTGGCCTGCTCTTTGTCTGGAAACTCCTTGTTGGTTGTTTGGTTTGAACACAAATTTGCCCCTGCTCTGAAGTCCTCAATCTTACATTTTTGTCACGTACAAATTAGTACGCAGGTTAAAAAAGAGGATTGCATCTACATCTTACTTTAACTTAATGACCCCCAGTGAAATAGTGTCTGGTTCTTTTTTTACACACTCTTTACCCACCATTCAACCTGTCTAACCAGGACTATTTGACTCAAATGTGCTTCATATTCAGGTTTTATTTCATGTAGCTGCCCTTTTGTTGGCTTACAGTATGTCACTAAACCACAGCAACTCATTTAAAGTGAGATGTGACAGGTGAGGAGCTTCATCTCATAATTTCAGCCAGTTCTGTTCATCACATTTAACTGGTACTTAATTTGAATCCAAATATTGAGGTGACATAAACAACCAATACATCAGTATGAGGTTTTACCACTTTCAACAGTCAGGCTTCACCTTACTGCAACAAACATTAGCATGCCTTAACTTAACATGTTATAGCTAAAAACTAATCAAAAGCAAGAGGTATGTCATCAGCTGACTTGTGATTTTATTATGTGTGCTTACAAGTTGCACCAAAAATACCCCGTTGATGACTGGAAAACCAACTGTGTTGGAGCCAAAGTGCTTCAGAAAGCACAATAGCAGCTCTGTCCTGCTCCCGAACTTGGTTTGGGGAAGTTTACACTCCAGCAACTCCAGTCAGACCTGTCTTAGATAGTATTACATTTACCACTCATGGCTTCGCCCTCATCCTCAAATGATTTTCTCTTGTAAAAGTAAAGGTTGCTGTTAGACAGTCAAACATTAAAGCGTAAATTGATTAGTATGTTTTTCTGTAAAAGCATCCAATCCAAGGGTTATGATAGCACACGTGACACTGTAATTATACAGCTAAATATCCTCTTAATGTGACTCATGAAGGAGACCTTAAGGGTTTTATATTCTTAGCAATGAGTTTTTTTTTTTTACCTAGGTCAATATATATGTTTAGGTTAGTTATGATGGATTCACCCACTTGTATTTTATAGCCTACTGAAGTTTTACTCCCTGAAAACTACCCAAAATTTTCAGCAAGGCAGTTTTCTTCATGTTAAACACTGATATCCCCACAGTGGCTGAATGGATTTTTACCATTCAAACTGCATTTGAAACATCCGTCTACATTCATTCTCTTGTAGTTTGAACGGCGAAGATGGTCTTTACTAGTCTCTTACAATGAGCACCCTGGGAATATAGCAGACTCTGACTTTTTGCCTGAGAGCTGTAGCTTTTAGCCTCATTCTTTTAGCATGATATTGTGTGCACAGCCAACATATGCAGAGTTCAGTTTTTCGGTTTGAAACAAATCATCATTACACATTTAAACAACATTAGCCTACGTTAGCTACAGTAGCTACATCTGTTTTTGTTTACTTTTATGTAAAATTACAAGTCCATTGTTTTAAAAATGTGTGTGAATTTTGAATGATAAACTCTATGCCAGAATGGACAACATAGCAGCAGTAACTGGGGGGGCGGGGCTTATTGAGTCTAGGGCTTCATCCGAAATCGCGTACTATACTTACCCAACATGTGTACTATCGTTCAACATACTTTTGTGTGGTTTTCGGCCCCAATGAGCAGGAATTTACGTTATCACTTCCCGTGAGCCTCCTTGCGGTTGGAGACATGTAACCATGGTAACTCGTGCCAACCTTTCTTCTCAGTGCTGTTTCAGCTGTAACCTCTCACCTTCATTTCTCCTTCGACAGTTCGCCTCCACGTTGTTTTGGGCCTCCCTCTTTTGCATTTTCCCTCTGGTGTCCAATGCAGTGCTACGTTTGTCATGTCATCAAATGGTTTCCTTAATACATGTCCTAGCTATCTCCGTCTTCTTATCAGTATTGTTTCCATGTCCAAGCACTCTGTTGTTTTGTGTAGTTCATGGTTTGTAATCTCTCTAGGCCAGAATATGCTCATTATCTCTCTGAGGCGGGTATTGTGAAAGCTGGAAAGCTTGCCTATATCTCATTCAGTCATTCTCCTACACTCTTGCTTTTCCCAATCTGGCTGTAATGTCTTGGTCAGCTCCACCATCTGATGTTACCTGGCTTCCAAGGTATGTCAAAGATGACGTACCTGCCAGTTGTTGTCCATTTAGCTTTATGATTATCTGATACCAGTGTTTGAGTTGTTTAGGGTTGTTCACATTGTTTACATTAGGGTTGTTAGGTTGTGTGAGTAAAACTCTGAATTAACTTGAAGTATATATTATGCCTGGCAAAGTGAAACATTATCCTTAGTTAAATTGGAGCATTATTGACGTTACAGAGCTGTCCGCCATCCGTTGCATACTTTCGTACTTCCATACTATTTCACCAGAAACAGCATGTAATTTGCATACTCTTGGTTTCATAATAAGGTTTTGGACACGTTACATGGACATGTTAGTATTTTGGACACAACCTAGTTTTAAGGGTATTTGATGGTAGTTTTGAACATGCAACACTGCGCTCCACAACAGACCTTTTGCAAGATTATCTGTGGTCCAGTCCTCCACCAAATGGTGCTTAGCCTTACCAAATGGTAACGAGGGTTTGAATGTTATGTCTATGTATTTGGTATGCCTCCTAATCCTAGTTGATAATACCCTTCCTTAACCTTTGACCCCATCCGCTAAGTGTTTGGTGGGAACTGATGGAGTATCATGTGACCTCAAGGGGTCAGGAGTCTAGGGAGGTTTAGGGCTCTCTAATATACACAAGCACCAACACAAACCACATTGACAGCTGAACCAACAGAATACCATCCTTGACACACACACACACACACGCACGCACGCACACAGTATGTAACCACTTAAGCATAAGTAGGAAAACAGCTTAGTGTCTTATTGGGCTTCCCCTAATAAAAACTCTCTCCGCTGCTCCAGGCGTCACTCTTAATGACTCAGCTCTGTTCTGTTTAAGGTTGGTTTTTTCACTTCTCACAGTTAATACAGTTCCAGATGTCTCATACTGTACCTGTGCAGCTCACACAGCAGCTTTGTGTGGCTTTACTCAGTCAAACAAAAACAACCGACAATCATGCTGAAAGCTCTTTGCTTCATGCTTTAAAATCTTGGTTCACTGTGTGTCTGATGCCTCTGAAAACCAATAATTTATGATTATATTATTAAAGTTTTCTATATATTTTTAGGGCTGTCAAAATTAACATGAAAATAACACATTAACGCAACTCATATGAAACAAAAAAAATCAAAGGAGACTGTTTATACCAAGCATGTCATACTTGCTTGTCGCAAAGGAGGTTAAATAACACTCCAAACTTACTAACTTGACCATATTCAAAGGGGTCCCTTGACCTCTGACCTCCAGATATGTGAATGTAAATGGGTTCTCTGGGTACCGAGTCTCCTCTTTACAGACATGCCCACTTTATGATAATCACAGTTAGTTTGGATCAAGTCATAGTCAAGTCAGCACACTGACACACTGACAGCTGTTGTTCCCTGTTGGGCTGCAGTTTGCCATGTTATGATTTGAGCATATTTTCTATCCTAAATGCAGAACCTGTGAGGGTTTCTGGACAATATTTATCATTGTTTTGTGTTGTTAAGTGATTTCCAGTCATAAATATATACATACATTTGCATAAAGCAGCATATTTTCACTGCCATGTTGACAAGAGTATTAAATACTTGACAAATCTCCCTTTAAGATACATTTTTAGCACATTCAAAAATATGATGTGATTAACTTGCAATAAATATTAAGTATGTAATCGATTGACAGCCCTAATATTTTAGTAGTAATTATTAATAATTATTTTATTTGTTTATTATTATTCTGTGTCACCACTATTGTACATGCTAGTAGGTACATTTGGTGTTGCGCCCTCGTGTTTGCACGAGTGTGTAGACACATTGAGTAAACATGTTAGTGATGAACAAAGCGTGACATCAACTTTATAATTACCTCTCAAAATCCTCCCCAAGGATCAGATAATTGAATTTTGAATCACTTTGCAGCACAAATGTGCATATACATAAGCAACACCTGCTCTTATTGAAACTCATTCGATGCTTAAATCTGTATTTTATAGAGTTCCTAACAATAAAACATACAGTAGGTGAAAATACAGACATGTAATCTTATGGAAGGACATTCGGCATTTGATGATATAACTGACAGTATATTGAACTTGATAGAATCTTCTAAGCAGTTCAAAACCAATATTAATTTTAATTTACAAAAGCCCCAAGATGTGACGCAGGTTTCATTTTAATTCCAGCACAATCTTCCCACAAACAGACTTCCCCCAACCCTAGAAGATAAAATATTTCTCCACCCTTCATTATTTCTCACTTAAGCTTTTATTGCCTCATTGTTTGGACTGTGATGCATATGTGATTAAAGCTTCATAATGAAGTATCACATTAGGAGGATGGAACTCAGTTAAACTGCGGGGACGTTACATCACAGCGGCTCCGCTTTCATTGCGGCTCACCAAATGACATTACGACAGCAGTTGTGGAACAATTTGAGCTATTAATCTGTTTTATTACCAGACTGTCAAAATATCGTGAGTCTCATTGACAAAGAATCTGACACCGTTGAATGCAATTTGAATATATGAAGTGTTTTCCCAGGCTCGAGCCTAAAATCAGTTTTAAATGGATATCAGCGCAAGGTGAGGACTTGGCTACATGAAGCCTCATAAAGATATAACTGAATTAAAGCTGCAGTAGTTTATCTCCTCTTCTTTCCCCTGCTCACTTTGAATATCACTCTTTACCTCCCAGTCGTCCTTCTTACTCACCTCCTATAACCCTCCCCCTCTCATCTCAAACTTCTCCCTCTGAGGCGGTGTTGTTTGTGCTTTAGTGTTGGGTTTTATTGAGACGATCCATCTGCGGTGCGGCTGTCATCGGCTCTCAGGAGTTTTGTCACAATGCAACGTCTTGTCTCTCTTTCTTAAAGGTATTTGTGTCTCTCTGAGACAGGCTGGGATGATCGATGGTTGTGTATGTGTGTGTGTAACAGCTGTATCCAGCCCTGTTAGAAAGACTAAGTGAAAGTGTTTGTGAGAGAGAGGGGCAGGTGCAGAGGACATATAACAACTCCTTGTTTCCCCCGAAATCCATCAGAAATCTCTGAAATACCAGGGAATTAGAAAGGCTCACATTACTTTCAATTACTGTCAGACCTAGAGAGACATCTTCCCAATTATCCTTTCAAATATCTAACCTATGTGCACTATCTACGTGACAAACAATGTCAAAGACGCCATCCCTCAACAGGTAGTTGAATTTCACTTCAAACTGAGCCTCCAGTGGCTTTTCTGTTCTGCTTGAAACATTTTCAATTCTTCCGTTTTGCTTTGATTACGCTCTCAATTACGTTAAACTAGTTGTTGCATATGCCAGGATGCTGTTCTCATTCATTACATCTGTTTCTATCTCTCTCTCTGTCTCTCTCTCCCTCTCTTTCACACACACGCACACACACACACACACACACACACACACACACACACACACAGACCACCAGCCTCCTCATTTGGTCGTAACTCCTCTCCAGCTGTGTGCCAATTTGCCTCCTCCAGAGTACGTGGGGTTTGGGAGGGGGTGATTAGGAGCTAGCACTTTATTTAAGCTAAGGTTTGCAGTGTGTGTGTGTGTGTGTGTGTGTGTGTGTGTGTGTGTGTGTGTGTGTGTGTGTGTGTGCCAGTAATGGGTTCCATCCTCATTACCCCATAAGCCCCAGCTGCTGTGTAGTGCTGACTGGGTTCCTGGAGGGAGAATTCCAAACCCTGCCACCGGATTTACAGTGAATTCCCCAAAGATTCCCACTGGATTTCCACCCCGTTCCCAGTATGGCAACTCTCCAAAGATTCTAAGGCTACAACTAATGATTATTATTTATTTCTTTTTTTTGACTAATCGATTAATCTTTTTGTCTGAAAAAGTTTGAGCGTGACAAAATTACCTTTCCTCAGCCAAAGATAACATCTTAAATAGCTTGTTTTGTTTGGCCAACAGCCTAAAAGATGAAATAAAACTGCAAAAGACCACTTGATTTACTTATTGTTCCAGCATATAAATTGCATGTGAATTGTTTTTTGGCTGAAACCACAGAAATGCAAACATCTGTCGCTGAGTGAGTAACTGAGAGAGTTTCCTGATTGGCCGTTGCTCTATCAAAATGAAAAGGCAGGAATGGCCCTTTTTTTACGTTTTCAGGGGGGCGTGTCAGCGAGTGCTCCTCTGTCTGTGCACCAGATCCGGCAACGGAGGGCACCTCAATGCTTTCCATTCATTTCTCATGGAAAGAACAAGCAGTCACCCAGTACGTGGTGGGAGTGTTGCGGCGAGTTTTGCAAAAAGCTGAAAAATCTCAACTTCATGCAAATGAGCCAGTGCAGCGCGACATGGCCGACTCAGTACTGGCATCGTCTATTTCTCACTTAAAATGTTTTCAGAAGTAGATTTTGGTGGATTGTTCAGGCAAAATAACAGAAATTCAATGAGCAGTTTGGGAGTTTATGTTGTTTCCTGTTTGAAACAGCAAGCAGAAACCCAGGGACCAATCAGGTGCGCTCCACGAGAGGTTACGTCACCACTCGAACGGCCAGTTGAGTGGAGCAGCGCGTCCCCTAGTGTCCTAGCCGGACCTGGTGGATACGTACCGCTGGATTTAACATTACAGACCACCATTTGTGTTGCCATAAATTCACAAAATGGGACCACGCTCTGCCCAGCCACATACTCAGTTTTGACCAAGTCTTGCTTTGCTTTAAATACTTAAAGCTTCATCCTGCACCTTTTAAATCCCAGTCCTCCCATAGATCCAATAAATCAACAATAGTTTCCATGTTTTGCCACTTGAGTTCCAGTAGATTGCTGTTACATTGCCAACAGGCACAGATTGGTCTGAGCCATACTAGCTAGTACAGCAGTTTATAGCTGTAACCAATGAAAAAAGATCAAGAGGTGAAATAAAGCCTTGATAATGAGAAGGAAGCTAATTTTCCATGTTTTTTAGGTGTCTGATCTGCCAAATTGCCTTTTTAGGGACAGAATAGTAGCCTCGCTTACACCCGGGCCACACTGAATGCTTGAACAGTGCGTGACGGCTCGCTGCACTGCTCTGCAGCAGCCCTTTCTTTCTACATAGAGTCTGTCTTTCATAATAGCCATATCATTTCATTATAAATACCATTTAAATTTATTTTAGACAGAAAAAGGTTAATAATAATCAGTGTAAATAATAATAGTAATCCACAATTAAAAGCCGGTTCTATGGACCTGTGCAGCACTGTCCTGCAAATATTTCAGAATAAAAGCCTTGTGTTAATAAGTGAATAAGCTCTGTCTTGTAAAGCTGAGACTCTCGTGGATCCAATGAGTCCCATCTGCATTCATGTGTGATGGTGTTAGTCCCCATAGGAGCCGTTTCACATAGTGAGACCATTTTTTGAAACTTGACCTCATTGTATAAAATGACCTGTAGTGACCCTAAGGATAATCACAGTCTCATGAAACTTACAGCCACAAACTAGAGACCTAGAGCATTAAGAGGATGGATGGGTGTCCTAGCTAGATTGACAAGAAGGAGGTGTCTGAGAACAGAGGCGCTCTCCATCCAATCGCCAACAAATGCAACTCTTGCAGAAATCTCAAAATGTCAAAAGTTTTTGAAACCAAATCACAGCATGGCTTTTCTGTGGTGTTCCTCAAGGTCTCGGTGTCTTTATGTGATATTTTTGGAGGATTATTGATCATTTTTATCAGATAAAAATGGTTAAATTTAGCACCTAATGTGTGGAACAAATGGTATCAACCCAAAACAACAACTGCAACAACATAGAGTATGAGACATAACAGAGCACGAGGATGGTCGTCATATACTTCTATCATAACGTTCTAAACCCTTATACACTTTCACTATTTATTTCATTCATTCATGTTTTTTTCTGATTTCTGTGTGCTGATCTGCATTTCAAATTAATCTTCAGGTTCCCAGCTTTGAGATGATGTATACCACTTCTATCTGACATCTACTGCTGACCTGCTATCTGCCCCTAAAGACCCCCTAAAAGAGACAAAATGGGTCCATTGGGGGTCTCAGGGGGTTAAACGGGTAATAGATGAGTTTAGCATTTTTATCTGCTGATGACTCTTAATTACTTACTTTTTAAAAGTCTTTTTCTTCCTGCCCACAGCTCCTTTATTGTATTTCCTTTGCCTCTCTCACATCTCATCATACCTCCCCCACACTTCTCCTCCTTCCTTTCCTGTCTTATCTCTCTCTTTCCCTCTCTGGCCAGCTTTCTTCACCTCCCCATCACCTCCTTACCGCTCTTATCTCTGCCTTGGTGACATTATCGGTGCCAGGGGCCAAATTGTGAGTGACAGATTGACTGATTCGGGCACACAGGTATATACAGGCTCAGAGATGGATCGCAAGCCATGCAGATTAGCTGGCAGGCAGACTTGTAGCCATAAACCTCTATAAGGCGAGTGAGAGAGAGGCCGTCAGACACATGGACGGACTTGGCAGCTGGCAGACTGACGTCTTGGTAGGCTCCTCCAGTAGAAGAGAAGCAGACTAAGCGGCTGTAGCTATCAAGAAGGGAGACATTTGAGACATGCAGCTGATACGCAGCGTCGCGTAGCCAGACTGACTTACAATAGCAGAATAAGTTGAAAAAGCAGAAGACAGATAGGTTGACAGACGAGAGAAGCAGGAATGTAATGTGTGACTCTCATGGTGGGTATGGAGCCAGGAGGGGCAGCAGCAGACATCCCAAACATGACGGGCATGTAGTTACGAATACACTTTCTACTGCTGACCACCCAATTTGACACACACAGGCGTCAGCATGGAGACCACCAGCACTCTGTGTGTGTGTGTGTGTGTGTGTGTGTGTGTGTGTGTGTGTGTGTGTGTGTGTGTGTGTGTGTGTGTGTTGGATTCAGTCTGTCTGTCTCCATGGTTGTGTGTGTGCACATTAACATTATCTCCAGGCAACAGGTCAGCTCCGTGATTGGTCGGAGGCTGCGGAGCCCCACCCACTCAACTGTGCACATCAATGCTGAGTGTCATTATGACTCTTAGTGAGAGTAACATGAATCTACTCTGAACACATTTTAGCACAAGTACATGCTTCAGTACACATTAGTTTTTAAGTATATTAATCCAAACTCTGTATAGACTATAAATTGAATCAAAATAGTGCCAGATTTTTTAAATATATGCACACATTTAACCCGTTTGTGCCCGCAACTGAAATTTTATATTTTATTCAATATTTGGCTGGAAATTGAGTTTTTATTATCATGCTATATCTAGTATTTGGGCACATGGGACTAGTGTTTTTGAAATAGACTGTATTTTAGGAAAAAAACAGTCGTCTCATGTTCCCAAAGACTACATATAGTATGATAAAAGAGAGGCTGTATCTGAGAAACTACAACAAGCACAATCAAGTATTTGGTATCTATGAACTCAAAACAAGTTGAATATCAAAGCTATGCACACATATACAGTGTAAAAAAAAATCCTTTTTGGCCATGAAACCTTTAGCGTTTCACGCTCTTTCTTTAGAGGGGTAGGGTGGGGGGCCGGGGATGTTCAAGGGTAGATAAAAAGTCAGCAGTAGATTTCACGTAGAAGTGGTGAACATCATCTGAAAGCTGGAACCTGAAGATTAATTTGAGATGCAGCTGTGTGTTGAGTTGTTCTAGTCATTAATAAGAAAAAATAATATAAAATATGATATCGTAATAATAATAAATGAAATATAATAATATGAAATATAAAAAAATATTATTAAATAAATAAATAATATATTGTGAAAGTGTGTAGAACATGATGATATTCGAGCGATACTCTGTTTTGTCTCGTAAAGCTTTGCTGCAGCAGTTTTAGGGTTGATTTCATTTGTAACACAGATCTGGTGCTAAATTTAACCATTTTTTACATAATGAAATACCACATTTAGACACCAAGACCTTGAAGAACAAATTACAAAAATCCATGCTGTGATTTGATATCAAAACTCTTTGACTTTTGGAGTTTTCTGCAAGAAATGCATTCTTCTGTGATTGGACTGCGAATACATCTGTTCTGTAAACTGCTCAGAAACACCCTTATTTTCAGTTCAGTTGGGAAGCCGTCCACCCTGAACGCTCTAGGTCTCTAGTTGGTGGTGTTGTTAGGATAACTGTGTAGTTTTATTTAGCGATCTTCCCAACAAGCTAGCATGATATGGTTGGTACCAGTGGATTCCCGTGGCTTTTAGTTTCATATGATACTATGATTATTTCCATGTGATTTAAAAATGTCAGAGTTGTATCGTTAGATACATGTCCAAAGTATGTCCGTACCAAATTTCAAGCCTTTTGACCAATCAGAACAAATGTTGTGGCCTTTTTCTTTATCATACTAAATGTGTCTTTGACACAAATGGGTTAACATCACATTTACTGAATGTATTCAAACGAGCATGAACACAATTACAAAGACAGAAGAAAGAAGCTTAATTTTGAAGGAAAAATAAACAGAAATGAAAGAAGGGAAAAGAGAAGGAAAAATGGCAGATGGGTACATTTGGAAATGAAGAGAAACAAATGTAGACAAAGATAAAATGTAATACCTGATAATGTTAGCTATGTGGACGACACATGTTTGTATACTTGCTTTCCACTGGGCTCAGGACATCGATATCTATTAACAGGGCTGTACAGGATTACCACAGCTGTGTGTGTGTTTGCGTGTGTGTTAACTGAGCCCCAGCCTACTTAAAACTGTCACATGTCACTTATATTCTGTTGCTATGTGATCTTTGGCCGGGATGGACTGTTGGCTGTGTGCGTCTGCGCCTCTCCCTCTCTTCCTCGCCGGTCCAAAGCAAATAGTTTTCAGCAGGTTTTCATGAATATTTAAGCCATTTAGTCAACAGTGAAACTGGCAATAAGAGCAGCGTCAGTGTTTGCTGATGAGTTCTTATTAAACGACATGAATAGAACATCACAAACCAAACAAAAACAGCTAACTCGAGCATGATGTTCTCATTGTAAGTGATTTCAGTCTGAGCGAGAGGTTAGAACCGCTAATGTCTAAATCATGTTTCTTTCATAGACTGCCTTCATAAAATTATGTAGTTTTTGCAGCTTGCAGTGGGAATATGAACAAAATGTCCAGAGATTTCTTTCCATGGACCACACTATAGCTATAGTCTGTCAAATAAGGTTGTACAGAACAGTGAACTCTGAACAGCTGTTGTAGGTTTTGGACTTGCCATGATGAGCTGCATTGACATCAGACTGCACATGGATAAATGATCAGCCACAGGAAACTTTGGTTAAAGAGGACCTGTTATGCTTTTGTACTTTTCCCTTTCCTTTAGTGTGTTATATAGGGTTTTTTGTGCATGTAAAAGGTCTGCAGAGTTACAAAGTCTACACCAAAGGGGGTTACTCTCCCCCAAAGAAACCCTGCTCTGAACTGCCTGAAAATTTTTTCTACAACATGGTGATGTCAACAAGTAACACATTCACTTAACAGCCAGTTAACAAGAAAAAAAAAAGTGGGTCAGCTGATCAGTCAGAGCAGATTGGGCTATAATTGGTCCTCTTTAAGGAGTGAACCTACCAGTACTAACATGCAACTGTTTATGTTTGTTGCCACATAAAACTTATTAAACTAATTATTTCATGAGAAAATATAAAACTAAAAATATTAAACTTCTTGACACCTTGTGTTTTCTTATTGTCATTTTTTTTTTTTTCTAAATTGTGCCGTTCTCTTTTGCAGACGAGGTCCGTTGGATCCAGCGGACTACCCTATGCAGCCCTGGTCAGGTCATTACCCCGGACCTCCCCAGGCCCCACAGGGATACCCTCAGTCCCCGTCCTACCCTAACCCCACCTCCCAGGCTGCTCCGTCTTACTCCGGCTACCCAGCCGGTCAGCCATATGCACGGCCAGGTGATCCTCGGGGCGTCGACCCTGGGTACTACCCCCACCCCAGGTAATTAAATGAAAGGACATTGCTTGATATCCTGTGATTTATAATGCTGTCAATCCGATCTCATGGGAAGGTGTAGAAATAGCACAACATCATATTACATTCTGCCTGTCTTGAGGTACTTTGTGTATTGTGCTTTGTTTATTTGTGTGATGGGCAATTATTTTTCCTGATGGGCCACATGAGAAACCCAGATTGTTGCCGGGGGCCAAACCTCTATTTTATCACTATAGAAAACATACTGTTATTTTATTATACTGAAAATGACTCCAAACAGCATATTAGTAAGAAAATGACAATATATATTGTGGAGTATAGGAGTCTTTGAACTGACTGTTTTGGGTAGTAATGTTTCCATTAACTAAACTTAACATTTAACTTAACATTCACACTTATTTTAACATTTAACTTTGTAAAAAGTCCTTGCGGCTTTTGTAAGCTTAGCTAGCAGCCCCTCGGCTGTCCTCTCCTTCTCATCTCCGGATAGGTTTCTGTATTTTTCTGAATGTTTTGTCTCAAAGTGGCAGTTTACGTTGTATTCTTTGAATACAGCCACGTTTGTTGCAAACTAAGCACACAGCGACCTCCGTGAAAAAATACGTAACAGTCCATGACTTATTATAGACGTACCACCTCAGCAAGTAACGCTACTTCAAACATCACTCGCGTCAGTTTACATCAATGTCAAGTGTGACAGGAAGAAGCACACTAACAACCATCACGAGGGCCGGTTCCGGCCCGCTGCCCTTATAATGCCCAGGTCTGCTCTAACATGAGTCATGAATGCGGAGCAGTCTGAAAAAGACGTTTTAATTTTCGATAATAACCTCAGTTTTTATTACACTGTTAAATCATTCGTTCAGTCTTTAAGTGTGAAACAGCACGTTAGTTGTCATAGTGATAATGGTGGACTTCCTGGTTTCTGCTCCTAGCTCCCAGCAGAGAGGCCCGTTGCAGCAGGATGTGCCCCCGTCTCCTACCCCTCCACTTCGTGGACTACGGTACGACACTATGACACGTTCAACCGCGGGTGGAGGTTACAGGTAGGAGCCATTTGTGGATGGAGATGATCCCAGGTAAATCTGATACCCAAAATCCTCCTTTGTTTTACAAAATGACAGCATCTCATTGTCTAAATTGAGTTCTATGATTACTAAAGAAAGCATCATTTTGGAATAGTACATTTTAAGTAAAACCTCAACAGCTCACCATGAGAACATGTTTAATTGGTTTCAGGCACTTGGTGGAGCCCAGTCCAGACCAGTATGTCTATACTGGGGAGGGAGGAAGACAGCAACATCAAACCAACCCAAGACAGAAGAATGCTATGACTGCAGCTGTGTAGACCAATCAGGTCCAGAGATTAAAATGAGCAGAACGCTAGCAGCTTTATGTTGTGCAGCTTTTCTGCCTGTGGTGCTCCAGTGTAATAGAGTTGAAACCTCTTAATGGTGTGATTTGAATCACCATCATTATCAAACAGCGTCTACGCTGTTTGAAGTATATGGTAATACACAGACAAGCAAGGTAAAGGAGGTTAATTGTATAGTGGCCAGTGTGATGCATAATGTCTTGTTTGAAGTTATTTAAATTACTTTGAGTCTTCCCGCAGTTTATAATTAGCAGAGTTTTTACTTTTCACTAGACTCTGATTAAGTTGTCTCTTTCAGGAATCAATCAGAGTCACAGAGGTAATTGGATCCTTTTGAATTAAGGCAGTTGTGCAGGTCTACACACTCATATTGTACCTGGTGGTTTCACTGCTGCCGCTCTATGCATGAAATATAAGATATCCTACAATGTAACGTGTAGTAATGTGTTAACCTGGTGGCCATGTGTGGCACCTTTTAGCATTCGTTAAGCCACCCGCTCATGATCAGCAGTATAATCGCTCTGCACTGGCTGTGCCGTTGTTTTCCTGTGGGGAGAACGGTGCCGCCTGACCAGGCGGAAGCACTACCGTTGGCCTACCGCTCAAAATCGCCACCAAGCGCTGCGCTCAAAGTCTTTCAACTTTGCCGCTGAACTTTCAAAGCACAGCCAATGAGCTAACAGCTACAACTGTTGTTGCGTTGCCACCTAGAAGAATGTGAATGGCGTCCACTCATTGATCAGTTATTATACCTGCAGCCTCTGCAAGGCTCTTAGTCTCCTCTTGAGGGTGAGATGAGAAAATAATGGAAAATGATGCCACATTCAAAATGTGTGTGAGTAGCAACAAAATAGTCTGAAAATCTCATACTTTGCTCTGTTGGTAACAACTGCTGAAACAAACAAAGAAGTCATATCCATCCATGCCAGATTAACAATTAAAAACTAGATTATTATACGAAGCATGTGTTATCTCAATTTGCCAAACAGGGAGAACACCACTATACCAATCTTTATGGAAGTACAGATTTTGTAATCATGACTAGTCTGATGCCTATTATGGAAACATTTGAGTAATTGAAGTGCTCTAAAGCACAGTAGAGCATTGTATGAATTATATTTACGTGTAAGAATGTGTTTTTAATAATGCTGCGACTGCTTTTTATTTTTATCCAAAATATTTGTCTCAGCAGGGATGAGTTTGAATATATATTTTTAGTACAGGACTAGGTATAATCCAAGTCTGAAACCACATGTGGCTGTTGGTTTACAGCATTTATGAATGACCCTGTTCCTGCTGTGAAATTATCCCAGAACAACATTTCAAACCACTAGTTCTGAATCTCAAATTTACATTAATTACTTTTGATTTCAGGTGGTATCACGACTGTTTGTCTTTGAATAGTGACCTTTACTTGAACGCATGGAAACCACTTAGATTGCATTTCCACAGTTATCAGTACTTAGTCTGTGGTACAACCTGTCTATTGAATTGTTCCAGCGTGATTGGAGTTTTTGTTTTTTTCATTACACATTCAATTCAGAGATATCCTGTTGCTTTAAACAAAAAGCTAACAACCACATTTTAGCCTACATATCAGCCTACAAAGTTTAACATTCTTGACGAAGCTCCATTAAGAACAAGACGACTATTTCATAATAACGCTGAGAGCTCCTCATTGTATACCAACACATCTATTTATTGCTGCTTTCTTCTCTCATGGGAGTAGCTCAGTCATCGGGGAGGAGCACATACAGTATGTGAAAATGGATAGAAAGCGATGTGAAGTAAATTGGGGAATGCAGGAAATGAGCAAAAACTCCAATAATGGTGGCACTCTAATTTTATTTCAACAAAACCACTATTATGAGCTAATGTGTCTCATATCACATAACATATACCATTTTCACGCTTTGTGTGCCAGAGCAGAGCAAAGTGTGTATGCCCTGTAGATATCCACACTGTTGGGTAAACCCAAACGTCAATCTCCGCTCCTGAAAAGTGAAGCCGATGTAGAAATGCCTTAAACCTACATTCTTTCTAATAGCCAGCAGGTAATGGGATATCCATTTCTTTATTCTACATGTTTTTCTTCCTTGTAAAAACCTGGCGCCTACAATGCGAGAACCAACAGGTGGCCAGAGATTTTGTTGGGTTATGCTAGTAGTATCAAGACTGTATAAAAGAAACGGACGTAGCCTCTGGGTCTAAAAACTGATGCTGAAGTGCCTTAAATTTGCATTCTTTCAAACAGCCAGCAGGGGGCGACTCCTCTGGTTGCAAAAACAAGTCTGATTGTATAGAAGTCTATGAGAAAATGAGCCTACTTCTCACTTGATTTATTAGCTCAGTAAACATTGTAACATGACTTTATGGTCTCAATCGCTAGTTTCAAGTTGTCTTCAATACAGCGTGATGATTATTTAGTAAATTATGGTCCCATTTAGAGTCAGTTTTCACTTTTCTGTGTTTTCAGTTTGTAAAAGTTAATTATAATAATAATTATAGCTTAGTGCCACCCTCTCATGTCACTTCTGGTTGCAACAAACCAAGATGGCTGCGGCCACGTGGCGACATCCAAGATGCCAGACTAGAGGCTTCAAAACTGTAGTCCACAAACTAATGGGTGACATCGCGGTGACTATGTCCACTTCTTATATACAGAACAGTTTATGGGTAAACCAGGTAGAAAAGGCAGGTGTTTAACTCAGAGCTCCTTTCACTCTGTATTACAGAGCAGCCGCTTTTCCTCTGTTTTGTCTGTGTATGCCATGTACGGCACTGTATGCACTGGATGTTCATGGCACATCTCTGTGACCTGGTGGCGTAGGCGTCACCGTGTGGTGAAGTGCTCACAAGTCCTGTTGAAACCCGAATTGAGCTTCAGAGTGCTCTTCTCAGTGCTGCACCACAGTGTATATCCATTTAGCCACTTACTAAACCGTCAATTAAGTGTAACTAAGAGTTAGAGTCCAGCTCAACGTTTCTGTGTTTCACTCCACAGAGCTCAGCAGTATTAATTTCAATGGAGATTAAATGTTTGAAATGACATTTCAGGATTAGCTGAATTGCATTTATGTTAATGTGACTGAAGATGACATCCCACTGAAGTGAATGTAAGAATGAAGTAACATGACAGAAGCCCATGCAGAAGTTTGTTTGACAGATCTCGACTGGAAAGAGGAAAGTAGAAGTTAGACAGAGAAAGGAGGGAAGAAAGGAAAAGAATAGATAGATAAAGAAGCAAGGGAAGAAAAATGAAGCAAAAGGACGTGGAGAGAGAGAAGAAGGATAAAAGAAAGAAGTAATAGACTGAGGGAGGAATAGTAAGAACACACGCAATGAAGCCAAAGCTTTTATGGATCATGGTGGTTTGATTCAGAGAGTTTTCAAAGAAGAACAGAGCAGAGGAAAGGATAAAAGTTCATAGATATCTTCTTCTGCAGTAGGAGGAGGTTACAGGAGTGGGCTTTGTATTGACTGAATGTAGTGACTTTGGGAATTACTTACAAATGTGTGTCTTTTTCATGCTGTTATTTTTATCAGCACCAGAATGGAAATCAAACTTCCAAATAAAACTGTCAAGGTATGACTGAAAGTACTATAATAATAATAATAATAATAATAATAATAATAATAATAATAAAGCACAGTTTGGCCTTGTGGTCAAGTATAGTGAAGCGACACAATAAAAGTTCACGTGCCCCTTTACATCATTTTCTCCTACTCCAAATCTGTGTAATAAACATACGTATTTTAAGTCAAACCATTATAATTTTTCTAACCCTAAGTACAGTAAGATGTTCTGCTGCCTAAACCTAACTGCCACTGTGCTACAACATTAACTACGCACAACAATCAGTGTCGTGATACAACGCAAAAGGCTGCTGAGATCACGTTGATTCCCAGGACCTTCAGGGTGATGGATCATAAGACATTACAGCTCATAATCTACATTGCTGAATTAAACCAAAACAAAATGAGTCACATTCATTACCTGGAGGTCAATTTCATTATTTTGGATAATTCTTGCTGCCTGTGTGAGAAGAGAGAAAATGATCTACTGGGGCCAGATGGGTGATTTTGGTATATCGCACCTCTTTAAAGCTGAAGATGTGGTCTTAACTGTGTGTATGTGAACGCTGGCTGAGCTGCAGAACAATGAGATGTGCACATAACAATAAGGTGACCTACTGTTACTCCTCTGATACTGGTACGCAGTTTCACATGTATGTTACTCTTCAAAAAGCATTTATTTTGTATGTATTTCTTTTTTAATGATAGTTAGTTGTTGGTTGGCTGTACCAGAGCTGCAGAGTGTTTGGCCATCGTTAACCATGCTACCATTAGAAAGTGGTTTCTTTCCTCCAATTCAGCTCATGTCACTTTTTTCTCAGTTTTGTATATATGCAATTTACATAATAATTAACTACAAAAGCAACTTTCAACTTGCTTCTCTAAAAAAATTGGGGAAAAATAGATTTTGGCAGTTTGCGTAGCATGGCTAACATATCAAATGCTCTGTTAGCATGGCTCTTTGGTGTTTGACAGTACAGTATGAGTTGCACAAGATGAAGGTACTAACCAGAGTCTTCTATATGAAGAGTACTGGTACTGGTACTACTGGTTCTCCCGGTAAGGAGACCAGCATATGAAGGAGCCAACTAAACAACCTCTTTGCCTTAGAAATATAACACTTTTTATTAAACTGCTTATATCCAAAAAAGAAAGAAAAATCCACCAATCTCATTTTATAATGTTGTAACAATAACAATGATTTCTATCTCTGTTTTCTTACATTTTATATTTATGTATATAACATCTTTTTTTTGCATTAAAATATTCATTTTAAAGCCAAAGGTGTGTAAAATGTTTCTAACATGTCTATTTTAAGCCACAGTGCATGCCCAGCACATCTGCTAAGATTAATTAAATATGAGTCAGGAGAAATTATTTCCCTCATGTCCCTCATTCCCTGCAAGGTGAATCATTAACATTGCCAACCCAATTTAGTCCATCATTTAAGCTGCTGATAAATTGTACCTTTGTGATAAGAGATAGATGTTGGCCCCAAATTAATGCAAGACTAATTATCAATTAGAAAAAGAAGATAAGGTACACTGATTGTGGCACTAAGTTTTTTTTTTTTTTTTTTAGTTTCTCTGGCGTTCAGTGCCATCCCACTGCGAGGTCATATCCCCCCCATTAATACACATTTAGTCACAGCCTTCTTATTTATCAGACACTGAGGGTGCTGGACTCCGAGAAGTTAGTAGTAATGAGACACAGCGGCCGAGGGAACGTTTTATCAGTCGAGGCTTAATTAGCATATCCCAGACCTCTCGGCCAATGGGGAGAGAGAGGGGAAGTAATTTAATTCTCCTGAGTCACTGTCGAGGTTCATTGTGAGCACGGCGTTCAGTATGGATCTACAAAGTGTGTCTGTGTGTTTTCAACATTCAATGTTCTGATTATAGTTGTTATTTAAATCCTGCTGTTTGTGTTAATACATGTGAGAGCTTAAAATAGTTATCGGAGATTAATCTCGGAGAGCTTCTGGACTCTGTCTGACTCAAACATGGCTCTGAAATGGGCTGAACAACCGAGTCACAGTTTACCAGACTGATAAATGTTTGACTCTGTAGCTTTTCTTAGCTGTCTAATAATGAAAATGTGACCTGGAAGCTTTAATATCATAACAGAACAGCTCATGCAGCTCTTATGTTCTCTGAGTCACTGGTTGCATCTTCATCCGCTCTCTCCCTTTCAAATGTTTCAAATGGTTTTCTGGACCTTTGTGCTGGTCCATGATGTCTCCTCTCAGATATGACCTCAAATCTGTCTTTGCTGCTTAGACAGACTGAGAATCTCACCGCACTTTGCATATATGTGCTGCTATCAGAAGCTTAAATCTTAGGACTAGTCCACATGTATACAGGTATGTTTTTCCTCTTTCATTCTCAAAAACATCCCATCCACACAATCAAGTTTTTTTAAATAATCTGTGTCCATTTGAAGCACTTTCAAGTCCAGTGGGCAGGTTGATCCTAAATATAGTGGAAGCATAACTGTATATTTATGTGTAGCGTCCTGTTTGCAGGTTATTTGGCCGCGTCTGCCGTTCATGGATGTGTTTATGCCTCATTAGTGACGCCTCACAGAAGAGATAACGGCTCACACGCTGGCGTTTACAAGCCCAAAATTTGTTTTTCTTGTCTACGCGTCAACGCAGAAAACAGAGTTTGTGAAAATCTTCACCCCGGCCAGAGTTTTCAGTGACCTAAAACGCCATTTGGGTGTGAATGAAAGGGAAAAACGCATAGAAAAACCTACATTTACAAAAAAAATCCTGCGTATATGGGGACAAGGTCTGAATATATTGCTTTGTTTCACCTGACAGTATGGATGAGTCCTTGTGCTGCTCACAATCCGATGACCACTTCCTAAAACTTTCTCTAGCTTTTACAGGATTAAACACTTTTTTAAATAGTTTTACTTGTCTGTCATGCCCCCGAACCATCTGAAGGCCCAGACGCCTGTAGTGTAGCAGGGCTCCATTTCTACTATAGTGGTCTCAGTCACTTAATGCCGTTTATGGATGTGTAATCTGTTCAGATTATGAGTAACCCCACAGTAAGTGTCCTGACAGCCTAACTGCAACTGCAACTCTGTCTCCTAAAAATTACTCCATGGTGAATTATGTTTTGAGGGAATCGTATTTTGTCACAAATTGCATTTGTTTTTTGACGAATCACAAATACGTTTGTAAGGCAGCTTTATTTGTATAGCAAATTTCAGCAGCAGGGCAATTCAAAGTGCTTCTCACAAACAATCAAGAACATTGCAACAAAGCGCAAAAGAACATTAAGACATAATTGAAACAGTCATAAAACATAAAAAAGTTTGAGATTAAATAAAAACAAGCTAAAAATAAAAGCTAAAACAGAAGCTTAAATAGAGTATAAAACACAGTAGTAAAAGTTATAGTGCTGTATAAGATAATTATTTGGTTTAATAAAAGGCAGCAGCAAACAGGAAAGTTTTAAGCTTTGAATTGGAGCAGTCTCGCAGTTTTCTGGGAGCCTGTTCCAAACATTTAGTGCCTAAAAACTGAACGTTGCTTATGCATGTTTAGTTTTGACTCTGGGGACACTAAGCAGACCTGATCCAGGAGACCTGGGAGGTCTGGATGGTTCATAATATAGCAAAAGATCAGAAATGTATGTTGGCCTTAAACCGTTAAGTGTAAAATCTGTTCTCTGACAGATGGGAAGCCAGTGTAGAGACCTCAGACCTGGACTGATATGATCCACTTTCTGAGTGAGGACTCTAGCAGCAGCTTCCTGAATCAGCTGCAACGGTTAGATTGATTTCTTAGGAACACCAGTAAAGATGCTGTTACAATAGTCAAGTCAGCTGAAGATAAATGCATGGACTAGTTTTTCTTAATCTAGTTTTTTCTAATTCTTGCTATATTCATCAGGTGATAGCAGTCTCTCTGTGTAATTGTCTTAATATTGCTGTTAAAGCTCAGGTCAGAGTCCATGACTACACCAAGATTTCTGGCTTCGTCCGGCTTTTTAAAATCACAGATTGAAGGTGAGCACTGACCTTCAATCTTTCGTCTTTGAGTCCAAAAACTACATCCTCAGTTTGTTTTTGTTCAGCTGAAGAAAATGCTGACTTGTCCGATGCACTCACTCAGTGCTTGTCTTGGACTTTAGTCTCCTCGTTATAGAGTTATGTAAATTTGTGTGTTATCCGCATAGTTAGGTAATTTTCTTTTGTTGCTGTCCAAAATCTGAGCCAGTGGGAGCATGTAGATGTTAAACAAAAGCGGAGGAGGTCGTGGTGGTGGATGGGTCAAACATACACAGGACCTTCACCCATGAGACCGCTGTTTGTGTCTCCTGTGAAACTAAAAGTCAACGTTCGCTTATTTCAGTTTCCGTCTATAGCTTAATAAAATAAACATAGCAATTCTAAGCCACACCATGATTTTTTTAATTTACAATGTTAACCGTGTTTTGAACTGATCAGAACTGTGACTATAGTCCAGGAGAAAACCCAACATTTCCTTCTAACGGAGAATGCGGTTTAGTTGTATGGGAATGTGATCTTGTCAGAGACAGGGCTGCTGACTGAGCGGCGGCCTCGTGCTGGTTATTTCTGGGAGTGACGCTGTGTTTTAGAGACTGTCAAACAGCCTGGTTGACGCGCTGACTGACTGGATGAAGCAGTCACTGACTGACTGGTGTGTAATTGCTCCGACCTCCCTCCCAGGGCACGTTTGGCATGCTGTAATTACTAGCAGTTATTATTAGTAGTTTTAATAATCATTGGAAGCCATTGTAATCAGGATTTCCTATTATGAGTGGCTGCCAGTTTGTGTGTGTGTGTGTGTGTCTGCTTGGCAAGGTATTGTTCAGTTGCAGCTATTATTGGCAGCCTGGCAGTCTGCTTTTTGTTCCCTTGACTTATGATTGTTTTCTGTGTACACCGTGTGTTTGAAGGCCGTCCTTGGAGCTGCCAGACCTCCAAAATCCTCATAAATTATTGTCAGCGTACCCTCTTGTTTTCTCTATGAGTGTGGACTAATGATTCAAGTGTGACAAGCACCGATCACAATCGGGAGTGTTTTATTAGACAGTCACCTGCACCCACACACACACACACACACACACACATCCATTTTAAATATTTTAATACAAATCTGCCACAGTGTTCAGGTTTATTGGAACTTCAGTGAGGGCAAATCGTCATTGACTGAAACTTCAATACTGTATAAATCAGCATTGATAAACAGAAGTGATACACAAGGCCAGATGTCTGTTTTCCATTAAGTCATCAGATTTGATCATCCCATTCAGCACTTTGTGTGCACCCCAGACAATACAGTAAATGCTGTAGTTTGGGTGGGGTTGTTTCTACGGTTCATGGCGTCCTGAAGTCTCTTGGACAAAGATGCAGTCACTGCTTCTTTAGAAAGTTGATTTAACTTTGTGTGTTTTCATCTCAGTCTGGAAACAACAGCCCGTTTTCATTTCCACGAGCTCAAATACCGACACTTTGTCTCGACCGCTCGACATCGCCACACAAGGCACGCTTTAGCTTCTGTATGAGACACTTTCCCTTAACTACAATGCAGTTAAGGGAAACTGTCTGTTTAATTCACAACATTAAAAAAAGTGATGCAGAGGTGTCTGAGAAAGCCTGACGAGTTGGGATGAGAACGTGTTGCACAGCAAATAAAGGTACAGTAAGTCAGGCTTGACTGAAAACTGTAGCATCCCATGTCACATTCAAGTGCAGTTTGCAACTCTTTTACACAAAAAAGAAAATTGTAGCGAGCAAGTCTCTGAAACTTGAACAGTATCAGGTGTCAGGTAGTAAGAACAGGAGAACAATCACCACTCACATCCTGATGTGGGATTAACATCCTGACAGGGTCATGGATGCTGATGATGGCTTATAGCTGAAAAGCGTTCATTTGTTTGCCCAGAATAAACTAAGACAGATTGTTTATCGGTGAGTGCCGGTGATTTGTTTCTTCAGCTCTTTATAATAAAGCTACAGTTTTTAACTAGGGATCCGGTTTATTATCAACAGGCTGTAATGAGTTCAACTAAATCCTACTTTTTCTGATCTAAATCATTTTTAGAGAGCTGAACAAGCAAAAATGTTGGGTAAAAGCACGGTCACGCGTGCTAGATTAACATTCGCCTCCTGTTCACTTCCACTCTCTGAGCAAAGGGGCAAATAAAACAGTTGCCTCCGGTGGAGAAGCAAATTTGCATCTTTGAATTCTCATGTAGTTCAACTTTGGTGAACCTTCAGGCGAATATCGCGTATGTGTGACCGTGCCTTGATTCACAAGAATAAAAACACAACATGCCCGAATCAGAAAAAACAGCTTTTGATTTGCAGAAATATGTCTTGCACTTTCCGATCGTGTTAACCATCTTCCGGAGGTCACGACATCCATGTTGGGAACCAGTGTGGGAATGCACGAACGAGCTGATGACCGCATGTGGAAAACAGAGAGAGACAGAGCAGCAGTGGAAGTGTTGATGATGGCAAATTCAGGTGTGTGTGTGTGTGTGTGTGTGTGTGTGTGTGTGTGTGTGTGTGTGTGTGTGTGTGTGTCAGTGTCGGTGTCAGTGTCAGTACCAAGATCCACATCCTGACAGGGTCATGAACGGTGTATTAAGAATACTGAGTGTGTCCTATCAAGTGTTTGTGTGTAAAAATTACATTTCCTCAGTCCCTTGTGCATAGTAATGACTTGTGGTAAACTCCACTGGCAGCTGTTTCCCCTTTTCCCGTCCACACACACACACACACACACACACACACACACACAGCAATCCAGTGATAACCTAGAGGCATCTTGCTAGCAGCACACATACTGTACTCAGGCTTTCTGTCCTGGCTGATGAAGAGGTGAGGGTGCCAGGCTCCATCCACAGCACCAGGCCTCTCTGGGTGGGATATCTCGGTGTGTTCGGCTGCTTGCCAGCATTGTCTCAGGATACAAGTTCAACCTGGGACTCGCAGGACAGAAGAGAGCAGCCACGAGTTACACACTAAACATAATTCAGTTATGAACAGTTCAAACTCCCACTACTGGATAATAAAACTCACTTACTAAGACAGGTAAAGTTGTCACTGTCTCCATGTAAGGCAGCTGAAGTGGCTGTGAACCTGAACCTGGAGGAGTCTGTCACAGCGTTCACCATCCATCGTCAACCGCTTATCCCGTTAGGGGTCGCGGGGGGGCTTGATCCCAGCTGGCATTGGGCGAAGTCGCCAGTCCATCGCAGGGCACATAGAGACAGACAACCATTCACACCACACCTACGGGCAATTTAGAGTCATCAATTAACCTAACCCAGCATGTCTTTGGACTGTGGGAGGAAGCTGGAGTACCCGGAGAAAACCCACGCTTACATGGGGAGAACATGCAAACTCCACACAGAAGAGCCCGGATTCGAACCTGCGACCCTCTTGCTGTGAGGCGACAGCGCTAACCACTGCACCATCGTGCAGCCCGAGTCCTGAGCGATCACACAAACACAGAAACAACACTGCAGGAAGCAAAGAACACTTCCTCCTTGGTTTACATGCATTTATATACACCTTCTCTTTTTCTGTGCTCCTGTAGCAACTACTGTAGGTTTGTACAACCAAACATAACTCAACATAAAGTTTGACCTGCATGTCTTAGAGATAAAAGTCTTCTTTCACTAAACTTTTTACAGTTCTTTTTGCATAATGAGAGGCAAGTTTTAGGATATTTTGTCTCCATATAATGTCTTCTTTCAGACTAGTGGAACCTAAATATACATTTAGGTGTTTATTTTACTACTTTGTCTATTTGCATCTGTAGATTTCTGCTAAATTCACCCAAAGCTATCAGCAGAAAATGCCTAATTTGCATATTTTAACAAAAACTTGAAATACAAAAAAACAATTGTCTCAATGTAAGTAACCAACTGGGGACGTTTCATGGTGATATCTATTAGATGACTTTTTTTGTTTACCCCATTCACCTGTAGTGTCTTGCAAAATGTATGGATTTTTACAGTACATTTCTTAAAAGGCTTTTTTCCCTCAAAATTAGGTTTTCTCAGCCTCTGAGCCATAAAGCTCCACATCAGTAGCAATACATCCACTGAACTTCACAGTTTCATTTCTCTTTATATTCTGAAGGTTTGTACTGAGAAGTTTGTTCATATATCATTCAGAACCTGATTTATAGAACAGATTAATGGAGTTAATTAGCACATATTTGATAAGACAATGCCTCATTTGCATATTCAAACATAAAATTTAAGATATCTTGTAATTAGGGCTGTCAGTCAATTCAAATATTTAATTGTGATAAATCATGATTGTCCATAATCCATCACAATTAATCATGTTTTTAAAAATTTTTCTAAAAAACTTTTCAAAATGTACCTTAAAGGGAGATTTGTCAAGTATTTAATAATGCTGTGCAAATGTATGTATATATTTATTATTGGAAATCAATTAATAACACAAAACAATAAATATTGTCCAGAAACCCTCACAGTTACTGCATTTACCATAAGAATATGCTCAAATCATAACATGGCAAACTGCAGCCAACAACAGCTGTCAGTGTGTCAGTGTGCTGACTTGACTATGACTATGGGAAGACTCGTTGGTACCCAGAGAACCCATTTTCATTCACATGTCTTGAGGTCAGAGGTCAAGGGACCCCTTTGAAAATGGCCATGCCAGTTTTTCCTCATCAACTTTTACTAGTGACATGGTTGGTAGCAGTGGATTCATTAGGTTTCATATGATACCAGTATCTTCAGTTACTTATTTTAAAACTGAGCACAATATAACATAAAATCTTGTCTTAATGTAAGTAATCAACAATTTCGTGGTGATTTCTGTTAGGAATTGGACCTTATTCACCAGGAGTGTCTCCCCTTTATTACTTAAAACTGGACTTGAAAGTCTCACAACAGTTTTTCTCACTGTAAAGACAAATAATAATGCTGGTGATTTTTTTTTCTTGGCCGGTTGGAACCAAAACCAAAGAATGATGCCGCTGCCATTAACTATAAAAACAACCTGGATGTGGCATCACTTCAGTTCAATAAGGACTCATGTTACAGCTGTACTGTGGTTTTTATCAGAAGGTTTCAACTCCAACTTTGAGCGTCCACTCTGTTTTTACTGTCAACGTGCACACATGCAGATATTACTACGCACACTATCCAACACCTGTGCATTTCTTCCTGATCTACACCAGCCTCATAATTCTTCACTATTTCATTTGTGAGGAGAAGCTGATAAAAGGAGATGACACCCTTCAGAGAGAAGGGAGGACTACTGCTGCTTTTCCTCTGAAAGGGAAATGAAGTCGCTTTATTCACCTCAGCATCTGTCTGCTTTTCTGTCGTCGTTTCCTTTTCTCCACAACAAACTTACAAACCACCAAACAGTCTGTTCATTAGTGTGATTCTTGTCTCTTTGCATCCACGTTCTCCATCATCCTTTAATGCTTTTCTTTTATTCACTCATGCGTCTTTCTAAAGTTTTGTCTGACCTTGTTATATAATGAAGTTTAAACAGAAAATGCTGTATCTGTTTTTTGCTGCTGTAATCATTTAAAGAAATTATAAAGTGGCTTAATTTCCCAGTAATGCTAATGTGTCAGTGAAAGTTTCCAGTGGAGTCTGAAAGGATTTCATTGACTCTGCGGTCAAGAAACAAATTCAGCACACGAGCTAATATGAAATTTCAATTAGAGAGAGAAAACAGTTGGAGTTATACGGCTGTCAGTCAGCAGCTCTGACAGCTTTGGCATTGTCTTATCTGACAATTGATAACAGTGTTGTTTTTTTGTGTGAATAATATTTCGTTTTCTAAAAATAATAACAACCAAGTAAGCTGAAAAGAAAAGCTATAATCATACTGAAATGACCAGCGTCGCTAATGATGTGCTGTAAATGACTAGTCAAGTCAGTTTATTTATAGAGAACATACAAAAACAACAGATGTTGACTAAACAGCTTCACAGAGAGATGACAGTTACAATCAGACAAAAACACAACACTAAAGTACATCATAATAAGCAGCTCCAACAAATAAAATGAGTGGAGTAATAATGACCTCAAACCCAGTAATTAGTTTGATTTTCATGTTTTAACGTCATGCAGAACTCCACCTATGTGGCAGTGACATTGTTGGACTCACGTTTGACAGTTTAAAACAAGAAGGATCAAAATCAATGCAGCATAAACTGAGATATGTTTTTATTTCACACATGCTTCTTTGTGGGGCTGCAGGGTGGTGCAGTGGTTAGCACTGTCACCTCACAACAAGAGGGTCGCAGGTTCGAATCCGGATTGTATGTGTGTGTATGTTCTCCCCAGGTTCTCCGGCTTCCTCCCACAGTCCAAAGACATGCAGGTTAATTGATAACTCTATGTGCCCTCCGATGGCCTGGCGACCTGTTCAGGATGTACCCCGCCTTCGCCCAATGCCAGCAGGGATTGGTTCCAGCTCCCGCGTGACCCCTAATGGGAAAACCAGTTGAAGATGGATGGATGGACGTTCTTCTTTGTTGTCAGAACCTGCCACCTGTATTACCCACAATGCAACAGGACCACCAAGAACCTAGTCAGAGATTTGGGTGTATTGGTGCTAGTAGACTGTTTGTAGCCTCAAGTGTCTTACACTTGAATTCTTTTCAGATATTGATTTTTGAAACTAGAACACCTAATGAATCCATTGGTACAAATCATGTCACACTAGTTTGTTGAGAAGTAGGATACATAACGCTCCAAACGTGCTAAATTTTGGTGATGAGAAACTGTCATGACCATTTTCAAAGGGGTCCCTTGATCTCTGACCTCAAGATATGTGAATGAAAATGGGTTCTGTGGGTACCCACCAGTCTCCCCTTTACAGTCATGCCCACTTTATGATAATCACATGCAGTTTGGATCAAGTCATAGTCAAGTCAGCACACTGACACACTGACAGCTGTTGTTGCCATGTTATGATTTGAGCATATTTTTATGCTAAATGCAGTACCTGTGAGGGTTTCTAGACAATATCTGTCATTGTTTTGTTGTTGATGTTAACTGATTTCCAATAATAAATATATACATACATTTGCAAGCAAGCATATTTACCCACTCCCAAGTTGATAAGAGTATTAAATACATGAAAAATCTCCCTTTTAGGAGCATTTTAAACAGATGATAAAAATTGATTGACGGGCTTAAAGATGTATACATGTATGTATATATGTATACATATATACATGTATATATACATATGTATATATACATATATACATATGTATATATACATATATATATATATATATATATGTATATATGTACAGTGAACCCTCGTTTATCGCGGGAGTTGCGTTCCAAAAATAACCCGCGATAGGTGAAATCCGTGAAGTAGTCAGCTTTAGTTTTAACTATTATTTTACAATGCAATACTGTACTATAGAATGAAACCAAAAACCAAAACCTGTTTTCAGGCCCAAAATTTGTTTAAGAAATAAAAATATTAACGTTTTCTTACAAATAACTATGATAGTTTAAAGAACGGTATTGTAAAACAATAATTTGAATACAGGACAGTATAGTAATGAATACAAGGTTGGAAACATGGTCACTGGCGTATTTCACCGTCCCTCCAGCTGAGCCTCTCCGTCCTCTCTCCGCTGCGCTGTAGCGTCTGTTTCAACTGCAGGCTGCGCAGGAGTCTTTCTCCGAGAGAACAACATCGTTATGGGTCGTTGTTGGCACTCTTTCTTTTTAAATCAGGATTCAGAGCACAATAAATGCACTGTAAAAAAAATCTGCGAAGCAGCGAAGCCGTGAAAGGTGAACCGCATTATAGCGAGGGTTCACTGTATATGTACTCTATATATCTATATATCTATATATATATCTATATATCTTTATATATATATATATATATATATATATATATATATATATATATATATATATATATATATATATATATATATATATATATATATATATATATATATATATATATATATATATATATATATATGTAAGTACATATAGTGTCCAGTAGGCGGCGGTAATGCGCCTCTAAGTCGCCAATGAACACTAATGAAGAAGAAGGTGAACCAGCGCACGTTTTGTTTGTTTGCTCGTTTAGCGGCTGCAGCTGCTGAAAACGCGAACAGGAAGCCTTGAATGTGACTTTACCCTAAACGCTGCTACAGTAAAGTCGGCTGAAAGTCACCAGGTAACACGGTCACCAATTAACATGAAACACCTGTGTGTTGAGGAGCAGACACCTGAGGAGCAGGAGGAGGAAGTTCAGCCATTAATCTCAACGACTCGTAACAAGTAGTGGAGTCGTTTCAACAGCGAGCCCCGTCGTCTGCTGCTGGAAACATCAACAGTAAGCTCCTTTACTCCTCTGGACTAGTGGCCTAGTTCACTATTATTATTATTATTATTGTTATTATTATTATTATTGTGTGCTGATGTTGCTGCCAGCTGTGTGTGTGACATGTGGCCGCCGTGCCACGCTATGTTAAAGTGTATTTTTTAATGTTATCGCGTGTTTTCTATCAAACACTTGATTCATGATGCTGTGTGATCATGTGGCCGCTGTGCCAGACTATGTGATGCTGTTCATGCTTGTCTTGTTGGATCAGAATCGGTTTGATTGTCCAGGTATGTGTAGGCCTGCACAGTGAGGCTACCAGGAATTAGACTGTGGTTATTTTGCTCTCATTGTTCATAGAAATGCAGCCAGGCTGTTGCTGAGCGTAAATAAGCTGGTCTAAATATTGAATGATTTATGTAGCAGGTTGACTTATATTCATTACAAAGGTGCATATGTACAGTACGGATGTACATGTCAGATACAGGGCTGTAAGGCTTTGGAAAAAAATCTATTGTGATTATGTCGATTGATATTGCAGGGTTTTTTATATATTTTGCAGGGAAAGTGATCTTTTTTGTACATTATTCTCATTTTCATTGAAAAACATTACAATAATTATGTTTTCTTAAGTCTGTAGAATATGGTGTATTGGTCAGGAATTTAAAATCGTATTTTGACATGTTTCATCTTAAAAGCTGCAGTCTGCCGTACTGTGTTTTTGATAAAATTTAGATTAATTGTGCAGCCTCAGTCAGGTGCCTGTAACGATGTGTCTGTGGTGCGTTCAGGCTCAGTTGTAATGTTCTGTTTTGGTTGACGTGTGTTTCAGGAACTATAAAGTAGATGTATGGTGTTGGACGGTTGTAGGCCCACCTGATTTTCTCTGTGCCCACCCACACTGTGATTTCTGCCACTGATACATGCCTCCCTGAGGGATGAGAAATGTCTGATGACCAGTTGGACACACTGAAGTGCACACAGCACCCAACACACTGCAGCTTTTTTTGTAAAGGTGACATTTTCGATAAGCAGACTATGACTCAACCGGATTCCACACGTTCTTATCCAACTTTGTTCTCATTGGGATCCAAAGCAAATTAATGCAAATGTCCCAATTTCTGGAAGATTTTAGTTGAACCTGCAGGTCCTTTTGGGCACCCGGTGGCTCCGGGGTTTATAGTGCTGACAAGTGTTCATTTGGTACCTGATTTAGATCTAGTCTTATAGTCTTTTGAAGAAACGTATGTTAGTTATGTTCCAGCTAGGAACCCCCTCGTTACTTAGCAGCAGCGTTCTTCACGACTTAATTACCTGAAAGCTGCACATATCGTGAACATCACTTCCCATCTCTTAAACACTGTAAATACGACCCTATTTGAAGGCACCATACATCCACTTCTTATATACAGTCGATGGTAAGAATGACCCATTTAAACAAACTAGGTTACGTTAAACTAAACGGATAAATAAGAATACCAGGAAGTTTAAAGCTCTTCTGTAAGGGTCACCACTGTCTTCACACACACATGTTCATACAGCCGTGGGGAGCTTTCAGCCTATGCGTACAACCAAATCCCACAGTCAGTTACAGTCAGTCACAGGGATGGGACCAGCATGACATGAGCAATTATAATCTTCCCAAAATACATCTCCCTCTTTACACAGTCCCTGTCCGAGCTAATAGACTCTGCAGTCGAGGATTTGTGTTCAAACCTCTGGAGGGAAAGAAGCAAGAGAGGGGACAGTGAAAGAGAGACGGGGTATAAACTTACATGCACAAATATACGCCTGTGTAGTTTCTAATCCTGAGCCGCAGTATCCGTCTATCTCCGTTATACTCTGTCACGCTCTTTAAATACAGATTGTTGAGCCGCTGAGTTAATTTCTGTGCGGGGGAATGCTAAGGAGGGAATGACAGACTAACAGCCTTGTTTTGTTGAGAGACAAGATAGTGAAAAAAAAAACCAAACAGATAAATATGTGTGAAATAGGAGGAATGATTCTGCCCAAACATTTCACAACAAAGCAGTCAAGAGACACAAAAGCAGACTTTAGGAAAGGAAAAGAGGAGAGGAATGAAGGCTGAAGGAGACCGAGGGCGCACAAGGACAGAGAGGAAAAGGATGACGAGAGAATGAAAGATGGAGATAAGTGGCGAGGAAAGGATATTGCACACTTGTTTACGTTTCTTCGTGTTATCCAGTTATACCTCCGATCTGTCATCTCTCCGCTTTTATTAGTTTTATGAAGACATTCATGTTCGGAGCAGTAATGAATCACAGTGGGGATTTAATTTGATGGCAATTCTGAAATTATGAGGCATATTTTCTTCTTTAAGTGGCACTTAATTTCAGTTTTCCTTTTTTGTATCACAGGTTTACCTTTAATAAGAGAGTGCTGGTTGTACTGAGGATCTTCAGGTGTTTTCTTTCCACTTTTACAAGAGGTTATAGATACATTGGAGCTTTTATTTGTCGTAGGGTTCACCTGATTGGTGCTTTTCAATCACCTTTTTGTGCAGGCTGTTAGTTCATAGCTATACCTACGAAAAGTGATGCACTGGAATTAAAATATATCCCACACAATCAATGTGTATATGATGTATTTATTTGTTTTTTTTGTGGATAATTTTGTAAACCAGGAAATATAAAGAGCGACAAATGCCATACAGAGAGGAGGTCGCTGTGCCGTTGGACTGGAGCAGACCAGTGTTCGTACCTCGTGTGTAACCAGAAATCAATATTGATTGATTGTCATCTAAATTTCATACTTAAATAATACCATTTCCGGAGTTATTGTACCCTGCAAACTAAGTAGATTTGTTGCCTAAACTTTGTTTCTTGAGAAAACAAGTTTATTTTGAAAAGACAGTTTGCATGTGACAAGCAGAAATTGCCACGTGTTGCTGGACGTTCATAGGAAAGCGCACGAAAATATGTATGAGCACAACAGACGACTGAGTCAACAGTTCACCATCAGGGGAGTTACTGTAGCAGCCACGGTGCTGCGTTCACTGTCCCCAGTTCACTGTTTCGGGGGGTTAGCAGCCACAGTGCTGCGTTCACTGTCTCCATTTCACTGTCTGGGAGGGTTGGCAGCCACAGTGCTGCATTCACTGTCTCCAGTTCACTGTCTGGGGAGGGTTGGCAGCCACAGTGCTGCGTTCACTGTCTCCAGTTCACTGTCTGGGAGCGTTAGCAGCCACAGTGCTGCGTTCACTGTCTCCAGTTCACTGTCTGTGAGGGTTAGCAGCCACAGTGCTGCGTTCACTGTCTCTAGTTCACTGTCTGGGAGGGTTGGCAGCCACAGTGCTGCGTTCACTGTCTCCAGTTCTCTCAGTACTTTATTAAAGATGAGATATGCACATTGCTCCACTGGCGCTGACCTTCTTGTGTATTGAATTAGAGCTCCATTGATAGTGGTTTCATGCATTCAACACACACTCAGAGGCGAACTAACTCTGATCACCTTTTTTCAAGTGCTTTCCATCCTGATGTTGGTTGAATCACTGTACAGGTTTAAACACTCCTTCTTGAACAGGCCCCCCGTGCCATCAGTCCAGTGTTCCTGATACTCCAGATGGCCAGCCTGGCTCTGGTCTGACTCACTTGATATGAGTTTGTTGGTAGAGCCATAAGTTGATCTTCTCATGACAGCCATGCGCCATGTGCTGGCTTGAAGAACTGGTGGACAGATCCCCTCCTAAAGCTCATTTTATCCTCTGGACGGCTGATACAGAGCAGCGAGGGCAGAGGGTGGGAGAGGGGTTTATCAGGTCAGGACCCTCCAAATGTCACCCTCTTCTTTCTCTCCATCTGTCTCGCTGTAGCTGTCTTTTCTGGACAACAATGTAGAAAATGTCAAACAGTTTCAACAGTTGAGATGGGAACGTGGTTGTGCAGATTCTTATATGATCTGTCTTATATCTGGCACGTATTAGGGTCACGTGACGAGTGGCGGTTTGGAGTGAGAGCGAGGGATGAAAGGAAGGGCTAAACATGGATAAATGTGTTAAAACGGATGAAGAGTGTGACAGGATGAGGATTAGCTGTTGTTTTTCTCCACGGTTGATTTGGTTTGTTCCCAGACTGTGTGTTTGAGAGGCTCTAGATGTTTGGAGTTGTTTTCCTGAAAGCCAGAGTGCACATAACAGTAACAATAATTCATGGCATGTTACAAAACTGACTGCACATGATTTAAGTGTAGTTTATTAACACTGAGCTCCTCATCCAGCGTAACCAACAGTGGTCACTCTAACCACTCTGCTGACACACAACAACACACTGCTGCTTTTGGCAACCTTGAATTCCTCCGTCCTGTGTTTGTGGTTTTTGCGGTGGCATTGTAGTGACTGGGGATGCTAATTTTGCATAATTTTCTTAGCTGATAACTGACCATCATTAACCGCCAGTTAACCAATAAGATTTCTGCCTCGCATGCAGTGGTGCACCAGCTGCAGTATATGAGCACAACAGCCAACTGAGTCTCCAGTTCACCATCAGGAGAGCTACTTTAGCAGCCATGGTGCTGCGTTCACCGTCTCCACTTCACTGTCCGGGAGTGTTAGCAGCCATGATGCTGCGTTCACTGTCTCCACTTCACTGTCAGGGAGCGGTAGCAGCCACGGTGCTGCATTCACTTTCTCCAGTTCACCATCTTGGAGCGTTAGGAACCACGATGCTGCGTTCACTGTCTCCACTTCACTGTCCGGGAGTGTTAGCAGCCACGATGCTGCGTTCACTGTCTCCAGTTCACCATCTCCAGTTCACCATCCATGAGTGTTAGCAGCCACGGTGCTGCGTGTAGTGTCGCGGACATGCAGCCACTTTTGCAGTAAAAGTCTCCACTGCACATTTAGTTTAGTTTAACAGGTTGTCAGCTGGGTGTCTGTCCGGATTAATGATGGCGATTGTCTGACAAACACTGTTTGTGTTTGTGCTACATTAGCAGCTGTGTGCGGGGGAAAGTGGGAAAGTGGCTGCATGTCCGTGACACAACATGCAACACCGTGGCTGGTAACGATTCCAGACGGTGAACTAGGACACAATGAACGCAGCACCGTGGTTGCTAACGCTCCCAGATGATGAACTGGGGACAGTGAACGCAGCACCGTGGCTGCTACAGTAACCTGATGGTGAACTGTTGACTCAGTCTTCTGTTGTGTTGTGTTCATATGCTGCAGCTGCGCTACAGCGGCATGAGAGGCGGTTATTGGTTAAGAGAAGTTTCCAAAATTTGCGTCCCTAACAAAGACTACACATTTCCAAACACGTTGATATAAAGATGGGTCTTTACTCTCATTTTGTCTATTGTACTGATACACAAAAATAGGTGAAGCTCTTTGTCATTTCAGCATTTTCATGGCAAAATGTGAAGAGAGAGAAACACGAAGAGCACAATTAAGAAGGAAATTACAGCTACAAGGTCCTCTTGTCCATTTGTGTGTTAATCATTGTGAAGAGCAGGCTTTGTTGCTTTATCAATTAACATGACCTGGAAAGTAAGCCTTGTATTTTTTTTTTAGCTGTTTTGGCTTCACTTTTAATCAGAAATATAAAAAAAATACCTACCAAATGTTCGTACTATAGCGTAAAAATCATTCATTTAAAAAGTAGAGTTAATGTGGATGGTGTGAAATCTCTTTTCTTCCACTGTAATCCGATAGACAGAGAGGATGGCGATAGTAAAATACTACTGGGAATAGAGAACAGTATCAAGCCAGATTAGTGGTTCTTGGTGTTATATGGAAGAGATTTTGGCTTATTTACTGTATTTCTGTATTTGTGTGAACAAGAGAGAGATCACTAGAAACTGTTGCTGTGTTGGGACATGTAAGTACGACAAACAGCAAGTTAAGAGGGAAAAATAAGCCAGTTGAAGAGGAAGAACAATGAAGTTTAGAGGAAAGATCAGAGCGTGTTTGAGGTTAGGATCTCTGTTCTGTTGACAATCTTAATGTGGATCAACTGTAAGCTCTGACTGTGTGTTTTGGTTTGAATAGACGGTGTGACGTGGGGGTTTTGGTGAATTTGGGTAAAACCTGCGACAAAGCCTCTTCACTTGTGCCAGACCACGTTTTGGTGTGTGCTGTGATGAAAGGCCGCTGGCGGCGGGCGCGACTCTTTCTCATGGAAACTGATATGGAACTAATCCATGGAGCCCAAAGCATTTGAGATGGAGTGAGCTCCAGAGAGCTTTTTAAATAATATTCATCAGCGCTCACACACAGAACATTGTCCCCCATGGAGAGACGCTTTACACTCCACGGTCATGAGAGAATTCAGAGCGCTAGATTTGCAACAAGCGTTTAAGAGCACTGATGATACAGAGCAGCGTTTTTTTTTTTTTTTTTTTTTTAGTCAACGGGGACTTAATTAATTTTCCAGAATGTGGCGTCCATCGCAGCTCTGCTTTGTGAGCCGATTCTGAAATGCAAATAAGCTAACAAGCAATGTGTGACATTATTCCCAGTGTCATTTCATTTTAAGCTCTGTAGAAATTGTCCATTATTCACATGAATGAATGCTGCAACTTGATAAAGGTCTAACTGACCAAATTTTAGAGAAAGAGAGACAGTAGTGAGCCTGAAACTTCTATATTCATTACACATCTTTAGTGTGAATATGCAAATTGTCTAAACATTTTTTAAGGTGCTTGTTGAGGGTTTATCTTTGTAAATCCTGCGTGTATGTGAGTAACATATCCTCATAAACCAGTTTGTATGATATATTAGAGAAAAGTTTGTTCTTTTCCCGACAAATGTCCAGCAACACGTGTCATTTTCTCCTCGTTACATACATACAGTTTTTTGAAAATACACTTCCATCTTCACAGGAATCAACTTGGTTAGGTTTAGGCAACAAAACTACTTAGGTTTAGGCATTAAAACTACTTAGTTAGGTTTAAGCAACACAACTACTTAGTTGTGGTTTAAGCAACAAAACTACGTAGTTAGGTTTAAGCAACAGAACTACTTAGTTATGTTTTAGGCAACAAAACTACTTTGTTATGGTTTAGGTATCAAAACTACTTAGTTATGGTTTAGGCCACAAAACTACTTAGTTATGGTTTAGGTATCAAAACGTCTTAGTTATGGTTTAGGCCAGAAAACTACTTAGTTATGGTTTAGGTATCAAAACTACTTAGTTATGGTTTAGGCCACAAAACTACTTAGTTATGGTTTAGGTATCAAAACTACTTAGTTATGGTTTAGGTATCACAACTACTTAGTTATGGTTTAGGCCAGAAAACAGCTTAGTTATGGTTTAGGCCAGAAAACTACTTAGTTATGGTTTAGGCCAGAAAACTACTTAGTTATGGTTTAGGCCAGAAAACTACTTAGTTATGGTTTAGGCCAGAAAACTACTTAGTTATGGTTTAGGCCAGAAAACTACTTAGTTATGGTTTAGGCCAGAAAACAGCTTAGTTATGGTTTAGGTATCAAAACTACTTGGTTATGGTTTAGGCCAGAAAACAACTTAGTTATGGTTTAGGCATCAAAACGTCTTAGTTATGGCTTAGGGCACAAAGCTGCTTAGTTATGGCTTCAGCCAAAAAAATATTTGGTTATATTTTAGGCATCAAAACTATCTAGTTGTAACTTAGGTAGCAAAACTACTTAGTTATGGTTTAGGCAACAAAACTACGTAGGCTTAGAAAAAGATTTACTTGTTTAGGTTCTGGTGAGAAATCTACTTAGTTATCAATCAAGCAACAAAACTACTCAGTGTGGTTTAGGAAAAAAATTGCAGTTTGGCGTTACATAACTCCTGAAGTGGTGTTACTTATACATAAATTATGTGACAAATACCTCAGTATTGTTTTGGTTTCACACGGGACACTAATGCCAGTGGAAGTCTGGTATTTTTTGACCCACTCATCCACCCTGACCTACTGGCTATGCGGCGTTTGTCACTTTTTATACTTCCTGGTTCACGATTGCGTGAATTACACACAGATTTATTTTGTGGGATATATACGATTACAGTGCATTGTTTTTGTAGGTATAGCTACAAGCTATGAGATGTATGAGACGAGTCTGATGTGTGTTGGATGATGGACTAATGTTGCCTGATTCATACTGCAGATTTGTTCTGAATGTCTATGTGGAGGCTGGAAGGCATGAATGTTTCCACTGTGGTCTGAATGGAGTGTGTGTGCGTGCGCATGTGTTGTGGTTATGGTTACACATACACATTTGTAAGACTTCTCACACGCCTCAAACACTTTGACATGCATTTACACACATGTGGAGTGAAGACAGAGTCCAGAGGGGAAGAGACATAAACAGACCGGACAGGTCCGTTAACAACAAGATGTCCAGTTAACACTTAGTGTCTTAACGCCTCTACGTGTCACTCCGTAGTCACTCTGTGTTGATACAGAGGATTTTTTTATCCCTAGTTCCTGAATTATCATTATTTTTATTTATTTTTTTTGGCTGGCTCATGCAAACAATTTGTGGCTTGTGGAAACGGAAACACTGACAATTGCTGGAATAAACACAGAAAACTGATTTTTTTTAAAGTAATTGTTTATTGGAGCAAGTAAATGCTTAAACGAAAAAAAGGCCCTTTGAATGTGAAGCTATACAGACACAGATGCCCCTTCAATCAATAGTCATAATTACTGAATCCTGCTAGTGGATGATGATGATGTTTTTTCAAATTAAAATGTCTGTTACTTATCAGAAATAAAGGATTTTGGAGGTAGGAGTAGGAAAAATTAATCGCATTACTGTTGCATGACCACAGTTGCAAGCTTGATTCTTTTTTTTTAGATTTCATTTCAGAGTATCAGACAGACCATTATAGGGCTGAAACCTTTACCAGTGGACCCAGTCTGTTTTCATATAGGCGTCAAATGCCGACGCTTTTTAGACACCTTGTTCGCGGCAGTTTGAGACGCACCAGGCTTTCCATTAACTATGTAAACCCATCCGCAGCAATAGTAAACACACAAGGAAAGTGCTGTTTTATGGCAGTTTTAAAGAACGAAACAGACACCGAGGGCAGGTGGGAGGGGAGGTGGATGGATCTAACAAACACAAGGCTTTCATCCAGGGGATCACTTTTCTGGTCCCATGTCTCAGCTGTTTGTTTGTGTCCCGTTTGTGTCACAATGTCAAGTGACATTTTCATATACAGATGTTGTAATTTTAAGCCCAATTGTGTTTTTTTCCTAAACCTAACTGTTTTTGTTGCCTAATCCTAAGTGGTTTTAGATCATATGATCAGTCACAACATTAAGTATGTGTTTACTGCGACCAAACAATGACGCCAAGGGGACTGAAAAAGTGTCAGTATGTGCTGAGTCAACACTTTCTCGGCACCGGAGACCAATACACGGCATACCCCTCTTGCGTTCCTGTTGGACGGACCGGGGACGATGCGTCAACATATGTTTGTTACATGCATAGTTGAAGTCAAAATAGACTTTGGTTTTCACAGGAAGTTAGGTTTAGGCAACACAACCACTTAGGCTTAGGAAACAGTCGTGGTTGACGTTAACTTTACCGACTAATGACTCACGGGACTGGCGACACAGACAAGTTGAGTATTATAACGCCATTATGCGGGAGATGACCACCGGTCTCCTGGTTGAACGTCCTGTGTTTGTTTGACCCATCCAGCAACCCTCCCGCCTGCCCTGAACGGACTCTCGCGATATTAATACTAGGTCAGCTGCTCCGATCGTCGAATAACACCACAGGTGGGTTTACATTGGAGTTAAAAGCCCAGTTCGGTTGTTGCGAAGGGGTGCCAATGCCAAGGGCCGCTGATCAAGTGCTATTTGATGAGCTGGGAGTGAGAACGTGTTGGAGGACCACTAAGCCAACTCACCTGCTACTTGCACATAAAAGCAAATTTTTCATATCCAAGAATTTGCTCTGCCTGTTCACTGCAAGCTGAGGAGAAACTACACCATATGTCCCATTATGTCAGCTTATTTTTATATTTTAGTGAAGGTGTGGTGATGTCCATTTAATGGATCTTTTCAGCAGGAGTCCTGCTTTGTGTTAAACATCCAGCCTACATGCTCCATAAACCCCCAAGAATCAGGCTTTTATCCATCACACACGGAAGATACATAAACCGAACATGTGTGCATATATCTGTACGTCGGCACAAACACTCGCGAACAGGAGGAATCTGTGCGCTCACTCACATCTAAACACCAAAGCGTGAGAAATGGTTTTCACCTGGCGTGGATAGAGTTTCATCCTTTCAGCCGCGGGAGTTTATTAGCTGCTTAAAACGTTACCGCAGAGGGAGTTTCCCTGCGCTGTAAAGTGCTGCATTCCTCGCAGACGCACACACACACTCAGGGGAACTCAAACCTTCACTTTCCATCCTTCTGTCTCCATCAAGCCAATCTCCCTCTTTCGCTCTATTACACCAGCATACACACTCCACCTTCCTCCTCCTCCTCCTCCTCCTCCTCGTCTCTTTGTGCCCCTCACTCACCCACACTCTCCTGAAGGTGTAATGTTACGATGCAGCCTGTTAACATTCCCGGGCCGGCCGCTGAAGCTTTCCAGATTGCTCTGTTTATACAAACGTGGTGCAGACAGAGGAGGTAAAGGGACGGAGGGCCGACATCGCACGGCAAAAATATGAATATAAACACGTGTGCAGGCGCACACCGACTGACATGCGAAGAAACATCTTTATACACAAACTGCGTGGTGTGTTTTCATGTGCACACAGTGTGCGTACATCCTGCAGAAGGACCCTCGGCTATCTCATTATACTGTTGAAATGTCAGCCTCGTTAAAGTGGCCTATTTGACTTAATTGAGAAGCAGAGAGTAAATAAATGCTTCAGTCCGGTTTGTTTTCACTGGTCTCTGCAGCACTCTGCTCTCTTTCCAAACCAATTCATCAAAGAAGCCTTCACTCTCTCCGTCTCTCTTTAGTCCCTTCTTACTATCTTTCTTTCTATCTTTTGCCTTCAGCCCTGTTTTCATTTTCACCTTTTCTTCGTCACTCTCAATCTGAGATGTCTTTGCTGTTCTTCACCCGCTCACTGAGGACACAAATTTGAATCTTACAGCACTAAGTGGACTGATTCTTAGATTTTCTTCGGGCAAAATGAGCTCAAACTACAAGGAGGCAGTACATCAATCTTAACTTTAATAAGCAACTTCTCTAACTTTACATTTTGACTGTGTGGTTGGATCCCGCCTACACAAACTATCTGTAAAATGTCAAAAGTGCAAAGTTACACGAGACTTGAAATAGCTGTAGAGCTCCCACTCACAGCTTCATATAGCAGCTTTAAGATTCCTCTCTGGCACCCGACTTTCTGATCATTTCACCACCTATTTAGAGCAAGAAAATGTTTCTTTAGGCTCCTACAATCCCAACTTTGTCTCTCATAGAATCAGTTTTAAAGCTTTTTGTAGCTTCTTTTAGACGTTTGCATCGATAAACTACAGATATAAAGCAAACTTTCTGAAAACCTTCTTGTGTCACAACACTTATATACAGTTTTGAAGACATTTCCAGACAAAAAATAAGAGATGAGCTTCTTCCTGTAGCCATCTTTGTGTGGTTGAGGAAATAGAGTCACACCTTGTGAGACACTTTACATAATAAACAACACTTTACAGCGCAGTGGCCTGTTATCATTCCGAATAAGGAGTAAATTTTGGACATGTTTGTTAGGGCCTGTTTGAAATGCACACCTCTTTCTGTTACCTACAATGTAAACCCATCTACTCCTCAGTGCCATGATGATGGAGTTTGAAGAGTGATAGAGAGGAGGTGGCTGTGTCCAACAACACAAGGCTTTCATCCAGACCAGTTAGTGTCTTGTGTGTTAAATTTCACTTTTTCAGCTGTTCGTTTGTGTCCCGCATTCAGAACGTTCAGTTTAATTTTCACTGTACAAATGTAGTAGTTTTATGCCCAACTGTGTTTTTTGTAAACCCAACTGTGTGGTTTTACTGCCTAAACCTAAGCAAGTGTTTTTGTTTGAAATCACAATGTTAAGCGTATGTACTGCGACTGAAAGATGACGCTGAGGGGTCTGAGAAAGTGTCGTCTGTGACATCGGGGTGAGTGGACAGGACAGATTTCATCCAAACCTTTGTAAGTGTTGTAAAATGACCTGCTGTGCTTTTTTAAAAGTTTACCGTATGCAGTGTTTATATTTGAGGACATCATATCGCACCTGAGAGACTTACAACTAATTTTAATATGAAAACTTCTTTTTATAAGGTTGTATAAGAATAATTAATTCACCACTTGTAAACTAATGAAATGCTTTATTCTGAACTTTAAGAACAGTTTTATTCAAATAAATATTTGCAGCTATGTGAGAGGTGATTGTTATCAGAAGGGGACTGACGAGTGATTTCTTTTCCTGCTTTGTCCTATTTTATTTCTTCCCATTTGAATTGATCACTTCCCATTTAAATCCCATTCCAATTACTTCCGATCCAATTTCAGTTCTGAGTTACTGTTTCTCATCTTGCGGGACGCCCAGTGGCCCAGCTGGGGGTTAAAGGCGGCGATCATGAACTGCAACATCCCTGGTTTCAGTTCACACGGGAACCTTTTTCTTATCTGCCGTCTCTCTAATGTCAGCTACCTGGTTAAGGAATAAAATGGCCAAAATAAGAATAAAAAATCTCACGATGAGTTTAAGTAGTGCTTTTATCCACTCAAAAAATGCTGGCGTTGTACATTTCTGCACACCAGGGTCGTTTTTGTTTTGTTTTTTGAATGTGGATGGTTTTGAATTCGGGCAGTGTAAGTCACGTAGTATAAGGAGCAGCCGTTATTGAAAGTTATGTGTTATAAAAATGAGTATAAAGTGCAAGAAAGTCTGCAGTGGGAGGGGTAGTGGATGGGTGAAACACACAGGGCTTTCACTTAGGAGACTGCTGTTTGGGTCTCATGTGAAACCAAAAGTTGACTCCACGCTTGTTACTTGATGCTACAAAAGACTGTTACCGCAGTCCCCTAAAGGAGATTGCTTATTTACTCTAGTTACGTTATTATTTTAACCAAAGTCATGATTTTTTTCTAACCTTAATCAAGTAGTTTTGTTGCCTAAAACTAACCAAACGTTAACCATGTTTTGGTTGCCATGCATTGTGTGTGTCTGCCAACATGAAACACCTCTATGAAACATATATCTGGTTCAGAAATGTTGATATTCACCGTATCCTGTGGTGTCCAGAAATGTCCGGTGCCAACATTTTTCCTGCCGACTGTGTTGATTTACTGGACTCAAAACTTCCAGTGTGTGAATGCTTGTAAATCTCAACGATAAGGCCTCAGGATACGTTACAGTCGACTCAGAGCTTCCACCCGTCCAGAGTTGGTTTAAAGCTATCCATTAATGCTCAACTCTCCTCCTCCTCTTTTTAACACTGTCCACCTTTTCTCTGCCTTTCCTCCCATTCATCCGCCCTTGTCCCTCTCCACTTCCTCCCAGTTTATTCGTCCTTCTAGAGTTACTGCTGCCGCTCCGACACACACTGAACCTTCTCTGTGTGAAACAAACACTCGCAGTGAAGCAAAGAGACGAGTGAATGCTCGATTGCTCGCCGCTACTATGCGCAGACCAACTCGCTGACCCATGCAACCCCACAGACTGACGAGGAAACACGGCCTGCACACACAAACACACAAACACAGAGTCGTATACACTCTCTTAAATGCAGGCGCAAGTGTCACACTCCAAATCCTCTCATTTCCTCTTTCCTGTAGCTGGTCAGTCATGCGTGTGCGACACTCTGAGAGTATCAATAGCAGAGGTAGGTTTAGATATAACCTCCTGAGACACACAAACACCCACACAGGGACAAGTGCACACACACACAGGCACACAAATATATGCGCACACACTTGCACCCCTGTGGTCGCTAGAGATGTGGTTCAAATCCTGCCCAGTGACCCTTCACTGATACGAGCGCCTGAACCAGGTGTGTGTGTGTGTGTGTGTGTGTGTGTGTGTGTGTGTGTGTGTGTGTGTGTGTGTGTGTGTGTGTGTGTGTGTGTGTGTGTGTGTGTGTGTGTGTGTGTGTGTGTGTGTGTGTGTGTGTGTGTTTTCCTGGATGGTCAGCGGTACATTTCAGAGCCAGGTGATAATGAGGTCCTAGCTGACTGCACTATCATGTCACTGCAGGGTTTTATATGTGTGTGAGTGTTTGTCCAGACAGGTCATGGACTGCTGCTCTGAACTAAACCCTGTGCTGTAGGCCTACTGCCCAGACAGTCGTCATCACCTGTGGAGGCTCTGTCTCTCTCCATTGTTTTTGCTTCAGCTCAGCTCAGTTTGCCATGTCTGGAAATGTGTCTGTTGCTCTTAATGCCTTTTTTTTTTTTTTTTTGCATTTGTAACCTCTCAAGTTATGTAAAGGAATAAATGCACACTTTTAAAGGAACATTGTGTAGTATTTAGGGGATTTATTAGCAGAAATGGGATGTAATATTCATAACTACGTTTTCGTTGGTGTATAATCACCTGAAACTAGGAATCGTTGCATTTCCGTTAGCTTAGAATGAGCTTTTCATATCTACATAGGGACTGAGTGGTCGTCACGCAACGTATTCTCATACAATGGGTCGTGTGATATCTTAAAAAAAGTTATTTCTCCTTTTCCGTTTGTTTTCTTACGAATATCCAGCAACACATGTCAATTTCCGTTCATTACATGCATGCAGTCTTTTCGAAATAAACTTCACAGGAAACAACTTGGTTAGGTTTAGGAAGAGATTGTGGTTTGGGTTAACATAACTCCGGAAGTGGCGTAACTTAAGTGCGTAACTTACGGGACAAATAAATCAATGTTGACATCTGATTTGAGTTACGAACACTTGTCTCCTGGGTGAAAGTGTGTTATTTTTTTTACCCACCCATCCAGTCCGACCTCCTCCCTACATTGCGTTCTTTATGGTTCATGATTGCATGAATTAGTGACTTCCTGGGATATATATGAATTACAGTATCTGTTAGCTGCAAACAGTGTGGGACCAGCCTGCTCCAATGGTCCACCGTGTTGCTCCACCATGTTCGTACAGCAGCCCCGAATGGACAAACCAAACACTGGCTCTAGAGAGAGGGCGTTTCATGGTTTTACATCACCTGAAGCCCACCGTAGTTCTCCGACATGCCTGTGAAACTTTGGTTGGTGCAGTGCAGAACCGTGGTACCTTCAGCTGCCGTCTGATTTCCTTTGCTCCTTAAGTTGTGTTATTATGGTAAGGATGGCCTCTGAGCGAGGTGAATGGCGCTAGACTGGTTTTGCACTTGGCGGCCCACATTACTGCAGTCTTGCAGGAAAGAGTGAGCAGAGGGGTATTCACACCACTAGATGCTGCCAAATCCTACACACTGTTCTTTAAAATATGTAAACAACATAAAAAACAACATATTGTTTGTTACAAATGCATGATTTTAATTTGTCCTATACTTTTAATGTAAACTTTTATAAGCCCGTCATTTTATTGCATCCATTTGACTTTATTTCGGTATAAAATTGCTGATGTGAGAGCACGTGAGACAGAAATATGCAACACATTATAATAGGTACACAGCAGGACAAACAGATTGATGAGTAACCCAATAATCGTTTAGTCACTGACACACAGTGACATTTACTTCTCTGTGTTTACATACACTGACCTACTTCATGCTTGCAGCCGCCTGACTGATCATCCTACTATGAACACATGTATAGAACAAACACTTACATTACCGTAACATACATTAGGTTCAAACACTGACACAGGCTCATACAGTCTGATACTTACTTATATGAAGGCTTATGTGAATGGTGAGTACTGCAGTGAATTGTTGATTATGCAGTTGTGTACATTAAAGAAAGGACACGCACATACATGCACAGTATTGATTGCTCTATATTACACTGATCACCATATCGACCAAAATAACCTCATCTTTCACACGCAGATGTATTGAAAGATGTTACTTCCAAACACAGACACCTACACATTAAACATATATGCAGAAATATCTCTTTACTTCCATAGCGTCTTATCCATGCTATTTCACCACCCTCACTTCACTCTTAAAGTGACCATTTGTATATCAATTACTTGCCCTGTTACCTTGAATTCTTGAAGAAAATGTTTTTCTCACATGCCTCCATGGCAAGCAAAGAAATTTTTATTTAAATGGAGGCTGTTCTTACACAGGAAATCCATATATGTCTCATGCATTCAGTTGTGTGCTTACCTCTTCCCAAACATGCATTTTCACTAAAATCTTAGCATTTAAAACACTTGTTCCACTCCCGTCTCATGCATGCATGCTGTAACATTTTGGCAAAAATGCACGTTTGTTTGTGTTTTCAGCCATGTTTGGATTACGGATGCTAATTTTGCAAAATGTTGTTAACAACAACCGACTCTCGTTAATCAATTTTTAACCATAAATCAACAATATTTGTGCCTTGCATTGTTCCAGCTGCAGTATATGAGCACAACAGACAACTGGGTCAGCAGTTTTAATCATGTGTAGGTTATTTATTTGAGTTGTGAATGACTTTAGCTACCTCTAGTACGCGTATGTGTCTGGGAAGTTTATTGTGAAGGAACGGAAGACGTGAAGCGGTGATGTGCTACGTAGCCTCCACGTTATTAACTTATTATCTTCATGAAGTTTAGTAGCAACGTAACCCTCAGCTACACAAGCTAATACTAAAGCTGGCAGTAGGCTCTGTAGTCTGTTTAGGGTAGTTTGCCACATGTCTGACTGGTGAACTTATCAGCTGGCTGAGACAATGCAGCTCCTTTTATTAACATTGGCAGTGGGTGGAATATATTAGACAGCTTGAAGTTGATGTGTTGGATGGGAAGGATGTGAATGACTTTGACGAGTTGTGATGGCTCGACAACTAATGCCAGAGCATTTCCAAAACTGCAGCTCTTGTGGGATGTTCCCGGTCTGCAGTGGTCAGGACCTACCAGAAGTGGTCCAAGGAAGGAAAAGCGGTGGACTGGCGACATTGTCATGGGCAACCAAGGCTCATTGATGCAAGTGGGGAGCGAAGGCGGGCCCGTGTTGACCGTTCCAATAGAGGAGCTACTGTAGCTCAAATTGCTGAAAAAGTTAAGGCTGGTTCTGATAGAAAGGCACCAAAACACACACTGCATCGCAGTTTGTTGTGTATAAGGCTGCGCAGCCACAGACTGGTTAGGGTGCCCATGCTGACCCTTGTCCACCACCAAGAGCGTCTACAATCGTCATCGTCATGTGAGCGTCAGAACTGGACCACGGAGCAATGGAAGAAGGTGGTCTGGTCTGATGAATCACATTTTTTTTTTTTACATCATGTGAATGGGGTGTTCAATCAAGCATCTGTGGGATGAGCTGGACCTACTCAGTATTAGGCAGGTGGTCATAATGTTATGGCTGATCTGAGACTTGTATGTACAGTATACTTTATCTAGCTAATATGCAAACTTCAATATTTGTTTATTTATTGCAAGTCATATCGTCATTGCATTATTGAAAAATGTTATCGTACATTGCAGATTTTCCTCGTATCTTGCAGGCCTCGTTGTTAGGCGCTTCAGATACCCACATGTGTGCCCAAGCACTGAAAAGGACAGTTTTTTAAACCTCCCAACCTCCATGTCATCTTCTTTTTCTCAGAGCACCTCTTAAATCAATAAGGCATCATCACTTGATTAAACTCAGTTCTCCTGTTTAAACCTACATTATAGAGAGATCACGTAATGCTTCACCTTCTGGACACCACCTGTTGATCTGCTGTATGTGCTGGTCCACTGTGGTACAAATACCTGCAGGTTAGTAAAGGAAGGTGTTGTATCAGATGAATAATCACCGATGCTTTCCTTTCTGTGTTGTTCTGTAGTTGCCACTGCTTTATGTTGTGTTTTAGATGCTCTTTGTGAGCCGTGTGTAGGCGGAGAGGAAGCCACTTACTGAAGCTGCTACTATAAACTGAACGTTAACATGAGCGAGGGTACGAGAGGTTGTGTGTGTTCGTGATGCTCGGGTAGATTACACATTTCTCTGATTTGTGTGTTTGTGTGTTCGGGGTCTTGCTTGCATGCATTTTCTGTGTGTGTTTAATAAATGAGGAAGGGCAACAAAGGTTGAGCGCAGCGCTTGCTCCCCAGCTGGCTTCGTTGTATCATAGCAACTCCACATGAATAATAATCATAAACACACACACACACACAGTAATGAGCCATTCTTCTCCAGCCACTCTGGTTAATCTCTCTCAGCTGTTTCTGCTCTACATGGAGATCCAGTTTACCGTAAACATCCATTTACTTTGGCTAAACCTGAATGATAATTTACATTTGAAATGAATTTGGCATTTTAGCTGTAATGAGCTGGCTAACAGAAAGGTGCCGGCACCAAAAAAAATATTTTATACAGTTGATTTTGTTCTCCTTTTGCTGTTCAGGTGGTTATTTTAGTGACGCTTATATGACAATAACTTATGTCCTTCGCTTGCGCTCAAAGTCAGTAATCAATGTGGTAATTAATATTGATTATTTGTCCAAATGCTGAATAGAATTTCTTAGCAAATGTATTTGTATCATCAGCTAGGCACTTATAAGGGAGCTCCACCACATAAAGGTCACTTTACGTTCAAATCGGCCAACGTTACAACTGTAGAGCACCAATATACATATACGTGACATTTATGTTAATTAAATGCATTCAAACATCCCTCATGAAGCTGAACATGTCAAGAGACTTCCTGAAATTAACACAAGTACACACATCTGTCTACATCTGGTTACCAAATTAAGGGAAATGCAAATCTAAAATACTCACTGGGCGAAGGCGGGGTTCACTGTGGATAGTCCATAGCAGCGCTGGCACATAGAGACAGACAACCATTCACACTTACATTCACACCTATGGGCGATTTAGAGTCATCTATTAAACTGCATGTCTTTGGACTGTGGGAGGAAGCCGGAGAACCTGGAGAAAACCCGTGCTAATATGGGGGGAACATGCAAACTCCACACAGAAGGACCCCAAGCTGGATTCAAACCTGTGACTCTCTTGCTGTGAGGCGACAGGGCTAACCAGTGCATCACTGTTTTACCCGTAAACATTATAATGTCCCTAATAGATTAAAAGAAAATACCACTAAGTTGTGAGGGAAATGTCTTTATTCTTTGATTTTGAGCTACTGTAGAATAATAAATAATTCCTGATGACTGATATATTTGACCTCAGGACATCTCTGACTACATGCTGTTGCAAAAAAAGTATGTGAACCCTTTGGGATTACTTGGATTTCTGCATAAATTGGTCCTAAAATGTGTTCTGGTCTGTGTTACTGTGGACACATGAACGTCAAGACTTCTAGAGAGACTTCTGTAACCCTTTCCAGCTTCATACAAGTCATCAACTCTTGATCGTAGGTCTTCTGAGAGCTCTTTTGTGAGGCTTGGTTCACATCAGGCAATGCTTCTTGAAAACAGTTAACTCAGAACTGGTGTGTGTTTTTATAGGGCAGGGCAGCTTTAACAAACACCTCCAGTCTCATCACATTGATTGGAGTCCAGGTCGGCCGACTCCCGGCTCCAATTAGCTCTTGGAGAAGTCATTCGCCTAAAGGTTCACATACTTTTCATACCCTGCACTGTGAATGTTCACATGTTGTGGTCAATAAAAACAGGAAAACATATTTTTGTGCAGTATTAGTTTAAGCAGACTGTGTTTGTCTATTGTTTTGACTTAGATGATCAGAACACATTTTATTTCATGCAGAAATCCAAGTAATCCCAAAGGGTTCGCATACTTTTTCTTGCAACTGTACATGCTGAAAAAACAATATTTTAATGGATTAATTTGGATATTTTCCAAAGAAAAGTACATGGAAGTGCATGATTGAACTTTTTCCCGTGGTCTACTGTTAAAAAAGTTAACAAAAATTTCAATAAATGGTAATATTGAATCGCAATACATATCTAGTCGGCTCCCAAGCATCAATTCATTTTTCATCCTGTTGTTTTTTCTTGGTTTAATCCCCTGAGCAGTTCAGCGTATCCTCATACAAGGATCTGATCTCTTATTCCTCATTTTTTGTGCGTTTTCCTACGAATTTCCAGACAAATGTGTCTATTTCCGCACCACTCTTTTCAAAATAAACTTCTGTCTTCACAGGAAACAACTTGATTAGGTTTTAGGCAACGAAACTAATTAGTGAGGTTCAGGAAAAGATTGTGGTTTGGATTAAAATATCTCCCAAAGTGTCGTAACTTAAATCCGAAAGTTATTTGACAAATAAATCAACGATGACTTCTGGTTTCACGCAGGACGTGAACACCGGCCTCCTGGGTGAAGATCCGATGTTTTCTGAGGCGCCAATCGACCCTGACCTCCTGCCTATACTTCCTGGTTTACAGTCATGTGGACTACATGCAAATTGTTTTTGTGGCATATACACGAATGTCAGTGCAGCAGTTTTTGTTCAACCCTCCGGTTCCCAAGCTAAGTCCTTATGAACTGAGCTACTGCTGCCCCTGATCAAACACCGTCTCCAGTCTCTCGATGACAGTAATGACTATAAACATGTCATATCACAAAGCTAGCCTAGTTCTTCTCCGGCATACTTACTGTCAGGATATGTTGGCCTCTGTTGCTTTGCATTACTAAATTGCTGGAGTACTCTTCAAAGGATTGCAATGGCAGGGAGTTTCCTGTTGAGAAAGTGCTGGTTTGTCACTACTTTCCACTATGGTTTGCAAATATCTGCTGTTCGGGACTTTCATTTTGGCTGTTTCTGTGAACAAACACAAAATGAACCCAGAAATGTAAGGTGCTTCGCTGTTGTCTTCAACAGTGATAAAAAGGAAGTCAATAAACGTCACGCGGACAGTTGGACACCGCTGACGGAAACCAGCGCAGCAGCACTCACGCTGTTTACAGTGTTTCAATCAGTCCAACACTGGTGAAAATAGCAATTTAACTCTTAAGAGTGTGTGAGTGTGTGTCTTGGAAGGAAAATAGTGATTGAATGAAAAGTGTTCTTTTACTGACCCCGCTGCCTATCTGTTTGGTTCTCTGCCAACGCCTGTAAACACACTTTAAAAGAAGCGCAAACATAAAAAATATTCAGAAGTTAAACCAGCAGCTGCAGTTTTAAAGTTCAGCCATGGTCTGTTTCTGCCAGAACAAATAGTACCTAGTATTAGCTGTTATTATTTAATGATTTAAATGGTTGATGTTAGATTTGTTCGTCTAATTTTCTGTAGAAATATGTTGAATACTACAAATGTTGGCTGGATTATACAGTTTCTTACTCTTTCTTTCTCTGGCCTCCTTTGTTATTCTCAAAAGTAAAGCTAAAACAGTAAATAATTATCTTGGTGTGTGTTTGTGCCATGAAGCTACTTCCTCCCTGAGTCTAGTTGAACTGGTTGTTGTAGTGTGGGTGTTTCTGTCTCTTTCCAAGTGAAACAGAAAGGTCGGGTTAGAGGATGAGGGGACTCTTCTAGCAGTCGACATGACGGAGGAAAGAAAACAAACCGTTTCTTAGAGAAGTTGGGAAATAAAGAGAGAGATCAGGGACTGTTTGTCACAAGCTCTTCCTTCTTTCAAATACTTGACCTTAGGTCGTGTCTCTTTTCATCTGCTGCTCTCTTTGTCTCTTCTCGTCTCTTCCTCTTCCTCCCTTCAGTCATTTAGACACCAAAGTGACTTCTCCATCACCTCCCGTCTCCATCACTGTCCTCGCTCTCTGCCTGTCCTCCCGCCCTATTTCAGGATGTCACACACGAAGTCCGACACCACAAACACCAAAAAAATTTGACCCTGTTTAATAAACAGAGTGTGTGAGAGAGTAAGGGAGCTTTTAGTGGCGCCTCTTATCTTGCTTCCTCTCAAAACACTGCCCGAAAGTCTGAATGTGGACTTTCAGCATCGCTCTCCCTCCTGACACACACACACCGCTGTACTTCTATCATTGTGAGGACTTTCACTGACATAATGCAGCCTCTTGCACTTACACACCAAACCGACATCAAACAACAAGCAGCGACGAAGCCCATCTGTTGCATCGCCTCATGTCTCCTTTGTCTTGGCCAAAAAGATTGCATTTGAACACACCGCAGACTACAGCCGATGGCTTGTTAGCACGTACGTTCTGCAGGTAGCCATAGTCCGTGTTCGTCATTCAAAAAAGGAAATCGGAAGATAGACAAGCCGTTGTTATAATACGTGCATGAACCGCCGTATGTCGACCATTTTCACACCACTCTCACTCACCGCTTAGCTTCATTCCAGACGGCCACGTCTGCGAAAATATTGGTGTGAGATGATTTTTTTTCCTCTTGACTTCACTCATTGGCTTTCTTTCCTCACTTTTGTTTCTCTTCTCCTGCACTGTTTTGCTTAACCGAACAGCCAATCAGATTGATTTCTCTCACGATGGGCTCTGCCGCCAATTCAACATGTTCACTTGCCAACGGTGTGGGACGCACTGCAAGAACTAGGGTCACAAATGATCACCAATGGCGAGGCTTGTCACATTAGTCAGTGTTTTCAGGGTCATCAATACATAGTCAGACGACGGACGCTACAACTGGCAGTGAATGCATATGCTCTACACCACGTCTCAGCTCAGAGTAGCTGGAGTCAGATTTTCACACACAGGATGAGAGAAAGTTGACAGATGAGTTGATGCAAAGTGAAAAGCAAAAGCACCTATTTGGCAATATTTCAGATTTAAACTCAATGCTATAAGGGAACCATAACGTTGATGAGGTGCGGAGCGGACTGAGCGGTCACAGACGGTGTGCAGCACAGGGTGAAAACCTGTGAAAGCCGGACCGACGTTAAAGATCAAAATAAGCTCACTGTATACTGAGTGTCATTTTTCCTTGTATAATATCCAGTGTAATCTGTAACACCGGTGTTATCAGGAGTTTACTAACTAGTGGGAAAATTTCCTCACCGTCGCATCCTTCCTGACTGCCCAACACTGGTGTGTCAGGACCTTTAAACATCCCAAATAAATGCTTAACCCCAACCATTAAGGCCTTTACACACTGGGGCGCATGATAAATAAACGACACAAAAATGCAAAATACTGGCCTGCAAATAATTTTAATCAAAACTTTTCATTCTGGCGACTTCGCAACATTCGCAACACTTTTTCGATAAAAGGTTTGAACACTGTAGATTCATGCAAGCTGAAGACTAACTGCTGGGATCATATTGACCCAAACAGCATCTGGTAGTCTGTCTGAGCTAAATTGTGTGTATATTGCCTTTAAGTTTCCTTTAACTGAAACAATCCGCACAAATGTTCCTCTGATAAGGTTGAAAGGAGTAATAAAGTTCTCGCCTTTGGACTACACAACCTCTGTGTTGTTGTACATTAATGTATGTGTTGAATATGCTCATTTTGCACAATTCATGGTGTGAAAGCTCAGAAGAATCTGGGTCCAAGTTATATTCAGTCTAATTGGGTCCAGGTAGGATCCTGTTGCTGCAGGTCTCAGGTCTATGTGTCAGTATGTCTAACACTCAAGGACAGCAAGTAGGTCGCCCACCAATCGGAAGACACTTAACCCCAAATTGCTCCGGAAGGCAGAACCATCGCTGTGTGAATGAGTATTTAGATTAGATCCTGATGGGCAAAGCTGGTATGAATCAGCCATCAGTGTGAATGCTGACATGTAGTGTAAAGCACTTTGAGTGGTTGGAAGACTAGAAAAGTGCTGTATAAATGCAAGTCCATTTACCAGTCAAGTGACTTGCTATCAGCACTGATCATGTGTTAGGTCAGGAGGAAGTTGTTTGTTTTGAGGCGATGCAGAAAGTGTGAACTGCAGTCCTGATTCTCAGGACATGAATGTCTACTTTTAGACCAGTGTCTTGTTAACTGGTGGGGAATCATGCTGCTGTTATTCTTATGTTATGTTATTCTTTTCATTCCTGCCCTCCGTTTTCACTAAAGTCAGTGTTTTTCTCACTGAGCAAAGCCAAAGTCTCCAGGGTGTATATAAATTTATCTTAAAATGCCGGCTAGGTGTTTGAACTTCTGTGTCTTCTAATGTTTTTCTGCTACGAAATAATGATTTTTATCACCGCAGTGCAGCAGCTTTGAAATGACTGCTAGTTAGCATGTAAATATTTATGAGCTGGCATTAAATCACTACGTTTTCAGACAACAGGAACAGAAAAATATGTAAATGAGAACAACTAAATAGTGTCTTTGGCTGTTCCAAACCACAGTATCACTGATCAGAGAGAGCAGGAGGGGACTGACTCTCAGCAGGGTAACCAGGCCGGGGCTCTCCCACAGCTGGCCAGATGCCGGCTGTGACGCCCAATTTTGTTATTTGCCAGCTGAAAACAGAAAGAAGACAACGAGGAGGGAATTACGTTAATGTGGATGCAGCCTCATGTAGTTGTAGCTTGTGCAGGTGAACATCTGTGTGTTACATGAACAATTGTTGGTACGCTCATTTTTGTTTTCACTTTAATGTGTTGCCGTGGAAATTGCTTTTGTGGTTTGCATGTGTGTTCATTAAGCTGATTGTAGGTGAATTAATTGCTCTTGATGCAGATGTGCACACCAGGAGAAGAAGTTGAACGCAGAAATATTAAAACCAAACCAGTTTTTTCCTATCAAATAAACATGAAATAGTAGATGAGAATAAGTTAACGTGAAGGAGAGAAGAAGAGAAAAGTTGGTGTTTTCAGATCATTAAAACTTTGTGGTCCACACAGAAACAAAGCAAAGACAGAAACTTTCTTACATTTTTAAAAAATTAAATTTTAGCTGAATAACAACTAAATATTTATTGCCACCATCTGCTAGGGAATATAGATGAACAGATAAATAGACAAATATCATGGACGACCCACTCAGTACAGTTATACTGTAGTCAATCACACATCACAGGTTTGTTCATGTTTTTGTGTCTGTCAGATGACTACACTGGGATTGAATAGCGATTTAACTGCAGGTCGTAATGCAGCTGCCTAGGAATTAATGTTAGCCATGGCTAGCACATAGCATTTCAGGCTGGTCTCATACAATGTTTGTATACCTACAAAACATAATGCACTGTAATTTGTATATGTATCCACATAATCAGAAAGTTGTGTATGGAGGTGGATGGTTGGGTCAAAAACACCAGCCTTTCAGGATGCTGTTTTAGCTCACTTGGTAGAGCGGGCACCCCATGTACCAAGGCTGAGTCCTTACTGCATCAGCCCCAGTTCTGAATCCAGCCTGGGACCCAGCGTTCGTACCCCGTGCGAAACCATGTCAGCGTTGAGTTATTTGTCACGTAACGCCACTTCAGGAGTTAATTTAACCCAAACCACAATCTTTTCCTAAACCTTTCATTGGCACAGGAAAACATGCAAAAAATGAGGAATAACTTTTCGTAGAGATATACGAGCCGTAACATGAGAATATGTTGAGCCTTTGTAGCCCTGTTAAATCTTCCAAAGCTACTGTGTTTTTAGTGCAAAAGTCCCATTTTGACTTATTTGCTCTTGTAAATGTAAAACAAACTCAGGAAGAACTTGATTTAACTCAGACTGCTGAAGCTTCATTTCAGCCTCAGACTGAGGACTGTGGGTTTTGTTCTGTGTAGTCACAGAAGAAATTGCTTCACAACCAAGAAAAATTATTAATTAATAACCTTTTAATGTATTTATGGGCATGTGAGTACTGTATCATTATAGACTTAAAAAATGGGGACGAATACTTTTGTTATTCTCCTTTTCTCTTGCTTTTCTTTGATTTGTTTTATCCTCATTTCCAGTGATTTCTTCCTTCCTCTGTTCTTTTTACATTTTCTCTATGATGGACTCTCTCCCTCTCTTTTGGAGGAGGAAAAACAGCCCACAGAGTCCATGAGCAAAGACCTCTGCTGCTCATTTGTTTGTTTATATTCATTTATTGAGATATAAACCACTGGTGGAGTCCAATCATCCCTCTCCCGCTGCCTGTATGGGTGTGTATGCATGTGGACGTACACAAACAGCTCCTCAGAGGAAGAGGGAAATTAACTCCAACTATGCAAAAAACGTTTTCTTTCCCTTCTGTCTCATGCTCTTTTGAACTGACTCTTATTGCTCCCGTCTTTCTCTTTGTCTCTGTCTCAGCACATGTACACATCGTCGTACGGTGTCCTGCTGGGCCAGTGGCAGCATGTCCGCCATTTGTCCATTACATCTCCAGCTCCTGCCAGGGCATGTCATCTTATTTCTCAGACCCACACATTTAGTTAAACGCCCATTTAAAACTGAGTTGGAGGTTTCAACCAATTGGCCCAGCAGGATGTGTCCATAGTGACGATTCCACCTGTGATTCAGAGAAACATCCCTTAATTAATATTTAGGAGTCAAGGAAGTGGTTTGTGCAAAAGTATGGCATTTACGTTCTGTATCAACTTGCTTTAAGACTTATTAAAGTTATAGTTTGACTGTCTCTGGTGGGGATGCTGATTTTGAAAAACTTTCTTAACCGATAACCAATCCTCGTTAACCGATTTATTAACTGTTAACCATTAACAGCCACGGTGCTGCATTCACTGTCTCCAGTTCACCGTCCGGTAGCGTTAGCAGCCACGGTGCTATGTGTAGTGTCGCGGACATGCAAATGTAAAAGTCTCCAGCTTACATTTAGTTTAGTTTAGCAGGTTGTCAGCTGGGTGTCTGCCAGGATTAACGATAGCACTGTGTGTGTGTTTGCAGCGTTAGCAGCTGCTTGCGTTGCTCGTGGCTTCGTGCCCACTGCAGCGTAACTTCAGCAAGTTTCTGACAGACCGGTGTGTGTGTGTGTGTGTGTGTGTGTGTGTGTGTGTGTGTGTGTGTGTGTGTGTGTGTGTGTGTGTGTGTGTGTGTGTGTGGCGCGACGGTGAGTGTGAGTTTGTTGGTGGCGTTATAGCTGTGAATGTAGCTGTAGCAGACAGTGTGTGTACAGTTTGTCGGTGAATAAATGCTACGAGGCTACAGCTGCTCAGCTGGAAGTCCAGAGACAACTTCCTGTATCTGCTCCGGCTGTCTCTTAAGGTGGACCAGCTTTCCTCCTTAAAGTGATGAGCTACTCCTCAGCGTTGTTCTCTGCTTTTTAATTAGTTAATAATATTTCTTTTAACTGTTTAATGTCATTCTAATGTTCATTCATTAGCCCCGTTTGGGACTAGTGTTATCCATTGCACCCACGTAATTAATTTAGTTTTGTCTCATATTGCGGATTTTCACAACAGATGCAATAATAAAAGGAATATCGGGCTCAGTGCACAACTTATATCAGATGACTTTGTGTGCAAAGGCCTTAGAATCACACTTAAATTGCTCATCTTTGGTCTCTTTGGAAACAATCTTGACTAAAATTCATGTGTTTCCATTATTTAAAGGTTGCTTGCACACACATACACCCCCCGCATTCGTACACTACTGGTTTACACAAGCACAGTACATATAATATGGTAACTCAAGCTGCCGCAACTCTGTAGTTGCCTGGCAATGTACTGAGCTGGTCCAGGAATAAACACAAAGAATATATGTGGGGAAACTATCTGTTTGTTTTCATGCTTCTGCATATAGAAGAACAACAGGTTGAAAAAAATGTGTGATTTGAATTGAAGGACACCAGATATTAGGGGGAAAAGGCATAAATTGGCATTTTTATGTGGGCTTTATTGTTGTTTGCTTCCTTGCTTTGCTGTGAGAATCACTAACATGATACAGTCAGGCTGACGTTTAGCTTTGGAAAAAGAGTGAGAGAAATACATTCATTCATTCACATAAAGTATATGAGTGGGATAAATGCATTGAGACTGATTTAATGAATATGTCCATGCATCATTTTGCGGCGTGTGTTTGTACGTCTGATTCAAACTCGTAAAATGTTAGCCATCTAGAGATGCGTGTTGTTTGTAAGAGGGTGTTAATTGATGTATTCTCTCCTTTTGACTGTTTAATGGAAAAGCACTTCTCATTAAACTGTCACTCACAGATCTGCGCTCGTGTGTGCGTGGAACAAGAGAAAGAAAGGAAAGATGTGAGCAGGTCATTATAATACAGCGTGAAAGGAGGAGAGAGGTTGTAAAAGTGGAGCGGAGAGACGGAGCGAGTGCAGGAGAGGTGTAGAAGAACAGACCATTACAACAATTAGTGTGCCATTTAAAAAGCTTTCCTTCACAGCTGTTTGATGTTGAAATGAAACAATATGCCTCATGAAGCGATAAAAGAACAAATTTCCTCTCGTTTTTGTTCATATCCACTATTGTTTCTTATTTTGATTTCTGGGATGCACCAGTGCTTTCTTATTTTTGAGTGGTCGAGAGCACTCCTACCCAGAAAAAAAATAATCTTGTTTTCACATTTTAGTCATACATAACATACATTAGGGCTGTCAAATTTAACGCGATATTAACGCAAATTAGTTTTAATGCCTCTAATTGTTTTAACGCATTAATGTGACTTGTGATTTTTAAGATGTAGCGGGGTCAGTTTTAAAGCTAGAAAACCAAAGGCATCAACTGATGCCAATTATGTTGTACTAGTTTGTCAAGGCCATTTTCACAGAGGTCCCTTGACCTCTAACCTCAAGATGTGTGAATGAAAATGGGATCTATGGGTACCCACGAGACTCCCCTTTACAGACATGCAGTTTGGGGCAAGTCATAGTCTAGTCAGCACACTGACACACTGACAGCTGGTGTTACTTATTGGGCTACAGTTTGCCACGTTATGATTTGAGCATATTTATTTATGCTAAATGCAGCACCTGTGAGGATTTCTGGACAATATATTTAAAATATGCTTGTATAAAGGCATGGTATACATTACGGGGCATCTACCCTGCCAAGCATACTATTATTGTGCACTCATTTCTGAGGGGTTGGTGGTGTTTACATGCTGGAAGAAGATTAGAAGTTAGTGGGTTACAGGGCGAGGCTCTTAACTGGGGCGGGGATCCATTTAGCTCGAGAGCGTTTGGCTGTTTCACAGTATGAGGAATAGGCTGGTGGGAGCCTCACTGTGCTGGATCAGCACTATTACATGAGCTGGACCAAAGTCAGAACACTCCGACTTATTGATTAGCTCCATCGCTGCTTTTAAACTTGTGGTAATCTTCACAAGATGGCAGCTCAAAGAAAAGAAACACACAGTCACCTGTAGCTATATGACAACACTGCTCAGTTCATCGATTTAGACCCTGTAATAACCTGTAGTAACCCATGAATTAGCGTTGATCTGTATAAAATGTACAACTCTGTTTCAGTCACAAGCATTTCATCATTGAGTCCCTCTTCCTCTGCCTCAGCAGTGTCTCTTTAACAGCCTTTCTATTCATGTGAGCAATGAATAGGGGAATTCAATGGGTTATATTCACAAAGGAAAGTAAAAGAGTTAATTTGCCTGTTAAGTGTCGTAATGTGAGGGCTGTATTGGACTCTGTTGGTGAAGAGAGAGCTTCACCACAAATACAAGTTTTCAATTAGCAATGCGACCTTAGTTCTGGGTCTGTGTTTCATTCATAAGCCGTGTTTTCTCTGCACGGTACGGCTGTCCTCGACCCGACCTTACTCACATTTGGTACTCAGCTGAAATCTGCAGCGATGGCGCATGAAACTGACGCTACATCAACGGGACACACAGTTTTACGAGCTGCCATTTTTAAAATCTGTGTCAAGTGACTGAAAAATTGTGGCCACCATTGACGGTAGCTTGGCTGTATAATAACAATGGGTTATTAAATAGCCTATGTTCCAAACCGCATACTTTTTCTTTTTACTTTCAGTAGATACTGTTCTTAAGCTGCCCTTACAAAGTACGCCCAACTGTATGCAGTATGCATACAGTTAGGACATACTACTTCATGATGACATTTTGCGTTGAACTTTGACCCTCTGTGCAGGGCGTTGTAGGTCACAATAGCCAGAAAACCATGCTGGAAGAGTGTCTGCTTTTGAAGCAAATTTTCATAGTGGCAAAATAGTGGTACTGCAATGTCCTTGTCCCTCGTGTGATGCCACTGGGCCCAAAACATTTTTCCCTATACACTTACATTGGGAAAGAAATGTCTGTGAATCAGCGGATCATTTTTTTTAAGTAAATACACTTCCCAGTATGAACTTGAATAGCACTGATTTAAATTATTAGGTTTCAAAAGTTGTAAAATGCGAGTGATTGAGCCCCAGACCGAGGCTGGAGCGAGGGCTGGGAGGCTGCACCTGCTCTGTGGGCCCAGTGGATGCAGAAGATAGGCAGACGATCTGGGTACTTTATCACTCTGCAGTTGAGCCGTTCTGGCTCCAGGCGCCACCGAGCAACTCTCATAGGAATGAACAGAGGCCCAGCTCCAACTCTGTATCCAGTTCTGTTAAGACATTCATGGCTTGCATACTGCAAAATGTGAGCGGATGTAGTAAGACTTCCTGGTGTTTTTGGAATACTGCATTTGACATTCTAGTACTAGGACATACTGAACATAACTGGTATACTAAATAGTATGGTAGTATGGGTATTGGAACTGAGAGAGAATATGAGAGTATAAACCCAGTGGAGGGACTACATCTCCCAGCATGCCTACTGCACGAGCATCTGTAGGATCCTAGAGAAGCAGTTAGTGAAGAAGCTGTTGGGATGTTCTGCTTTCAGTATTGCCTCTGCCAATGGGTGGATGGACGGACGGATGGATGGATGGATGGATGGATGGATGGATGGATGGATGGCTTTTTTCTTTAAATTTAAGTTTAAGCAGTGGACTATACCGGTGCTCAGCCAAATATTGAGGGTAATAGAGGTCACAGAGATTAGATTGTTTAGACGGATAGATCAGCCCAGTGTTTTAGCCCTTTCTCACAACAATGGGTGTGTGTGTGTGTGTGTGTGTGTGTGTGTGTGTGTGTGTGTGTGTGTGTGTGTGTGTGTGTGTGTGTGTGTGTGTGTGTGTCTGTCACATCCCATTAGTCTTGATGGAGTGGGCCAGCAGTAGGGGGTCAGACCAAGAGACCAACTGTGTTTAATAGGAGTTGTGTTTAGCTATTGTTTCAGTTGGAGAACGTATTGGTTTGTGTAGTTATGTATATATGTTTTGTCCTTGTATTGGTAAAACTTCTCAATGGGGTCTTAAAAGTTACAAAAAGATCTGATTTTTCAGTGATGCATTTCACTTTATTTCTCCGTAGTCTCTCCCCATGTCTTTTTCTCACTACATTAAATGGTACCTTCACTAGACTGAGCTTAGAGTACTGACTGCTTGGCCACCTGGTGTGGACACTGACTATTGGACTGTATGGTCAACTTATTGACTGGCTAACTGACCAGCTGAATGACTAAGTGACTACTAAATGTCCCTTGCAGAAGCAATTCTTCACTGACCATTTGCCTTTTGTCTGTTTTATTACGGCACCATAAAACTGCAGAATGAGAGAAAAGCCCTAAAACACTGGAGCTGTAAATAGAGAAGCTGTGTGTGTGTTGGAGAGTGAGAGAGAGAGAGCGAGAGAGAGAGATGCCTCATTAAATCCTTTGTATTTTATCCAGAGTCTTGTTCAGAGGCTGTCCAGAGCTATAAAGAGGAGAAAGAGGCAGATGGAAAAGAAGAAAACATAAATGGTTGAGCTACAGTGATCTTTTCCGTTCTCATCGACCTTTCTCTTGTCATTAAATCTGAAAAATCTACCATTATCTCAGAAAAAATGCATTGCTTGTTAGACATCGAAAAAGCTAAAGGGAAGCAGAGAGGATTGAAAGTGGGAGGGAGAACATCAGAGAGTTAAGAGAGAAAATGTGTAGAGCGAAGAAGCAGACAACTGAAAGAGAAAATAGGTCCATCAAAACCTGCTAAATGGTTTAAATCATCCAAATTTAATGTATAATATAGTTCAGTAGAGCTTTCAATACTTGTAATAACATTTCACTTTGATTCACTAAATGAAATGGTTAAAATATATGTTATAGAAATTTCACAGTACATGTGACGCATCATCATTGTCTCTGTACTGTTATTTATAGTGTCCATTTCAGAGCTTTGCATTAGCTGTGTTACATCCAAAATACTTTTTGTCATGATTTGTAATGATAAAAAACATCTTTGAGAAACCTTTCAGTTAGTCCTCATCTTTGAAGCCTTTTCTCTTGTAAAAGTGAAATATGCTGTTTAAAAGTACTTGAAATAAGGCTTTAAATCTCACCTTTATGTGGTTTGTCCATATATGTTTTCAAGTGCAGTGCCTTCTTCACCTCTTTTGTGGCAAGTTGAATTGGGTTCATTAGGGCCCATTTGTTGCTGGTGGGGTAAAAACATCCACGTCAACTGTGGTTGGTTCTGGTAACCAGTTAGACTTATTCCTGTGCAGCCACAAGGGGCAGCAATGAGCCAATTACAGCTGCACCCATGTTTGGCTGTTACCTTCCCCCATAACTAAATTGCATCCCCAATTACATTTGTAGGGAAACATATTTTGTCGCAGATTGGGGTTGTCTGCCGTATCACACATATCACAAATATGTTTGTAAAAGTCTGTAGAGGGCCACAGCAAATGACATATTACAAATGACACGCCGAACAGGTGTCGTCGTAGATTGAGCGATCGTGTATGAAAGGAACGTGGTTTAATACTGTTACATGGTATGATAACGAGTATACGATCTATTAGTTGCATTTTACAGCAAAAGCCATGGGCTGCAAAGAGCTTACAAAGCGTCAAAGGGATCTCGTTGAAAGTTATCAGTCAGGAGAAGGGTACAAAAGTCTTTCCAAGGCATCAGATATACTATGGAACGCAGTGAAGACAGTCATCAACAAATGGAGAAAATATGGCACAACAGAGACCAAAACTGATGATAAGATGAGAAGAAAACTGGTCAGGGTGGCTGCTAAGAGGCCTACAGCGATGTTAAAGGAGCTGCAGGAATTTGTGGCAAACACTGGTTGAGTACTACATACAATCTCCTGTATTCATCTTATGTCTGGGGTTATGGAGTTGGGTGGCTAGAAGGAAGCCTTTTCTTATGAAGAAAAGCCTCCGAGCCTGGTTAAATTGTGCAAAAAAAAAAGTCTCCCAAAAGCATGTGGGAAAATGTGTTATGGTCTGATGAGAACAAGGTTGAACTTTTTGGCCATTATTCCAAAAGTTATGTTTGGTGCAAAAACGACACAGCTCATCACCAAAAGAACAGCATACCCACGGTGGAGCATGGTGGTGGCAGCGTCATGCTTTGGGGCTGTTTTCTGTTTTCAGCTTGAACTGGATCTCTAGTCGAGGTGGAGGGAATTATGAACAGCTCCAAATACCAGTCAGTTTGGCACAAAACCTTCAGGCGTCTATTAGAAAGCTGAAGATAAAGAGGAATTTCACCTTTCAGCACGACAACGGCCCAAAGCATACATCCAGATCAAGAAAAGAATGGCGTTACCAGAAGAAAATTAAAGTTTTGGAACGCCCCAGTCAGCCCAGACCTGAATCCTATTGAAAATCTGTAGGGTGACCTGAAGAGGGCTGTGCACAGGAGATGCCCTCACAATCTGACAGATTTGGAGCGCTTTTGCAAGAAAGAATGGGTAAATTTTGCCATGTTAAGATGTGCCATGCTGATAGACTCCTACCCAAAAAGATTGAGAGCTGTAATAGAGTCAAAAGGGTATGCATATTTATGCAACCAGGTTATTGTAAGGGGCTGCACGGTGGTGTCGTGGTTAGCACTGTCACCTCACAGCAAGAGCTTCACAGGTTAGAATCCGGCTTGTAGTTTGCATATCCTCCCCGTGTTAGCGTGGGTTTTCTCTGGTTCTCCAGCTTCCTCCCACAGCCCAAAGACATGCAGGTTAATCGATGACTAAATTACCCGTAGGTGTGAATGTGAGCGTGAATGGTTATCTGTCTCTATGTGTCAGCCAATGGACTGGCGACCTGTCCAGGGTCCCCTAATGGGATAAGGAGTTTTATTTGAATTTTTTTTCCAAAACTATTTCGGTTTGTTTTCAATTTGATTGTACAGGTTATAGGTCATATTAACGGTGGATAAAGTTCTGAAATGATGTATTATCGTCTCATTTTTTTTTTTAACATCACTAAAACCTGGCATTTTAACAGGGGTGTGGAGACTTTTTCTATCCACAGTACATCTAGTTAACATCACCTCCAATAATTAGCAGCACACGGCTGCATCCCCAAATTGTGCAAAGTGATGCCTCAGAGTACGAGACAGTCCCGAACAAGCCATAATGCCTTATAACACACTATTGATAAAATCTGGAGTATGCAAGGTGTTCAAAAATACTGCTAAGTGTATGCAATGTATGCACACGCATCATTCACAAACCTGAATGTGGTCAGACCAGGATCAGTGGCCCCATATAAGACCAGCAGAAAGCCAACTTTCCTAATCAACACTTCTCTGTCTCTCTTTCACACACTAGCTACAGAATCCCAGTATTATTCTTTTAATCCATTATCGCCGTTCTCACCTTGGCTGAGCTCTTCATAATAGACAAATTAAAGAGCGAGAGAGGATGAAATATGTCGAAAGCTTCTGTGTCTTTATATCAGAGAGAGTGACACGGGGGTACGAAGAGGTGAAACATGGAGAAATGTGTTGCAGCGGAGGAGGGAGAGGAGGAAAATCATGGAGAGGCAATGATGAAAAACAAGTAAAGATGCAAAGAATAATGATCAGAAGGAAGGAGGAGGACCGAGGGAGTAGTTAGGGAGGATATGTATGTTTGCATATGTGCTAGTGTTTGTGTGTTAGAGAGACGGAGATGTACGCGATGGCTTATTGGCTGTTTAGCAAAAGGTGCTGACATGTTATTTTTTTCACACACTAAACATTAAAACCAAAACTTATAGCTGTTAAAAACCATTTGGGCTTCAGTGACAAATGTTGATAGATGTTGGTCTTGTTTTTAATAATGCAGTCGTGTCAATAAAAGCTCTCTAATTCTCTTGTATTTGAATAATGAGCCTTGATTTGTTTGGTAGAAATCAAACAAATAACTCTATTGTGTCAAAGTCGATCATTTGGGCAGACAGTTATTGACAGTGAGCTTGTTCAGCACTCGGACTGTAGTTCAGCTCGTAAATCTTAAAAATAAATATAATTTCCAGACAACAATGGTGTTGTTCATACAGTATGGTGTTATTGCACAGCGGCCGTCAGCAATATTTAATGATCTTTGAGTCATTGACCCAGATCTCGGTTTGACGGATTAATGATCAGACATGATCACTCATGTCCCTGTTAGCGAGCTAAAGGTGACCTGACACCGGCGCATGTTACACTCCCATGGTTACGGGTGTGTGTGTGTGTGTGTGTGTGTGTGTGTGTGTGTGTGTGTGTGTGTGTGTGTGTGTGTGTGTGTGTGTGTGTGTGTGTGTGTGCACACTCAGAGACAGTGCACGTGTTTCCTGTAATGTGCTCAGTGAAGCTCGTATGATAGCATTATAACACCATAAGAGTGTCTGTAGCTGTCTTCCTCTGTCTATGTCGTCAAGCCGTTCAGTACCACATGACAACATTACACACTTTTGTGTTTGTGTGTTTGTGTTTGTGTGTGTGTGTGTGTGTGTGTGTGTGTGTGTGTGTGTGTGTGTGTGTGCGCGCGTGTGTGTTTGGTGTCTGTTAACACACTTTCGTAGGTCTGGGAAATGAAACAGCTGTCGACCCCCCTTATCTCCTCCACCCATCTCAGACGCTGTCCATCAAACCAGTGCTCCTCAATCAATTAGCATCCACTAAGTGTGTGTGTGTGTGTGTGTGTGTGTGTGTGTGTGTGTGTGTGTGTGTGTGTGTGTGTGTGTGTGTGTGTGTGTGTGTGTGTGTGTGTTGAGGGGGTGGAGGTGGATGCAGTCAACCATCTCATTGAAGCTGTAGCTCCAAATCAAATTTGCGGGACAGAGTAGCATCCCCTCATTTTCCTTTCTCATCCATCCTTGCTCAGTACACACACACACACACACACACGCACACATGGATATAGAAACACAGTAGACATGTTGGTTGAATATATACAGTACACATGTGAATACACATTCATAGAATATATACACACATACGAGCAGACACACACTCCTGAGTCCAAAATCTGGTTATTTCCTCGTGGTAGATTATTATGGTAATCTGAGGACTCCAGGTGCTAAATCTAGCAGCTGCAGGAAATAGGATTTTACTGGAAGCAATTCCATCCCTCCATCCATCCATCCATACCCAGCCAGTCATTTGTCTTTGCACACATTCAATCTTACTGTCTTCTATTTATTCACTTTATCTGCATTCAACCTCCTTGTGTCATAATTTTGCCCATTCATCCCTCCATCCATCTTTTCATCCATCCATCCAGTCAACCAGTGATCCGTCTGTCTCTCCTTTCCCTCAGAACCAGACTGAGGAAATAGGATTTCCTCCAGAATGCAACTGTGTATTCCTCCCTTTCCCTCAATCCTCCACCCTTTCACATGTCCCTCTATCACTGCCAGACGGCAAAAATAGGATTTTCCCTGGAAGTAGCTGGAATTATTATATCACTCCCTCCCTTCTGGTCCTCGCTCCCTCTTCCTCCCTCTTTCCTATAAATAAGTAAGGAACCACGGCTGTGCGTACCCTGGTAACTCCCTCCTTAATTCACACATCATCAAAGTGATGGTAATCCTCAAGTTTGTCATTTTAAAAATTTGGTTTCTGTAGGTGGAGTTATTTTCAGTGTCTGCAATTACCGTTCACATTTACTTCCCACTTCTGCTTGTATTTAGTCCAAGCAAACTCATGACTTCATGCATGCCACAGGGTGAATCAGCATTGTCTTATACCACAATGAATGAAGCAATATGTACTTTCATTCATGTGCATATTCACTGATGAAGGCAAAGCAGGATGACATCCAACAATCCATGCCTGCTTCCTTGCTTCACCCATTCCCTTTTCTCTCTTTTCTACTTTCACTCCATTCAGCTCATGTTCAGACCAGCAACAGTGCCGTATTAAAGACCTTGTTTAGTGCGTTTACATGCACTTATGTAACTGGGCTACACTCAGCTTTCTCAAATGAGCTGATTTCTCAAACACTGTCTAAAGGAGTGGAGTTTCTGTAGCGGTAATGATCTAATAGCACACAAACCCGGCACATGTCTCGAAATATGAAACGTTTCAATGTGCCTTCACGGCAACTCTGTGCTCCTTGTTAATGATTGGCTCGTTGATCTGTGGCACCTTCACGTTCCCTTCCATAGCACCAATAATGAGATAAGAAATGTATTTTTAAAGACGAGAGGACCAGAGCAAGAAGAAAACAACACATGTCCACTGTTAAAGTTTTAAGTTATGTGTGACTTTTCTTCTTGTTCTTCTTCTCCTGTGTGCTTGCTTGTCCACAGCACCCACTACAGCAGGGGTCTCCAATCTTTTGACCTCTGAGAGATAATTAGACAAAATGAAAGTGTCGTACATCGCCAGTAGCAGAATGTCTCTCACTCTGACGGTCCTTGAATAACATTTCAGCCACCACATTCATTGCCTCTATCACAGTTCTGCCATAGTCGAAGGGCTTTTAGGATGTGTGCCACTAAATGAAGCCTCTGTTGCTGCATTAGCCTTTCAGTTTGTAAACAGGGACTGTTGTCTTTAGGCATTGTTTTACCTTCTCTGATTGTAGACTGCTACCAGCCGGAAAGCCCCTAAGTTGCAGTGGATTTTGTTGGCGCTTCACATTACATCTCGACTGACACCCGGCTTGCAAATTACTTGTTAGAGACCTCTGTGCTGCAGTGTCAGTAAGAGCGGTGGCAACTCCTGCATGTACATCTCAACTGTACACAATAGCTCGCAGAGGGATATATTGCACAGGACTTGCAAGCATCTTAATCTTCTGATTCCTGCTGTGCTGTATGTATACGCAGGCGGATTTACAGAAACCAGGTGCATGAAAACGTAATCTTGGATCTGATACAGCCTGTCACCTAAAAATTACGGTCCCATACAGCGAAACTGCATTGCATAAAATTTTGAGGGAAACACATTTATTTGCAGAATGCAGATTACATTTTTTTTGACGTATCACAGATGTGTTTGTAACGTGGAAGTCCACATAGGGAAACACAGGACCCAGGAGACAGCTGTTCGTGTCCCGTGTGAAACCAAAAGTTAACGTTCACTTATTTAAATTCACATCCATATCTTAATAACTAACCAAATTTAGTCATTTTAAGCCAAAACATCTTTTTTGACTAAACCTAACCAAGTAATTTTGTCACGTTTTTGTTTTATTTCAATTTACAACATAAACCAAGTGTTTAAAACTGTTTAAAATTGCAACCGAAATCTGGGAAAAAGCAGGTTTCCCTTGAAATGTACAGTAATTGAGAATGCAGTTTATTTGTATGGGAATGTAATTTTATAGGAGACAGAGTTGCTTTGAATCTGGCTCAAGTTTTGGTGCAACACAAACATTCGCCAAAGTCTTTTATCCGCAATGGTGTAACACCGATTAAATTATTTTAGCTGTGAAAACTTGTCTAAGTTGTGAAACTCTATCTCACAGTATTGGGAACTGCTGTGATGTGTTTTGACTTCTGCTAAACCTTTGACCTCGTGGATGATTTACTAAACTGGACTCATTTTTATTCCGTCTTCTCACCGGCATCCATAGCAGCACTCCCACGCCAACAGCCTTTAAAATGTTTTTTTTTATTTCAATCTTATCGTGGCCTATAGTCCAATATTCCTCTCAATCTCCTTCACCCCTGCACCGCGTCCTTTTTCTTATGTGCAGATCCAGAAAAGACCAGCCATGTCTTCAGCCTTCGGTTCTGCCAACCTTTCATCCCGTCTCTCTCCTCCCACCGTCAAGCCATCCAATCCTGTAAGTACGGGTGCATAAAGGTCAAAATACATTCCGTCTCAGTCCCCTATAGCAGACGGAAATGTCACTCGCGCCGTATATGAGCTTTAGGAAAGCTTGGAAATGAGCTGTGTGAACAGTGCAGGCTCAATGGGAGTCCTGTGTGTGTGTGTGTGTGTGTGTGTGTGTGTGTGTGTGTGTGTGTGTGTGTGTGTGTGTGTGTGTGTGTGTGTGTGTGTGTGTGTGTGTGTGTGTGTGTGTGTGTGTGTGTGTGTGTGTGTGTTTCCCTTCTCGCTCTCCGTCATGCTCATTGGTTGTTGTCAACCCCAACATGATCTTTGCACCTAATAGTCCCCTGGCAAATTTAATCAAGCTTAAAACAGTTTTGAATTATCCGTGTTAAATTTCCTTATCGAAACCCTGCTGTGCGGAAACCTGATTGTGTGTTTGCTTGTGTGTAATTGAGCATTGTTTCCCTTAATTACAAGCTAAGACAACAGCCAGATCACTTCGAGGTGTTTAGTCAATATTAGCATACAGAAGGTATTGAGGAAGTGGGACGCAAGCTGTCTCTCTCCTCTGTACAAATACAAACAAATGAATAGGAAATGAGGAAGGAAGGAAGGAAGGAAGGACATAGTAGAGCGAGAATGTATATGAGAAAGAAGACAAAGTAAATATGAGCTACACACACTGGGCATGTTTTTTTGTGTGCAATTAATTTGCCCATCAATATATATTTTTTTTTTCAAATTGTTTTTTTTGTCATTTTTGTAATTTTTTTGAGAGGGAGATTTTTCTGAGCTATCACACTATGTATAAAGGCATCAACCAATCATGTTGTGTACAACTCGTTGAGTTGCGTCTATATTTATGAGCATAACCAGGACAACAAAAGTTATTACACCTTTCAATCTGGACGAAGGCACAACAGACCAGATCCACTCCCTCTGTTCATACTTTTCACAATAAAAGCCCTAGACATAAAATTCGCTGGTGAGTATTTCTCATTTTTGCATTGTTTATTCGCCACGCCTCATTGTGTAAAGACTTAACAGTGCGTAGTATCTGGTGATATCGAGCGATTGTGAGGCTGCAGATTGCAACCAAGTGAAGCCTCTCCTGTGTGCCAAGCGTACAGAGGAGCTATGATGGCCGATGCGAAAACATGAATGGACATGAAAGAGCAGAGGGAGTGCGTAGATTGAAGTGAAGGAGAACGGAGGGATAATCGGTGTGCTGTAACATGACACACGCTAACGCAGTCGGTGTAATCAGTCCTCTGAGTGGTTAGAGGCCGTTTTATCAGTGTCAGCTTTCCAGACCTGCCGTCTTATCAATGATCAGAAACCACTCTGTCTCCGCATTTGTGTGTGTTGGTGTTGTGTGTGTGTGTGATTAAGCCGTTACTGATAATCCTATCAGTGTGTGTCATCTAAGACAAGGGATTCCCCCGCCAAAAAAAAAAAAAAAAACACTGTCATTGTGCTGTCCGTGGCCCGAGGGATCCACTCCTCAAACATCCCCGTGGGCTGCGGTTATTGATAACGTCATTATTAACAGTGAAGGATGTGAGCAGCTGAAAGCGTGTGTGTGTGTGTGTGTGTGTGTGTGTGTGTGTGTGTGTGTGTGTGTGTGTGTGTGTGTGTGTGTGTGTGTGTACTACATACTGGTGACCAGTGACCCGTGCTTCACTGTACTCTCAGTGTTACAGTTGGGTGACTTGCCCGTAAACAGGTCTGTCTTTTGTTTCTCTTTAACAATGCCACCATACAGATGACTGTACTGTCTGCAATGGGAAGGAAACTGTGTGTGTTTCCCATACAATGAAGTACACTAAAGTACACTTATTTCCAATTACTGAAACTCTATTGCTGGAGACTTAAATGGAGAATGGTGCGACTAATGAAGTGAGGCAAAGTTAGAATGATAAAAGAAGACAATAGAGGGGGGGCTGGTTGGGTGTGAACCCCCCCTTCACTATAAGCTGCCTGGTGTTGTCAGACAGTGACTGATGGTGCTAAACGCAGCACCTCAGCTGTCACACCCAAACTATGTAAATGTAAAATGTCAGTTCAAGAAAGAGCGAAAACAAGTCCCTGTAAACGGACTGATGCCTGACTTAGTACCTGAGACTGTTGCTCTGCTGGGATCATAAAACCCTTAAAGGGGAACTTTGGCATCTTTTAACCTGGACCCTATTTTCTCATGTTTTTATGTCGAACTGACACAGACAACACTTTTTCTTGGTCCAGTTTTAGGGAGAGCTCTGCAGACGGCAGCTGCTGAACGTCAGTGTCAATAATGTTCACTAAAAGATAATCTGAAAGGTTCAGATTGTTGAAGTGTCTGACACCAATATGGAAAGGACCCGACAGAGAAATAAACCATTTTTCATATGTTTTGCTTGAGCCGGTCTGTTTGTTAATGTGTCTAAAATGTTTTCTCTCTTGATTTTGTCAGCAGTTTTTTTTTCTTTTTAATCTTTATCCTGTTAGTCATCAGATTATATTGAACACTTTTGTCATTTTAGTCAAATTATTTTACATAAGTTTCTTATTATTATCAGATAAAAAACACAGGTTGAATGATTAAGAGTGTCCTCCTGACTGAGCTCATTAGCGATGCTCGGTTCAGTCACATTTTGCATTATAGCAGCACAGGATTGAGATGTGAGACAAGAAGGACTGAGACGAACTGAACGCTGCCGCAGTGCGTTGTGTGTTGGAGACGGACAGATGGAAAGAGAAGGTGGAAGGTGAAAAAATAGACTTAGATTTAGTCTTATCTTTTTCTGTCAACAATATTGCATGTTTTGATAACATCACCGTTAGTGTTTAGTGACGGCGGTGCCTCAGTCATGGGGAAAAAAAAAGGTTGTTGATGAACGTAATTTGTCATAGTTTTTGTTAATGAAATTAGCACTGAAGACAATAACGGCGGCCATTGAATTCAAAGACCTCATCCACATTGTGGAAGGCATCTAAAACAGTGGTTCCCAAACTGGGGGGCGCGACCCCGAAGGGGGGCCCAGAGTTATAAAAGTAGGGGCTAAATAATAATAATGCATGGTTCTGCACTGGCCTGTGGGGAGCTTGTAAAAAAACAACAAACGTTTCCACCATAGATACGTTCAACTCTTCCACCGTTGTCTTCCAGCAACACATCACTTCGCCAGATTGCAGAAAGAGACTTGAGCGGGCCTCAAGTCTTAATGATAATAATAAATAATGTCTGAGCCTGTCGTGGCCAAAACAAACACTTTTAGTGGATGTAAATGACAGTGCCATATTGCAGCTTGTGAGCAGCATCTACCACTCCCTCAATACTGGACCAACTTAAGAAACTGTTAGAGTACTGTTAGAGAACTGTTACTGGAAGAGTCAAGTTGGACCTTATTAGATTAGCGGGGAGGAGAAGGGGTTTGTTAAGTGGAGGAATTCATAGAAGGACAAGAGATCAATGAGCTGGCTCCAGAAAATAAAATCTCACATTTACTTTACATGTAGCTACATCTCCCAGTGAGTAAAAACCAGCTTATCAGTTCAACATGGAGGAGGTGAAGCGATAAAGCCCCGGTATCTGCACTTATCAGCCTCTGTTGTTGTTCACAACTTGATCCCACTCCCACCTCTCCTTTGAAGCACAACGCCTCTATTTGTGCCTCTGCACACCGGCCCATCGCTAATGACATCGGCCATTACTGACTGTTACAAAACACTGTGACTATGCTGAATGTGATACGGGTCGTGTAAACAGCAGATTGTGTTTTGAATTAGGCTTTATTCTGAATGGAGCACTTTCCGATTAAGACGTGTGGGATGTGCTGATATTGTTCAGGTTTTAGGAGCATTCTTTGGACATGTATACAGACCATTCAGAACGTGCATCTCTACTGGGATTTTTAGGGCAGCTTGCAACACACGGCTTCTTGTCTGTTGCCATCCAGCTCTGTGCGTTGTACACAAACCAGACCTGATGTAGAGTTTATACAAACTGAATAAAATCTGTAGAGTGCAGCATTAAAACACCAGTACTGACCACTTTTCATAAAAAAATGTTCAGTATGAAAATTATATGCATTTATAACTAGACGTACAAGCAAAGTAACTCTTAGAAAGGTCATGTGGACAAACTCACAACAAAGCTCAGTGACCATACATCATGTAGACTTTCAGTCTAATCACTGTTCAGATAATCCTAATAAGATAAGATAAGATATTCCTTTATTGGTCCCACAGTGGAGAAATTCACACGTTACAGCAGCAAAGTGGATAGTGCAATAAACAAGAAGCATAGATTTTAAAACAGTATAATACAAATAAAATAAACTAATATGTACATAATAGAAAGTAAAGCCAAAATATGTCCAGCATATTTCATAATATGAAACATAATTTCATTTTAACCCTCATCCTACCAACCTATTTAATATACAAGGACTACCAAACAACCATTATAGCAGAATGTTAACTTATGTATTCTCAAAACGTTATTAGTATTATTAGTATTATTTTTTATTATTTTAGTGAAGTTAGTTATTTTGCATATTATGTAAAGGGAAAATAGATATACACATGAGGAAATGTCTCCTTCAAAATGACTGACAGAGTGCCCCTACCCCCCCGATATGGTGTGATACTTTCAATTAGAGATTGTGGCAAACATTATCTGTCTACTCTATTTGAAATATTTTCACTGCATAGGCTGTAATTGTGGGCTGCATGGTGGTGCAGTGGTTAGCACTGTCGCCATGTAAGAGGGTCGTAGGTTTGAATCCGACTTGGGCCTCTTCTGTGTGGAGTTTGCATGTTCTCCTCGTGTTGGTTTGGGTTTTCTCCGGGTTCTACGGCTTCCTCTCATAATCCAAAAACATGCAGGTTAATTGATGACTCTAAATTGCCCGTAGGTGTGGATGTGAGTGTGAATGGTTGTCTGTCTCTATGTTGTCTGTCTCTATGTGCCCTGCGATGGACTGGCGACTTGTCCAGGGTGAACCCCGCCTTCGCCCAATGCCAGCTGGGATCGGCTCCAGCCCCCCCGCGACCCCTAACGGGATAAATAGTTGCAGATGGATGATGGATAAAAGGGGTAATTACACCAGTAAACATAAAAGCAAACTCATAATCTAAGGCATAAAACGGGGCAGTTCAAATAAATACACACATAAGTATAAAATAGTAATGTAAATGTAAATTTGCAATTTCTTGATGACAGTATTTCACAAGGGAAAAGTGAATGTGAATGTACTGGACTACCTCACAAACCGCCCACAGTATGTGAGGACACAGGACTTCGTTTCAGACACGGTGGTCTGCAGTGTGGGGGCCCCGCAGGGAATGGTTCTGGCTCCGTTCCTCTTCACGCTCTACACTGCAGACTTCACTTACAACTCACCAACCTGTCACCTGCAGAAGTTCTCTGACGACTCTGCTATCGTCGGCCTCATCACTGATGGGGACGATGGGGAGTACAGAGAACTTTCCCAGGACTTCGTGGACTGGTGCCTGCGGAACCATCTCCAGATCAACGGGGAAAACTAAAGAGCTGGTGGTGGATTTCTGCAGGCAAACTCATCCCCCTCCAACACCGGTGAACATCCAGGGATCAGACATTGAGATGGTGACATCTTATAAATACCTGTGTGTTCACCTGAACAATAAACTGGACTGGACAACAAACTCCTCTGCACTCCATAAGAAAGGCCAGAGCAGACTGTATCTGCTCAGGAGACTGAGGTCTTTTGGAGTGCAGGGGACACTCCTGAAAACTTTTTATGACACTGTGGTGGCATCAGCCATATTTTATGGAGTGGTTTGCTGGGGCAGCAGCATCACAGCTGCAGACAGGAAGAGGCTGGATAAGATTATCAAAAGGGCCAGCTCTGTCCTGGGATGCTCTCTGGACTCAGTACAGGTGGTGGGAGAGAGGAGGATGACGGCTAAGCTGTCATCCATGATGGAGAAGGACTCCCACCCCATGAGAGACACCATCAGAGCTCTGGAGAGCTCCTTCAGTGACAGGCTGCTACACCCTAAGTGTACGAAGGAGCGTTACAGAAGGTCCTTCCTGCCTGCAGCTGTTAGACTCCACAACCAGCACTGCTCCCAGTAGACCACATACACTTTCACATTCACAACAAACTCACCGGACATACGTGCAATAAGGACTCATACAATTATATCATCTGCTTAAATTATAGGAACTGGACAATCATTTATTTATTGATATGCTGGACATATTTTTGGCTTTACTTTCTATTATGTATATATTATTTTATTTTATTTTATCTTATTAATACTGTTTTTTTTTTAAATCTATCCTTCTTGTTTTTTGCACCATCCACTATGCTGCTTGTAACGTGTGAATTTCTCCACTGTGGGACCAATAAAGGAATATCTTATCTTATCTTATCTTATCTTATGTAAACAGGATATAGTATATGCAACAGCTGTGAGGATGCACATTATGTTCAACATGTTCTCTTAAATATAATTACACTTATGTTATGAGCCCACGTTTAATTGCAGTCCATTTGAAAAAGACTTTGATACGTAGCTCTAAAAGCACAGTATCATTTCAGTTACAAGACTCTGATGAGTACTTACAAAGTCAGTTTGACATCTTTGCAGTAGCTGTCATTTCCCCTCTGAGGAACACTAAGCTGCTAACTGGTAAATGCTAAATGCTGCTGCTGCTGCTGCTGCTGCTGCTGCTGCTGCTGCTGCTGCTGCTGCGGCGCTACCAGCGGAGTCAGAGAGGACATCCTTATCTACAACCACACAGAGAGAAAGAGAGAGAAGAAACAGAGGCGAGGGGAGAAAATATGGGGAGAGAGGGCAGCAAATGAGAAAGCCAGGCAGGATGGAACAGAGAAAACGCAGGACGAAAGCAGAAAAAGTGTAAAAGAGAGCTGGATGGTGGAAAGAACAAAGGGACAGAAAAAGGAGACATACAGCAGATATGGAGCGATAAGAGAGAAAGCTGGACAATAACTTTATTAGAAAGAGCAGACATTTTTCACAGACTCTGCTCAGCTCTGACAGCCCACTGGACACGGCTTGTTTGTATGTGTCGATGTATCAGTGGACGCCTGCCTGTGCTTGTTTGTGTGAGTGTGTGTGTGTGTGTGGCTGCTGTGTATATATTTGTCTCTCTAGCACCTCTGTGTCCTTGCTAATAGCTGAGTGGACTCCCTGCAGTCTCCACAGGCTGTACTGTGATTATCACCACTTAGTTGTGCACCCACACAGACACGTGCACATGGATATGGCATGATATGTCCGCACTCACACGTATATCTACGTTGTCAGCTCCGTGTGTGCCTCTCGTTACATGTTCATCTGTGCATGTGTGTAAATCTTCTCAGTATGTGTGTGTGTGTGTGTGTGTGTGTGTGCGCTCTGCTCCAGCACTAAATGAGTATGTCAGTGCAGCCCATGTTAACCGTTGACACACTAATTTACTGTGGCTTCCCGTAAGACCTGCTCAGTAATATGGCTTATTGACGAGGCCACAGGGAGTGTGTGTGTGTGTGTCGTGTGTGTATCCGTTTGCATTACCGAGTGTTTCCAGTGCTTGTGTACCCGCGCCGCAAATGAAATATGTGCCTCGCTCCAGATAAATATGGTCAATCCACGGGTGCTGTATGCACGCACACATAAATATTTAGTCTGTGTGTGTGTGTGAATGTGTCTGTTGGTGAGACAGTTTGATAGCTGAGGGTCAGGTGGAGAATGAAACGTGGAGTATGCTATTAGGTAGGATATTGTTTCTCCAATGATTAGATTTTTCTGACTCTGCATTTGCTCTAAATTTATGACATTAGGGGAGAAGAGGAAACTTAATCGGTGAGCTGGGAGAGAGCGTTAACAGGAAATTGGACAGTGGTGAAAAAGTGTACAAAATGCAGCCACCGCAGCGTCCCGGGAGTCCTGGAGGTGCCAACAGGTCAACGCAACCCAGGTAAAACACACCGAAGAGAGTGTCCAGCTCTGCACTCGGACATCTTTAAACTCTCCAACACGTGGACACATACACAAACATATATTCATAGGCACACACAGCCATGCATATGTGCAGAAGTGAGGAGAGGTTGATGGATGCGGAGCTGCTGGTCCCTCTGAGATCACCACATTCTCCATGTGCCATTAACCTCAGAGATGGATGGAGGGAGGGAGGGAGGGAGGGAGGCGGCGGGTAAAATGGTAATCAGGAGGATTGGGAGGAATCTCGGTGGGCCGGTAACATTTGGTGATTACTTTGGATGTGCTAACATTACTGAGCCTCATAGCAGCCTGAACTGGCTATCCATGCACACACAGACACACATGCAGTTTATTAACTAATAGATGTCACCATGAAACCTCCCCAGGTGTTTACTCACATACTTACAATTACGTTTGCATTATACATTTAATGAAATTTCTATTTAGATATGCAAATGAGGAATTATCTTGTCAAATTTGTATTAATTTGCATAAATTTCCAGAACAGAAATCTTAACACTGGATAAAGCCGTGTTTAAAATCCTGTTTCATTTTGTCAACATACATTATTAGAGTCAAAGCTTTTTACAGAAAGGCCGTTGGATATCTCTTTATATCACTTCATAAATCAGAAAATACTGCCAACAACCGTAAAAACATAAATTTTCACCATGTTTGTTTGAAATAAAAACTTTTAAAAATCAGGTTATGAATAATATATGAACAAACCTTGTAAATACCTTCAGAATATAGACGGAAATGAAACTAGAGAGTTTGGTTCATATAAGTGCTGCTGAAGTGGAGATTTTTGACTCAGAGTCTGAGAAAAACCTCATTTTGAGAAAACAGTCTTTAAAGATACGGATTGTAATGCCTGTAATATGAAATCATCAGGACACCCGCCACTTTGGCAGACAGGGAAAATGCTCGTGATGGGAATAGAGTACCACTTTCTTGGCATCTCATGCCTCTGTGACTATCGATTATTGATGCTTTCCGACAAGTACACAAGCACAATGACGCATATGCACGCTGTATTCAGTTTGATTGGGAATGGAGACAGGACGGAGAGAAAAGGGTGGCACTACTAAACCTGAGGGGACGCATCCTGTTTTCCGCTGATGATGCGACACTGTGAACAACAAATCTGTTGAAATCTGCAGGAGGATCGTTAGTAACATTACCTGTTAGTAGCAGGTGGGCAGCACAGTCCTTCGATAAATAGCAGAAATATGAACATTGGTTCATATGGTGGTTCATTGGTGCCACTTTTTAGACGTTCAGCAAAACGACTATTGGGCGAAAGTACATTACAACCTTCTCATGAAGTAATCTCAGAAAATTAAGTTTTTGGCGAGAAACTTGAATAAATCCAGTTGTTTGAAGGAAATGTTTTCACATCAGTGTTTTTAATAAAGCAGTGAGTGTTGAATTACATGTTGTTTATTTATTTATTTCCCTGTGGCAACAAATTGGATGTCGAGAATCATGGAAATTCACTGGTATTGGTATTGAGTGCTAGATTTCGTATCGTGACGTCCCTACGGGTGAATATGGCAAACATTTTTAACCAATAGATGATAGTTTGGAACTTCTCCAGTTGATTATCTGTATTAGAACTTTTTTTTTCTATTACGTTTCCTGAAATGTTATACGTAAATATGCAAATAAGGTTTTATCTAATTGTAACTTTTGGTGAATGTAGGAGAAATCAACAGATGCAAATAGACAAATAAACACCTAAATGTGTATTTTGGATGTTTTCTTTCCACTAGTCTGTAAGGAGACCATCCATAAAAACTCACATCAAACCAAGTGTTCCTCGAGGGGCATAGGGCAGCACAAGTTGCAAATATTGTTTGTTTTTATGTCACCTTTCATGTTCATCTTAATTTTATCCCTTACTGTCTGCTGAGCCATTGTTCCATATTGCTTCCATTATATCACAGGAATGCTTCCTGCAAAAATGCCTCATGTTTTAAATAGTGCAGCTTCTGTTTGTCAAGATTTGGTTTGAGGTTACTTTCAGTTTAAGTTCAGAGTGGACCTCAGATTTGAAGTCTGTTTTTCTGTTACTACAGTAGTTTTTAACTTTTCAATACAGTGTCAACATGTTTGGGTCAAACAGAGGCTTTTCTTGGTTGGTGGTTTGTTTCCAGGGTTGACCTTATTTCCAGGCGCTTTTAGAGGAGATTTGCTTTTGGGAGCCCTTTACAAAAACACTGATATTGCTGATTTAAAAAAAAAAAAAGAAAAAGAAAAAGAAAAACAAGTTCATACGTGGGGGGTCACTCAAGTCTCAAGGCAGTTGGTCTGCATTGCTTTACTCCCGAAAGTACTTGGCCCCTGGAGGGACAGAAAGGGGGAAAGAGAGTGGAGAGTGGCAATGTGTGGAGAGAGGAGAGGAAATGAAATGAAAAGGAAGGTTAAAGGAAAGAAAATAGAAAACGTGGTATGAAATAAAGCATGTGTGAACATGGAAGGAAAACTTGAGAGATGAGCAGGTGGCAAAAATGACAGATGCACGTCATGAGACGTGAGCTAGTGCTGATAAAACACATTTAGAGAGCGATTAAATGAAAGAAGTGAATGCATAAAGTCATTCATCAAATGCACTGACCAGGAGAGAGAGGTGGAGGCAGCAGTGTGTTGGCAGGGTGAGGACAGGGCCAGTACTGCTTGTCGACAGGCCAGCAGACAAGTTCTTCCCCTGACGCAGAGCGAGGATCACCTTACCCTCTACTGGCTTCACCGCTCTGTTGAAACACACACACACACACACACACACACACACACACACAAACACACACTCAAAAATGTTTTTTCATACAAAGGCATTTGTGTTCTTCTCTCCATTCAGTGAACCCAGTAGTGTCTGATGGCAGTTTAGCCTTTTGGGTCTATATTTTTCAGGTTCTGATGTATCAGGGCCAAGACTTCCTCTTCTATGCATTGCTCATTGTTTACCGTCCAATTAGCAACTTAAGATGCAAGACTGGAGTTGGAGTTGAGCGATGACGTCTAGGACCAAGTTGTTTCAAAAGCAGCCGGTCTACAAGCAAAGTTTAAGCCAATAAAGACCTAAATCATCATCAGACGATAGCTGATGAGTTTGGAAATTGCATTTTTGCTAATGCATTTCACCCCTTTTACTCTCCACACAAACTGTTAACCTGCATTCAACCAAAGCCTGCTCAAATGTGATTGGTCAATACTCTGGCGACAAACGGAATGAGAACGTCAACCAGAACGCCTGTGATACAAAAATCTGGTATATATGAGTGCTGAATGTGTTTATAGAGATTAGGTAAGGCTTAACTGAAGAAGTAAAGCTGGGTTTCCACCTAAAGTTCCTGGTAGTCCCAGGACTCCTTTTCAAGTAGCTAAAATCTTCCTTTAGTCCATAGTTGTCTGCATCTCCATATCCGTCTAAAGACCTACGAAGGCTGGGCAGATTAGACAGCTGATGTATGAAAAAGCAGGATGACGTGGAGCGAGGGCTGCTGGTGGCCACAGCAGTAAATACACTCTGCAGCCTGCAGTTGCAACCCAGTCTCATGGCACTTCCTGAAATTATTATATTAAATTTCATGCTAATGTATTTAAGTTGGAAGGGGGACACGAGCTGAGCAGCGCCGCATGTTCACCAGTTAGTGACGGTCATCCCTGCAAACTCCACCCCGAAAGTTCCTGTACTTCCATGTACTTTCAGAAAGTACTAACCCGACCACAACCTTTTTGTAGGGTAAAATGTCCATGATACTCAATTTAGACCCTGGCTCCGACAGTTGAAACGCAATTAGTTCCTCAAAAGGTTCCAAGTTTCGTGAGAATGTTCTTAAGGGCTTAAAACTAACTTTGGTAGACTTGGGGTCAGGCAGCCTGTCAAAGATCTATCAGTTATTTGCAAGACTGCAGATCAAGAAATGGCCATCCAACCTATGAGTGGAATATCAACTCCATCATTCGACCAAACGCATATCTGTAATGCCAAGTCAAGATATTTGACAAGAGTGGCATCACGTAAGCAGAGGCCTCTGAGGTCTGAGCCTTCAGTGAGGTAGAAACACAAAGCACAAGCAGCATTTCTGTCCGTTTCCTTAAAATGGATTCTTGGTGATGTCAGTGGTGACTTCTGGGAAACCCAGTCCACAGCTTGGCAGGCAGAAAAGGTGTCATGGATTAGCATATCCTAGTTTCACAACATAGTGTTTCAAGTAGTACAGAAGAATGCGTGAAGGGATGGTCCAGAAGGCTCGGGTCCATGTGGGTTGGTGTGAATTCAGAATGATTCACTGAGGTTACCGCTCACTGTTCCTGTCCAAAGTCTTCCTGCCAACTGATGGTTTCATGTAGATTTAAGATGCATTCAACCTGCTCTCTTCCCAGGTCAGAATAATACTTGAACTATAATTTTACACTATTTTTATTATTTCACTTCAATTGAAGCCCTGAACATCTCTGTGGATTCAAATAATGTAGAACTGTTAATTTTTAAGCACCACTTTTAAAACTTGAGTTAAAAAAGTCTGTTTTTCATTACTAAAAACTGGACATTTTCAAGATTAAAGGTTCCATGTGCAATATCCAGAGCATTAATATAGCAGCAAGCAACTGTATGCTATAAAGACATAATGGTGTAATGTCTACCTGAAAATGAAGTCGCTCTCCCTCTGTGTGTAGTAATCGGAGCTTCTCCATGCTTTGTTGACATGGCCGGGCTGGCCTGGTGCGTTTTTGTGCATGTTTTTACCATGGATGTATAAAGAGAACTGGATACAGCATTGTAGGCGGGCACTCTGTCATTCCTATGACAGTTGCTCAGTGGCGAATGAAGCCAAAATGGCTCGCCTGATGAGTGATAAACTACCCGGATCATCCAGTGATCTTCTGCATCCTTTGGGCCCATAAGGCAGGCGCAGTATCCTTTACCTCAGCCTCCCAGCTCTGTGGGCCTGGGTTCATTCACATGAACAGAGGAAGGGAAATAACTCTGTATTTGCCTATTAGTGCATTTTACAACATTTAGGATTTATCCGCCATGTTCCAGATGTCCCAATGCCCAAATGTTTTGGGCTTAATGACAACATGTGACTCCTCTGTTTGGCCACTATGAAAATTGAAATGCTCCCAATCTCAGAATTAGCACCTTTAATAGATATAACGGTACCGGCAGCAATTTTCAGTTCAACTTCTCAGGTAGATTATTCACAGAGCGGTGTGTCTACCTGTTCTCTGTACATTTCTAACAGCTCAAGTAGAATATTACATTGATATTAGCATGTGGTCGCCGTGTGCTCTCATGACTTGACAGATTCCAGTTGGCCGGGGTGGGTTTAGTTTCAGTGGAAAGACCCGGGACGAGGCGAGCAAGAGGGCTGAGAGGGAGAGGTCACAGAGGTCGTACGACTAGAGGGACCCAAGGAATGAGTAGGGTTTCTCTCTCTCTCTCTCTCTCTCTCTCTCTCTCTCTCTCTCTCTCTCTCTCTCTCTCGACCTGTCATGGAAAAAGAACTTAATACCTTCAGACTTGATGTTAGGAAACATCTGAGTGACAGTTTGATGGTGTGTATCTGTGTCTGTGTGTGTCACATGTCACTGTCCTGAACTTAGACCAGTGATTCACCTGCCTGCTGGTTAACGTAGGCCTGTTACAGCAAAACTAAAACTGATCATGGGATGAGAATATAGCCGATCGGTCAGGACTGTAAAGTAATCATATGTCTCTGTTAAAGATCGCTTGTTCTCAGAAAAGCTTGCGTCGGAAAAGTTCAAGGGGCTAAAAATAATTCTCACATGATGTAAAGAAAAAAAGCAATCGTGTGGTTTTCTTGTCATAAAAGAAAAAGAGGTTTGAAAGGGGTTTTCTTCCCACGAGATAACTCGGTGCGTAACGTGATTTTTTACTGAGCGGTCAATGGTGAGTTCAGCTGTGTCATTATGGCCTACAGTATGTGTGCAGTGTGCGTCTGTGTGTGAATGTGTGCAGGGTGTGTCCTGGGAAGGCAGCGCGGCAGCCAAGGTTTGGTCAGTTTTACCGACCACAAGCTTTGGTGTTGCTGCAGGCCCTAAAACACACCTCCTACTGACATCCTCCCTGTAATACTGAGAACAGTTCAAACCGTAAGTGTACAGAAATTTAGTCAGCTGAAGTGTGTGTGTGTGTGCGTGTGCGTGTGCATGTGTGTGTGTGTGTGTGTCATATTGTTGTCTATCTTTCTACCTTTATTTAGATTCTGTGCACCACTGACCCAGGTGCCCTTGATAAACAGCTTTTTACCCTGGCTTGCAGGTGTGTATTTGTGTGTGTGTGTGTGTGTGTGTGTGTGTGTGTTGCATCCAAGAGCTAGGGCTGGGCAGTATGACAATATATATCATCAAAACGATATAAAAATGTCTATCTTATATTTTTTTCTGTATTGTTTTTATCATGATGTGAGCTAGGCCTTTTTCTTTCTTTTCTATAATTTCACTTAAAGCAGGAGTAGGCAAGATCGGAGCAAATATGAATAAAAAATTCACTTTTAGGCCTCAAATTTCTTTAAAACATTAACAATCAATCTTCCGGAGGTTGTAGTGGGCTCAGTTTTAAAGCTAGAGTGGATACTGATATCATATGAAAATTTGCATAAAATAGCATAATTGTCCACTCCCATGTTGATAAGAGTATTAAATAGTGGACAGATCTCCCTTTAAGGTAAATTTTGAACAAATAAAAAAGTGCAATTAATTTGTGATTAATTATGATTAAATATTTTAATCGACCGACAGCCCTAATATTTAGTAACGTATTTTTGGTAATTAATTACTAAGTTAGTCATCAGATTCCTTCCCATTTTGATGAGTTTATATGTGCACATGTTTCCGCTGTGATGTTGTAAACCAGCACCAGGTTCGACTAAAAGCTCCCACTCCAAAGCTCATAAAGCTGTGCTGTGGGTCTCCTACCCTGTTGGGAGAGAGCGAGAGAGAGAGAGAGAGAGAGAGAGAGAGAGAGAGAGAGAGAGAGAGAGAGAGAGAGAGATTAGGTGTAAATGAATGAGAGGGAGAGATATAGGAAGGTAAGAGGGGGTGAGGTAAAGAGAGAGAGAGGAGGGAGATGAAACTGCTCTTTAATCAGTGAGGGGCTATATGGAGGCGGGCCGAGGTGCCTACTGTAATCCGATACACGCTCGCGCGGACGGCGTGCACGCACACCGAGACAGGGGACTGAGTGAGCAGTCCTGCTGGCTGCCACAAACCCGGCGGAGATCGGAGGGGAAGGAGCGCACTGCCGGAGCTGCCGGGCGAGAGAGAGAGGAAGAGAGAGAGAGAGAGACATATACTGAGGGGAGAGAGGAGCGGGCATAGAAGAGCGTGTTTCAGTGAAGAAACGCACAGTTTGCAGGAGGAGAGCGGAGAGGCAGCACGTTCATTTTCTCCCCGTCAGTTTTACGCACGCACCCCGGAGCTGCCTCTTCCAGGAGATCTTGTGTTATCTTTTGCGCAAGAGCGGGCTGTTATCGAGGCAGTATATTAAGAGGATAATCGATGGGAACATATGTTTTTCCTTCTTAATCACACGTGGTTTTACCAAGTAAATGCGCAACTGGGAAAGAGAACCAGAGCAATAGATTTGGGGATATTTTATGGCGACGAAGAGGAGTCACTCACTTTCTTTCAGGTTTTGAAAACTTAATAGTCGTCGGGACACGTGTTTGTTAGTTTCTGCTGGTTTCAGGTCTTTCTGGTTTACCTGTGATTTCTGCTTTGTTTGAAAACTGTTAGTTTTATTTTCAACGAGTGTCACACAGGTTTCTGTTCCCACGCGCCTTGTGACTGACGGGGACATAGCGCAGCCGAAGGTGCCACCGCAATGGATTCTGAGGCTTTAAAGATGCGCTTAGAGTAGATATTGCAGATCAATTTGCGCAAATTTGTTTATTTTTTTTAAAGAAGAAGAACACGTGGACAGATTTCGGACAACTAAAGCGCACAAATCAGTGTTTAACCAGCGCGATATTCCTGGAGAGCCTGGTGAATGCAACCCGGCATCCGTGGTGGATTTTGGGGACTGTACTTGTGTTGCGCTTTAAAGAAATAGAGAACTGTGGAAAAGGGAGAGGAACTCTGGACTGCAGCGTTGTCTCACATATACAGACTAAACCCACAGAGGAGGAGAAGAGGTGGTGTTTCTCCGTACCCGAGGGAAAAAGATGGATTTATTCTGGCTCTGTGGATGTTTACTGGCTTCTGTGTTGCCTTCAGCGGTCAGAGCGGAGGAAGGAGGTGAGTTTGACACTTTTGCTGGCCGCTCAAATCACACAGTCACACATAGGTGTTAAACCGCTTTTTTTTGAGAGAACATTTCCCCAAACCACATCAGAAGTGTGGAGTCTCAAACACATTAGAGATCGGGTGTTTCGTTTAGGACAACCCCCGTTAACCCCGTCAAAACCAAATTGCGTAATGAATGTAAAAATGAACACTTTGGGGAAATCAGAACCTTTGCGCATTTTTGGCTACGTTAGCCCTAAATACCATTCAAATAACGCGTTGATAATATAATCGTAGTACCGAGGGACAGTGGTTAGTTCACAGTTAGGAGGGAGTCTGTCTTCTTTTACTCTCCAGCACTGACCCATCTCGCTCGGTCGGCACCTGAGGTGGAATCTTAAAATAAATAAAAAGTGAGAAAACTAAACTAAATCGCCAGTTTTTCTCCAACAAGATCCTTAATTAATCTCCTGGCTAGGGTTGATGCTTGATGTCGCCCTTTTGAATACGCGGGTAACTTTTTAACATAAATATCATCAACGGCAACGTTTCCATCGTCTCACTCCGCTGCTGGTTTAACTCCGTCCTGTAATAACCGAGGGATGATGGGATGCTGCCTGCTTGGTTTCAGTATTGATCTATATCATCTTAAACATGATTGTATCTGCAGTTTAATCAATGACTGTTCTCAGGAGAGCCATTCGATAACAAAAAAAATCCCTCTAATGTTCCCATAGCTGCTCGGGACTTCATCGCGCTTGTTTTTCTCACTATGATCTCGTCTTGTAATATTCCTTGAAATATTTCATTTTTACCTCGAGTTTGGCAGCTTCATGTAGCTTCTATCCTTTTAAATGTGAGTGTCTGTTGTGCGAAGAGGTGCCTCCGTCTATCGGAGGGCAGCAGTGGTCCGGCGCTCCGGACGCGCGGATGTCCGAGGCTGCGGAGGTCTGTCACTCCCCAAGTCCCCAAGAGCGCGCGATGCGCTTTGTGGCTGCATTCTGGCGAAGCTCGCTGCACTGGTCTAATACGTTTAACGTGGGTCTTAGTGTGTTATTTGTGCGTAAACAATACATCTTTACGCACTGGGTGAACACTAGAAAAACATTGCTCTGTGCATTGAACTACTCTGCTGCACAGATCGGATACTTCTTTTAGTTGGTTTCCTTAAAACAAACCTCTCTGTGGTGACTCCATGTGGCATGCCAAACGTTTCTGGCTCTCAGCCAATGAGAAGAGTTTTATAAAACGAACCAGCTACAAGAAAATACGTGTGTGTAATCTTTTACAGTGGAACACACCTCGCTTTTCATTTAGAAGCAAAAATCATTTTGTTGCACTCTCATAATCTCTCAATGGTGATTCCTGATTGAGAACTTGGCAGAATGATTTTTTATAATCTCACCTCAAGGCCCCCTTTGAGAAACGTTTGAGTGTGTACACAGTTTACAAAAGAAGGAGCTGAGAGATGGCAGCTGTGGAGAAGTTGGTTGCATTCTAGGTTTTATTGATTTAGGGCTTATTCAGGAGGCTAGCCGGGGCTTTCTGCAGAACTCATGACTTGGATTGAGTGGCCCGTCTGCCAAATGTTGTTTTGGTAGAACAACAGCGTGCAGAGAGAACAGTGAGGCATTTTTGTTTTGCATCACACTTCACTTCTGATGTGCCGTGCCACTGTGAACAGCCTTAGATCTTCACATTGGTAACTGCTGATATTGTATGTTAAATCGAGAGATTATCCTGTCCAGATAAATCACAAATGGTTATTTCATCAACAGCTTGAAATGCCCTCTGTACATTCACCATCAAAGTAGGAAGTATAGAGTGAGGTGTTCAGGGTAAATGCACAAAAACTTGAAACTTTGAAACCTGAAACCAGGGTTTCTCTTCTGCTTCCTACCACTAGTCACCATCGCTTTTTTTAACCATGACCTCAGTGTTTCCCCTTAACCAAGTAGTTCTGCTTTTAACCATGACCAGTTTCCTAAGATTCCCACCGTACGTGCTGTTTTCTAAGGCACTGACAATATTTTGATATGAGGACTTAATAGATATTCTGTTCTGGGGGCTCCATCAAGCTCCCCTTTGAGATGGCTCTGCTGGATGCTCAGCAGCAGCAGTATGCAGGATGAAGCCTCCTCAGCAGTAAACTTTTACAGATGCCTCTGCTCTGCTGTCTCCGGAGAGATGAGCAAGGAAAGCAAAGTGAGACTAAGAGGTGTTTATATATATATATTTATATATATAGATATATATAGATAAAGAGAAGGAGAGGGAGGGATGGAAGTAGAGGGGGAGGAAGTAGCGGAGACAAACAGGCAGAGGGAAGCTGCGAAAAGAAGTGAACGAAACGGAAGAATGATTTTTTAGCCTCGCTGTTTGATCCTGTTTCTTCATTCCGTTTGATCGCAGCTGTGCCTGCAAGGGAGATAAACGGACATAATTGGCCACTCAAGACCAGCTGTCTGCCTCTATAGTGTCTCTGCTGAGATGTGCTGGATGATGAAAACAGGCTCACTGTGATGCAGTGTGGGAAGTAAGCTAGCAGTGGGGCGACTGGCCCACAGGTATGCGCCAAGGACTGCTTTATGAGACGGTGTTTGACAGATGCAACCAGTTCACTGATTTCAAAAGTCTGAACCAGAGGGGAAGACATCTCTGCTCTAGCTTTTAGGGTGGAAAAAGTCAACAACTTGTCAACATATGTGGAAATAAACAGTCTGGTGTAGTTTTAAGGTTCAGCAATTCTGCAAATAATTGCATTTTGGTTGTGCATGCTACACCGGGACTGCCAGAACAGGCTGATATGCTTCACCCTTTTTAATTGTCAGGTCATTGTGCTGCAGAATTGAACAACTTCTGGTAATCTGTACCTTTATGTATCCCGACTGTGACCAGGCTTTCCATAATGCAGTAGTTATTTTCTAGCCTCCAGCTTTTGCCCCACATCTAACACAACCTGGTGGTGTGTCGCCCCGCGGGGGCCAGCTTGTAATAATTAAATGTTACATCAGTGGAGGTCACAATACTTTGTAAGCTCCAATTGGCCATCAATAAAACAAAGAATCCATGTCATTTGTTCACACAATGGGGTTATAGCCAGTTTTAGCTGGCTGCCTCGGGCACAGTCGTTTGTTCAGTTATTAGCCTGAAATATTACAGATATTATACTCTATAAATATGAATTTACTGTATTTTTTCCTGTCATTGTAATTGTGAGTTTCCATGGATAATTACTCAGATTGGCAAGCATTCCTCAGAAAGGCTGGAAGTACTTCAGTGTATTATTATGGCAAGAGTAAAAAAGAGTGAATAAATGATATTAGGAGTGAAAGATATAGCGACCGTCTATAAAAAGAAATCTGAAATCATCCATACATGCTTGTATTTGTATATGATTCGTTTTCCCTGTGTGAGTCGTTTAAATGCTGTTTTAATGCTGCTGTATTATCAGATGTGTTAGATGGGTCTGGGCTTTACTTATGTGGCTTTGGACCTCCATCCCAGTAAAGCACACTGAAATAACAGAGCGATGTGAAGAAAATGAGCAAGCAGAGTTGGAGAGAGAGAAAGTAGTGCCAAAGAGAGTGAGAGAAAGAGGGGGAGAGCATGAGAGGGCATTAGTGAAATAAGAGGAAAGCAGCAGAGTGTGAAGCGGTAGTTGAGTGGAGCCACCTGCAGTAAACCAACCCAGATTTATTCCTCTCCTCTGTTGAGCACAGGAGGCTTTCTGGCCAAGGTAAAGCATATTATTAATAAATGCTCTCATTATAATATAGGCAATTTTCTAAATGACTATCTTGAGAATGAAATTACGTTATAGTTGATTTGGTTGATGGATATATCAGATTCCTTTTCAGCTTCCACTCAAGTAATAGTATGGGACAGAGAGCGTTTTATTGAAATCGTGTATTCAGGAATAGTAGCCAACACAAACTGGAATATTTCAAGCAGTCCCTTTACTGTTATTGTTTGATTTAAGTTCGGGCTGTCAAATGGAATACAGTATTACTAGTTTGTTTTAACGCAACTTGAGATTTTTAGGTTGTATCAGGAGTGAATATACTGGTATCATATGAAACTAGATACCCTAAGGAATGCATTGGTACTAAAACCCTCATGACCATTTTTTCAAAGGGGTCCCTTGACCTCTGACCTCAAGATGTGTGAATGAAAATGGGTTTTATGGGTACCCACAAGTCTCCCCTTTACAGACATGCCCACTTTATGATGATCACCTGCAGTTTGGGGCAAGTCATAGTCAAGTCAGCACACTGACACACTGACAGCTGTTGTAGCTTGTTGGACTTTTTATGTTATGATTTGAGCATATTTATTTTGCTAAAATCAGTACCCATGAGGGTTTCTGGACAATATTTGTCATTGATTTGTGTTGTTGATTGTTTCCAGTAATAAATATATACATATATTTGCATAAAGCAGAATATTTGCCCACTCCCATGTTGATAACAGCATTAAATAATCTCCATTTAAGGTACATTTTGAACAGAGAAAAAATGAGATTAATTTGCGATTAATCATGATTAAATGCTTTAATCGACTGACAGCCCTAATTTAAATCTTTTGTATGTGAGTATGCTAATCTGTGGCAAGTGGCACTTTGCTGGAGACTGATTTCATTTGAATGATCCTGTAGGTAACAGGTGTTTCCCACCAGGTTTCAGGATTAAGGGTTATCCTTCTCATCAAATGATTCAGACTGCTGTTTCCCATTTCCTCTTTCTCTTTTTAAGGTAATTTTCTCAAGAAAACACATTTAAATTAGCCGTGCAACTTTGTGAAAAAAAATAAATTGGGGAATCAAACGAGAGGAGATTATAGTCTTGCCATCATTAGAATAATAGTGGGTCGTCTACTGACAACTGACATCAACAGCCTAGTCTGCAGCGAGCGAATAAACATTAAGCAAATTAACCTTCGACTCAGTCCCCCCTGTCTGTAAAAGGGAAAGGACAATTAGTGGGTCCAGCAGGATGTTCTAATTACAGTTATCATGTCATTAGTAAACTGTTAGTATTCTAGTGTCTTCATTGGCCATTGGTAATGACTGGAGTAATTAGAGAGGAAGGGGAGATCAGTGTGTGCTTGTGTTCTTGTATTTGTACATGTGAAGAACAAATGTTCTCAGAGGGAAGGGGAGACCATGGCCGTCCTTCAAATCAGGACATTTTACTTCTTTTAAACCCGTCACCCATACAAAGGGAAATGATGGTGTGTGCTGTAAGCCTTGTGTGTCGTCAGTAGTCCCTCCAGAGCCGTGCGAGGCCACAGGTTGTTTTCCTTTTCCTCTCTCCCTTCACGCTGAATCATCCTGTTGTTTTCCTCCATTCGTGGCACTTCACCTCTCCTTTAATAGCGCTCTCTGTCTCTTTCTCCACACCTCCCTCTGTCAGTGTGTTTTCCCTCGCTCCGATTAAGAAACCCCCCTTCGCCTTCTTTTCACCCCGCTTTGGACGGCGGGAAGTCTTTCTTGTCTATTCTCTCCAACTCTGTCAATCTATGCCGACCTATGTTTTCTCATCCTCCTGCCTGGAAGAAGCTCAGCTGTCGGAAAATCCATTCACATGGTTTGTTAGAGCGACTTCATTCATTCACATCTTAAAAGGCTTATTTACAGCATTAAGTAGGCTGTTCTGTTACAATCATTTAAATGAATATACACTGTTTAGGGTTTGTTTAGTATGTTGGATGAGTGATAACAGGCTCCAGCATTCTGTTAGTAAAGGCCAGAAGTTTTACTTTACTGTCATACACAGAGTAAAGATTTTCAAGCTAAAATCTGAAGCTGTATCCTGGATTGTGTTTGGATGTAGATCACTGCCAACTCGTCAAATACAGATGGTTCAAACTATGATGCTCTAGGTACACCTCTAGCATCAGTTTTGGACAGTCAAATTTCCGCTCATTACATGCATAGTCCATCCACTTATCCTGTTAGGGGTTGCGAGGGGGGCTGGAGCCGATCCCAACTGGCATTGGGCGAAGGCGGGGTACCCTGGACAGGTTGCCAGTCCATTGTAGGCCACATAGAGACAGACAGCCATTCATGTTCATATTCACACCCACGGGCAATTTAGAGTCATCAGTTATCCTGCATGTCTTTGGACTGTGGGAGGAAGCTGGAGAACCTGGAGAAAACCCACGCTAACACAGGGAGAACATACAAACTCCACATTTGAACCTAAGGATTCGAACCTGCGGCCCTCTTGCAGACTACGCTAATCACTGCACCACCTTACACCCTACATGCATAGTGTCTTTTCAAAATAAACTTCCAGTGTAGGTTTACTTAGTTTTTAGGTTTAGTTACGCAACAAAACTACTTGGTTAGGCTTCGGAAAACATTGTTGAGGTTAAAATAAGTATGTTTTTAAATATCTGGTTGTTATATAACTGGTGTTAATAATGTACGTAAATTACCTAATAAAAGTACAGTAAAATAAATCAAAGGTCACTTGGTTTCACATGGGATACAAACAAGTGTCTCCTGTGAGAAAGTCCTGTGTTTGTTCAAGGATTCAAGGAGTTTATTGTCATTGTTGCACACAACGAAATACAGATTGGCACTCTCCAGCAGCAGTTAGTCTAAATGTCTAAATGACACCAAAACATGCAGACTTGCTATTTAAACTAAGTCAGTTATTCAGAGTCAGACTATTTTTGAGACAAGGATCAAAAGAAGACTTTTTTAAGGGTGCCAGGAACCAAGTGTACCAGTACCTGTTTATTTGATCTTTGTGAATATTGCTTATTAAACATGTCTTTATACAGAGGAGATGGCTGGGCATACAGGCTCTTTTGTAGCGAGGCCCTGCTAACTGAAAACTGAGGCGGAAACATGCAGAGTAAACTGCATACGACATAGCACTTGACCTCGATGGTATGATTAAAGGTAAACTTGAATAGGAATGCATAAACACAATGTCAACTGAAGTTAATAAGGACCAGATAGGTCCAGAACACGGGGCCCCTCTCCTCTACAGGGCATCAAAAACAGATAGTAATGCAGGGGCCCTTAAACGCTCCTGTGATTATAGCTGATAGTGAGAGACTGTCCTCCCAAGAAAAACAGTCGTTTCAGCAAGTTCTCCAAGGTGACTTATGTTGACGTTCAAGTAACAATGTCTACGCAGTGAGGAGGTCAAGCCAGAGCATTGTCATTGTCACATCATAAAACAGATTTACTTTTCTACAGTGATTTGTTTCGGGAGGCGCAGACGGATCATGTCATCGTGCCAACAGTGATCAGATCAAGGATCAAAATACGCTTCTATGTGTCGGTCTAGAGGGGACGGACAGATCACAGATCAGTTTATCACACTAAACGTATGGACATCGAGTCTGTTTTACTTAAGTTGTCCACTTTAGCTGATGGGCTTGACCCAACACAGTAGCCAGAAAAAGTAACCATGGAAACGGTGAATGTCACCGCACAATGACACGTGATTAACATAGTGAAACAATTGATTAGATTTAGGCAACTAAACTACTTGATTAAGGTAAGAAAAAACATCATGGTATGTGTTCAAATAATGACCTAATTTAACAACATAACTACTGTTAATAAACAACCGCCCTTAGCACACCTTATGTAATGTTACGTAACGAGCGTATGTTGCATAAAACAACGTAAAAAGTGTAAAGTTAATGTTGACAGTTTGACCCGTCCACTGCCTCTCTCATGCACCCTTAGCGGACTTTTTTCTTGTTATACTCATTATTATACATGTAACTTTAGCCACATGTAAGTTTTGATAACAATCTCATGCTATACTACTCTGACTTACTCTGACCGAATGCAAAAAGGTTCACGTTTGACGTATCCGTAGTTTGCAGAAACGTCCAATGCCAACATTTTGTCCTGGAGCCTGAGCTGTCCAAACCAATTCATTTAACCTAAAACTCTCCCTCTCAAGGTATACTTGAACATCTACCTTTTTTTATTACACTGCTCTTTTTTGTGCCCTTTCTCGCACTGTTTCTCCTTCAGTTAGCTTTTCACTTAGTCATCATTACTCTTATTGATCTCAAATCTCTCTCTGTATCTTCCTGTCTGCTGTCATATTACACACTAAAGCCTCATAGATCAGGTGATGTCTGTTCTCCTGAGTTGACAAGCTTGTTCTCACGTCACTTCTTTTTCTGAATCACACACTCATCCCTTTTTTTTTTACGAGTCGCTCTTCTCTCTGTTTCTCAGACCCTTTGTAGTCCTCCGCCATCCCTCTTTCTGTTTCTCACACACACTCTTTTCTCTCTGTAGTTTTCCACTGTGGCTTAATGCAGGGCACCTGGAGGAAAGCGCTAACCCACCTGTTTGTGTGTGTTTGTGCGAGTGTGTGCGAGCGAGTTGTACTTTCTGTCCAGTGAGCTTTTCTGAGCTGCTGACTTTCTCTTTTCCGATGATGAAAGACACATGTTCTGGCGTTATGCTCTTTTTCTTTCGTCCTGCTTGGCCTCCTCCTTCCTTTCTTCCTCTCTCTCTTGTCCATTCCTGAGGTTTCCCAGGTTTCGACAACTAAAAGCTCCTTGGTTCGGATCCAAAGAAGACATTTCAGCTTGTTATTTTTCAGCGTTTCTCATATTCCCAGAGTCACACAAAAGCTTTTTGCTATAAATGTGTCTACATTTCCACCGTTTAAGGTAACAGTGCCTGAAGCGTTTTGTGAGTGTTTCATGATGCTGCAACTGAATCCATCCTGCTGGAAATGCATTGTAAATGGTAAGAAATACATAGAAATCAATGGGAAAATTAGCATTTATTCCCCCTCAGGCTTTGATGCAGATGGTCAGAGTGTATTGATTGGTAAATTGTTTCCAACAAGGTCACAATAATGAGAATGTGAGGCTCACGGTGTGGTTTTGAGTGCTGGGGCCAGTGCTGGTGGATAATACCACTGACATCTTGGTTATTGGCCTGCACCACCTTGGTTATTTACAACCAGAAGTGACACAAGAGGGTGGAGCTAAGTACAACTGAACGCTGAAAAATATTTGGGTTGTGAACTGAAGTTTTGAAGCCTTGAGTTTGGCATTTTGGCCATCAGCATGTTGATTTTTGGCCATCAGCATCTTTGTTTTTTGGCTGTCGCCATCTTGGTTATTTGCAACCAGAAGTGACATGAGAATGAGGAGCTAAGTACAACCGAATGCTGAAAAACATGTGGTTTGTGGACTGCCATTTTGAAGCCTTGAGTTTGTCATTTTGTCCATTGCCATCTTGATTTTTGGCCATCGTCATATTCATTGTAGGCCGCCAGCATCTTGGTTTTCAGCCATCACCATCTTGATTTTTGTCCATCGGCATCTTGGTTTTTAGTTGTCGCCATCTTGGTTATTTGCAACCAGAACTACGGGAGAACAGAGGGTGGAGCTGAGTACAACCGAACACTGAAAACCTTTTTTAGGTAACCAGAAATGTTATAATTAACTTTCATGAACATCATGCTGTATTGAAGAAAACTTGAAACTAGCAATTAAAGACCATAAACTCATGTTTACAATGTTTACTTGGGTAATAAATCAGGTGAGAAGTTGCCTCATTTTCTCATAGACTTCCATAGAATCAGACTTTTTTTTTTTTGCAACCAGAGGAGTCGCCCTCTGCTGGCTGTTAGAAGGAATACAGGTTGTAGGCACTTCAGCATTGGCTTCACTTTTCAGACCTGAGCCCAGTGGATAATAATTGACAATTGATCTGACAAATAATAACCTCACTCTCAACAGGCTTTCTGGTTATCTGGGTGAGACGCTTACTTCCATACACAAACACTTGCTAAACCACTAATGCTTTCATTATGGGTTCTGGCTAGTGGAAATGAATGCAGAATATGGTCCAATAGTTTCACAGACTACCAAATTGATCGCGACAGGCTGAAAGTGTCTCAAATCAGACTGCCTCACTCAGAGGGAAAATGAATCTGTCAAAGAGCTTATAAACAAGGTCAGAAGATTTGCATTTGGGGCCAACAAACAAAGATCTAGTTCAGTGTTGCAATGTGGAAGCATGTGTGTTTTTCTACGTGTTTTGGGATAGTTTGTGTGCCCCTTGTTGCTGTGCATGCAAGTTTTTATCACATCTCTGTTAAGGTGCATCTGTGTGTTGAGGTGTGCGCATGCGGGGAAAAGTTGCTGAATAGGTGCTTTCAGGATGCAACACTAAACGTGGCAGAGAGACATAAATAATGCAGTGACCTGTCTTATATCCCTGCTTGACTGCTTAGCGCCGTTTACTGCTGCTTATTCTGTGTGTGTGCATGTGTGTATGTGTGGTCTGAGCCAGAGGGGATAAGTGATGTTCAACGGTTTGTGTTTGCGCATTTTGTTGTGAATCTGTGGTCTAAATACAACCTCTCCCTGAAGATCACACATTCTGATGTGGTTGATGGAGAAAAGCTGTCTTATGTGAAGTCTGGGGTCAAGAGGAGGGACGCATTTGTGTCTTCTGTGAGGGACAAAGAGACAGAAATGAGTTGATTGGTTCTTCTCTTGTCCTGTCATTTTACCTGTTTGATCATTCTTGACATGAATTCATGCTCATTTATTTTTTTTTTTTTCCAACTCAGCATCTCTGCTGTTCTGACACACACAGACATTACACTTTCTTTCCAGCATGCAGGTGCTGTGTGGAATACAAATTAGCATTGCGATAGATTTACTGTTGGGAGCTGCATTTCTATAGTTTCCTGCTAAATATACATAAAGATGGCAGCTAGCTGTCTCCACTAAAAGAAAAATGGTCCACTCCTCCGGCACACTGTTCAGTCACTGCAGGAACTCTTCATTATAATGACTGATGAGCCTCAGCTTACTGTTAATGTCTGTAAATCTGTGTGTGCCAGTGGGAAACTTGGGCTCTGAGAAGTGAAGCCAGTGCTTTAAACTTGCTTCATCTTCATCTTCATGAAGATGAAGCAAGCTTTAAACTTGCATTTTTTCCTAATAGCCAGCAGGGGGCGACTCCTCTGGTTGCAAAAAAAAAAAAAAAGTCAGATTGTGAGAAATTGAGTCTATTTCTCACTTGATTTATTAGCTCAGTAAACGTTGTTAACATGAGTTTATAACCTGAATCGCTAGTTTCAAGTCTTCTTCAATACAGCATGATGAAGTTATTGTCCCATTTAAATTCAAATAGACCATAAAGCAAGGGATGCTTTAGGGCGTGGCTACCTTGTGATTGACAGGTCACTACCGCGGCATTGTCCAGTCTGGGCGTTGTCCGTGATTTTGTCTTACAACTTTACCTGCGATCTCGTTCTTTCGGTCATGACCCAGCCCTCATGACCATAGGTGAAAGTAGGAACGAAGATTGACCAGTAGATCGAGAGCTTTGCCTTCCTGCTCAGCTCTCTCTTTGTCACAACGGTGCGGTAAAGCGACTGCAATACCGTCTCCGCTGCTCCGATTCTCCGGCCAATCTCACGTTCCATTGTCCCCTCTCTCGTGAACAAGTCCCCGAGGTACATGAACTCCTTCACTTGGGGTAAATACTCATTCCCTACCCGGATTAGACAATCCATCGTTTTTTGCTGCGAACCATGGCCTCAGATTTAGAGGTGCTGATCCTCATCCCAGCCGCTTCCCAGCAGGACCACTTCATCTGCAAAAAGCAGAGATGAGATCTTCAGCACACCAATCTGCAAACCCTCCTCCCCTCCAGGGTGTTTTCAGTATGATCACTTAAAACTGTCTTATGCAGCATTTGGTTGCACTTAACTCCAGGTTCTCTGCACTTTTGCAACAACAAAAAAACAGATGGCGATGGTCAAAATGCTGAACTCGAGGCTTCAAAACGGCAGTCCACAAACCAATGGGTGAAGTCTCAGTGACTACGTCCACTTCTTATATACAGTCTATGGTGTGCACATGAACCAAATAAAATCAAATTATAAGATAAGATCAAATTCACTTAAAGTGTGCTTAGTGGCACTTCGTGCAAGAGGATGCAATGTCATCCATGCTCTCATCACCTCAGATGTGTGTCACTTCCTGCCCTGTCTGGACATGTTGAATGACTTTGTGTGAGTGTGCTGAGATTGATAGAGTGTTGAAGCAGAGCAGACACGGTACTTCATGCATGCACACAGTCTGCCTCTCTATCACACCAGCCTTATTCATCAGACACTAGGAGGTGATGTTTTCATCGGCTGCACGCCAGAGGTGAAGATAGGATACAGCCACAGCCCTGGCAGCTCTCTGTGCAGCCTCCCCCAGTGTCAACTGCATACAACGACTGCTGATGACTTTTTTTTCCCAGCTAAATGTATGTGTAGAGTTGAGAACTTCCACTAAATACAGAACGGCTGCAGATGGATAGTGCCGGGTTGTTTTATCCCCCCACAATATTCAAAGTATTAACGTGGCCCACTCTGACAGGCAGAGCTCCACTCTGTGGCTACAAGGGTCAGGTTGGCCCATGCCAGGGTTGTACATTTAAACTTGTTAAAACTTCTTCATTTTCTTTATTTTAGGACTGTCAAGTGATTAAAATATTTAATTGATGAATCTAATATAAATCACAGATTTGCACTTATCTGTTCAAAATGAACCTTAAAGGAGATTTGTCTTTACTTTCATCAACATGGGAGTGGGCAAATAGTGTGCTCTATGCAAATATATGTATATATTTATTAGAAATCAATTAGTAACACAAAACAAATATTTTCCATTAACCCTCACAAGTACTTCATTTAGCATAAAAAATCTGCTCAAATCATAACATGGCACAACAGGCAACAACAGCTGTCAGTGTGCTGACTTGACTATGACTTGACCCAGACTGCATGTGATTATCATAAAGTGGGCATGTCAGTAAAGGGGAGACTGGTGGGTACTGAGAGAACCCATTTACATTCACATATCTTGAGCTCAGAGGTCAAGCGACCACTTTGAAAATGGCCATGCAAGTTTTTCCTCAACAACATGTAGTACAAGTTTGGAGCGTTATTTACCCTCAATGTAGTATGACATGGTTGCTACGGATGGATTCCTCAGCTTTTCTAGTTTGATATGATATCAGTATCTTCACTTTAGCTTTACAACTGAGCCTGCTGTAGCCTAAAAGTCAAAAGTTGTATTAATGCGAAGAGATGTGAAGAAATTGGCAGCATTAAAACAAATTTACATTAAAGTGTTATTATCGGGTTACCTTTGACAGCCTGTGCTCTCTGACAAAATGTAAGCTTCATAAAGGATTGACTTAGATTGTACAGGTGTTCATGTTAATGTGTCTACCCCCTCTACTGTGTATCCACTGGTTGGTTAAGGAGGCTGAAAAGTAAAGAGAATGTCATCTGAGGGCTGAATCTAACAAAAACACATTTCCACCCCAAACTGCCCCTAACTAATAACAGCTAAGCAAAAGGTTATTGATCGTTGACATGTCTCTACCAGCACTCGATGTTTCCCCCTCGCATCGCCTCCGCCAGTTTTTTCGTTAGAGACAGTTAGCTACATGCCGTGTGCTAAAAGTGGTGTTTGGCCGATGCTGCTGTGAGATTCCAGAGTGGTTAAACACTAATCCAGGTGGTGCTGAGATGAAATGCGTCTGGCCGGGTTACACAGGGTGTGTAACTCCACTCCTGTATTACTGTATGTCACCAGGGAGATTGGAAACAGATAGGAGGAGATAGACACGACGGGTTGGCTCGCAGCAGGACGGAGGACGGAGAGACGGACGGAGGCTCAGAGATACGGAGGGCTGATCATTAATTGCTTGCAGGCGGTGTGAGGTAGACACCAGATATAGATGCCAAAGTGTCAGGCACTTTGTGCTGATCCGACCTCCCCTTTCATCCTCCCTTATGCGTCAGTCCATGTGTATGCAGATTTGCAGCCACGATTTTTAGTTTGTTTTACCTTTCCGTGAGAATTAGTTTAGAGGACAGCGTTTGATAAAGTGTTTATGCTGTGCATGTTAATGTTTGCTTGCGTGCCTCCTCTCAGAGTAGGTTTACAGTAGCCGATCTATATATAGTGTTAAAATATGTTGTGTTCTGCTGAGTAGTTTGACTTGGCTATGTCACCCCACTCAACATAGTGGCAATGAAAAAAACGTCACAGCACAGCGGGCCGGTCGGTGGCACACACTAAGACGTTACACAACAAGTTTATTTCTCTCTCTTCTTCTTTAATGAGGAAGGTTTTCTTGAGGGACATTCAGCCCTGATTGAAACAATAATATAGTCCATCAGCAGCTTGACTGCGAGTTTGTTATGTTCTCTCATAAACAGGAAATTATCTAAGGGGTTTCTCACCGGCCAAGTTCTTCCCAGCAGGCAGCCGACATTCACAGATGCTGTTTTTATTAGTGTAACCTGGTCCATCGTGGCCATCATTTTGCCCAAAATATTTGTTGAAAATTCATCTGCTATGTTCTCTGCTGACGTCCTAATGTGTATCAGTCGCTGCAGCCTTCGGTCAAGTGGAGAAATCATGTACATTGTTCCCTGAACCAGCACTGTGTTTGGTGAAAGTACTTGTAAAGCGGTGCTTGATATGTCCTCAACTGACTCCAACATGGCTGCCGGGTCACAAACTTTTTCATTTTATAGCTAAAAGGTACACATTTGAGGAGAGAAATATTTACGACAGTAACAGAATATTGATTCATATTTGATCAGCGCTGCCTAGTTTGACCGTTTGATCACAGTTCACGAGTAATTGACAGCCAGCTCTCATAGACGACAGCTAGACAGATCAATTGGTTGTTTTCCTCCAGTCTGTGAAATCTTGCAGATGCAGTTAGGAGCACTGAAGGACTCAGAGGCACATGTTTTTTTTTTTCAGGTTGAATGTTTCATATACTACCGTAAGGATATAACGACTGTTTTATAAGTCTAAAATAAGTTATTAGTCTTCAAGCAGTGAAAAACACTGTATGATTAGTGTTAAGAAATAAAGAAAGAAAGATATTCCTTTATTAGTCCCACAGTGGGGAAATTCAGTTTTTAAATGAGCAAACTAACAACCTTGACTCTTGAGTGTCTTGTGGCAGATGGTGGCTTATGCTGTGCCATTGTACTGGAAGTCCTTTGACTTAACAAAGACAGTACTCAGTAGTATGTCCGCCATGATGGTTTAACTTACGTTTTGCAGATGTTAAACAATGAAGAAGTTCAGCTCATGCAGAAAGTCTGCACAGTCAGTGACACAGGGCAGCCAGCGTGGCGCACAATAGCCGTCATAGATGTAAGACAGTAGAGTTGTGTGTGTGTTATGCCGTCGGGTGTCACAGATATATATGAGTTACCCCATCTAAGTCAGGGTGCATCTGCGGCGGTGAATGGGAGGCATTGTTTACAACACGATGCAGACGTATGACTGCTGACAAGTGGATCCGCTCTGTGACAGTGACTGCGGCATCTGGAGGGCTCGTTCACTGTGGGTGTGTGCGTCAGTTTCAGTGTCCAGGGTCAGAATGGAGTCTTTGTATGTGGTGATGCTGAGTTGACCTTTGACCTCCACATCCACATGGATACATAGACACGCAGGTCTTTGTTTCTCATATCCTGTCTCTGCAAACACAACTCTGATCTACATTTGATCAGCGTTGAAACCAGTGTGAAATCAGGCTTGATGAGCATCCATTCATCCAAAGAGTTTTTAGATTAATGTGGACGTGCTCCTGATGAGTAAACAACATTGACCCCAGTGGCACTCTACACTTATATCTGCTGCTGTGAGGGAAGTTATTATAGTTGCTTATTGTTATTGGAGGTTTATCTGATCCGTCTTTCTTCATTGTCTCTGTTTGCAACAGTAATTTATTTCTTCACCTTTCTTCCTTTATTCTCCTGTTTGTTTTAGCTGTTTTTATCTCCTTGAGAAACAATAATCTCTGACCTTTGTCTGATGTGTGGACTTGTGTATTAACCTATGGAAAAATACTAAACATACACAGTGATTTTATCAAAGTATTCACTACTCTCAGTACTGTTACGAGGAGTTTTCAATATATTACAAACACGTTTGCGTCCCAGCTCTTCACATACTGCTGCGTCGTCGAACCCCTTGGTGTCGCTTTAGGTTTAGGTAACAAAACCACTTAGTTAGGTTTAAAAAAACTACACGTTGGGCTTAAAACTACGATGTTTGTTCAGTAAAATTGACACTAAGCATTGTGAATGTGAGACACAAACAAAACAGCTGATTGTGAAGTGAAATGTAACACATGGGACACGAACAGCAGCCTCCTGGATAAAAGCGCTGTATTTGTTGGACCTATCCTACCCGCCTTTCGCTCTTCCAGCTACATCAGCACACTCCTGGTGCGCTTTCTGTGTTTTTATTTACTGTGTATTTTGTAGTTAGTTGATATCCCAGTGCATCACATACTGGCGCTAAAGAGTGCCTTGTATGGCAATGTTGATAGGCAACGTCTGTGACAAAACCGCGATACTACACAATGTGATTTAGTTGATCAAAGAAAATAAGCATGTTTCTGCGTCTGCTTGACTTCTCTTAACTGGATGATAATTTCACTTTCTTTCTCTCTCTCTCCATCCAGTGTCTGAGCCATGCGGTGGCTATTTAGACGCCAGCGATGCCGGCTACATCACCACCCCCGGCTACCCGCTGGAGTACCCACCTCACCAGAACTGCCGCTGGGTCATCACAGCCCCCGAGCCCTCGCAGCGCATCGTCCTCAACTTCAACCCACACTTTGAGATAGAGAAGCTGGATTGCAGGTAAAGACCAGATGAATGGATGGATTTTAAAGTCACAGGACAGCAAACTAACAGACATGGAGAAAAAGAATGAAAGAGTGTATTAAAAAGATGGGAAAGGGAAGGGAAGGGAAAAACTTTGACTCGGTGGAGTCTCTGCCTCCACCAGTCTGTCTCTGTGTGAGAGTTGGTGTATCTAGTGAACTTCAGCCCACTCTCCTCCTGTTTCTCTGGCTTCAGCTATCCCATAATAATCACTTAGGGACCTCCATTGGTCCTCTGTCTCTAATTATCAAAGTCTAATTGCAACACATTTGCTCTTCCAGGATGGGTTTTCACACTTTGAGAAGAAGAGTTAACAGATTCGGGGATTTGGTGTCCATCATTGTTTTTGGCTGTTTGGCTTTGGTTGCATGGTGTAAGGCTGGAAGAAAGGCAGGCAGGTCTGCAGCATGAAATAAAAATATGGCACACAGAGATCAAGAAAAACAAACAGGGATGCTGGGATATCAGGGGAAAATGCTGGCAGAGAGGTACGACAAGTACAGGATCATATTAAGCTCGCTGAAGTGACAGTGAGTAGACAGTGAGTGATAATAATAAAAATCAAGTTTTTGTTGTTGTTTCTTTAAAGGTGAATATGAAGTAATGGTTCAGGTAGTGGTGCATGCATACGTCTAAAACTGTGAGTCTGCAGATGCTTGGGCTCTCCAGCTCTGTAGGGCGAAGATATTGCGTCTTTGTGGGACTGTCATGTCATGTATGACTGCATCCTCCACGTAGTAGAGGAGAGAATCTAATGGGCACTGTGAGCATAAAGATCCACAGATACAAACCCACTGACTCAGGCTAGAGAGCAGAAGCACTCACACTTACACTTTCCCCCCTCTGTTCTGGTGCTTTCCCCTCCTCTTATTAACATTTCAGCCCTATCAATTATAGATGGGTGAATTTCCCCACTCAGATGTACCAAAATCATTTGGTCAGACATTTCTTTGTTGGAATTGAAGCATCAATATTTCACCGGCTGGCTGTTTGTTGAACGGCTGAAAGGTTGAAAAGGCCCACTGTTGCTTTCACACTGTGCTGCTGTGGAAATGAAAAAACAAGCCTCTCTGTCTCCCTGTCTTTCTTCATATTTCAGTTTTACTCTGTAGTTCTTATCCCCAGATCAGTTTTATTAGATGCTTTCTCTTTCCCTTCTCTGTTTACCCACAATTCCCCTGTTGTTTCTTGCATCCTTTTAAAGTCCAGTAGATTCCCTGGAGGAGAACATCTGGTTGAAACAACTCTGATTTATTTATTATGCCACATGCAGTACAGCATGTGTGTATTTGTGGTTGTTCTATATTGTTGTAATGTTCAGTTGTTAAACTACGCCGGTAAAGGCCCTCACATACCAAGCCGACGGTTGGACAGTTTTGGGCCGTCGGTGAGCGTCTGTTGGCGTTGGAGGTTCTTTGACCGATTCAGCACATTGAATCGGCGGCGGAGCTGATCGGTCGGAGAAATCACTCTGATTGGCTATTCAGTTTAAACGACTAAGTGCACAAGAAGAGAAAGGGAAGTGAGGAAAGCAAGCCAACGAGTAAAGTCAAGATGGTACACACATCTTCGTTTCATCTGATCATACCAACACATGGATGTTTTCACAGCGACATGGCCGTCTGGAATGAAGCTAAGTGGTGAGTGAGAGTGATTGAGAGTTATTTTATCTCATGCAGATGCAGAATGTACACGCTCACTGTCTTTGCGACATGCTCAAATGCAACTTGTCGGCCAAAACGAAGGCGACAAGAAGTGACGCAGCAGTCGACCTTTGACGCTGCTAGTTTTTTGATGCTGGCTTGGTGTATCTGGGCCTTAAGAGTGAGGTATTTGCAGTGTTGGTGGTAACATCTCAAGTCTAATAGGCTGTTATTTACAAGTGTCCTACAGCGCAGAGCTATTTAAATCGACAGGCGCCCAACGCCTGGAGTGTGTGTGTGTGTGTGTGCAGCGGCAGGGGCAGGCTGAAATTGAGCTGTTGGGTTCAGAGGGCAAAGAGGCCAAGGAGACGAAGCAGAGGGAGTGTGTGCATGTCTGTAGGGGGGCAGACGTATGTGGACACCCAGTGATTGTCAGCAGCACACACAGACATGCCAGTGTCGGTGTCTCCGTCTCTGCATGTCGAATGACTCATTTTCCCCTCTTTTTATCGCTGTCTCTAATTTTATATTTAAAGGGGCTAGATGTAAGAAACAGCAAAGTAGCAGTGAACGTCCTGCTGCTCGTTCTCGCACTACGTAGACGCGAATGAGTCAAGACAACGAGGCGACACACGAGACTGAACGTGATTGACAGGCATCATGTTGATTAATGGTAGCAACATTAGACAGCTAAAACCACAATATCACTATATATTTCACATGCCTGGCAGTAATGTTAGCTTATCAACCCGAAGGTCTCTCCATGAATTGAAGGCCTGGCCAATGTTGATCCTAGTTTTCCTCTGAAGTCGCTCTGTGGAGTTTGTGTTGGAGTCTGAGCTTTTGTGGGGGCTAGTTGTTTGTTTGCATTAGTGGTTAGTTGCACACTGTTAGCCCTGGAGGGGAGCTGAACAGAGGAAAGGCACTCATGAGCATACATGACGTAACATTCGTTGGATTTTCCCACATTCTTCAGATGAAGAGCAGTCTAGGCTGATAGAGGAAACCAGAAAAGTGCAGAAGGTCTCATATTTTAGGTTGAGTTACAACCTAAACACATTGGCTAAAAAAAAAAAAGATTACAAATGTTTAGATGTGTAAAAACTTACATACAATCCCTTTAACATGTTTTCTCCAATCATCAGATTCATTTAATACAGCCATAAGAACACTATCATTATGCTTCTTTTCTCAAGCATGTAAACAACGGCTTTGAGAAACAGAAAACTGCTGTTAATCCTCAGTTCATAGGAGAACACACTCATCTTGTCAAGACTAAGGAGTCAACTGTTAGTAGACAAAGAGTACATTATGAACAGGCAATATGGTTCCTCTGTGTCTCTTCATCACATATATAAAAACTCATGATATTGGTGCATCTGTACACACAAACAGCGGCGAATCTGCATGAAGCGGTCAGACAGGGCTTGTATTATTATGTCACTACGCTGAGGCAATCTAATCTATTATGGTCCTGATTGGAATTTAAGATGGTAATCTGTAATCCATAATGCATCACATTTTGTCAAGCACACTGCCGTCTCTGCAGGCAAAAATCGATGAAGAGGTGGTCGGACAGAGAGAGATGTTTTCATTAAGATTCATATACAGTAGCAGTTTAACAGCTGGAGGGAGAGAGAGGGATGAAAAGAAAGCTTGTGCCCTCGCCAGGATCAGTATAGGCATAGCCAATCAAGACGCACCATGACTTCCTATTTCCCTTCACATGACCGGCATCATGGTACTACTTAGTCTACTACTACTTAGTCCATCACTGGTGGCAGGTTTCAGTTACCACCCAACAGCTGTGGTGTTTGCGTGATTCAAGGCTGAGTAGATCAAAACCACATGATGGACTGGAGCACAGACAGAGACTGTCGGTATTTGCACTTCGCAACCATTTTATTTTCCTGCATCCACCTTCATTCACAGTTACAGCTGAGGAAAGTTGTGAGGTTTGCAACTGATACAGAAAAGTTTATTTAATCTTAAAGAGCCTCATGATTGGCATGACTTTTATTAGTTAACACATCTTAGTCTCCAACCTTAGTGTGCTCTGAGGACAACATTAGAGAAAGTCTCAAGAATGGTATCAATTTCTTCTAAATCTTATTAATAAGTGTGTTTTTCAAAAATGTCAAACTATTGTTTTGACCCTGGAAATGACAGTAAGACAACATTTTAAACCCGAGTCTACACAGCTAGAAGCCACCCATTTTGGATGTTATCAGCTGATTGAATAGGCATTATCAGTAGTTATCACAACCATTCTAATGCTTTAGATGGGCCAACCTGCACCTATTGCATTGTGAGAGTGACACAAAACAATTTTATTTTTTTAGGCAACAAAACCACCTGGCACAAGATCGTGGTTTTGGTTAAAATAAGTACTACATAAACGACATCACAAAACTACAGTAATATAAATAAATAAGTTTACACACAGGCACAAACAGCACTTTCACAGATAAAGGTCCTGTGTTTGTTTTATCCATCTATCGCCCCAGACCACCACCCAAAAATGACTCTTTGATACTACATCACCTGACTTCCACCTTTGCTCCTGTCATAATTACTACGGCCAGTAGAGCTCATCTTCTTGTATTTGTATCAGTGGTCAACCATGTGAATAGATCGTAACGGACCTAGTAGGTGTAGCAAGGCCCTTCTAACCCATATCTATGAGGCCGATAACTGCCGATAACGCCAGTTCAATTAACATCTGAAGGGGGCTTCTACACCTACTAGTAGGTGTAGTAGGCCCTTCTAACCTTTATATATCATATATAGTCTTTATATATATATGAGGCTTATAACCACTAATAATTGGCTGACAACTGCCGATAATGCCCATTCAATTGGCTGATAACATCCAAACTGGGTGAACAAGTCCAGTTAACAGTATTTTTAAATGTATTCCTTTTCTCTTGGAGTTTTTCGAGAATGTATTGGAGAGAAAAGCCATGTAGTTTAGTTTTTTCATTTATTTGTCAAACAGAGGAAAGCACCTCTCTTTAATGATGAATATTTATGATGCAAATCCATCTTGTCCATGCGGCCACTGCCGGGATAGTTGAGGTGAAAAAACTGCTACAGAATCCTTTTTTTAAACAGTTTGTAGGCTTTTGTACCAGCGGCTAGTCGTCTGCTTCACATTTTCCCCTTAGCTCACTGCACTGCTCTGTGTCAGAAAGCAAGATCTCTATTTGGAGTGTTTGGAAAGAGCACACACACACAGCTGCTGGGGGAAAAGTGCAGCGTCAGGGTCCGTTGAGGGCAGGCTCAAATCATCCTGACAGCTACCTCCTTTCGCCCTCTCCTCTCCTCTTTCCTCCTGGCTCTCTCCCTCTCCTCTCCCCTCCATTCATCTCACCCTTCCTCACCTCTCCCGCCCCCTCACCGCCGCCCAACGGACCCCATCTATCATCTTTCATCTGCTCTTGCGCCTTCCCCTGTCCCACCTCTTTTCCCCTCCGCCTCCCTGCACGCCTCTCTCTTCATCACCTCTCCCTCCATCTAATGTCTCCCCTTCTTTCCTTCCCTTCCCTCCTTCACATCTCCTCATCTTCATCCTTCCGCAGTGTGCCAATCTTTTATAGGCCAAATCATTATTCAGCATTGCATATGAGAAAACACAGGCAGAGAGCCAAATGCCACACTCCCTGTCTTTCTCTTCTCTTATTTCCTCATATCCCTCTCCTCCCCTTTTCTCCCTCTTTAAAATGCATACATTCCTCTCTCTTTATCATTTATAGACCTTTCTTTCCTCAGCCTATATCTGTCTTCATCCTCTTTTATCCTCCAGCCTCTGTCTATCCATCACTTAAATCCCCTTTCTATATACAGCTGTCTCTTATTCTCATCCTTTCCTGATTCTCAGCCCTCTCCAGGCTTCCTTTACCTCACATCACACCCAAGTCAGATGCTGTCTGTGATATTAACACACACACACACACACACACACACACACACACACACACACACACACACACATATATATATGCAGCTGACATATGTGTTCTTGCATAAACAAGAGAGACAATAGAAGTATGAGCAGTTTTTGGTTCTCAGATAAACTCATAAAAGCACAACGTCAGACAGGCACGTAGGCAGTTTCACGGTTATGTAGCTTACACAATAAGTGTGGAGTAAAGCAGTGAGTTAAGGAGTGATTTATATGACAGAGAAGCTGCAGTCAACGATAATGGTTTCACTAATGATTTAGACCTTGTCTTTGTACTCTGCCTCAATCAATCATTTAACTTCATGCAAGGTCTAGTTTCTCTCCTCTCCTCTCCTCTCCATGTATTCTCGCATAACAGTTATGATATCTTATGGAAAGTTATTTCTCCTTTTTGTTTGTTTTCCTATGAATGTGGTAAATGGACTTGCATTTATATAGGGCTTTTCCAGTCTTCCGACCACTCAAATTGTTTTACACTACATGTCAGCATTCACCCATTCACACACTGATGGCTGCTGAGATTGCAAAGGAGGAGGATCGAACCACCGACCCTCCGATTGGTGGGCGACCTGCTTTACCACAGCTGACGATGTACAGCAACACGTGTCAATTTCCGCTTGTTACATGCATACCGTCATTTCAAAGTAAACTTCCATCTTTGCAGGAAACAGCTTCCTTAGGTTTAGACCACAAAACTACTTAACTAGGAAAATATCGTAGTTTGGCCCAAAATAACGCCAGAAGTGGCAATACTTAAAGGACCAGTGTAACAATAAGGAGATCTATTGGCCGAATTGGAATATAATGTTAATAAGTGTGTTTTCTTTAATATATAATCACCTGATAAGTGTTTTTGTTACCTTAGAGTGAGCCTTTATAGAGCGGGGACTCTTCATGGAGTCTGGTGTACTGTAGCCCAGAACGGACAAACCAAACTTAACTTTTCCTGCTTGGGCTGGAGTCGATAACATTACCTCTACGCTCTCTTTTTGTTGCTTCACCACTCACTTCTGGTGTACAGACACTCTACGGACTTGCTCTACTCCAAACAGCTCTAGAGAGGGACATTTGTGTTTTCGTGTCAGCCACCACAGCTCTGCAACACGCTTAGTACACGGAGGAGGCTTCAGATGGTTGCAATCAACGTTAGATACCGCCAGCTCCAACATACTCAACCTTTCAGGTCTTAAGTTACGTGACAAATAACTCAGTGTTGGTCTGGTTTCACACGGGACACGAACGCCAGCCTCCTGGGTGACAGTCCCAGTATTTTTTCACCAACCCATCCACCACAACCTCTTCCCGAAGCAGCTTTCACTGCTCTTTATATTTCTGGGTTCACAATTATGTTTATTACACATGAACTGATTTTGCTGGACATATGAATTACAGTGCATTACTTTTTTTGTCGGTAAAGCAGTTTGAGACCAGCCTTCTCCTCTCACCTTTGCACAAGTATATGAACCTTGTAAAACATACCTTACCCGTGAAGTATCTGCACTGTGATAGACATCTTGAAATATTTGATGATATGCACACACACAGTACAGACACACCTGACGGGCAGGTGGAAGTCCTGGGGACACGACCAAGAGAGGTGCAAAGGTAGAGTAATGTACTGTGACATTGGCCTCAGGGCGAATGGGGAAATAAGAGAAAGTCGGGGAGGGGGATGAAGAGACTGTATGACAGCGAGAGGAGCAGCATTTGGTGTGACAGTGGATGTTCGGTTACCAGCTGTGGGCGTTTAGCAGCTGCCTGCATGTTTGAGTTAACATCACAGCGACCGTACCAGCAGGAGAGCCTCGCGTCCAGACAAGCATCCCAGCACCAACTGGAAGACGGCGTTATTAGAAAGCTACACAGAGAGAAAACACCGTGGGACCCAGATGCTTCTTACAACACAGCTTAGGTTTATGACAAATAAAAAATACTTTTAAGCAGATTATATAGATGCCATTTTTTTACCATTTACAGTTGTGATCACGGTCGCATTTGTTGCGGGGAGAGGCGTCCTGCTGCTGTAATGAGATCACTTGTGTGCCATCGAGCTGCACAGCAATTTCATTCAGACAAATAAAACTTACCTGAAATTACAAATGTTAACATTCACTTCAGGCTTATGGTTAAACTGTGTCGTTACTATGAGTGTAACGAAACAACAATTTGGATCAATACATTGATTCAGCGATCCAGTATCGACGATGCAAAGTGAAAATATTGACCCATATGATCTTTAATATACACCTTTATATTTTGAAATTCTCGCTTTAAATTTTACTTTTTATTAAAAGAATCAATTCATTTTCATTTTTGGAAAAGCCCAGTAATAAAATTACATCATAATTTAGTTGATTTTTTTGAGCTGATATAAATGTCACTGATTGTGTTAAGATAAGATAAGATATTCCTTTATTAGTCTCACAGTGGAGAAATTGTGTTTAATAGACATATGATATTGCCTCATATTGATCACAGACCCCTGAATTCAATCAAATTGAAATCGTATTGTAATATTGCCCAAAGAATCAATATGATATTGCATTGTGATTAAGAGAGTTTTTTATTGCCGATGCTGATGTTTATTTTTACAGAGTCAGGGCAGCTGATGATGCAGATTTTTTGGGTGATATCCTGGTTTTCTTTTTTTCCTCCATCTGGTAAAATATAACAGCTTCATAGTAACAAAGGATACACAGCACACCGCTTGGTGTCTCTCAGTTGTTCTTCTCAAACACTCTTGCAAAGGTGAACCCACAGGCGGATTTCCACCTCTAGTCATCACTGTCTGTTAGATTTAATAGCTTCTACTGGTCAGCAACAAGGACTGCTAGGCTTTCCTCCAGTTCAACAGCAGTGTTAAAGCAGCAGTGATGTGGAGCTTAAATCAACTTGAGGTGCAGTTTGTTTCTCTGGAAATGTAGACACAGTGCATGAAGGTCAGAAGTTAGAACAAGACATCCTACACTGCTTAAAATATGTCCAGTGTAATCAGCGCTTCACCCCTTTTATTGAGAGCCCTGAGCCGGGTCTACAATCCCCCCATTCACCACTTCACACCTTCACTTCCTGTATAATAGTCACTCAATAGTGAGCAGTAAAACTGAGATTTCTGGCAATTACTAATCATTATATTTTGCATCACACACCGTGACCTTCACATTGATAAAATGCAGGGCATTGCGGATTAACAGAAAGTAGTTTACATGGACACTGTATTAAATAGGGAGCGACTTTGGACACAACCCTGGTGTTACAGAAAAAGGTCTGACATCTGAAGATTTGTTCAGCTCCGAGGTGATGATTTTAGGAAGACACACACACACACACACACACACACACACACACACACACACACACACACAAAGGTAATGATGATAATATCAGTAGTCTGATTTACAGATACTCCCTGAGGCCCTGAAAGTCTGCCTGATCAATGTCTGTTACTGTAGTGTGTGTGTGTGTGTGTGTGTGTGTGTGTGTCTGTGTGTGTGTCTGTCTGTGTTTATGTCTGTTTGTGTGTCTGTGTGTGTGTGTGTCTCTGAAGGACTGACCCTGATCAATGTGTGTTAAAGCCATAATGAGGAATCGATTGGTTGTCCTGGAGACTACTGCCGGACACACACACACGCGCGCACACGCACACACACACACACACACACACACACACACACACACTGTCCATCTGTCTGCAGTAATAGGCCTATTACTTGATAACAGTGAAGTCAGTCATCCTCCTCACTCTCTATTAACTGCTTCAGTGAAAGACTCACTGCGACTGCTTCCCCTCTACACACCTACTGTATTTGACTAGTGTATACTATATATACAGTGTGTGGATCATACTCATACACCTGAACTAATGCATACCAAATACAACACACAGGGCACCCATTGTTTTATACACAGGTCCATGCAAACAAACATTGTACTATGATTGGCTTACTGTGCATTGATACGATAGCTATGATCACTGTATGGACTCACAATTCTTAATTCAGTAGTGATATACGACTGGAGGCTGTCTTAGCTTGGATCTGGTGTTTTAGCACTTAAAAATCCCCTCTCAGGCTCTGTGTTTCAAAAACTGCATAATGTCTGCTTATGAATGTGTAGTGTTTGAAATTCTTTGTCTTTGGGGATGAATATATAGTATATACTTTAGGAGAATAATAGGAGTAAGTCAGAAACATCAGTAGCTGAACCAGAGCCTGTAATGCCTTATGGGAATTATCAGTGCAGCTGGAAACTTCTTTGAACAGTCAGAGGGTTCGGCTGAATCCAGCACCTCCATAATTGTTCACTCCAGTTTTACTTCCCCATAAAACACTTTAAAAATAAATTGTGCTGGAGGGACTTAGCTTGAATTGCATCATTCACCATTCACATGACCGGGGAAGGAAAAAGTATGTATATTCTGTATGAATTTACTCATAGTTTCAGTTCCTCTAAATATGTTTTTATGGGGCCACTTGCGATTCTTTTCTCTTCCAGCGAAATGTGCATGAGCAGATGTCAATGTTATGAAAAAAAACATATAATAAAAACATAATAATGGAAATGTCTTCCCTATTTGTTAGAAAATAAAGTATACCAGTAATAGTTTGTTCACACATTCATTTTCCAGTAAATCTCTTGAACTACAGTTAATTTCAAATTTCTTAATTGAGCTGATTCTCCATCAGTTCACTTTAGTTTAGTTTAAAGTTGCTTAAACTGTCCCAGTATTTGCCTGGCAAAACACATACAAGACATTTAAATTTGGACCAACTCACAATGTGTGACTTTCATTCTCAACACCGATTACATTTACATGCACAAAATATTCAGGTTTATGTGCTTTTTCCAAAAAAGACAATATTCCTATTAAGCCATTTACATGTTTAATGAAAATGAATATTCCACTAATATTCGGGTTTTCATGCAGCTGTGCGTACTCTCATTAACTCAACCGGTGGCGGACATGTTGGACCGTGCAAACACAGCCTCCCTCTTTCATTCCTTCAACCAGTTTACCTCTTGGGCACTGCCGAGGTGCCCCTGAGCAAGGCACCAAACCCCCAACTGCTCAGGGCGCTTGTCAGGAGCAGCCCCCTCACTCTGACATCTCTCCATTGATGCATGTATATGGGTCCTGTATGTGCATGTGTGTGTTAACAACAGAGTGTAAATTGAATTTCCCCTAGTGGGACTAATAAAGGTTGATCTTCTTCTTCTTCTTAATTCAGAATATCCAAACGGGATGTGCTGTTTACATGACCCATGTTAAATTCACATCATAATTGTGGAATATTAAGATAAGATAAGATAAGATATTCCTTTATTAGACCCACAGTGGAGAAATTCACATATTACAGCAGCAAAGTGGATAGTGCAATAAACAAGAAGCATAGATTTAAAACAGTATTAATACAAATAAAATAAAATAGTATACACATAATAGAAAAGTAAAGCTAAAAATATGCCAGCATATCAATAAATAATTGCCCAGTTACTATAGTTTGTGCAGATGATATAATTGCACATATGTGTGGTTATTGCACTAGTGCATTGCACTTGCATTAGTGTGCATTTAAACATAGTCATTGACATGTTACTACAAGGCTGGCCTGCGTTCAGCTCTTGTTAGTGTGTTTCAGTGTGTGTGTCCGCAGACGCTCTGTCTACCGCTAAGGGCACCCCTGATGTTTGAAAGAAATGTGCAGGTGTAAGAAGACAACTCCTGACCTGAAGAGAGAGAGAACGTGTGAAAGGCAATTAAGACCGAGGGAGGAGGGGTGGAAGTGCGTCTGTATCCAAACCTTTTCCTTGGTTCTCGTCAGACAGGCTTTGGAGAACTTTCTCGCTCCTGAATCACCTCCTACCCCCGAAACACACACAAGTCTCTCCTGATGTTTTATTCAGCTTCAAGCCTACTTCCTCAATCTGTGTTTACAATCATCACAAATGTCTCTCCGTCTTTCCAGCCGTAAACCTCCCGTGTTACACATTTTGGAAGCAACGTTTGTTTTGTTTTTTCTCTCCATCATTTCCTTCATGTAAGCAAGGAAAGAAACATCTCTGCTTGTTAACAAGGGAATTTCGGGAAAAGGGTGGGAGAAACAAATTCAGATTTCTCGTCATTCCCTTTGGCAAGTCTCAGAACATCAGTGATTGGCTGCGCTGGAAGATGTTGTGGGAGAGGAGAGAGATGATGGGATTAAACAGTTTGTTAGAAGCTGTACCTCCTACACAGAGACAGACTGGAGCAAACCCCAAACCCTGCTATAGATCCATCTGAGTGCATGGCTACAGGCTCTGTGTGCATCATGTGTTTATGTGTGTGTGTGTGTGTGTGTGTGTGTGTGTGTGTGTGTGTGTGTGTGTGTGTGTGTGTGTGTGTGTGTGTGTGTGTGTGTGTGTGTGTGTGTGTGTGTGTGTGTGTGTGTGTGTGTGTGTGTTTCAGGCTGTAGGGAGGGACACCTGTCTCTGTCTGTCTGAGGGGAGGAGCTGGCAGGGTGGATGCAGTGTCATGTTCTCTCTCACTACATCAACACTGTGCCAGCTGAATTTGAAATCTTTTACTCTTAGTTTGGCCACACCTGAAAGCAAAGCCTTTCTAAACAGCCTGCACGGTGGATGAACCTGAAAAATGCCAACGTCATCTATTAATGTGGACGAGGAAAACTATTACATGAGCCTAAGGCTGCCTAGACTTTAGTCATGTTTCCATTCAGTTCTCAGGCGAACTTTTGAAATGTGGCAACAAAAGTAATGCAAACTCTGGAGTGTGAAAAAATGCCCAGATATACTATGAGTAATGTCTCTCTCTATTCCATACATAGCGTGATATTATCAACAGAATCATATTAATAGTTACCAGCCCAACCACAACTTAAAACCCATCCACAGCCAGAATTATAACCTTGCCAGAAACTTGTGTAAAACCTGACATGCATAAAAGAAAATTCATCATAGGCATTCAGAGCTTCATATCTGAATCATATAGTCTAACCAAAGATTAATTGTTAGATAAATAGCCACAAATAGTGTAGTTAGACAACCAGATACAGAAAGTACCATTGGTGCCTTCAAATGGGCTCATGTTTACCATGTTCTCGACTTGAACGCACGCCTCATGTGGTATTCACAACCTTGTAAGTGGAAAGTTTCTGAAAGCTCAGAGTTTACGAGTTGTAACGTGTTTGATGGAAGTTGTTAGAAATGGCGAAGGCCAAGTTCATTTTTCAGTGTATAATAAGGTAATATATTGTTATTTCAGCCATATCCTGTTTTTCCTTGTAATTTTATGTGTCTGAGGAAAATGATGATATCCTCAACAACCTCATCTTTCTCCTCTGTCATGACTTTGCATTATGTTACCCACCTGTTACCTTGCTAAATTGTTAGCCTCTGATGTGGCTTCTAGACTTGGACAGTAAGATTAATATTGCCGTTGCTTAACAGCGGTGTTCTCACAGTGCACGACTCCCTATGTTGTAAACAGGAGCTCACCAGGCTCTGAAGGCACCAATTAATCATTGAGAAAGATTGCCAGCAGAGTTGCCAGATTGGATTGACGATTTCCAGTCCAATCAACTTAACACCCCCTCATTACAGCCCGGATCATAAGCTGCAACAAAAATGGGAATAAAGACGAGGTGTGTGCAAAATAACATAAGTTTTATTTACAGAAAGTACCAAAATAAACCAATTTACTAAACAGAAAGCGAAGATCAGTGTCAGTAATCAGTGGTGTGTGCGTGCATGAGGCATGTGTGTGAATGTGTGGAGAAAAAAAGCAAAAGAACAGCAGCGATGTCCCAAATGTCCCAAATGTCCCAAATCATAACCTTGCTAGAAACCTGTGTAAAACCATAGAACCATTACATGCACGATAGAAAACACATCAAAAGCATTCAACGCTTCATATCTGCATATAGTAATAGCCTTACCGAAGATAAAATGTTAGATAAATAGGCTGTCGCAACCCACAAAGAGTGCAGTCTGACAACTAAGTGCACAAATTACCATGTAAATGTTAAGGTCCTCCGTTATCCCCGATGACGACTGAATACAGCTATCTTGTTTTGAGCTCCAGCTCCAGTCATCTGATGTCAAAATCTTGCCAGACAAGAGATGAGATGTTTTGTTTTGAAACAAAAGTTTGAACTGAGCTATGATGGTTTTGCAAAAGCCGACTTTTCAGAATGAAACGGATCACTTTGTGATCCTGTGGTCTGGTCTTGTGGTGCCTGATTGGCAGCACCTGGAGCTCAACACAGCAGAATACACTGTTTAGCATTGGCAGAGAATGAGAGAGAGAATTACACCTGGGCGCTACCCACATAATCAGCTGTGCTGCTCATCCCACAAATGCATGATCCTGACAAGGTGGACGTCATTGTGAAGGTAAATAAACAGGCTTTCCAACCGCGTAAAACACAATGACAATTAGCACTGAGAAATAATCCACCAAACACAAATTTTAAAAGTTCATTTAAAGGTATCTATCTACCTGATTCTCCATCTTCCCTCTCAGCATTATTAAAGGTTTGTATTAAATTAAAATATTCACAAATGAAAAACATCCTCTCCCCATCTCTGTCTCACCCACACATTGGCTCTTGGCCACATGGTTACACGCCTGACAGCATATTAGAGAAAGCTTTAGAGGCGAGAGGGGATGGAGAGAGAGACAGAAGAGAGAAGGAAGAAGTCAAACACACACACAAAAAAAGACAGCGTTGAAAAGTTAAACACTGAAAAAATAATTAGGGAAAGAGTGAGCCAGAAAGAGGAAGAAAAGGAGATCTTGTCAGGATACGAGTAGCCGCTAAACAAAGTTGTCATTTCACAACAGAGGAGGAGGAAACTGTCGCCGGGATGAGGCGTTCTCTTGGGGAAATATGACAGGAACTGTGACACGTACACACACACACACACACACACACACAGATGCACACACACATGCTCACAGCGCAGCGACAGCTTGCGTCATAACCGTGGTGTTATAGTTCCACGCAAAGCAGACACAAAGCATGATGGGAGAGTGGGAGGTGTACGACCCGCATTATGTCAGGAGCTTGCTCACCTGTCGGAGAAACACAGAAAACAGACATGAACAGCTCGCGCGTACGCAGTGTGTCTGCACACACACTACACCGTGTCTGCACAAACACTACACTATGTCTGCACAAACACTACACTATGTCTGCACACACACTACACTACACTGTGTCTGCACACACACTACACTGTGTCTGCACACACACTACACTGTGTCTGCACACACACTACACTGTGTCTGCACACACACTACACTGTGTCTGCACACACACTACACTACACTGTGTCTGCACACACTACACTGTCTGCACACACACTACACTACACTATGTCTGCACACACACTACACTACACTGTCTGCACACTACACTACACTGTGTCTGCACACTACACTGTGTCTGCACACACACTACACTACACTGTGTCTGCACACACACTACACTGTGTCTGCACACACACTACACTATGTCTGCACACACACTACACTGTGTCTGCACACACACTACACTACACTGTGTCTGCACACACACACTACACTGTGTCTGCACACACACTACACTGTGTCTGCACACACACTACACTGTCTCTGCACACACACTACACTGTGTCTGTGCATAGTGGAGATTTCTTCTGCTACCCGCTACCCTCCCATACCTGCCCCACCAGCCCTCCTCACTCATCCCGACTCCTCCCGCCTCCCTCCTTCACTCTTCAGCCAACTCAGCTGTTGTGCAGCATGTACTACGGCTGGACTGTTGTCCAGGGTATAGTTTTTATTTAGTTTCACTTTACTTACAATATTTTGACTGCTTATTTTAGTTTTAGTTTACTATAATAACCGTGGCCAACACAGTTTTCCATAGAGATTACATGGCAGCTCGCCGCAGGCTGCACTTCACCACAGCTCTGGTGTGTTTTCAGTGTACGAGACAAGAGGTAATAAGAGGATTGCACACACACACAAACATGTTTGATAACTGTGTCACTCAGACAGCTGGAGTAGCACAGGACTATATTGTAGCGCAGCACAAAATCAGCGCTGTTTTCAACCAAAGAAATTCTTAGTTGACTAACACATGATTTTTGGCAACCAGTGGACTAGTTGATTTAATCGGCAGATCTGTAAAACTATTTCTCCACAGAGTCACACAAAAGCATCACTTTAAATCTCATGTTTACCCCAGATGTGCTCATAAGTTTCTTAGACATAAGTCATTCAGCCTGAAAAAAGCATATATTATGACTAATCCACTACAGAAATCTTAGCCAACTAATACTAAAATAACCGATTAATCAACTAATCGACTCAGAGGGAGCAGAGCTCCATAAAATATCCACCACATATTTAATCTTCCCAATTTGTGATTTAGACCTTCAGAGTGAGGACATCTTTGGAAAGTGAGGACATTTTGGCTGGTCCTCACCTTCGGACAGACCTTCAAAAGCTTGCTTTAGGGTTCAAACTTGGTTTTAAGGTCCAGGTTAGAATTAGGTTTAAGTTAGGGTTAGGGTAAAGGTTGGGGTCAGGCATTTAGTTGTGATGGTTAAGGTTAGGATAAAAGGCTAAGGAATGCATTATGTTAATGAGCATCCTCACAAAGATAGAAGTACATGGCTGTGTGTGTCTGTATTACAATAATCACCACTGTGGGGACAAAACTATACTCACAGCCACATTAAGGTGACAGACCTCCTCTTAATGTCCTCTTAAGTGATAACACCAGTGTGTATGTGTGTATTTTGGAATGATGCTACATAACTGTGAGTGCATGCTAACAAATAGTGAAAAGATTAACACCCCTTTTATACGCATGCATCTTTAATGTGTCTGTAAACACCATGTGTGGTTTAACATCCAATGGTACATGAGTCTTCATCTGTTGAGTCACTGGGAGGCCTTCTGTCGCTGGTTTATAGCTGTTTTTTTTTTAATGTAAAATAAAAATGTACTTAAACTGTATAGAAAAGACAAGATATCCCTTTGAGGTTGAGGCATGTTCATTTAATTACTTTAGAGAAATGTAGAAAGCTCAATATCAGAGCAATTAGAGGCGCTGTGGTCAGAACTGATCGATGTGATGGACGAAGACGTGCAAATAGAGTCCGGCCATAAGAGAAACCTTAACTGAAATTTAATTCACTCAACTTTGAGCTAAACTTTGTCTTCTCTCAAGTCAGGTTGCTCGAGGAATTTCTTTCCAGGATGCTATTTTAGAGGCAGGCAGGTGTTTCTTTGGTATCCAGACACAGAGGCAACACTCCTGCTGTGGGTCTGCAGACGGGGGCCTAACATTAGTGGTCAGGAAACATGAAAGAACTGAGAATAAAAATAGATTCGGCACCTTCCCTTTATGGATGAAAGGGTCCCAGGCAGCCTTTCTGTCTGCATTTTTAGGTAAATTTTGATGAATGTGCATCTTTCATGGCTATTTGGATGAAAACTGTCACTTTAATGTTAGTTGTTGATAGCCCCATAAACCTGTTTAGTCTTTGTGTACTGAGAAATCCTTGTTAATCATAATCCATCTATTCATTTAGTACCAACATGAGATTAGTTATGTTTCAGCACAGTCTCCCTATAATAGTCAGCAAAAAGTGTGAGATTTCTAACCAGGAAAAGGCAGAAGTGACCTAAATCCACTGCATAAAGTGGAAAATGTGAATTTCTCTGAGAACTCAGCCCCCAAGCTGAGATACAAACATTATTGAATTAGACCTGGGCAAAGATGTAAACTAGTCATTTGTTCCAGATTAATCCTTTTCTAGCATCAAAGGCTGTAGGTAGGGTGCATCTGTAGTTCAAGGAGCTCTCACACTCACTGGCTTTGACCCTAGTGTGACATAAAGCACCAAACGTGAGGCACATTTTCTTGTTTTACAAGCATCACATTGCGTTGCTTTAAAAATTTCATGAATCGTGCAATTCACTTTGAGAATAACAAGTAGAAAGTAGGAGTGCAATGGATCACAAAACTCACGGTCTGGGTCGTATCACAGTCACGGATTGAATCAGCAGAAAAAAAGGAGCAGTTCTAACTTTTAGAGATGCCCGATGATGGTTTTTGTATAGATTACCAATTGTTCATGAGCTACATCAGCCAATACAGATTGTTGTTTTTGTTGTTATAGTCATCTGTAGTGCTTATTTGCATAGAAACACACAGTAGTAATTATATATTTTAAGCTGCTTAGAGCTAGGATGTTTAAAATGATGTTTCGCTAATATCCATTTTTTATTGCTGTGAAAACATCTCCCTCAAACAACTGTATTGATTCAAATTTCTTAACAAAAACTACATTTTACGTGGAACATGAGATTGGCTGGAGAACTGGAGCAGCGGAGGCGGTATTGCATTTGCATTACTGCACGGTTGTGAGGGAAAGAGAGCTGAGCCGGAAGGCAAAGCTCTTGATCTACTGGTCAGTCATCGTTCCTACTCTCACCTATGGTCATGAGGGCTGGTCATGACCGAAAGAACCAGACTGTGGATAAAATTTGGATAAATTTCCCCACTGTGGGACTAATAAAGGAATATCTTATCTTAAGCAGCCGAAATGGGTTTTCTCAGTTTAGGGTTAGGGTTAGGGTGGCTGGTGTCTCCCTTAAAAATAGGGTCAGAAGCCCAGCCATCCGTTAGGGACTCGGAGTAGAGCCGCTACTTCTTTGCACTGAAAGGAGCCAGATGAGGTGTTTCAGGTATCTGGTAAGGATGCCCCCTGGGCGCCTCCCTAGGGAGGTGTTCCAGGCACGACCAGCTGGGAGGAGACCCCGGGGAAGACCCAGGACTAGGTGGAGAGATTATATCTCCACACTGGCCTGGGAACACCTCGGGATCTCCCAGTCAGAGCTGTTTAATGTAGTCCGGAAAAGGGATGTTTGGGGTCCCCTGCTGGTGCTGTTGCCCCGCGACCTGACCCCGGATAAGCAGTTGACGATTAGTGAATGATGAGTGAGTGAACAACATTTTACAAGATTACATTTGTCATTATATCATCATTATAATGTGAGTTTAGCTTCGCCTAGTACTCATTTTTACTGAATTGAGCCTGAACACACCATCACCATACCGTAGCGCTCCTGCCAATTTCAACTCACATTTGTTGTTCACAATGCAGCATCATCAGACACCGGCCACTAAAAGGCATTTATGCCAATCTCCTGATATTTTTTACCAAACACCGTCCGTTGATTATCGGCAGTAAAACTTGGTCACGCTATTATGGCTAAACTGGGTAATTAATCCGCGGTTCACATGCATGCCGAGCTGTGGGGGGTGGGGTGGGGATCCACATGGATCAGGAACAAACTACAATCTGTTATACAACTATTAGAAAATGAGAAACATGAGTTAACTGGGAATCAGTTTTCTTTGGAGTTTCTAAGTAGCAGCACACATGTCTCCACTGTTTCCTTTTGCAAGTTGAAAAGGAGCACTCATATTCAAACTCTCCTTTTGTTTGTATTATAGTATAGCTATAATCCATAAAATGGAGCTCTGTAGACCATGACGCCTGTAGCAGTTGGCGTATATAATAACTCCATTACAGTGCAGTTATTGAATTTTAAGATGGTTTCTCTTTCTATTTTGCCTCATGCAGGTGGTTCTTTTCTTCCTCCGCCATCTGTGAACTGCCAGTGTGTGTTCTGCTGCATTCATTTGAATTGTAATGACACCCGATGCCTCTGCTGATAGTAACTGTGCCTTCAGAAGTCCCTCTAGCCACTGATAGATGCAAACAATTTGCGCATTGCTTCCGTTTTGTAGCCAAAACCAATGTGATGCCTGCCAGAGGAAAAACTAATAAAGCAAAAAAAAAAAAAAAAAAAAACAAACTAATAACATCGGCGGCAAAGCAGCTTGAAAGGATTTAACAATTTCCTCTTCCTCAAATTAAAGTCTCGTCTCCCTTCTTCCACAAAGCACCTCATCAGTGCATGAATTAAATGTCTGTACATCAAGCATTAGTGGATATTTAGCACTGTAGGTTATTAATGCTCCTGCCATATTGCATTTCACTGAAAGCTAGTAAAATTGTGTCTTTATTTATTAAATGTAGTTAATTGTAATATATATGTACTAGAGAAGGTATTTGATAGTATTCGTATGTCGTCTACAGGTATGACTATGTAGAGATCCATGATGGGAACTCGGAGTCGGCTGACCTTCTTGGGAAGCACTGCAGCAACATCGCCCCGGCACCAATCATATCGTCAGGGCCATCACTCCACATTAAGTTCGTTTCCGACTACGCCCACCAGGGGGCGGGCTTCTCTCTGCGCTACGAAATCTTCAAAACTGGTAAGTGGATGCTGCTGTTTCTCACTTGTAGGCTACTTGTAAGCAACATTACTTTTAATGCAGACAAGGCGATAGTAGCAGGGTGGGAAGTGCAGGCATGGGACCATAAGTTACTAAATGAACACCATGCTAAACTAAACTAGACAATCAGACTTGTTTTAGCAACCAGAGGAGTCGCCCCCTGCTGGCTATAACAAAGAATGCAAGTTTAAGGCACTTAAACTGCATTGGCTTCACTTCTCAGACCCAGAAGTTGCCCTCTGACTGTATATTATGTGGGAAATTTGTCAAATCAGGAGTACATGTTAGATTTTGAATTGTGGTACAGCCAAAAAAGGGCACTTTGTGTTTTGATATTTCACTTAATATAGCCTAGAGTTAATGAGGCATTGGAACATGCAGACACAGATAAACGGTACATGTGCAGAATATTGTCATTCATTTCCTCCTTTTTATTACATGCTGCAGACAGTATAGAGAATTGACAAAAATATGGATTATAAATACAACAGAGATCTCAGGCCAAACTGCCCCAGTATGTGACATTATGTGGCTTCTAATAAAACAACACTCTACATGAAGTCCAAATTTTACGAATCCAAGTCTCACAAGAGGGAAACATGGACAAATTAAATGGCAATAGACAAATGTTTTGCTTTGACCTCTCATTATAAAGTAAATGTATGAGTGCAAGTTCAGCATTCAGTGCAAGTTCTTTGCAGTTAGCAGTATTAATGGCAGACGGGGGACAAACAAAGAAACTGTGGAAAACAAAATGCAATGTGTTCTGTGTTGTTTGTAATTGCAAAGCTCGAAGGAAAACGGAAAAACGGATCCAGAAAGTTTAAAAGCTGTCTGTTTCCACTTTGACTTAAGTGAACAGGATTTTAGAGGGATCTTGTTAGTGTCTGTATTACAAGCTACTCATGGAGGACTCAACATGCTTCATTAGGTGACCGAGCGTCGTTTATCTCCCTTGTGTCACGAGAGACACAGCAGCGGACCCTTGAGAGCCCTTTAGACTGTCCAGGCGAGGCATCGGTGTGTGTGTGTGTGTGTGTGTGTGTGTGTGTGTGTGTGTGTGTGTGTGTGTGTGTGTGTGTGTGTGTGTGTGTGTGTGTGTGTGTGTGTGTGTGTGTGTGTGTGTGTGTGTGTGTGCGCGTGCGTGCGTGTGTGTCATGGCTCCCCTTCACGCTGCCATGGGTCAGCCAAAGCGAGACCAATTGAGATCAAGGGCGAGTGAGACAGAGGGGCGCATAGTGTCGGCCCCACAGCCATCTTGTCCCGTTCCCCCTGAAAGCATTCCACACATGCCCGCTTAATTGAGTCCTGAGCCCTGTTCCCCCGAGACACACACATACACACACACACGCAGAGGGCTGAGGTTACTAACACAACACGTGTGGTTGTCGGTGTTTCTCACTTGCTGGCACCAGTCTGTTGGGATTTCTCTTGTGTGTGTGTTTTTCGCCTGACACAGTCCACCTGATGGACTTTAAAACAACAAGGGTGTCGGTGTTCACACCCTAGCACCCTAGGGAGAGAAAGACAGACACAGAGGTTTGTGAATTAATGAACTGATTTTGGATCTATGGCATTTTAAATCATACCAAACAGAAAACATGAAACACCGTTACGGTCGTTTCATGGGAAGTGTTCACATGAAGTCTCTGTTTACAGTAGCTTGTAATTCATCACACACATTCAGTCAGCAATTTCAATAGTTTATATAACTGAACTGGAGCACTTTTATAACCTGTTTATAAAACAGTAAGAGTAAAAAAGTTACGTTACATTTCAACATTTTTACGTCTTAGTTTTCAAAACTGTAATTTTATGACTGGTTTTGCAAAGGTTTTGTTAATCCAAGGCTGGTAAAATAAATAAGATAAATAAGAGCATGCAGTCCTTCAGCCATCGCCCTGGAAAAAATGCTGGCATTGTACTTTTCAGCAAGCCAGGGATTCGTTGAATGTTGATGTTTTTGCATTCGGTCAGAGCAAGTGACCAACAAACACAGGGCTTTCATCCCTGAGGCCGCTGTTTGTGTCCCGTGCATCGCGTTACAATCAGCTGTTTGTCTTGTCCCGTGTTCACAACATTCAATTTCACTGTACAAATTTATTAGTTTTAAGCCCAACCATGTAGTTTTTATCCTAAACCTAACTACAGTGATTTTGTTGAGTTGTGTTGTTATATTGTTTGAACACAAACCATTTTTTTCTAACCGTAACCAAGTAGTTTTGTTGCCTAAACCTAACCAATCATCTGACACCATTAACTACATGGCACTGTGCATTTCTGCAAGGCCAGTAAAAGGCTTTTTGACACTCAAATGTTAGTGTTTTGCTGAAATGACTGTAGTTCTTGGTTGGACGGTTTCTATGTGTAGGCAGGTTACCATCAACTACACACAGACAAGATCTGAGTTTGTAGGGACAGCTGCTTCGACTGATAAATGAAACATTAGCATAAACTGGACTTCTTCTAGTGTGTGTGTTTGTGTGTGTTTGTGTGTATTTGTGTGTATTTGAGCCTTCCCTGGCAGTAATAATGGAGCCATTTGGAACATTCAAGCTGTTGCCATGCTGTTAACAAGATCTTGTTATCCTGGAAGGTGCAGCAGAACGTCTGGTTACGTGGGTGACTAGATTTTGTCTGTGTGTGTGTGTGTGTGTTATAAATACTGTATAGCCTCACTGTGAACTGTCTTAACTTATAAGTAACATGGAGTTTCAGAACAAACGCTGTTAGTTTTCAGGGCTTTTTTTTTTCATCCAGTGAGACTTATCGGACTATTGGTGGCCTTCGAACCAAAACACCACAACGACTACTTCAACAACAGTGATGGAATGTAACTAAGTATATTTATTCAAGTACTGTACTTAAGTACAGTTATGAGGTAGTTGTACTTTACTAAAATACTTGCATTTTATGTTACATTATACTTTTACTCCAATTTGAAAGCAACTAATGTACTTTTTACTCCACTACAATTATTTGACAGCTTTAGTTATTAGTTACTTTTCATAGTCAGTTTATTAGATTGATAGATAGATAGATAGACAGATAGATAGATAGAGAGATAGAGAGATTTCCCAAATTGAGAAAAAAAAAAACAGTGTACAGGAACAGTACATAAATTGTACATGTCAACACTGAAGAAATATATCCAAAGAATCCAAATTATGAAGAATACAGGAATACACTATGAATGTACCTGGCTACTACAACTAACATACATCTAAATTAAACCTAGCATTAGCAAGTGTACAATAACTTACTATATACATTAGTAAGTGTGCAAGTTACAGTGTTTTGTTCTTCAATAAGAAAAAATAGAAAGTCAATAAAACAAACGACTGTTACTATAGGAGTCTGTTACCGGCGTCTGTGTTTTGGTGTAATGTGTGTGTGTTTGTGTGAGTGTGTGTGCATGTTGAAGGACATTGTCCTCCACTCTCTGGGTGTCCTAATTACTGGACCCCTCAAAGATTAACAGTCTAATCAGTCTGGAAACGGGCTCACATACATATATAGAAACATGGAAAATATTAATCTAAATATTAACCTAAAACACAACAGCATGTGTATTTTCTCCACTTAAACAGAACATGCAGGACACGTAAACAGCTTGTAACATAAGGACATACAATATAATGCATTGACACATGCATGCATAATAACAGAAAATTAACAGCTTGGACACACGCAAATAAAGACTTGAACACAAAACACATACCCATGCCACACTTGTTTGTGTTTACAGCTCTGTCACTATGGATACTGTAGTAAAATTCCAGCCAGTAGGAACACAGCCACCAGAGTGTGGCGACCAATCAACATTCACTGTCTAGGCAGTGCGCCCCCAGCTGTTATTGTGACCCAGAACTCTCCAGACACACATATGAATGCACTGATGCAGGCTGGACGGTTACTCACAAATGCAGGGCAGCCTGCATGTCTGCACGCAAATGTTAACTCGCTCACATACAAACACATTCACCTATTTTTGTCAGGACATTTCATTGACTTCCATTCATTCCGTGCTTATGTCCCTTAAAGGGATAGTTCACCCACAAAATGACCATTTGTTTAGCAGTTACTCACCTTGAATTTTTGAAGAAAAAGGTTTTTTTGCATGCCTCCGCAGTGTACGGAGAATCAAAAGTGTGACTGAATTGCATTAAAGAACAGCAAATCTATATCAAAACATCTGTTTACAAACTTCTGCAGAATAGTCCAAGTCTCATTTATCCAGTCGTATGCTCACTATTTCCACAAGCATGGGACTGTTTATGCCAAAGTTTTTTTTTATAGTAAGGTTTTAGCAAAAATGCATGTGTTTGGGAAGTAGAGATCATATGGGTGGATAAATGAGACTTAGATTATGCTGCATGGTGTTGTGTGAGTTTGTAAACGGACGTTTTGATACAGTTTTGCTGCTGTTAAATCTGGACCCCATTTACTTCAGTTCTTCAAGACTTTTTATACGCTTTTTGGTTCTTCGTTCCCCGTTGAAGCAGGCGAGAGAATTAAGTTTTCTTCAACATTTCAAGGTAACATGGGTTGGCTAATTGTGGTTGAAGTACTCCTTTAACCACAACCACTGCATGTCTAACCTCTAATAAATGTCTGTTCAGTCACTGTCTGTTCTGTCACTGTCTGTTTACTTTGTGGTGACCAGCTTTTGACCTAAATGAGAAGTGAGCTCCTATAGTGAAACTCTGTGAACATATTTCCGTGAGCACACACACACACACACACACACACACACACACACACACACACACACACACACACACACACACACACACACACACTCCTCAAGTGGTGTAATGTGGAAGCTATCGTGACAATCCTTCCAATAACTGCTGTTGTTTACAGTCTACCAAACACCTCCAGGCATTTCCTCTCCGCCTCTGTCCGACTACCCATCAAGCCAGTGTATTACATCGTCTAACCAATCAGATCGCTTGCTCCTCGTTCCTCTGGCTTTCATTGAGCAAAGTGGATCCAGATCTGACCCAGTGAGGAGCGAAAGGTGCTCTGTGGTAGGGCTAATGTACGTAACAGCAGAAATATGATTTCATTCAAAATGCACAGCAAACCTGAAATAGTGATGTGATCCTTTATGTGGTTTGTAGTGCAGGATGTTGTTGGCATTGCTTACATCACTCATTATAGATGACAGGTGTTTGTTTTTTTATATATTGTATTATATTGTTTGTACATATTAGAATGAAGCAGACTGTGATTCAAGATGTCAAACCCAAATATTTCCTAGACTGCATCATCAAAGTAATGCTGTGTTGGAGCCAGGAAGCTACGTCAGGGTCTGAAAAGTGAAGCCAATGCTGGTGTCTTAAACTTGCATTCTTTCTAACAGCCAGCAGGGGGCGACTCCTCTGGTTGCAAATAGAAGTCTGACTATGTCTATGAGGAAATGAGCCTACATCTCACTTGATTTATTACCTCAGTAAACATTGTAAATGTGAGTTTATGGTCTCAGTCACTAGTTTCAAGTCTTCTTCAATACAGTGTGATGTTCATTTAGTAAATTATGGTCCCATTTAGAGTCAATGGCATGACTATCTTGTGATTGACAGATCGCTATCACAGCATTGTCTGGTCTGGGAGCTGTCTGTGTTTTTGTCTGTCAACTTAAACCCTTTCACAGTGTTTTCAGTTCATGAAAGTTAATTAGAACCAATAACTATAATAATAACTAATAATTAATTTTTGGTCGCCTAAAAATGTCACATTCATCGTTCAGTTGTACTTAGCTCCCGTGTCACCTCTGGTCTGTAAATAACCAAGATGCTGAAGGCCAAACTGCTGAACTCAAGGCTTCAAAATGGCAGTCCACAAACCAATGGGTGACGGCACGGTGACGACATCTGCTTCTTATATACAGTCTATCATTGGGATAGCTAAAGGGTTGATTGTCTTTTTGACAGTTTTATTTCATGTGTCCACAGTAATTTAGGAGTTTATTGTGGAGGGAAATCCCTGCTGCGATTCAGTGACAGGAGGCTGAAATGTAACGTCAGACTTTCAGCACCACGAGCCTGGAATCTAACCATACGTACATATGGAAAAACCAAGCTGTGGTTTCGCAGGAACCGTGGAGCTGTGTGTGGGCCTGTGGTGTGTATGTGTGTGTTAAGTCACCTCTGCATGTGCACAAATGTGTGTGTGCGCATTAGAGCTCAGTGGAGGGAAGGAGGGAATAATTGTGGGTTTGATCCGACTAATAGCCCATTGACATGACAGTTTGAATGAAAGTAGATGTCTGCATGCCAGCTTACCACACACACACACACACACACACACACACACACACACACACACACACACACTGACAGACCTTGTCCTGTCTCCCCAAGATCAGTGAGCCATAAGCGCCAACGCCAAATCTACCCAGCAACACACACTTCCTCTAACCTTACCCCATAGTGAAACACGTGTTTCTTTCACACTCGTCCAATTCAACCAGATGGGAAGTGAGGAGAAAAGAATAGGAAATGAGACAGTGGGAGGGAAGGCAATGATGGAGCTGTGGAAGATGAAAAGATGCATGAGACGACGGTAAAAAAGAACAGCAGGAGAGAAGAGAGCAAGAAAGATCAGAAAAGAAAAGGAGGGTGGTGGGGGATACACAATTTAAGAAGAGGAAAGAGAAATGAATGAGGAGAGAAGTTGAGCGGAACAAAAGTTGTAGAAAACAGATTTAATACAGAGGAGACTGCAAGCAGTTTTGAATATTTTAAATATTCGAATTTCAAATACAATTGTTTTGAGGTTGTGGTTTAAAAATAGCAAAGAGGAGGGACAAGGTGGAGACGAGAGAGAACGTGGAGAAGGGACAGACTGGACGGAAGAAAGGAGGGCACGAGTGTTTTGGCGATGTTCATGAACATGAAGTAATGAGAAGGGAATAAAACTGCTGCCGGCAACAGAGCTGGTCAGGCGTCACACACACACACACACACACACACACACACACACACACTCACACACACACACTCACACACACACACACACACACGTTCGTAGTCTCGGAGGCGGGCGCTGTCCAGCGACTGACTCTGCAGGGGGGCCAGACGCAAGGGGAATCCCACAAGAGACAGTGTGTGTTTGCTTGTATGTGAGATCATGAGGGAGAAGGTCACAATAACAAGCAACTCCAACTGGGAAGTGGGACAGAAAAACAGACAAACAGGGACTCATCAAGACAAACAGACAATCTAGGTTGCACTAAAAATAGATGGTTGCTGTGGAAAATGGAGGATCACATAGATGTACGGAAGGTATTCAAACAAACCAGAATGTATTTGGTGCATTTCAGTTTCTGCAGTTGAAACCATAAATCAGCCAGATTTTGGCATGTATCTCCCCAGACAGCTGCCATGCAGGATCAGTGAAATTCCAAAATAAATTTAAGCTGATTTAACATGAAAGTCAAAGAAAAGGAATGTTAGAGAGAGGAAACACAACATCAATATTCCTGGTTCAACCCTGTCTCCTACAAAATTAAGTTCCCATACAACTAAACTGCACTCAATCATATTTCTTGGGAAATGTTCTCCCAGATTCCAGATGCAGTTTTGAACAGTTTTAAACACGTGGTAACGTTGTAAGTTGACACAAGAGAAAATATAAAATACAGCAAAACTGCTAGTAAAAAAACATCATGGTTTGGCTTAAGATTACTAGGTTTGGTATGTTAAGCTGTAGCTGTAAATTAAAATAAGTGAATGTTGACTTTTAGTGTCACACGGGAGGCAAAGAACAGCTTCCTGGGTGAAAATCTGGTCTTTGTTGGACCCGTCCACCCGATTTCCTCCCTACGCAGACCTCCGGGGACTATCATGTCAAACGCATTTGTGATAAATGTAATCCACAACATCCACAAAATTTGTTTCCTATGAAATGTAATTGATAATGCAGTTTCGTTGTATCACAGACAGTTTTTAAAACGTCTCACACAGACATATGTAGATTGTCTACATTGACTCTCACAGCCTCTTCCAGTCTGATAAGCGACTGCTTGAGTTTTACACTTGCTGGTGTAACAACCTGTTTCCATGGAGATCTCCAGAAAAACTAACCATCTTAGCTATGAATCAATTTCATTATTGACAAAAGATCAATGTGCATCTGTTCAGTCAGTCACGTGTGGTGAGACAGATGAAGACTGAAGCATGTCTGATGTAGTCAGCTTCTTACGGACTCACAAAACTGTACATGGACACGCTCATGTTTAAATGCACTTTGCATGCCAGAGTACACTCACCCTCTCTTAATGTGTCTCTTACCCACTTGCTCTTCATTTACTCATGCAAGCACGCGAGGCAGCACAATAGCAGACACTCTAACAGCCTGCAGAGAAATGGGTTACCGTAAGAGGCTTAGACAGTCTGGGCGTTTGGTCATACATGGCTGGGTGGACGGGAATAATGGCCCAGTTGGTGCGACCTCATCTACTCGATAATGTGTGTGTGAGTGTTAATAGAGAGGGTATTACAGTCATTCAGAAATGAAGAGCCCCAGATTACCCCTAGATCACGGTGCGTGTCTCTGTGCATGTATGATCATATCTAAAGCTTCTCATCACTGTCAGACCGCCCAACCGTGATGCTGTCAACGGACTCTACATCTGCCCTTCTCGCTCCCGTTTTTCTGTTTACATCTTTTTCACTTAAACATCTTTATTTTCGTCTTTGTTCTTATCTCTCTCTTTGCTCAATTTGATTTTCCCACTGCTTTTCTTCGTCTCTTTCTCTCTGTATTTGTTTCTTTCTGCCTCACTTCAACTCCCCAATCTCTGTGTTAATACTCAGAGAGTAATGTCTCGTTTGAGGTTGCCCCTACATTTTCCCAGGAGCTCGTAGCGTCTTGCTCGAGTGCACTTCAGACACATGGACAGAGGCATTATGGAGAGCCATACTTGGGCTTTCTGGCACTCAGTCCTCTATGCTGTTGCCCTCTCGCTCACACTCTGCTTTATCTCAGTCTTTACAGATGACACAATGTAAATAGGTTACTGGTTTAGTGCTTCAGATGCCTTCTGGTTAAAATCAGACGGCTACATCAGGGTCTGAAAAGTGAAGCCAATGCTGAAGTGCCTTAAACTTGCATTCTTTTTAATAGCCAGCAGGAGGCGACTCCTCTGGTTGCAAACATTGTAAACATGAGTTTCTGGTCTCAGATGCTAGTTTCTTCTTCAGTACAGCATGATGTTCATTTAAGGCAAGTCAGTTTTATTTGTATAGCCCAAAATCACAAATTAGCCTCAGGGGGCTTTACAGGATACTCTCATCAAATGAGGATTACATTAACTGCAGTAAAATACATAATGTAGAGTCAGTGAGTAATCTCACATAACCAGACTTTGTGATGAAATTGTGTGCCAGGTTTCAGTTTTAAAGCGCCTCCTTTCAGTGTCTGTTCTGAATAACATCTTTAGTTTGATCATTTCTAATCACAGTCTATAGTATCAGACTGCTATAGATAATCTACATTTTGTGTCTGTGTCTTCACTCCAGGTTCAGACTGTTCCCGTAACTTCACCAGTCCCTCGGGTCTCATCGAATCTCCGGGCTTCCCTGATAAATACCCCCACAACCTGGAGTGCTCCTTCATCATCATTGTGCCCCCCAGCATGGATGTGACCCTCACCTTCCTCACCTTTGACCTGGAGAATGACCCCCTGCCGGGCGGAGAGGGGGACTGCAAGTACGACTGGCTGGAGGTGTGGGACGGCCTCCCAGGAGGTGAGACATGGATCAACTGGATGGGCTTGTGCATCATGATGATCATCATCACTTCATGACAATGATGCTGGTGGTGATGTTAATTCAATTCAATGCAATAATTCAACCATTTCACAAGTCAATACTAAAAACAGGCAAAGTTAAAATGGTGTGTATTCTGCCCTGCCTACATCATTATTGACTGAGGTGGAGTAGCAACTATTTTAGTTGCTGTGCGTTGGATGAAAGCTAAGCTCACAGGCAGGATGCTGGCACCCACTGTGGAGAAACAACATAACGTTTCAAGGGGAAAATAAAATAGGAGTTGCTGAGAGGAGGGAGAAAAAGGGGAGGTGAGAGGAGGAGCGGTAGAGGGCTAGGATATTTCTGGTCTCGCTCCTAGAAGGACTGGAAGAGTTGAGAAGGACAAATGTAAGGCACAGAGACCTTGGATCTGGTTTCAAGAGATGGAAGAGGTAGAGAGAAAAAGAGGAGCGGTGGAAGGGCAGGGAGAGGTCCTCCACTCGCTGGGAAGACTAGAACAAAGGAAGGAGAAGTTGAGATGAATAAAGGAAGAAGAGCACTGGGAGAAAACAGACATAGGAGGATTTGAAGGGAGTTCAGCAAGTTGGAATGGAAGAGGAGGAAGATTTCTCTTGGAAAATAAACCTTTCCTGCTGTATTTTATACTTTTCTATTTTAGTTTTGATCCTTTTTTGTAGTTTTTTTGTGTGACACTTACAAATTGAACAATTTGACATTTCTAATCGCTTGATTATTAAAGAGGACCTACTATGCTCTGTTTCAGGTTCGTTACTTGTATTTTGGGTTCCTACTACAACATGTTTACACGCTTTAAAGTGCAAAAAACGCTTTATTTTTCTGCAGCATCAGCTGGACAGCTCTGATGTGATTGGTCGACCGAACTTAACTTTTCAGACTCCCCTCCAGCTCCGCTCTAAATAGCTTTGTTTGAGAGTGTGTAACAAGTATGTTACTATGTTATTAAAAAAACATATAACTCACTAAAAGAAACCAACCAACCAACAATGATATATTCTATATATAATATGAATTCAGCCTGAGAGAAGATAAGTCCGAGAGATGGTACAAAGACAACAGGGCGGTTAAAGGAGAAAAGCCACAACATCTTTACTCATTTCCTGGAGATGAAATAGAAGACAAGAGAGGTTAAGCAAAGTTGAAAGTAAAAAAAATGAAGATGACCAGAAACTCGAAGAGAGAGGGATGGAATAGAAAGAGAGGATGAAAGGCGACTGCTCTAAGAGAGACTATGAGAAGGATGCAGGATGAAAGGAAAGGAAGCAAAGTGGAATGAAGTGGGAGGAGGTTGAAAAGGAAGGAAATGTACAGGATGAGATGCAGAGGTGAAGGACTTAGATCAGCGTTTGCAGGGGAGCAGGAAGAAGAAAGAGAAACAGGGAAAGAGGATGACCGTGATTGTTTCTTATGAGGTTAAAATATGTTCATATGGTTGTTTTGTGCGTTTTTTTTTTTTGCATGTGTTCCTATGTATGCATATGAGCAACCCCATCACATGGAAAGGTGTATAAATAGCACAACATTACAAGGATATTCTGCGTCACAAGGACGTATTTTAGCCTTTTCGCGTGTCATTTTTATGCCACGCAATAAAACAACAAGGGACTTAGTTAGAATCAGACTCAGAAATACTTTATTGATCCCTTGGGGGAAATTGGGGCGTTACAATCGCTCTTATGTAAACATAAAGAAATGTAAGAGAATAGACATAAAGGATGTAACATAAATCATGTATATAATGCTACACTATATAACATAATATATGTAAAGAATTATGAGCAAGTACTAAAATAAAAAAATAAGAAATGTAGGATTTAAGAAATGTTAATTTATTAATAAATACAAATATGTGCACAATGCTGATAAATGGGATCTATTAGGTGTGTTTATATAAATGTCAGAATGGTATAAATAAGAAATTAATAAGAATATTTCTTGAAATGTACAGTTTAAAAGCATTATATGTCACTTAGGGACCCTCGTTGTGCGAGAGTTGGTTAATGGTCAGGAGAGTTACTGTAGCAGCCACGATGCTGCGTTCACTGTCTCCAGTCCACCATCAGGAGAGTTACTGTAGAAGCCACGATGCTGCATTCACTGTCTCCAGTCCACCATCAGGAGAGTTACTGTAGCAGCCACGATGCTGCGTTCACTGTCTCCAGTCCACCATCAGGAGAGTTACTGTAGCAGCCACGATGCTGCGTTCACTGTCTCCAGTCCACCATCAGGAGAGTTACTGTAGCAGCCACGATGCTGCATTCTCTGTCTCCAGTCCACCATCAGGAGAGTTACTGTAGCAGCCACGATGCTGCATTCACTGTCTCCAGTCCACCATCAGGAGAGTTACTGTAGCAGCCACGATGCTGCATTCTCTGTCTCCAGTCCACCATCAGGAGAGTTACTGTAGAAGCCACGATGCTGCATTCACTGTCTCCAGTCCACCATCAGGAGAGTTACTGTAGCAGCCACGATGCTGCATTCTCTGTCTCCAGTCCACCATCAGGAGAGTTACTGTAGCAGCCACGATGCTGCGTTCACTGTCTCCAGTCCACCATCAGGAGAGTTACTGTAGAAGCCACGATGCTGCGTTCACTGTCTCCAGTCCACCATCAGGAGAGTTACTGTAGCAGCCACGATGCTGCGTTCACTGTCTCCAGTCCACCATCAGGAGAGTTACTGTAGCAGCCACGATGCTGCGTTCACTGTCTCCAGTCCACCATCAGGAGAGTTACTGTAGCAGCCACGATGCTGCGTTCACTGTCTCCAGTCCACCATCAGGAGAGTTACTGTAGCAGCCACGATGCTGCGTTCACTGTCTCCAGTCCACCATCAGGAGAGTTACTGTAGCAGCCACGATGCTGCGTTCACTGTCTCCAGTCCACCATCAGGAGAGTTACTGTAGCAGCCACGATGCTGCATTCACTGTCTCCAGTCCACCATCAGGAGAGTTACTGTAGCAGCCACGATGCTGCGTTCACTGTCTCCAGTTCACCATCAGGAGAGTTACTGTGGGTTTGTTGGTGGCGTTATAGCTGTGAACGTAGCTGTAACAGACAGGTTATTTGTCGGTGAATAAATGCTACGAGGCTACAAGCTACAACTCCTCAGCTGGAAGTCCTGAGCCAACTTCCTGTATTTGTGCCAGCTCTCTCTTAAGGTGGACCAGCTTTTCTCCTTAGTAATGAGCTGCTGCCCTTTAACCAATAGCGTGAATCGGTTAAAATGCTTAATGTTGGTTAAACGATTAATTATTAACATCCCTGATGTCACCAGCTCTGAGCGTAGCATATGTACTCGGCTGCCTTTACATTACAGTCAGTACAGATTACATGTCGTACAAATGACAAAACAAAAGCAAGAACGCCGTTCTTATTGCACACCCGATGACTTGAGAGTTTCCTCGTCGTTCATACCCAGTTAATGTGACCAGGCTGGTATGAGTATGTTTGTGTTGGTTCTCAATCCCACTTATGGCATCCGTATCAGTGTGTGTGTGTGTTACCACATGCAGTACTGTATTTGTTTACAGGGGTCAGGCAAGGGACAAATCTGCCTTCTGTCAAGTTTATACACCGCTGAAATTAAATTGATAAACACAGAGAGAGAAAGAGAAATGAGACTCTTTTTTTGCCTGTGAGATAGAAATATTAAATATTAAATCCTCAAAAAAATATATTCAATTCGTTGAACCAAATTTTATGCAAACATGGGTCATTTATTTATAGAAATCATCTCTGTGGATCTGAGATTCTCTTCCTTTTTTGCCTTTTTCCTCACCGCCATCAAGAAAAGAGTTATTACCGTTGCTCTAGAGCCCTATTTCAAATATCCACCCTAACCCAAAAGGGAAGAGAAAAAAAATCTATAGCACTGATCGATTGGCTGCCATTTTCTTCCTCTCCCTCCTCCGCAAGCCTCCCAGTGTATGTACAGTATCTGTGTGTGAGAGAGGAGTCAGAGAGGAGCAGGATGAATCAACACACACACACACACACACACACACACACACACACACACACACCCCAGGGCTCTAAATCACACTCATCTGTTTGTGTTGACATGTACAAGTTGTGGTATTAGAGAAGAGGACAGCAGAGGAATCACTTAGATCCTCGGATTTACACACACGTATATATATATATATACTGTATATCTATATATATATCTATATATTGTGTAGTGCACATTGTAAAGCCAGTGATAGAGCTGATAGATGGAGGGAGGGGTGGTGATGACATGAGAGGGTGGAGTGATGAGCAGATGTCAGCGGAGGAAGGAGTGATGAAGATAATGGACGAAAGAAAACGGCGATGCAAGTAGTAGAGGATAGAGACAGACTCGTGTGGATTAAGGGATTGATAAAGGAATGAGAATATTAATTAATTGCCTTGACACCTGAGAGACCATTGTAAGGTCTTGTGTAACCAGCACATCACAAGTGACACAAATAAACCAGCAAACAACAAGCTTCCAACTTCATTTTATGGATGTATTATTGGAATTGGATACCGGACCCCAAGATGGCGCCTATTTATTCTGATTAGAGTTGTTCACCTGGTTCATACGGCTAAAGTGTTTTCTAGCTATCGGGTTTACTTCTGGGTTATGCGGAGTTGTGTCTCCGCCGCTCAGTCTATAGACTTTACATTGTGATGACATAGATGTTTAAATCGCTTTTGTCAGCTGAAGGACAGCTTCGCAAATATGAAACCTCCATGGATCAAAAATTCAGATTAGAAAGAGTCATAATCAATCTGTATCAGTCTCTTTTATACCGGTGGTCTGTGGGGAAAATTCTATTTGAGCCACAGGGGGATTTTTTTGCTGCAATACCGTGTAGCCACTGAAAAAAAAAAAAATGATGCAGGGCTTATTATAGGTCCATGAATTTAATAGACTGATGGTTAATCCAATACCTTTTGTCTGATCGATAGTGGGTCCTCTGATTGGTCGATACTGTGGGACCAGGGTGCCACCTGAGATCCAATCATCTACTGGGATTCTCTCTCTGTCCTTCCACACGGACATGGCTGTGGCTAAAGATGGCTTCTCGGCTCGATACAACATGACGCATAAGGAAGTCAGTGAGAGTAAGTTTAATTTAGTTCTCTTTTCATTATTAGATAAAATAAATGCTAGAATACTGGTGTAAATCTCTTCCTCTCTTATTGTCCTGTAGCGTTCCACTGTAGTAATGCGTTCGGTCTGGAATCAGGAAAGATCACAGATGACCAGATCACGGCCTCGTCAAGTTTCTACGATGACCACTGGCTGCCGAGGCAGGCCCGACTCAATTACCATGACAACGGATGGACGCCCAATGAAGACAGCAACAGGGAGTACATACAGGTACGAGTCTAGGAACCTGGAGCTGTGGTGCAAACAAATTAGGATTCTCAAACCTTCATTCAAAATAGATGGTCTTCTGGGTCCATAAAGGGTGCCATGGCCTCATCAGTGACACTTGCAATCACTCACATACACTCTGGTCACACAAATGCTTAACTGAAACTGAGCAGTACACTAAATTAAGAACAGATGTACATGTAAGAAGTAAAATCTTCATCTCTGTTAAACAAGCTCACGTCACACCTCCTGCTCAAAAGGTGAGGTAAACCCCTCCCATAAAAATTGTGGTTACATACGGGAAATTTTGCAGCAAAGACATGTTAAAGTTAGTGTGAAGAACTTTTAACTGGTTATGAAACGGTCTCAGTTTAATACTGATGCCTCAATATGACCTACATGAATAAACAAGACCATCAGCAAGAAGACTGGCTGTTTCTATTGAGTTTTTCTTAATGTCTGTCATTGGTGCCAGTGGATCAGATTCTGTGCAAAATCAGACAAAATCATGCAGGTTCATCAGAAATTTCTTCAGCTCTGGCAGCGACCAGCCCAGCCACAGCAGCGGCTCATCCTCTGGCTAGCAACAGATCTTTGCCTCGCTCCTCCGCCGGTCCCCACTTGGAGCCAACACCCGTCACCTCACTGCCGGAGGCCCAGGCCATATTGCTGGGTCTGCTTGAGGGAAGGGAGGCACGGGAGAACCAAAACCAGGACTGTGTGTGGAAGACCCTGCTAAAATCAGAGCTTTTCTACAGGGACTCTGGCACTACCAAAATCAACAAAGTTGACTCAAAGTTCCTCATAGTAGCTTTAATTAAATATAATGATCACATTCACTATTAACACCGTAAGGAAACATTTTAGTAGTGTGTAAAACTTATTTCGAGTACAGATTGGGTACACATAGTACATCTAATTTTTCTTAAAGTTTTGAGGAGGTCTTTTTTCATCAGGATGTGGCACAAATCCAAGATCCCAACCAGAATCTTATTCCAGAAAAAGTTTACTCTGTTCAAACTAAAAACAGATTGCACTCTTATTTTAATAGCATCTTTTTTCTTGCGTTGACATGTCACACATAATAACTCCACCACAGCTCTATTTGTGTCAGCGTATGTGAGTGTGTGGGAGGGAGGGAGAGAGCGAGCGAGTGAGTGGGAGGTGTAGTGATATCAAGGTTTAGCAGCTAGATGCCTGGGTAAGGCATTGTTTCCCATATTTTATCACAGTGCCAACTTCCTGCCATCCCTGTGCCAGGCGTGAGTTATGAGGCTGTCTGGGTGAGAGGGGAAAGGGAGTGTGAGGTTTACTCACCCCTCAGACAGAAATGAATTCAAACCAGCCTGCGAGGCGCTCTTCTCTGAGACGCCTCCTATAAACAACAGATAATCTTGTTGGGTGTCACCTTCCTGCGGCCTTGCAAAGACTGCCTGCAGGTTTTGCTTTACTCATTGTCGGAAAGCTTTTTTTAAATAGGCGGAATCTCAGGCTTGATTTCCCTTCATTGAAGTACCAGTTTGAGCCCTTCCTGTACGCATTCTTCTCTATTTCCTAGAAAATTAAGAGCATGTTTTGAGAGCCAGAAATTCTCATCATCGCCTAAATTGTTTCTCATAGTTTGCCAGCTGGTCAGGATGCCAGCTCCTTGACTCAGTTTTCCTCACCAAAATCAAGAAGCTCACAAGAGTTAGTGTTTCCTTTGCGCACATTTTGCATGTGGAAAACGTGAGGTGTACCACACTGCCTATTTGTTGCCCAATCAGAGAGTTCGCTGTGTCTTTTTGTTCTCTATGTTTCCAGGCAACCACCAAATGAGTGCTAACATTACCCTATTACAAACCGTGGGCTGTATGCGGCAACTAAATAGTTAATAGTACAGCTTAAATTGTTGAAAGCAGCTTACCTAAGATCTCAAGCACTAATTTGCCTCCTGCTGTTTTCTGTTCTGATCATGGTAAGTACGGCTGGTAAAGTCATATAGCTCTAGGTATCCAGCAAAAGTCACCACAGTTTGAAAAAATGCTAATGACATTGGGCACCTTTCAGCTCTGAGTTGAATTCGCTTCTTCTCGAGGCATTCATGGCGCCGCTGTACAAACGTGACGTGCACAAAGCGGATAAACGCAAGGTGCTCAGCAATGCGGTGTGCAAAACATTTCACTCTCACTGAGAACAATTGCAAAAACAGTGCCCCAGGCTTTATTAGATCAGACAACCCAACACGTGCTGCTTGATCTTGATCATGTTCACAGTTAACATGTTAACAGTAAAGGAGCCGGTGAGGTATCAGTGTACTGTTGTCTGTTACAGTGAATCTCAGATATGGAAGAGACGTGGTAGTTGTGATTGTCAGAGCTCTACTGAGGACAAACTCTGGGCCAGCAAACACAGGAAAGGACTGTGGCCAAGAGGCAGCGTGAGGCCAAGGTCCCATCAGTCTCACAATTCCTTCCTGTTTCACCTCAACTGCAGCTGACAGCTCACTCCGTCCGGCCCACTCTCAAAATTAGCTGACATTAAAGAATTTGCTCGATGTGAATCGCTTGAACGACTTTCCATATTTTATTCATGAAATTCCTTTTTTTCTGACATTCAGATTGTGCATACTGTATAATCTCCTCAGCCCATAAAAAGGACCTGGTTCTGATTTATTGTTCGTGACACATCCGCAGAGAAATATCTGGAAATGAAGCCGCTACTTCTCTCGTGTTGTCTTTCTGTCTCTCTCTGGTCACCGGTGTTGTGGTCGAGGTCGCTGCGTTCCACAGAGGCTCTCAGCTGTTCCCCTGCGTTAACACCTAGAGCTAGGCCCCTGTGTGTGTGTGTGTGTGTGTACATGGGTGTACGTTTTCTGTATATGTGTGTGCAGCCTCCTGTCTTGACAAGCAGCTGTCATACATGCCAACATGCCTCTCCCTCTTGCATCTACTGTAGCACCCCGTGGTCTCTTATAAGGGAGTGTGCATGTCCATGCATGTCTGTGTGAGTGTGTGTTCGAGTGTGTGTTTGTTGATAGGTGTGCACATGCAGCTCAGGCATGTGTGTGTTGCCATGTTGGCTAAGGCACTTTGTAGCACGCTGTTGTTCTGTTATTGTGGCTCCATCCAAAATGACTTATTATGCACTAGTTATTCAACATGTGTACTTATGTTCAATGTACTTTTGTATAAATAGTAGTACATATCTTGAACTGTAGCTGTACCATGACACCTCCTTAGATCCTGTTGGAGACATGTAACCATGGTAACCCATACTACATGTGACCAAACCAGGATTTGTGAGAATAATTGGGGCGGCTGTAACTCAGTGAGTAGAGTGGTCGTCCTTAAAACCTGCAGTAGGCAGATTATTTTTGGTATCATTGAGCAAAATTTCCATGATAACCTTTCAGCATGCTGTAATTCAAGTGTTCTGAAAGAAAATTGGATGTCTGCACCTCCTCATGGCTCTGTTTTTAGGCTTTAAAAAAAATCTAGCCCATGACGGAAGACTGGCAGTTTCAGAGAGAGACAGAGCTCCTATTGGCTGTTCATTCAACGGAGGCAGCTGTCAGTCACTTACAAGCTCTGATCAAACAGTCAGACTAGGCAGCACTGATCAAATATGAATCAGTAAGCTGTTGTAATACCTATTTCTCTCCTCAACTGTTTTCAGAAACGTCTTGTAGTTACTGTTTAGCTGTTTAGCTGAGTGAGACACTGAACCCTAAGTTACTCCCCGGAAGCTTTACAGCAGCCCACTTCATTTAAATGCTTAGGATGGGTTAAATGTCAAATTTCATGTATACACCTGCATGTTTTTGACGAGTCGAAATAGGGATGCTAATTTTGAAAAAAAAAAAAAAAAAATGTAACCGCTAACCGTCCTTCATTAACCTATTATTAACCGACAAGATTCGTGTGTCTCATGTAGCCATGCACCAGCTGCAGTGTATCAGCACAACAGACAACTGAGTCTCCAGTTCCCCGTCCAGGAGTGTTAGCAGCCACGTCGCTGCATGTAGTGTCTTGGACATGCAGCCACTTTCCCAGTAAAAGTCTGCCACCACCACCAACACCGCATCATTAAGTTAAGTACGTTGTCAGCTGTGTGTCTGCCTGGCTTAACGATACTCTGTCACCCGGCGTAACTTTAGCAAGTGTCCGACAGACTGCGTGTGTGTGTGGCGACAGTGAGTGCGGGTTTATTGGTGGCGATATAGCGTGTGAACGTAGCTGTAGCGGACAGTGTGTGTACACTTTATTTATGGGTGAATAAATGCTACCAGGCTACAACTTTTCCGCTCTGTGCTCCACTCAAGACCGGGGCCAAATTCCTGTTTCTGCAACTCCAGCTCAGACTCTCTTAAGATGGGCTTTTAAGATGGACTAGCTTTTCTCCTTAAACTGACAACTCCCCTGAGTTTTGTTAGCATTAATAGGTTAAGATACTTAATATCGGTTAATGGTTTAACGGTTAATTATTAACTTCTGTAATTCTAATAAAGTTCAAGTTCATCTCATACTCACAAGCATTATTGATGTAACAGAGCTGTCCGCCATGGTCTGTTATGAACATTGCCGCATTTCATTGTGGGCCATTTATGCCAGTGCCCTATCCAGTAATATTTCACCAGAAATTGTATGCTATTCTTGTACGATTGGTTTCATTTTAAGGTTCTGGACACACTAAATAGCATGTTAGTATGTAATTTCAGATGCGACCGTTCCATGCTGGGCTGGTCCAGTGAGGTGTGGTGCAGATTGATGATGTGAGTTCTAGAGGCTCCGTTATTCTAACAACTCTGTGATTGATGAGCCGCTACTGGGAAAGCTCACTTAGCATATCTCTCTCTCTCTCTCTCTCTCTCTCTCTCTCTCTCTCTCTCTCTCTCTCTCTCTCTCGCTCTCTCTCTCTCTCTCTTCTTCACCTCCCCCTCTTCTCTCTCTCTCTTACTCCTCACCCTTCCTCTTCTCATCTGTTCCTCTCCTCGGTTCCCCGGACCATCGATTACTTGTCTTGGTGGATCTCTGTTAGCCTCTAAGCGTGCAGGCATAGTGTGTGTGTGTGTGTGTGTGTGTGTGTGTGCGTGTGCGTGTGCGTGTGCGTGTTGGAAGTAATCTAAAACACCTGTCTCTCTGACAGATAACAAACGCAGCATTTTACCTCCCCCGGTGTTTTGTACTTTACCCCAGTGGGATGCGCCTCACACACACTCACACACACCTACACACAACAAGTTGTGATTAATCTACAGGTTTCAGCAGCTCCAATGGAGGAGAATAAATGTTATAACCTACAGTGGAACCTTTCTCATCTTCTGCTCTTTATTTGTCTGCGGCCTTTCTTTGTAAAGCACAGGCTTGAATTTCCAGCCAACGTAGCAGCGAACATAATTCATGTAATCGGAGGGTTTAAAGATGTGAAATGCTCACGTTGAACTGCTGCAGGTGAAACTACTCAGTGTACTGTATCCTCATACAACGGTTTGTATGATATCTTAAAGTTATTCATAAGTTTTTGTGTATTTTCCTACGAATGTCCAGCAACATGTGTCCACTCGTTACGTGCATAGAAGTTACATTACAAATAAATCAATGTTGACTTCCGGCTTCACACGGGACACAAACGCTGGTCTCCTGGGTGAAAGTCTGGTGTTTTTGGACACATCCATCCATCCCGACCTCCTCCCTATGCAGCGCTTCTAGCTCTTTTTGACTTTATGGCATATATTGTGTATGAATTGCAGTGCATAACATTTCGTAGGTACAAACAGTGTATGTGAACAGCCTAGACTACTGTAACCCTCAATAAAATCATGTTAGACCCCAGATAAAAGTGCAAAATATGAAAGACTTCAGTAGCCGTGCTAAAATATATTCACTATAGAATATAATCTGTTTATATCACTTACAATTTTAGAGTCTATGAAATTATCATTTTAGTTACTTTCGATAGTGATTCAGTGAGCTCCATTGTTTTGCCCGATCTCCTCATTTTGGGCACCATTGAGCAAATCAAATGAGTATCTACTTGAGGGACCTTGAAATAAAGGAGTTTGAAGCCCGCATTCAGCACACAGTGCTGTCCATGTATAATGCAACACAGCTAGCAGCATGCTAGACACGTAGCGTAGCATCCACAATCAGGATGGGGAGGTGATTATGGCTATTGTATGGGAGGAAATTAAAATGAGCCCTGGGTCATTACTATCGATCTGCCAGGAGAGAGGCACACACACACACAGAGAGAGAGAGAGAGAGAGAGAGAGAGAGAGAGAGAGAGAGAGAGAGAGAGAGGAGATGAGGAGGAGGAGGAGGAGGAAAGTGGAGCGGTGAAGGTGAGAGATGGATGCTGATAAGTTCAGGTGTATATTTGTGTGTTTGTGTCCATCTTTAATCAATTTAATGTTGTAGGAGTGTGAGCATGAGAGGGTTGTGTCAAGTGGGTTTTTGGCTAGCATCAGAATTAGATTCAAATCAGGGAAGGTTAGAGAATTTCGTTCATTTTCAGTTTTCAGTTATGTAAGCTTACAAAGTAATAAAACAATAGCTGTTCTTCACTTGAGTTTTTATATTTCTGTCAACTTTCACTTTTACTCCACTACATTTCCTAAATAAAATGTGTACTTTTACGCCGATACATTTACCAGAAGAATCTTCGTTATTATTGCAAGCAAAGGTTTGGTGAATCAGTGGTCCTATTTTAAGAAAGTGCTCTCAAAGGTGTAGTTAAGTTTTGATTTCCGCTCAAGTCCAGGCAGGCTGCATATCAGATGCGACATGCTTCTGGATTTTGGTCTTTAATTAGTGTGTCACTGAGTGACGAAGTTACACGATTGGTCGGCTGAGTGTTGGAGTTTCCTCATTGGCAGGCGTGTCGGCGGTTCCATTCACCTGCGTGAGGGATCGCCTCGCTTCCCAGCGCTGAACACCTGATGGGCTGCCACTAGGCTGAGTGGACGAACACGTTCCCTCATGGCAAAGAGCATCAGTATACTTCTATGCTTGTGGTCTGCTGGCTGCTGCTCCCAGCTTTCAAACCAGAGCCAACATGGCGGCTCATTTGGACTCTTTCTTCTCTTATATCACGAAAATAGTTCATCGAGATGTCAAAATCATTTTAGGAGAGAAATAAACCATGTAGTTGCTAAATCTGTCTTTATGTTAGCTCAACAGTGGTTAGTTTAACATCAGATGCAGGACACCAGACGCCCCTGATTTGTGTAATGTAGCCAAGACCTCAACTTTATGTAGATGAGGAGCGGCCAACGTGACCTCCAGTCTCTGGAATCGTGCTGCCACGCTACCAGAATGCATTGCTGCATTGGCTGCTTGTATACACAATGAATGTGAAGCGTGGAAAGGATTTAGGCTGTGGACGCATACCATTACTGGATTTAACATTGTGAACGCTATTTGTGTAACAGTTTAGCCACAAATTCAGACTGACCGTACACGGTCCAGACATACTCGGTTTTGACAGTCTTGTTCTTCAAGTAGGTATAAACTTATTTTTTTTAACAGCGTTTACTTGAACATTTGCTTTCAATCCTTCAGTACATTTACTATCAGAAAATTGCTTTTGATACTTAAGTACAGTAAATTTCAACCACTTTAAGACTTTTACTCAAGTGTGGCTTTCAGGTACTTCATCCCCCACTGTCAGTTCTCAACTTGTTCTCTTCAATGTTTTATTCATGTCATTTTTTATTCTTTGGTTAAACTTCCTCTCTCCTCCCCGCCAACAGGTGGACCTCCACACGTTGAAGGTGCTCACAGGCATCGCCACCCAGGGCGCCATTTCAAAGGAAACTCAAAAGGCTTACCATGTCACCACCTTCAAGCTGGAGGTCAGCACTAACGGAGAGGACTGGATGGTCTACAGGCATGGCAAGAATCATAAGGTAGGCACAAATACACATGGGAGGAACTGTAAAGTAGTCTGGGCGAGAGAGAAAGTCTGGATGCTCTTAGGTGACACACATGACTGGACATGCACACACGTGGAAAAGGCCGAGAGACATACGAGACGGAATATATGCAGCAACACTTGACCACAAGCCCAAAATCTAACCGTCTGCAATTACAGCCATTCCACCGCCGCTCAGTTGGCTTCATTTAAGGGTTTACGGCCGAGCCAGAATCAGCACACATCTCCGAGCTCCAAGTGATACCTTACGTCACCGAATGCAGCTACGCTAACAGCACAGTCTGCTTTTCACATATCCCATCTGGTTTGTGTTAGTCACCGGTCAGAGTTCTGCCTAATGTCGACCTGGTTGGACAGGTTTCTGAAGCTGCTTCTCTCTGTGGTGTTAAAGCATGATGAATCATCAGTGAGTCTGCTGCAGTCTGGAGGGGGTCGACTATAAGCAGAAATGAAGCAGGCGGTACTGAGGGTCTTTAAAATGGTTGCAATTAAAGTGGAGGAGCGTTCCAGTGGTTGCAGCTGTTTTTTCCATCACTGCTGCTATAGCGGTCACATGTGTTTGTCCTGCGGTCTAACGCCACGTCTAGCTCTGCGCTATAAACCCGCTAATACATGCACACACTCGCAGATACATGCACGCTTTACAGTGCAAATGCTTCTTTTCCTTTGAGAAGGAAACAGGAGATTCAGTCTAACCATCTGGGGTTCCTATGTGGACTGCAGATCCCATAAGGCTTATAGATGTAGCAAACTCCCAGAGAAATGATTGATGGATAAAACACAGGGAGTTGTGGAGAAAAGGCAGTCGGGGATGAAATAAATAAATAAATTCAAGGATGGTAGAAGAATCAGGACAAGGAGGTGAGTGTCAAGCAAGTTTTTTTAATTAGGTTTTTCGCTATTAAGCTCAGTTGACGGTTAAGTTGAATAGAAAAATAATAATTTTGGAAGTTTCATTGGTGCAGTATTAGCAAATGAAATTGCTGTACCAATTAATCAGTCTGTTGTGTTGTCAGTCAAACAGCGATATTCTCCTGACACCAACAATCCAACACGCAAAACAGATTAATGATGATGTTTTGAGGTTAGTTGTTGGTGTCACCACCCATAATCCCCCATAACCCTGGAAAGCTGCGTTCAGAGCTGAATGCTTATGGGAGACATAGAGGGGTGTGTGTGCATGCGTGTGCATAATGTGTGTGTTTGAGGAGGAGGAGGAGGAGGGGTTTCAAATAAATCAGCAGGAGCTTCTGGTGGAATATCCCTCCCTTGTCCTGCCATGCACACGCTCACGCACAACCTCAACCAACTGGTCACAGCCTTTTTCAGCCCCCCTGGTGAGACAGTCTGTGCTGTAATCTGATGGTTCAGCTCCGGGTCGTCAGTCGTTTCATTTGATCCACTGCTGTATATCACAATCTTATCTGTACGTTATGGATATTAAACAGAGATATGGATGTTTTGTCATCCTGAGTTCACATATTGTAATATTACTACGTTGGTCTCTTCTGTACACACAGCATCTATTGAGTGTCTGTCTGTGCAGGACGAGGGATCCCTCCTCTGCTGCCTTCCTGTTAAACAGGTTGTTCAGGGAGTTTTTCCTTACCTCTATCAGGGGATATAACAGCTGGCACACACTGGGCACTTGAGCAGCACGTGTGTCACAATACCTCATGCTTTTTAGGTCTTGACTATTTTTTCTGCATATCACATGCAGTTCATAGCAAAGACAGACAGTGAAAATGACCATTAATTGACATCATACCAGCAGCATTACTACAGTTCCAATGTCTGCATCTGTAAAATATGTTGCAGACATGAACAAAAGGTTCACATTTATTTTTAGCTTATCACTTTCTGTTTCAGAATAAAAGCTCTCTAGTGTTAACACAAGGCTTTTATTCTGAAATATCTGCAGGAGAGTGTTGTGGAAAATGCAGTGATTTACATGGCTCCATAAATTAATAGTAATGGCTTTTAATCATGTATTATAATATTTACAAATGAGCACATGCCTCTTAAATGTATTCTGTCTGAAATTAAACACATTTATCCATCCATCTGCAACCGCTTATGCCGTTACGGGGGGGACTGGAGCCGGATTTCAGCCTGTGACCCTCTTGCTGTGCGGTGACAGCACACACACGACAACCACTGCACCACCGTGCAGCCCGGCTTACATTTATAATGAAATGAAATGGCCATTATGAAAGGAAACCTCTTGGTAGAAATAAAGAGCTGGCAGCAGCAGCGACGTAGCCAGTGTGGACGCCACTTGCATAAGAGATTCAGCACTTCAACAGCCACGACGCACTGGTCAGGAGCCTAGTGTGTCCCAGCCGTAAGGACAGAGGGTGTCGCATAGAGGCAAATTTGTCAGTTGTGATACTAGACCATATAAAATTAAAACTGACTTACAATTTGGTAGTTGTGTTGTGGTGCTTCCTCTGTCCTGACAGAGAGAGATGAAAGAGGAAGCAGACTAAAAGTAGAGCAGAGAGCCGAGACAAGACAAAGACACTGATGGTCATTTATCTAATGATGAAACAATGGCGTCAGCATCTTGGCGCCTAATGTCCTCCCTCAGCTGATATACCTCAGGTGGCCAATCAGCAACAGCCTCGCCATCCCAACTGTGCCCAGTCTTTTGGGTGTAAGCAAGAGTCTTGACTTTTATGTTAGAAAGTCACATAAATAACTCAACGGTCAGTGGCCAAGAAGATCTTTTGGCCGAGTGTTTTATGGTTTGGGTGTGTGAAATGCTGTGTCGGCATTCACAGCATAATCCAGGGAAATAGTTTTCATAATTTAGAGCAGATCCTGGATCATTTCATGCAGGGATCAGCAGTAAGCATGAACTTTAATGTACATGAACCCCACAGAGTGACGTATTTAGTCATTTATTTCAAGATAAAGAAGCTTTTCTACCAGTGCAAGGCTTGTTGAACCTGCTGACCTCTTCATTCATCCATCCATCTCTCGCCTGACATTTTCATTCACTCACCCTTTCACTAGTTGTCTCGAAAACCACCTGTCATCCATCAAATCCTCCCTTCTCGTCGACACATCTTCACTCACCTTCTCCTTCCAGTCTTGCGCTCTTTTCCATCCCTCCTCTTTCCTCTCTCTCGACACTCCATCATGCGTTCTCCCTCCTCCCTCCCATATGTTTCTGAGAAAGTCATCATGAAATACAAGTTTATGCTGCTCGAGCAAATGACTTTCTTCTTGGCTACAACGATGGTTTGGTATGTGTGTGTTAATCTGGAAGAATTATTGAATTAGTGTTTTATGAGCAAGAGGCATCAAAGGAGGACAGAAATAAATGGGAGCCATGTGGATTTTAAGAAAGGAAGAGTATGAGCATATAGCATAATGCTTGAACACACACTCAAGAGCAAGAACACAAATACATGCATGCTTGTGTGTTAACATAAAGCAGCCACTGTGACCACAGACACACACACACTGGTTTTAAACATCTGGGAGCCAGCCCATGTCACACAGCGTCATGATGATTTGTGTGATCTGTAATGTATTTGATAATGTCATTAAAGGAACCAGATGGGACATGTGGAATATATGTTAACTTGCAGGAACTTTTTCAGAGAGAAGAAGTAATATTCCTGCAGCGTTTGTTCCTACAGGCCTACAAATGACAGGACAAGACATGCACCGGAGAAAGAGGGAATGAAGCAGACAGAAAGTAAAAGATATGAGGGGGAATACTGGGCGAACACGATTATATTCACGCTGGTCTCTGCACTGAAATTTGTGTATATCCCATAAAATCAAGTTGCATGTAATCCACGTAATTATGAACCTCGTAATATGAAAAGCAACAACAAACACCGAACTTTCGGTCAGGAGACTGGTGTTCACATGTTGCTGAACATTTGTAGGAAAACACGAAAAATTAAAGTTATTTTTCGTAAGAAATCTTACGAACCGTAAATATATTAGAACCAGGGCTGTCAGAGTTAACGTGATTACAACGCCTCAAGACAAATTTGTTTTAACAACACTAATTTCTTTAAATGCATTAATGCAGCTTGTGATTTTGAAGTTGTAGTGGGCTCAGTTTTATAGCTACAGTGAAGATACTATTATCATCCAGAACTAGGAAATCAAGGAGGTTAAATAATGCTCAAATGTACCCAAAATTTTAGCAAGGAAAAAGAGAATAGCCATTTTGAGGGGTCCCTTGACCTCTGACCTCAAGATATGTGAATGAAAATGGGTTCCCATGAGTCCCCTTTACAGACATGCCCACTTTATGATAATCACATGCAGTTTGGATCAAGTCATAGTCAAGTCAGCACACTGACACACTGACAGCTGATGTTGCCTGTTGGGCTGCAGCTGTGATTTGAACATATTGTTTTATACTAAATGCAGTACCTGTGAGGGTTTCTGGACAATATTTGTCATTGTTTTGTGTTGTTAATTGATTTCCAATCATAAATATATACACATATTTGCATAAAGCAGCATACTTGCCCACTCCCTTGTTGATAAGAGTATTAAATAGTTGACAAATCTCCCTTTAAGGTAGATTTTGAACAGATAAAAATTGTGATTAATTTGCAATTAATCCGGATTAACTATATTAATCAACTGACAACCCTAATTACAAATCATCATTGTAGAAGCAGCATGCTGCGCCGTTTTTCTAGCATTGGTCACATTTCATGTTTTCTTGTTTCTGTGTTTTTACCCAGAACTATTTCTTTATTTCTCTGTTCCGGTTTTTACATTTCTGCAGCCATTTTCCATATCCCCTCTTGATGATCAGGTCATGTCAGGTCATTTGACTCCTCATGTGAACTGTTCATGAGAAACAGGAAGAAAAGATAATGACACTATCAGTATAACTTTGACTTCTCCGTGAGTCAGTGCACAAACTTGGCCGTGGGCCTTGTAATGGGAGGTTGTCCACATGACAGGAGAAAAGCAGTGATTTTCTGCACCCTGAGGTCTCAGGTTGAGAGGTGATGTAGTCTTAGTTTGACTCTTCGTCTGGAGGAGTCAGAGGCCTGCTGCTGTAGAGGTACGTTTAAGCTTGACTTGGTACAAATGTCATTACGCAGCCCTCCTGAATCGCTGCAGGCAGAGCTGTCTGCGGCCATTACACCACTGGACCTCGGCCAAGAAAAAAGCCCTCCTATTCCCACCTTAATCTGTGGGAGGGAGGATGGATGGAGAGAGATGGATCAAGGTGGGAGACGTGGGTGGAATCACAGGGAGAGGGAATCGTGATGAGAAGAAGAAAATAAGGAAGAAAACATAAGTAAAATGTCTACCGAACGTTGAACTGATAGAGAAAGTGAGCTGTGCAGAGGGAGGAAGAGAGGTGGAAACCAAAGGGAGAAAAGTGAGGTTCACAGGGGAAGAAGTGAGTGAAGGAAAGAGGCAGAGGGGAGAAGCAAGTGTTCACAGGGGAACGACAGAGTGAAAGATGAAGGGATGGACGGACGGACGGAGGAGAGGAGGAATAATGAGAAAAGCAGACGAGGGTGTTGACCACAAATCCCTCTGGATAGACCAGAGGTCTCAGCAACACAGCCTGTGAGGATGTCAGGAGAGGGAAATTAAATAAAACGACGACGAGTGGAGGAGGGGGAGGTGAGGTGAGGGGAAGGCAGGAGGAAAGGGGGAGGTCAGAGGAGAGAGGGAGGAAAGAGTTTGTGACAAATGAAGAAAGAAAAGCTGAGAGAGAGAAAGAGGAAAGGGTGCCATGTGTCACTTGGTTTGAGAGATTTGTGAACTGTACCGTCACACACACACACACACATACACACACACACACACGCCAGAATTCAGCTGTCAAACACAGGTTACCTCCCTGAAGTCTGTGTGTGTTTGTCCTTGTGTGATGAAATGAGAGGAGATGGGAGGTGTTTTACTATTTTATAACTCTATCCCACACACACACACACACACACACACACACACACACACACACACACACACACACACACACACACACACGTAGCACGGACATTTGAATAATTCAGTGTGTCTGCGCTGGTCCTGACTGACTGACTAACTGGGGCCCCGTGGGCTCTCGACCCACACACACACCTGTTCTTTTCTTTCCCATGAGGTGAACATATTCCTCGTCATGCTCATTTTCTGTGCTGTAGTTACGCGTCAGACCTGGTTCGATGCTGTGTGACTACAAACCAGAAGCGGCTACGCTATGGTGTCCTCCTGCCCTGCACATTGATTGTTATTCAGCAGAGGAGGTGCGTGTAAATGAAGGAGAAAAGCAGCATTCGCTGCATGTCTATCACCTCTGACCTTCGCTGAGGGATGAAAGTAACATCTGAATCGGGAAGATTTCTCTCGCTTTGAGTCGTTCTTATAGTGCTGGTTTGAAACAGCGTCTCTGCTTGTTTGTTCCGGCCTGTGTGAGAGAGCGAGAGAGAAAGAGGTGTAAAGTTAAGCATCTGTTCACCCCAGTGTTCCTGGTGTCAGCTTGCCTCGTCTCTTAACATAGGTGGAAACACTGGACGATTAACCAACCTGCCCAACACACACACACATAATAACCTGAGCTGGGTTGAGGTGTGGGTGTCGTCCATTAGCTGATTGTGGCAGAAGCCTTTTAGAAAGAGGCTGTTAACCACAAATTAAGGATGCTACATACAGTATCCCCTTACAAAATGTGATCTCTGCAGCCTTTGCGTAGCAGCTTGTCAGCTTCACCATGCACACTATCTGTGACCGCTCCATCCTCAGCGCAGCGTTTGCCTAATTAATCTGCCTCATAGTGTGGGGTTTAAATGCCACATAGCCACTTTTTTATACCACGGAGCAAAGTAGTCGGGGTATATAGTACTCTGTGTGTCTCTCCGTCCCTCCGACCTCTGTCGAGTAGAACTCGTAAACTACTTGACGTAGCACACTTGGTCCAATAGTTGTCAGTGTGGTCTAGTTTTGCCTTTTAGGAGTTAGAAGTCCAGGGTGCCCAAAAATTTTGAAATTTTGGCTTAAAACTATGATTTTTTTTAGCTTCAGTTTCTTTTCTGGGGCAAAATATTGTGGCTTTGCAATGTGGTCTAGGTCTCAAAAAAGATTGATTGATTGAAGAACAATTATTTTCAACTTCTATTCCATTTCCAGAGCAAAACTATTTAACTCAGGAGCTTCAAATGTGATATGGTGGTTGACAGTGTTGCGGGGGCAGGGGGAGTGGACCGTGTGAGCCATGCTCACATCTGACTTGTTCTTTTCGCATTGACGCCAATAATCCTCCACCATCATCTTGTCTGTCTTCTCTCTCTCATCCCAAATCGGACTCCTGCTACTCTGTGCTGTAGAGCAGGCACTTTCAGATTGTAGCGTCCGACTACAGTGGCAAGCCCAATATCTTAATGCTGAAGGTTTGCTCTTGGTTAACATTGTGAAATGGTCGCGGTTAGGTTTAGACAACAAAAGCACTTGGTTAAGGTTATAGGACATCGTGCTTTGGCTTAAAATTGCAAGCATCATTTATCATGCAAGCTACGGACATACCATCATGTGACTCAGTGATGTAGAGTCGTGTAAAAATCAGCAGAAATCTCATTTGGTGTCACATGAGACATGAACGCTGGTCCCGTAAGTAAAACACCTGTTTGTTCGTAGCTTCCACTCGACTTCTCATTCTCTTACTATGTCTATTATTCTGTATCTAATATTGACGCTGATGGGTTTGCATTGGAGTTAGCTGAAAATGTGTCTCATACAGATGCTGAAGAGTGTCTTGTGTGTTGACGCTGAAGACCAGGCTGCCTTACACCCACACAGATTAAGATGGTAAACCTAAGTTTAGGTTGGCTTACCTGTCTCTACTGACTGTTTATCACACATTTATAATTGGTAAGGTACACTCATTTCACTTGGTGTAAGTGATCAGCCTAAAATATGCACCATATGTACAAATACATGTTTATAGTTTGACAGTGGGGTCAGCTTAGTATCGATTCTGAATATTTAAGACTATTTGTTGGTGAGCTCTGATGGCAGTCGTTGCTGGTGTTTTCTTATCATGTTTTCAGCCTGCTACTGATGGGATTTCAGTAGTTTGTAGTTGCAGTAGAAGCTGAAATTCAGTAGCTGCTCTGTTTGTTGACCCTCAACAAAGCTGATAATAGAAAAATAAATGTACACCAGACGTGTCCATGAACAGCATGTATCACACACACACACACACACACACACACACACACACACACCATCACCAATTTAAACAACTAGTAAAGGACAGTTGCAAGGTTAAACATTCACACAGAAATCAAAGATTTATGTGCACATACAGTACATAAAAGCACATACAGGCATGTGTGACTGTGCACACATTTGCTGAGGAAAAGTTTCAGTGTGCACCGAGGGAAATCAGAAAGCACCCACCAGCCCCCAAGTCCTCGGAGTGAGACTTAATAATTACACTTTAACACACCGACACTCCAACACACACACACACATGTAATTACAGTCCGCTGCCACAATCCCATTAAGTCTTTTGGGCCCTTTAGGCATTTTTCCATCATTTAACTGGTCACAGTTTCTGGTATTAAGGCCATTGTAAGGGCAGGAGTTCACCGCATGTGACTTTGTGTCGTACACCCAGTGGGTCATGGGTTAAATTCCCAGCTGGCCCAGTAGCTCGCTCCTGTTCCAAGTCAGAAACCCCTTTCATCCATATTTTGTCACCCCTGACGGCTCTTACTGTTTAATGGATTGGAAACAGGAAGAAATAGTGAATTAACACACACACACACACAAAGGAACACACACTCCAAAAACAAAGTGAACATCTATAAATGAGTACCCAAGCAAGTAATTGCAAGGCCTTTGGCTCCGTTGAATGAGGTTTACTGCTCTCTGTAATAAACACACTATGCTGTGTTTTCAGCACTGATGTAACATAATAGAAAGAGTGTTAGAGACACTGAGGGAAAACAGCCTTTGAGGTTCTTTAATGAAACAACAGGATAGACTTTTTTTCCTTAAATTTACAGCAGTATATCATCATTGCAGGGAGGGAGAGCAAGACGTCTACAAGAAAGACAGAAAGGAGGACAGAAAGTGGAACGATAGGGAGAGGAGCAGCAACCCAGCTGTGTTTTCCTGTAGTGAGCCCAATAGAGACGACACAGAGACATGACACTCTGTCAGATAGACAGAGATGTAAAGTCGTGGTGTCAAGAGACAAAAAGACTGCTTCTGGCCATGTGCGCTTGCATTCAGCTTCCTTTTTATCTGTATTTGTGTGTGTTTTCAGAGGAAATTACTTTGTGTGTGTGTGTGTGTGTGTGTGTGTGTGTGTGTGTGTGTGGTGAGGAATGAGGGCGCATTGTAAGACAGTATGTGTTCTGTGGTGTGTGTAGGACACTATCATGTCTGTGTGGAGGGGCGACAGCGAGTGTTTTTCTTTGCTGTCTGAGCGTGATGGAGTAAATATGATGTTTTCCTATGTGTGTGGGTGTGTGTATGTGTGTGTGTTTGTGTGCGTGCACGCATACATGCATGCATACATGCACGCATACATGCACGCATGTGTGTGCATAGTTGAGTCAAGGGGACGTGAGAAGAGGATGCTCTCCCACATACTTACACCTTTTTTTGAGTGAGGACTTCTTTTAGGTTGAGGTTAGGTTTAGGTTGAGGTTAGGGTTAGGATTAGGCAAGTAACAGTTACAATTAGGGCTAGGGTAAGTCTCCAAGAAATGAATGTAAGTCTGTAATGTCCTCAAAAGTCATGGAAACACGACTGTGTGTGTGTTTGTGAGAAAGCCTTCAGACTTATTGTTTCCTTTGTGAACAGAAGCAGTATATTCAGTGTTCACGGCTTAAAGATGCTCAATACAAAACTAATAAAAAAAATGGCAAAAACTTGCAACAACTCTCATAAGACTCTGGGCCTGACAACCTATCCTAACCTAAACTATTCAAGCTCAATGCCTAGCCTTAACAATACTGTGAGAGTTTCCCAACTCCTGGGTTACCTTCTTGATGCGACTCTAATGTTGCTAACTGCTAACAGTGCAAACAGCAGCGACAGTCATCATTCTTTTCATTCTCAAAATGTTGAACTGTTTCTTTAAAGGGTTATACTATCCTACTTAGCCGTAGTGGCTAAAATGAGTGAAATGGTACTAAATGACAAGTATGGCCGAGGCTGATGGGAGTGTCATGAGTCTGGCAGGTATTTAGTCATAAACCTATAATAACATAAACATAAAAGTATTGGACAATGCAAATTTTGACCAGATGATGGCAAAGTTATGATTATTCATTCAGAGATAGACTTCTGTACCAACTTTGATAACAATCCACCCAAGTAATAGTTATAGTTGAGACATTTCAACCTCAAAAACCTCAAGTGAACCTCATGGGGGCGCTAGGGATGGATTGGGATCACCAGAATCATCAGGAGATATCACGTGGGAACCATAAATGTCGACAAAATGTCAAGACCACATCCATCATATAGTTGTGTTGCTCACTCTGCCCTCTGCCCTTCCTGTATGGGGTGACAAGGGAAAATCCCTACAGCCATTAATGTGTCATTCAATCCTATCTGTTCCTCTCTTTCTGTGTAGGTTTTCCACGCCAACGCTGACGCCACGGAGGTGGTTCTCAACCGGATCCCACAGCCGGTCCTGGCCCGCTTCGTACGCATCCGACCTCAGACGTGGAAGAATGGCATCGCGCTGCGGTTCGAGCTGTACGGCTGTCAGATTACGGGTAAGTAAAGATAAAGCGCGTCGTTCCATAGAGTTTCTCAGACTTTTTCCTCCTCGTGGGACTCGCTCTTGTGAAAACACGATAGCGGTCAAACTTTATGCCAGTGATATACCGGCTTTTACACCGGGTCAGAAGGTGGGTCACAGCAAAAATAACTCCCTCAGAAAACATTTCCTGGAAAAGAACAACAACTCGTTTATATAAACAATTCAGCAATTTGTCCAATCCATCAATCCATCCAGTGCTTCTATTCATACCTTCCTCTCATCTGTTTCTCTTTCTCATGCACACAACACACCCACTCTCATGTGCACTCACACTCTTGCCCTCTCTCTTTCATATACATATCCTCCCTCTCTGTCTCCCCCCACACACACACACACACACACACACACACACACACACACACAAAGTGTCCTAATAGAATAATACTAGAGTGTGATGTGTGGGTGATAACATCAGAGAGTAACAGGCTCTCAGCTTTCATCTGCAGCCCTGGCAAACAAACACGATTTCAACCAGCATAATCAGCTCAATACTATAAATAGATAAAACTTAATTAGACTGTGTGTGTGTGTGTGTGTGTGTGTGTGTGTGTGTGTGTGTGTGTGTGTGTGTTATAGAAGTAAAAGAGAGGGAGTTTCAATCCATTTGAGTGTGTGTCGGCTCCACTGTATCATTATTGGGTTAGAGCCTCTCTCTGCTGCCACCGTAGTGGCCATTGAGAGGGACAGATATGCTCTTATCTCAGAGGGCTATTTCAGCACCCACACAAATCACAATCACACCACAACAATATGGAGAGAGAGAGAGAGAGAGAGAGAGAGAGAGAGAGACACAGAGAGAGAGGGCAGAAGAGGCAGGAGTGTGGTGTACATCAGGTATCTTTGCCTGTGTTTTTGTCTACCAACAGCCTATTTTTTACCCTATTTTAACACCTGAAATTGCATTATATATCACCCTGGTTTTCTTACGACACTCTCAGCAGTGAGAACCCATTCAACACAGCTTTCGGCCATTCCTGTTTCCCTGTGTATTGCCCATCTCTGCTGCCTCGTAATGTCTGCAATCTATCACTGGGCTGAGGAAAGCACTGACTATATGCAAAATGTTGACAGAGGTAAGCACGTTGTTGTGCCACACTTTCAGTAAGATAAGCCTATAACCCGCAGAGAAACTTTACACCGAAACTAGGGCTGTCAAAAGGTTTGTTGTTTTAAAGCTGGAGTGAAGATACTGGCATCATATGAAAGTAGAAAACCTAAGGAATCCATTGGGCAAATATTTCGTTTTGTCATTTTTATTTTATTACTGTAAAATGCAGTAGCATTTTGGATCATTCAACAAATCATCCAACTACCCTTTAACCCTCTGAGAGCCATTTTACTGTCTTTCAGAGGCAGTGGCAGGTTCAGTTTTAGTGATAAAGTGAAGTTACAGATATCACATAAAACTAGAAAATCTCAAGAATCCACGGGTACCAACCATGTCATACCAGCTTGTCACAAAGGAGGCAAAATAACACCACAAAATTATGCTAAATTTTTACTAAGAAAGACCGGCATGGCCATTTTCAAAGGGGTCCCTTGACCTCTGACCTCAAGATATGGGTACCCACCAGTCTCCCCTTTACAGACATGCCCACTTTATGATAATCACATGTCGTTTGGGGAAAGTCAACTGACAGCTGTTGTTGCCTGTTGGGCTTGACTTGGCCATGTTATGATTTGAGCTTATTTTTTATACTAAATGCAGTACCTGTGAGGGTTTCTATTATTTTGTGTTGTTAATTGATTTCCAATAATAAATATATGCATATATTTTCATAAAGCAGCTCATTTGCCCAATCCCATGTTGATAAGAGTATTCCATACTTGACAAATCTCCCTTTTAACGTACATTTTGAACAGATAAAAAATGTGTGATTAATTGTTATTAGATGTTTTAATCGACAGCCCTACTTTATACCCAAACATAACTGCTAATAGCTATGCAGTATCTCCTCTTTTTCTTTCCCTGTACATATTGACAAGCACACACCCGAACACGCTGCCGGGGGGGTGATAATGCCCTACGCAGGGCTATAAAGGCAAACATAAAGCAGTCAGTCAGTGACATGTCATTAACTTAAATCACGCTTTTATGTCTCTCTGTACTTTTTCTATCCCTCCACCTTCAATGTTTTTTCTCTCCTCTCATTCTACTTCCTCCTCTTTCCTTCTATTGCCTTTCGCTGACAGCTTCCATTCCCACTTTTCTCTTTCTGCCTCTCATTTTCTCCTCCCTGTCTCTTCCCTTAAATCCATCCCTCCTTCCTTAATCTCATTTTATTTTAGCCCTGCAGCACCTATCAATCATTTATTTTTAGCACCTTTATCATTTTTCTCACCAGGCTTATGTAGCATGCACGCTTGTAAAGCTATATGTGTGTGTGCACGGGTATCGGCAGGGCTGAGCTTCAGTGTTGTACCTTACAGCGTTTGTAAGACCCTGTTATCAGGTAAAGCATGGTGTGTGTGTCCATGTGTGGGCTAAACATCAGAGCAAAGACCTGCTCTATACTTCTCTGTACATGTATTGCTTTGTGTGTCTATGTATATACAGTATATGTGTGTGAGCGAGCGCTTTGAGAGCTCTCATGGTGCTGTGTGATATCTATCTATTTCTGCTCCTGTGATCTCCAGAGATGATACTCTCATCAACTCCCACTGCGTTCCTGTGTTAAAAAACCCTGCTGGAGTGCAGCTGCTTAAAAAGATAGATAGCAAAAATAAGAAAAATACAGTAGCAGAGTTTTCTTCTGGCTAATCAGTTTTGATGTCTTTTTATAGAGCTTGAGGGAGCTCATGGCTTAGCTGTTGTTTATTGTTGATTCATTATTTACCATAGTGAGGCGCAGACGTCACGGCATTAAACATTCATCTCCACAAAGACCCAAAGAATGTCACCATCAATCACCGTCACCCTTCACTGTCAATCTGCTCTCTCTCTCTCTCTTTCTTTCTCTCTCACCCTCTCTATTCACTTGCTCTCTCTGCCTTCCATCTTTCCATTTGACCTTTTGTCTATCTCTTTATCTCCTCCTTGTCTTTTAACGCCTCTCCCTCACCTTTTATCGTGCTTCCTCCCTTCATTCCTCTTCTTCTTCTCTTCCCTCACTCCCTCTCTTAGAGTACATCCACTCAAATACGTTGTCGTTTTAAAAATGAAAATCTCCGTCCAGGCGAGCGTTCTAGGGCCGTCTCAGAGTTAATCTCCATCCATACTATCGCGCCTGAAAATGCATGTGACATGACCGTTCACTAAGGGTGGAAGAAAATATCGATACACATTAGTATTGCGAATCTATGCGTTGTGATACCGTATCGATTCTCCAAAACACTATCGATTTTGAATTAACCTCTTAAAAATCTGATGGGCCGCTGTTGGGGCCGACTGCTATTCAGTCTTTCAGGTGGTTGTCTCCTAACTTCTACTTGTAATTTGTTTTACATAACTGTGTTTTATTTTACATTTTAATTAGGGTTGTCAAAGTTAACACAGTAATAACATTTTAACCCAAATTTGTTTTAACGCCACTAATTTCTTTAACGCATTAACGTTACTTGTGATTTTTAGGTTGTAGCGGGCTCAGTTTAGAGCTAAACCTCAAGAATCCATTAATACCAAACATGTCATACTAGCTTGTCTGGTAGGAGGCTAAATAACGCTTCAAAATTATGCTAAATTTTGACTAGGAAAAACCGGCATTGGCATTTTAAGATAAGATAAGATATTCCTTTATTAGTCCCACAGTGGAGGGATTTTCAAAGGGATCCCTTGACGTCTGACCTCAAGAGATGTGAACCCACGAGTCTCCCCTTTACAGACATGCCCACTTCATCATAATCACATGGATTGACAGTTTTCCTAAAATAAAAAATTGCAATACATGACCTTATCACATACATCGCAGTATCACAATATACCGATTCGTTACCCCTGTATCATGAGACTTGATTCTTGCCCTACCATTCACGTACACTGGTCCTGGGTCCATGTGCTGGTGTAAAACAGGAAGCAATTGATGTAAAGCACTCGTATAATAGCTTGCCTCCTGCGCATGTAGGCAGTAGTAGCAGTATAAAATGCAGAATTTAACTGCGCAACAGCTGCGAGCATAGACAAGAAGGCCAGTAACTCCTTATCCCATCTCCGATGTCATTTATTTTCCTCAAGAAAAGTTTCACGTGATGGGGCGTGACGACTCGGGAAGGACAAAATGTGAACATGGATGTCTCCGTCATCGTTTTCAAAGGTCTCCATTTCTGTCCGTCCAGACAGAGTAAAATGGGGTCAACACAGTTTCCAAACATCGCTGTTTTAGGGGTTCTAAACGGCATAAATGTAGCAAAAGTTATGCGTTTTAAAACAAAACCCCTTTAGTGTGGATCTAGCCTTACTTTATCCCCGTCAAATAGAAATGGTCACTTTGTTGTGCTCTCTTTGTTGTTTTTTGTCATTATTCATGGCAATAACATATTCTGATGTGCTTGTTAGACTAAAACACATTTATCAGTATAATAAACAGCATCCCTTTGATCTGCAGCATGCTCTCATTTAGTTCCTCCATTTGGGAGTTTTCTAGCTCAATTCCCCATGAAGAATCCCCTTTGGATGCTCGGTTAAACTTCTGCATCAACTTGCAGCAGCAGGAAGGGAAAAAATAATGAAACAGGTTGATGGAGAGTGGCGGAGCGCAGTGTTAACAATTCACCCCAACATGGGATCAAATGGTGACCTTGAAGTCACATTCATTCACGAAGAGTTTTTTAAGATGTTTAGCAAGCTTGTGCAGCTATAGAGCAGAAAATCCAATAGACTTTAGAGGAAAATAATAATGTGCCCGTTAACTTCCATCACTCCAGACTGTTTCTAAAGCAGTTTTTCGATTCCAACCTTCCTAACAACCTCCAATTTCATTTCACAGACTTGAGATATAAAATCCATCACAGTAAACATCCAGTTTTTTGTCAATTTTATTTTATTACTGTTTGGCAATGTAGTTGCATGCAACTACATTTTAAAAAAAGTTCATTCAGCAAAGCTCGAACATCAACCCTTTTAATGCAAGAAACAGTATCAGCTGACTGAAATTATGGTATGCAGGACTAATCTTTGAAAGAGGGAGCAGAGGAAAGTTTTCCAAACTCTGCTTTGAACTGCGTCACTATGCAGTGATTACATTCTTTGCTTTAGAGAGAGTTTATCAGTAACACCAAGTATTCTTCATCCTCTCCCTCTCTGTTCAGATGCTCCCTGTTCAGAGCTGCAGGGAATGCTGTCTGGGCTGCTGCCGGACTCCCAGATCTCTGCGTCATCCATGAGAGACATCCACGGCTCCATGGGGGCTGCCAGGCTGGTGGCCAGTCGGTCCGGCTGGTTTCCCAACCCGACACAACCCATAGCTGGAGAAGAGTGGCTGCAGGTACCTTGTCCTTATGAGTGACTTTGTATTTTACAGCACAGAATATGTTCCAAAAGGGGGTTATAGCTGGATATGAGGGGTTATAGGTGGGGTTCAGTTAATGCTTCAGGAAGTAAACACTAGTTGGTTAGCTTTACATTTCAGTTAGTAACTTGCTGGGTCTTTTCCACTACGGGAACAAAAATATAATGTAAGATGTAACAATTGTCACTGGTTCTGCTTTTATTTCCATCAGAGGTGGGACCGAGTCATTGTTTCAAGTCTTTGCATTCAAGTCTTAAGTCAAGTCCCTTAACTTTGAGTTTCGAGTCCTAAACAAGTCATAATATGTACAGTACTTCACCTGGCAACAAGTTCCACTCAGGATCATAACAGTATGAGTTCATGATGCTGTCGGATTGGTTCAAACAAATGTGACTCAGAGGGTAGAGCAGGTCGTCCACCAATCGAAAGGTCAGTTATTCCGGTCACATGCCGTTGTGTCCTTGAGCAAGACACTTAACCCCAAAGTGCACCTGAAGGCATAGCCATCAGTGTGTGAATGAGTATTTAGATTAGATCTTGATGGGCATAGTTGGCACCTTAGCAGCCTCTTCCAGCAGTGTAATGTTTGTTCAGTTCAGTTTTGTTCCCCGCGAGTAAATCCTCTTCCCAAACAAATCAAAGAAGGATCACCTCTGGTAACGGGTAGTTGATCATCTTCGTGCACACACTTTTTAATCTTTTGGCTTTGGGAAAGGTATCAAGTATTGTCAAGTCAAAAGGCTCAAGTCCAAGTGAGGTCACAAGTCACTGGTGTTAAAGTCCAAGTCAAGTCTTTTTTTTTATTTTGTCAACTCTAAAGTCATCAAATTTGTGAGTCAAGTCCAACTCCAGTTCAAGTCATGTGACTGGAGTCTCTGATTTCCATTATTCTCCACATTCTTCAGTGGAAACTTTCTGAAACTAAACAAACATACTAACAAAGACTAATGGAACAAACCCAAAACAATAACTGTTATTGTGGAAATGACTGGTGAACAAACAAAATCACTTTGGACAGACCACAACACCGAAGCCCATTTGTGGTGAAAAAGGAGCCGTTGTACCAGAGTACCAGAGGATACTGCAACACTTCTGAAAACAAAGAATTAAACATATGACAAAAATCAAGAATCACAATGCATCCAGCCAACTGCATAACAACAAAGTGATTGGCACAGTGGACACCATTTTGAGCCACGACTAGCGCATATTTCTGAACTGATGCAGTGCCTGAAAGGAGCCCGAACTCACTGCTACTGAGCACCGGCACTTCTGATTTTTGTCCACATGAGTACTCTTACCTCTTATCGCGTACCTGGTGAATGGTGAGTGGTAAACACCTGCATAGCTGTGTCTTTGTGTAAAGACATAGCGAGCTTAATGCTGAGAAAACAGCGCTGCGAATGCCTTTGGTTTTCCTTCTTATCGTTTAATTGTAATAATAATTAGTAAGTTGGTTTTATTGTAGTATATATGCAATGTTATATTTGTGTACAATTTGACTTGTATCAATAGCTACATAAGTATTAACTAAATATACATTTATGTACAAATGGAAGATCTGTCAAATGAAGGCCTAATATGTAATGAAATGCATTAAAACTACACACATGTCAATACATGTCATGCAACTGCTAAATGTGGATACATGCAGTTTTTTAATGCACTGAACTGACTCACTTCATGACGTACAATAGAAATGCAAAAAACTCACATTATTCTTAAGCCTGGCAACTAGTTTAAAGTTCTGTAATGGAAAACCAGCTTTAAAGGACAGCGTAGGCTGCAGGGGCAGTCGGAGTTGTCGCCATAGACAGGGGATCTGGAGAGTGACGGGCTGCTGCGGTGCACTGAGCTAACAGTAATGATTGTGTTTGTGTTGCAGGCGGACCTCGGCGTGCCCAAGATGGTGAGGGGCATTATTACCCAGGGTGCAAGGGGGCTGGAGGGCAGCACCAGCGCCGAGAACAGAGCGTTTGTCAGGAAGTACAAACTGGCGCACAGCTTGACCGGCAAAGACTGGACTTACATCACCGATAGCAAGACCGGGTTTGCTAAGGTAACGGAGGGGGAACGGTGTCTGTCTGACACATACATATGTACTCTCCTCTCTCTGATTGTCTCTGTCAGCTCTCCCTCATTTGTAGTTCATTTATAGCTGTCTTTCAACTCAATCCCTCTTTGCTCTCCTTCTCTTTCTCTCTGCCTTGTCATTTTCGGGAAAAAAAAACCCATTTAATACAGCTTCAGCTCTGATAATAATTCAATTTAATCACCTCACTCCTCATTCTCCCTGCTTCTGTCTTTTGCCTCTCTCTCTCTGCTTTCCTCTGTGTCTCATCCTCCTGTTCACTCATCCTCTGTTTGACTCTCATGGGTGTTAATTAAAAATGTCTTTCCTGCATCAACATCGCTGGCAGTCTAACACACTGTGAGACAGCCGGGCACTTTAAACTCTGTTCTCCTTTCTGAGACTCTGCCTTAAAACGCTTTAATAGTACTACTTAGTGCCAGGCTTTTCTCCTGATGCTAAAATCCTGTTCCCTCTCATCTGCCTGTCTTTTAAAATTAGCATCCTGGGAAATTCATCATATGTTTTTCTTTTAAATTCTAGAAAGGGGGAAGACGGAAATATACAATTCAATTAATGAAAGCAATATTACAACTTTCACAGCCCACATTTTGAAAGGATCGGTGCAGTTTTCAGCTTGTAATAAATCTTGTGTTTTTGCCAGAGGCTGCTGCAAGCCGCCTCAAAAAATTACTAGAAAATCAAAGGAAACACAGTCTGTTGTTATTTTTATGACACATGTCATACTGTGCTTGGAAACAATGCTGATTAGGAGTGTTATATGACTTTGGAGAGACAGGCCCACGATTTTGCTGTTGTTTTTCAGTGAGATGTGATTGGTGACAAATTTAACCACCTCTGCAGCGTCAGGATACTCATCCTCAATGCTGTCTTCACCACTGAACCATGCCCACTCTGACAGATGCCACGTTTATCAAACAAACATGAAGTAAAGCTTATCACTCATCATGTTGTATCTTAGGCACGTCTCAGACAGCTTTGGCTTTAAGACAAACTCTAGGACAAGCAGTGATACTTGTAACACATTTTCCTTTAAATCACAGCAGGATCTCACTGAGCTGAGCTACAGTCAAAAAAAAGCAGCTGTCATCAGTGGAGCATTGAGTGAATTGAACTTAGGGATGTCAGAGTTGACAGAAAAACATCTTTTATACTGGAGGGGAAATGTTTTATCCGTACTCTTATGAAAACAGAAAAGATGTCTCTAATCTCTAAACACTAACATCACTATCAACGCGCCTCTGACTCCCTCCTCTTAGATTTTCGAGGGGAACGGCCACTACGACACTCCAGAGGTGCGGCGGTTCGAGGAGATAGTGGCCCAGTACATCAGAGTCTTTCCAGAGAGGTGGTCCCCTGCTGGGATCGGCATGAGGATGGAGGTCCTCGGCTGCGACCTGCCGGGTAAGAAAATGAAAGATAACAGAAGGCTGCACACACTTCCAGACAGAAACGCACACATACAACACAAACACACACTGTCATGTACACAGATGAACTTGCAGGAATAGGTATGTTTGTGCACACATGTGTATAGATAAATACGTAAACAGTCCTTTGTTTATGACCCACACAGCCTTGAAAACTGTGATCAACAGCAATGTTTTTCCCAAATTATACATTTATCATCATAATAATTATGATACTTCTGCACTAGGGCTGTCAATCAATTAAAATATTTAACCATGATTAGTCCCATGATGGTCCATAGTTAATCATGATTAATCACACATTTTTATCTGTTTGAAATGTACATTAAAGGGAGATTTGTCAAGTATTTCATCCTCTCATCAACATGGGTGTGGGCAAATATGCTGCTTTATGCAAATGTATGATTGACAATGACAAATATTGTCCATAAACCATAAAAACATCCTCAGATTGTAACCTGGCAACCTCAAGCCCAACATGCACCAACAGCTGTCAGTGTGCTGACTTGACTATGACTTGGCCCAAAAAGTGGGCATGTCTGTGCTCATGTCATATTCATTCACATATCTTGAGGTCAGAGGTCAAGGGACCCCTTTGAAAATGGCCATGACAGTTTTTCCTCACCAAAATTTAGATTAAATTTGGAGCGTCATTTAGTTTCCATTATGACCTGATTGGTACGATGCATTCCTTAAGTTTTCTAGTTTCATATGACGTCACTCGAGCTTTAAAACTGAGTGCGCTACAACCTCCTAAAGTTCATTAATGCATTAAAGAAATTGGTGCCGTTAAAACCAATTAACTTTCCCAGCCCTGCTAAATACATAAACACACTAATTCACAGTGTCATCATCATAATTAGTATGATAGTTCTGCATATATGTATCTGACATGATCCATGAACATAATCACAAACAAAACATTAGTGACTTAAACGTGCTGCGTAAATAACATCATTAATCTTTTAGACATCTGTAATTAGTGTGTGTGGTTGGATGTGTGTTTATGAGGATGTGTGTGTGGGTGTGTGCTTTCTTTTGTGTTGTAATCCTGCATTGTGTGTCTTTGTGTATCTCTATATGTAGAGTATGGTATATGTATATACTGTATGTGTAGTCAAGTCAATTTTATTTGTAAAAGCCCAAAATCACAAATCTCAGTTTTGCCTCGGAGGGGCTATACAATCAGGGTACGACACCCTCTGTCCTTTACAGTACAACCCTCACTGTACTACTGTATACTTGCTTAGATACGTGCATGGTGGTTGAAGTTAATCATGTTGCTCTGTAGGAGGTATTGCAGCATGTCTGGACAGGGATTAACATGTCTAGGTCATGGGACTTATAGTGGCCAGCTGTGCAGTTACATTATATTGTGTTCTCAGCCTATTATGTTAATAACGCATAGTGTGTAGTGAAGGATTAGGTGCACTGCATGGTCTACTGAATTTTGGTTTTCACGATCAATACATGAACCACTCAAGTGTTTGTGTAAAACGTTTATATGGAGTGATGATTTAGTGTAAAGAGAGAGGAATGCAGACCGTTAGTCTATATGTTTCTTTTTTGAGCTGAGGAAGTATTATTTATTACAAAAGGTTACTGTTGTATGGAGCTTGTTAGCTGCATGCAAATTATTCTCAGCTGCACAATAACTTCAATAATAAAGCAGGCCATTGTACAAATCTCCCCACATTTATTACTTAACTTGAGTGATAATGATGTGCTATATAAAGTTGGCGGCAATATATTTTTCTTAATGTCTTGTGGTGTGAAGAAGTCAGAGCCCAGATACCGTCTGAATAATGACAGATCTAAAAACAGCAGATGTGCTCTGTTCAAATGTTTTCTTAACCAGACCTCTATCCATTCAAATGCTACTGATATGGCCAACCTCCTCTCCTCTCATTTCCTTTCCCTCCCCCATCTCATCTCCTTTCTTCCTCTCATTTACCTTCGTCCTTTCCTCTCACATCCTTTCTCTTCCTCCTCTCCTTTCCTTCCACTCCTTTACCTTGCTTCTTTCCTTTCTTCTCCTTTCCTCCTCTCCTCTCCTACGCTCCCCCTCTCCCTTACCTTCCGCCTCTTCTCTCGTCTCCGTTCCCTTCCTCCTCTTTTGTTCTCTTTCCTCTCCTTTACCTTGCTCCTCTACTCTCCTCTTCTCTCCTTTCTTTTCCTCCTCTTGTCTCCCTTCCTCCTCTCCTTTGCCTTCCTCCTCTTTTTTCTCTTTCCTCTCCTTTACCTTGCTCCTCTACTCTCCTCTTCTCTCCTTTCTCTTCCTCCTCTTGTCTCAATTCCTCCTCTTGTCTCTTCTCTTCCTTCCTCTCCTTTCTTTTCCTCCTCTTGTCTCCGTTCCTCCTCTCCTTTACCTTCCTCCTCTCCTCTCCTCTCTCGTTTCCCTTCTTTTTTTTCTCCTTTCTCTTCCTCCTCTCATCTCACTTCCTCCTCTCTCTTCTCCTTCATGTGCCATCAGATCTTACTGCTTTAGTCAGTTTGTGACATGTGAGAGGTGAAGACAAGAACAGGAAATGACACGTACCTGTTCCCAGTGGACGTGAAGTGGGCTGTTGGCTGTTGACTACTGACTTGACGAAGGGAACAATATATCCTAGATGTGTCAGGACTGACCAAGAGGTTGGTGATGATGTGGAGAGAAGGAACATCCTCTACTTTTACCACAGCTTCTAACAGGTTACCACGACTACATTAGAAATAAAAGTCAGGCAGAACACAGATATAGCATCAATAAAAAAGTGATTTAAATCAGCAGTTTGCCTCAGGGAAGGCTTTTACTTTCTAGTAGCGAGTACTGTGATTACCAGATCATAACATGGATATGGTAGGACATGGTAGGATTGTCTATTATAATAAATCTAATAGAAAGATAAAGTGCTCAGTGGAAACACTGAAAATCTAAGTGAAACTTATAACATATATTATATGCAATTGTAGCCCGTTTATTTTACTCTATTTTACAGTTTGTCCAATTAAACTTTGCGGTTTGAAACATAGCTTCAGTTTCACTTCTCATCCAGTTAACAGCATCCTAAAGAGAGGATGTGTTGGGAGGAAGTAACGGTGGATGGGTGGGTTACAAAAGCACCAGATTTCCACTCAGGAGACCAGGGTACATGTCCCGTGTGAAATCTGAAGTCATCGTTGATGTATGTGTCATGTAACGTACGTACTTCAGTAACGCCACATCTGGAGTTCTTTTAAGCCAAACCACGATCAAACCTAACAAAGTAGTTTTGTTGCCTAAATATAAGGAAGTTATTTCCTGTGAAGACGCTTTATTTTGAAAAGACTGTGCTCGTGGATTTGTTGGAAAACTAATGAAAAAGGAGGAATAACTTTTTCGTAAGATATACGAACCGTTGTATGAGGATACTCCAGTAAAATATTTTTGTGCTGATATAAAAACCCTCCGGCACAACGAAGAGTGAAACCTTGACATAAAAAATCAGGGCTTTGTGCAGAACTGGCTTGTACGAGTTATATATCATGAATGGCAGCAAATGATTTCTTCCTAATGGAGATAAATGTGTCCTAAATGTCCAATCATGCTGACTGCGACCTCTGTGATTGCACCGGCCGTGTTTCATCCTGCCCATACACGTTGCTTGTTATTGCGCCTAATGACATCATGCACATCATATCTGCAGCCATCATCTCCAGCGATCCCAGTGCGGATCAACCTCTCGGCTATTGCAGGTTCAGCGACTGTCTGCTGGTCTGTCTGTCTCTGTCTGCACGCCAGATGTTTGCCTTCTGGATGTAATCCGTGCTGTTCAGTCCCACTTTACACCATAACAACGGCTCCTGCTGCCATCCCTAAACGCCACACACAATCGCACACAAAGATAATTCTGCATCTTAGTGGCTTAGAGCAAGTTGATTTAGTGAAATTTCGCTTTGTCTGGTTTTTAATTGTCTCCACGCTTAGTGACGTTATGATGATAACACTGATCAATGCATGATCTCACCAGTCGTGCGGCCGCAATCATTTTCATCAAAACAATAAAAGAGAAAAACACATCTGACTGTAGATAAAATAGGCTTTGTTTTTCTTCCCGCGTGTGTGTGCTGTGTGAGTGTGTGTGTGCTTGCAAGTTGTAACAGGAGATAAAATATTCAACAGAGTGCATCAGCTTCAGTCCACTGAACACAGCTGTTTACACATTTACACACAAGCACACAGAAAACAGACACACACTCAACTCTAGAAGCCCTCTCCTAGATAGGAAGTAAGATATAAAGCCATACAGGAAAAGGCCTAAGAGCACATTTCCATCTCCGTTCTATGAGGAGAAATCCAGCGACGTCCGTCCTTTATCTAACACTTTCCTTTTCTCTAAACAGGCAGGATTCAAAATGATTCAAGCATACATTTTTCTTTTCACCAAACCCGATATCCATTGGGGCTTTTCCATTAACACTTTTGGCCGCGGCGAGTCAAAGCACGCCGCGCTGATTTGCGTTTCCGTTTCGTTTTAGCGTGCCGAGCTGTGACGACCCCTTTCTCCCCCTCAAACCTGCATGTGTTGTGAGCAGGACTCTGTGCAGGAGACCAGAGAGATGTTTTGAAAAATCTAGTTTCTCTCCTGCATCCCTGTTCTGTTTATTCCTATCAGAGCCTGAGAGCATGAAGCCAAAGTACCCGGATCATCCGGCGATCTTACACATCCATTGGGCCCACAGAGCAGGTGCAATAGCGCTTCCTTTAACTCTGCCTCCCAGCCCCCAGTCCAGTATCAGTCTGGGTCTCATTCGCATGAGCAGAGGCTCGGCTATAAGTGCATTTTACAACATTTAGGACCTAATGATTTAAATAAGGGCTATTCGAGTTTTCTTACTGGGAAGTTTATTTACTTAAAAAAAATATCCGATGAGTAACAGAGGTCTCTTTCCCAATGGAAGTCTATGGGAAAAAGTATTTTTGGGCCCAGTAGCATCATGTGATGGAAACCGAAGTTGTGGTACTTCCAATTGTCCACTACCAAAATTTGCGGGGGCTTGGTGTTAAGTTACTGCTGACAAAAACCCAACATTTCCTGATTTTGCTGCCTCATAATAAAAACTTTTAAATAGCAAAATATCGTGGGAATATTATTGTGAACAATTTATCGGAAATTAAATGTTTATCTCTGAATTAACAATGCTTTGTTAGCAGCTATTCTTAATAAACTCTATAAATAGGGAGAAAGAGTGCAGCTGGCAGCAGAAATAACAAGGGGCTTTTATTGTGAAGGACTTAGGAAATGAAATGTGTTTATTCACCGTTTTACAGCTGCTCCTTTGGTCATGGTTACACAGACCCTCAAGTGATCAGCCGTATTGAATGCAAATCCACACATGCTGGGCTGTGCCGAGTCAAACCGAGTCAAGCCAAGCCAGCACACACATATGGAAAAACCCACTGAGTTTATCCCACCTTACAGTAAAAGGGACACCCTTCCTCCCTTTTAAAAAACAGAACTGTAGCTCCCTTTAGCGTCAAGCCACCACCCTGCCCGTCTCAGCGCTGCACAGGAAGTAAAGCAGTGAATTAATGAATAAATAAAATATCAGTGTAAGGCTATCACATGTTCACTGGCACACTTACAAACACACACAGACCAGTCTGCAGTGGATGCAGCAACCAGAGTGGCCTTTCCATTATTCAGTAGTTTGTTTCAGCTCTCTGTTCCCTGATATAAACAACACACCTGGACCTGTTTAAAATGTTTGACATCATATAATTTACACCCATAGTTAGCGTTCCAAATCAATGATCTACTGTCACGCATCATTTACTGGAAATAAGAACAGAAGCATCCTCTCATTTACAATTTCCAACAGTATATTGTGTGCTGTATATGCGTTTAGGCCACATGCTGTTTTGCTTAACAGACTAGCATTCATTGTTCAAAAGTAGAGATAAAGCCAATCTGATACAGTGCCAATCACAAACCTCATATCCTCTAAACGTCAGCTTTAACAAACTCCAAAAGAAATTGCTTTTCCATCACCACCCCTGTCTTGTTTTCATATTTAAAATGAAGCGCATTGACCTGGCTTCAGGGCAGTAAAACAATTTCCTCACATGGGAGAAACAATCTCAGTCAGCACCCAATTACAATGAAGAAATCTGAAATTACGGATTCAGGGTTCTTAGGGGGCGCACAATGATGTAGTTTAGCATGTCATTATTGCTGCAAACCCCCGGTGAAAAAAATGGAAACAAAAGCCAGAATATTATTGCAGGACTCATTCTGATCATTCACGCTAGCTATGGAGGCAACATGTAATTTGGGTCTTGTAACCCCCGACTATTGGATGTGAGCTGAGAGCTGCTAAGCTGCCAGTTTTGTTCATGTTTTAAATGACTGAGCGATCAGAACATCTGCTGTGCTCTCATCTCTTTCACTCCACACCTAGTTGTTGGCAGGCAAGTAGACACATATGTAACACACACACACACACACACACACACACACACACACACACACACACACACACACACACACACACACACACACACCACCTGTTTGGCATAAAGACAAAGGTTTGTTGGTAGTTGTGTAAATACAAGCTTAGGTTTTCATCTCCATTGAAAACTGTAGTGTCATGGGTGGGGTACAAGGGGGAAATAACAGACACTGACATACACAGACAGTGAGAGGAAGTGGCTTTGAGTCCGGTGTCTCAGAGGGGCTTCATTCATCTAACACCGTTGTTGCTATTTGGATCCTCACTTGTCACAAAATGCTACCAGACCGATTCATACCTCCAGCAACACCACAGTGATCAGCCCAATAGGGGTGGTGGTGGTAGACTCCGAGACTGAATATAAAACATAGACACAGCCACCGTGACATCACACATTGGTTAGTGGACTAACCGACTAACTAGTGGCCGTTTTGAAGCTTTAGGTTCTGCGTTTTGGCCGTTGTTGTCTTGGTATCTGGCTGTCGACATCTTATTTTTTTGCCGCCAGAAGTGACACGAGAGGATGGGGCTGAGCACAACCAAATGCTTTTTCGCCGATCAGAAATGTTACCATTAACTTTCATGACCTCCTGTCCTGAAAAGTTCAGTTTTTGTCTTCCAAGTTTAACCCTTTCACAGTGTGATTTCAGTTTGTGCCATATGATATTATACAAGAAGCTACTCCTCTTTTTTTTTTTTTTTAGCTTTTTGACCTCACTTTCGTCTTCACAGGAAACAACTTTGTTAAGTTTAGGCAAGAAAAGCACCTACTTAGGTTTAGGAAAGATCATAGTTAAGTTACACTCCACCAGAAGTAGTTCTGTGGCACCGGAAGCTGCGTAACGTGAGTGCAGAAGCCACGTGACAAATATATCAACATTGATTTCTGGTTTCACACAGGACATGAAGCAGTCTCCTGGGTGAAAGTCACCACCCATCCACACTGACCACCTCATTACGCAGTGTTCTCCACTCTTGATACTTCGCAATTATGTGGACGTACATACAAATTAATTTTGTGGGACATATAAATATGAATTACAGTACATTTACTTTTCGTAGGTGTAGCTACGAACTGAGTATGAGAACAGCCTGCCGGATGGCTTGTTTCAGTTTGAAGTCAGGCCAGTTATACTAAAGACGTAGTTGTACCCAGTGACTGGCAGTGTGTTGGTTTGAATCTCTAGATGACCTTTAGAAATACCTCAACAACACAGACAGCAGCCAGTCCTAGAAAAGAGATAGTTGTGTGTGACAAATCTCAGTGCAAATGTAGATTTTTATGAATGTTGTTGGAAAATGTCTAATACCCATGTAGGGAGCTTAAACAAAGGTTAAATTAGTAGTGAGTTTCTAACTTACGTTGTAATATGCAGAGCGATTCACAGCCAAGAACCTTCCCAGTGTCTGCCTTTCACATGGTGGTGATGTTGGATCTGGAAAGCGCGCACGCACACACACACACACACACACACACACACACACACACACACACACACACACACACACACACACACACACACACACACACACACACACACACACACACACACACACACACACACACACACATCGTTAACTACAGTACTACAGTTGTTTAGAGCTCTGACTCTAGAACATTCTGGAGGTGATCTGCTGTTCCAGGTTTCCAGCCAATCGTTCAGGTTTAGCCAAGTGTGTGTGTGTGTGTGTGTGTGTGTGTGTGTGTGTGTGTGTGTGTGCGTGTGCTGTCCCTGTCCAACATTGCTGATCGCTTTCACATGTGAGCCGTGGCTCCAGTCCAGATAATGTTCATGTGATCAGTGGGATGTGTCCTCACTTACACCCACTCCTCCTGCTCCTCCTCTTTCTCCTGTCTTGTTTCAGAGATGACAGTGTGATTCTAAAATCACTACATTTACCAATAATGACTCAGATTGCAAAACATTTTTTAAAAGTATTGAATACATTCACCTTTTTGCTCAGAATTATGCTGTACTATAAATGGGGGGCATTTTAGTCATGAGATTATACATCCAAGCAAATAGTGTTATGCTGGTAAAACTGTTCAAAGTGAAGGCAATGGGCATACATATTGTTACAGTATGTGTATAGTACATATAAATGTGCTCAGACCTTGTCACACCACAGAAAAAAACTGATTAACCTCCCAGCCAACTGTGAATGTTTAAAAATATCTGTACCTAAAATTAGGTTAAAATAAGCAGTATTCTCGGCTCTGAAATGCTGAGGGCATGTCCGCTGAAGGCACTGAAACTTGTTGGTCGATTATTTGTCTGGCAATGTATTTTACATCACTGGAAAGCCTGTTTATTTACCTTCACAGTGGTGTCCAACTTGTAAGGATCATGCATTTGTGAGATGAGCAGCACAGCTGATTATGTGGGTAGCGCCCAAGTGACAAGTGCCAAAATTCTCTGCCAATGCTAAACAGCGTATTCTGCTGTTGGTACTGACTCTTGTTTTGAGCTCCAGGTGCTGCCAATCAGGCACCACAAGGCAAGACCACAGGGATCCGTTTCATTCTGTAAAGTCAGCTTTTTCAAAACCAACATGGCTCAGTTCAAAATTTTGTTTCAAAACAAAACTCCTCATCTCTTCTCTGACATGATTTTGACATTCTGCCTGATCGGCAGCACGTGGAGCTCAAAACAAGAGTCAGTACCAACAGCAGAATACACTGTTAAGCATTGGCAGAGAGTTTTGGCAAATTTCGCTTGGGCGCTACCCACATAATCAGCTGTGCTGCTCATCTTACAAATGCATGATCCTTACAAGTTGGACACCATTGTGAAGGTAAATAAATAGGCTTTCCAATGATGTAAAGTACCATGACAATTAGCACTGTAACAAGAGAGAAATAATCAACTAAACACAAATGTTTATATACTGTTACGGTATATGTGTTAGCCATCCCACTGCTGTATGCTACATTTGCAGAATGTTAATATGCATGCTCTGTGGGAAGAGCATAAATTAAAGAAATAAGATAAGCCTGCAGCTGATTCCATTATTTCAGTTCATAAAGTTATAGACCTGACACATATAAACACATTGGCTGAAATGGAAAAAAATGTTGGAGAGGGAGGTAAAGTGTGCAAATGTTTGTGGGTTCTGCACCCCGTCTCCACCCTTTGACTCCCTCCCCATGACAAGATTTTAATCACGTCTTCTGCCAAGGCTCCTGTAACAACCCCACCACACTAACACACACACACACACACACACAGACACACACACACACACACACACACACTCACACTCCATCTCTCCTGCACCTTCACCTTCCCTTCTCCCCTGACCTCATTACCCATCATGGATTTGTTTCCCTCTCTGCTTCTTGCTCTCGCTCTTCCCACACTGTTTCTATAGACCCATCTTTCTTTTATTTTATCCCTCACCTGTCACAGCCTCTCAAGTTGAAGTCAAAACAAACCTGTTGCCAGCGCTGTCTTTGCTTTATGGTCTTTGAAAGCTAAAAATTCTCCCACAAACAGTTTCACCACCCCAGAGTCAAGCCAAACCACAGATCAAGTATTGTACAAACACGTGGATGCACAAATGGAAACTTTTTAAAATCGTAGTTCCTGTTTGGAATTTTACCAGGACGCCAACAGTATGTTCTCATGTGGTTGTTGAGGCAAAACACTGAGTAACGAAGAAATCACATGCCCGCCACTACACAACCACGCTCAGTGCTCGCCAGCGCTGCTCCTGACGTGGTCATATGTTCCAGCAAACACAATAAGACATACTGTTTCTACTGCAGATAGTAACACCTCAGTGCAGGCAGGATTCTCTGGTGATTGGCTTGTGAAAGTGCTGTGACGACATTTTAAGCAGGAATCATTTCAACAGCAAGCCAGGCACTATAAGGTGTAGCGGCGTAGTTTTGCAAGCTGCCATTTTTTAAAAATCTACATAGCATGAATTAAAAATTGCAGGCGCTACTGTCGATTCTATCTGACCAATTAGTGGTCTGCAGTGTTTTAACTCCAACATCTAGTGTCGGTTCAGCTCCCTTTGAACCTCAGCTGAGGAGATACCAAGAATGGAGTGGTTCTAATGGAAATGCAAACGTAACCGTTCTAATGTGTAACAAACTGGACTGCTTGGTGGAAACGTGCCAAAAGATGTCTTGTGTGCCTGAATGTCAAGCATTTTAAACCATATGCAATCTGTTGAGGAGGACCGTACAGTTTATCACTTCCCTCTCTTCCTTCTTGAGACATCACACATGGAAACACTCAGGATTGGGCACCGGTTCATTGTGGGTGCATGTGTGTTTATGTGTGTTTGAGTGTCTGTGTGCAAAAATGCTTGTGTTTTTCCAAGAGAAATATTTAGGTTTGGCTCGCCACCTCTTTGCAGTGTTTCCCAGATATGTCTGCCTCCTTTTCTTTGTTTTTTCATCTGTCTATTTATCCATCCGTCCATCTGTCCCTTGTTGAAGTTTTGATAGCTTATGTGCTTTTGTAATAATGCAATTGCAGGGTCATTGATCCATTTCTTCCTCTTAAATTTTGGTGGACAGTACACAGACCAGCAGTAGACAATAACTATGTCATCAATATGTTCTGATGATGGTTATCTTCTGTTTTAAACTGCAGAGATAAAATCAACATATATTTTCAGTGATGTTTAAAGATGCAGTATGTATGATTTGCCGTCATCTAGGTGAGGTTCATACGATATCTTACAAAAAAAAGTTATTCCTCCTATTTCATTTGTTTTCCTAATTTCCACTAGTTGCATGCATACTGTCGTTTCAAAATAAACGTCCCGCTTCACAGGAAACAACTTCCTTTGGTTTAGGCAAGAGAATGTCTTAGTTAGGTTTAGGAAAAGATCAACTTGGTTAGATTAAGCAACAGATTTTTTAGTAAGGTTTATGAAAAGACCGTGGTTTAGCTTAAAATAACTCCAGAAGTGGTGTCGTAACTTGCGTGACAAATCAGCACTGACTTCTGGTTTCACATGTGACACGAATTGGGCAAAAGTGTTGGTGTTTTTTGACCCGCCCATCCACCCGATCACCCTCCTATGCAGCTTTTGCAGCACGTTATACTTCCTGGTTCATGATTTATTACACCAATTGATTTCATAGGGGCTGCACGGTGGTGCAGTGATTAGCACTGTCAAGAGGATTGCAGTGACAACTCTTATTTTCAGTTGATTTTACATTAAAGAAAACAAACTTGTATTCAATTTCTGCCATTAGATCTCCTAATTGTGACACACTGTACCTTTAAGTGGCTCTGGGACCCTCTTGAAAATGAGATGATACATCTCATATATTTCAGGATAACCTGATAGAAAAGATTTGATTTGATGATCAGAGACACACACAAATGTGCATACAGTGTGTTGATCTACCTGTAATTTAACCCAGCCAAAAAGCACTGATTGGGCCTTGGAAATTGTTTGAACCGTGTCCTTGTTAACGTATTTCTGCTTGGTGATCTAGCTGTCTTCCTTTTCTCCAGAGCAGTTAATGGCATACTTAGCTTAATTGCTTTTGCCACACTTAAACTCATTTCCTTTGTAGCTGACTACTGTTCACTGATGTAGTTAGACATTCATTGCCAGCAGCTTCTTTTTATCATACCAGTTGTTGTCGTACTTAGCTTCACACTTAAGGCTACAATTGCAGTCTCATACCTTGTGGTGCTTTGTTGCACAATGGACTAATGAGCAATTCACTGTCTGTAGTCTCCCGACATAAAGAGCTGCTTTGCTTCCAGTGTCTCAGCTGTGTAGCGCATGGCTCTGCTGTAAGCTCTATTACTGGTGGCTTTTTAACTACAGTCATGTGCTCGGTCTTATGCCACCTATACAATTTACTTGGTTCTCTTTCTCCGTCTACCATGCATTAAAACTTGTGGTCCAGTGCAGCACTTACCATAAAACCAGATATTATTGGTAGCTTGCTGTACAATGGGCTAATTAGGCATTTAGTCTCGAAAGAGTTTCCTGCTGTAAAGGACTCATTTTCCCGCCCACTCATCTACAGAAGAGGGAGCCGTAATTAGTCCAGCACTTTAAGCTACTCATAAATCAAACCTGTACTTTTGGATTTTAAGTACAGTTGTCTGATTTGCCATTCAGATCACTGGCACTGATTTTTATGTTTTCCACCATCGTGTCTCATTTGATGTCACGCTTTAACATTTAACAGCCTCATTCTTAGTGGTGCCATAACTCAGATTTCGCTTACTACGGTAGTTTCCAAGTTTCTTTTCACTAAGAAATCCTCCTCCTCTAATGCATACACTTCTTGGCTTGCATATAAACTAGGGCTGTCAATTGATTGAAATATTTAATTGAGATTAATCACATGATTGTCAATAGCTAATCACGATTAATTTGTGTTTAATCACCATTAACCATTAACTATAAATCTGTTCAAAATGCACCTCAAAAGGAGATTTGTTAAGTATTTAATACTTTTATCAACATGGGAGTGGACAAATATGCTGCTTTATGTAAATGTATGTATATATTTATTAATGCAAATCAATTAACAACACAAAACAATGACAAATATTGTCCAGAAACCCTCACAGGTACTGCATTTAGTTTAAAAAAAATATGCTCACTGCAACCCAAAAGGCAACAACAGCCGTCAGTGTGCTGACTTGGCTATGATTTGACCGAAAGTAAAGGGGAGACTGGTGGGTACCCACAGAACCCATTTCATTTACATGTCTTGAGGTCAGAGGTCAAGGGACCCCACTGAAAATGGCCATGACAGTTTTTCCTCACCAAAATGTAGTGCAAGTTGTTATTTAACCTCTCTTGCAACAAGTTAGTATGACATGTTTGGTGCAGTAGATAACTTTGTGGAGTGTTATTTATCCTCCTTCGTGACAAGCTAATATGACCAATGGATTCTTTAGGCTTTCTAGTTTCATATGACACCATTATCTTCACTCTGGATTTAAAACAGAGCCTGCTACGACCTAAAAAATGCAAGTTACATTAACGTGTTAAAGAAATTAGTGGCGTTAAAACAAAATTGCGTCAACACGTTACTATCGTATTGAAATCGTAATAATGATTGTAGCAATTATATCCTGCTATAGATACTGCTGCTGGATACAGCTTGAAAAATGTCTCTTTAAAAGGAAATTGTACTCACAGTTAATAGATACCTACAGCAGACAGGTTAGCCAGTGGCATCATAGCTAATAGTCATTAACTATCAGTGGAGGTCCTGTTGTAAAGAAGCCATTTCCCTCTGCCATTCAGTCCGTCAATCACATACGGTAGTCATTAAGTAAAGGAAACCCCGACCACACACACATCCACCGTGTCACGAAGAATTTGAGTAGGGATGATATTCTCTCTTCCTCACACACACACACACACACACACACACACACACACACACACACACACACACACACACACACACACACACACACACGTACTGTGTCAGTAGTCATTATTTAGGCTGACAGAGGTAGATTTATACCCAGAGCTCTTTCCATAATTGAACAGTTTTTCGTCTCTCTGTTTCCGCCTCACCCTGCTTAGTCAGCAGCTTTACAATGAGCCCTTGGGCCTATGACAGTGTGTGTGTGTGTGTGGTTATGTGTGTGTGTGTGGTTATGTGCGTGCGTGCGTGCGTGCGTGCGTGCGTGCGTGCGTGCGTGCGTGCGTGCGTGCGTGCGTGCGTGTGTGTGTGTGTGAGAACTGAACGCCTTCTGTTTTTCAGTTTGAGGTGTGTGAGAGAGGAGGAGACGGAGGTTCATGGCAGGTTGCTGTAACTTAGTGGTGTTCAGGATGACCCATCTGCAGAATACAGATGTAAAGATTGGGGTTTCTTTTACAGCCCTGCTTAAATCCTAATGTTTAAAACATGACTGGCTGTGTTATCATCCACACTCTTCCCACACAAGCGACTAAACACACTTCGACCCTGCAAGCGTCTGTCAGTCAAACAGATAAAAGAAAACTTACCTGCAAAAGGAAGTTGAAAATGTACAAGCTGAATTTATAATCGACGGAGTCTGTATGTAGGGTTATCCTTCGAGTTACTCAACAACCGTTCATCCGATCATCTTCAGACTTGGTGGGTGTATTGCTGAGGACCCGAGGAAGTGCATTGTCAGGTGTGAAGTTGTTTGGATGAGTGGTTCTCAAGGAAGCTGCAAGCAACTATACTGGAGGCCAAGCAATCGGCCAAACTGGCATTGCACTGGTTGCATATTAACCACAGTAACAAACGAGTTTAATTATAAAGTAACATATTATTTTACTGACCTTTACAGTAGCTACAGAGAGGACCCTGATGGATGGAAAGAAGAGGATAGAGAGGATGAGGACGGGGAGAGGAGACGACAGACAGAGCAAAATTGGATTAGAGGGGTGGAGAGGAGATGGAGTTAGAAACGGGAGGCTGACAGGAGCGGTGTGTGGTCACTAATTAGGAAAATGGCGGTGAGAGGTTGAAAGGGTTGTGTTCCCGTCTCCATGTCCCTCTCTCTCTATGTGTCTCTCTGCCTCTCTCATCTCCATCCCTCCCTCTTGCCTCCATATGGGGGGCTAATTACAGTGGTAAAGGGCACCAAATTAAAACAGCTTAATGTCAGCAGCTGGGAGCTACTTATCCAATGCTGATATCTAATGCTCTGTATGAGCATGTGTGTATGTGTTGGGTTGGCGATATGAGGCCACTCTGTTTAGGCTTACATAATAATCCTGCGTTGTTTCACTGTGAGCAGACTGTGCTAACAGCTCAACGTTCTGCACACACACATTAGAGCTGCAGTGAACGCGAAGCTATTAGCAAAGGTTAAGAGTTCACACATTTAACAACACACACATACATGCAGATCACCAAGTGAGTCAGTCATGGAAACATCCAGAACAACCAAACAAGCAGTAAATCAACAGTGGTCTCAGATTTACCGCGCTGGTGGTTAGAACCGACGTAAAATAACACCAGAGACTGAGCGCAGTGGAGCGCTGAGAGGTTGAGAGCGAGAGATCATAGGAAAAGAGCGAAAGAAAAAAAAAAAGCAATCTTAACAAAGACAGAGAAATATCTGCGGGTAGACGAATGCAAAGGACAAGTGGAAATCAAAATATGCCTGAAGGAGAGATGACAGACAGAGAGCGAGAGAGTTATGGGGAAGAAAATTGTGGTTGTGGTAAAAGCGAAACAACAGTGGATAGGGTTTCGCTTCTTCGCCGGAAAGGTAGAGCAAAAGAGATTTTTGTGGTGTTGATGGTGGTTTTGCACAGCAGAACTGAAAGTGGTCAGATTTATTGTGACAAATGAAAGAGAGAATAGAGCGACAGAAGGGGGGATGTGTGGAGCTGAATGACAGATGTAGCTGATAGGAAAGAAAAATGAAAGACAGACCATGAAGTGAATGGCAGAAAATGAAAGAGAAAGAAGTAATTTCTCAGAATAATGTGGCGAGAGGTTTGTGGCGTCAGTCTCGTGCCACACAAGCCAATCTTCTGTTCCCTGACGTCAACGTATAGACTTCCTTCAACCGGCCTGTGTGTGTGTGTATGTATGTGTGTGTGTGAAATCATTTAAGAAACTTTAACCAACAGGAGAAAACTGCTTATTAAGACCAGAAGGACTTGGGGTTACGCTGACATACCCCACTGCTGACGTGCATGAATGTGTGTGCGCGCCTCTTTTTGATCTATCACACACTGGTCGCATGCTGCTGTGCACCAAGGTCAGTTTGAGCGCAGTATCTATCATCATAGCGTTGTGTGTGTGTGCCAACCTGCAGAGGGTAAAATGAGCAGCGTGGCCCAGTCTCAGCTCACTGCCTCAGCTCACTCTGTCACTGCCATGATAATGACAAACGTCAACCTTAATACAGAGTCGAGTCCTGGAAAGCAACAGCGACGTGTGCACAAACATCACTGCTTTCTGTGTAATATCTTAATCTTACTTCGCTCAAATATCACTGCTGCACTGTTAAAATATTACTGTATTCCAGTGTGTTGTGAAGCAGCTGGTGAGCAAATTGTGAATATTTAAAAGCATGCGTTTGGTCTGTATGACAGTTTGAGTGCATTGAAAGTTACACATAATTAAAGCAGTTTAAGTCAAAGCTTGCTTTAAATATAGAATAAAGTACTCCATATAGTATAAAGTACTTCCTTAGGTGTAAGCCTCCAGGAGCTATTTCGAAAAGATCAACTTTCTCTTCGGCTTGACAGCCAACAACCGCTAGCGTACTGACAGGTTCTGTCAGAGCGTCAGAACAGCCTTGACAACGACACATTGATTGATTGATTGATTGACACACATACAGACAAATCAGTGTTGAATTCAGACCAAAGACTGTACGTATATAAAGATGGACGACGCATCTCCACTTCCTCCAACTGTACAGAAGTCAACCCAAAATGTGCCGGAGACGGGAGCTGCCATCTTGAGTCTGCGCAGTAGTGATCAGGGGGTTGAGCTGCAGTATTGGACCAATAGCAAGCTGAATCACAGCTGCTAATCATGATGTCTCACCCCCTTTTTATAGCATCAAATAACTTATTAAAACCCAAACGTTTCAATATCAGCACATTAAGAACTTCCTAAAATTACAGAAACCGTCTTTGGGAAAATATTTTGTGATGTGTACTTTGACTTTTAGGTTCCCATCCACTAACATGGAGCGGGCTGGGTTTATGACATATACTGCAGCCAGCCACCAGGAGGCAAGCAAGATGTTTTGGTTTCACTTTTGGCGAGTTGTCATGTCGTCTGTCTTTATATATAATCTATGGCTCAGATCTATGGGGCATTGGTTGTGTTTTTATATTAGGTGGGACAGAACATGATCTATGTAAATGCTCAAAACCAGTTTAATATGAATATTATTATTTAATCGTGGTACAAACAGGGACAATGTCAGTGTTTTACTGATATTTGTGAGGAAACCCAGCTTGAAACTGGAAAAACTGGGATGTCTGGCTGGCTGGTGTGTTGGGCAGCATGCTGCCGGTGATAGCAACACGCTAGTTAGCATGATATGGTGTTAGCTAGGATGCTGTTAACTGATGGTTATGTTGTAGATGAAAGTGAATATGTGCAGTTATGGCACTGTGAGATCTAATGAGGGAGCATAAATACTGGGCTGCCCTAGGAAAGCATGTTTTACTGTGTGTTCATCTTCTGCCATGTCGTCCAGTTCTATTATAACTAGTGTGTTTTTTTTTGCTTCCTTTTGACAGAAACCACCACCGTACCTGACACTTCGACCCCCACCCTGCCCCGAGTGGAACAGACCACTGCTGCAATGAGACCCGGTAACACACACACACACACACACACACACACACACACACACACACACACACACACACACACACACACACACACACACACACACACACACACACACACAGCATCTCCACACGGACCCTCAGTCGCTGTCTCTCGTCCACACACACTCACAGCTCGTAAGGTCAAACTCATGATGTCATCGTGCACCACGGGGCCTCTGGGCTTCGAAGTCTGGCAGATTGAAGAGTCCCACAGAAAGCTCTGTTTGAGCGAGAATGAGCTCTCACGGCCAGGATTTCACCTCCTCACACACACACACACACACACACACACACACACACACACACACACACACACACACATTGATGAGATGATTTCATAGCTACAGGTGTGTCAGGGAGGAAGTCTTACTGAGGTATAAAGATGCACTTTAAGAAGGCTTGTTGATCCATTTTGTTGCTACATAACTGAATGCTGCATCAGGAACACAGGCTGCTCTACTTTCTCTACCCTACTGTATTGTATCTAATCCCACTTTACTGTAGTACTTTCGATGTTTGCTTTCCTTTATCCTCACTGATTCTTCTGTCTAGCCCATTTTCTCTCCACATAATCTCTTTTACTCCAATATTTATATTCAGCATGATTTATTGAGATGTCATATTAGATAAGCACTATTACCAAAACATCCCAAAACACAATGGGAATCTCTCTCAAAGCATCAAAATAAAGAGGAGTCAGCCATTATGGCATTAAGTCTCATAAAAGGATGAAAAGAAACTGAGAAAAATAAAGTTTAAATGTGATATGGTGCTAAAACGCTGTGAAAGCGTTAAAAACGACAAAATAAGATGCTTGAGGGCTTGATAATTAGTTGTTTATTGTTACTCAAAGCAGGTGCTCTTCTATTCACAATCTGGGTGTCTCTTTGACTGCAGCCACCACTCCGTCGCTGTCGGCTGTCTGTGACTTTGAGCAGAGCTTGTGCGGCTGGTCAGCTGATCCCCAGTCAGGCGTGAGCTGGTCGCTGCACACGGCCAGCAGCAGCTCGACCGGACACGGCACACATGGGACGAGGCAGGACCTGGCGCTGGGATCAGACAGTGAGTACTGGTTTGTTGCCCATCACACAATTACATCTTATAGCAAGACCCTTTCTAAGTAATATAAAGAGTTTCAGGTCATTCACTCCACAAATGATGTCTCATCATTAACAAAAATAGAGCATGGCAGAGAATCTGTACTGGAAATGTGTTTCTCTGGATTAAAACAATATACCAGGACTGATAAATTATGGATTTGAAAAGCAGTCAAGTGCCAGACATTTGCTTTTCCTATCTGATCTGAAAGTCTATGAATGTAATTGTGAAAACGGTACACCTTTTTAATCTTAGTAGCTTTTATTTAACATAAATTAACATTTAACATCTCTTTTAATTCAGTTTTACTAAAATGTCTGCAGAAACAGCCTGCTTTTAATGGTCTGTAACTGTATCAGCGTCAGCAGACGTAATGTTGATGAACAACAATAAAACCCATTTTTATTTGAATTTTTTTTGTATATTTTTAAGTTATTAAAAGGTCAGATTCAGGCCATAGGCTGCTAAATGAATAGAGCTGTAATACCTCCATTTGAGTCACTTCCTCTGCTGTTCCTAGCAAGCGCATCCAAATAACATCACCAAAAGACATGTTTATGTAGTAGAAGAGAGTTTAATGACAAACAGTTAAAGGAACACCAGAAACTACCAGAATATATAATGTTGAATATGTAACAGCACATAGCAGTTTGCTTGTAAAACAGCAAAATACTGTATATTGGCATATGTCACTGACCACACTTAGTTATAATGCAACAATTACAGGAGACTTTCTTGAAGGTTATGGCTTATCCATTTTATTACTATTTAATGCAATCATAAATAACGATGAGAATATCAGTAAATATTATAATGACATGTTTGTTGTACAAGGAAACTAGTAATTTCCACTCTGTATGTATTGTTAAGTAGGAATACTTACAGTACTTATTTTCATCTGATGCATTTTTCTGATTAATCATCGCATATTGTACGAACTTTTCAATCCAAACTCAACCAACAGCACTTTCAGTCTTATAAAAACTCCACAGAACCCATAAAAACATTTATATCTCATTAAACATTCAAACTCAGTGAGAACTTTATGTGCCCATTAGAACCACATTCATGCTCTCATCTCTTCATTTCAAGGCATTTCTCATTTTATAAACACAGACAGGAAAGCATCGTCATGTTGGGATGTTTGAAGACTTCTGTAGCTAATTAAGAGCAAAGTGGTTGTTAAGCAACAGATCCCAGAGCTGGGAGGAACCACTGACAGCAACCATGATGCAAGGATTTCACTCTGATCTGCTAAAAGGGTGAACGACGATGACTTCATTAGTTTCTTTAAAAAATGTTAGGTTTAGCAGTCTGACTTTCACTAACCTAGTTTGTTATTTTATCCATTTTCTTGGTTCTTTTCTACTTTTCCTTTTTCCTTCTCCCTTTTAATCCACAACTTCCTTTTGTCCTTTGTCTTTTTACTCTTTTGACTTTATCTCTGTATTTTATTCACTCTTGTAGCATCTTTAGCTTGCTCCTTTTACTTTCCCTGTCGTCTTTTACTTCATCTTATCCTACATTCTGTGTACTGTTTTGTTGACTGTAGTGGTCTCAGACTTAAAGCCAGAGTGAAGTTACTGGTATCATATGAAACTAAAAACCTAAGGAATCCATTGGTACCCATCATGTCATGTGAACTTGAGGGAAAGGAATCATTTTCCAGTTAGGCTAAAAACTGGAAACGGTCATTTTTAAAGGGGTCCCTTGACCTCTGACCTCAAGGTCTGTGGGTGTAAATGGGTTCCATGGGTATCCACTTTGTCTGTAAAGAGTCTCCCCTTTACAGACATGCCCACTTTATGATAATCACATGCAGTTTGGGGCAAAAATCAGGCATTTTTTTTTAAATGCAGCATAAATGTGCTATTTTTGCCTCTTCTAAAATGGTGTAATTGAATGTTTCTGCATTACAATTACAGAAATTGGATATCACTGTAAAGCTGAGACTCTTGTGAATCCAATGAGCCCAAGAGTATTCAAGTGTGATGAAGTTAGTCCTCTTAGTAGACATTTCATTGTAGTGAGACTGTTTTTTGAAACTTGACCTCACTGTATAAAATGACCTCTGAGGTGACCTCTACAATAAGACGTAGAGCATTCAGAGGATGGATGGATGTCCTAGCTAGATTGACAATAAGGCGGTTTCTGAGCCATTTACACAACAGAAGTGCTCATCGCATCGCTGCCATCCACTTATTGCAGAAATCTCCAGATGTCAGAAGTTTTTGACACCAAATCACAGCAAGGCTTTTTCTGTGGTGTTCCTCGAGGTCTTGGTGTCTTAATGTGATATTTATATTTATTTTTATAGGTCATGTTTATCAATTCTGGATTGGTTAAAAAAATAAATGTTAAATTAAGCACCAAATCTGTGTAACAAATGGATTCAACCCAAAGATTGCTGCAACAGCTTATGAGACATAATAGAGCACAGGGATGGTCATCATATGCTTGTATTATAATGTTCTGAGCCCATTTACACTTCTACAGCTTCTTTAATTTAATTCATTAATATGTGTTTATTTCTGATTTATGTGTGCTGCATCTCAAATTAATCTGCGGGTTCCCAGCTTTCAGATGATGTACACCACCTCTATGCGACATCTACTGTTGACCTGCTATCTCCTCCTAAAGACCCCCTGGACTTACCCACCGTGCTTCTTTTATTCCATCCATCTACCTCTCTTTCAGCTCTAAATCATACCACAGTTTATAAAGTCCTTTTCCACGTCCATCCCTCTCACTCTGTCACTGTGATCACCTCTGTCTCTCCTCACTGACCTCTCTCCTATTTCCCTCAGTGGTACTTGCCTTTTTCCACATCTGTCCATCTTTAATAAGACAGCAGGAGGATAACCAAGACTGTTTTATCCATCACACACACTTTCACTGCCTCACGTACCTCTTCACGTCTCTCTCACACACACACATCTACTTACTGTACTTGCAGACACACACATCGCCCAGAGCAGTCTGATAAGTCAGATGATGGCTTTGACAGAAGTGCTGCCTTAGCTGTTCAGCTCCCCCGAGGCGCCACACACACACTTCCACAAACCACTCAAGGTGGGACTGCTCGTGTATTAAACACTCAAGGTGTGTGGGTTTGCTTCCCACACGCACTCGCACACGACCTTGCCATTCACCAAGGTTTTCTCCGTATCTGTTGAAGCCATCCAGTTTCTGGTTGACTGAGCAGCTCCTTTATAAACCGACAGGGCCGTGACATAAGGCAAGGCTCTACATCACACCAGGCTGCTGTGTGTGATGAGTGTGTATCTGGGCTTGTGTATGCAATTGACATAGCGGCGCCCCGGTGTCCGACTGTTAGACAGCAACATGACATTAAGTCTTGTTCTACAGCAATATTAGAGCGGCACCCTGTCTGGAAGCTGTCTAAATATGCAAATCAAATCCCCAACCCTTGTCACTGAAAGCCCCTTTTAGGGTTTTAAAAGAGAAAATCCGACCCGAACAGCGCTCGTAAGTTATTCTTTTGATCTCAGATAGAGAGAAACTGCATGTCTATACCCTGTAGAGATTTTCATCGAAAGAAGCTCTTTGCACTGCTCATCGTTGGAAGTGTTTTAGTTATTGATAAGGAGAGGAAATGAGAATAAGGGAGGGTTGAAAGAAGGTAAAAAGGGACAAAATAAGGCTGTCAAAGGTAACGCAATAAGGTAACGCAATAATGCCTTAACGCAATAATGCCTTAACGCAAATTTCTTTTAATGTCACTAATTTCTGTAATGCATTAACGCGACTTGCAGTTTTTAGGTTGTAGCAGGCTCAGTTTACTAGCTTGTTGTGAAGGAGATTACCTAATGCACCAAACTTTGGGTAAATTTTAGCGAGGAAAAACTAGCATGGCCATTTTCAAAGGGGTCCTTTGACCTCTGACCTCAATATATGTGAAAGAAAATGGGCTCTATGGGTACCCACGAGTCTCCCCTTCACAGACATATTCATGACACATTTCTCACAAGTAAGTACCAACCTCGTCATCGGCATCAGAGACCAGTAAACCCAGGGTACCCCACCTGCGTTACTGTTGGATAGACCAGGGATGGCGTGTCCATATATGCTCCTTACATGCATAGTGTCCTTTCAAAATAAATTTTGGTTTTCACGGGAAGTTAGGTTTAGGCAACACCTATGGCAACACCACCTATGTAGACTTAGGAAACAGTCGTGGTTGACATGAGACCTGTCCTGTGTTTGTTTGACCCGCCCGCCCTTAGTGGACTCTCACAATATAAATACGTCGCTTGTTCTGACCATCGATTTACGCTGTGGGTGGGTTTATATTTGAGTTGAAAGCCCAGTTCGTCACGTACTGTTGCTAAAGGGTTCCGTAATGCGCCCAATTGGCGCCGCCCAATTGGTGGTATTTTATATTATTTATTTTATTTATATATTTATATTGACGAGTTGGGAGTGAGACCAAGTCATAGGGATCAGTATGCCACATATTAAAAGAAATAGCCCAGTCATGCTTTAAGTACTGTTATCTCACCACCATGTACTACTTCTTTGCTCACCTTTGCTTATTTAGCCCTGTGTAGAAGTGAAGGTGCATACACATCTCTACATATAAACTTATATACAGCACATATCTACATAAATGCAAAACAATGAAGTCATACTGACACACAAGGCTCTTGTAAGCACACACACACACAGATTCAGACATAAACAAAGATACCCACAAATAAAGTGCGACACTCAAACTGCAGACAGACGCCAACACACACAAGCGTACCCCCCCCCCCCCCCGAGCCAATCCTACATCGCTGCCTATCCCTCCCATGGAGAGTTGTTAATTAATTCCCTCCCTTTGTACGTTCACCAAGATCAAACGAGGAGAAACAGAAAAACACTGCAACTTTCTCTAACTGTACTTAATGAGCAGCGGTAATTGAGGTCCCCTTTTTCAGTGCCTCCAAGTGAAGACACAGAGTTACCTCAACCCAGATCCATTATTCATAAAGTGATGTGCTGTGAAATCTGTTGAATGGGAGACAGATAGATAGATAGATAGATAGATAGATAGACAGACAGACAGATAGATAGATAGATAGATACTCTTTTGTCTTCGTTGTCTTTCCTTTTTCTTGTCTCTCTCTCTTTATGAGGTGTCACATACAGCGTCTCTCTGTCGATAAAAAGACTATTTGCAGCTCCAGCAAAGCTTTTACTCTGCGGCCATAATAGACAAACTAGACATACAGCCAAACACAGCAGCACACTAATGATTATGGTCCTGTTCTGGGTGGGGAAAACACCGTAGTGCTGCTTTTCTCTCTCTCTCTTCCTTCGTTCCCTTTACCAGCTTTGCTTTCTGCCCATCAATTCTTTGAGCTGAGAGGAGAAAAAAAAAAGTGAATTAGATTTTTGAAAAAGCTAATAGTGTGTAGAGAAAGCACACACTGAGGTACACAACACATTCACGAGCATTGTGACGACGTTGGTATGATGGCTGTGCTGACTAAGTAGCAACAGAACGAGGTGTCAGCATTCAGAATGATTAGGGCTGTTTAGGGTGTGTGTGCATGTGTGTGTGTGTGTGTGTGTGTGGGCGCACGTGTGTTATTTGTATCCATAGCCATTAGCGGCCATGATGAAATGGCAGTCTCATTTGCGGTTTAAGCCTCATACCACAGAATGATGGAGGTAATGGCTTAAACGCTAAGCAACCACATCCCACCGCATTATTACATCATGCTGTACGTCAGGCCTGTTTCAGCAGCGAGGGGCGAATCTGCTTTGTGCAGCAGCACTGTCACAAATCATGAAATTCATTAAAATGGAATCCATTAAATGAATAAAATGCAAATAGCACATACAAAACCATATATTTGGCTTTATATTTACATCCCCACGCTAAAATGAGTGGTGGTGAATCCCTTTAAAGGCCACTCATTTATCGCTTGTTCCAAGTCATTCATCTGAAATATGAATCATCACTCATCACTGATCTAACATAATGTTGCATCCACCACCTCTCCGTTTCTTCCTTTCCTCCAGATTTCTCAGGGAACTACCTGCACCTGGATGCAGGCGCCCACACCCAGCGCAAGCGGGCCCGGCTGCTGAGCCCCGAGGTGGGGCCAGAGCGAGGCCCGCTCTGCCTCCTCTTCTACTACCAGCTCCAGGGGGAGGCGCAGGGGAGCCTGAGGGTGCTGCTGAGAGACAGCGACCAGGAGGAATCGCTGCTGTGGGCTCTGAAGGGCGACCAAGGGCCTCACTGGAGGGAGGGCCGCACCGTCCTGCCCCAAAGCCCCAAGGAGTATCAGGTAAGTGCTGTTTTTGAACTGAGTCATTTACTACTCTGCTGTTGGTCTTTGCTGCACATAAAGGAAGCACACAGTCTGTAGTTAAAGGACCAGTACGTAACATTTAGGGGGCTCTATTGGTGGAAATTGAACCTAATATTATATATTATATTCTCTCTCATGCTTCACCACTCTCTTCCTACATACACACACTACGCACTGGCAAATGACCTACAAACCACAGATACCACTGTTCATCGAAGCTCTTCAACACACTTGGCACATGGAGAGGCTTCACTTGGTTGCAATCTCTTCACCTCGTTGTTAGATACTGCCAGATCCTACACACTGGACCTTTAATGTGATGTAAAGTGTATGATTAAGGAACATTTTTCAGTTGTAACACATGAAATACAAAACAATACACTCACTTTTCAGTTCACTCCTTTTCCACAAATCCATCAAATCCTTCATCATCAGTGTCTGAGTTAAACAGTTGGGCGATTTTAAGTGTGCCTTATAGTTCGAAAAATAAGGTAATCACCAGCTATTTGATAATCGATGAAGCGGTTTGATTCATTTTTAAAGAAAATACAGGCTAAATTCTCTGATTTCAGCCTCTTAATGTGAATATATTCTGGTTTCTTTACTCCTCTATGACAGCAAACTGAACATCTTTGAGTTGTGGACAAAACAAGACATTTGAGGATGTCATCTTAGGCTTTGGGAAACACTGATCAACAGTTTTCTCCATTTTTTGACATTTTACAGACCAAACAAATTGATTAATTGACAATGAAAATAATCTTAAGTTGCATGCTTTAAACACCAAAATGAACTCTCCCTTTAAAATATAATAGTTTTATGTCTGTTGGTGGTTGCAATGGGGGTTTACTGACCACTAACTGTTCATTAACCACTGTGTTTAACAAAGAAAGAGCTTATTTTAATATATCTCTCTTCTGTCTTCCAGGTGGCATTCGAGGGCTTTTTTGATCACCCGACCAGAGGCCACATCAGAATAGACAACATCCACATGAGCAACGGCATCGAGCTGGAGCAGTGCACTCGTGAGTCTCGTTTCTACCCGTCACCCTGTTTATGAAGACGTCAGATTAGTCTTCATTAGTCAGTCAGTCAGTCTGTCCGTCCGTCTGAATGATTCTCTCACACCACACGGCTTATGCCGTGTTTTCACAAGAGACCAGTTGAGCGAGAGAGAAGGGATGAAAACTCATAATGCTTCTCGTTTACACACATAAAAACACACACACGTAAAAATATATATAAAAAAAGAAAGTAGGCCACAAACGGCCTTTGGGCATGGATTCTAATCTATCTTTCATATCTCCCTCTCTCTAGCTCCTTCAGTGTTTTCCTATACCACCCCACCCCACCGTTTTATGATTCTTCTGGTGCTTTCTCTCTCTCTGTATCTCTGTATCCCAATAACCTCTTCTTCTGTTCAGTCTGGGCCACAGAGCATCAAATAAGGATGTGTGTGCTTCTGCATGTAGTTAGTCTCCCTCACACAGACACAAGCTGGCCAACGATACTACTATTAATAATGACTGGCTTCAATTATGGAGTTATTACTGTAACAGAAAATGCAGACTTACCTGAAACCCAGACTAGACACAGGATTAGGTTTGAAATCCTTCACATTTCCTCATTTGACAAACATCATCTCCACATGCAGTTTGCTCTCTCGGCCGTGGGAAGTAATGGGAATATCGTTATCATTTAATGTAGTGAAACAGCCTTTCACTCAGCACAGCGGGGCAGTGATAGTCAGCTGATGTGGGTGCGCTCGCACACTAATATATAATGACATGTAAAAACCACCACAGTTGTTTTACGTTATTAACAGCAGCACATGAAGACACACACGCTTGTAAACTGGCTTCAAGCTGCTTCTCTTTCAGCCCCGTTTAATTGAGCCTGGTGTTAATCTGCCTCATCTCTGCCCAACTCCTTTTTCATTTTCATTCTTATCCACCACAATGTAATCATGGTGGTCTCCACTGTTCAGTCACAGGCTGACGGTATGTTTTAAACGAGACCTAGAGTACATTTATTCAGGTTTGTGTGATATTTCTACTGATTTTACACATAAAGTTCAGTTTACTAGTCATGAGTAATACTTAGCTTGTGAAAACTGTTGTACGAACTCTTCTGTGCCTCTGGAGGAGCTTTATCATGGTGGAAAATATAACACTGATGATTCCACTTGGCTCATCTCACTTACGGTTTTACCAGACAGGAGCGGTCTAATGAAAGATGCTATCGAACTGGGAATTGTAGGATCCAGCATTTTTTTAGCTGACATGTTTCAATTCGGATACATCTGTTCGTACACTTCCATGTAGCAAGTTGTGCACATTACGTACTGTACTTACTTGCGGAGTGTGTGAATTTGGACAGGGTAGTGTTGTCTCAAATCGCACGCTTGTGCTCTCAACGAAACCTCGGTATATCGCAATGCGAATTCACTCATGCCCTCAAAACAGCAAATGCAAGTACAGAAATATGCAAATTGTTGCACAACATAAATATAGGAACTAAAAGTCAGGATTTTTGGCCTCTGCTGCTTCAAATACTTATTTTAAGGAAGTGCAATACTCAATTCCTGGAATAACCCTTTACTAATCTTTAAATGAAACGGTGTTTTATCCTCAACATTCTCTCAATGGCTATAACGGATATTATCAGTATTTTATATTTGGCGCAGTGCTATTGTTTATTGTAAGTCTTACTGTGATAGGACTGTAGTATGATGTCTGAGATCAGATGCCAGTTTTTGTAAACCGCATGTTATTAATGACACTTCTCACCATTGCATACAGCTGTGTTAAGTATTACATCTATCATGCAATAAAAGAGATGCTACAATCGAAGGTCTTATTTAGGAGAGGGACAACATGTTAACTCTGTCACTTTTCATATGCTTTTTCATTATTCCATCACCAACTCCCTCATAACTATCTTTTTTCCTTTCATCCATCTTCTCTCAACACGCTGCTGAAACGTCTTTTCTTGTGCTGCCGTTCTCTCTGGTTTTCCTTCTGCGTTTCTCTCCTTTTTTCCATCTTCCCTCTCACTTTCATTATAGATGTCGTATCCTCCGGCAAATAATAAACAGCAGTAAATTTCACTCCCTGTTCCCATGACCCTTTAACTTACCTCCACCCTTCTTTCCCAGTCCTCCATTTCCCGTCTCTTCACCCTTCTTCTCACTCTTTTCACCCCCATCTCTCCATCCACCCACTTCTTTCTTCTTGTGTGTCACCTCAGGAAAAGAGAGTTAGAGAGCCGCAGATCTCAGGAAGGACAGACAGAATGACAAAGCAAAAAGAAGAAAGTGAGAGCAAGTCAGAAATGACAGACAAACAAAGAGAGAGAGACATTCAGGGAGGACACGCTCCCCGTCTTCCAGCCCTGCCAGCCCACTCTTTTGTCTTCCTCTCTTTATTTTCTCCCCATTTTGTGAAAATGACTGTCATCCAGGAAGATTTATGGGCCTTTAGACTCCTATATCATCTCGGAACTCGACAAATCTTTATTGATTTTCTCAAAAAAGGAGTAACACGTGCCTTTGCAAAAAAAGTGCAGTGCCCTGCTGTTTTGCGGTTCGGCTGAATTGAAATGCATTTCTGTTAACAATCATCAGAAATATAGTTGTTCCATGTCAATTTAATCATGGAAACATGCCACAGTACACCGAGACTGAGCAAATCCCAAAGATGATGTATTTGGTGCTGTATTTCATATCGTAAAGGGCGACTTCAGAGTGGAATAAATGTATTTAATCAAAATATTGTCGCGCTCATATTTTATCCTTATGGTTTAGCTCATTCTCGGAGTGACACTGACACCATGCAAGGCCTGTAGAGGCTACTGGATGGTTACTATTCTCACCAAGTTATATTGAAGCTCTTGAGATGATAATGACAAAATAGCATAATGTTACTTCATTTTATAGAGTGCAACAGGAACAAGTGCTAAAACCTGGAAATGAGTTAGCATTTTAGCACTCCCGGTCCCCTCGTCTGGAAGTCACAGAGTTTTTAGCCTGAAATAAGATCTGTGGTTAACACAAGCTGAAGAGACTTTGTTTTATTCTACAACATAAAATATGTCAGTAAATATCCCACGCATGAATTTTGAAGCTTTTATGTGGCTTAAAAAGGTGGTTGCTAAGAAGTGGCTAAATGAGACTACTAAATGTCATCAAGCCAACTCGTCCACCTTTACAGCCTCGTTGTGTATGGTTGCGCTCATGTGACGACAGTGTGGTTCCTTTATAGCCTAACGCTGGCTTTTTACTTCTGCCGACTGCATTCATTCTTCGAAAATCACAAAAGCGGTGTTTGTTTGTGAAGATTATCTTGCTGAACAAAACATGCAAGTATCATAAACGTTTTTTTTCTGGCAAAAATTGAATCGAAGGCAACTGGACTTAGATTTGTCCCTGAAGACGTTTCGCCCCTTATCCAAGTGGCTTCATCAGTTCGAACGCTGCAGTCTGACTAGTCTGTCTAGTCCCCACTAGTCTGACAAACAGTGGAGTAAGACCCAGGTTTTTAACCTCTGTGGAAGTGTCCGCCCCTTATTCTCCTAAGACAGTAGTTCGTTAGTGGAGTTTCAGTGTGAGTCCCACTAGTGGACGACAGTCGTTAAGGATTCAATGGGGCCAACGACAACAGTCGTGAGGCATGATGTGTGTTGCCAGTGGACGACAGTCGTTGTGTTCGTTAGGGACACTTGAGGTTAGTTTCAGGTTGTCTTTGATATTGAGTTTTCTTGGTACAGCTGAAAGTGCAGCATTGTAGATGGGGGATAGGTGGTGTCTGAGACCCCCTCCTCTGTTTAAAGATTGTTCTTCCAATTTAACATAGATATGTTAAATCTTTAACATAGATATGTTAAATTGGAAAAAACCTGGGTTAAAAACCTGGGTCTTACTCCACTGTTTGTCAGACTAGTGGGGACTAGTCAGACTGCAGCGTTCGAACTGATGAAGCCACTTGGATAAGGGGCGAAACGTCTTCAGAGACAAATCTAAGTCCAGTTGCCTTCGATTCAATTTTTGCCAGAATGAATATGACCTGGATGAATGAGAACCTTCACAGAATCATAAACGTTTGTTTGCTGCAGAGTTTATTTTCTGCAATAATCCAAAACACAATGGAAAAATAACAAATAGAAAATTCTGCCTTGTAGAAAACTTAAAATACAATTAATGTAGAAGTCCTGCTAGCGAGCAGCTTCAGTGAACAGATCAAATTTGTGAAGTTACACTGAGTATCTCAATCAATCAATAACATTTCTTTTTCTCTCTCCTTTCCAGAGCCCTTCCCTGCCTTAACCCCCGGCATAACCAGTAAGTCCCACTTCCTCTTCCATTTGTCCTACCTGTGCCAAATGTCTGTGCTTTCTGCTTGTTGCTAAGCTCAGCTCGCAGCACTGCACCGGCCCCGAGTGGCCTTGATAGCGCACATAACATATGTTGCATATAGCTAAATAGACATAATCCACACTTATTGACTGGATGTTCTGCCCTAGAGCTGTTAAATCATCTCCAAACAAATCTCACTCTGGTTTCTTACATGTATAGTATGATGCAGCGTTGTCACGATACTGGAGCCTCTAACTTGATACAATACCTTGACAAATATTGATATTCAATACCATTTTTGACACTACAGGGGAAGATAAACAGCAGCGTGTGTCAGCTCACTGTCAGAAGAGAGAGCAGCAATTATTTGTGTATCAATACCGCAGAAAATGAGTACTGAAACCGTTTCAAATATTCAGTATCGATACTTTTAATTATCTGTAATTTTTTACACCGGTACAATGTGTAAATATATATATATATATATATATATATATATATATATATACACGTGTGTATATATATATATGTGTATATATATATATACATACATATATATACATACATATATATATATATATACATATATATGTATATATGTATATACATATATATATATATACATATATACATATATATGTATATATATATGTATATATATACATATATACATATATATGTATATATATACATATATATGTATATATATATGTATATATATATATATATATATATATTTATTTATTTATATAATTTATTTATTTATAACTATTAGGGCTGTCAATCAATTAAAATATTTAGTCACGATTAATCCCATGATTGTCCATTAATCACGATCAATCAAAATGAATCATTTATGTTCAAAATGTACCTTAATGGGAAATTAGTTAAGTATTTAATACATGGGATGAACAACTATGCTTACTTTATGCTATATATATATATATATATATATATATATATATATATATATATATATATATATATATATATATATATATATATATATATATATATATATATATATATATATATATATATATATACTTCATTGATAGATAATATAGTATAGTTAATATGTGGACTTTATCCACATGTGAGAAAGAAAAGCGTTGCAGCTTGATGGAATGGATCCTCTGCATTGTTCCAGCATGACTCCCTGCATGCTGGGCTGACTCTCTGGGTTGTGTAGTTTGGTTTGTTCCTCAGTGAGAAAATGACTATTTGCTGGCACACAAACAAATAGTTAGACGTGGTTATTTACTACAACAGCAACACTGGCAGACTGAGTACCATCAGGGTGTATTTGCACATCCCACAGACTGATCTGTTTTCACGTCTTTAATGGTGTGCACCATGTTGTGAGTGAGATCTGTCACTGGTTTACATGTATGTAACACAGTGAGTGTGCCTACAGTGACTTACTGAAGCTGTGCTGATTCTGTATTGATTGTTTGGCAGCTGAATTACTTAACAGGCGACGTAGTGATGGTTAGAAGGTTGTGGCTGAACTGGTCAGACAAAGTGAAACAGTCTGAAACTAAAAGAAGTGAGATCTCCCTCCTCCCATCCTTAACGCTGTTTAACTACTTCAGTCCAACTTTAACTACTTGGAGTCATTCATTCATTCATTCATTCCTCCTATCCACTTGTCTCATCCTCTTCTCTCCTCTCCCCTTCTATCGCCTCATCACCTCTCCTGTCATCCTCTCCTCTTTCCTCTCCTATCCCTTCATCTCCTCGCCTCCTCTCATCTCCCCTCCTCTCCTCTTTCCCATCACTTCCTCTCCTCTTATCCTCTCTTCTCATCCTCTTCTCTCCTCTCCCCTCCTATTGCCTCATCACCTCTCCTCCTCTCCCCTTTCCTCTCCTATCCCTTCATCTCCTCTCCCCTCCTCTCCTATCTCCTCCTCTCCTCTTTCCTCTCCTATCCCTTTATCTCCTCTGCTCTCATCCTCCTCTCCTCTCATCCTCTCTTCTCCTCTCCCCTCTTCTCCTCTTCCTCTCCTCTCCTCCTCTCCTCTCATCCTCTCCTCATCCTCTCCCCTCTTCTCCTCTTCCTCTCCTCCCCTCATCTCTCCTGATTGATCCCACCTGAATGAAGTGCAGAGCTGTTCACATCCCAGTTTCCTTTTTCTCCCTTTCCTCTCCTTCATCGTCAGACAGGCCGGTCTAACAGCAGATAAAAAGGACTTAAGCAGATTATACCACTGGATCACTGTTTTCAGAGTCTGGGCTGAGACCTGAAACACTAGGCTGCTTTCTTTCAGAGACCCACAAAATATCAACACTGGTATTTTTAAGGAGCCTGGGCCTCAGTGAATGTCTTCAAAGTTGGACCTCATTAAGAGAACATGCTGTATTTCACCACTCGACCATTTTTTTTTTAAAATACATTTGGTGATTAGTGTCCATATTGATCATGAATAGCTGGAACCGCTGGTCTAAAGCGCAAAAACAATTTGCCAAACGTTCAGCAGTTTTTTGTCCATATTACTGATGCTGGGTAATTTAGTCAGTTCAGTGTGTGAGAGTGTGTGAATAGATCAAAAACATTCTCTGAAAACACTCGACAGACACTTAAACTAGACACTTGAGCGGCACTTGGTTTTGTTCACCACAATCTAGTTCAATAAAAACAAAATCCTAAAAATAGTAAAAGCCAAGTTTGTCCATGAGCCACACTTAGAAATCTCCCCTGACTCATACGCTGAGTATTTGACCTGATGCTTGTGGTTTTACTTAGACTAGGAAAAGACTAGCTGGTGTCATGTGACTCGCAGCGTGACAATAGTGTCAGTTCTAACATATATGTGTGTGTTTTCATGAGACTGAGCCCGGCAGAGACGGATTACATTTCTCCTTTGGGACGCTGGTTGAAAAGTGAGCTAAGAACTGAAGTGTTCCTCTTTGGGTGAGCCGATGTTGAACCCTATTGGAGACTTACTGCTTATATTATATTATACATCTGTGTGTCTTGCTGTGTGGGTTGTGGACAGCAGGGTTTCTGTGGTTTCTGATAACAGAACAGGTTGAAACTGGATTTTGAGCGAAATTAATTGTAAGAGAATTTAAATTCAGTTTATTTGAATCAAAATGTCAGATGACAAGAGCATCCTTAGCTGATCAGGAATCAGGACAACCAATGAGATTTAATTGTTTTCTATATCAAGCCTGCGTCTGAAATCACATACTATGTACTACATACTCAACAGGTGTACTATCGTTCAACATACCTTTGTATGAATAAACAGTAGTATGTATTTTTGCGGACACACTGAGCTGTAATTAATGCCGTCACTTCCCAAGAGCCTCCTTACTGGATGTATGATGCGTAACCATGGTAACCCCTGCCAACATCATGTGACCAAAACAATAATGAGAGTCAAAATCTGATTTTATTTTAAACACATACAATGCCTGGCAAAGTCAAAACTTGCACTTAAAATTAGTGATGTTACGGAGCTGTCTTTCAACATCTCCTATGAACGTTGTTGTCACGGCTGCATTGCATTGTGGGATATTCATGCCGCCATAATGTCCATCATTTGTATACTATATTATTTAAGCAGAAATAGAACGCAATTTGCATACTAAAGTTTTGGACAGACTAAAAAATCTCTTCTAAATTAGCATGTTAATATGGAAATTCATCATAATCTGTCTATAAAATGATAAGTGCTCAGTGGATAAAAACTAATTAAAATTAGGGCTGTCAAAGTAAACACAATAATAACACATTAAAAATTTGTTTTAACGCCACTAATTTCTTCAACTCATTAACGCAATCGATCGTTGGGAGGTTGTAGCTGGATCATCCTCCAGGGTTTTTAAAGCTAGAGAGGAAATAATGGCATCATATGAAACTAGAAAACCTAAAAATACCAACATGTTATACTAGCTTTTCACAAAGAGGCTAAATATCACTCCAAACTTAGGCAAAATTGAAACCTGTCAGTTTCTTTACAATATCTGTCATTGTTTTGTGTTGTTAATTTATTTCTAATAATAAATAAATACATACATTTGCAGAAAGCAGCATATTTGCCCACTCTCATGTTAAGAGTATTTAATTCTTGACAAAGTGTTTAAATAAGTTAATTGAATGACAGCCCTAAAGTAACTCAACATCATAATATCATTTTAACACAAAATATAAACAACCAGCTTCTTGTTCTCTGTTTTCAAAGTTTTCAGAGATTGTGGCTGAAATGACAGTATAATGCAATACAATGATCCAAGAGTGAATATCTGATTTTTAATCATTCTGAGACTATTTAAGGGTTCTTTCATACACATCACTGGTACCAAATGTACCAGTGATGTGTATAGTATGATAGCAGGTATTTTTACTGCTTGATCAAACAGTAGTTCGTCCAGACGTGTTGATATGTTTGGATGTCGAGTAATAAATACTAGTATAATTCTCCATTAATTAATTAATTAATAAAGGTTCATCTTATCTTACCTTATCATTTAAGGTACAGTTAAAGAAAATGTGATTCATTTGCGATTAATCACAATTAAATATTCTTGATTGACAGCTCTAATAAAAATATATTAAATAAAATAAATCAATTGCCCCAAAATCTCACATTAAGGGGGAACCTTAAGGAGAACTAGAGATTAAGTTTAAATGTTAGGTGTAATTATAGCCTGATGACATGATCCTTGAGTAGCAGCTTAATTGTGGTGTGACGTGAACCAGTGTGCCGCACTGTTGGGCTTTTGTATCCATGGCAACCGAGGAGGCGTTTGGCTTCTGAAAAAGAGAGGGCTGGCGGCACACTGACCGATCATGCTGCACACATGGCGAAAAGCAGCTAATTCAGGCTTCAGTTTGACTGTAGTCGCACTTTGAGCTCCACTTTTCATTCAGATAAGGCCAGACTGTTGATGTGTGAAGTGTGAGACCATGAATGAGAAAAAGATAGTACTTCAGTGATTCAGAAGCTCTAGTAACCAAGGTTCCTTGAAAGCCACACTTTTTAGCTGAACTCACTCCTCTTTCGGAGCGCTGCTCTTGAGAAACTTTCCCCTTTGTTCCCCTTTAGATGAAAAAACCAAAGTAACGGTCAATTTTTTTGCAGCCCTTGAAATCATCTGTGTCTTAATCCAGTGGTGTGAAGGCTCTCTGTGCCGGCTGCTTAGAGCACAGCTTTACAATCAAAGGCAATTTTAAACCCTTAAAGAGTACGTCTGAACTTTTTTTTTTTTAAAGACTTTTTAAAGACAAAATTAAGCTCACTGGTTTCCTTGAGGTTCTGTGTCTTTCTCTGCACCTCTCCTTCCTCTGTCCTTTCATTATTTCTCTCTTCTCCGTCTACTTCTTCTTTGCCAGGCTCTATTTTGTCTTTCTTTCATCCTTTCTTTCTTTCTTCCTTTCTTTCTCTCTGTCTCTCTTTCTTCTACCTCCTCTCAGCGGGTTTCTTTCACAGTGAGTTGACAGAGTATTGAAGTTTCAGACAAACCCTCTAATGCAGGATTAAAGATATCATGGCAGGATTAGCTCTCTCCCTTCACTTCCCCTCCCTCCCACCATCTCTCCTCACTTTGTACCACCCCTCTCTTTTTCACTCCATTCTTTCTTCCTATAATGCCTCCTCTCTTATCCTTTCCCTGTAATTTCTCTCTGATTTCCCCTCTCCATCTCTTTCTCCCTCCACTCGACTCCCTTCAATATGATCTTGCCCTGATAAAAGCAGCTGCATCCTACCAAATACAACCACTTAACACTTCCCACCCTTTGTCCGCATCAGCCAGTCACTGCATAATCAAGGCTTTGCATTCTCTGATCGAATCTGAACGCATCGCATGAGCCTCTGCGTGTCAATGTGCAGCTAATGCTTGTGACGCCTGCATCGACTGGAAATAACATGAGTCAAATCAGCATAATGGAAACATGCTGTATATGCATCAGCATTTTGATGAAGAATGAAGACTTTAGATGACTTGGAGTATGCAATTGGGTGTTAAACTATTGGGAAAGTGAGCTAAATCTGGAAGCTGACAATCTGTTCTTTGCCTGCTGTAGATATTATGTTTAGTTGAAAACCAGCAAGGCTCTGTAATTTCAGCTCACTGCTGTAGTAATTGACCATTCGGTAAGTCCCACCCCCCCTTACTGTTAGGCCTGTCAAGCTTTCCATTCTCGTATGGCATGTATGCAGTTTACATTGATAAAAATGGCGGATTTTACACTTGAAACCCTTACTCATTTTTGAACCAATAGAGTCTTGATTTTAGACAGATATAAACAAAACTAGGCTTCTCATTTCTAGCTGGGTAATGTGGCAGATTTCATCATCATGTCCCAGGCAAAAAGTCATCAGCCTATCCATATGATGATCTGTGTTGAAAACAGTCCTTATATAAGTTCAATAAACAGAAATGTAAATTCACTCTAACTCTGTTTGGCTGTTTAGCTTACACACTTGTTTGAAATCAGACAAACTAAAATTAGCTTAGCTTTAGGTAGCTGGTTAATGATGTGCCCTTTAGCCTTGGGAGTAATGCTTGTTGCTACTGTAATACCATCTTCACACCAAGAGCGAAGCAAATTTTTGGCTTGCACAGTTTTGACCACAGGTATCATTTGTGTTCATTCGCGCTAGATGCGCTGGAGAAGGTGCTTGTCTCCATAGATACCAACAACTTTTCTGCCATCAACCATTAGAAATAACTACTGTTGCTGCTTTGTACATGTTATGGAAGTCCCAGATATGTCAGAAAACCAAACGCTGTTGTTCCTGGGTTCATAACATCACTCGTCAGTGAGCTGTATTCACATATAGTGGCATTGCACTGACTGTAACCAGTAAGCCACATGTTGTTACTGCAGTATGAACACAAAATAAACAGATTGCGTTGTGATTTAATGGCAATAATCATATCGAAAGTGCAGAAATAACTACATAATTATGCCAATTGGTAAACAGTCTAAATTCATGCTTTGTCAGGACTGTCTGCAAGATGAAATACAAACAACTTTTATGATGTTTGTTTTCTGAATGGAGTTCAGATTGATCAGTGCCAGGCTATGCAGCTGCTCCATCAACACTCAACATAACGTCATCTAGGCAGAAATATGGCAGCAACATTGTTTACACCATAGACAGTCTGTGGTTTATGCACATATATTTATACACAGAGTTTCATCTTGTCTCTGTACAAATATGATGTACTATTGTAGCTCTGGGTATGGCTGCAATATGTTTTCCTCCATTTTTTTATTCAACTGTCAGTGATGACAGGAGGAGAATCTAAGAGCTGATAGGCTTTCATTACAACGCATCATGCAAATTTCTAGCTGGAGTTGAAATATTTCCACTTCTGTGAATATGCGGATGACGCAAATTTTGTCTGTTCGCTTCTTAGCATTGACTTTGTATGTAATCGCACCACGTGAATAGTTTGCTTCCCTCTTGGTGTGAATGCGCCATAAGAAGTAAGCTAGTTACCCGGACATGCTAACAATTGCAGCTCATGATAGCACAGTAGACACTGTGTTTAATCCATGCCTTATACATGATTTTAGAAGGGCTACAAAACAACACACATGATTCAGCATGCGGAGAATTCAAAGCTTGACAGACCTGCCTAGTGACCTGCCTAGTTACGGTTGCTGTGCTATGATTTGACAATCACTGTCTGGGGAGGGGCTTAGCGAACAGTCAACTTGACAGCTTTTAACTCTCCGATGTGGTCTGCATGCCTGCCTCCCTCGTCCACAGTACCAACCAGTAATGTGTCCTCCTGCCCTCCAGGGGGTGCCATGTCTGGGATGGAGCCCACAGTAGACACAGTGGTGGTGACACCTGTCCCTGCCTACTGGTACTATGTGCTGGCGGGAGGCGCCGCCCTCTTGCTGCTGGTCACTGTCACCGTGGTGGTGACACTGTGCTGCCATCGGTACCACTGGGCGCCCAAGAAGACCAGCAGTAGTCACCATCATTCAGTGACGTACCACAACAGCCAACAGCCAAATCAGCAAGGTCACCAAAACTGCTACCAGAACCAAACCCCCAGCTATAATCTGATCCAGAGCCCCAACCAAAACCACCTGTACCCAGGCACTGGGCCGAGTCTTGACCCCATGCTCACCATCAAACTGGAGAAAGATGACAGCCGTGATTCCCAGTGTTGAAAACAACTACATGGACTACATGTGAATTTTACTAGAATGCTTTGTTGAAATAAGGCCGTCAAAGGGTGTGAAAACTCCCTGAGATAAATGATCAACAGCAGGATTCAGCACTCATCTCTGATGAGAATCTACATGGAAGAGACTGCAGTTCCCGTTGCTGATGACTGATCTAATTAACTGATCAGCATGCACCTTTGCTAAACTTTCTTGTTGGCTGGCGCTGGCAGGATGAACTCCTCCTGACACTGAACTTCGCCATCACTGGCGAGAGTTGATGGAAGGACTTTAATTGCCAATTCTGATGGCTGATGAGAGCCTGATAACAACAGTAGATCACCACTGGCGTACTGGCTTCTACAGCTGCACCCCAACCTGGTAGTCTGGATGTAGACTGCCTAACAGACTGTGGACAAAACATATGTACATCAGTGCACATGACACTGTTGTAACAGCATATTTTCCTCTTGTCAGAGCATATGTCTGTCTGCCCTGCTCTGATCTGCAGCTTGGACACTGCCTGGCTTCAAATACAGGGTATTTGAAGGCGACAGAGAGGGGATTTACACACAGGTACAGGGAGATAGAAGTGTGTGCTGTATAAAGAAAGAAGGCTATTTCTCTGGGTCTGAGTGAAGCTGCTGTTTATTTGTCCGCTAGCCTTTGAGAGGCCGAGAGTGACAGAGACAGATTAAGAACAGAAAAGGAAAGAGGTATGGGGAGAATTAGCGCTGCCCGTCCAGCCGTGACAGATAGACGGCTAACACGTCCACCGTGGGCGGCTCCTGTGGTCTGTGAACGAGGAATCAGTGTTGTGCTGTTCTCTGTCTGGTTTACACAAGGGGGGAAAGATAGGATGAGACAGCTTACATCGCATCCTGCAGAAACAAAGTCTCTCTCTGCGCCGAAACACACGAAGGCTCACAAGTCTCAAACACATACTGTATGCACGGACACTTCAAAACCTTTTGCGTGTTACCCTGAGTGCATTTTTTCATTACATGCTGATATGCCTTTCTTAAAACGTGCTTTAAAACTATTACCTCGTCACCTCCAGAACGAGGTAGTGCCTCAGTGTCAAATTGAAGTATGAATGGACTCTATACAGTTTTGCCTTGATCTCATAGATAATCCAATGCCTGTGTCTGTTAATGTAAACATCTGTGTCCCGCCCTCATTAGACTGATGAAACAAATCCAAAATCATATGTATTAATAATTAGTATTGAGTATCAGTTTTCTTTGAATTCTGTGCAAGTTCAAGTCTATACTTCTGTTAAACCTTTTTGTGTGTCATCCTCTGACGAATTAATAATTTGTGAAAATCTGAATATTTTGCTATACTAGCCTGGTGACGTGAAAGTGCAGGTGAGACCAAACATATGCTGTGAGAACGAGCTTCTTACTTATGAAGACTTTTAGAAAACCACTGATTCAGGATCAGTTCCTTCAATTATTTCATTCAAGGTCTGTCAAATAAGACTGATTGCAGTGCCGCACTACCGTCACACGCTGTAGACGTCTTGATGTTTTGTCTTGATCTGTCTTATGGTACGTGTCCACAAAGGCGTTTTTGGATGCCAGGGATCGCCTCGTTTCTCAGCGTTAGACGCTTGATGAACGCTTTCCCTCATGGGCTGCTGCTCCCAAATTTCAAACCAAAACAATATGGCGGCTCGTTTGGAAACTTTTTTCTTGAATATTACAACAACAGTTCACCAAAATGTGTTTCTGAAAACATTTTAGGTGAGAAATAATCCATGCAGTTAATAAATCTGTCTTTATTATTTAAGTTATTCGTGAGTTTTTAGATGCGGCGCGTCGCCCCAGAGTCCCCTGATTTGCATAAAATAGCCTAGACCTCAACTTTATGCATATAAGGAGCGGGCAAAGTGACTGGCTGCTTACATAGACAATGAATGGGAAGCGTGGAAAGTACGGATCCCGTGGACACGCACCATAACTTCATGTGTGTTAGCATTTTTTTTTTTCTTATTGAGACAGATGTTTGCATAAAAATCGTAAAAAAAAAAAAAAAAAAAAAAAAAAAACGTTTTTGAAGTTGGGCTATCTGCTCTTTAGCAATGTTGAGAGTAACATTAGCACTTTTCTGCTTCTTGATAATGATTTACTGAAGGCTTTGATGGTTTATGACAATTTCTTACATTTACTGTGAATCTTTTAGAAACAATAAGTTGAGTAATGTGTTGGTTGTGAATTCAATATAATTTCTTTCTTTGTAATCACATGTTACAATATGCGTTCATGTGCTTCTGATGTATAATAGTAATACAGTGTTTATTTTTATACTTGCCGACTATTGTTTTAAGGCAACGGTTATGTTGATTGTGTTCACTGAGATGATCTTAACTTTTTTTGACTTTCATTTGATGTCAAATCCTCAAGCTGAAGCCATTTTGCAACAGCGAATGTTTGTCACTCATGTAAAGCGTCCAGCTTCAAGTTTAAATCATATAGGGACACAAAACAGAAGGAAATCATGTGGGCTGTTCTCATACATTGTTCGTAGCTATATCTGCGAAAAGTAATGCACAATTCATATATATATCCCATGAAATCAATTTGTATATAATCCATCTAATTGTGAAACAGGAAGTATAAAAACACTGGACATTCACCCAGGAGACCTGTGTGAAACCAGAAGTCAGCATTGATTTATTTGTCACGTAACTTATGTACTTAAGTTACGTCACTTCTGGTGCTATTTTAACCTAAATCGCAAACATTTCCTAAACCCAACTAAGTCGATGTTTTCCTAAACTTAATTAGTTTTGTTGCCTAAACCTAACCAAACTGATCTTTTCCTGAACCTAAGTTGATCTTTTCCTAAACCTAACTAATTAGTTTTGTTGCCTAGACCTAACCAAGTTGATCTTTTTCTAAACCTAACCAAGTCAATCTTTTCCTAAACCTAACTAGTTTTGTTGCGTAAACCTAAACAAGTCCAAGTTGATCTTCTCCTAAACCTAAGTCGATCTTTTCCTAAACCTAACTAATTAGTTTTGTTGCCTACACCTAACCAAGTCGATCTTTTCCTGAACCTAACTACATTTTAGTTGCCTAATCCTATCCAAGTGGAAGTTTTCCTTAACATAATTGAGAAGTTTTGTTGTCTAAACTTAACCACATTATTTCTTGTGAAGACGGACATTTATTTTGAAAAGACTGGAGCTGATATAGGCGTGTCACGTGTTGCTGGACATTAAAAATGAGGAATAATGTTTCGTACGCTATCATACGAATGTTGTGTGAAAATTATTCAGATGATGTAAAAACTAAAAAAATGTAATTAGCTTGGTTTTGGTTCGAGAAGCCCAGTATCAACGTCTAGTCAGATCTGTGAAATTAAACGCACCACTGTGGTAGCTTATTTTCAGGAATTCTTAGCAGCTCACCATCTTCTGTTGTCTGCTACCCCCCCACATCATTTTGTTCATGCTCAAATCCCCCAGCCTTTTTATCAAAACCCGCTTGTTCCTACTCTACTCCCTCCCTTCATTGCAAATCCTCCCAGTAAAAAACACAGGAGAGAAAATGAGAGGCAGAAATGGAGGAGAGCAAAATCTCTCAGAGGAGAAGGGCCCATTAAGCGAGCCCCCTTTCCCTCCAAAGAAAGTGCCCAGAGATGGAGGAAGATGAAAGAAGTAAAAAATAAAAAAATAAAAAAAACTGCTCTCTATACTTTCTAAAGATAGATTTTTCTTTTTCTCTAAGAGGAAGGCTAACAGGGAGGCAGGTTGGGGTTTGGATTGAAGGAGGGAGCGACTTGAAGGAGGAGGGCAGGTTGTTTCAAACACAAAAGTAGATGAAAGAAGTCTGTTGGCAGAACAGACAGTGTGATGGAGACACACATACTCGCTTCACGCACACAATCTAACAAACACAAACCCAACACGCAGCCTCTTAAATCCTTGTTGCACGCGTGTTCAGAAAGAGTATCTACACCGCAGCTCTCCGTATTGACTTATTTCATCAAATTGCATCTCGTGAAATGTTTTTGTGCTTTAGTCAACAAGTCTTTTTGTTATTTTATGCTTGCATATCCATCCCCTCACCCTTCCATTTCAATCGACTTGTGTATGATTTACACATTATATGACTCACTCTAGCAGCTCTGTGCTGTAACCCAATCAATGTGGGTCCGAAATTCAAACGCAGGAATGATGTATGGCTGTATTTATGTTGTGCCACCCGTGCACTTTTCTCTTTCATTCTCTCTCTCTCTCAAACTTTTTGCAAGATTTGGAAAATGTGCTGGCGTCTCCTCATGCAGCGCTTTTAAATCAAACTCCCCTCACTTCCCTCTCCCTTCTCCATCACAGACTACTTTGAAGCCCTTTAATATTTCTAATTAGTTAATGGAGCTGATTGCATTCATAAAACCCTGCGGTAAGCATTTCTAGCCCTCAGGCCATTTCTATTTTTTTCCCTTCTGCCTCCCCCTCCTCCTCTGTTTCCTGGAGAAATATTACCGGAGAAAGCACTCTAACAGGTCCTCGGGCCCCCGCTGGAGCAGCGTATGGTGCCAAAGAGCCATCCATGTCTTTTCCTGAATTAAAAAAAGACCCATTTTATTCTTCTCTTTGCTAATTGGAGAGTGGAGATAAAATGGGGCTACAGGGAGTTTTAATCTCTTTTCAGATCCGTGTGATGATTCTTCTCAGGATCCTATAGCCTGAGGGCTTTAAGCCAGGATCATTAGAAAGTGTTCAACAGTCGTCCAAAGATTGTCCGAGCTGCTTTCTCTCTTTTTTTATCCTGCTTCTTTTGCTTTCTCTGCGTTGATTTAATGTTTTGTAAAGGCCTGTGGTGATTTCAGTTGACTGTGAGAAAGGAGAAGTTAGAGCCTGGAGGGTCTGTCGTGAGACTGTACATTTACATCAGAAGACGCATCTGATTAGATGCTTTCATGTCCATGTACTACAGTAGTCTTACATGGAGAGTACATTTCACTGAGACCTCCAGAAGATTTTACAGTGCAGGCTGTTCTCATTCACTGTTCATAGCTGTACCTACGAAAACTAAAATCCATTGTAATTTGTATACATCTCATAAAATCTGTTCATATGTAAGACACTTAATTATGAACAAGGAAGTATAAAGAGCGACAAACGTTTGGGTGGATGGGTGAGTCTAAATACAAAAAACCTTCACTAAGGAGACCACTGTTTGTGTCACGTTTGAAACTAGAAGTCAATGTTGATTCATCTGTCCTATAATTTCCGTACTTTTTGGCTTACTTGTTGTTTTAAGCCAAACCACCATTTTTTCCTAAGCCTTTTTTTCACAGAACATCCGTACTTAAATTACGCCACTTCTGGTTTGGCGTAACTTAAACACAATCTTTTCCTTAACCCATCCAAGTAGTTTTGCAGCCTAATCCTAACTAAGTACTTTTCTTGCCTAAACCAAACTAAGTCAATCTTTTCCCAAACCTAACTCGATCTTTTCCTAAACTTAACTAAGTTGATCGTTTCCTAAACCTATCTAGGTAGTTTTGTTGCCTAAACCTAAGTGGTTTTCATGCCTAAACTTAATTAAGTCAATATTTTCCTAAACCTAAGTGTTTTTTTTTGTCTAAACCTAAGTAGTTTTGTTGCCTAAACCTAACTGTTTTTCTTGCCTAAACTTAACCAAGTTGATCTTTTCCTAAACACAACTAAGTAGTTTTGTTGCCTAAACCTAAGTGGTTTTCTTTCCTAAACTTAAAGTCGATCGTTTCCTAAACCCAACTAAGTAATTTTCTTATCGAAACCTAACCAAGTTGTTTCCTGTGAAGATGGAAGTTTATTTTGAAGACTAGAGTGGAAATTGAAGCTGGACATTCGTATGAAAACGCAACAAAAAATTAAGAACTTTTTGTAAGATATCAAACGAACCGTTGTATGAGGATAGATTGTACAGTGACTGCTGGGATTAGCCATATTTAGCTAGCATATATAGGGCTGACTGCTTATTCTGCACAGTAATAGCTTTTGTTTTTACATTGTGACAACATTATTTTATTTAGTTGGGTGGTTCAGACAGACATTATTTGAAGTCACGTTGGAGATTGTATGCTTTGTGACGTCTGTTTGGTTAGTTGGTCAGAAATCTTCTGATCACCTGTATTTACTTTGTTCTCATTTCTCACTTTTCGCCCTCAGTTTCAGTGATGTGAAATCACACGTTTTAGGGGTAAAGTGCAACCACATGTTGAGTTTTTGGAAAACCTACCTTGATGATGTCATTTTTATCAAATAATAGATGGTGTTGTGATTTCTTGATTTTTCTTGATATAGACTGATCATTCTGAAACATGGCCTGTGCAAGAGATGAACTTGAACTAGTTTTGATTTAGACCTTGACAAGTTCAGACTCCAGCTGAATAAAACCAGCCTTGTGGTGGTAAACTGTGAGGTGACAGGGATAAATATAACAGTGAGGAAGAGAAAGACCTCGACTTTCTGATTGTCTTGTCCTGCACTTAAAGCAAATTAAATATTGAACTACAGAGAAACATACGAGGCCGAGACGCACCCATACTCAATCCCATAATCAAATAATTATAAATGCAAATTCCCAACAAGCAAACATCGGAGAATGAAGATTCCATTTAGCGATTTCTTGGTTGCTGTAATATTTGAATTAAAATTGAGTTAGTTTCTTTTGTTTATTCTCTAATTGGGTTTGGAAATCAATTTAGGGTCAATTCTAAACAATTAAATATGTGATTGAGTCACTCTTTAATTTCAAGGAAATTAACTAATTTAATACATGAGCAAATATCTTCATTTCAGATAGCAGGTCGCATTTATTCGTCTCTTGCTGTCATTTACAGACTGTATATTGAGTATTGGAAGTTGGTAAAGGCTGTTTGTAGAAGGTATAGTGTGGATGCCATGTTAAGATTGTATCATAGAAAAAAGACCTTATCTAACTGAGGAAATGAGGCTCAGTATCTTTTTTTCATATCTACTAAATTAGTTTTTCACCTCTTGTCTTTTGAATATCTATTACAGTTTCACTTCATAATACGTTTTTGGTTCCTTCGCCCCAGCAATAAATGATTATCAGCTGCCCAGATATTGCTCTATTTTTTTCTGAGGATTGTAATGTCAATTTCATTGAATAAAACTGAATAGAAGCAGAATTTAGCTTCCCAACCCTTCAAAGCCTTGCACTTTGGCCTGCCTCAGAAATACAACGTGGTATTTTAGCTTGTTAAATTTCATGGTCTTGGAATAAAAAGAAAACATATTGTGGGGAATGTGAAGGAAATAAAAGTGCTATTTTTCTATGAAGCAGTTTTGGGTGTATTTTATTTATTTATTTATACTTTTACACTCCAGTATCTCCCTCTTTCTATAACGGTTTAAACAGCAGGAGATCTTTTGCCTGATGTCTCCAGACAGTCTAAACAAGATCACTCACTCTTTGAGCTGTTTGTGTAGTTTGATTTCCATCTACAAATGGAGCTTATGTGCAGACAACATAAGAAATGTAGTGATGTTATCACAACATGTGAACTCTTGAGTAGCTGTGGCTTGACTGCATGTTTGAGATTAATAATGTTCTATTCTGTCTTTTTAAACAGATCCCAGGCCTATGGATTTTGGAAAAGATCCAGTTTTCAACCACAAGCCCCCCATCAATGGAGGTAAGGTTTGATGTCCTCTCTTCTACCTCTCAGCCTGAGGCTATACTGGCTGTTTTACAAGTCTCCCCCAAATAATAGTGAAACAGCTCTTAAAGCAGAGGCATGCCCATGGCTCTTTTGTTTTACTTGTGATTCCACAAGAAAAAAAGCCGGTGGCAACGGTGACAGACGATCTCCGGCGTGTATGTGAGTGTGAGAGGGGAAGAGTGTGTGAGAGCATCCAAAAGTGTGCATGTGGGGCATGTTAGCGTGTTTCCTCTCCTCCTCTTTCATGTTTCGTGGCAGACAAACTGAGACAGACAGCTTCCTCCTGGGCACCTAGAAAACATCTGTCTGTAACAATCATGGTTTACTTCCTGTGTGTGTGTGTGTGTGTGAACAGTACGTGTGCACATGCTTGTTATTATCCCTTGTTCCTTCCAGCCCCTTGACAGATACAAGAAGAGTACTCAGCCTTTACCTCACTAAAGTCTGTTTACTGTCTGTTGACTGCTTTCCTCTGTGTGTGTGTGTGTGTGTGTTCTGCCATAAAACACTCTAAATGCAGTACTTAATTGCAGATTGGTTTGTTCATGTGTATACATTCATTAAGTGGATTAGCGTGATTGCTTATGCCAGCTAGATGTGCACACACAAGACACACCGGAGAGCACCTTTACAGTAATTAATTTCATTATGCTTCCAAGCTTATGAAGTCAACAATAACAACCGGGGTAACAGACTTGGTTGTTCTTGAATATATCAGCCATGATGTGGGATATTTGCCTGTGACACAGTTGAATTAATTCAGTTGACACTCTGTACAAATCAGAAATTGCTTGTTAACGGTGACGTCTGCGCCCTTTAAGTCAACGTCAGTCAGCATCTTGTTGCTCGTGGTTGCACTGCCGACACACACAGGACTGATTGTGATTGCCAGGCACCATGGTGATTAACGTTAGCTACATTAGCCAGCTAAAAACCACCATGTCGCTACATATTACACTGCTCTTTATTCTGTTTAGTCAATCACAGTGTTCTACAGCCTGTTTTTTCTTTATAGCAGATGTTGCTATGTATAACAGACCGTTGCTATGGGTACAGTTCTGATGTCGGACTAGCAGACCATTTTTGTGTCAAATTATTAATAGCTGTGTAATAAGCGCGATATTGTACAGCTAGCCGGTCATTATTTTGAAATACATAGCGACGGGTCGATCACCCTGAAGCCTCGCCGTACATTATCCCTTACACATTTCACATGATTGGCAATAATGTTAGCTTACCAAACGAAGGTCCGGCCAATGTTGCTCCTAGTGTCAGCTTTTCCTGGTTCAGCCCCCCGGTCGTGGTCAGAACCGTAGATTTTGGTCTCCTGGACTGGAGTCGATAACGTTACTTGTTCTGAAACGAGACACAGGAAACCTCTGTTGGTCTTGAGGAGCTGCAGCATTTATTTCTGCACAAACTGCAGCTTCTACTAAATTACAGCTGTGTCATTTGCTGGGATGTTAACTATGGGAAGTGATTTATAGTAAATGGGCTAACACATGCAAAACCCTTGGTAGTGGTTCTTTATGTAAGCATTTTGAAATTATGTTTAGAAGATATTTAAGTCTCCGGTTTTCTCTCCAGACTATGTCTTTCCAGGCTGGCCATCCTCCTTCTCCACCCCGTCCTCCTCTGATGTGGACCCCTCTTCCGTCACCCTGGTGTCAGAGAAAGACAAGGACAACGCCTGGCTGTACACTCTGGACCCCATCCTCCTCACCATCATCGTAATGAGCTCTTTAGGCGTGCTGCTGGGTGCGGTTTGCGCAGGACTGCTCCTCTACTGCACATGCTCCTACAGCGGGCTTTCCTCGCGCTCCTCCACGACACTGGAGAACTACAACTTTGAGCTGTACGATGGGATTAAGCATAAAGTGAAGATAAACCAGCAGAGGTGCTGCTCCGAGGCATGAAGGGGAGGAGGAGAACTCTAGAGAACGATGGGGAAAGACACATCCTGTGATCTCCTGCAAAAGGAATTTTGTTCTCGGTTTGGACAAAGAAAACACGAAAAGGAAGCACTATCTGTTATTTCAATCCCCAGTGTCCCCTACCTAATATCCTGCTCTGATGTCTAAATGGGGTAACAGTCCACCCAGAGGTTCCCCACCTATTTGCGTGCCAGTGGGAACTTGTGAACTTGATCTCCCCTACATGCTATGAGGCCTAAACAGGGGAACCCCTGACCCCAGTCTCCCCTACCCACAGTACCATTTCTCCTCCGCCTGCAGGAGAGAGCCTGCTTGATTCTCAAAGCCTGTGAATGAATGAAGGAATGAATAAATGAATATGAATGACAGATCTACCATAGAATATAACCCATCAGCCACTGGAATGAAGCTAGGAGACGGACTACAGCACCCATGACAATCTGGACATTTGGACCATAAATGACAGCACAGTCTGGGGTGTTTGGTTAAAATGTTGGTAATGGAATTCTTAATGAAGAGGAGGATTTCATTAACATGTACCCGTTACTGGTACTTGGCAGAAGGGCAATGTCAAATTTGTCCTCATCGGCTTGAATTTGAATGTGGCCAATAGAGCCGGCATGCTGACATGAAAACGCTCCAGCTTCTGACTGTTGGTGAAGACTTCAGCACCAGTGGACCATTTAATGTGGGTACTTTTGACTGAAATCAACACATATCAAGTGAATGCCTATCCCCCTAAAGAAGTTTAAAAGATATCAAACCACATTACTCAAATGAATCTAGATTTCTAAAAGGCGAAGAAGGAAAAAGAGGATGAAAAAGGACATTTTCTTTTTGTTTGTTTCTGAAAGATTTAGATATGAGTTCTGGGACTTTCAAACGTCCATTAGCCTGCCGTATGGCGCTTGCTCGCTCCTTTGTCTGCCGTTGGTCTGCGCTTTGTGAAACCAGTGGCATAGAAGAGTAATGGTGACTGTTTTTGTTATGTTTTAGACTTGTGTCTGGAAAAAAAAAAGGTAAAGAAAAGCCAGCTTCAGTTCGTAGCCGCCCTGTAGAGCTCTTATGCCATTTTTAGACTTTCTTTAGCGTTGTGTTGGACTACATGGTCTTAACTGTTACTTCAGTCCTTTTCTATTTCCACACATTTTCCATTACAGATGATCAGTCTTTACAAAGAGTAGAGGAAAGGTAAAGGAAGAAATCAGAGGTTTATCAAAATCTAACATGCTGTTATGGAGTCGTGCTTTAGATTCAGTATTCTAGGGTTTGTCTTTGGTATATATCTATATTTTTTTGCTTTTCAAACTGTATGATGCCCAAATGGACAGACACTGTGTGAACAAAATGTCAGTGATTGTTTTATTGCAACCTATGGATTGCCAAAGAGCCGTGTATGTGCACAGGGGGTCTGAACAAGTGTTAAAAAAAGAGGCTGGGTGGAGAACGGACTGAGAGTGATGAATCATCCTGCCTTTTATCCGCCGCTCTCAGCGTCGGCCCCCCAACCCCCTGAATGAAGCACGCTCAAAAAACGGAAGGAGAAAGAATGACTAAAGGAGGAGAGAAATCGTACCTTCGACTTTGTTGGACACACAATCGAGCCTTAAGCTAACTACAGTATACGCTGTATCGGAGGACAGCCATCGAGGAGTGCCAGTGCTGCTGGAGGGACTGATGAATAGGAGGAGACACATATACATACATACAGACAAGAAGATAGAGAGCGAGAGAGTGAAAAAATATGGTGGTTATGTTTACATGCAACAGATATTTTTGGCAAAATGCAGCTGTTTCTCCCAAGAATTACATTCATATACTGTTATTTGGCTTCAGCTAAACACATTTTTGTGGAAGCTGAAAGGTACTCTGTGGAGTTTCTGACCATTAGTAGCGCTACTGAGCAATGTTTCCATTTTGTTGGTATCTGATGCTTTCTCACAAGCATGCAGAAATGTGGTTGGCACCGGTAACATGCCTTGAAAAGAAATACTAAATAATTAAATTAAACTTAATATGTTTATGAGAACCGTCCACAGGGTACCTTTAATGCCTCCCAGAATTTTTTATTTCATGAATTTATCAACAAATGTTATGTAAAGCATAGTTTTTATGGTGATGTTAGACAACAAAAAGATATTTGTAAAGGTTTGGGAAAGGTTGCAGTCATAGTTAAAAAATGAAAAAGTCAACACTGACTTGAAGTACAAACTTAAATCTTTGTACTGTACGTCTGGGCATCCATCCTGACCTCCACGCCGTTACTTTAGCCTGTGCTTTATAAATGCTACTTCTAACATTAGAAGTAGATGTTGCTAGCAAACATAAATGATTGAAAACTAACTGCAAATGGATGGAAATCATGGGAGACTTTTGCATTGTGGCTACATTTTGATAGCAACTTAACATATGGCTGCAGACCTTGCATTTGAAGTAATTTATCTGCAGCCAACTATGTGACTGTAAGGAACATTTGATGGACTTGTCAATGCAGTCAATCTATGAAAAATTCATATGTTAACATTAATGTAAACAACTGGAGTAATGCTGGTAAGCAGGTGAGACTCTGCATGGAAACATCCAATGAGATACTCAGCAAGAGAAGACAAACAGCCAATAAGATAAACATAAAATGAGACTGTCAGCAGGCAGGTGGAAGGTGAGCGAGAGACAGAATGACACGACCTAAGGGAGAGTCAATGACCCAGACAGAAATCTGAAATGTAATTGGACCAGACGCTGTCCTCTCTCTGCCTTTTTTGTATTTTTTTTTTTCTCACCCTGCTCCATCGCAGTAAATTAAGGTCAATTTGAAAAACTAATTTTTGTGTTTACTGAATCTGTGAAGTTGCTGTTTACTGGGGAGGAGAGGGAGGAGAAAAAAAAAAAAAAAGAGTCAAACATGTCACATTTGTTATTGCCCAATCTGTCTTCTTGTCTTTCTCTCTCATCTCTCCCTGTTCGACGTGGATAGCCAGAGGCCTGTACTACGGAGCCAGTTCAACGAAACCCAGAGTATCTTCTTGTTTCTTCTTGGCTTAACTAACGTTAACAAATGAGATCTCGCTAAGCAGTCCTATGATGGTGGTTATTAACTCGGTAAGTCAACCCAGTGTTTCTAAATCTGGCTATGAACACGTGCACATGAATGGGGTGGTGTGTGCATTATCTGACCAATCACAATCATGGACAAGTTCACGGAGTTGTAGACGGACAAACAGAGCGGCACATTTTACAAAGAAATATGAAGAAGTTAAACACAATCCAGGCTAAAATTTACACAGTTGAAGGTGCCAAATCCAGGAAGCACAACTAAAATAAAGACTTGTTAATTTAACTGAATACTCAAAAGTCAGATATAGTCGCCTAGATGTGGCAGTGATATTACAAATAGCTTTCACAAGTGTAACGCATTACACTTCATTATGGTGTGTATGACTGTATCAGCCTTCTTTTCAGCTGCATCCATCATTAATTGAAAACAGTAAGCACCCATCGCATACAGCCATTTGTCAGTTTAAATTTTATTGTTTTTAGCCTGGATTATGACTTAAACCTCTTCGTATTAGTGGAATATTATCCAACGATTTGTGCGCGGAGCTTTGATTGGTCAGTAGGTGGTGCTTTCATACGATTTAACCTCTTATCTGGAACGTAACCTGCTCCGGAGCGGGCTAGGTGTTCAGCGCAAGTTACCATGGCAATCTACACTGGTAAAAAGTTAACCACCATCATAGGACAGGAAAACCCAGACTTAACCCTTAAGTCACCTCGCGAATCATGAATCCTGCTTCGTAGTACAGACCTCAGGGTACCTACTGAGATGACATATACAAAGAAGACAGGAATTATAAAAAGGTGTTGAAAGATGGTCATAGAAAGGAGGGAACAATGGAGGGAGAGAGAGATGAAGGTTTTTTTCTTTCTGAATGCATTTCCATTGGACTGTTTTCCAAGTGCCTTGGAGCTATTATTTTGTCTCTCTCTCTCTTTACTACTATCTTACTCTCTTTCATACAAACAAACCTGAAACAGTGACTACATTGTGTGCCAACGACTACAAATAAACACACAATTATATAGTAACACACACCTCACCTATTCTCTCTCTCTCCTGCTCAACTTTAACACTTTCCGTCCGGATAGCATTACCTCTTCTGTCTCAATGGATACACACACATACACTCTGACACACACATATATGCACACAGAGAAATGCACATTACATTAAGACATGCACACACTTACGGCACTGGCCAGATAACTCAAACTGTTGTTTGTAGACTTTGTACAGAAAAATTTCTTTTTTAATGTTATTATTATTATTTAATAAAGGCTAAATAAGTGATATGGTTCTCGGTGTTTGTATGCCATTAAAATGTTATTAACGAGCCAATAGTATGTAGTAGAAAAGTAATTTAAAAAGTCATGTTCTAAAAAGTCATAGCATAGTATTAAAATGTCAAAAAAGTTAACACGGTATGTAATAAAAATCCTGAAAAGGCCATGATAGAGAATGACTTTGAAGTGTTTAAAAGTCATTGTTTATTATGTGATTAAAATGTCATAAAAGTCAGTACAGTATGCCATAAAAGTCATAGTATAGTATGCTGAAAAATGGAAAAAAATGTCATGGAAACAAGTTGGTGTAGTATGTCAAAAAGTTTCATAGTGTGTGTCAAAAAATATCAAGAAAGGTTAAGAGTATAGTGTGCCTGGAAGTAAAATGAAAAATTTTGTTTAATAAAAAGTCATAGGCTAGTATGTAAAAAGAAAGTCATAGTATAGTTTCTGGTAAAATGTCAAGGTCATAGTATAGTATGTTGAAAAAAAATGAAAAAAAAAATGTAATTAAAAAGTCCTATTATGGTATGTCGAAAAACAAGTCATAGTGTGTTACGTTGCAAAAGAAGTTCTAGTATAGTATCCTGAGAAAAAACTCTGAATATATGTCATAGTATAGTATGTTGAACAAGGGAATAATAGTGTAGTATGTCGGTTTGTTAATTTTAATTATTGTATGCTGTAATATGTCAAAAAAGTCATAATATAGTATGATGACAAAATAAAATAGCCAAAATATAGCATGTTGAAAAATAAAAATGTTGGTATATGATGTCATAGAAAACTTGAAAAGCATGAAAATCATAATATATATTGTGTAGAAAAATTTCATTTAAGTCATATTAGTCAAAAAACATGAAAACGTCATAATATATTGTAACAATGTAGAAAACTCATTAAAAAGAGTAAAATGTCATAGTATAGTATGTTGAAAATTTAAAAAAATCATAGTATAGTATGTTGAAAAAATTAAAGTCAGTATATTATGTTGAAAAGTCATAATATAGTATGACTTTTTTCTAGATATTATGTGACTTTCAAATAAATTGACTTTCAGCAAATTTTTCAACATACATTATGACATTTTTTATGAAACATTTCGACATACTAAACTGACGTTTTTATGACATACGATACTATGACATTTTCATCATACTATGACTTTTAACAACACAGTATACTATGATTTTTTTCAACATAATATTCTATAACTTTCATGAAATTTTTTTAACATACTACACTAATACTTTTTAAAAAATTTCAACACACTATGTGACCTTTTTTATTTTTTTTGTGCATACTGAACTGACTTTTTCATTTCTTCATCACACTATATCACTATCACTTTTTTTCTGAAAATTTCTTAATTTGACTTCTTTCACGTTTTTTGACTACTATGCTATAACTTTTTCTTTACATTTTTTTTTACCTACTATACTTTAACTTTTTATTGACATACAATACTATGACATTTTCATGAAACTTTTCAACATACTATAACTTTTTTGACATGCTATACTAGGACTTTTTCGGCAAATTATACCATGACTTTAAAAAATGTTGACATAATACACTTTTTAAAGTTTTTTCCAACATACCATACTAGAACTTTTTTTGATGTATTTTTTGGGCATACTATATTTACTATACTATTTACTATATTTATTATTTATCACAATATAACATTTTTTTATAAAATTTTTGACATAATATACCATATGACATTTTCATGAAATTTTTTGACACTACACTGTTACTTCATAATTTTTTTAACACACTATTTGACTTAGTTTTTCAACAAACTATATTATGGCTCATTGTTTGACGTACTATAGTTTATATCTTTTTAAATTGACGAAAAATATTTCAACTTGTACTATGACGTTTCATTTTATCATGCTATACTACATCATCACACTATACTATGACTACTTTCACATTTTTTGACATGCTATATTTGGACTTTTTTCAACATGCAACACAATCACTTCTTTTTGGCAAACCATACTATGACTTTCAAAAAATATTGATATAATTCGACTGACATACTGTACTATGACTTCATTTTCAACATTATGACTTTTTTGACATACACTCTGGCTTTTTTTGACACACTGTAGTATAAATTTTTTTCCGACATAATATACTATGACTTTTTCATGAAATTACGATATACTACAGTATTATTTTTTAATTTTTTCAACATAGAAGACTATGACTTTTTTAAGAAAATTGACTTACTACAAATTACAATTACTATTACTACAAAATCTTCATTTTCATTTTATCAACGCACGATACTACTTTTCGACATATAACGTGACATTTTTTGACATACTATACTATGACTTTTTTAAAACATTCCTGTGGGATTTTTTTGACATATACTAAGGAATTTTAGACTACACATTTTTTTTTCAATACTATACTGTCTTTTTTCAGTGAACTTTTATAAACTTTTATAACTTTTTAAAAACAGTATACAATGACTTTTACAAAAACTTTCAACTTATCATACTATGACATTGATCACATGCCATTTTATCAGCATACTATACTATGACTACTTTCACATTTTTTGACAATTAAACTATGACTTTTTTCTACATAAATACCATGGCTTATTTTTTTAACATGCAACACAATCACGTTTTTTTTTATTTTTTAATTTGACATACTACACCAACTACGGGTTTTCTTCATTTAATCAACATACCATACTATGACATTTTTTATTTTTTCGACGTACTATACTTTTTTCAAAAATTTTCGACGTAAAATACTATGACATACTATACTATGACGTTTTCATGAAATTTGTGGACATACTGTACTATAACGTTTATTGACAAAGTTTTTCGACATACTATACTAGGACGTTTATTCACGAAAGTTTTCGAGATACTATGCAATGATTTTTTCTCACGAAATTTATCGACATACTATGCTAAAACTTTTTCCACAGAATTTGTCGACATACTATACGATGATGTTTTTTCATGAAATTTTTCGAGATACTATGCTGACTTTTTCTCACGAAATTTATCGACATACTATGACTTTTTTTCCACAGAATTTGTCGACATACTATACTATGATGTTTTTAAAAAATTTGTTGCCATACTATACTATGACGTTTTTTTTTGTAAAACTTTCCAACATTTCAAAAAATGACTCTTTTTCACCATAGAATCATTCTACATGTTGTAATACAACCGTTTTCACAATTTTTTTCGAAATCCAGAAAATTTGACATTTTCGTCGAAAAAATTTTGACATACTATACTATGGCGTTTGTTTTTTTTTTGTAAAATTTTCCAACATTTCACGAAGTGACTTTTTTCACCATAGAATCATTCCACATGCTATTATACGACCGTTTTCATGATTTTTTTTGACATCCAGAAAGTTAGACGTTTTTGTCGAAAAATTTCGACATACTATGCTATGTTGATTTTTTTATAAAATTATCCAACATTTCACAAAGACTCTTTTTCACCATAGAATCATTCTACATGCTATGATACGACCGTTTTCATGATTTTTTTTTTCGAAATCCAGAAAATTTGACATTTTCGTCGAAAAATTTCGACATACTATACTATGGCGTTTTTTTTTTTTTTGTAAAATTTTCCAACATTTCACGAAGTGACTTTTTTTCACCATAGAATCATTCTACATGCTATAATACGACACTTTTCATGATTTTTTTCAACATCAAAAAAATTTGACGTTTTCTTCGAAAAATTTTGCCATACTATACTATGACTTTTTTTTGTAAAATTTTCCAACATTTCAAAAAATGACTCTTTTTCACCATAGCATCATTCTACATGCTGTAATACAACCGTTTTCACAATTTTTTTCGAAATCCAGAAAATTTGACGTTTTCGTCGAAAAATTTCGACATACTATACTATGGCGTTTTTTTTTTTTTTGTAAAATTTTCCAACATTTCACGAAGTGACATTTTTTCACCATAGAATCATTCTACATGCTACAATACGACAGTTTTCATGATTTCGTTCAACATCAAAAAAATTTGACGTTTTCTTAGAAAAATTTCGCCATACTATACTATGACGTTTTTTTTTGTAAAACTTTCCAACATTTCAAAAAATGACTCTTTTTCACCATAGAATCATTCTACATGCTGTAATACAACCGTTTTCACAATTTTTTTCGAAATCCAGAAAATTTGACGTTTTCGTCGAAAAATTTCGACATACTATACTATGGCGTTTTTTTTTTTTGTAAAATTTTCCAACATTTCACGAAGTGACTTTTTTTCACCATAGAATCATTCTACATGCTATAATACGACAGTTTTCATGATTTTTTTCAACATCAAAAAAATTTAACGTTTTCTTCGAAAAATTTTGCCATACTATACTATGACGGTTTTTTTTGTAAAATTTTCCAACATTTCAAAAAATGACTCTTTTTCACCATAGAATCATTCTACATGCTGTAATACAACCGTTTTCACAATTTTTTTCGAAATCCAGAAAATTTGACGTTTTCGTCGAAAAATTTCGACATACTATACTATGGCGGTTTTTTTTTTTGTAAAATTATCCAACATTTCACAAAATGACTTTTTTTCACCATAGAATCATTCTACATGCTATGATACAACCGTTTTCATGATTTTTTTCGAAATCCAGAAAATTTGACGTTTTCGTCGAAAAATTTCGACATACTATACTATGGCGTTTTTTTTTTTTGTAAAATTTTCCAACATTTCACGAAGTGACACTTTTTCACCATAGAATCCTTCTACATGCTATGATACGAACGTTTTCATGTTTTTTTTCGAAATCCAGAAAATTTGACATTTTCGTTAAAAAAAAAACGCCATAGTATAGTATGTCGAAATTTTTTCTTTTGTAAAATTTTCCAACATTTCACGAAGTGACTTTTTTTCACCATAGAATCATTCTACATGCTATAATACGACAGTTTTCATAATTTTTTTCAACATCAAAAAAATTTGACGTTTTCTTAAAAAATTTCGCCATACTATACTATGACGTTTTTTTTTGTAAAATTTTCCAACATTTCACAAAATGACTCTTTTTCACCATAGAATCATTCTACATGCTGTAATACGACCGTTTTCACAATTTTTTTCGAAATCCAAAAAATTTGACGTTTTCTTCGAAAAATTTCGACATACTATACTATGACGTTTTTTTTTGTAAAATTTTCCAACATTTCACAAAATGACTCTTTTTCACCACAGAATCATTCTACATGCTGTAATACGACCGTTTTCACGATTTTTTTCAACATCAAAAAAATTTGACGTTTTTTTCGAAAAATTTCGACATACTATACTATGGCGTTTTTTTTTTGTAAAATTTTCCAGCATTTCAAAAAATGACTCTTTTTCACCATAGAATCCTTCTACATGCTATGATACGAACGTTTTCATGTTTTTTTTCGAAATCCAGAAAATTTGACATTTTTGTCGAAAAAATTTCGACATGCTATACTATGGCGTTTTTTTTTTTTTTTGTAAAATTTTCCAACATTTCACGAAGTGACTTTTTTTCACCATAGAATTATTCCACATGCTATTATACGACTGTTTCATGATTTTTTTTGACATCCAGAAAGTTAGACGTTTTTGTCGAAAAATTTCGACATACTATGCTATGTTGATTTTTTTATAAAATTATCCAACATTTCACAAAGACTTTTTTTCACCATAGAATCATTCTACATGCTATGATACGACCGTTTTCATGATTTTTTTTTCGAAATCCAGAAAATTTGATATTTTCGTCGAAAAATTTCGACATACTATACTATGGCGTTTTTTTTTTTTTTTGTAAAATTTTCCAACATTTCACGAAGTGACATTTTTTCACCATAGAATCATTCTACATGCTGTAATACAACCGTTTTCACAATTTTTTTCGAAATCCAGAAAATTTGACGTTTTCGTCGAAAAATTTCGACATACTATACTGTGACTTTTTTTTTGTAAAATTTTCCAGCATTTCAAAAAATGACTCTTTTTCACCATAGAATCCTTCTACATGCTATGATACGAACGTTTTCATGTTTTTTTTCGAAATCCAGAAAATTTGACATTTTCGTCGAAAAAATTTCGACATACTATACTATGGCGTTTTTTTTTTTTTTTGTAAAATTTTCCAACATTTCACGAAGTGACATTTTTTCACCACAGAATCATTCTACATGCTGTAATACAACCGTTTTCACAATTTTTTTCGAAATCCAGAAAATTTGACGTTTTCGTCGAAAAATTTCGACATACTATACTATGGCGTTTTTTTTTTTGTAAATTTTTCCAACATTTCACGAAGTGACTTTTTTTCACCATAGAATCATTCTACATGCTATTATACGACAGTTTTCATGATTTTTTTCAACATCAAAAAAATGTGACGTTTTCTTTGAAAAATTTTGCCATACTATGTCGATTTTTTTTGTAAAATTTTCCAACATTTCACAAAATGACTCTTTTTCACCATAGAATCATACTACATGCTCTAATACAACCGTTTTCACAATTTTTTTCGAAATCCAGAAAATTTGACATTTTTGTCGAAAAATTTCGACATACTATACTATGGCGTTTTTTTTTTTTTTTTGTAAAATTTTCCAACATTTCACGAAGTGACATTTTTTCACCATAGAATCATTCTACATGCTACAATGCGACAGTTTTCATGATTTCTTTCAACATCAAAAAAATTTGACGTTTTCTTAGAAAAATTTCGCCATACTATACTATGACGTTTTTTTTTGTAAAATTTACCAACATTACACGGATTGACTTTTTTTCACCATAGAATCATTCTACATGCTGTAATACAACCGTTTTCACAATTTTTTTTGAAATCCAGAAAATTTGACGTTTTCGTCGAAAAAATTCGACATACTATACTATGGCGTTTTTTTTTTTGTAAAATTTTCCAACATTTCACGAAGTGACTTTTTTTCACCATAGAATCATTCTACATGCTATAATATGACAGTTTTCATGATTTTTTTCAGCATCAAAAAAATTTAACGTTTTCTTCGAAAAATTTTGCCATACTATACTATGACGTTTTTTTTTGTAAAATTTTCCAACATTTCAAAAAATGACTCTTTTTCACCATAGAATCATTCTACATGCTGTAATACAACCGTTTTCACAATTTTTTTCGAAATCCAGAAAATTTGACGTTTTCGTCGAAAAATTTCGACATACTATACTATGGCGTTTTTTTTTTTTTTTGTAAAATTTTCCAACATTTCACGAAGTGACTTTTTTTTCACCATAGAATCATTCTACATGCTATAATGCGACAGTTTTCATGATTTTTTTCAACATCAAAAAAATTTGACGTTTTCTTCGAAAAATTTCGACATGCTATACTATGACGTTTTTTTTTGTAAAATTTTCCAACATTTCACAAAATGACTCTTTTTCACCATAGAATCATTCTACATGCTGTAATACGACCGTTTTCACAATTTTTTTCGAAATCCAGAAAATTTGACGTTTCCGTCGAAAAATTTCGACATACTATACTATGGCGTTTTTTTTTTTTTGTAAAATTTTCCAACATTTCACGAAGTGACATTTTTTCACCATAGAATCATTCTACATGCTATAATACGATGGTTTTCATGATTTTTTTCGAAATCCAGAAAATTTCACGATTTCGTCGAAAAATTTCGACATACTATACTATAGCGTTTTTTTTTTTGTAAAGTTTTCCAACATTTCACGAAGTGACTTTTTTTCACCATAGAATCATTCTACATGCTATTATACGACAGTTTTCATGATTTTTTTCAACATCAAAAAAAATTGACGTTTTCTTTAAAAAATTTCGCCATACTATACTATGACGGGTTTTTTTGTAAAATTTTCCAACATTTCACGAAGTGACATTTTTTCACCATAGAATAATTCCACATGCTATTATACGACCGTTTTCATGATTTTTTTCGACATCCTTAAAATTTGACGTTTTCGTCGAAAAATTTCGACATACTATACTATGGCAGTTTTTTTTTTTTTGTAAAATTACACAACATTTCACAAAATGACTTTTTTTCACCATAGAATCATTCTACATGCTATGATACAACCGTTTTCATGATTTTTTTCGAAATCCAGAAAATTTGACGTTTTCGTCGAAAAATTTCGACATACTATACTATGGCGTTTTTTTTTTGTAAAATTTTCCAACATTTCACAAAATGACTCTTTTTCACCACAGAATCATTCTACATGCTGTAATACGACCGTTTTCACGATTTTTTTCAACATCAAAAAAATTTGACGTTTTTTTCGAAAAATTTCGACATACTATACTATGGCGTTTTTTTTTTGTAAAATTTTCCAGCATTTCAAAAAATGACTCTTTTTCACCATAGAATCCTTCTACATGCTATGATACGAACGTTTTCATGTTTTTTTTCGAAATCCAGAAAATTTGACATTTTTGTCGAAAAAATTTCGACATACTATACTATGGCGTTTTTTTTTTTTGTAAAATTTTCCAACATTTCACGAAGTGACTTTTTTTCACCATAGAATTATTCCACATGCTATTATACGACTGTTTCATGATTTTTTTTGACATCCAGAAAGTTAGACGTTTTTGTCGAAAAATTTCGACATACTATGCTATGTTGATTTTTTTATAAAATTATCCAACATTTCACAAAGACTTTTTTTCACCATAGAATCATTCTACATGCTATGATACGACCGTTTTCATGATTTTTTTTTCGAAATCCAGAAAATTTGATATTTTCGTCGAAAAATTTCGACATACTATACTATGGCGTTTTTTTTTTTTTTGTAAAATTTTCCAACATTTCACGAAGTGACATTTTTTCACCATAGAATCATTCTACATGCTGTAATACAACCGTTTTCACAATTTTTTTCGAAATCCAGAAAATTTGACGTTTTCGTCGAAAAATTTCGACATACTATACTGTGACTTTTTTTTTTGTAAAATTTTCCAGCATTTCAAAAAATGACTCTTTTTCACCATAGAATCCTTCTACATGCTATGATACGAACGTTTTCATGTTTTTTTTCGAAATCCAGAAAATTTGACATTTTCGTCGAAAAAATTTCGACATACTATACTATGGCGTTTTTTTTTTTTTTTGTAAAATTTTCCAACATTTCACGAAGTGACATTTTTTCACCACAGAATCATTCTACATGCTGTAATACAACCGTTTTCACAATTTTTTTCGAAATCCAGAAAATTTGACGTTTTCGTCGAAAAATTTCGACATACTATACTATGGCGTTTTTTTTTTTGTAAATTTTTCCAACATTTCACGAAGTGACTTTTTTTCACCATAGAATCATTCTACATGCTATTATACGACAGTTTTCATGATTTTTTTCAACATCAAAAAAATGTGACGTTTTCTTTGAAAAATTTTGCCATACTATGTCGATTTTTTTTGTAAAATTTTCCAACATTTCACAAAATGACTCTTTTTCACCATAGAATCATACTACATGCTGTAATACAACCGTTTTCACAATTTTTTTCGAAATCCAGAAAATTTGACATTTTTGTCGAAAAATTTCGACATACTATACTATGGCGTTTTTTTTTTTTTTTTTGTAAAATTTTCCAACATTTCACGAAGTGACATTTTTTCACCATAGAATCATTCTACATGCTACAATACGACAGTTTTCATGATTTCTTTCAACATCAAAAAAATTTGACGTTTTCTTAGAAAAATTTCGCCATACTATACTATGACGTTTTTTTTTGTAAAATTTACCAACATTACACGGAGTGACTTTTTTTCACCATAGAATCATTCTACATGCTGTAATACAACCGTTTTCACAATTTTTTTCGAAATCCAGAAAATTTGACGTTTTCGTCGAAAAATTTCGACATACTATACTATGGCGTTTTTTTTTTTTTTTGTAAAATTTTCCAACATTTCACGAAGTGACTTTTTTTCACCATAGAATCATTCTACATGCTATAATGCGACAGTTTTCATGATTTTTTTCAACATCAAAAAAATTTGACGTTTTCTTCGAAAAATTTCGACATACTATACTATGACGTTTTTTTTTGTAAAATTTACCAACATTTCACGAAGTGACATTTTTTCACCATAGAATCATTCCACATGCTATTATACGACCGTTTTCATGATTTTTTTCGACATCCTTAAAATTTGACGTTTTCGTCGACAAATTTCGACATACTATACTATGGCGGTTTTTTTTTTGTAAAATTTTCCAACATTTCACGAAGTGACTTTTTTTCACCATAGAATTATTCTACATGCTATATTACGACTGTTTTCATGATTTTTTTTGACATCCAGAAAATTAGACGTTTTTGTCGAAAAATTTCGACATACTATACTACGACGTTTTTTTTTGTAAAACTTTCAAACATTTAAAAAAATGACTCTTTTTCACCATAGAATCATTCTACATGCTGTAATACAATCGTTTTCACAATTTTTTCGAAATCCAGAAAATTTGATGTTTTCTTTGAAAAATTTCGACATACTATACTATGGCGTTTTTTTTTTTTTTTGTAAAATTTTGCAACATTTCACGAAGTGACATTTTTTCACCATAGAATCATTCTACATGCTACAATACAACAGTTTTCATGATTTCTTTCAACATCAAAAAAATTTGACGTTTTCTTAGAAAAATTTCGCCATACTATACTATGACGTTTTTTTTTGTAAAACTTTCCAATATTTCAAAAAATGACTCTTTTTCACCATAGAATCATTCTACATGCTGTAATACAACCGTTTTCACAATTTTTTTCGAAATCCAGAAAATTTGATGTTTTCTTCGAAAAATTTCGACATACTATACTATGGCGTTTTTTTTTTTTTTTGTAAAATTTTCCAACATTTCACAAAATGACTCTTTTTCACCATAGAATCATTCTACATGCTGTAATACAACCGTTTTAACAATTTTTTTCGAAATCCAGAAAATTTGATGTTTTCGTCGAAAAATTTCGACATACTATACTATGGCGTTTTTTTTTTTGTAAAATTTTCCAACATTTCACGAAGTGACTTTTTTTCACCATAGAATCATTCTACATGCTATAATACGACAGTTTTCATGATTTTTTTCAACATCAAAAAAATTTAACGTTTTCTTCGAAAAATTTTGCCATACTATACTATGACGTTTTTTTTTGTAAAATTTTCCAACATTTCAAAAAATGACTCTTTTTCACCATAGAATCATTCTACATGCTGTAATACAACCGTTTTCACAATTTTTTTCGAAATCCAGAAAATTTGACGTTTTCGTCGAAAAATTTCGACATACTATACTATGGCGTTTTTTTTTTTTTTTGTAAAATTTTCCAACATTTCACGAAGTGACTTTTTTTCACCATAGAATCATTCTACATGCTATAATGCGACAGTTTTCATGATTTTTTTCAACATCAAAAAAATTTGACGTTTTCTTCGAAAAATTTCGACATGCTATACTATGACGTTTTTTTTTGTAAAATTTTCCAACATTTCACGAAGTGACTTTTTTTCACCATAGAATCATTCTACATGCTATAATGCGACAGTTTTCATGATTTTTTTCAACATCAAAAAAATTTGACGTTTCCGTCGAAAAATTTCGACATACTATACTATGGCGTTTTTTTTTTTTTTTGTAAAATTTTCCAACATTTCACGAAGTGACATTTTTTCACCATAGAATCATTCTACATGCTATAATACGATGGTTTTCATGATTTTTTTCGAAATCCAGAAAATTTCACGATTTCGTCGAAAAATTTCGACATACTATACTATAGCATTTTTTTTTTTGTAAAGTTTTCCAACATTTCACGAAGTGACTTTTTTTCACCATAGAATCATTCTACATGCTATTATACGACAGTTTTCATGATTTTTTTCAACATCAAAAAAATTTGACGTTTTCTTTAAAAAATTTCGCCATACTATACTATGACGTTTTTTTTTGTAAAATTTTCCAACATTTCACGAAGTGACATTTTTTCACCATAGAATCATTCCACATGCTATTATACGACCGTTTTCATGATTTTTTTCGACATCCTTAAAATTTGACGTTTTCGTCGAAAAATTTCGACATACTATACTATGGCGGTTTTTTTTTTTTGTAAAATTACCCAACATTTCACAAAATGACTTTTTTTCACCATAGAATCATTCTACATGCTATGATACAACCGTTTTCATGATTTTTTTCGAAATCCAGAAAATTTGACGTTTTCGTCGAAAAATTTTGACATACTATACTATGGCGTTTTTTTTTTTTGTAAAATTTTCCAACATTTCACGAAGTGACATTTTTTCACCATAGAATAATTCTACATGCTATAATACGACAGTTTTCATGATTTCTTTCAACATCAAAAAAATTTGACGTTTTCTTCGAAAAATTTCGCCATACTATACTATGACGTTTTTTTTTGTACAATTTTCCAACATTTCACAAAATGACTCTTTTTCACCATAGAATCATTCTACATGCTGTAATACAACCGTTTTCACAATTTTTTTTGAAATCCAAAAAATTTGACGTTTTCGTTGAAAAATTTCGACACTATACTATGGTGGGTTTTTTTTTTGTAAAATTTTCCAACATTTCACGAAGTGACATTTTTTCACCATACAATCATTCTACATGCTGTAATACAACCGTTTTCACAATTTTTTTCGAAATCCAGAAAATTTGACGTTTTCGTCGAAAAATTTCGACATACTATACTATGGCGTTTTTTTTTTTTTTTTTTTAATTTTCCAACATTTCACGAAGTGACTTTTTTCACCATAGAATCATTCTACATGCTATAATGCGACAGTTTTCATGATTTTTTTCAATATCAAAAAAATTTGACGTTTTCTTCGAAAAATTTCGACATACTATACTATGACGTTTTTTTTTGTAAAATTTTCCAACATTTCACAAAATGACTCTTTTTCACCACAGAATCATTCTACATGCTGTAATACAACCGTTTTCACAATTTTTTTCGAAATCCAGAAAATTTGACGTTTTCGTCGAAAAATTTCGACATACTATACTATGGCGTTTTTTTTTTGTAAATTTTTCCAACATTTCACGAAGTGACTTTTTTTCACCATAGAATCATTCTACATGCTATTATACGACAGTTTTCATGATTTTTTTCAACATCAAAAAAATTTGACGTTTTCTTTGAAAAATTTTGCCATACTATGTCGATTTTTTTTGTAAAATTTTCCAACATTTCACAAAATGACTCTTTTTCACCATAGAATCATACTACATGCTGTAATACAACAGTTTTCACAATTTTTTTCGAAATCCAGAAAATTTGACATTTTTGTCGAAAAATTTCGACATACTATATATACTATGGCGTTTTTTTTTCTTTTTGTAAAATTTTCCAACATTTCACGAAGTGACATTTTTTCACCATAGAATCATTCTACATGCTACAATACGACAGTTTTCATGATTTCTTTCAACATCAAAAAAATTTGACGTTTTCTTAAAAAAAATTTCGCCATACTATACTATGACGTTTTTTTTTGTAAAATTTTCCAACATTTCACGAAGTGACATTTTTTCACCATAGAATCATTCCACATGCTATTATACGACCGTTTTCATGATTTTTTTCAACATCAAAAAAATTTGACGTTTTCTTTGAAAAATTTCGACATACTATACTATGGCGTTTTTTTTTTGTAAAATTTTCCAACATTACACGGAGTGACTTTTTTTCACCATAGAATTATTCTACATGCTGTAATACAACCGTTTTCACAATTTTTTTTGAAATCCAGAAAATTTGACGTTTTCGTCGAAAAAATTCGACATACTATACTATGTCGATTTTTTTTGTAAAATTTTCCAACATTTCACAAAATGACTTTTTTTCACCATAGAATTATTCTACATGCTATATTACGACTGTTTTCATGATTTTTTTTGACATCCAGAAAATTAGACGTTTTTGTCGAAAAATTTCGACATACTGTACTATGGCGTTTTTTTTTTTTTTTGTAAAATTTTCCAACATTTCACGAAGTGACATTTTTTCACCATAGAATCATTCTACATGCTGTAATACAACCGTTTTCACAATTTTTTTCGAAATCCAGAAAATTTGACGTTTTCGTCGAAAAATTTCGACATACTATACTATGGCGTTTTTTTTTTTGTAAATTTTTCCAACATTTCACGAAGTGACTTTTTTTCACCATAGAATCATTCTACATGCTATTATACGACAGTTTTCATGATTTTTTTCAACATCAAAAATATTTGACGTTTTCTTTGAAAAATTTTGCCATACTATGTCGATTTTTTTTGTAAAATTTTCCAACATTTCACGAAATGACTCTTTTTCACCATAGAATCATACTACATGCTGTAATACAACCGTTTTCACAATTTTTTTCGAAATCCAGAAAATTTGACATTTTTGTCGAAAAATTTCGACATACTATACTATGGCGTTTTTTTTTTTTTTTTGTAAAATTTTGCAACATTTCACGAAGTGACATTTTATCACCATAGAATCATTCTACATGCTACAATACAACAGTTTTCATGACTTCTTTCAACATCAAAAAAATTTGACGTTTTCTTAGAAAAATTTCGCCATACTATACTATGACGTTTTTTTTTGTAAAACTTTCCAATATTTCAAAAAATGACTCTTTTTCACCATAGAATCATTCTACATGCTGTAATACAACCGTTTTCACAATTTTTTTCGAAATCCAGAAAATTTGATGTTTTCTTCGAAAAATTTCGACATACTATACTATGGCGTTTTTTTTTTTTTGTAAAATTTTCCAACATTTCACAAAATGACTCTTTTTCACCATAGAATCATTCTACATGCTGTAATACAACCGTTTTAACAATTTTTTTCGAAATCCAGAAAATTTGATGTTTTCGTCGAAAAATTTCGACATACTATACTATGGCGTTTTTTTTTTTGTAAAATTTTCCAACATTTCACGAAGTGACTTTTTTTCACCATAGAATCATTCTACATGCTATAATACGACAGTTTTCATGATTTTTTTCAACATCAAAAAAATTTGACATTTTCTTTAAAAAATTTCGCCATACTATACTATGACGTTTTTTTTTGTAAAATTTTCCAACATTTCACGAAGTGACATTTTTTCACCATAGAATCATTCCACATGCTATTATACGACCGTTTTCATGATTTTTTTCGACATCCTTAAAATTTGACGTTTTCGTCGAAAAATTTCGACATACTATACTATGGCGGTTTTTTTTTTTTGTAAAATTACCCAACATTTCACAAAATGACTTTTTTTCACCATAGAATCATTCTACATGCTATGATACAACCGTTTTCATGATTTTTTTCGAAATCCAGAAAATTTGACGTTTTTGTCGAAAAATTTCGACATACTATACTATGGCGTTTTTTTTTTTTTTTTAAATTTTCCAACATTTCACGAAGTGACTTTTTTCACCATAGAATTATTCTACATGCTAAATTACGACCGTTTTCATGATTTTTTTTGATATCCAGAAAATTAGACGTTTTCTTTGAAAAATTTCGACATACTATACTATGACGTTTTTTTTTGTAAAATTTTCCAACATTTCACAAAATGACTCTTTTTCACCATAGAATCCTTCTACATGCTATAATGCGACAGTTTTCATGATTTTTTTCAACATCAAAAAAATTTGACGTTTTTTTCGAAAAATTTCGACATACTATACTATGACGTTTTTTTTTTGTAAAATTTTCCAACATTTCACAAAATGACTCTTTTTCACCACAGAATCATTCTACATGCTGTAAAAAAACCGTTTTCACAATTTTTTTCGAAATCCAGAAAATTTGACGTTTTCGTCGAAAAATTTCGACATACTATACTATGGCGTTTTTTTTTTGTAAAATTTTCCAGCATTTCAAAAAATGACTCTTTTTCACCATAGAATCCTTCTACATGCTATGATACGAACGTTTTCATGTTTTTTTTCGAAATCCAGAAAATCTGACATTTTTGTCGAAAAAATTTCGACATACTATACTATGGCGTTTTTTTTTTTTTTGTAAAATTTTCCAACATTTCACGAAGTGACTTTTTTTTACCATAGAATCATTCTACATGCTATAATACGACCGTTTTCATGATTTTTTTTTCGAAATCCAGAAAATTTGATATTTTCGTCGAAAAATTTCGACATACTATACTATGGCGTTTTTTTTTTGTAAAATTTTCCAACATTTCACGAAGTGACATTTTTTCACCATAGAATCATTCTACATGCTGTAATACAACCGTTTTCACAATTTTTTTCGAAATCCAGAAAATTTGACGTTTTCGTCGAAAAATTTCGACATACTATACTGTGACTTTTTTTTTGTAAAATTTTCCAGCATTTCAAAAAATTACTCTTTTTCACCATAGAATCCTTCTACATGCTATGATACGAACGTTTTCATGTTTTTTTTCGAAATCCAGAAAATTTGACATTTTCGTCGAAAAAATTTCGACATACTATACTATGGCGTTTTTTTTTTTTTTGTAAAATTTTCCAACATTTCACGAAGTGACATTTTTTCACCACAGAATCATTCTACATGCTGTAATACAACCGTTTTCACAATTTTTTTCGAAATCCAGAAAATTTGACGTTTTCGTCGAAAAATTTCGACATACTATACTATGGCGTTTTTTTTTTTGTAAATTTTTCCAACATTTCACGAAGTGACTTTTTTTCACCATAGAATCATTCTACATGCTATTATACGACAGTTTTCATGATTTTTTTCAACATCAAAAAAATTTGACGTTTTCTTTGAAAAATTTTGCCATACTATGTCGATTTTTTTTGTAAAATTTTCCAACATTTCACAAAATGACTCTTTTTCACCATAGAATCATACTACATGCTGTAATACAACAGTTTTCACAATTTTTTTCGAAATCCAGAAAATTTGACATTTTTGTCGAAAAATTTCGACATACTATATATACTATGGCGTTTTTTTTTTTTTTTTTGTAAAATTTTCCAACATTTCACGAAGTGACATTTTTTCACCATAGAATCATTCCACATGCTATTATACGACCGTTTTCATGATTTTTTTCAACATCAAAAGAATTTGACGTTTTCTTTGAAAAATTTCGACATACTATACTATGGCGTTTTTTTTTTGTAAAATTTTCCAACATTACACGGAGTGACTTTTTTTCACCATAGAATTATTCTACATGCTGTAATACAACCGTTTTCACAATTTTTTTTGAAATCCAGAAAATTTGACGTTTTCGTCGAAAAAATTCGACATACTATACTATGTCGATTTTTTTTGTAAAATTTTCCAACATTTCACAAAATGACTTTTTTTCACCATAGAATTATTCTACATGCTATATTACGACTGTTTTCATGATTTTTTTTGACATCCAGAAAATTAGACGTTTTTGTCGAAAAATTTCGACATACTGTACTATGGCGTTTTTTTTTTTTTGTAAAATTTTCCAACATTTCACGAAGTGACATTTTTTCACCATAGAATCATTCTACATGCTGTAATACAACCGTTTTCACAATTTTTTTCGAAATCCAGAAAATTTGACGTTTTCGTCGAAAAATTTCGACATACTATACTATGGCGTTTTTTTTTTTGTAAATTTTTCCAACATTTCACGAAGTGACTTTTTTTCACCATAGAATCATTCTACATGCTATTATACGACAGTTTTCATGATTTTTTCAACATCAAAAATATTTGACGTTTTCTTTGAAAAATTTTGCCATACTATGTCGATTTTTTTTGTAAAATTTTCCAACATTTCACAAAATGACTCTTTTTCACCATAGAATCATTCTACATGCTGTAATACAACCGTTTTCACAATTTTTTTCGAAATCCAGAAAATTTGACATTTTTGTCGAAAAATTTCGACATACTATACTATGGCGTTTTTTTTTTTTTTTTTTGTAAAATTTTGCAACATTTCACGAAGTGACATTTTATCACCATAGAATCATTCTACATGCTACAATACAACAGTTTTCATGATTTCTTTCAACATCAAAAAAATTTGACGTTTTCTTAGAAAAATTTCGCCATACTATACTATGACGTTTTTTTTGTAAAACTTTCCAATATTTCAAAAAATGACTCTTTTTCACCATAGAATCATTCTACATGCTGTAATACAACCGTTTTCACAATTTTTTTCGAAATCCAGAAAATTTGATGTTTTCTTCGAAAAATTTCGACATACTATACTATGGCGTTTTTTTTTTTTTTTGTAAAATTTTCCAACATTTCACAAAATGACTCTTTTTCACCATAGAATCATTCTACATGCTGTAATACAACCGTTTTAACAATTTTTTTCGAAATCCAGAAAATTTGATGTTTTCGTCGAAAAATTTCGACATACTATACTATGGCGTTTTTTTTTTGTAAAATTTTCCAACATTTCACGAAGTGACTTTTTTTCACCATAGAATCATTCTACATGCTATAATACGACAGTTTTCATGATTTTTTTCAACATCAAAAAAATTTAACGTTTTCTTCGAAAAATTTTGCCATACTATACTATGACGTTTTTTTTTGTAAAATTTTCCAACATTTCAAAAAATGACTCTTTTTCACCATAGAATCATTCTACATGCTGTAATACAACCGTTTTCACAATTTTTTTCGAAATCCAGAAAATTTGACATTTTTGTCGAAAAATTTCGACATACTATACTATAGCGTTTTTTTTTTTTTTGTAAAATTTTCCAACATTTCACGAAGTGACTTTTTTTCACCATAGAATCTTTCTACATGCTACAATACAACAGTTTTCATGATTTCTTTCAACATCAAAAAAATTTGACGTTTTCTTCGAAAAATTTCGACATACTATACTATGACGTTTTTTTTTGTAAAATTTTCCAACATTTCACAAAATGACTCTTTTTCACCACAGAATCATTCTACATGCTGTAATACAACCGTTTTCACAATTTTTTTCGAAATCCAGAAAATTTGACGTTTTCGTCGAAAAATTTCGACATACTATACTATGGCGTTTTTTTTTTTGTAAATTTTTCCAACATTTCACGAAGTGACTTTTTTTCACCATAAAATCATTCTACATGCTATTATACGACAGTTTTCATGATTTTTTTCAACATCAAAAAAATTTGACGTTTTCTTTGAAAAATTTTGCCATACTATGTCGATTTTTTTTGTAAAATTTTCCAACATTTCACAAAATGACTCTTTTTCACCATAGAATCATACTACATGCTGTAATACAACAGTTTTCACAATTTTTTTCGAAATCCAGAAAATTTGACATTTTTGTCGAAAAATTTCGACATACTATATATACTATGGCGTTTTTTTTTTTTTTTTTGTAAAATTTTCCAACATTTCACGAAGTGACATTTTTTCACCATAGAATCATTCTACATGCTACAATACGACAGTTTTCATGATTTCTTTCAACATCAAAAAAATTTGACGTTTTCTTAGAAAAATTTCGCCATACTATACTATGACGTTTTTTTTTGTAAAATTTTCCAACATTTCACGAAGTGACATTTTTTCACCATAGAATCATTCCACATGCTATTATACGACCGTTTTCATGATTTTTTTCAACATCAAAAAAATTTGACGTTTTCTTTGAAAAATTTCGACATACTATACTATGGCGTTTTTTTTTTGTAAAATTTTCCAACATTACACGGAGTGACTTTTTTTCACCATAGAATTATTCTACATGCTGTAATACAACCGTTTTCACAATTTTTTTTGAAATCCAGAAAATTTGACGTTTTCGTCGAAAAAATTCGACATACTATACTATGTCGATTTTTTTTGTAAAATTTTCCAACATTTCACAAAATGACTTTTTTTCACCATAGAATTATTCTACATGCTATATTACGACTGTTTTCATGATTTTTTTTGACATCCAGAAAATTAGACGTTTTTGTCGAAAAATTTCGACATACTGTACTATGGCGTTTTTTTTTTTTGTAAAATTTTCCAACATTTCACGAAGTGACATTTTTTCACCATAGAATCATTCTACATGCTGTAATACAACCGTTTTCACAATTTTTTTCGAAATCCAGAAAATTTGACGTTTTCGTCGAAAAATTTCGACATACTATACTATGGCGTTTTTTTTTTTGTAAATTTTTCCAACATTTCACGAAGTGACTTTTTTTCACCATAGAATCATTCTACATGCTATAATACGACAGTTTTCATGATTTTTTTCAACATCAAAAAAATTTAACGTTTTCTTCGAAAAATTTTGCCATACTATACTATGACGTTTTTTTTTGTAAAATTTTCCAACATTTCAAAAAATGACTCTTTTTCACCATAGAATCATTCTACATGCTGTAATACAACCGTTTTCACAATTTTTTTCGAAATCCAGAAAATTTGACATTTTTGTCGAAAAATTTCGACATACTATACTATGGCGTTTTTTTTTTTTTTTGTAAAATTTTCCAACATTTCACGAAGTGACATTTTTTCACCATAGAATCTTTCTACATGCTACAATACAACAGTTTTCATGATTTCTTTCAACATCAAAAAAATTTGACGTTTTCTTAGAAAAATTTCGCCATACTATACTATGACGTTTTTTTTTTTGTAAAACTTTCCAATATTTCAAAAAATGACTCTTTTTCACCATAGAATCATTCTACATGCTGTAATACAACCGTTTTCACAATTTTTTTCGAAATCCAGAAAATTTGATGTTTTCTTCGAAAAATTTCGACATACTATACTATGGCGTTTTTTTTTTTTTTTGTAAAATTTTCCAACATTTCACAAAATGACTCTTTTTCACCATAGAATCATTCTACATGCTGTAATACAACCGTTTTAACAATTTTTTTCGAAATCCAGAAAATTTGATGTTTTCGTCGAAAAATTTCGACATATGGCGTTTTTTTTTTTGTAAAATTTTCCAACATTTCACGAAGTGACTTTTTTTCACCATAGAATCATTCTACATGCTATAATACGACAGTTTTCATGATTTTTTTCAACATCAAAAAAATTTAACGTTTTCTTCGAAAAATTTTGCCATACTATACTATGACGTTTTTTTTTGTAAAATTTTCCAACATTTCAAAAAATGACTCTTTTTCACCATAGAATCATTCTACATGCTGTAATACAACCGTTTTCACAATTTTTTTCGAAATCCAGAAAATTTGACGTTTTCGTCGAAAAATTTCGACATACTATACTATGGCGTTTTTTTTTTTTTTTGTAAAATTTTCCAACATTTCACGAAGTGACTTTTTTTCACCATAGAATCATTCTACATGCTATAATGCGACAGTTTTCATGATTTGTTTCAACATCAAAAAAATTTGACGTTTTCTTCGAAAAATTTCGACATACTATACTATGACGTTTTTTTTTGTAAAATTTTCCAACATTTCACGAAGTGACTTTTTTTCACCATAGAATCATTCTACATGCTATAATGCGACAGTTTTCATGATTTTTTTCAACATCAAAAAAATTTGACGTTTCCGTCGAAAAATTTCGACATACTATACTATGGCGTTTTTTTTTTTTTTGTAAAATTTTCCAACATTTCACGAAGTGACATTTTTTCACCATAGAATCATTCTACATGCTATAATACGATGGTTTTCATGATTTTTTTCGAAATCCAGAAAATTTCACGATTTCGTCGAAAAATTTCGACATACTATACTATAGCGTTTTTTTTTTTGTAAAGTTTTCCAACATTTCACAAAGTGACTTTTTTTCACCATAGAATCATTCTACATGCTATTATACGACAGTTTTCATGATTTTTTTCAACATCAAAAAAATTTGACGTTTTCTTTAAAAAATTTCGCCATACTATACTATGACGTTTTTTTTTGTAAAATTTTCCAACATTTCACGAAGTGACATTTTTTCACCATAGAATCATTCCACATGCTATTATACGACCGTTTTCATGATTTTTTTCGACATCCTTAAAATTTGACGTTTTCGTCGAAAAATTTCGACATACTATACTATGGCGGGTTTTTTTTTTTGTAAAATTACCCAACATTTCACAAAATGACTTTTTTTCACCATAGAATCATTCTACATGCTATGATACAACCGTTTTCATGATTTTTTTCGAAATCCAGAAAATTTGACGTTTTCGTCGAAAAATTTCGACATACTATACTATTGCGTTTTTTTTTTTTGTAAAATTTTCCAACATTTCACGAAGTGACATTTTTTCACCATAGAATAATTCTACATGCTATAATACGACAGTTTTCATGATTTCTTTCAACATCAAAAAAATTTGACGTTTTCTTCGAAAAATTTCGCCATACTATACTATGACGTTTTTTTTTGTACAATTTTCCAACATTTCACAAAATGACTCTTTTTCACCATAGAATCATTCTACATGCTGTAATACAACCGTTTTCACAATTTTTTTTGAAATCCAAAAAATTTGACGTTTTCGTTGAAAAATTTCGACACTATACTATGGTGGGTTTTTTTTTTGTAAAATTTTCCAACATTTCACGCAGTGACATTTTTTCACCATAGAATCATTCTACATGCTGTAATACAACCGTTTTCACAATTTTTTTCGAAATCCAAAAAATTTGACGTTTTCGTTGAAAAATTTCGACACTATACTATGGTGGGTTTTTTTTTTTGTAAAATTTTCCAACATTTCACGCAGTGACATTTTTTCACCATAGAATCATTCTACATGCTGTAATACAACCGTTTTCACAATTTTTTTCGAAATCAAAAAAATTTGACGTTTTCTTCGAAAAATTTCGCCATACTATACTATGACGTTTTTTTTTGTACAATTTTCCAACATTTCACAAAATGACTCTTTTTCACCATAGAATTATTCTACATGCTATATTACGACCGTTTTCATGATTTTTTTTGATATCCAGAAAATTAGACGTTTTCTTTGAAAAATTTCGACATACTATACTATGACGTTTTTTTTTGTAAAATTTTCCAACATTTCACAAAATGACTCTTTTTCACCATAGAATCATTCTACATGCTGTAATACGACCGTTTTCACAATTTTTTTCGAAATCCAGAAAATTTGACGTTTTCTTCGAAAAATTTCGACATACTATACTGTGACGTTTTTTTTTGTAAAATTTTCCAGCAATTCAAAATATGACTCTTTTTCACCATAGAATCCTTCTACATGCTATGATACGAACGTTTTCATGTTTTTTCTCTAAATCCAGAAAATTTGACGTTTTCGTCGAAAAAATTTCGACATACTATACTATGGCGTTTTTTTTTTTTTTTTGTAAAATTTTCCAACATTTCACGAAGTGACTTTTTTTCACCATAGAATCATTCTACATGCTATAATACGACAGTTTTCATGATTTTTTTCTACATCAAAAAAATTTGACATTTTCTTCGAAAAATTTTGCCATACTATACTATGACGTTTTTTTTTGTAAAATTTTCCAACATTTCAAAAAATGCCTCTTTTTCACCATAGAATCATTCTACATGCTGTAATACAACCGTTTTCACAATTTTTTTCGAAATCCAGAAAATTTGACGTTTTCGTCGAAAAATTTCGACATGCTATACTATGGCGTTTTTTTTTTTTGTAAAATTTTCCAACATTTCACGAAGTGACTTTTTTTCACCATAGAATCATTCTACATGCTATAATGCGACAGTTTTCATGATTTTTTTCAACATCAAAAAAATTTGACGTTTTTCTTCGAAAAATTTCGACATACTATACTATGACGTTTTTTTTTGTAAAATTTTCCAACATTTCACAAAATGACTCTTTTTCACCACAGAATCATTCTACATGCTGTAATACAACCGTTTTCACAATTTTTTTCGAAATCCAGAAAATTTGACGTTTTCGTCGAAAAATTTCGACATACTATACTATAGCGTTTTTTTTTTTGTAAAGTTTTCCAACATTTCACGAAGTGACTTTTTTTCACCATAGAATTATTCTACATGCTATTATACGACAGTTTTCATGATTTTTTTCAACATCAAAAAAATTTGACGTTTTCTTTGAAAAATTTTGCCATACTATGTCGATTTTTTTTGTAAAATTTTCCAACATTTCACAAAATGACTCTTTTTCACCATAGAATCATACTACATGCTGTAATACAACAGTTTTCACAATTTTTTTCGAAATCCAGAAAATTTGACATTTTTGTCGAAAAATTTCGACATACTATACTATGGCGTTTTTTTTTTTTTTTTGTAAAATTTTCCAACATTTCACGAAGTGACATTTTTTCACCATAGAATCATTCTACATGCTACAATACGACAGTTTTCATGATTTCTTTCAACATCAAAAAAATTTGACGTTTTCTTAGAAAAATTTCGCCATACTATACTATGACGTTTTTTTTTGTAAAATTTTCCAACATTTCACGAAGTGACATTTTTTCACCATAGAATCATTCCACATGCTATTATACGACCGTTTTCATGATTTTTTTCAACATCAAAAAAATTTGACGTTTTCTTTGAAAAATTTCGACATACTATACTATGGCGTTTTTTTTTTGTAAAATTTTCCAACATTACACGGAGTGACTTTTTTTCACCATAGAATTATTCTACATGCTGTAATACAACCGTTTTCACAATTTTTTTTGAAATCCAGAAAATTTGACGTTTTCGTCGAAAAAATTCGACATACTATACTATGTCGATTTTTTTTGTAAAATTTTCCAACATTTCACAAAATGACTTTTTTTCACCATAGAATTATTCTACATGCTATATTACGACTGTTTTCATGATTTTTTTTGACATCCAGAAAATTAGACGTTTTTGTCGAAAAATTTCGACATACTGTACTATGGCGTTTTTTTTTTTTTTGTAAAATTTTCCAACATTTCACGAAGTGACTTTTTTTCACCATAGAATCATTCTACATGCTATAATGCGACAGTTTTCATGATTTTTTTCAGCATCAAAAAAATTTGACGTTTTCTTTGAAAAATTTCGACATACTATACTATGACGGTTTTTTTTGTAAAATTTTCCAACATTTCACAAAATGACTCTTTTTCACCATAGAATCATTCTACATGCTGTAATACGACCGTTTTCACAATTTTTTTCGAAATCCAGAAAATTTGACGTTTTCGTCGAAAAATTTCGACATACTATACTATGGCATTTTTTTTTTTTTTTGTAAAATTTTCCAACATTTCACGAAGTGACATTTTTTCACCATAGAATCATTCTACATGCTGTAATACAACCGTTTTCACAATTTTTTTCGAAATCCAGAAAATTTGACGTTTTTGTCGAAAAATTTCGACATACTATACTATGGCGTTTTTTTTTTTTTTTGTAAAATTTTCCAAAATTTCACGAAGTGACTTTTTTTCACCATAAAATCATTCTACATGCTATAATGCGACAGTTTTCATGATTTTTTTCAACATCAAAAAAATTTGACGTTTTCTTCTTTCGAAATCCAGAAAATTTGACGTTTTCGTCGAAAAATTTCGACATACTATACTATGGCGTTTTTTTTTTTTTTTTTTAATTTTTCCAACATTTCACGAAGTGACTTTTTTTCACCATAGAATCATTCTACATGCTAGTATACGACAGTTTTCATGATTTTTTTCAACATCAAAAAAATTTGACGTTTTCTTCGAAAAATTTCGACATACTATACTATGTCGATTTTTTTTGTAAAATTTTCCAACATTTCACAAAATGACTTTTTTTCACCATAGAATCATTCTACATGCTATGATACGACCGTTTTCATGATTTTTTTCGAAATCCAGAAAATTTGACATTTTCGTCGAAAAATTTCGACATACTGTACTGTGGCGTTTTTTTTTTTTTTTGTAAAATTTTCCAACATTTCACGGTGACTTTTTTTCACCATAGAATCATTCTACATGCTAGTATACGACAGTTTTCATGATTTTTTTCAACATCAAAAAAATTTGACGTTTTCTTCGAAAAATTTCGACATACTATACTATGTCGATTTTTTTTGTAAAATTTTCCAACATTTCACAAAATGACTTTTTTTCACCATAGAATCATTCTACATGCTATGATACGACCGTTTTCATGATTTTTTTCGAAATCCAGAAAATTTGACATTTTCGTCGAAAAATTTCGACATACTGTACTATGGCGTTTTTTTTTTTTTTTGTAAAATTTTCCAACATTTCACGGTGACTTTTTTTCACCATAGAATCATTCTACATGCTATGATACGACCGTTTTCATGATTTTTTTCGAAATCCAGAAAATTTGACATTTTCGTCGAAAAATTTCGACATACTATACTATGGCGTTTTTTTTTTTTTGTAATAATAATTTTTTTGTAATACAACCGTTTTCACAATTTTTTTCGAAATCCAGAAAATTTGACGTTTTCTTCGAAAAATTTCGACATACTATACTATGGCGGGTTTTTTTTGTAACATTTTCCAACATTACACGGAGTGACTTTTTTTCACCATAGAATTATTCTACATGCTATAATACGACAGTTTTCATGATTTTTTTCAACATCAAAAAAATTTGACGTTTTCTTCGAAAAATTTCGACATACTATACTATGTCGATTTTTTTTGTAAAATTTTCCAACATTTCACAAAATGACTTTTTTTCACCATAGAATCATTCTACATGCTATGATACGACCGTTTTCATGATTTTTTTCGAAATCCAGAAAATTTGACATTTTCGTCGAAAAATTTCGACATACTATACTATGGCGTTTTTTTTTTTTTTTGTAAAATTTTCCAACATTTCACGAAGTGACTTTTTTTCACCATAGAATCATTCTACGTGCTATAATACGAGTTTTCATGATTTTTTTCAACATCAAAAAAATTTGACGTTTTCTTCGAAAAATTTCGCCATACTATACTATGACGTTTTTTTTTGTAAAATTTTCCAACATTTCACAAAATGACTCTTTTTCACCATAGAATCATTCTACATGCTGTAATACAACCGTTTTCATGATTTTTTTTTGACATCCTTAAAATTTGACGTTTTCGTCGAAAAATTTCGACGTACTATACTATGACTTTTTTTGTAAAATTTTCCAACGTTTCACGAAGTGACTTTTTTCACCATAGAATTATTCTACATGCTATAATACAACCGTTTTCATGATTTTTTTTGACATCCAGAAAATTAGACGTTTCTGACGAAAAATTTCGACATACTATACTATGACTTTTTTTTTTATAAAATTTTCCAACATTTCACAAAATTACTTTTTTTCACCATAGAATCATTCTACATTCTATGATACAACTGTTTTCACGATTTTTTTCGACATCCTTAAAATTCGACGTTTTCATCTAAAAATTTAAAAAAAAAATGTATGTGTATGTCGAAAATTTTACGATGAACACATCAAATTTTTTTATGTTGAAAAAAATCACAAAAACAGTCATATTATAGCATGTAACATGATTCTATGGTGAAAAAAAGGTATTTTATCAAATGTTGAAAAATTTTACAAAAAATGCCATAGTATAGTATGTTGAACATTTTACCATGAAAACGTAGAATTTTTGTATGTTGAAAAAAAGTCATGAAAACAGTCATATTATAGCATGTAAAATGATTCTATGGTGGAAAAAAGTCATTTTACCGAATGTTGAAAAATTAAAAAAAATATATCATAGCATAGTATGTCGAAAATTTTACCAGGAAAACGTCAAATTTTTGAATGTTGGAAAAAAACATGAAAATAGTCATATTGTAGCATGTAAAATGATTCTATGGTGGAAAAAATGTAATTTTATCAAATGTTGAAAAATTTTACAAAAAACGTAAAATTTTACGATGAAAACGTCAAATTTTTGTATGTTGAAAAAAATCATGAAAACAGTCATAGCATGTAAAATGATTTTATGGTGAAAAAAGTCATTTTATCGAATGTTGATAAATTTTACAAAAAAAATTACAAAAAATGTCATAGTATAGTATGTTTTATGAAATTGCACTGTCCCTTTTTAAATAAACTAAACTAAAAACTGTCGAAAATTTTACGATGAAAACGTAGAATTTTTGTATGTTGAAAAAAATCATGAAAACCGTCATATTATGTCATCTAAAATGATTCTATGGTGATAAAAAGTCATTTTATCGAATGTTGAAAAATTTTACAAAAAAAAGTCATACTATACTATGGCGTTTTTTCACGAAATTTGTCGACATACTAAAATCTGACTTTTTTCACGAAATTTTTCAACATACTATAACGTTTTATTACGAAATTTTTCAACATACTATGCTATGGAGTTTTTTCAAGAAATTTGTCGACATACTAAACTATGGAGTTTTTTCAAGAAATTTGGTGACATACTAAACTATGGAGTTTTTTCAAGAAATTTTTTGACATACTATACGATGACATTTTTTCACGAAATTTTTACTATACTGTGACGTTTAACGAAATTTGTCGACAAACTATACTGACGTTTTTTCATGAAATTTGTCGACATACTAAACTATGACTTTATTTTCACAAAATTTTTCAGAAGAAGAAGAAGAAGATAGTCCTTTATTAGTCCCACGAGGGGAAATTCAATTTTTTCACTCTGTTGTTAACTTATACACGGTACATGCAGACCCAAACACACACATGCACAAACATGCAACAATGGAGAGATGTCAGAGTGAGGGGGCTGCTCCTGACAAGCGCCCCGAGCAGTTGGGGGTTTGGTGCCTTGCTCAGGGGCACCTCGGCAGTGCCCAAGAGGTAAACTGGCACCTCTCCAGCTACCAGTTCACACTCAGTTCTTGGTCCATGGCGGGACTTGAACCGGTGACCCTCCGGTTCCCAAGCCAACTCCCTACAGACTGAGCTACCCGCCCCCAACATACTATACTATGGAGTTTTTTCACGAAATTTGTCAACATACTAAACTATGGAGTTTTTTCAAGAAATTTGTTGACATACTAAACTATGGAGTTTTTTCAAGAACTTTGTCGACATACTATACTATGACTTTTCTTCACGAAATTTTTCAACATACTATACTATGGCGTTTTTTTCATGAAATTTGTCGACATACTATACTATAACGTTTAACGAAATTTTTCAACATACTATACTTTGATGTTTTTTTCACGAAATTTGTCGACATACTATACTATGACGTTTTTTCATGAAGTTTTTCGACATATTAAACTGACTTTTTTCACAAAATTTTCCAACATACTATACTATGACGTTTTTCACAAGATTTTTCGACATACTATAATATGACTTTTTTTCACGGAATTTATCGACATACTAAACCGACTTTTTTCACAGAATTTTTTGACATACTATACTATGACATTTTTTCACGAAATTTTTCAATATACTATACTGTGACTAATTTTGCATGAGATTTTTCAAGATGGTAGACCAAAATTTGCACGGTGGTGCAGTGGTTAGCACTCTCGCCTCACAGCAAGAGGGTCGCAGGCTTCCTCCCACAGTCCAAAGACATGCTGTTTAGGTTAATTGATGACTCTATAAGCGGTATAAGCGGTTGGCAATGGATGGACTATATTATGACTTATTTTAATGATATTTTTCAACATACTATACTATGAAGTTTTTCATTAAATTGTTTTACAAACTATATTATGACTTATTTTGCATGAAATTTTTCAACATACTGTGAAGTCCTTTTCTTAAAATTTTTCACATACTACACTATGACTTTTTTCATGAAATTTGTCGACATACTATACCATGACTTTTTTTGATGCAATTTTTTCGACATACTCTAGTAAGACTATTTTTAATGAAATGTTTTAACATACAACACTTTGACTTTTTTTTTCAATCAAGTTTGTCGACATACTGTGCTATGACCTTTTTTCAACATATTCTGACGTTTTCATGAAATTTTTCGATATACTATACTATGACTTATTTTCATGATATTGTTTGACATACTAATTACTTTTTTCATCAAATTTTTCACCATACTATAGTGTGATATTTTTTTCAAGACATTTCAAAACATTCCTTACTATGACTGTTCGTCAAGAAATTTTTTGACATACTATACTGTGACTTTTTCATTAAATTTTTTGATATACTGACATTTTGTTTGTTGTTGAAATTTTTCAACATAAACTGACTATTGTCCTGAAAATTTTCAACAAACTATACTGATTTTTGTGAAATTTTTTGACATACTATACTATGACTTTTGTATGAAATTATTAAAAAGGTAAAAAAGTTTGTCGAAAAGAAGTCATATGTCAAAAAATAAAAAAAAAAAAAACAGTACAGTATGTTGAAGTACAGTACAGACCAAAAGTTTGGACACACCTTCTCATTCAATGAGTTTTCTTTCTTTTCATGACTATTGACATTGTAGATTCACACTGAAGGCATCAAAACTATGAATTAACACGTGGAAATCTGTACTTAACAAAGAAGTGTAAAACAACTGAAATTTATTATTAATTTATTATTTATATTCTAGTTTCTTCAAAGTACCACCTTTTGCTCTGATTACTGCTTCACGCACTCTGCATTCTCTTGATGAGCTTCAAGAGGGAGTCACCTGAAATGGTTTTCACTTCACAGGTGAGCCCTGTCAGGTTTAATAAGTGGGATTTCTTGCCTTATAAATGGGGTTGGGACCATCAGTTGTGTTGTGCAGAAGTCAGGTGGATACACAGCTGATAGTCCTACTGAATAGACTGTTAGAATTTGTATTATGGCAAGAAAAAAGCAGCTAAGTAAAGAAAAACGAGTGACCATCATTACTTTAAGAAATGAAGGTCAGTCAGTCCGAAAAATTGGGAAAACTTTGAAAGTGTCCCCAAGTGCAGTCGCAAAAACCATCAAGCGCTACAAAGAAACTGGCTCACATGAGCGCCGCCCCAGGAAAGGAAGACCAAGAGTCACCTCTGCTGCGGAGGATAAGTTCATCCGAGTCACCGGCCTCAGAAATGGCAGGTTAACAGCAGCTCAGATTAGAGACCAGGTCAATGCCACACAGAGTTCTAGCAGCAGACACATCTCTAGAACAACTGTTAAGAGGAGACTGTGTGAATCAGGCCTTCATGGTAGAATAGCTGCTAGGAAACCACTGCTAAGGACAGGCAACAAGCAGAAGAGACTTGTTTGGTCTAAAGAACGCAAGGAATGGACATTAGATCAGTGGAAATCTGTGCTTTGGTCTGATGAGTCCAAATCTGAGATCTTTGGTTCCAACCACAGTGTCTTTGTGCGACGCAGAAAAGGTGAACAGATGGACTCTACATGCCTGGTTCCCACCGTGAAGCATGGAGGAGGAGGTGTGATGGTGTGGGGGTGCTTTGCTGGTGACACTGTTGGGGATTTATTGAAAATTGAAGGCCTACTGAACCAGCATGGCTACCACAGCATCTTGCAGTGGCATGCTACTCCATCCGGTTTGCGTTTAGTTGGACCATCATTTATTTTTCAACAGGACAATGACCCCAAACACACCTCCAGGCTGTGTAAGGGCTATTTGACCAAGAAGGAGAGTGATGGGGTGCTGACCAGATGACCTGGCCTCCACAGTCACCGGACCTGAACCCAATCCAGATGGTTTGGGGTGAGCTGGGCCGCAGAGTGAAGACAAAAGGGCCAACAAGTGCTAAGCATCTCTGGGACCTCCTTCAAGACTGTTGGAGACCATTTCAGGTGACGACCTCTTGAAGCTCATCAAGAGAATGCAGAGTGTGTGAAGCAGTAATCAGAGCAAAAGGTGGCTACTTTGAAGAAACGAGAATATAAGACGTATTTTCAGTTGTGTCACACTTTTTTGTTAAGTATATAATTCCACATGTGTTAATTCATAGTTTTGATGCCTTCAGTGTGAATCTACAATTTTCATAGTTACGAAAATAAAGAAAACTCTTTGAATGAGAAGGTGTGTCCAAACTTTTGGTCTGTACTGTATGTTATAATATATTGATGATTTAAAAAACTAAAAAAAAAAAAACATCAAATAGTATAGTATGCTGAAAAACGTCATAGTATAGCACCATATTGTATGGTGAACAATAAAAGGGTTAGTTTAGTATACTGAAAAAAAAATTTAAAAAATCATGTTGGCAGGTCGGAAAAAAGTCACATTATAGTAGATCAAAAAAAGACAGTACTACGTCAAAAAATTCAAAGTTCCAGTTCAATATCTCAAAAAAATTAAAAATTCATAGTACAGAACCTTGAAAAAAGGCATAGTATCATATGTCAAAAGATAAAAAGTCATTGAATCGTAATGTGAAAAATAAAGTCATAGCATAGTAAGAAAGTAAATAAGTCATAGATAGATAGATAGATAAATAGATTTGTTTTCTTTTTAAAATGTCATAGTATACTATGCCATAAAAGTCATAGTATCATGTCAAAAAATAAAAAGTCTTAGAACAGTATGTCAAAAATGTCACAATATTAAGTCAAAAAAATAAAAAAGTCAAAAAACGTGATAGTACAGTATGTCAAAAAAGGATAGTAGTAGTATACTATGTTAAAAGAAAGTATATTAGATGAAAAAAATTAAAACCTTATAAAATACTGTCAACTTTTTTTTAATGTTGAAAATTTAACAATATAGTATAGTCTGCCAAAAGTCATAATAAAGTATGTTGAGAAATCCAAAAATTCATAGTAGCATGTCAAAAAAGTCATTTTATAGTATGTCAAACTTGTTTTTAAAAAGGCATAGCATAGTATATTGAAAAAAAGTCCTAGTATTGTATGTACAATTTTTTTTTCAAACCATTATATTAGATGTCACAAAATGACAGTATAGTATAATGAAAAAAAACAGTCAAAAAAGTCATAGTATGTCAACAAAAAGTCATAGTATAGTAAGAAAAACATAATGTAGTCCATCAAAACAAAGTCCTAATATAGTATTCTATATAAAGACACAGCATAGGATGACAAAAAAACTCATGGTATAATATGTCGAAAAAATAAAAATAATTCAAGTTATAGCGTGTCAAAAAAGTGATAATATAGTATGATGAAAAAAAGTCATGTACAATTTTTTTAAAGTCATAGTATAGTATGTCCAAAAAAGTCATGTCGGAAAAAAAAAAAAAAGCTATAGAATAGTATGTTGAATTTTTTTAAACCACTGCATAGTATGTCAAAAAAATGTCATAGTATAGAATAATAAAAAACAAAAATGTCACAGTATATTATGTCAAAAGAAAGTCATAGTATAGTATGTTGAATGAATTTTAAAAATTCATAGTACAGTAAGTCAAATCAATAAAAAAATCATAGAATAGTATGTTGAAAAAAGGAAAAATATAGTATGTAAAAAATATGAAAAGTTATAATATAGCATTTGAATATTTAAAAAAAAAGTCTTACTATAATGTTGAAAAAAGTTATAGTACAATATGTCAAAAACAGTCATAGTTTAGTGTGTTGAAAACAAGTCATGGTATAGTATGTAGAACATTTTCAAAAAATTTGGTTTAGGATGTCAAAAAAATAAGTCTGTTTAGTATTTCGAAATAATGAAAAAATGTTTTAGTATAGCATGACGAAAAATGTGGTATAGGTTGTTGCAAAAATTAAAAACTAAATGTAGAGCATTAAAAAATGTAAAAAAAAAAAAAAAGTCATAGTATGAGTATAGTCTGTCAAAATTTAAAAAAAAATCGTAATATAATATATACAAAATGTCAGAATATAATATGTTGAAAAAGTGAGTACAATTTCTTGAAATTAAAAAAAAATCATAGTATGTCAGAATATAGTATATATAGAATATAGTATAGCATGTTGAAAGTCATAGTATGTCTAAAAAACTTCACGTATGTTGGAAAACAAAAAAATTGTCATTATGTCAAAAAAGTCATAATATAGTAGGTGTGAAAAAATAAGTCATTGTATGTCAAAAAAAGTCATAATAGTACGTCCTAAAAAAGACATAGTAATAGTAAGTCCAAAAAATAAAAAGTCAAAGTACAGTTTGCCTAAAAATGGAAATAAATAAATAAATAAAAATCACAGTATATGCCACAAAACAAAAAATAAAAAAATATTGTACAGTATAGTATGTTGAAAAAAATATAGTATGTCAAAAAAATTTAAAAGTCATAGTCTGTGAAAAAAAGTCACAGCATACCATGTTGAAAAAATAAAAATATAGCATGTCAAAACATAAAAGTCATAGTATAGCATGCTGAAAAATAGTCATAGTATAAAATTAAAAAATAATTTAATTTTTTTCATTTAGTATTTATCTGGTATTTATGTAAAAAAAAATCCTTAAAAATCCTAGTAGAGTATGTCGAAAAAAAAAGCCGTATCATTGTATGTAAAGAAAAATAAGTCACAGTTTACTATGGCAAAAAAAAAAATAAAATAAAAATAGTAAAGCATGTTTAAAATATAAAAAAGTCACAGTATAATATATATATATATATATATATATATATATATATATATATATATATATATATATATATATATATATCTCGAAAAAATAGAAAGTCATAGTATAGCATGTTTAAAATATAAATATATATTTCATACTGACAGAAGATACTGATCACAATAGAAAAAACACATGATTGAGATGCTGATTATGGCCCAAAATATATCTTATATAAGTGTTTACATTGCATTGCATATTATGAATCAATATACTTAAAAAGTAGGCAGAAGCAGTGGGGGATAGGTAGAAATCAGTGTGGGGCAAAAAAAAAAAAAAAAAAAAAATCTGGGAAAATCAGGTGAGCCGAGCCTGATCCACCTATGTCATATACTGTATATATAAATATATAAAGCAACCAGTTACATTCATCATTCAATATTTATTCCAGTGTATTTGCACCCTTGCACTTCTGTATTATTATTTACAATTTACACAAACAGCCTGACACATTGTATATTGTTGTTCCTTGTTGTTTTCTTTTTATATAGGCTACCTCTAAATTAAGAAAAAAAAATGGGAATTTGTGTTTAATGAATTATTTCTCTGTTGTTACAGTGCTAATTGTCATTGTATTTTACGTGGTAGGAAAGCCTGTTTATTAACCTTCACAATGTCCAACTTGTCAGGATCATGTATTGATGAGCAGCACAGCTGATTATGTGGGTAGCGCCCAAGTGAAAACTCTCTGCCAATGCTAAACAGCGTATTCTGCTGTTGGTATTGACTCTTGTTTTGAGCTGCAGGTGATCACAAGGTGATCCATTTCATTCTGAAAAGTCGGCTTTTATAAAACCAGCATGGCTCAGTTCAAAATTTCGATTCAAAACAAAACTCCTCATCTCTTCTCTGACATCATTTTGACATCACATGATTTGCTGCCAATCAGGCACCTGAAAACATGTCTACATTTTGACCTGAGCCATGCTGGTATTGAAAAAGCTGACTTTTCAGAACAAAACGGATCACTTGGTGATCTCATCCCACATATGCATGATCGTTACGAGCTGAACATCATTGTGAAGGTAAATAATGCCTATTAGCATTGTAACAGCAGAGAAATAATCCACCAAACGCAAATTTCCAAACCTTTATTTCCAAGTTTATATATCCTCTTTCTTTACTCTTGATCAGCTTTGCTGTTTTTAGTTGCATTTCTATGAACAATGAGAGCAAAATAACCACAGTCTAATTCCTGGTAGCCTCACTGTGCAGGCCTACACATACCTGGACAATCAAACCGATTCTGATCCAACAAGACAAGCATGAACAGCATCACATAGTCTGGCACAGCGGCCACATGATCACACAGCATCATGAATCAAGTGTTTGATAGAAAACACGCAATAACATTAAAAAATACACTTTAACATAGCGTGGCACGGCGGCCACATGTCACACACACAGCTGGCAGCAACATCAGCACACAATAATAATAATAATAACAATAATAATAATAATAATAGTGAACTAGGCCACTAGTCCAGAGGAGTAAAGGCGCTTACTTGATTGATGATTGATTGATGATGATTGATGTTTCCAGCTGGGGCTCGCTGTTGAAACGACTCCACTACTTCACGTTACGTGTCGTTGAGATTAATGGCTGAACTTCCTCCTCCTGCTCCTCAGGTGTCTGCTCCTCAACACACAGGTGTTTCATGTTAATTGGTGACCCTGTTACCTGGTGACTTTCAGCCGACTGCTTGCAGTAACTTTACTGTACCTGGTTGACGTGGATAATGAACACAGAGCAACATTTATTTAAAGCGGGTGAAGTCACATTCAAGGCTGCTGTCGCTAAACGAGCCATCAGTCACCACGTGGACACTCAGCTGTCAGTGAGGAGGCGGGGCTGCTGCTGTCTGACACTTCCGCAATGAACTGCCACTCAAAACATCTGACCTATCAGGTGGTTTAAACAGGTAATACTTGTTTGAAGGCAGAGGGCAGTAACTTAAAGCGGTAGTGGATAGAAATGGAGCAAAAATGTTATTTTTATAAAACAGTCACTATATCAGGGGTGGACAGTTATTTTTCCTGGGAGGCCACATGAGAAATGCAGATTATTGCTGGGGGCCAAACAAATACTGTCATAACCTCTATTTTATCACAATAAAAAACATATTGGGCACTTATTTTTCAGTATTTATTATACTGAAAATCACTCCAAACAGCATATTATATGCAGGAGTCTTTGAACCGAACAAGACTGACTGTTTTGGGTAGTTTCCATTAACAAAACTTAACATTTAATTTCACATTAACACTTATATTTAACATTTAACTTAACATTAACACTTATATTTAACATTTAACTTAACTTTAACACTTATATTTCCTTCTTTTGTTGCATGCAGCTTTGTAAAAAGTCTTTGTATCTTAGCTAGCAGCTCCTCGGCTGTCCTCTCCTTCTCATCTCCAGACAGGTTTCTGTAATTTTCTGCATGTTTTGTCTCAAAGTGACAGTTCAAGTTATATTCTCTGAATTCAGCCACGTTTGATGCAAACTAAGCTCACAGCTTTACCGCCAACCTCCACGAACAAAAATACTTAGCAGTTGATGACTTATTATAGACATGCTGCCTCAGCAGGTGAAGCTACTTCAAACATCACTCATATCAATTTACATCAATGTCGAGTGTGACAGGAAGAAGCACACTAACAATACATGAGTATTTCAAAACAAAGGCTATTTTCTTTACTGTTTTTAGCTTGGTAAGTAAGATTGTGTGATCTGTCTGAGACCTCCTGGGCTGGGCAGAACCATCACGAGGGTCGGTTCCGGCGTCCTTCAGCGTCCTCCAGTGCTCCAAATGACATCTGCAAGATTTCACAGACTGGAGGAAAACAGCCAGAGCTGAGCTGGAGCCTTGCCATCCCTGAGCAGCTGTCAGTCACTTGCAAACTCTAATCAAACGGTCAAATCATACTTGCCAATTGGCAACTGGCATCGTATACCTGGACTACAGTAGAGTTACATCAAATTCCCAGTGGAGAAGAGCTACCCACAACCATAGATATGTATACGCTCATGACCAACACATGGTTTGAGTTGCACTTGCTGCACATAGCAGCGTGCAGCCCCCAAGTTGGGCTTTGTTTGAAAAGTTGTCATGGCATGATGCAAACAACTGGAAATAACAGGTTTCAGAGCGCAGTGGTGCCGTTGTTGCATTGTGTCTGAAAAGACCTTCAGTGAGTGAGAGATGTAGAGAGAAATAGAGAGTACTAAGAGAACTACTACTACTACTACTACATACTAAAATGAATGAATCAATAAAACTGATGAATACTAGTTTATGCCAGAGATTCACACATTCACGTCAAAGGGGCAAATTATTCAAGTCTTTCCTGAGAATTAAAAGTAAAATTTAAAGCAGGTCTATTTGACATAAAAAAAAAAATTGGCATATCATTTTGTCACAAAAGTCACCAGAATGCAGGAAACAAAGTCTCTGAAACTCAGGGGAGACCTCCAGACGCCCTTTGGGTTAAAAATCCTCCCTATTTTTGAGGTTTCAAGGTTCTAAGCATGTGTCAAACTGAGCAGCGCTGATCAAATATGAATCAATATTATCTTACTGTAATGCCTATTTCATAAAATATTTTCAGAAACATCTTTTAGTGTACTATTTAGCTGTAATGACAGTAAACTGCTGAGTAAACACCAGCCAGAGCAAACTTTCTCATTCAACAGTAACTAAAAGATGTTTCTGAAAACATTTGAGGTGACAAATAGACATTACAGTAAGAGAATATTGATTTGTATGTTTGTGAGTGATTGACAGCTGCCTCCCTTGAACAAAAAGCCAATAGAAACACTCTCTCTCTCTGAAATGACCTGTGATTGGCCAAAGTCTCCCGTCATGGGCTAGAGTTTATAAAGCCTGAAAACAGAGCCATGAGGAGGTGCAAAAGTCTAGTTTTCCTCAGAGCATTTGAATTACAAAATGATGTTTTTTTGCTCAGTGATGCCAAAAATACTCCGCTTACTGCAGGTATAAGTGAAAAGACATTAAGAAGAAGTTTTTTTTTTCTTTCTAAAGCCCAAATAACTTCACTATAGACTGGCCCACGTTACAATGCTCCCTAATTGGCTGTAACTGAATACAGTTTAAAGCAAGTTTGGTATCAGCTCTGTAATTAGCTTAGAGAGCCCTTATCAGTGATTTCTCTGCATCAGCATTTCTTCACCTCTTTCTTCTTGTTTTTCTCATCACTCCTGACCTGCCCTCATTTATTCATCCCTTCTTCATCTCACCGGTAGTCTTCTCCTCAGGAGAACGTCCCAGTTCTCACGCTTCCTCTGCATAAAGACACACAATCGTAGGTTACACACAGATGTGGACGCATACATGAACAGATATATCACATTTCTGCACGCACACTAAGTGAGTGTGGTTTAATGGTGAAATAGTTATTAAATGTCCCTAAAATACCCTCATACTCTCAAAAGAAAGGTATTATATTTTCACTCTCCAGATGCTCTCACCCAGAGGTCTGAATCAAGAGTATGAGATCAACATTTTCTTTAAAACAAATAATGGTGGTTGTACTATGACGGCTCTTCCTCTTATGGTGGGATGTGATACAGATACCTTAATTAAAAGGGTGCTTTAAACCCAATTTATTGTGGAGATATTAAATATTTCTATTTCCTTTTTCCTCTGGGACAATGTAATGTAATATATTTTGAAACATAAGCAATGGATTTTCTTATATATGAGATGATTAATATAACATAAAATAACATCAGCTTTTGTATTATTATTGTTTTTATGTACACTATCAAATTGTGAATTGTTTGTGGCTGTTTTTATCACATTGGTGTTTTGGATGAATTACACCTACCATCATGGAGTTTGTTTGCCTATTGCTGTGCTTTATGTATAACTATAGGTGTGGTTTCTGCTTCTTCAAACATTTTGACCTGATGAAGATCCGAGCAGGGTTGAAACGTGGTAAAAATACTGTGACATGGAGCAGTGTGCAGGCGTTATCTTTTTCTTTATTGAGGCTGTTCTGTTAGCCTCGCACCTATACTGTATGTGATGTGCAATACTTAAGTAAAAGAACAGTGTAAAAATACTTTTTTGCAAGTAAAATTCCTGTATTCAAAGTCTTACTTCAGTAAAAGTTCAAAAGTACAGGCTCACACGAACTAAAGCATGTCAGCGTGAACGTTTGTCTGTAGATGCAAACACACACTTCACACAGGTCTCTTGTGGTCGGCCTTTGCTGAATGTGTAACCTACTAACACAGATTTAACTCTCTGCTCAGCAGCACAAATCACTGACATGAATATTTTGAGAATTTCACAGCTTTTGTAAAAACAAAGTATAGAATAGAAATTAAATGGTAATAATCTGTTAATTCAAGCTTAATTAGCATTACAGACTTCATACTTTTAGTAATACATTACAGTATATTTTGTTTTTAAAGGATCACTGTGTAGGATTCAGGATAGATGTAGGATCAGTGGTCAGGTTACAGATTGCAACCAATTTAAACCTCTCCCATGTGCCAAGCATGTATGATAATTACGGTGGCCGACGCAAAAACACATAATGGCCCTACCTAGAGTAAGAATAGGGTAGGTCACCGGGAGAATAGCAGAGTCAGTGTGTAGACTGTGTGTATGTAAGTAAGTGGTGAAGCCAGAGAGAGAGAGTGGCGGCGTTTGTGTGTGAGCGATCAAGTGAGTTTAGCTTTGAGAATAGATGTGAATGTTCAGTGGACGTTGCAGTTCAAGAAATAAATGCTGCAGCTCCTCAAGACCGAACAGAGGTTTCCCGTGTCTTGTTTCCCGGTGGCTGAGTGGAGTGACAGCGAGGGTTAACTCCTGAACGAGTAGCGTTATTGACTCCGGCCCCAGCAGGAAAAGTTAACACAGAGTTCAGTTTGTTCGTTCTGGGCTACTGTAGAAACATGGCAGCCGGTTCTGTGAAGGGAGGACTCGCTCCTTATTGAGATAAACGGGTCATTCTATGGTAACAAAAACACAACGACTCTCTTAATTTAAGGTGATTATACACTAAATAAAACATACTTATTAGTATTATATTCCATTTATCCCAAGACATCCCCTTAAATCTTAGTGATTGTTCCTTTAAAGCACAATCATAATAACCATCTTTGATTAGGTTCAATTTAGAAGTTATGAAGGTGAATGCCCTGCAAATGTTTTCCAACTGTTATATCACTCATCCTCTCAGTCTGCCCTCCACTTGTACTTTTTCCATTCCTGCCTCTCTGTCTTTTATAAGACACATAACCAGACGCACACAGCTCCCACATAAACCACCAGTCAGCCCCCCATAAAAGTGGTGAGTCTGGTACAGTACTTATTGGAGGAAAGGCAGTTATGCTGAGCAGCTGCATTGACAGCTATAGGTGGACAAACTCTGTGCTGCACAAAGCTGCTACAGCTGTAAAAGAGACTTGGGCTGTTTGTGTGCATGTATTATGAATCCATACCTGCCTACAGTCAAGAACGTAATGGGCAGAGAGCGGCAACTCCAACAGAAAGGTCCCAGACAGCCAGTGGATATGTGGCCTCTCAGCCCTTTCTCATTCCCAGAGCGTTAAATACCGATGTTTTGTCACAGGCGTCGGCGTTAGATACCGTCGCACAAGGCATCCTTCAGCAGCGGTATTGCCAAGCTTTCCATTAACTATAATGTAAACCCATCCATGTCAATATGAAATACTCAGGGAAAGTGCACTGGGAGTGTGGTGACGTAACTTTAAGAGCAAAAACACACATACACAGCACAACACAACACAAGAGTTTTTGATGCCTATAAGCAAGTGTTTTTGTTTAATTTACAATACAAAGCATGTGTTTACTGCAACCGAAAAGTGACACCAAGGGGTGTGAAAAAGCATCAGTATGCAACGATTTGGAATGAGCCATCTTGCTGTTTGGCAATCACATTAAATATTGACCTAATCTACTATGAGCCATTACTCCTAATATAATGTCAATTACAAATATATGTTTGCATAATGGGTGTCAACACACCAAAGCAACCCTAAGAAAATCAAAATTTGCATGAAATATTTCAACATCTGCCCTCACGGAGGTTGGAAATGACCTAAGCCACACTGTTAGTTTTACAGAAGAGCAGCTGATTTGATTATCTGCGTGATTATTACAGTATATCATTATTATTTCTATCTTGTTGGTAATGCCTTCAGCTGAGACAGAAACCAGTATATTGATGCATACATAATCACTTCTTTCTTTTCCTTCATATTTCCAGCCCTCAAAATTATTGTATCATTTGCTGACATAATTATTTTTGTGGCAAACAATTTGGTCAAATGTTTATTTCACTGTTCTCCTTTTCTGCCTTCTTTCACTCCATCTCTGCACCTGTTCCATTCGCTTTCTGTGCTCCCAGCTCATTCCCCTTCATTGATAAACTTTAAATTGTTTGAATATCATTTCGAGAGAACAGAGCAGCGCTGATATCAGCAAAGAGGGGACAGGATTTTTAATATAATGAGCTACAAATTTAATTTGCACGCCGTGCAGCCTCTTACTGAATCTTGTTTTTCAATTTGTAGAATACATGAAGTAAGCTAAGTGCAAAATGTCTCCTTTACAGACTGTATAAAATCCATTACTTGTTGTGTTTTGTTTTATCTTCCCCCACCTGGGTGGGCGTCTGGGTGAGAGAGTTGTTCATAGTCTTGGCAGCTTCCAGCACCCTGCTCTGCTAATGTCCCGAACTCACTGGCTCCATGCTGCTAAATCAAATTACATTTCATCAGACAAAAGCTTTTTTTTCTCACCACACCAGTATAAATAAGATTGTTGTAAATCTAATCACAGTATAAGGTTTATTGCTTTCTCATTTCTGGGTTTTCATTTGGTTGGCTGTTTGCCAGGTGCTGGCAACCGTCCCGGAAATTTTGCCAAATTAAAAAGTTGCTCTAAAGCTGTAAAGCTCACCTGAGAAACTAGTTTAGTTTAGAATTAACTCTTTATTTGTATGTTTTATTCTCTGCTTTTTATCCATCCTTAATGTTTTGTTTATTATTCTTTACCAATACAAACAGTCACAGACAGACAAAAAGTTTGATCTAAAATTTAACTCTATTTATAAATTTAATTTACATTTCTATAACATCATTTTAGATTTGCACAAACTATAAAACTATTGGAGTAACTCCAGTTTTGGTGATTTTAATATCCACTGAATGAACCTTTTATAGGTTGAAAGTAGTCTACTGCCATTTGATTTGATTTGATAAACAGGGAAACTGCACTGATGACCTACTGAAATCAAAAAAATACGATGAAGCAGCATAAGAATCCTGTTATCAGCAGAAAGACAATGAACTACAACTTCCCAAAAAATAAATTTAAAAACTACAGGCAATCAAGGAGCAGTCTACCATTAGAGAAATACTAATATCCTCTACATGCACAATAAAATCAGCACATACGTAACCCTATCTAGCATCCACAAATTCACATATTCACCAGACACAATTCATCTTCATTACATCACAGGAAACGTATCCTCCTACGTCCTTTCCTATCATCGTACGAAAAGTTAGTCCTTGTTTTTTGTTTTCCTACGAATGTCCAGAAACACATGATGCATGTGTTGATTTCACCAGAGTTTGCATCACGTGAAAACCAACAATCTGTATGTCTTTGTGTTTGTGGTTATTTTAACCCAAAACATGATGTTTTTCCCCAAACCTAAAGAAGTTGTACATTTGTTGCCTAAACCTAAATAGGTTGTAATTCTATTGCCTAAACATAGAAACGTTGTAGATTTGTTCCCTAAACCTGAAACAGTTGTCCTATATTAATCCCTCTCTTTCTTCAATATTTATTCTGCTCCATGCTTCTCTCTTACTGTGAATAATCTAAAAAAAAAAAAAAAAAACCTACTCTTCCTCGCTTCTCTTATGAAACATTTTATCATGTGTCGTCCTTGTCTGCTTCTTTCCTTTTTTTTTCCATCCCTCTTATTTATTTGTAAAGCATTTCATCAGTCAGCATTACAGCGAGCACATTCTGTTATGATGATATCAGTCTTTCCGTTCGGTAGCCTTTGGCTTATCTAAAACGGCTGCTCAGCCACAAACACTTGTGCTTTTAGAGGTGGTTGTTGACACTGAGACTCTATAACTATCCAAGGCTGCGGTTTCTCTCAGTGGAGCGTGAGTGTGTGTTGACTTATGCAGATCCAGCCTCTGTGTGAATGTAGCACGTCTTATTAAAAACCTTCAAGTAGGCACGACACTCAAACACATATTCTCTTCAGATGTAAGTAAACATAAGTAAACATCAACACCTGCAAATATGCACGTGTGTGTTGCAGAAACAGAAGGCCACACAAACACAAAAACACACCGCACACTGGCATGCCTCCTGCTGACTCCTTATCCTATAAATAGCAACAATAACCCTCGACAGGGCCTCTAAGGGAGCCAGAGTGGCCTGCTGCAGTGCCAACACTTTCATCTGGGTAGGTGGCACAAGTGTGTGTGTGCATGTGTGTGTTGTAGCGGGTGTTGCTGGCACCAGCAGCAGAGCGCCTGTGTTTTGTACTTCCTGTCCTCACCCACACAGCCAACTTTACCTCACTGTAAAGGCTCAAACTCACACATACCTGTCAATATGTGTTGGATCAAACCCAATCTGCCCTAAAAAGCAACTTCTCACCGTGTGTGCTTTTCAGTTTTAGGTGAAGTCATACTTTAACTTTCGATTTTTTTTTAAAGAAGACTAACAGTATCAACAGTGTGGTTAGGGCAAGCATACAGTAGCCTCAGTGCCTGGCATCATTTGTGCTGTCTGTGTTTACTTGACCCCAAACAGCTAATATACGTAGCCAAGTAACTGTACAGACGTTAGCTTTAAGCTAGAAGCACCAGTCATGTCTGTGGGAGTGTGTTCAACACAACCTGCCTGAATTCAGAGCTGCCTCCAGTCCCTCTTCATTTATCTCATCTCTCTATGTTTCTGAAATAGATTTAAAAATCCCCAGAATACACACAAGTTTTGCTCAAGTTGAAACACTGAACTTCAGTATTTCCTTTGACTTTGAATGCATCCTCAGGTTCTGTCTGTAAACAATTTCATTGCTTTCTCAGACTCCTTGGTATCAGTTTTCACTGGCAGTGACCATACTTAATGTTGTGAATTAAACAAAAACATGGGCTTAGGTTTAGGTAACAAAACCACTTAGTTAGGTTTAGGAAAAAACAACATGGTTGGGCTTAAAATTACTACATTTGTACAGTGAAAATGAGACTTAACATTGCCAACACAGGACACAAACAATCAGGTGATTATAATATAAAAGTGCAACTTAAAGCACGGGACTCAAACAGCGTCTCCTAGATTAAAGCCTTGGGTTTGCTGGACCGATCCTCCTCCCCTACAACCCGCCAGGCGTCTCTTTCACTCTTTAAATTACGTCACCACACTTCTGGCGCAGCTTATCAGAGCGTTCACTGTTGCGGTGGATGGGTTTACAATGTAGTGAATGGAAAGCTTGGCGCTAAAGGGTGCCTTGTGCGTCGGTATCAAACGCTGATGGCCGATAACACTACAACTAAAGCACAGTCACAAATACACGAAATTAGCATTCGCCTCCCTTCACTCTCATTCTATGTGAACAAAAAAACATTTGCTTCCAGTGGTGTTATGAATTCACAAACTAGTGTAACGTCTAGCTGTAAAATGAGAAAGTTTATGCAACCATGTAGAGATCTGCTGAGGATACACCAAGCGCCGCCCACAGCTAAACAGTACAAGATGAAAACTACAAGATGTTTCTGAAAACATCTGAGGAGAGAAATTATAGTATAGTAGTAGTAGTATAGTATTATAGTAATACATTTTATATGTAGAGCTCTTTTCAAGCCCAAAGCACAAAGTGCTTTCCACGTAAAAACACAACATAGACAGCAGAATAGAATAAAACATAAATAATTGAATAAAAACAATAGAATAGATAAATAAAGGAACATGCATATACATAGTCATACAATTACATATGCACATACAGTACATACGTATATACATCAGCACACCAACATACAAAAGACTCAAATTCAGCAGATTGGAGAAGCCATTCTATAAAAGTTTTAAATGTATTTAGACTGGATTTAAAAGTCGCGACAGAGTCAGCTGATCCGATTGGGGAACAAGTACCGCAAAGGTAGGACCACCCATTGTTTTTAACTGGACTTACAGTAACAGAATACTGATTCATATTTGATCAGCGCTGCCTAGTTTGATTGGAGTTTGGGAGTTGGCCAAAGTCTCCCGTCTCAGGCTAAGTTTTATAAAGCCTGAAAACAGAGCCACGAGGAGATGCTGAAGTTTAGTTTTCTCTCAGTACACTTGAATTATAATATGCTGAAAGGGTATTATGGAATTTTTGCCCAATGATGCAAAAAATATTCTGCCTACTGCTGGTTTAAGCATCTGTTGACAGCCCAAAGGTGACGCTGAGGGGTCTGACAAAGCGTCAGTATGTGACGAGTTGGGATGAGAATGTGTTGGCCGATTAAGTGAGCAGTCTACCATTAGAGAAATACCATTATCCTCAAAATGCACCATAAAAATAGTTCATATACAACTCTGTCTAACATCCGTACCTTCACATATTCACCAGACATGAATGATGCGTCCTTATTATATAAAATCACTTCTTTAGAGAGAAAAAGAGGCTTCTGGTGAGCTGTGATGGCTTGTTTTTTTTTTGTTTGTTTTTTTTTAAATGTCACATAATGAAACCAAAGGAAAAATAAATAATGATGCAGACCAAATCTGTCATCAAGAGGTTTCTAATAACGCCTGTGTGTGTGTGTGTGTGTGTGTGTGTGTGTGTGTGTGTTGCACTTTTTTACCTCTCTAAGGGATGAAAGTCCTCTATCATTAATTTTCTAATAATGCGCCCATGGCTTCACATGTGAGCAGAGCTCCAAACACATCAATCACACTGTGTGTGTGTGTGTGTGTGTGTGTGTGTGTGTGTGTGTGTGTGTGTGTGTGTGTGTGTGTGTGTGTGTGTGTGGTGTTATTTGTGGTTATTTGTGTGGTTTCCCGTCAGTGCCTGGGAGTGTCTTTCTGTGTTTCACCATGTTGTGCATTTAGCAGCAGCTCGGGGCAGTGTGTGCTTATTGGCTCAGTGACAGACTGGTGTATTATTCATCACCTGATGGAAGGTGACAGATGACTCCCTGAATGAGTCCATGCATGTGTATCGACGGGTTCATTTTAACAAGTGATGAACAGAAGCTGGTGCAGATGTGTGTTCATGGTCGTGTGTCTGTTTGTACATCTTGTGTACTTTATAGTGTACAAGAAACAGGTAAGAAGAGAGAAGAAGTGTGTGTCCTGATTTAGAAGATATCTATCAATCAATGTTTCTTCTCTGTAACGCTGTCTCCTACAAAATGATGTTGCCATACAAGTAAACAAGTATTTCACATGAAATAGGTAGTTATATTTATTCTTGTGACGTAGTTAATATATAATATTCATTCAATATTCATTCATAAGATTCAGCTATGTTTTCATTAGTGTATAATCACCTGAAATTGCGAATCATGTTTTCATTACTTTAGAATGAGCCCTTCAGAGAACGTTCTCTACAAATCTGTAGAGAACGTCACCAAATCAGCAACACTGACAGTCCAGGTCTCCCTCCAAAGCCACTGCCCCCCATTATCATTATGATTATTATAAACACATAATGCATGTGAACGGTGGACATGGCCGTTGTTAGTACTCAGACAGACAGAGAGACAGAAAGAGAGAGAGAGAGACACAGAGCGAGACAAAGAGAGAGAGAGAGAGACAAAGAGAGAGAGAGAGAGAGACAGAGAGAGACAGACAGACAGAAAGAGAGACCGAGAGACAAAGAGAGAGAGAGAGAGAGAGAGAGAGAGAGAGAGAGAGAGAGAGAGAGAGACAGAATAGCTGAGGTTAATTTCCTGCTGAGTTAAGAGAAGTTACTGGACCCTGAGCACCTCCTGCACAGCATGGTGTGTGTGTGTGTGTGTGTGTGTGTGTGTGTGTGTGTGTGTGTGTGTGTGTGTGTCCTCCCAGCATGCAGCAGTGAGTGGCAGCTGGTGATTTTGAGCAACAACTGCTCAGACCTGAGGAACCCCAGTGTGCAGCTGTAAATAAAAGCTCATTCTGATTTAAACTGTGGCTCTGAACCATTTCAGCCTCCATACTCTGGGTCCCTCCTGCCTCACCAAACAGCACACAGACTGAGGGGCTAGCTGGTGGACAATAGTGGAGAATTCAGCAGCTGGTGCCTAGTTCATTTTACACGTCTTTAGCCCTGATTTACCGCTCGCTGATCAGAGGCTAATGAACGCTGGCTCGGTGAACTGTTGAAAGACGCGAGCCGAGCATTGCAGACATATTCCAGATATCTAGCATGCTTAAACTTTAGTACACTTTACGTTCACGTAAATACACCAAATCTGACTTCTGCATTTAAGCCATCCTGAGCAGCGGCTGGGGAGCAATTTAAGGTTCAGTATCAAGGACACTTTGACATGCACACAGAAGGAACTGGGGGTTGAACCGTCAACCTTGCAGTTAAAGGATGACTACCCACTGAGCTACAGCCGCTGTCTAAATGTCTGGACCTCGGGGAGCTACAGCCAATGAGAATGCAAGACGTGTTGTTATGATAAATATACATAATATATACATAAAATGTTGTAGTTTAGTGTATCATTGACAGGAAAAGCTGCCACATGCTCTTAAAGAGGTTAATTCCCCAAACAAAACACTCAAAGGAGGACAGAAGAGTAAATCACGCCTACATGTGTGTTGACTTTATTAAATGAAAATAGTTGATCTACAGGAGGATAAACATTTGAAAGCACTACAGAATGCCTGAGAGCCTTATTCCATTACATTTTTATATTTTTGTAACCTGCCGTTTGTATTTAGTTTTTTCTTTACATAAATGAAGACATTTCCACCATAAATTGGAGGCTAAAAAAAATCACCAGAATGCTGAAAAAAGTGTTTGATGCTGAAATATCCCGGAGGGAGGCAACACAGTGAAATAGTTACGACACTGAATCTATTTTATTCCCCATTTTTCCGTGATGCTCAGCACAACTTCTAACAACATACAGTACTTTTCGAGCTTTTTCCTATGAATGTCCACCAACATGTCACACAGCCAGTTTCCACTCCAGTCTTTTCAAAATAAGACTACTTAGGTTCAGCGATAGATTGACTTAGTTAGGATTATGGTGTGGGTTAAAATAACATCAGAAGTGGTGTAACATAAGTTTGGAAGTTATGTGACAGTCCTGCATTCACCGCTACTTCTCAGTTCACAGTTACATGGATTACATACCAATTCATTTTGCGCTGACCATCATGTAAAATCATGTCTATGTCCAGGAATCAACACATTAAATTTTGCGATTATTTCACAAACTGCCATGCGACTGGGCTAGGCGAGGACCCCCAGACCCGCCACTTAATATAATATGTCCCTCAGTAGTTGGTGGAGACAAACAAACAGCTAAAAGACAGTGAATATTGGACATACAGTCACCAAGTGGACAGAAACTCCAAATGAATGCTAATGTTGCTCCATGTCTGCTGGATGCTTTGTCAGTTAATTCAGCTTTAAAGCATTCTGTATATTTTACCTTGTTTCAAAATACTAGTGTTGATAGTTTCTAAAAACACACACATACAGTATAATTACAACAGGGAAGCCGGTCCAGAACCACAGCAGTGTACCTGGAGAGTTGTTGGCTCATTATGTTGCACCTGACTATAATTAGACCGGATACATCCAACAGACACACCAACTGAGGCTGACACACACACACAAACATTGCTGCATGTACACATTACCACTGAGAGGTAAAAAACACAAGCACAAGCGATGTACACAGAACCTTCACACCGTGCTATAACAAGTGGACAGGACTTTGTGAATAAACAAAAAGACGGGAAGGGTGGAATAACAGAGAAACCTTTTACTCACCGTCATTGTGTATTTGTGGACGATATGTTCCAGCCTGAGCGCCTCTCAGGGACACCCAACACCTCTTCAGCTGCTCCATGATAAAGGGAATACAGACTTTTATTGTGAAACATCAGAGGGAAGTGTTGATCTTGCATGCTGCTGTGCTGCCTGGTGTCCTACTTTTATTATTCAGCTGCACTTTGTCTCTGTGACGTGTGATGCTCAAAGCTTGTTGTATTTGTCGTTGTCGGTGGTCACTGAACTTGAATTGTTAGACATAATTATCCTTTTTTTGTCCCTTTTCCAGTGTACTGGTGGTGTAGCTCTCTTCAGCAGGAAGCAGAGCCATGACTGAGGCTGTTTTCGAAAACACATACTATACTAATAGTATGTACTGATGTAGTGTGTAGTATGTGAAATCTGCAGTATACCATAAATACCTGGATGTTGTACTGATTCAGAGAAAATCTCCAGTATGCATGGGACCAGTCTGCCTCACCTACTGTGTCCCACAATGCAACACACTGGACCACTATTCTGAAAATTTCTGAGGCGAGAAATCAGCTGTGTGGATTTTGAGTGTTTACAGTTTTACAATATGAGATGGTGAATCAAACATTTTCTCCTTGTAGACGAGGGGCTTTTATTTCCTTGATCCTTGACATTTGTTTAAATATCACAACATAAATGTCCTTTATAAATGAAGTGATTAATGATGAGTGGCAGGGGACAAACCTGGACTCACGCTGAGAGGTCTATAAGAATACAGAGGTATGCCTGCATTAATAAATCATTTAATAACCACGGCGGATAAGCACCAGATCAACACTAACATGAAAAGAAGCTGACGGTGCTCCATGATTTCTGATATCCAGCTGGAAATCAGGAGCAGTTTGTTGTCTTTTTACCCGCCATCTGTCTGACCAATAATCAGAATTTGTTTACAATTTCTGGACCAATGCGTCACCCTCACATTGGTTTGGGTCAGGAACTGGACCTTCAGGTGTGAACTTGGTTTGGAAATGAGTGAGGCTGTTGTAGCACACTTGGTGGAGTAGGTGCCTCATGTACCAAGGCTGAATCCTTGCCACGATTTGGGTTTGAATCCAGTCTGGGGCCCTTTACTGCATGTCGTTCCCTCTGTCTCCCCCTTTCTGTACTGTAATCCTCCAAAAAAATAATATTTAAAAAAAGAAAGTGAGTGAGGAGCAAAATGTGTAAAACATAACAGCCACAGTGAGCTGAACAGAAGTTGCAGGTGGCAAAAGATTACTGCCATTTGGGTGGATCTCCAACCTCCAATAACTGTTTCATACTGGTGTGTGTGTGTTTTATGGTTTAAAGAAACCAACGCTGGGTGTCGGGTGGAGGACAGGATACAGCTCCACCCAAACAACCACTCCGACCTCCTCCCCGAGAGGTTCAACAACGCCACAACCACTAGAGATCACTTCTCCGTAAGACGTAAACATGGCTCACGTTAAATATTTGAACACTGCTGACGGTTTTACGGTGAGGACAGTCTTACACGTTTATGAGTGTGTGTGTGTGTGTGTGTGTGTGTACATTCTTGCTTGTCCAAATACTTTTGGATTATTGTGAACACCTGTGTGTATCTGTGTGTGTGTGAGGTCATTATCCCTAATAGAGAACCACAGGTGGCTCTATTAATCAGACTAAACACTGCAGCAAACAGTGTGACACAGACTGGCAGCACTTCTCTCCCCTGTAAGCAGACCAGTAGATCCTCCTCCAAACTACTATTCTTGTCCTCATAGATCAAACACAAGATATTATTCTGTCTAATTCCAGTTAAATGATGTATTCTGCCTCAGATCAGACCTTTGCTGTGGGACTTTTAGTTTACCTCTTTCTCTATTTCTTTACTGAAGAGTAATATCACTTCTTAGAACCTTGTTGAATAGTGTCTTAAGATTACAAAACAGTCTCAATGATGCCTCTATATGACCGACATAACCAAACAAGACCATCAGCAAGATAATTGGCTGTTTCTATATTGTTATAATTAATGCTTGTCATTGGTGCCAACGATGTAAGTCCGTCCAAATAGGACAAAATTATGAAGGATCACCAGAAACTCCAGCATGGCCTCTGGCAGCGACCAGCCTGCCGCAAATATACCCAGATCCAGCGTCACTGCCACCTTCGATCAACGTTAGCAGACCTCTACCGGTCCCTGTTGGGAACCAACACCGACACCACACTGCTGGAGGCCAAGGCATTGCTGTGCCTGCGGGAGGGGAGGGAGGTATGGGAGAACCAGAACCAGGACTGAGCGGGCCAGTCTGTCAGACCCTGCTTGTCCACACCAGGAATGTTAGGAGCGTGTGGCGGCTGCTTTACCTGTTGTTTTTTTATTTTGCCGTCCATATTAACAAGTTAGAGCAACCACACAGTCTATATGAGACGCTCATCTCACACACAGTTCGGCTCGCCTATTTTTAACGCAAGCCGTGCACCGTACGGACACTGGAAGTGATCGTAGTATATTGACATCATACCAGCAACATAACTACAGTTTCAATGTCTAGATATCTGTAGAATACGTCACAGACATGAAAAAAACTAAAAATTTATTTTTAAATCAACACTTACTGCTTTCATTTCAAAATGAAAGACTTCAAGCTTTTTATTTCTGTACTATACTAGTAATATGTACTGATGTAGTGTGTAGTATGTGAAATCTGCAGTATACCAAAAATACCTGGATGTTGTACTGATTCAGAGAAAATCTCCAGTATGCATCGGACCAGTCTACCTCGCCTACTATGTCCCACAATGCAACACGCTGGACCACTATGGGCTACGGTTACACCCACAACAGCAGCCAAAACGGCTCAGTTTTTTAATATTTTTCACAGCTATTTCATAATAAAATTCACTTCTGAAAATTTCTGAGGCGAGAAATCAGCTGTGTGGTTTTTGAGTGTTTACAGTTTTACAATATTAGATGGTGAATCAAACATTTTCTCCTTGTAGACGAGGGGCTTTTATTTCCTTGATCCTTGACATTTGTTTAAATATCACAACATAAATAGTATAGTATAGTATAGTACAGAAATAAAAAGCTTGAAGCCTTTATAAATGAAGTGATTAATGATGAGTGGCAGGGGACAAACCTGGACTCACGGAGAGAGGTCTATAAGAACACAGAGGTATGCCTGCATTAATAAATCATTTCATAACCACGGTGGATAAGCACCAGATCAACACTAACATGAAAAGAAGCTGACGGTGCTCCATGATTTCTGATATCCAGCTGGAAATCAGGAGCAGTTTGTTGCCTTTTTACCAGACATTTTTTTCATTTACCAAGAAAACTAAATTACTGATGATCGCCATCACCCTAGCTTTACCCCTTTCCTCTAGCTCTGTATAAATTCTCCTTTACTTTGTCGTCTCTTTTTCTTCTCCTCACATACTTGTGTGCTCTCCCTCCTCTCTGTCTTTCCCTCCCTACAGGCAACGGAGGCCCTTTTCTTATGAGAACCCTAGATCTCAGTCGCGGCTTTACAATGGCTCAATATTGTATCATCTATCACTCTGCATAGAGCTGCGGGCCGCATCAGCCTCAACGGACAGGAAACAAGATTTATTACAGAGGACGACGCCCTGCATGTGTGGTGGGAGGAGAGACGGGGGGAGATGGAGACGCTGTTGGACAGAAATGGAGACTGAAATGTGGCAGACAGTCAGACAGAGAGGGAGCAAAGATGGAGACCGGACAACAGGAAACAGTGAAAGGAAGAGACGGAAGCAAAGAGAAATGAATGTAAGAGGAAGAGAAATAAGCAGAGAGAAAGATAGATGAAGCAAAAGAGAAGGCTAATGAGCTTGAGTGATTGAGAATATAACGTGTGTGTACATGATAGACGTATTGCTTAAAGGCCAATGCCTGGCTGCGTGTCCATTAGGTGTTTAGCTATGTGTGTGTGTGTGTGTGTGTGTGCCTTCAGTAATCATCTGTGTCAGTGTGATTGATGACTGACTGCAGTCGCTGTTTAAACATTTAAAATCTTTCAGGACGGAGGCACAGAGGAGGAGAGTGATGGTGAGAGGAAAGACGGAGAGAGCAGAGGGTCTCAGCGATCAAATCTAATCGTACATAAACAGAAATCCACATCAACACCGTCGCTGTCAAAGCTTTCCTTCCAAGCTCTGTTCAGACTCCTCACCAGACAAAGTCCCACATGTAACAACACATCCTGACTTTGTTTTAAAGTGCATAATTTGAGAATGACTCACCACACTGGAAAGCAGGAGAGGCTCTAACCGAAGCCAAATTAAGATATTTAGAGTGAGAGGATGTTAAACTAGCTCATGCCGCCATAGATTTCAGAGCCATCCATCCACCAGAAAATAGATAAAGGATTAAAATATGACAGGACACATCCCAGATTTCAAAATCAAGATGAAAAAATACAAATGTTTAGTTGGCTCACATTACAACATTCGCTTATGCATTTCGGCATGGAGCCTTCTTCACAGCGTTTGAAGTATACAGATTCAGTACAGTAATATACACAAGGGCAGAGCTAACACACCGCTGGGAGCTGGATCCAGTTATTTGGGAACCAATCACTTTTTTTTACATGGCTTTAGATACAGAGACCAATCACAGGCATATCCTATAGTTAAGTCTGATCCTAACCCCATTACAAACAATGCGAAGCTCCACAAAACCCCATTCCTGGCCATTATTAGTCCACTATTAAAACCATACTCTAGATGGTAATAGGGGGACACTAGGAAAAACCTAATTAATTTTTAATTTAGTGGGCTGCACGGTGGTGTAGTGGTTAGCGCTGTCGCCTCACAGCAAGAGGGTCGCAGGTTTGATTCCGGCTTGGGACTCTCCTGTGTGGCGTTTGTATGTTCTCCCCGTGTAAGCGTGGGTTCTCTCCGGGTACTCCGGCTTCCTCCCACAGTCCAAAAACATGCAATTTAGGTTAATTGATGACTCTAAATTGCCCATAGGTGTGAATCTGAGCATGAATGGTTGTCTGTCTATATGTTGTCTGTCTCTATGTGCCCTGCGATGGACTGGCGACCTGTCCAGGGTGAACCCCGCCTTCGCCCAATGCCAGCTGGGATCGGCTCCAGCCCCCCGCGACCCCTAACGGGATAAGCGGTTGACGATGAATGAATGAATGAATGAATTTTTAATTTAGTTAAAGGGACAGTTCAGGTGTTCTGAATTGTTGTATGAAGTACTTACCTGTAGTAGGTGTATGACCTACAGTAGATGACAGTCAGAGAAACGGACAGGAGCAAGGCGATGTACTGCTGTGGACGGGGCCAGTCCACCACCCATCTAAAAAAATCAATATCAGTTTAAGTATATGCTATATTTAGAATATTTTCATAGCTTTATTTGCTCATCAGACAGCCCTGAACTGAACTGAAATTGAAACCTATTCATACCGTTTTTAACAACAGTGTCTCGTGGCTTTGAAGCGAGCATAAAAGTTTTGACATTTGGAGATTTCTGCAAAGTAAAGGGGAGACTTGTGGAGACCCCGAGAACCCATTTTCATTCAAATATCTTGAGGTCAGAGGTCAAGGGACCCCTTTGAAAATGGCCATGACAGTGGTAGTAGTTTCCTCACTAAAATTTAGCCCAATTTGAAGCGTTATTTAACCTCCTTCCCCACAAGCGAGCAGGACGAGTGGTACCAACGGATTCATTAGAGAGAGGCTCTGAAAGACAGTAAAGTCTCTCTCCTAGTAGTATAGTCATGCTGATAGTTTTGGTTTCCTTTGTCCAGTATTGAAATCTCAGCCTTTAATACAATACAATGGAGGCAAATTGACTTTTGAAAGTTTCATAGAGATTGTCTGCAGAAACTACATCCCAGTTACTCTGGATAATCATTAGAGTTCACTTTCTACAGTTGTTACTGGGAGTACTTGTTTGGTAGAAAGTAAGACAAAATATATATATATGCTGTTTTGTATCTATGATGTGGGTGAACTGAAAAACAAACTGCTGGCAGCACAGTAAGACATCAGTAACAGTAAACATCATTTATTTTAAATGGTGGAGTTTGGGATTGCGTGGCTGAAACAAGACTCAAGACTTGTTTTTTTTTTTTTTTTAAATGCACTGCGAGGGAGGTGAAACGGTTTTGGCAGGAGAAATGTGATCATTGAGTGTTCAGTGTTTGGCCGATAAGATGTTGGAAGCTACACAGAAAGCTAACAGGTGTGGGACACGGAGGTGGAAACAGTGGGAGGACTGGAGGGAGAGAAGAGAAGTCACAAAAAAAGAAAGAATAAAGGAGGGAAAAGTTGCCGTGGATGACAGATGGGTTGGAAAAAAAATAAGTGTTTTCCAGAGAAAAGGCATGAAGGACAGAGGCATGGAGAGGGGGAATGGAGAGAGACAAGCAGTGTGAGTGTACCAGCCTCAGACAGTCACTCCAACAGTCTGGATGCTCGAGCGTTCTCAGGCTTTCCAATATAATTCAGCCGTTCCGCCATGTCAAGTTCCCCAACGCGACCCTGTAGGGCCCGCCACGCCTCCCTTTCTCCTCGCCTCCATATATGGGCATCCTGTCCCCCCGCGGCGCTCAAAGGGATTATTATGTTTATGTCGGCGCTGCTCCAGTGACCCTGTGACAGAAAAGAAGAGAGATTGTTCGTGCTGTTTCTACCCTGCTTTCTGTGACGGCGAACCGTCTGCAGGACTTCAGTGTCAGACAGATGTGTGTGTGTGTGTGTGTGTGTGTGTGTGTGGGGGGGGGGGGGGGGGGGGGGGCAGGGGGGCTACATCATGATAATAGAAAGATTAAAGCATCAACTACACACAGATACTTAAAACAATAGCTGGATATTTTGAGAAAAACACTTATTCACATTCCTATTGAGAGTTAAATGAGTAGATTGACTGATAACGGTTAGGTTTAGGCAACAAAACCACTTAGGCTGAAGAAAAACCTCAAATAAGTATGTAGACTAAGTAAAACTCATACTGAAAACACGTCACTAAAAACATGTCACAAACATCATTGACATACCTTCAAAATAACTCAACAACACATTAAGAGACAAGCACTGGTCTCCTGGTTGGGAGTCTGTTGGACCGTCCACGTCCACATGATTAAAAAAGACAACTTAAACTACTATACATGACATTTGACCTCTGCATTTAACAATCCTTATGAGTCAGGGGGCTACTGTGAAGCACCCAGAGAGGAACTTGGGGGTCTCAACAGCTTTGACTTGCAGACAAATAGGAACCAGGAATTGAACCCCCAAACATGTGGTTAAAGGACAACATATTGCTACACCACCCCTGTGCAGTCACTCTCACTTTTTTATTTTCTGTCAGTAGCTCTGAGCACATTTACACAAATGCGTTTACAGTTAGTACAGACTACATGGCATAAAAATTACACGGCAAAAGCAAGAACAGCGTTTTTATTAGACGCAAAAGGAGTTGCGATTACTGTGTCATTCATACATCATTCATAGCATCACATGCATTAGATCTTGTTTTTTCACCTTAAACCAGCAATACATAGCATGTTAAGCTTTAGAGGTGCTTGTAGGACCTTTAATCTGAGCTACGCTAACCAGCTGCAGCCATATTTTTACCAGCCAGACAGCAATCTTCTGTCAATCTTCTTACCCTTTGCAAGAAAGTGAGTGTTTCCCAAAATGTCATTGTTTTAATGTTTTATACTATGTCTTTATGTCCTTGTTTTATGTGGAGTGGACACATATTTTGCAGAATTAAAAACATGGATCTGCACTCAGTGTCACTCCTGTCGTTAAAGCGTTACTTCAGATATGTGCAGAGAGTAACCATCGTAAATATGTATACTGCATACGCACATAGGCCATACACATCTGTTTCAAATAATCAATGAAATATCAATCAGAAAATCCAGTAAACAGATGCACCAATAGTATATCAAGGTACAGTAGGTGCATAAAGTATGAAATTATCTATCATCATTCTTATAGTTATTAACAGCTAATACAGATATTGGTGACTATGTACTATACCGTGATTTCAAACCACGATTTGCCGTGTTGATGTGGTTTAAAGGTTGAATTTTGGTAAACAGTTTAGAGTGATGTACAGTGATGCCAGTGTGGTGCTTTGAATCTGCAAGAGAAAGAGCAAGAAATTGAGACAAAGAGCGAAGAGAGGCTACGCTTGAGAAGAGAAAGAGGAGAAGGAGACTGAGAAAAAGGTCTTTAAATGAGTGTGTAGAAAAGCGTCCTGGCATTGGAGCAGACACGCCCCATCACACAACAGTCGAGACATTAACTTCTCTACTCTCTCTGTTTCCCCCCCGCCATCACTCTTTCTCTCCCTCCCTCTTTCCTTCCTTCCATCTGCTCTGCTGCTGCACCTGGCCTCTTCACTTTCTCTCACTCCATTTCCCCTCTTTTACTCCATTTTTCTTCCCCTTCTCTCATCATTTCTCTTTCTTCTCTGTTCACCCCATCTTACCCTCCTCCTCTTCCTCTCTCCCCTTTTTGCAACTGAATAGTTCTTTCTCTTCTGTGTCTTCCTCAATCTGTCTCTTCTCTCCATCTCACAGCGTCTCCATCTCTACTATTGCTGCTTTTGACATCCACGTCTCCTCCTTCTCTTTCCGGTTGATTTTTCCTTTTACGGCGTCAAAAGATAATCTCTAAATCTTTCTTGTTCAACCCATATTCTTCATGTCTTGTCTTTTCTAAACCACTCTTTCTATCCCGCCCTCCCCCTCTCCCATCCAGGGGGCTCGCTGTCTCTCCGTCTTGGCCCAGCATGAGTGGGCCACGTCTGGGCCCAGAGAGTTAGGACTGCAGGGTGACTCTCCAAAAAACCCTGGAGGGGTCCGACACGGTGGCCATATGGCGGAGCATTGAGCGAACAGCTCCACACACTCAGACAGGGACTCACAGCTCAGTCTCCGACAGACTGAGTGTGAAGGAATGGATTGTGTCCCCCGTGGCCAGTGGGCATGTCCACCACTCATTAGTTTCCCACGGAGAATTGATATTATTCACAAAGCTGCCTGGCTCGCCTCGGATCACAACCCCGACCGAGTGAATAGGTGGATGACGTGCGTTTGGTATGGGAGTGCACAGGTTTAGAAGAATTAAAAAGGGGGTTTAGTGAATCACTGCAAATTTAACATCAGTCTCGCATTTGTATTCATCCAGACATGGCTAAAACCCCAAAAATGGACCTGCAAACTGTTTTATTTCCACCTTGAATAAAGTACAGAAAGTATATGTTTAACTATTGTGAAACATATTAATGCATTTAAGAAAACAGGAGTAAATGGACTTGCTATGCAAGGCGCCAACTTTGCCCATCAGGATCTAATCTAAACACTCACACACACCGATGGCTAAGCCTTTGGGTGCAATTTGGAGTTGGGTCGTGTCAAAGTGTTTTGCTAAAGGACACTTCAACATGTGACTGGAACAGCCGGGGATCGAGTTACTGACCTCCAGATAGGTGGACGACCTGCTTTACCCTCTGAGCTGCAGCCGCCCAAGATTACAGTCTACAGCCACACCGTGGACTCCATAAAGAGGACCTGTGCAGATATGAAGGACTCATTCAAAGCTAACAAAAACACAATGACTTTCAGGTGATTACACACTAAGGAAAACATACTTATTAATATTATGTTTCTATTTCCTTTAATGATGATTCTGGTGTATAGTTGACTGCAAATCAACATAAATGGTTGTTGTTTATGGTTCAGTTTGAAATAAGATAAGATAAGATAAGATAAGATGAACCTTTAGTAATCCCCGGAGGGAAATTCGGATGTCATAGTAGCGGCAACAACTGTACAGATAAATACAGTATAAGTAAAAGAGAAGGTTGTAGTATGTTAAAATAAGAACAGTTTGACAAAGATAAAAATATTTTTAGTAAAATATGTCTCATAATGTATTTTTTTTCCTGTGTGTTACCAATCAGAGTCTTTAATCTAACTTGTCTAGTCTTGTAATGTTTGCGGTTCATGCAGTCTGATTACAGGCTTGGGCATCACTGGCATTTGTTGTCATAGAGACAAACGATGCTATATGTGCATATGTGCGTTCAAATGTACTTGTATGCAGTAGAAATAGTTTTGAATGTCACTGAGATATGATGCATTGTGTCGCAGTATGGGGTAGAGGAAAAGCAGTGATTGCCCTTACATTTCTAATAAGGATCATTTTTATTCATGCCGCTGATTCTGCCCTGTTCAGTGTGTTCCTCACCATTACACACTGACTAAATTAAAAAGATTATTCACTTTTGACAATTTCAGTGCTCGTTTTTTTTTTTTTTTTTTTTTACTAGTGGCGCATCACAGTCAGAGTTCATGTAAAAAGATAATGTCTGCATGCAACAGAACGCTGCGTTATCTGCCTGGTTTTTGTCCATCTGTTTATTTTATTGTGCTGTAACTGACAGCTGGAGTCAGCTGACCTTAAAAATTACTCTTTCATAACATGTTGTGTACTTTCAAACCAAATTTAATCTCATATGTTTTTCCTATTTTCTATGTTCACTGTGTTTCTCTTCTCTTTGTATTATGAAAAAAGGTGGAGAACGGGACTGGTTATTTCTACCAGTCTGTTGAGTAATGTCTGCTCTGATGAAGGTCTGACAGACCATAAGCTTAGTATTACAATCTAGTGAAATACTGCATAGATCTAAATGTGCGGAAATCTTTTCTATTATCTTTTAAATCAAATTAAATGAAAATTGTGTTTCGATGAAATAAAACTAGGTGGCTCTGACACCTAAATATTGTGTTGGAGCGGTCGGGCACCCTGTCACTCATCGCATTCTGTCCTCATACACCGTTCGTAGCTATATCTATGAAAAGTTAATACGCTGCAATTTCTATATATACAGTATATATCCTACAAATTAATATGTAATCCATGTAATTGTGAACAAGTATAAAAATCGGTGAATGATGGGGTGGTTTAAACATCACAGGACTTTCGCTCAGGGACTGGTGTTCTTGTCCCGTGTGAAACCAGAAGTCAGCATTGATGTATTTGTCACGTAAGTTCAGTACTTACCTTACGTCACTTCCACGATATTTTCCTAAACCTAACTACGTAGTTTTTGTCACAGAACTTCTGTAAATAAGTAACGTCACTACTGATGCAGCACAATCAGTGTTACCAGCTCCTCAGTAAGGAAAGTAGCTATTGGCTGTCTCTATAAATCGCTAAATGATGTCATCACGTAATTTGCATAATTGACCATGTGTTTGAAACTGTAATGGATGCTGTAGGAGAGACATGTAACATTGTGGGAGAAACAAAAAGTGAGAAAAAACACCCAAAATAAGTTCATAACTACAAATGAACGTTCCCTCCTCCTTTATCTGGGCTTGGGACCAGCAAATGTGACCTCAGAGAGACACTCTGGCAGAGTTACTTTTTTTTTTTTTTTTAATTCAGGGTTTGATTCCCAGTCTTTACAGTTTAGACTGAGACATTGTGACATTGGGATGGATGTTGTGGGAGGTGTTGACACTCAGTATTACACATTTATGTCAAGCAGAGAAAAAACACACTACCGTAAAATGTGAGTTGTTTCCAGGTCCTGAGTGGCAGCAACATTCACGAGCAAACTGCCAAAGCACCTGGACAGAAAATATGTGTTGCAGATAATGATTAAAAAAAAAAAAAATGTTAAAAAGCACCGACACAGTCAACCAGCATTGTGCAGCAGTTACACTGTGAGAAATGAAATGAACCTGATCTCACAGGCATATAAAAAGCACAGCATTACTTATTTTAGGCTATTTGCAGGTCATTTTTACGCCATGCAACAAAACTACGGTCACATCTGCAGTTTGGTTAACAAATCCACTAACTTAGGTTTAGGAAACAAAACCACTTAGTAAGGTTTAGGAAAAATGCATGGTTGTGCTTAAAATAAGAATGTAAACTAAGTAAAATACGTAAAGTAACAACATAACATAGTGTAAGTACGGAAAATATGTCCCTCGTGTCATTAAAAATCACATCATAAACCAAACCCCCAGTCTCGAACACCATTCCTCCTGGTTGAAAGCCTTGTGTTAAGTCTTGTCTTAAGGAGTGCTGCAGGGGAGGCAGATTTTTGTGGGCCAACCAGGTAGTTAGCATCATCCTGGTTTCCTTGACAGAAAGCCAACGGGATTTTTCCATTGGGTTTTGGGATTATTGCAGAAAATAATCTCTGTGGAAAACAATCATTTATAACACTTAAATGCTTAAACATTTTGTTCAGCAAGATAATCTCCACAAATGAACGCCACTTTTAATATTTTTGAAGTGTGAATACAAATCAGCAGAAGTAAAAATCTAACGTTAGGCTATAAACTAACTGCACCGCAGTCACATGAATGTAATTATATACACAACAAGGCTGTAAAAGCAAGATGATGTTTAGTCTCATTTAGCCACTTGTTAGCAATCGCCTTTTTTAAAGACATATAAAAGCTTCACAAGTGGGGTATTTACTGACATACGTATTGTTGTAGAGCAAAACGTTAAAATCTCTTAATAAGCTTGTGTTAACCACTGACCTTATTTCAGGCATCTAACTAAAAACCCACTGACTTCCAGATGAGGGAAAAGGAGATGCTGAAATGCTAACTTGTTTCTGGGTTTCAGGACTCATTCATGTAGCGCCCAGTTGCACACTAATAAATTGGCCTTATCGTGTAATTCATACGCCTTTTTGTAAGGCCAGTCTGGGTTGTGCAGTGGAGGAAATGCTACTCAAGAATCGCTGTAAAGTCGATGACAGAAAGTAAAAAACAGTGACTGTTTGCTGTAACGAGCATCTCTCCAGACTCCGCTACATGTATTCTGCCCTTGGCGATTAAACTAACTCTGAAATCCCCGACTAACGCTGTGTATGTAACCACATTTGCATATGTAAAATCTCTGAGTGTTGTTTTCAGACTTCTGTGAGCTCGTATTAGTTTGAGGAACAAAGCGCTGGGTTTTAACTGGGGCATCGAAAAACACAAAAACAAACACGACAAGGACAGAAACACGGTCTTCAAAGCAAAGACAAGCAAACTCCACACATCTACTTCCTCTTTGTGCTGAACTATCAAAACAACACACAAGTTTAGACTGACCCGTCCGCCATCAGTCTGGGTTTTTCTTTATGGATCTAATGATTAATATCCTCTGCTCCTCTTTTCTATGAAGATTTTCATTGAAATGCAACACGACAATGTAAACACGTGTTCTTGGAGAAATTTGTGTGTACGAGGATGAGTGTAATATTACTCTTTGGGAGACTTTCCATTTCCTGTTCAGACTTTCAGTCTCTCTCAAAGCCGGGCTGGTTTTGAAACCGCTGAATGTAAATCGATTTATTTTGTAGTACCACAAAGTTTTGGAAGTTTCTGGTTCTTGAAAATGTAAATGTAAATAAAGCATGAATGTGACCATTCTAGCGCTTTGCATTATGGGATACCGTCGGGGAGGTAGACTGGTCTGATGCATACTGAAGATTTTCTCTGAAGCAATATGACATCCAGGTATTTTTGTCATCCTGTAGATTTTCCTTTTGTTCGCATACTTCACACTACATTTTAGCCAAATCACTACGTACTACTAGTATAGTATGCGGTTTCCAACACAGCCCCAGTGTCTGTCTATTGCCATTATGCACTCCCTCACAGCCAGGTGTCACTTATTGGGTGAAGTCAAGTGTCAGGGGTGAAGTTGGGTGGAGGACCAAAATCCATATAAAATCTATAACTTTATTTTGGATATATATGCAAAACTTTATAAACTGGAAATGTACAAATCAATGTATTTTATGTAAGGTTGTACTTTGTGATTTATGGACAGCTGTATTAACTATGTTATTCAACTCATGATTATCCATCCATTCATTATCTGTAGCCACTTATTCCATTCAAGGTTATTCTTGGTCAATTCTGCATCCTCAAATCAAAATGATCTGACTCTAATCCTGCTTTCATTGTTTCATTGTTGAACTCAAGCAATATGGCACCTTACTCGAATATGTTAAATGGCTACTAAGGGGACAAACATCATCACATATACGTAAATACAGTCAGGCTCATTGGATTTATGAGAGTCTCAGTTTTACCGTGATACCAAATTCATGTCATTCCATGACTGTTTATGGACCCCAGTATTCAGAAATATTCAAACACACCATTTTTAGAATTGGCAAAATAACGCATTTATACTGCATGAAAAACCTGCATGTGATTATCATAAAGAGTCTGTAAATCAGAGACTCATGGGTACCCATAGAACCCATTTACATCCACATATCTTGAGGTCAGAGGTCAAGGGACCCCTTTGAAAATGGCCATGACAGTTTTTCCTCCCTAAAATTTAGACCAATAGTGCAGCGTTATTTCCTTCCTGACATGCTAGCATGGCATGGTTGGTACCAATGGATTCATTAGGCTTTCTAGTTTCATATGATAAATGTAGCTTCACAAGCCCTAAAACTGAACCTGCTAGAGCCTCTGAAACACTTCTTCTTCAACCCTCTTAGGGTTAAAATAAAAAAATACCCCTATGTTATGACTAATATTATCATGGAACATAACTTATAATTTATTTCCAAAAACGCTCTTATTGTAAAATGACCAGAACTTGTAGAAGGCCATAAACGTCTTATGAAGCTAACATACCTGCATGAGTCCTGTTACTTTCTCTCATGGTCGTTCACATTCACACTTTATAATTATGCTTTCACCTGAACCACTGATGCTCTCTGTCAACAAACACTTGTCTGTCTTTCAATGAGCTGCTGCTACACGATGAACCCTTAAGCCTTGTTTCAGTATCATTGTTATATTTTAAAATAAAACTGAGTCAAAAAATATGAATATAATGTGCCGTTGTCTGGGCAGATGGTGTCTCTGTGGCACACTGTCAGAGAGAGACCCTTCTGTATTTAGGCCTGCAGACTGACAGAATTACACTTCGCTAATTAACTTGAATAAAGCAGCTTGACACTCGACCAGGAAAGTGATGCACCGCTACCAGCTAGTGTGTGTGTGTGTGTGTGTGTGTGTGTGTGTGTGTGTGTGTGTGTGTGTGTGTGTGTGTGTGTTCAGGGATGGAGAGATGAAGATAAAGAGCGATCGAAACGACAATGCTAATGACTAGCTAATCACTACTTTCAGTTTGAATCGCTGGAATAATAAACATCTTCAGTTAAGCAAACGTGACCCATCCTGTCATCACAGATATTCATGAGTGTGTGTTTGCAGCATTCGCACGGATAGTATGTGTTTCCATAGGCTTGTGCATCTTTCCCCTTTTGAGTTAATTGACACTGTGCACAGACTGCAGTCACCCGTCTCAGTAATGGTTGTTATGGAAACGGCGTTTTGGTGTGACAGATGCGTTTGTGGCAGATCAGGATGCGGCAAACCACGAGGGACACGCATGGGTTTGGATGAAGTGCCAACAAATAGGTAGCTGAACAATACAAAGCATAAGTACACAATACAAAATATGCACAACGGACACAGCGGATGAACACATTCATAGAATAAAAAAGGATTACTAAATGCCAAAAAACTGGTATGAATATTTCAATCTGCATTATTATTCCACCTGATTAAAGACACAGACTTAAATAAGGGATTTATGAATCATAGTATCATCCATGTGTGCAATTAAAAAGGTTTGTCCTGTGTTTTTCTAATTACTTTGGGAAGTTCATCTGCAACCCTGACGTCTAAAAATTACGTTCTCACACAAATAAACTGTATTCTCAATTAGGTTTTAAACATGTGGTTAATGTGAATTGAAACAAAACAAAAGGCAATAAAAGTACTTGGTTAAGTTCAGTAAAACACTTTGTATTGGCTTTAAAGAAGTATGTTCATATAATGTGAATTTTGGTTACAGATGGGACGCAAGCAGCGGTTTCCTGGGTGACAGTCCTGTATTTGTTTGACCCATGCATCAAACCTGATCTCTTTCCTACATGGACTTACACAGATGTTTATTAGAAACATCACTGTGCAGCTTGGTCTCACTAAATGGCACATGAAAGACAACGATTTCTAAGTCATTTTGCATGCAATAAGAACATCGTCGTTGCTTTTGGCGGGTGATTTCATGCCATGTAGTCTGTACCGACTGCAATGTAAATACATCTGTGTAAAAACTGTGTTGTTGAGTTATTTTGAAGTTATGTTAGTTTCCGTGCTTACTGTACATTACATTTCATGTACATATTTTACTTATTTTAAGCCAAACCACGATGTTTTTCCTAAACCTAGATAAGTGGTTCTATTGCTTAAACATAACCGCGACCGTATCACAGTAACATCATAAATGACATGTGAAGAGCCATTTCACAGCCCGTCCAGCTCGTTCTCATTCCCAGGGCATCAAATACTGACACTTTGTTGCAGTCGGACCACCGCACAACGTTCCCTTTAGCGGCAGTCATCCAGGAAACCGCTGTTTGAGTCCTGTGTGTTAAGTTTCACTTTAATGTTACAGTCAGCTGTTATTTCGTGTCCCGTCTTCTCAACATTTAGACTCACTTTCACTTCAGAAACATAGTAATTTTAAGCCCAACCTCAACCTAACGAAGTGGTTTTGTTGCCTGAACCTTAAGTGGTGTGACAAAGCGACGGTATGTGACGAGTTGGGATGTACTGTACTTATATTACATTGTTTACATCCATATTTTACTTGGTTTACATACTTATTTGAAACCCAACCATGATATTCTTCCATGTTGCCTAAACCTAACTATGGTAGTTACTGGAGAATTGTGGCTGAAACATAACACTGACCAGTAATGATGTGGTGTGAAATGACACGTGAAAAGCCTAAAATGCGTTACTGTGACACGCAGAGTGTCCTTAAAATTTCGTGCTATTTATTCACCTTCACATAAGATCAGATTGATCTGTGAATCAAAAACAAACGTAATCTGGGAGCATCTGGGAATATAAACTCAGGACTTTTCAATAATACATTCTGGTAACTGATGAATTAAATGTCAAGGTGGAAGAGTTAAAGAATTCAAAGGCTTCACATTGTGAGCAGAACAACCAACAAGAGCTTTACTTTCCTACAGAGCTGAGCGACCAGCAGACAGCGATGACGTGCGGAGGGTCAACAAACGTTTGGGCTGCGACTCGTTTTGGAAAATTGGCTTCAGCCGCATTTTCGTGGTTGTGGTCTAGGTCTGCGCGTCCTTGTGTCCTTTGATTCTCTGCCCACGTTTGATTGGGCCAGACAGGTTTGGTCCAGGTTTGCTGGCCTGATTTCTCCTAATTGCTTTGGGCATGTTCTGGTCAGGTTTCATTTCATTCTGCAGGTTTTTCTTCTTCTTCTTGTTAACAGTATGAATGTGACCCACCTGGACCCTGCCAGCACATTCAGTGACACTGGAGGAGCTTGTTAGTCCACTCTGGGTTACACAGTTGACACAAAATCATTTTGGCTTAATAATCACTGCAGTGGATCAGGCTTTGAGCAGATTTAAACAGAGACCAGGTCCACATGAAGCCAGATTTATGGGGCCCAAAGAAGCTACTAAAGTTATTCCCTTCATTAAAAATGATTCTGTTTAGCAAATCAACCGGACAAGAATAATTATTCCAACTCTGTCTTAACATCTGCAGTTAGGTCTATGTAAGAAAACCACTAAAACAGGTTCAAGCAAAGGTAATATGGTCAAATGTTATTGGGGGGAAGTTCTTGGTATTAGTCTGATAACAAAACTAACAATCCCTTGTTCACCATGTTCATGCATTCTGGGTATTTCTCCAAATGATTTCGTCAGAATGATCGTACACTATCAGCCTTGTGTCAATAGCTATAGGTTGGAAAAATGTGCACCAAGTATGAATCAATATATTAAGGATCTATCGTCATGTATTGATATGGAAAAACTAACGCACATTACTAAAGGAGAGCTAGCAGTACGTGAAAATATCTGGGGGAGATTTATGGAGTTTTTTAAACTTAATGTTGTGATAATCAGTGAATGTAAGAAAGATTATAGAATTGGAGTAATGTGTCCATTAATAATTCTTACCTTGTAATTTGAAAGGGGGGAAGGAGAGAGATGGTATAACATGCAGCAAAGGGCCGAACCCCGGGCCACTGCAGTAAGGGCTGACTTGGTACATGATAGGCGTCCATTTTGCCCGCTAAACGCCTTGCACAGTATAGTGAATTTATACACGTTTTCATACAAACTTATTTTAACTCATTATCATCTTTCAGACATGTTTACTCCTTTAGATGTTTACTCCCTAGATTTATGATTAGTTACTGTAATAGAGCATTATAGTGAATATCTGTTTTGGTACACTGGTCTGCTGCAGAGTTCCCAGTGCAAATGAATTTCAAATATTTTATTACTGCCACCCTGAAAGTGCGCACTTTGTAACTTGAAGATGTCAGTGTGGTTCAGTGATTATTCAAGGAGACAGTCTAACGAGGGGAAAATGTGGTAATCTGGCCGCCATCATTTGATACTGGACATCAGTCCAGTACTTTCACCAGGTGTGCTGCGACTAATGAGAGCTGAGAGGGAGAGCTTATTGGTCGTTGGCTGAGAGAGAGATAGTGTGTATTAGAACGAAGGAGACACCTGCTCTCACTGTGTGTGTGTGTGTGTGTGTGTGTGTGTGTGTGTGTGTATGTGTGTGTGCGTGTGTGTGTGTGTGTGTGATAAACGACAGGAGTGATGTGAACGAGCATGCAACATCACCTACCGTATGTGTGTTTATTCCAGTGCGTGCACTCATGTAGACTTGGTGCCAAGTGTTTGTGCATGCATGCATGCGTGTGTGTGTGTGTGTGTGTGTGTGTGTGTGTGTGTTTGTGCATTGTGTGTGTGTGTGTGTGTGTGTGTGTGTGTGTGTGTGTGTGTGTGTGTGTGTGTGTGTGTGTGTGTGCGTCTGGTCCGGCTCGGTGCGGTCCCATCGGCATGTGGGATGATTGGCAGCGCCCGTTTGGGAGTCGTTGATAACACACAGGAGGGCGACCGCCACAGATGAGCTCTGTCAAGCTGTCTGCCCGTCAGACGCCCACACACACTCTCCTTCACACCAGTCAAGTCACGTTGATTTAGAGAGCGCTGACCAAAACACTTCAAATAAAACACAGGAATCATCAAATAAAAACAGAGCATAAATAAGAGCGTATCAATCAGTAAATGAATAAAAGCCTAGAATATCTCTGTAAAAAATAAAGTCCTACAGAACAGTAGGCTATTGCACAAACAACGAAATAAAATAAAAATAAAAACCATTCTGAGGTCTGGATGTCTTCATGATGATTATTAAGACACTAAAGAAAACAGATGGGTCTTTAGATGTTTTTAAGGTGTCAGCGGAGGGGGAGGATGTTATAAGCCTTTTTCACTGAACACATTGTCACAGTAGGAAAACAACAGGTGTAAATAATGAAATAAAAGATGGCTGCAGGTTCCTGGTATGGTGCATGCTGGATCACCGTCAGAGCCACGGTTGATGTTATCAGCAACACCTGTGCCTCTCTTACTGTGTCAAGTCAAAATGTCTGCTGTGAAAAATGTCTTGTCAGTTTTGGACCAACAACTGGAAATGCTCAGTCACCTTTGGATTATAACTGGACATGTGATGTGAGGGGTGGTGAACAACCTCCAGGAAGTGTGCAGAACTTTGAAGCAAATATCACAGTGGAATTACAGCTTCAGTGTCCGTAACGCGATGTCATTGGTCAAGTCGAGTCAAGTCTATTTGTGTAGCCCAAAATCACAAATCACAAACTTGCCTCACAGGATACAACACCCTCGGTCCTTAACGGCGCAACAAGAAAAAACTCCTCGCACCCCACAAAACCCTTTTAAAAAAAAAAAAAAAAAAAAAAAAGACAAAATGGAAGAAACCTCAGGAAGACCAACAGAGGAGGGATCCCCCTTCCAGAATGGACAACCATGCAATAGATGTTGTGTGTACAGAGTAACAGCATAATGAAAATACAACATCAACAATCCATATAGTAAAAGTTAATACATGTACAAGTTAATACATAATGTGCACATACTGTATGTGAGTAGGTGGATCCAGGAGGATGTCAAGCAGCTTCCTGGCCTCGCCATACAGATAGAGCCGGAGCAACACCACCTCCTCTCCACCACAGAACCTAGAGAGAGGACCAGATTTTTGTTTTTAATTCACAGTTGCTTGGTAATGAGGCCCAAAAAGACTTTCCCATAGACTTACTTATGATTTTTTTTTTTTTTTTTTATGTAAATCAACTTCCCAGTACGAGCACTATAACAGCCCTTATTTTGAACAAGCTACAGGCGAGATAGGGCTGACTGACTGATGCCTATATAGACAGAATTGCAGTGTTAGGCTGACCAGAGTCTCTAAATCTCTATTGATAGTATAGGTAGATAGGTAGAAGCTATAGTGCTGACAACTGAGTTGATTTGTTTATCAAGTCTTAAAGCAGAATCAATGATAACACCTGAGATTTTACTCAGTGACAGAGGCCTGAGGGCAATGATTGTGGTCGCAGAGTTGTCTGCTGGCTGAAGATTAGGACCTCGGTTTTATTCTGGTTTAGCTGAAAGACGCTTTTTGCCATCCAGGATTTTACATCTTCAAAACAATTTAAAATGGAGGAAACACTGCACGGATCACCATGTTTGAGCTGGACATACAACTGGGTGTCGTCTGCATAAAGGCATGGTCACCTGTTTCTGAAATTAACATTCACCTCCCGTTCACGTCCATTCTATTCGAGTGAAGGACAGAAAAACATTTGCTTCCGGTGGCATATTGAATCTGCATCTTTGGATTTGTACGGAGGTCAACGTTGGTGAACGTCAAGGTGAATGTTGCCTCAGACGATGGTCATTCACCTGCATGTGTGTCCGTGCCTTGACAATGGTAGGAGATATATTTTCAATTTCTTTCCCAGTGACTGTTGCTCAGCCTCTGACTCTTGTTTGTGTTTAACACACAGAATCTATCTGCTTTTCAAACACACACACACACACCCAACACACACATGCACACACACACACCTGTCAGCCCTGCCTGTGGCCAGCCATTGAACCTGGCATACTGATAACAGCAACAACAGCCTCCTCCTCTGCAGGCCGTCTCATTCATATGGATCTTCTGATGTGTCAGGAAATCTCTGTCACTCGTTTGTGGACGGCTTGAAAAGACCAGGCTGACATTTGGAGGAGTATATTTCAATACAGCAATTGAGAATGGCAAAGTGCTGTTTCAATACCTTGGCAGCCACGTTCAGGTTGTCTGTGGTTTGCAGCTGAGTTTTAGTTTTAAGTGGAGGGATGACATCGGTGCTGCTATTGGCCCTGTTGTTGACGTCTATTGCCATCAAACTTGAGGTTTTTGAGGTACTAATTTACTGCAGTAACACAAACCACAACACAACAGCACTAGTCCAGCAATGCTGGTCATGTGAATAATGTGGGCCAAAGGAGGATTATAGCGCTGCAGAACTTCTTAGGCTTCTGACTTCACATACCATCTCCATACCAACAATGTCTCATTGAACCATGAAGAACACGATGTTTCCCTAACCCAAGTAATCAGTTTATGTTTCTTTAACCTAACATGGAATGGATTCTTTTGCCAACTGGAAGCAGTGTTGATATGGAAAATGTGTTAGCAAACAGTTCCCTAGAATTACACCATCCAGCAGACATGGAGCAACATTTGCTTTCATTTGGAGTTGTGTTTCTTGCCACCAGATTCATGTAAGTCCACCATTTACTCGCCTTTTAGCTCTGTTTTGGTCTCCACAACTCCTGAGCGGTAATCTCTCTTTATTCCTTCATTTATTAGCAGCTAAACGTTCCAGTTAAATGCTAAATGGATTTTCATTTACAGACAGTACCACTTTTCTAGTCATCTGACGACTCAAAGCGTCGGCCTCTACAGCCTCTTTGTGTTCATACTTACATTCATGTGACCGTGGTGCAGTTAGTTTATAGCCTAACATTAGATTTTTACTTCTGCTGACTGGATTCACTCTTCAAAAAGCATAAAAGCGGTGTTCATTTGTGGAGATTATCTTGCTGAACAAAATGTTTAAGCATTACAGTATAAACAGTTGTTTGCCATAGAGGTTATTTTCTGCAATAATCCAAAACCTAATGGAAAAATCCCATTGGCTTTTTGTTGAGGGGACCAAGGCGATGATAACTTCCTGGCTGACCTACAAAACTATGTCATCTCTGGAGCACTCTATAAAAATGCTGTTGCTTTTGGCATGTCATTTTTATGCCATGTGGTCTGTACTGATTATAAACACATCCATGTAAATGGTAATTGGACTTGTATTTATGTAGTGCTTTTCTAGTCTTCTGACCACTCAAAGTGCTTTACACTACATGTCAACATACACACACATTCATGCACTGATGGCAGAGCCTGGCATACAAGGTGCCAGCCTGCCCATCAGGATCTAATCTAAATAAGTACTTTGTCCAAGAACGCTCCAACATGTGAACTGGAGGATCCGGGTATCAAACTGCCAATCTTCTGATTAGCAGGCCGACCCGCTCTACCTCGAGAGCCACAGCTGCCCCATTAGCTCCCATTAGCTAGTCACTAACTTAATCTGCTGTTTAGTGCTGGGAAGGCAGCAAACAGTGGCTTTAATATGTGTTATGTACAATACGTTCTTCAGGTGAGCTGGCAGAAAGCAACGGTCTACTTACTCTAAACCTCTGAATGATCCAAACACAATAAACAGAAGATTTCACCTAGTTTTATACAATATACACTGTATGTGTGTAGGGCGTGTGTACAACCTCACCTGGCCCCCACACACACACACACACACACACACACACACACACACACACACACACACACACACACACACACACACACACAAATGCCTATAGTACACACTTACTGACACAATGCAGCCCTTTAGGGATCAATTACCGCTCACTCGCGTCTTTATCATCTCAAAGCTTTGACTATGAATACCTCCCTACACCAACCAGACACACACTGTCTCTCACACACACATACGCCGAGGCTATAAACCGATTCTGATAGTTGAGATGTATAAGCGTCTTTTCAAAATGCTCTGTCGGAGAACGCTATCGCCTGCAACAGCTCGCCAAACAGACACAATAGTCTTTATTGTTATGACTGACAGAGAGAATATCATCTGTGTGTGTGTGTGTGTGTATACACAAGAAGATGGATTTACTGGATTTTACCTGTTGAATTTCACCTCTCGATACACTTGAGACCTGAGGGGTATAGGTTTGCTGGTGCGTTAGCTGGCTGGCAAAGCTTAAAGCCCCAGTCAGTGGTAACGGTTCCCACAATGCCGGTCTGGTCAATGACATTGTTTAACCCAGGTTTTCTTCTTCATAAAAGAGGCCATTTGGAGCATCATTTGACTCGTTTGCCTCACATAAAACCATGTGTCGTCTACTTTCGCCTGTGAAGAACATAAAAACATATATATTACAGCGAAAAGCAGCAGTGTTGCTTCAAATAAAGCAAAAGAGGAATGCTGGCAGAAACTTACTAGTGTTTACTTGTGTAAATTCATGTTAATAGATTTATTTTACCAATCAATACACTCTCAATACCTGCTGTTTATTTCTAACTGCTTGTTCTAAATAACTACTAACTAACCAACCAAACAACCCACTAACTAACCAACCAACCCACTAACTAACCAAGCATCCAACCAACCAACTAACCAACCAAACACCCATCCAACTAACTAACCAAGCATCCAACCAACCAACTAACCAACCACCTCACCAGCTAACGAACCAACCAACTAACCATCAAACCTCACACACAAAGAGCAGTACTGTATCTTTACCTGCGACTTCGTCCTCCTCATCCAGATGCTCCACCATTTGTTCACAAGGAAACTTTTCATCATGGTCACTTTATCCTGCAGCAACAGGAAATGTCAGCAGAATCTGACAGGACAGAGAAGGTGATGGAGACAGATGTGAGGGCAGGTGTACAGTATGTTTCACCAACATCTGGATTTTACCCAGAATGTGAAAATGTGTTTTAATTAGGAAGACAAAAAACTTGCTTGACACACATCTGGTCCAATTTCAGGTCTGAGATTTAATGGGTAACTCTAACGAAGCCATACTGATGAAGAAATGTCCCTGCTTAAGGTGTGTTCACATACAGTGGTTCATACAACTTAGTTTAGCAAAAATAAAACAGAGACAGGGAGAGAAACAGAGAACAGTATGTGAACATTAGGTTAGAAAATACAACATTTGTCTCATTTAGAGTGACTTCTTGTTTAAACCACATCCACTTCCAGTCGTTTACCTGAATACAGATACAGATAATGACGTCTCAGTGCACCATGCTTTATGTCAGAGAGAAGACTTCACCTGACAGATGTACAAACACAATACCAACTGTTACTTTGCAATAAACAACCTTTTCTTTTTTGAAAGGTTATGGGAAGAGTCCAGTTAAACAGTGAACCGACAGCAGCTCATTTATACCAAAGCAACATTAATCATGGAAAATAACTTTACATTACTGGCTACCAAAAATGTTTGGATACATAATCAGTGCAATCATAGTCACCTGCCTGTACAGTAGTTGTTGATATTGGTCGTTTCTTTCAGTTGCAGACGGGGTCAGTCTATCTGCTGGTGGCTAAATCACTGCTGCTACTTGTGATCAAAATAACAGCAGAATCAAATAAACATTATTTTTGGTGTTCACAGAAGTTGTGAGAACTGAGGAGTGACGCCTTAGTAAACTATTTTGAGGAACTACAAATGAGAACCACAAAACACATAAATAGCCTATTATTATCTATATGCACAAAATATAGGCTATTATGAGTAATGACATTTTAAAAGAATGTCACAGGTCACAATTTGCTTTGAAGCAAATTTTTGTAGTTTCCAAATGGTGGTACTACAACTTCTGTGTCCTTCATGTGATGCCATTAGGCCAAAAAAGACTTTTCCCCATAGACTTACATTGGGAAAGAGATATCTGTAACTCAGCAGATTTTTTTTTAGGTAAATCAACGTCCCTGTACAAACATGTGAACTTAAATCATTAGGTCCTATAAGTTGTAAAATGCACTAATAGCTGAATCCAGAGTTATTTCCTTCCTCTGTTCATGTGAATGAGATGCAGATGGAGGCTGGACTGAAAGCTGGGAGGTGGAGTTAAATGAAACACTGCTGCGCCCGCTCTATGGGCCCAATGACTGCGGAAAATCACCAGAGGATCTGGGTATTTTATCACTTGGCAGTCAAGCCATTTTGACTTCATGCGCCACTGAGCAACTCTCATAGTAATGAACGGGAGCACACCTCCAATGCTGCATCCAGTTCTGTTGTACATCAGTGGTCGGGACAGCGCTATCAGCCGTAACCACGAAGTGCAGTGCAGTGCAGTGCAGAGAGGCGAACATGCACTACAAGGCACACACGGCTGGTCCGGTTATACCAACAAAGCACAGAGAAGCTCTGATTAACACACAGAGGGAGAGTGACTTCATTCTCTGCTCAGGTAGGCCCCTTATCCAAGTGGTCTAGTCAGTGGACTAGTCAGACTGTAGCGTTCGAAGTGATGAAGCCACTTGGATAAGGGGCGAAACGTCTTCAGAGACAAATCTAAGTCCAGTTGCCTTCGATTCAATTTTTGCCAGAATGAATATGACCTGGATGAATGAGAACCTTCACGTACTCCTCTATATCTTTACATACACAGTAGTTGTTTGCTGCTATATTAATGCTCTGAGTATTGTTTAGAGAACTTTAAACCTTGATGTAATGAATCTGAAAACTAACAGCTGGTGTTCCAATTACAAACAAGCTGATAAACAATACTGATATCCATCCCCAGTATTATCTTTTAAGAGAGGACGTAATCTTTGCTTCATTGGGATCTGCTCTGGTGACATCAGGGCACGGCCCCGCGCCAAATCTCCATGAATCCACCCAGAGCTCTGAGCATGCTTAAGTAATCATGACCTGGCATAAGGTCCGTGTACGTAATCAATTATTCATTTGGAAGGTGGGGGAACATCGGCCCATCTGCTGAGGGGAGCAGTCCTGGCTGAGTTATTGAGCTGTGTGCTGTCTGCCGTTTAATAACGGTCCAGCTATGTATCGCTCTGTAGCACGGACCAGTCGCAGTCAATCAGTTTCAAATCACTGCAGTTTGAAATGTGAACCAATATGGCAACTGACAAATAACAGCAGAGTCTTTGCTTTTATTCTGAGTCCGATTGAAAATTTTCTAACATGTTGCAGGCAGATGACGTGTTTTGTTCTTGGTGAAACAGCCGAAGCGATGACGGACAGTTGATTTGTAAAAAGTGGCTTAAACTGGCGTGTGTAAGCATTGCTGGCTATTTGTTCACCCCTCTAATACCAATTCACTCTCATGAATAACTGCTGTGACCTGCTGCAGACATCCAGTCTGATTAACAGACCTTCCTGAGCAAACGAGACACTAATCTTGAACCTGGAGATATTAGACTGTGATTTATAGACATGGCAAAGTATATCCAGGGGGAAATATTCACTGAAATCCTGTTTAAGTCTGTGCTTGGGTTTGTGCAGATATTTTATGATAATATATCAGATAAGAAAATGATAATTACATATATTGATAACAAAAGATCCACTTTTGCTGAGCAGACACACTCACTCTGGACCTAAACTATAGTTTTAGGTTAAGATAATGTATTCTGGTGCTATGTATGGGCTACTTTATCTCACCACAAGATTAACTGTAGGCTGCTGTAACTTAACATTTCAGTCCTGGTTGACTAAGAATTTCTGCTTGAGAGAAAACAATGGATTTGTGCTCAGAGTTTCGCATTCTGGAGCCTTTTTGTTGATACATGAACATAGAAATATAATAGAGGCTGAAAGTTTTCAGAGTTGAGCGCATAGTTCAGTTTTCTCTGTGTGTTTTTTGTGGGAATGCCACCACAGACCCCATGTGTGACGTCTGCATGTCCTCGCCGTGTTAGCGTGGGTTTCTCCAGCTTCTCTGGCTTCCTCCCACAGTCCAAAGACATGCAGGTTTATTATTGAGCCTAAATTGCCCGTAGGTGTAAATATGAGTGTGAATGGTTGTCTGTCTCTATGTGTCAGCCCTGCTATAGGCTGACGACCTGTCCAGGGTGTACCGCGCCTTCGCCCATCGTCAGCTGGGATCGGCTCCAGCGCCGTCCCGCGACCCCAAACGAGACAAGCGGCTGCAGATAGATAGATGGATAGATGGATGGATGGATGGATGGATGGATGGAATACTTTCATCAGTCAGCCAAAGGCTGTCACCATTGTGTTACCTCATTGGACTACAGATAAAGACTACAGACATTAATTTAAATGAAAATCTTAGCGATAGGGCTGCACGGTGGTGCAGTGGTTAACGCTGTCGCCTCACAGCAAGAGGGTCGCAGGTTCGATTCCAGCTTGCGGCTCTTCTGTGTGGAGTTTGCATGTTCTCCCCGTGTAAGCGTGGGTTTTCTCCGGGTACTCCGGCTTCCTCCCACAGTCCAAAGACATGCTGTTTAGGTTAATTGATTACTCTAAATTGCCCGTAGGTGTGGATGTGAGTGTGAATGGTTGTCTGTCTCTATGTTGTCTGTCTCTATGTGCCCTGCGATGGACTGGCGACCTGTCCAGGGTGAACCCCGCCTTCGCCCAATGCCAGCTGGGATCGGCTCCAGCCCCCCCGCGACCCCTAACGGGACAAGCGGTTGACGATGGATGGATGGATGGATCTTAGCGATAGCCACTTTAAAGAGCTCCGACGTTCAGCATGATAGTTTGTACCTAAATAAACGAGCAAACATCCTGTAACAGCTGAAAATCAAACATTTTGACCAAATGTGTGTTTACAATGTTTTCCAGACTGATAATATAATAGTGATGTTGTAATTAGAGTAAAATACAATCAACAGTGCCATATTTAAAAGGCATTTGTTCAGCTTTTTCACATTCAAGAAGGCATAAATGTCTTCTTGGAATAGCCTACATCCATTAAATCCCAACATTTTAATGCCTTACAGCTTAGATATTAGCAGTGCTGCAGGAAGTACTGATATTTGCAGCCATAAGGTGGAGACCTGAGTTGCTCAACTGGTAAAATACTACCAGTATAAATACTACTAGGCTACCATCTAGTGGTGAACTGGTTAACACGCAGGAAAGACTGTTCAGCTCAGAGACCTATAGCTATGACACTGACATGATAACAAAACAGTTCATCCCCTCACCAGGATAAGAGTGAAAATGTCCTTTAGATGAACTCTTAGTTAAAAAGTTCATAGAGGTTATTCCCACCACCTGAGACAGGCCAAAATGGAGCCTTACCTGTAACCGCCCTGATGATACTAGATAGAACCTTTAAAGGGATAGTTCAGGTGTTTTGAAGTGGTAATTATCCATAGTGTATCCATGGTGTATTAGCTAATGTAGATGACGGTCGGTGCGCCCCCAGCTTGGAGAAACAGACTGGTGTGGCCTGCAGCAAAACATATTTTAGTCACCTATAAAAACAAAACAAAATCAACATCAGTTTACCTGTATGTTATATCTGGTATATTTTTGCTGGTTTACCTTACTGAGAGACAGGTGTTTCCAACGGGGAACTGAAGCCGTTGTATTGCCAAAGCCACAAGATCCCATTGAAGCGAAGAAGTTATTGTGTGACTTTGGTGCGTCTGTTAAGTTTGAATTCACCAGTAACACGCATTAAAAAATCATTTTTAACACACACTGCTGAGTCAGTTGTTAACGCTATATTTCTGATGCAGATACAAGAGCTTCACATCTCATTGAGCAAGTGAATTTAAACAGGACTGAAAAATCAGATTATTATTATTATAATTATTTTTGTTCCAGGTCATTGTTTCATAGCTGGTTAAACAAAACAAAAATCACATCTGGTCCACCGGAATCCAACCTCCATTGCAAGCAAATCACTTCAAGAGCAGTCAAACAATAAAATGAACAAAAACAAATGAATCCTACTGTAGCAAAGCTTTACTGAATCATGTTCAGGTACTCCAGAAAAAATGTTCATATAAAATTGCATTTGTTGTTGTTGTCTGTTGTTCCAGTCAGTTTGATCAGTAAAATGTTTCCTACTTCATCTGTAATTAAAAAACACTTCAATGCAGAAATCTTCTCAGTGTGTAGTAACAATACTGCTGATGTCATTTTCAAAAAAATATATTTAAATCTACTTCATATCTACAGCCAGCTGATGCCATTATACTGACAATACATTAGAACTGTACGCTACAACACTTTTGGACATGTAATATCTGAACACTGAGTAGTAGCATAAATAACTGTCGTAGAACCGTCAGTTTCCCTTGTTCAAGACAGATAATGAAAAAACTACAGATATAACTTAAATGAGGGTCCAGACCTAGTGATGTATGGGACAATGAGATAAAAAAACGTCAGTCTTTAAAGAGTCAAGGTGATATACTTCACTACAAACTCAGTAGAGATGTAGACTTAGGCCTCAATTTAACATAAAATCAGCTTTTAAGATATTTCACAGGTTTTCCTCCAGCTATAAACTATATCAGCAATTGAGAATTTAACAAAGTGGTAAAAGTTTTCATACTGTGACCTCTCCAGCGTTCTCAGGTGAGACTTTTTGAATACATTCATCTCCATAAGGCAGCAGCTACAGCATGTTAACACCAGGAGCCATGTTCAATGACAGGGTCAGATTACGGACTAAAATGAATATAAAAAGATATCCGGTTAGGTAATCCAGAAACTGGGATCAGACTTAACTTAAAAGGTTTCAACAGCAACTGAGTCACCTTTTACATCACCAATACAGAGATAAAGTTGCTGTGAATGAAAAATGATCAAAGGTAGAGGCTGTGATTTAAAGGGAAAACAAAATATAAAACAACGTTTTAGACAAAATGTTAAAACTTCATCTTCGATTTTCATTTAAAGGGACAGTTCAGGTGTTTTGAAGTGGGACTGTATGAACTACTTATCCATAGTCAGCGTATTACCAACAGTAGAGGACGGTCACCTCGAGTTTGGAGAAGCAAACAGGAGTTACTGCATGGACGCAAAGTAAAGCACAGCTGTGGACGGGGCTGACGGAAAAAAGTACTTTAGCCAGCTAAAAAAAAAAATCAGTTTACGTGTACGCTATATTAAGAATATTTTCTCCACTTTACCTTGCTGTCAGACAGGCGAAAAGATGGCAATTTTGAAGCTGCTGTATTCATCTGTACTCCTGCCAAAACCACCAGACTCCATTGAAAGAAAATGTTTTTTTTTTTTTTTTTTGTGAATCCAAACTAACCAAAATCGCACAAACAACCCCTGTGTTCTGTGAGATAAAATTACTGTTTTTTTTCCCACGGAGTTTGGTTGCTTTGGCGAGAGCATAAACAATGGATTCAGTTCAATGTTTGAAACTGGTAAATATAACTGTTAATATATTCTAAATGTAGCGTACACCTAAACTGTTATTATTATTATATTTTTCAGGTGGGTCTTTCTTTTAGGGGCTAAAATCTGTTTCGCTGCCGGACCTACAGCAACACATTGCTTTGCTTCTGTGTGGTAACTCCCGTCTGTTTCTCTAAACTTACCTTCAATCTACTTGTTCTAGTTTCTGATTGTATTTGTTTTCAGTTTATGAACTCAATGTTACTTTATTATTACTTTCATAATTGTTTTATGTTCATTATTTTCATGTTATGTTGCTGTGGTTTGGGATGGGATGGAGGGAGAGCCTTTGTGTTTGTCCATGTCGATGTTACTGTGTTGATTTTTTTTGTTGTTGAATTTATGTTTTTCTTTAATTTATTATCATTATTACTTATGTGTTTAAATGTTTGTTAACTTCTATGTTTTGTGCCCGAGGACCCCCTTGAAAAGCAGATGGTGCATCTCAAGGGGCTTAATTGTGAAATGAAAACTGGGAGCATGTCATCTACTGAAGGTAATACAACCCCACTTCAAAATACCAGAACTATCCCTTTAGAGTCAGATAAAAGTACACAAAGGAGCAGAGCATCGACGATACAAAAAGAGACACAAACTGTCATTAGTTATGGTCCCTCATGATGCTGGTAGCAAAATGTGTGAATTAAAAAATACTGCGATCGAAAAGCCAAAAAAAAAGAAAGTAAGATCAGGATAATAAAAACATAAAATTGGTCATCTCTATCGCAAAAAGAAAAATATATCTTTTCAAGGTCCAGTGTTGCAAAAATAATCCAGTGAAGTTTTTATATCCAGTGGCTGCCAAGAGGAGTTACACCTGTAGTATTGACTGGGTTTAAAAAAAGGTTTGTAGTGTGCTACAAGGACAGTAGAGTATCATATCCTTCATCGTGTTAAGAGTTTTTATCTCTTACAGTCAACAGAGTCACTTTTTAATAGATTTTTCTCTGTAGTCCTTCATCCAGTGTACTTCAGCGCAGCAGCGCTACCTGCTGTACGATCTGTGCGTGTACTCAGAGCTCAGAGTAGCAGGAATCCAGTGGTGAGAATAACCAGAAATAAAACAGCATGATTCACAAAAAAAGGAGGAAAGTAGCGCTAAAAGAGACAACCTACCCTTTGAGTCAGAAGTCTTAAGCTTTTACATAACGTACCTTACAGTGTGTCATGAGATTTTAGTGCGTCAGCCCCAACAGAAGACTTTTCATCACTTGTCATCTACAAGGAGATGCTGCTACTTATGAGAGGCTGAGGTCTGGCTGACTGGATGGATTAACACAGGAGGTGTTCATAAGAGGTTAATACTGGAGCTAAATGTTTAACTGTTTCACAAAAACTAGGCTTTATGTTATCATGAAAACTGTCATATTCCTATTATTTTCCTGTGTTAGCTCAGTTTGTCTCATCTGTTTGTCAGTGTGGTTGCGACTGTGTTGTTTGTAAGCTGCCTCTTCCCTGGTTCCAGTTTCCTCTTGGCCCTCCGTGTTCAGCACATCTCCAGCTCGCCAGTATGTGGATGGGTTGAGGTGGGAAAGTCGTCGGCGAGACTACCGTTGTGCTGGCTGCTCCTCGTGTCTCCATCAGAGCTCAGTGGTCAGGAGACCTCTGGGACTGGCTCCATCCTCCGAGGCTGGCTGCTGACCCACAGTGCTGTGGGACAGAATGGCTGCATCAGAAATGGAGACTGCTTTGCTGCTGAAAGCATTAAATATACATGTATATGTTGACTGAGAAGTTATAAGCATATGGGTCCTGAAAAATAACAGAGAATGAATCCTGCTGCTGCATTCACTCAAAACATGGAAACACTATGAGCAGGAAGCTTTGAGGTGCACAGCTGACATCTCTCTGAACTCTACTTGTTCTCACTTATAACTGTGTGCATTGAGTCACAGTCAAATACTAATAATGACATTATTTGCTGTGTGTAACTGTGCACGAGGAATTACGTATAAAGTTTGTTCTCTTAACCAGCTGACAATAAGACAACTTTATGTTACAACAGGCATAATTAGATATTTAACAACCTTTGCTGCGTCCAGTGGTGGAAGAAGTACTCTGATATTTAGCTTAAGTAAAAGTAGCAATACCTCAGTGTAAAAGTACTCCGTTACAAGTAAAAGTCCTGCATTCAAAACAGCACAAAAGTATTCATTATCCATTCTGTACAATAAATGGCCCATTTGCAGCTGGTACAGGTGGGGCTAACTTTACCTACTGCCAGGTACCTTAATCAATAATAATGCATCATACTTTATTAGTTGATATATATTTTGGATTGATAATCTGAATCTATAAAGTAACTAGCAACTGTCCTCAAACAAATGTAGTTAAGAGCAATATTTCTCTATGGGAAATATTCACATTAACTACAAGTACCTCAAAATAATACTAAGTACAGTGCTTCATCCTGCAGTAGGCAGCACATTTTTGGCATCACTGTCCTAAAACTCCATAATACCCTTTCGGCAGCTTGTAATTCAAGTGTTCAGAGAGAAAACTAGACTTCGGCACCTCCTCATGGCTCTGATTTCAGGCTTTAAAATAACTAGTAATGGGAGACTTTAGCCAATCACAGGTCATTTCAGAGAGAGGGCGTTCTTGTTGGCTGTTCATTCAACGGAGGCTGCTCTCATTTTATTTTTTATTTTGTGTATTTATTGTCTATTACTCACCTCAAACGCTTTCAGAAACATCTTGTACTTACTGTTTAGCTGTAAAATGAGAAAATTGGCTCCGGCTGGTGGGCGATGCTTCGTATTTCCTCATCTGATCTCAATAGGGCTGCCGGGTCAAAAACGTTCTCATTTTACAGCTTAACAGTAACTACAAGATGGTACTGAGGTGAGAAGTAGTCATTACAGTAACAGAGTATTGATTCACATTTGATCAGCGCTCTGATTGTTTGTTTTCCTCCCATCTGTGAAATCTGGCAGATGTCATTAGGAGCACCAGAGGACACATGATTTTTTTTCAGATTACTTGTCTCATGCACTACTGTTAGGACATAGTGACCATTTTGTAAATATAGCATTTTTAATCATATTTGCACCACTTCAACCTACTGCAGTTTTGAGCAAATGTATTTCATTACGTTCCACCACTGGCTGCCTCCAGGAAAACAAACTTCTGCAATGACTTTCTCTGTTTTACAGACAAACATATGATTTCATGACTTCTACACTATAAAGCAGCAAAACCAAGCAAGAATTGATTCAGCCCACCTCAAACTATTTTCAGTGGATTGGGATTTCAACTAAAGGGCGGCATCTTCCTGTTCGACCAGCAGGGGGCAGCATACTACTACCAAGCTTGCTTTCAAAACAAGCTTCAAGTCTCAGAGAGTTTTACCTGGCGGAGATGGTGTTACGAGTGTGAGCGAGGTGGGAGAGGACTGGGGTGAGAGCTGCTCCCCCATCTGCAGGGAGTAGAGGGTTGACCTTAGCGGGGGGGTCAAGGTCGAGCAGGCCGTTAGTAAAGACGCCAGGAGGCTGCATTAGAGGGGGGTGAGGGAGAAGGAAGGAGGTCATTCTCTATGTAGCCTCTACATCAGCCAAAGTGAACAGCAACTATGCAAGTGGCAAAATAAACACTGAGCCGTGTGTCACTAGTTTCAGGACAATGATAAAACTATTAAATACACATGAAAACCTTCAAAAACATTGCAGAAGAACCTGTGGGGGAGAAAGGTGAGACAGCTGAGCAGGAGAAAAGACGTAAATACAGAGACTGATGACTCACAGCAGTTGTAGGAATGATCCAGCGAGGTGTGATGAGAGGTTTGGGCTGCTGCACTGGTGGGAGCTGGAACATCATCAGAATAACGTCACACTAATTTATGGTGATGCTTTCAACCACCTCTGATCACAAGTTTACTTCAATAGATCACTGCTAACCCACAGATCTACATAAAAGTACCAAATTAAGATTCATTTTCGGTTCAGTTTCTCTCACATTTCTTTCTCCCATCATGTGAATTTCAATCTGCTGTGAATATTTATCATCTCATTTATTTCAGGTCCTAACTTTAATAGAAATGCCTGTATACTAAAGCCTGTTAGTGCTGGAACCATGACAACATGTGTTTATTGTTTCTGAATGAGGGTGAATAAGTGATGTATTAGGTGGTTAGACTGAATTTGTCTAGAGTAGAAGATCAGTGGTTTCCTCCCTGCTCCCATGCTTACACAAATATGTTTTTCAGGAACTGATTAAATTAAAAATCAGGACTGAGACGTACCACAGGAGTTGGATCGGTGAAATCAATCAGGTTGTCAGACAGTGGGGCGGTGTGTTGCAGGTCAGCTTCCTCTGTTTCAACCTGCACAATAAGACGATCACATCAAACCACAACATATAAACCAAGAAATCTTCAAGAATTATGTTTTAGACAATGTGTTCACATCAACACGCCACAGGAAGAAGAGGAGCCATACAATTCAAGTCACAACACGTGTTTGCTTTAACTAACATTATGAAGTAAATGTAAATGGCTGTAGGATAAGGACACCATCAGGGTTTGGACTGGTTCCATAAGCCCCAATTTCAATATGCATGTCTATCTGCCACCAGGTTACGATGTCCAGGAAAATGACGTATGTATGAAAGTAATACAAGAACAACACAGAGGCTCCATAGTCTGATCAAAGACGGCAACAGCAGTGCATTACAGCTTCTGTTCTTACCTTTCACAATAAAAGCCCTAGACATACACTAATCAGTCACTGCATTAGGACAGCTGCCCCATATGAAACAAACTGTGAGGCACTGTACTTCCAACACATCAACTTCAAGGACAAAATGTTCACCTGCTAGGAAATGTAAAGGTATAATGACAGAGGAGGAAGATCGGGTCATTGAGAATATCAATACTGTCCTCAGATATATTATAAAATTACCAAGAAAACAATATGACTAAAATTACAACATACTATACAATATTAACTTTTTACACACTGATAAATGAACTTCCAAGGGCTCCACCATTTCTCACATCAACAAACATATCACAAGTCAGAAACTTTCCACTTATGAGGTCGTAAATGCAACATGAGGAGGGGCGTTCATATGGACCCAACTCAAACATGGTAAACTCAACCTCATTTGAAGGCACCAAAAAACACAAATATTCTTATTTTCAGGTGATTACACACTAAAGAATAAGATCCCCTTCATTGTGACATAATGGCCTTTAATGAGCTGCCACATTAAACAGTGAACTTCACACAGTGTACTGTAGGTCCAATCAGTATAGTCGGGAATGTAGATCATCTGGTATAGTCACCTTTCAGTCCACCTTTAGTAATAGTATGTACCCTTTATGTGAGTCAGAGCCAGTGGATTACAGGGTGTAAAATGTACCTGTACCCTCATAATAACCTGTAATAAATTCAATGTTTTGAGTTACCTTTGGTGCCATGCCTTCGCTGGCAGACTCAGAGGGCATCTTGGGAATGGAGGGGTTTACGTCTTCAGCTTGCCTCTCAGCACTGATGAGAACAAGCGAAAGAAAGGGAAAAGGACAGGGAATTTCACAGAAATATTAACAGAAATGTATTTCAAGTTTCTCATCCTTGAGTGGTATAAAAGCACATTTCATTGCTACATTTTTCTTGTTCAGAAAGCCCTTTATTATTATTGGAGCCCATCACATGTGAGTCTCCCTTCTCTAGACTGTAGAAGATAAACAGCCTGGATAGTTGTGAGCATTTACTGCATCAATGAGCTCGAGGCCAAACGGCTTTTGAGAATTGTCCGGTCAAGCGTCTGCATCTGTATTTTTGTGTCATCCTACTGTAAACACCTATTGAGGAGCGACGCCAGCAGTATCCAGGCAGAACTCTGGTCATGTGACTGAACACACGCACACGCACGCCACACACACACACACACACACACACACACACACACACACACACACACACACACACACACACACACACACACACACACACAGACACACAGACACACAGACACACACACACCTCTGCCAACAGATGTCAGCAAAGACCACTAAGCACCTTTATCTTTGAGAAGCTGTGTATTATATTTTGTATATTGTTGTACAGTAAAGATACAGAAACTGTGCAGTAAAGTTGCCACTGAAGGAAAAGCAGATGGCCACTGTGATCTGACTCTCTAAACCTCATCTTTATACCCTTACTTTCAACTATTTTCTGTCCTCCTTTATTCCTTCCTTCATACAATCTGAATGGTGAAACCCTGTTCTTTCTTTCTTCATACTCTCCTAACAGCTGAAGTCAATGTAGCCATTATATAAGTTGTTTAAAGCAGGATTTTCAATCGCTTAAAATAACACGATTATCTGTTACAAATTAAAGGATTGTCAAGTATTTCAGTCAACATGGGGGTGGGCAAAATACTGCTTTATGCAAATGTATGTATATATTTATTATTGGAAATCAATTACAACACAAAACAATGACAAATATTGTCCAGAAACTCATTTGCTGCATTTAGCATAAAAAATATGCACAAATCATAACATGGCAACTCAAGCCCAACATGCAACAACAGCTGTCAGTGTGTCAGTGTGCTGACTTGACTATGACTTGACCCAAACTGCATGTGATTATCATAACGTGGTCATGTCTGTAAAGGGGAGACTCGTGGGTACCCAGAGAACCCATTTTTATGCACATATCTTAAGGTCAGTTTTTCCTCGTCAAAATGTTGCAGAAGTTTAAAGCATTATTTAGCCTCCTTTGCAATGAGCTAGTATGACATGGTTGGTACCAATGGATTCATTGTGTTTTCTAGTTTTACGTGATGCAATATCTTCACTCTAAAAAATCGCAACTTGTGTTAATGCATTAAAGAAATTAGTGGCATTCAAACAAATTTGTGTTAATGCGTTATTATTATTTTAACTTTGACAGGGCTAGTTTACAGTTATAGGCACAGTGAACTACTGTATATAAATTTACTTCATCCTGATCTGGAGAGTGTAGCCTAATTAATCAGTGACAAAACTTCCATATGATTTAAATAATATGTGAAGGATTTCATTAGAGCTGCAATGATTAATCAATTAGTTGTCAACTATTAAATCAACAAATCTAATGATTGGTTTCAGTAATATTTTAAGAAGTCAAATATCTCTGATTCCAGCTTTTAAAATCTGAATATTTTCTGGTTTCTTTACTCCTTTATGACAGTAAATTGAATATCTTTGACTTGTGGACATTTGAGGACGTCATCTTGGCCTTTGAGAAACACTGATTGACATTTTTCACTGTTTTAAGACATTTTACAGACTAAAAAAAATAATCAATTAAACCTATAAAATAATAAACAGATTAATCAACAATGAAAATAGTCATTAATTGCAGCCCTTTTTTCCTGATTTCATGAAGAGGCACATTGTTGTTTTTAATCAAATGTAGGTACTGACTTTCACAAAATTGATAGTTTTCCTTAAAGATTGATAAAAGAAATAAAAAATGGATCAGAAGGATGAAGAATCTGCCACTACTGTCAGAGTCTCTCCTCCACTGATCTAATCTACCAGTTTTTATTGTTTTCATGCCACAGTGGGAATAATGAATACATGTATACTGATAAAATTAGACAAATTACAGTGTGCAGTTTCTACTTTACTGACTGACCTGGCCCCTGCTGATGAGACCTGTGAGGCTGGCTTGAGCAGCTCCCAGGACTCCTGGATGTCGGGGCGACTGCTAACGGTCAGTGACGAGTTACTGCCCATTCGCCCGGTACGCACTTTCAACCTGGAGACAGATGGTACGTGTTCTTATGTCATGCCAGTGATTTTGTTTCTCTACTTAATGTGCAATTTATGCAATATATATTACATATTACAGGAAAAGAAAAAAGATGTCCCTAAAGATTGGATCAAATCAGTGTTCTACAGTGAAATATCCTCACAATAATAAAAAAAATTTCAACATGAATCATGATTTAAATCTGTTACAGGGAAAGAAGACATGAAGAGAAAGGATAACATTTAAATATAAGAACAGGAAATATATATATTAGATATTTCTACTGTGGCTCATTCTCCATTACCATCCTGAGCCACTGACTGCCTCTGATACAAGGCGGCGACGGGGATTTGCTCGACAATCTGTGGAGCCTTGCTTGTAAGAATGAGCCGCAGGTGATGTAATGTTTTCTAAGCTACGCTAATAATCCTCATGAATATTCAAGCAGTAGATCGGCTCCAGCAGCAGCAGGGAGAGCTGAGATTGGCTGAGACAATGTGTTGACAGTTGGCATGACTCAGGAAGACGGAGGAGGAGGGAGGAGGCCCAACTTCAAGACAATGGAGCGCGAGTGACAATGGCTTCTCTCCTGTCCATGTCAGCTCTGTTGTGACCGACTGTACCGTTTAAAAAGGACAACATATATATATATATATATATATATATATATATATATATATATATATATATATATATATATATATATATATATATATATATATATTTTTTTTTTTTTTTTTTTTGTTTTCTTTATCATTTCTAACACTTGGAAGCTCAGCTTAAGAAATATTCTGTTTGAAAAACTAATTAAATAAAATAATGATTTACTAAAGTCATACCTGGCAGAGGCCTCCTGCAAGTTACAGTTCTTATCTCCAACAATGACGATATGCTCCTCCAAAGATCCCTACACAGAGGACAGAGGGAGATAAATGAATAGATGGATGGACGGACAGGCGGGGGACTAATACAGCCATACATCTTTGTCTCACCTTATGATTGATGGAGCAGAATACCATCTCAACTGTGACATTAACATGAATGTTTTCCACATTGATGTAGCTGGGATGATTGATGCCCACACTGTTGGAGCTTTAAAGTGTTGTTTTGAAAGTCAGAAGTCCTTGACCCTAACTCCGACGTACTGCCTGAGTTTTGTGGGTTGTGTTCCTCACCTTGAGGGCAGCTGCCTCGGCTTGTGCTTTCAGGATGTTACTCTTCAGACCCTCTGGGGTGCACAGTGGAGTGACGACTGGACTACCGCCTGCACTGTTCAGACCACACTTCTCTGTGAGCTTCACCACATCCTCCTGTTGGAGCACGGTCAGGGGTGGAACACAGGGTTACTTCTGAACTAACAAGACAACACAGCTATGCTGTCATTCCCTACTGTAATATCTCTATGCTGGAGCGTGGACCGAATTCAACATGTTACTAGTCTTTATCTGGCTTTTAAAAATCTTTTTGTAAAAGTAAAAACAGAAACACCCACCTGATTGTTCATGGCCATATTGACATTGATGTTATTTCTTGGAGTACCAAGACGTGGACTGCTCTCCAACTCCAGCTGTTTCAGACGAGCTGCTGCTTCTGGAGAAACACATTAATGAATATGAATATGCACCCATACAACTATACTGTAATCTTTCAGTACATGCACAATCAAGCATACCATTTACAGTTCTGATGACATTACAAGTATTATTTATCATGTCCCCCTTTTCAGTATACTCCTCAAGAAGTTATGCTTACTTATCAGTGAAAACATCAGCTCTGGGGTTTCACTGACTAAATGGAAGTGAAACAATTATTGGAAATAATAGAAAAATGTGAGCAGAAGCCGTACATGTACGAGATGTCATAAGACTGAGTCTAATTGGTGGTACCAGTCACTATACACATTCTAATACATTTTACACATTTTAATACGTACTATAAGGATATACAGATCACAGTGGTTTATTTTAAACATTAAGCTTCTCAAACTGTATTTCCAATATTTTCTCATGTTTCATAAACATTTCCCATTTGGATATATACCATGCAACAGTAGAAATGTGTCCAGCGGTAGAGATTTGGCAATACCGTTTCTACCGCGGTAGTTATTCTCACATGATCTTGCGATCCTTACGCTATCTCGCGATATCACAAGATCTCTCGAATCCACCTGACTGACAGGGTAACGTAATTTAGGCAGACATGGAGGAGAGCAAGTAGAGGCATCCCAACCAACCCAAGATGAGGAAGAACTGTACACTGTACCTCAGCCCTAGCCCACATCCTATGGTATTGCCCCAAAGTATGACATCAGTTCATGATTATTTTGGCTGTTTTGGCTATTTGTGTTGTCAACTTCAATTGAAAGATCAGCAAATCCTGCACGAAAAGTCAAGTTTTTTCTTTTGTAGTCTAAAATTTGTGCGTTTTTTATATTGCTCTGGCTGAAGTCTGACTGGTATTTCTTTGCACCTGTTAACCTTAAAACCTGTAACACTTGAAATTATTGTGCCTGAACCTCAAAGCTCCCACTGGAAAGAATATTAGTTTTAATGTTTTGAGTTTTTTGTTTTTAGATTAAGTGTCTCATGTGAGGCAGTTTTTGTTTGTCTAGAAGTTGCAGATAAAAGAAGAATCAATGTGATGAAGTATGGTCATTTTCAACTATTTCTTAATTTACAGAGTAATTACTGCATGGTGATATATCTATTTATACTGTGATATAAATTTACATATACCGTGACAGAAGATTTTAGCCACCCCTATATATAATTTTCACTGTCATTCTGCATGGTAAGCTAGGTTTTCTGTAGCCTCACCAGCGAGACCGAGAGGCTCTTCCCCGGTGACACTGGGGTTGGCGTAGGCGCTGCTTGGTCCAGCCTCATCTGTGGTCGTCACCGTGGGAATGACGGGAGCCCTGAGGATGTCATCAATGCATGTCTCCATCAGGTCAGCAACCATGGGCATACTAGAGAAGGAGAAGAGGATATAGAAAGGACCAGCAGATCAAGATGGAGGTGTAAAAATAATGTTTACATATAAAATGAAAGGAGGAGTGTTAAATCATACAGCTGTAAAACTTACCTGCAGCATCCATAAGACATGAGTGGACTCTGCAAAGACGTCAAAACTAGCCCATGATGATATTCCATTTTAGAATAACTTCCCACAATCAACAACAAAAATATATTAATATGATGTCCATATAGCCCACGGTATTAAAAATCTGAAGATAAAGTAATACAAGAAAGTCAAAGACATTTCCACCAGAAAGATATGGGACCTGTGTGTCCAAAGAGGGAAGCTCTTAAAATAAACAACCCTGCAGGAAAGGTCTTCTCAAGAGACAAAGAAACATGATTCAGTTCATGGAAATAAGTCTTAAGAGCAAGCAATAACTTTTGTGGGGGGAAAAAAAAAACGTGGTGTAATATTCTAAGAATCTGAAGTGACCTGAAGCAAAACATTTGATACTTGGATTTTGGTAGAAGCTCTTCCAGCAGCCTCATAATTATCTCATATTTCTGTAGCCTGAAGACACAGTGAAACATGAGGAAGTGTATATATTACTGCATAATACTGCTCGAGAGAGCAGGAGCTAAAGCACAAAGATGAAGTAAAGAAAAATACAATGCTTCGCCTGAGGACTCAAAGTAAATGTACAGTATAAACACTCCATCATGTTAAGTAATCCATGAAGAAGCAGACCCTTGTGGGCTGTAAACACAATGCACTGTATTGTATTGCGTTTACAATGAGATGCGACACATGCATAGCTGAGAGTTTTCACTGGGAGATGAAAAACTACCATAACTATACTAATGTGTATACTGTAGTGTGATATAAGTGATGAAACATGGAAAACTATATCTTGTATATCAAGAGTAATCCTGACTTTAATTTCTGAAATGATTTTAATCATACAGTTCAGAAAGATAAACATCCTTTGGTCAGAGTTATAATGTAAACATTTAACTAAGCAATAATATTAAGAAATTATCTTCATTGGTTGGACTGTGCAAGAAACCATTGTGCAGTGGTGTAGCTGAGGTGTAGGTACTATGAGCATTCAGTGATTATCAGCTTGTGCACACTGCTCTTCTTTATATATGAGCCACCATTAGCTTGGAAATTGGGTCATTTCATAATAACCCTCCCAGTTGTTCCTACACAACTGCAGCAGTGTTCACAAAACAAATGAACACATAAACAATTTCCATTCAATTTTGATTCACAGTTTGACTCGCCAGACGATGGATGAAAATGTCAGTATCTATAGAGTCCAGGGCATAGAAATAAAATAGGAGTAAACTCAACGTAGCAGGAGGGTCAGAGCAGCAGCCATTTGTATGTGCACCGTTGCCACTGCAGCGGCTGTAGCGGGCTGGCTTCAGTATTAACTAAACAGCAAGCCGCAGGCTCAGGAGCTTTTGCAGTAACGACTCCAATGAGCAGCGGAGCAGCATGTTCTCCCCATATAGGTTTTCTCCGGGTTCTCCGGCTTCCTCCCGCAGTCCAAAGACATGGAGGTTAACTGATGACTCTAAATTGCCTGTAGGTGTGAATGTAAGTGACAGTGTCTCTCTCTATCTGATTTGACTGGCGACCTATCAAGGATGTACCCCACCTTCGCCCAATGCCAGCCCCCGTGACCCCTAACGGGATGGATGAAGATGGATGACTGAATTAGCATTAGTAAAGTCCGTTCTACTCCTATTTTTTTCGCCCAGGGTATGATTGGGGACAATCTGTTAACTTACAAAAAAAGACAAAAATGCATTTTCCAACATTTCTAAAATGTGTTCAACACACAAGAAACAATGTGCAAATATAACAGACAGATTTTTTTGACAGCGTAACTCTTCTTCTGCTTCAATTTTTGTGCGAAGCTAAACTAACAGCCTCTCAGACAAATCCCTACAGACAAGATAAATATTGAGCTCATAAAAGCTGCAATAATTAATCATTTAGTTGTCAACTATTAAATCAATCACCAGCTATTTTGATAATCAATTAATTTGTTTGAGTAATTTTTTAAGGAAAAAAAAAAAAGTCCAAATTCTCTGATTCCATCCTCTTAAATATGAATGTTTTCTGGTTTCTTAATTCCTTTGTGATAGTAAACTAAACATCTTCGGGTTGTGGACAGAACAAGACATTTAAGAATGTCATTTTGGGCTTTAGGAAACACTGAATTACATTTTTCATACATTTATGACATTTTATAGACCAAACAACTAATTGATTAATTGAGAAAATAACTGACAGATTAATCAGCAATGAAAATAATCATCTAGACCTTCTCATCCAATTACTTTTTGAAACAGAGCAGCAGATCCATGAAATGTGCAGCAGAGATTAAATACAAAATAGTTAAAAAAAAAAAATCATACAAAATCATTTGATAGAACTAATTAAAACACTAACAGTGTTTAAAATATTATAAAAAACAAACAAACAGAGAATGACATTGGGAGAGGAGGACTTAGTTAAATCCTCCAGGCAGGAACTGTATGAATTATTGTTTCCTTGCAGAGTGGAGAGTGGAGCTGCATTACTAAGCCTCACATTGATACCATCTCACCCCGGCTAGCCAGTTTCACCATGAGGTCAAGAGTGAAGGACAGAGGAAGGAAACAAGAGACGAGGGACAGAAAGAAATTAACAAGATGGAGAAAACTGGAGCGCAGAAGGGAGGAAATGAGCTGATAACTTTGTCAGTATTATCACTGGAGCAATGGTCAAGGACAAGTGGAGGGAACTGACTGAAACACTGAGTATCAAGTGTGATGGCAAGCCGGGAGAGGTGTCAGTCTGTCACCAGACGGAGTATGTGATACTTGGAATGTTTCCTTTAATAAGGCATGTCTGCATTCACACCAAATGTGTCCTTCCATGTGGTCCAGTCACTACCACAAGTTTTTTTTTCATGGGTGAATCACTGCTGAGCCATTTCCATCTATTAGTGCGCTGTCCAGCTCATGTCAGTACTGAGGGTGAGACCGTTGTCAGCTCCTTGGATCTGTCCACCTTGATGAGACATGAGCAGGAAGGGTGGAGGGAAGAGGAGACCTGAGGAGGACAGGGTGGAAGGGGACAAACAGGAGGGGGATGTAAAGAGATGGGGAGTGAGTGAGGGAGAGTGGAGGTAAACTGGCGGGGGAGAGGAAGGGAAGCACTGGATGAAAACAGTTAAGAGGAGAGGGAGATTGTATGCTAATGATCGAGGGAGAGCCATAACACAAAAGAGTGAGACAAATAGGGAGGAGCAGTAGAGAATTTGAGGCAGCTGATAACACAAGTGAGAGAATATATATATATATATATATATATATATATATATATATATATAAACAAAGCATTTGAATACTGATTTGGAGGTCAGCTTTGAAGTATTGGGGTAAGCCCTAGGATAGACAAGATGTTGTTATGATATGTACATGAAACAAAGCAGTTTTCACACCACTCTCACTGACCACTTAGCTTCATCCTAGATGGCCATGTGGTCGTGAAAATATCCATGTATTGGAACAATCAAGATGAAGATTAAAAATGAGAAGCGCCAATCAGAGCGATTTCTCTCACCGACGAGCTCCGGAGCTAATTCAACACGCTGAATCGGCTGAAAAACTAGAGACTGGAGCCGACGGTGTGGAACACACGGCAAAGACGAGGCTAACGGACAACCCCAAACTGATGGCCGACCATCAGCGTGGTGTGGGCATGAGTCCAGGGTTCCCTGAGGATTTCCGACAGTTGTGCAAAGAGTTCCTATTTGAAAATCATTTCATTTTAAATTGCATGGTTGAAAACATGATTTACGCAGCTGATGGTGTAATTTTCGTGAACATAAAGCAACACGAATAAATAAATAAGGCGTTCATGGTCATGATAAGTCTGACACTGACATACTGAATAAGCCATGCAATTTATGGTACATTACTTCTGCTACACTAGTGTACATTTAAGTGTACTGTCACAAGTGTGACATGTACAGTTGAGTTAAGTGAAGTGGACTGGATGTCTCTAGAGCGTCAGCAACCTGGCTTTGCACCTCCAGCGGCTGATGGCTGATGGCTTGTGTCAAATGTGTGTTTATATATTCAGCGCTGGAGGCTCAGAGCCGGAAGCTGTTATTCATGATGACAGCTCCACGGGGGGACAGAGACAAGGGAGCAGACAGTTTCCCATTGGCACTGGAAAACAGTGACTAACTTCATGATCTTCGTCTAGACTTACAGTGGATGAACTTCTATTGACCTTCTAGATTTTCCATATACTCTCTTGTTAGCGATGGAGAATAAAATGATGATAAATTTATTCCAACAGCATTAGCATATGATGTTACAGAGAAGTAGAGAAGTGGAGTAGCTTTCAGGAATGTGAAGAAAGGGTCAACAGACACAGCACTACATGGCATCTTAAAACAGGAGGAGACAACGCAGATGGTTGCCGATTCTTTAAAATGAAAATTAAAAAAGCAATGCATAAACATTTCCAATTACAACTGTTTAATTAGTATTGGTTAACATTTCAGCTCGGTTTGGAACGGTCTGATGCTGTTACACACATCTGAATAAAAAAACATTATAAGCTTATGATAGCCAAATTTACACTTCTGCAGCAAAGCCTGTACAGAGCTTTCACAGAAATGGTTTGCGGAGCTCACAGAGAGCCGTAAAGACGCGCCACGCACCTCCTGATAAATGTGACGCGCTGGGCACCGCAGACGTTTGATTGGACATCAGAGCTGGGAGGCGGCATATCCGATACCTCAAATCCGTTATAACAACAACAACCTCAGGAGTTGCTCCTCATCATCCTGCTCTTCCATATTTTGTTTTTTTCCAGCCACGGAGCTTAACTTATGTGGAACTAGTCACGTTATCAAATAAATGAAAGACCGCCTGACAAAGTATTTGAACATAACAGGTCTATATCAAAAAGAAATGACATGCTATACCCGGTCCGCTGCATTACAATGTATGTATGGTGCGCCTGGTAAGAGGTGCCTGCTCAGAGTGCATAGGAGCACAGCTGCAGGAGGATAAATCAGGTATTATAAAGCTTCCCTCACTTAAAAGTTTTGTGATCTGTCATTACCATCAGTGATGTATAAATTAATATATATATATATATATATATATATATATATATATATATATATATATATATATATATATATATATATATATATATATATATAATTTGGATTATATTATGAGCATTAGGGCATCATATCACATCACAGCTTGGCATGTATGAGCAGTAGGCTTAAGAATATTAGTATTTATTCTGTTTTGTGCTTAGTAAAGATGGGAGGATGACAGACAGAGTGATGGAGGAGACTGACTGGTCACTGTATCAGGAGAACAGCTGATGGTTATAGTGCTCCATGCAACATCAACAGTAGCAATGTACAGAAAGCAAGGGAAAAAGGAGTAGGATGAGGAGGAGAAGATGGGGAAGAGCATTAGTTTCAAGTGTTAGTGGTATAGTCTCCTTCAAAGCATCCTCCTCCTCCTGTCCACTGAGTCAGTTGTATAATGTTGCTATGGGTTGACAGCAGAAATAAGAGCTGGGAGGTCATCTCAGTGTAACATCTTGTGCTGCTATAATACACAATGTGTAGGGCTTGTGTCTGTGTTGGTAAAGCATGTTCTTTTTATAATTGGATAACATTTTGAAGGCTCTGTAACCTTGCCTCAAGAACACTGGAATACCACAGAGTAATGTGGGCCAGTACCTGCTTCTCAAAGCTAAACAGCAGCTCTGTTGGGAAACTTAGGGTGCTTTAACAAGCCAGATCTGTTTGGCTAGTCTGAATCAGAATGAAATTGACATATTTTTCTATTTAGTCTAGTTCAGTTTCACAGTGCACACATTAAATGGGACCAAATAAAACAATACATTTTCTGAGGGGTGTGTACAAAGGAGTATATGTTCCTTTGTCGTCTCGAGTGGCCACTTCTCCTTCGGATACATTCCTGTCGAAGTGTTTTCACTTTGACTCTGCACTGATATACTGTGTGCACAAATCCCTTCTTCTCCAATTTATCTTGTATGGCTTAACAATAAACGTCACTGTTTTTGCAGACTTTATTTAGCATATTCTGGGTGACCTCTTCGGCTCAGATGTCATTGGACTTCTGCAGTAGTCCAGGTCAGTCCCTTCCCACTCATGTTAACCTGTCTTATATCTGTGTCCATCTCAACAAACGTCCACACAGGAAGCCTGCGTTTTGGTTTGTTTGGAAACGGTTCAGCACCAGCTCTTGCAAGCGGTCTTGGTTCCGGTTCTTTTGGTCTGCACAAGAGATTACTGCGTCCACACCAGAGTTTGATTAAAACAGACTGGCTTGTGAAAACTCCCTTAATCTTGTTTAAATACACCCAAAATGGACACCAACTGGGAAGCCAAATATCAGAAGCCCTTGCTTTCCAGCACAGAACGAATATAATATGTTTCAAAGGACACTACGAGAAAAAAAAACCTGAACAATAAGCATATGCAGCCTTTTAGGATTTATTGTTTTCCCTTCAAGAGGAGAAAGAGGAGGATACAGCAGCATCATTAGTGTAATAGGTCATCACTCTGTAAATGCACCGGCCCTGTCCAAGGTCACGTCTGTGCATCCTGTTTTTCAGGGTAATAAATGAAGAAAAAAGGGCCTCTGCTCGAATGCCAGGCAATCCTCTTAGTACTAGCAACTGACCAGAAATTTGCTTTACTAGAAACAGGATCAGCCTGAGCTGTAACTCTGAATGAGCTTTGTTCCCCAGAAGCCAGAGTAGTCTGATCAGGAAGTTAGAGTGACTAATTTACAGTTGAAACAAATGAAAAAATAAAAACATGAAGGCATTTTTCTGACTCCCACACCACTAAAAACCTGAACTGTTTTCTTTTTTTATTTTGTAAGTCCTTAGCATCACTAGCTTACAATATGTTGGCCAGATTGGCAGCGGATTGGCAACTTCCACTCATCAAATATTGCAATATCTTGTGAACCATTCTACAGTTTAGCAGATAAGTAATGGTTTTATACAGTACAGGAGGAGGTGGTTCACAGGATGCACAGCATGACATTAGATGACTCAAAGTTAAGATGTCTACACACAAAAATGCACCCAAGTCTTGAACAGATCCCAAGCTGTAATCACATCACTGATTCATGATGACATCAACTAGATCCCAACGCAGACAGCACCCCAAATCACCACCTCATTTCCTGCACCGATTAGGTTGGCATTTCATGCTGATCAAACGTGAACAGACTGCAAATCACAGGAAATAATTCCATTGCAAGAAAACCCGTCTCCAAAGCCAAAATCAGAAAGCCCGCCGCTGCACAGCGACTGATTGGTTAAAGCCAGAGCAATGGCGAGGGTCAGAGTTTGATCGTACCTACCTGGCCTGTCTCCACACAAGACCAAATATGTCCTCAGTACATGTTAATACTGGAACACACAGTGAAACAGTACAGGTTTATAACAGTGGAGGGTGTATTTGTATGTACACTTGTTTGCTAATTCACACACATATGAAAATGCATCCACAAATACCAGCAACTGAGATATAAAACTCTAAAAAAAAAAAAAAAAAAAAAAAAAAAAAACAATAAAAGGGTATTACAGATGGGACTGAGAAGAAGTCAGCCAAGTACTAGGACAGTTAAATTAAAGGCAGGAAAGGCTTACAGGAGTATGTCAACCGCCTCAACTAGTCATTGCCTATTGGCCGTCCCTGTTGGCTACTCACTCTTAGTCTGCTACTTATCTAACTACAGTTCACCTTTTTGAGCCTGAATCTGCCACCTGCTTGAATACTGTACACCTGTATTACAGTCTTATGGCATATGAACTCTTGTGAAGACACAAACACATACATACATGCTGGGCTGCAACTAGCAATTATTTTCATCGTTGATTAATGTCTGGCGATTATTTTCTCAAATAATCCCAAGATGATCTCCTCTAAGGTCTTGTTTTGTGCAACTCAAAAATATTCAGATTACTGTCTTAAAGGAGTGAGGAAACCAGAAAAAATACACAGATTAATCGATTATGAAAATAGTTGACAATTAACTCAGTTGACAACTAATGGATCAATTGTTGCAGCTCTACATGCATGCAGAAACACAAGTGACTCTCTCCTTAAGGCCACTGTGTTTCTAAGAACAGCTCTGTGTACATGTTACAAGTACACAACCTGTATTTCATTCATGCACACTTGCAAACAGAGCAGGAGCTTGAAAATAGAAAAGCCAAGCATGGAAGGGACATGCAGGCACATATATAAAAATACACACAAAAATAATCTCTCTTTACTCCTCCAACCTTCTTTCCTACCTTCCCTGGTTACAGCAACACTGGGTCAGTGGATAAGCCATGTTAAGCCACTCTCGTGGCATTAGACCATGAAAAACACACCTCGCTATCCACCCACTTCTTTCAGCACGGGGCAGCAACAGGGATCAGTCTGCCCGCTGCAACCTTCCCTAACTTGGTCTTGTTTCATCACCAGTGAGCACTGCTGTAAGCTGCTACTGCTTATTAGCATATTTCAACAAATATTGTGTGAAAGGTGAGAACTGACTCTGAACTCAGGTACCAACCTCCTCTTTTCTCCTCCAGGACTTCTGGGTAGAGCCTCGATTTCCATCGGTGCACAGGCAGAAGCAGCTACTGGGCTGACCACAGGCACTCCTGACCAGCCGCCTCTGCTGGGAGAAGGCTGGAGGTAGAAAGAAAGAGACAAAATATTTGGTTGGGCACAAAAAGGGATGATACTGGGAGGTACTGAGAATCTTGACAAAAGACACAGCAGCAATCTTTCTATCATTAAACATGATGTCACTGTAAACTGTTTTATGTAAATCAAGTGTATCTGTGGTGGTTTGCCAAGTTGTACAGCCAAATATCACAAATCACAAGTTTGATTCTTAGTTGATGCTTTGGGTCTTGTGTCTGAGTTCAAACTAAGTCTGATGCCAATGGGATTTTTCATTGGCTTTTTGGATTATTGCAGAAAATAAGCTCTGTGACAAATAAATGTTTATGACACTTACACATTTTGTTCAACAAGATAATAATTTTATGATTTTTGAGATGTGAATGAAATCTCCAGAAGTAAAAAGCAAGTAAGTAAACTAGAGGTTGACCGATTAATTGGGCCGATTATTTGACATTTTTTCATAATCGGCATTGGCCCATGCCTGAGCATACTAAGCCCAATAGCATGCAGGCACATCTGCGGGCAGCCCAATGTTGTTGCTGTACAACACGTGTGACTCCGCCTCTTGTGTCAAACAAACTGCCGTTCTACCGGCAGACCTCAGTAGATGAAGCCCAGTAGGCTGACCTTTGCAAGAGTGCGTGAGAAGAACAACGTCCTAACTGGGAGAAACCGTGAAGACACAAAATGCTGATTGAAGAGACAGACTGTAAGTATTGTTCAATAAAGAAAGAAAGATATTCCTTTATTAGTCCCACAGTGGGAAAACTGAATTTCCCCACTGTGGGACTAATAAAGGAATATCTTTCTTTCTTCTTTCTAAATGTTTACTTAAGTTAAGAAATTCTGTGTATCGTTTGTTATTATTAAGCTGTTATATTTTATCAGATGGAGGTGAAAAAAAAAAAAAAAAAAACAGGCAAAGTCTTCTTCAGACTAGTGTTTGGCGTGATGACGTTTAGTTGTCTCATTTAGCCACTTATTAGCAACCACCTTTTTTTAAGAGTAAAATATTCAAAATTCAAGTGTGGGGTATTTATTGACAGACTTTACGTTGTGGAACAAAATGTTTTTTAACCACAGACCTAATTTCAGGCATCTGACTAAAAAAAAACACTGACTCTGAGATGAGGGAACCGTAAGTACTAAAATGCTAACTCATTTCCGGGTTTTAGGACTCATTCCTGTAGCTCTCTATGGAGGAAGGATTAAAAACACACACAGCAGTTTTGCTCCTCACCTTGTTGCCTTTGCTGGAGCTGACTCCGTTACCTGAGGAAAGAAGCCTGAGCAAAGAAAGAAATTGAGATATTATTCAAAGAACAAATAGCAAACAGCTTTAAAGGATTCTTAATACTGTACAAAGATTCATACTGTAAATAAGTCAACTGGTTTTGATTGCCATTTAGACACTCATGAACACTTAAGAAATAAACCAGGGATTCATAAAGTCTCCCAAAATGCTTTTCACAGAGCACATTGCTCATGGTAATTTGGCTGAGAATTACCTGGGTGGGTGGTAAATTACACAGAAGTGTGTATTTTCTGTCTAGCCTTCAGGCCGTGACATATGAACCACATTTTGGAGCAATGCAGATGTACAATTTAGTCAAATTTATGACAATATTTTTTCCATTATGCTCTTTTTAAAGTCTATTTAAAGTCCACCAGGTTGTCCATGAGCCAATTTGCAAATCCCCGTCCTTCTCTAAGGCGGCAATGCTACGTCTTTTTGACACAAATGCTTTGTTGCCTCTGAAAGGACCTGAACCGTCACAGTCTGGCTCTGACCAATCAGGTGCTATGAACAGTCATAGGAACGTTTATCATCACAATGCTTTGTGTCAACTGGTCCCATGACAGCTTAAAACTACCACTGACATCATGTCTTTAGCCTCCACACACACACACAAACACACACACTCACCCCGAAAACAAAAGGTTACTTCTGCAAGATTACAAGTCACAGCTCATGAATAAGAGTGTGAGTCAGAGCACTTTAAGCAACAGTACTTGATAACTGTAGATACATTCATATGACATTTCCAGAGCAAGGCTTTCTATTGTTGTTTTTTATCACAAATGACACAATGTAAACAGGGTTACGGAGCAGCGGTGCTACAACAGACAATAAATAAAATGCTTTTATGACTAATTTCTGCATAGATCAACTGACGTGAATGTGATCACCCTAAAATGAAAGCAAATAAATAAAGTCATTTGATCAGGCAATGGCACAACCACATAGTTTAAACATGAGAATACTCACTCCTGGGGATGGAACGGTCCTGTAAATACACAACCAACACAGTTAAGTTCAGATACATTCAAAAACATATACACAAACAAATACACATGCTTCAGAGAGAGCAAGGATGTGTGCATGGTTACATTATATAAGATTTCTATTTATGCATGCAAGGGGAATGTCTCACAGTATATGTGCATATACTACAGAGCTGCAACAATTCATTGATTAGTTGTCAATTATTAAATTAATCAACAACTATTTTGATAATAGATTAATTCGAGTTTTTTAAGGAAAAAAAATACATTTTTCTGGTCTTTCATTTTATAACCAAACAATTAATCGATTAAATGACAAAATTATTATTCTTGTTTTGGACAAGTTGCAGCCCCAATATACCATGTGCACATGTGCTTGCATTTATATTTTATGCTATGTAATGTATTTTAAGATATTGACACTGACTGCTGTGTATACAGGCTGTATATTGACAGTGTTGTGCTCACCTCTGTTCTGCATGGTTCTTCTGGAGTAACGTCGGCTGGGCCTTCTCTCAAAGGACGCTGACCGCCTGGCTTTACTGGCCTTGGTTGTCTGATACTCCGTCTTTCCACTGCTCACACAAACAAAAGAAAATATTTTGCACTTGCAAGGAAATCAGTTTGTTTCAAGACTATACAGTAACTTGATCAATACAGGTCACCATTTAATACAAAAGTGACCTTTACCAAGTGACTCCTGGATAAATTGAATTGACCAACAACACAAAAAGCACAGCGGTGACCCCTGCTGAACTCTGGACCCATCCGAGCGATAACCTATTAACAACAAACCCTGTAACCTCTGTGTAAAACCAACATACTGCCAATGCTTACCCAACTGGGTAATGTTTAAACACACACAGAAGGGAACGAGCTGGCGACTGCGGCATGTTGACATTGAGTTTCTGTCTTGTACCGCTGCAAGTATCTGTGTGTACACAGATGTGGGCTTTTTTTGTATGTACAGAGAATGATACCGTGCGTCCAACTAGGATTATCTCTGTTGGTATGTTCAAACACACGGTACAGAAACAAACACATGGTTCTCTAAATTTGTGGCACTTCATCAGCACAACACACTGGACATACTAGAGAGTTCATGCTGACCATACCAGATTTTTAGATATAGATCAACAGGAAGAGACTCATTAATGTCAAAGTGAACCAACCAACAGTTGGACCTTTCAGACACACAATGTGCTTGAACTGTTCATAAATCTTGTCTGCGCAAAGTTGTTCTTGATTCAATTTATTATGCGACTTGACTGAGAGTAGTTGTTAAGATAAGATAAGATAAGATGAACTTTATTAATCCCCGAAGGGAAAATTATCTTTCAGTTACATCCCGTCCAAGAACATAAAAAACAGTGACACATAACGGGCGGACAGGAGCGGGAGGACTGAGGGTCGCCACCATTGGACGGCGCCCCGTTTCCTTAGATGAGAAAAGGGAGAACAAGAGGAAAGGAGAAGAGGGAAAAGAAAGCATCTCCCAGACTAGGCTCCTGTAGGGGGGCACAGTGTTGTCACCATTGATTTAGATGTTGTATTAAATGGGGCTGAATCCTTGTAAAATCATTTCAATTTTATATTTGCACTTAATTAAGGTTAAACTTAAGAGATTTATTTTTACTTTGATATCAATTTTGTAAAACTCATTCCCAACAAAAATCTGTGCCGTTACTGCTGCCATGTCGGGTTTTGCATGCAGAGTTTATTTAGTGAATTTAATATTGCCAGAGAACGTTAAGCCCTGTGAATTTGATAGAAAAGGATATTGCAATCTTTGTGTACCAGCCCAGTCAGCCAAGAAAAAAAAGTGCCTCATTCAAAAGCCTCTTTAACCCTTTGCTCTGCCACTAGTCAGTCTGTTACCTGTATCTGAAGCGTGATCCCATACGGATGAATCCAGAGCGAGCAGAGTTCTTGTGTACCGGCCCTCTCAGCCTAAAGAAAGCATGGTGCTCCACAGCACACTTCCAAAGGTGCTTACAGGCCTTGGGGTGGTCCATCCTGAAGACGAAGGTGTGCTCCTGTTCTTTGCCCTGAGGAGGATTTGGTATAAGGTTAGATTGAGCTCTCAATATGGTGATACTACATGTACTTTACATAGTGGACATGTCCAGTCACAGTGAAGCCTGCAACCATGACACAGTGTTTGTCACCTGCCAGTCTTCAGGCCTAGCAAACATATTTTCAGTAAAACAAAGCTCATGCGTGGCTGCGGTTAATGCTTCGATCCCCGGCTGCGTCAATGTACCCTTGAGCAAGACACTTAACCCCAAATTGCTTCCGAAGGCTTTGGTATGCGAATGAGTATCTAAATTAGATCCTGATGGGCAAAGTTGGCAGCCATCTGTAGTGCAAAGCACTATTAGTGGTCAGAAGACTAGAAAATCGCTCTATACATGCAAGTCCATTTACATTCATGTGTACAGGTGCTGCAGTTAAGTGGATTTCCCGCTGATGTGGTAAATCTACATCCTGCCAAAAAGGAGCTCTATCTCACCCAAAACAGAAAAAAGCCCTACAACCCTTCACACAAATCAAACCAACAAATCAAGATCCATTCAGAGTATCATGTCCAGAAAGCACTGACAGTTTGCTGATGCACAGCTTCCAGTTCATTCAAAACGTGTAAAATGCTTGCATCTGTGATCTAATATAGTTCTGAACCAGCAGCTAAAACCTCAAAATAAAAAACGGTACATTTAAAAACACAGTTAACTTCAGTATTGCAAGTCAAACAATTCTCGCTTGTAACAAACAGCTTTTCTCTGGTAATGGGACAAGTACACAAGAATAAATATGTATATAAAGCCCTTCAAAAGCTCAACAACAAGCATGGCTGCCACATTGTTGTTGTTGTTGGCATTGTTATTGCTCAACTGACAGTGTGCTAAAGTGAAATGTGTTGCTCCTCTGCTCCTCTTTTAGGTCTAATCAAAACAGACCTGACACCTACAATTGCACCCTATAGTGTATGTAGGACCCGACCACCGTGGTCAACTATAAAGCAAAACTTGTCTCCAGCTGGGTCCCCTGGTCTTCCCAAAGACCTCTAATAATGACAACAGACAAATTTAATGCCCAAACAGAGAGACAGAAGCACAGACAAACTGTACAATGTGACAAATAAGCTTCTTGATAGATTATTAGGAATTCAAGTATACAGTAAATTCCTGTGGTAAAGACAAAATAGCGTGTTTCAGATAGAGGCAAGAGCTGTGTGTGTGTGTGTGGGGGGGAGTCGGAGAATGGTGCATACCAGAAATACCAGAGGGGGCAGGCTTCTTTATTAACCTCACTCACAGACCTCCAGGATGGACATAAACAGACTCTCCTTCTCTCTCATATACACTCGCCTCTGGCTGGAACAATACTAAGCCTTGTTTCATTTTGAACTGAAACCTGCCTCCTTTAGGGCTCAGGCATGGCTTCAAACTAAAGTTTTAAGAGGAATATTGTTTGTACATTTATGTGATTTAAAAAAAAAAAAAAAAAACTACAGAGCATGGTTTGTAAATAATTTTGTCTTCATCGCTGCCTTTTATTAAATCATTAATTACACTGAATTTTAACTTTTATTCTTATATTTTATACCTGTCTTACTCTATTTTAGCTTGTATTTATTTTCCGTTCTGTCTGATTTTTTAAAGACTATTTAATTGTATATAAATGACCTTTTATAATGTATTTCTATTGCACTTTGTCACAATGTTTTTGATGTTTTATGTAAAGTGCTTTGGATTGCCTTGTTGCCAGAATGTTCTATATAAATAAAGTTGCCAGTTGCCTGTAGACTGTGTTTTTACAAGCTGTCTGTACAATTTAGAGTTTTTAAGTATTGAATATTTTGCACTTCACAGGGGACAGCAGCTGATGTCAGCTGGTATTCTCTGTGATGCTGTGGTTAGATTTTTATGTTTGTTGCACAGGGTTATAAATGACCAACTATCTGACATATTTGTCATATTTTATTTTATTAGGGCTCGATATGGGTACTCAGGTATCAAAATAAGGTATCAAAGGTATCAAAATAACCCAGCAAGGTATCAAAATAACCCAGCACCAAGTAGGATCAAAACTTCTGTCGTCAGACGATACCTGCATTCAATCCTTTTTGTACCCAGACCAAAAAATGACTATTTGTATGGTTTTGATCGCAGCCAGTCACCATAAGTGACTTAATGCGATGTGTGATTGGAGACACGGAGCAGGCAGTTCAGCATAGTGTGATGCCACCAAAATGATAGGTATCGAATGAAGTGCTGTATTGTATCAGTAGGGTGCTAGTATCATAATTCTATAAACAATACCCAGCCTGACTAAACATACAGATAGACACAAGAGAAGGTGACAATGCAGTAGCAGTGGTTTAAGACGTTTCGATGCACATTTGAATACTTTTTTTTGCCATTACATTGTGTCTCTATCTATTGTTGCCTGACATCTTCCACAGAGTTACAAACTTAGTAGAGCATGGCAAGTGTTTGATACCCACATAAGACAGTTCAGTGCTCTTTCAAAGTCATTCACAAGACCACACCTGCATAAAATGCTTATAATACTAACAATAATTAACTGCAATGAATTGGTATTACATGTAGGTGTGGTCTTCATTTGTATGCTCCAGCTTGCAACAGGCACATTCATTCTAATGAGATGAGATGGGGTCATGAACATGCTGTTATCTAGAGGATTACTATGAGAGACTAGATACATGTTCTTCATTGTCAGCATTCCACTGTACAGTGAGTATCTGAATGTGTGTGCTCACGTTCACCTGGTCATCGTCCTCCACCACCACCAGTGTCAGTTTGCTCTTCTTGAAATCCAGACAGGTGATCTTGGGCCTAGATAGTGTTTTTTTTTTTTTTTTTGAAACAACACAAATAGAAAGATGGATTAATGAAAACTCAAAGGTGTTTTTATAACGCACTTAAGGGAAATAGGGAAATATTTCAGTAAATTATAGATACAACCAAACATACCAGAAGAAGAGCCCTATCTTGGTTTCTCCTTCAAACACCAGAACTCCAGTGGGTGTCAAACCAAGACTGTACTCATTACCATCTCTTGCCTGCACAGCAGATATGAAAAGAAAAAGGAAGAAGAGGAGACAACATTATGACCCTTTCACATTTCTGTTCTTATGCACATTCCTTCCACTTCCCCTAAATCATGAAAAACACTTTCAGTATGTGCCAGTGAGAAAGAGCATGTGTCAGTTACCTTGACCATATGCATGTCCACCCCATACATTTCTAGCCACTTGGCTTTATTCAGGTAGTTAATCTCAGCTTGGGCTGGCATCTGACCTCTGAAGAAGACAAGGGAAATAAGGGAGGAGGAGAAACAAAACAGACAGAAATGTTTGCATGATCAAAAACATAACTGCAACTCCAAGATGAAGGATGAAAAAGTATTTACGCAGCGTTGCCAGTAACTGCCCCAGCTTAAGCCCACCCAGCACAGAGACTAGAGAATGAGGCAAATCTATTCATTATCATTATAGATTCCTCCACACTGATATTCAGTTTAACAGACTGGCCATATGTGCAGGAGTTCAGTTATAGTAAAATATTTACCGGCACTCCTTCCATGTGTTGTATATCGCGAGCTCAACGTCCTCTGTCTGGTTGGGGATGAAGCGAAACTCTGACACCAGATCCAGGTTATGTTCTAACGGGTCACAATCACCTAGCTCGGCTGAAAACACACAGATATGCACACTTCAGTTCACACACTGAGCAGCAGAGGTCCACAAGACAGATGTTGTTGAGAGGGGCTGTAGTTGTGGACTGCATGAGACTGTTCAGGTGTATCTAATAATACTGCAGCTTAGTTTACTTCTTTGTACATATTTATTCCTGTATTTATTTATTAGTTGTATGCAGAGTTACAGAGAAAAAAGGCAAATTCCTGAACAAACTTAGCAACTCTGCAGTGATTTATTAAAAAGAGGTGATGTTCCGGTCACAAAGACATTTCTAAAGACCGTTCTCTTGTGAACTATGTCAGCTCTTTTAATAAATCAATGCAGATGCGATAAGTGTGAATAGGAATTTACATTTTGTGGTTCTCTGCACCAAAAAGGAGACAAAGCAAGAGGTGTGCATAATACAACCCAGAACCCATGCAATATCCATTTTGACATCTTAACTTTTTCAGAGGTCCTAGCACATATTTTCCTATTTATATGATATATTTTACCCATTGTGTATGCTACTTAATTTTGTTGTACTTTATGTGATGACATTTCTATCTTATTTTATTCTATACTACCTTACAATTTGGTGTACAATTCAACTCAAGGCTAACAAATAAAAAAAATATATAGTTTTGTGTTCACTAAATCCCTGGAAGAGTGCCTGATACTGTGATAGCAGGTAATCCTAATGGACAGAATAGTAAATAAACCCTCCCTCAAGGTCACCGCACACATACTGTTGTGCAGCTTCAGATCAGGGACTGATGGGTATCTGATCTCTGTCTAGACAAGAGGTCAGAGATTTTATCAGCGGAAAAAACGACACAAAAATAAGACTGAAGTAGGAAAACACCTAAATCTTCACTAGATAAGAGTGAGAATAGTGTGTTGAAAAGAAAATCTCATCTCTGTCTTGATTCTCTACCCCACAGTACCAGAGACTGAAAGGTGTTTGGGTAGATAACAGAAGAAAATACAACCTCGCTGTTTAGCTGGTCCAGCTGTGAGCGTAGCCTCGGGGTATAAAGGAGACAACAGATCATTTTATCCTATCCCTATCCCAGCTACTGTCAGTGGACCAAAACATAACTCTGAATGAAGGGAAATGAAGGGAGGAAGCTCGACCGAAGGAGAGAGAGAAGACAGAAAGGGTGCTGGATTAGGGGGCCTCCAAAGAGGACGGAGCACTAATGAGCTGGCATTTACCCCACAGTGACTGTGTGTGTGTTCGAGAGTTTGTGCACGCAATCCCATTCCATAAACGTCTCTAATGATTCACACTTTGTTCCTCTGCAGCAGCACTCTTTACATGTCTCACAGTTAAATGCTGCATTTCTAACTATTAGATTTATATGTGGTTTAAAAGGTAGAGTCTCTTAACCATTCAACATTTGGTGGAAGAAAAAGACCAAATAATTTCTGCTTCATTGGCACATTATTAAATGAACTGTACAGTATGTAGCTATGGAATCATCAATCAGCCTGAACCAGACTGCCCTACTCTGAACTTTCTAGCTGAAAGTTTGATTCCTGCAGTTACAAAGACATTTGACATTACTGCTGAATTAATAGAGGTACGGTAGTAGAAGAAATGTGATTAAAGTATTTACATATGTTTTTCTGTTTAGTTTTGTTTTTAGACAAAAGTTATCACCTTTGGATTCAGGAAAATTCAGATATATTTGCCCTTAAATAGATGGTGAGATTCACCAAAAAAAAAAATGACCTGTGATCAAATCTGTCTCCAGGTATGAGTGTTCAAGAGTATTTAAAGACTCCACTTAGGTATTATGAACAAAATATTTGAGTCTGTGAAGCATGAGCAGATTTTTAAAAAAGATGGAGCATTGCCTTATTTCCCGCTCCAATTTCGCTCCGGTACAGCTCACACCATGATTTTCAAAGCATGCTCAAGTGACTACAAGCCCAAACCAGAATGTGTCTGTGTATTGTTACTCCAGAGCATTGTAAAATGTCCAAAACATTTCACATTATATCTTATGCAGCTTCAAATTTGTAAGTGGTCAGCTTTTCAAATACACTCACTGCGGACACAAAAAATATTTTCTCTTCCACTTGCCGCACACAAAGGATGGACCTGTATTAACGGGGTGGTCCAGCAGCAATCAGATGAAACTGATGAGTTATATTCATTAAAGAAAGTTGATTTGGAACGTGGAAAGCTGATTTTGAGTTGGAGCGGGATGAAATCTGAGCGGAGTGTGGCGCAATATTGAGCTTTGAGTGGGGGGAGCAGCGGGAACAATGGCTCCATAAGTGAGGAGCTGAAATTCTCAGTCCTCCACTCTAACATGCCCTGGCCCACACCTGGATACTACTACTACTACTACTACTACTACTATAATGTAGTATGGGAACATTACGTCTCAGATCTCTCACATCTGTCTTTCTGCCATTACCCAATGCTACACTACTACTTGTTTTGATGTCTTAATGTAGTGGACGGGTTTATGTGCATCAGAGACCATAGTGATTCACAAAGACAGCCATGACAGGTTGGAGTAGACCAAGGAGAAGTCTTGGGGAGCAGAGACACATGGGTCCACTCCTGCAGCTGGGCTCGTGAGTACAGTACTTGGGTCTGGTGAGTACACAGCTCAACTGAGATATGGGGACATTACTTTATGGGTTCAATAGATACAGTTAAGTAAGTGTAGGGGTTGGGAGCAATGTCTGTTGGACATGTGGCAGAGCTGTAACAGAAAGTAGCTCTTAGGATAGGGACTTAGTCACTGCAGGTTGAATAATATTAGACTTCTTGGTATGCGAGTGTACCAAGCTCTTGTCTTAATCACACCACACTAACTAGTATATGCACATGCTATATTTTTGCTACACAGGCGACAGTGCATATCTCAACTCTGCAAAAAAGCGTGTACTGCAAAATAATGGCAGCTAATACAGCTGTGATGCCAGTTACCAAACACAGAGCTGGAGGCAATCCAGGATACCTGCTGTGCTTACCCTGTAGTGAGAAGGCAGCCAGTTCCACCGCTGTGTCGAATGGACAATCTAGCCTGAAAATACAGACGTGGTAAGAGTCAAACATCAGTAGAGTTAACACGCTGCCATAGGCCATTAAAAATTCCCCTGTGATCTTCACTGGGGCCTACCGGTCTCTTCTATTATTCAGCCAAACCATCCATTTCACCTTGTGTGATAGGTTCTGAACAATCAGTCTGGAGAACCAGTCTGGATGTGTTGAACAAACATGGGAGCCTGAACTACAGAGTCAAACATTTACCCCTGTTAGGTTGTTTCACTCTGTGGATGTCTTCTTTATGTTTGATCATAAGAAACTGTTTTTCAGGGATTTTATAGTAGAGAAGATCAAGCTTGTTTGGTTTGAAAGGCTTCTACAATTATCTACAGGCAGCACCGAAAATATTAACTGCCAAAGTACAGTATGTGACTGATACTACCACCAGGTCTGTTTGTTGCTATGGCAAGTTAACTATCTGTCTGGTTTTCTCAGTTTGAAGTTTGCCACCATGTAAAAAATGAAGGTGGATGGCAGTTAAAAGTTAAAACGCAGGAAGTTACTTACTTTCCACTGAGGATATCTTGCTTTAACTGTAACACAAATAGGTATCTGGAAAAAAAAAACAATACAGTTAAATATGGTGATGACATGTGACTAAAATCTAGAGAAAAAAACCTACTTGTATGGCAAATCACTTCCAGCAGAAAATGTGAGTTCAAGAGAAAGCAAAACTAAAAAAGCTCAAATGTTTGTTAACTCACCTGGTAAGCTCCTCATGCAGGTTGTTCGGTTCTGAGGAGTAAAACTTCACTTTCAGGTGAAGGCAGTATGGTGGGCCAACTAAAGGACAGATCAAAATGACAGAGGAGTAAATATTATCAAGCTAATCATATCTCATGTGATAACAAAAATACCAGAGTGACATGTTGGTTAAGCAAACTTGTCTTAAAGAGCAGATGAACTGCATTCACTTACACAAACATCACAAAAAGTCAAAGTCAAAGTCAATTTACACTTACGTCTAATAATACAGAATTGTAAACAGAGCAGTTTTTTTCATAGGATGGTTTTGACATATAGCCAATAATTATGCGTTTTTGGGGAGAGGAAAAGTACTGGGTAGAGGGAGGGCCTCTGCATACTTACTTTTCACTTGTTTTTTGATGCTTTTTGTGACATCAAGCCAGTGCTGAAACCACATAAATGTGATAACAATATTAAAAACACAACAGCTTCAACAATGGACAGATGAGGTTAAGTTTGGTGAAAAAAAAAAAAAAAAAAAACCCTAAACTGGTAGCAATTAGATATTACACACATACTGCTTTCACACCCATCAAGGGAAAACATTGTTGAATTTTAGTTCTGGTCCAGTTCCTGTTGACAAGGACTTTTTACAAAAGAACCAAGAGGAGTAAACATGAAGTTATACAGATTGGCGGGGAACAGGTTACCTGTTCTTTTTTATTTTGGCATCCATATTAACAGGTTCGACATGAAACAAGTACAGATTTCTTTTTACATTAACACTTCCAGGTTTCATTTCAAAATAAAAGCTCTCAAGCGTTTTTTTTTTCCCTGTGGACAGAATTCCTAATTTGTTAATACAAGGTTTTTATTCTGAAATATGTGCCGAACAGTGTTGTAGAACATGCAGTGACTTGAAGAGCTCCATGAATGAATAAAGCATAGGGTTTTAAACGTGAAAACTATTATTTATAAATGAGCATATACTTCTTAACCTTTCTCTGCCTAAAATAAATAGAAATTACATTTATAATGAAAAGAAAAGGCCATTATGAAAGTCAAACTCTATGTAGAAAGAAAGGGCTGACAGCAGCAGCAGAAACACAGCTGGTGTGAACAAACGTTGCGTGAATCATGGCAAACGCCATTTGCTGCTTACACAGCCGATGTGGACAAGCCATTAATCAGCGCAAATGCTCACTCTGATGAACTTATTCACACGGCCTTAAAGACAGATCGCGCCCTGAACAGATTTCACGATCAGCAGATGGTTTTATTAGTTTAGCTTTTGAAATCATGCAAAAATCCCATTCATTGCTTTCACACCACAAAGGAACTGTACCAGAGTCCACTTGGAAGCAGGCTGAGACCGTCAGGGTGTTTGGTCCGCAGTAGGGTTGACCGCTTTCACACCGGCCCAAACGGACGGGCAAACAGGTTAGGTGTGAAAGCACTGTCTACTATATCTTCCTTTATTCAGTTTCCAAACAAATATTTATATGTGCAACTGAATGAATGAACAACAGTTAAGTGGACAATTACGTTAATGAAAAGTTGACTAGGTCCTTTGTCGAAATGCACACAGACACACACTTAAGTCAGTGGGCTGTATTCTTCTTGGAAGTTTAAGCTCTATGAGGCATGAAAAATGTCAAAGAGAGGCGGTAGAGCTGGTGTCGGTGTGTGTGCATATGTTAGAGAGACAGAGAGAGATAACAGAGGAACTCTCTAGTCTCCTCTCCCCCACATTCCTTTTCACATCCCCCCCCTCTCTCTCTACTTCAGCTCTCTCCCACCCTTTTGACTCCACCTCCACCCCTCTCCTTGGTGTCTCTCCCTTCAGTTACATCCTCCCACCAGCTTTCCCTCCCTCCACGGCCTTCACAGGGTATCAGGATGAAGGGACAGGGTTACTGGCAGACCGGTGACTTGACACAGTTTGTCTCAGGCAGACCACAGTCTGACTCCCAGGACTGACAAGAGTCCCATAACCAATCCCTTTAGCCAATTCACTGGCAGGGAAAATCTCAGCCTAAAGCCTTCATTCAAATGGGTGAATCGTGATTTGGACAGAAATCTGAAGTCTGGCTGCGAACAGCAGCTGAGAAGACTGCCCAAAATAACAGTACTGAACACATGGACAAAATACTGATTAGTTCAGTTCAGTAAACATTGAGATTAATTACTGGCATCAACAATCGCAGGAACAACCTTACTTTTTTCAATGATATTCATTTATCAAAATACTTCAACACTCTTGATTAAGTCAATTTTATTTGTTTCTTAATTCTAGAGACAAAAACATCTTGACTATACAAAACAAACCCAAAAAATTAGGCAACGCACAGTATGGCGATGAAACAAAAACATTAAATACGGTTCAAAATGATAAGAGATTACTGAGTAAAGTGTATTTCCATTCTTACCGGCACTTGTGCCGAATCCATGAAACGCAGTCCAAAGTAGTCTTTCTCTACGATGTCCAGATGGTACATGATCTGGTCAAACAGCTCCTCACCTTTGGCTTTTTTTCTGATCAGGGAAACACACAAACAATGAGAGAGTGATATTGATACTCATGACAATCATCAGCACAACAACAAAAATACTAGGTAAAGAAGTCCTGACGAAACTGGCATCCAAAACATCAGGTTACATTACAACTCAGGGATCTGGTATATGGCTGTTTCAACAAATTAGCTGCTTAATGTATGGAGAGGTCTTTACGACCACAACTGAGACTTTTCTATTAGTGTGAGTAGTAGAGTGGAGAGCACTGACAGAGAGAGGAGGCTAAACAGAGCCTAAGTAGGGCATTTTTAAATATATTTATCACATCTCCAAAAATATCGCATATCGCATATACAGTTTTTCGTCTCAACAATCCATACTCTCACATTTTTATATTGCGATATTTCACAGCATGATATACTAAATATTGGTTGATCCCCTAATATATATTTATATAATACTTATTTTTCACTACTTGTGTGCATCACAGTCCTCACTATTCTTTACCTTTATTTGTCTGGCTTTTTCATCCTTGTTACAAGTTGTTATTTCTATTTTTGTACAGAGATGAAAAAAATTCAATTCCTTGTATGTGGATGTATACTTCGCCAATAAAGGTGATTCTGTGTCTGATTTGTCTGAAGAAGTTCAAAAGACCAAAAGCTAATTTTCCCCTCTGGCCTAAAATAAATGATTGGACCTTATTTTTGTTTTGCACCTCTCCAAAGTATTGCTTTGAGCAGAGCTTGAGCTTGGTTTGGGAGTACATGCTCTGGTTTGTGTGGACTTGAATAGAGAGATATGCGAAGATATTAACATGAAGTACAGAGTAAGTTTGAACAGGTGTGGCCCTGTCTGACAAGGCCGTACCAGTTACTGCCTGTGTTCAGCCTGGGACTGGGAGATCTCTCCCTCACGTGCACGCACACACTCACATTCATTCAGTCACTCAGGCAGCCAACGTCCAAACCCAACCGTGAGGCATAGCGACAGGGTTGCCATGGTAACGGGGACTGAAGTGCCCCAGACGCCGAGGAGCTGAGGGAAGTGGGGTGGCTGGAAACACCATGTGATCATCTGGCTCTGTGGGCCCTTCACCATGTCAGGAAAAGACGTCATCTAAGATCAGGCTAAGGCTGCATATTTTCCTCCCTTTCTTTTCACTTTTAATCAATTTTCTTCTTAAGTCATATTTGTTTTTGCACTGAAATGATGACTGAATTTCTACTATTTCCCATCTTTTTTTTCTCAAACCAACTACTAAGTCCCCATATAGGATGCAAGGTAACTAATCATGTCATTCACGTGACTGGCCCGTAAGTAGTCAAGTAAATTACTGGGGTGTAAAGAAGCTTTTTTACAAGCGCTTGTTTAATGATGCACTAGCCACCGGAACAACTAACCACTGTTACTCCTGCAATGGGCATGCTGCCAAGTCAACAATAACTCAGATTTTTTTGTTTTAATGCACAGTTTTTCTACAATATTCCTGTTATACCCTCTAAGGCTGAGTGTTCATATAATTTTTTTTGGCATAGCAGTGTCTTTTTTCAGTTGTTCTCAACAAGGACGGAGCGCACCTGGCCGCCTAAAGAAAAAGGTGCTGCACCCAACCTTTTTTTCAGAGCACTCAGACTTTTTTGTGACACCTCTCTGAGCGCTTCTAGTTGAAAAACTCTGAACTTTTCAGAAAGGTGATGGTGTCTGTGGATTCAGAGTTACCCAGCAGCACCCTGTCATGGACACTCAGCCTATTGGTGATGTTCTTGACATCAGGACTTTAGAACATTTTTTTCCATTTGCAGCACTAGTTTCATCAGCAATTGTTATGTTAAATTTTACAAACTATGTGCAAACTTTTTCCAGGGACAAATCACAGCATGTATATATATATATATATATATATATATATATATATATATATATATATATATATATATATATATATATATATATATATATATATATATATATATATAAAAGAAGCATGGCAAAATTGCATGAGGAAAAGAGAGGGCCATGGGTGCTCTAAAGGTTTCTTGAACACACTCTCTCCCTCTCACACACTAAAACACAACCCTAGAGAGCTTCTGGGCAGCTCAGGGGGGCTGGCCCCATGCTAGCTGGCATAGTTGACGAGGCACACCGCACCCCTACAGTACCCAGGGAGAGTACAAAGGACTCATTGTAGATGTGTGTGTGCCTGTTACACTGCCTGCAGTATTGTTGGGCTGTTTGCAGTCTTCCTGCCGGCCTGTGAGCATACAGCTCTGTCTCTCAGACACTGTGTCACAATGTTTAAGGTACAATTGAGGTATTTATGTGATGCGGCAATTTACAACTCCATTAATCCAACCAGCGTAGTACTGCATCCATTTTAAATGGCCAAAACAATGTCTCAGACAGATGGACAACGGGGAGTAATACTCCTTGACCTATACTTTTGGGGCCATGTTTACCTATTACACTGCAAGAGATAAGTTAAAGCAAACTTCTGTCTGTCTTCAATGATGCATCGATTTTCATGCCCATAAAGTAGTAAAGTCACTATGTGCAAATACCATTCATCCAGTATTTGCAGAGTCTCGTCCTGGCAATTCATCAGCTCCATAGTTAGCTAGCTTGAGTTACTGCAAACTGGCCACATGTTCTAAATGTTTGGTCCTCAGTGAGTCCCGGTGCCATCACAGCTGCACTGTACACAATGTCACATTTACCAATAAAAAATGCTCTTTGTATTTTGTGAACATCTGTCTGTTAAAGGGTAACGTCTGCATTTTTCAACCTGGACCCTATTTTCCCATGTTGTGGGTCTAAATGACTAATAAGGGACAACCATTTCTAAAACTGGTCCAGTATTGAGGGTGAGCACTGTAGACGGAAGCTGTGATAATGTGCTACAGGGGCAAGCTGGCACCGTCATTTACATCCACAAGAAGCACTTGTTAAGAGGCTCAGATCATTATTATTATAAGTGTCTGACATTATGGACAGTCTCTCTGTATGGTCCTTTCCATAATGTTGTCACACACTTCTATTAACAATCTGAACCTGTCAGCGGCAAAAACAGGCACTTGCAGTTACTATTACATTGACGCTCTTGCAGCTCTGGAGCGCTGCTGGTTACAGTATTTTCCCTCAATACTGGACTCATTTCAAAAAAAGTTGTCCCTGTTAGACACAAAATATGGGGAAATAGTGTCCAGGTTGAAAAACAGCAAGGGATAAACAACAAATAAACAAATAAATGGCAGATTAGGTCTTTAAACATAGCTGCACCTTCACCCCAGTGAAAGTTACTCAACCAGCAAAGACCTATACATTTTGGTTATATTTTCAACCTACAGTACCCTACTAAAGTTAGCTAACCTTTATGACTATTATTTTATTGCATATTATTTCCAACTTGCCAATGATGAGCTGTACTGACATCAACAGAATGACCTACTCTATGTAAAAATAAAGCTTGCTTTTTCTCTGAGCTTTAAATCTACAATGAGAGAAAAGGAGGATGGAGGAGGTGACAGGGTGGGTGGCTGTCGGGTGGAGAAAGGGGGAAGAAAGAGAAAGAGCAAAGACAAGGAGGTAAATAAATTTAAAAGGAAGGACTGTGAATCATAAGGCTGTGTGGAATTATGTTTGGACATGGATGCTGCCAAACAAAGGTATCCCTAGGAGGCAACCCTTTGGGTGGCCTTACAAACTAGTGACACACATACACACAGCTGGAACGCCAGTAAAGCATGTGAATGAGCCCTATTCAGTTGTGGCATCTATTTACAACCACCTGAACATCTAAACAGAAAAAAAACAAAACGACACCATTTAGCAGGGGGTCCCCCAAATTTATGCCAGCTTGGGTTGAATTGACTATTTAGCCGACAGCTGCCAGTGTGAGAACTCTGTGATGGAGCTAAATGTTTAACTGTGTAACATAAGTCTTGTTAAACCGCAAACAAACAACATTCAGAAATTTTTTATGTGTTTAGTAGGGCTGAGACAATACACCTAGCTCCCAATTCAATACTATCACGGTACTTGGGTGCTGATTCAACATGTATTGTGATTCGGTATTACTTAATGCAATTTTTGTTAACTTTTTTGTTAACACTAGACCATGGGAAAATGTTGAATCTTACACTTCTTGGGGTTTTTACTTTGAAAAATATCTAAATTAATACAGTAAAAATGTTTGATATTCAGCATGTGTGTAGTCAGAGATGTCCTGAAGTCAAATATATCAGTCAACGTTCACTTCTGGTGAATATCATCCAATCAATCTTATTTTCATATCTGGATTTTCACATAAACATAAATGTAAATATACAGCTTCTCTACAGTTGTAGCGTTGGCTGATTTGACCACGGAGGTGAGAATGACGGCTGGCTTGACCGCACGTTACCGCAATACAAAAACATTAGCTGTTAGCTTGCAGCATAACACTCAAATGAAGCAATATGAAAGAAGCAATGATCTCAAAAATATTTTAAAAAAAAAATTGCGATACATAGATGAATACATTTTTGTCCCACCCCTAGTATTTTGCAGAACAATACAACATGAATCCGAAGTACGAAAAGGTATTTTAATTAACAACCAAACTGTGTTAAACAAGTTTTATACTTCCACTCCTACCACACAGTCCCTACAGATTTTCACACTGTATGCTGAAGCAAAGAAAGAATGTGTGCAAAGTTTAGCTTTTTTCTCAGAGTCAGGTTAACTAAATGACAAGCATGGCTGAAACACAGATAGTCAGAACCTGTAATGTTTCCCTGCAAGCCTGCTCAGCTTCTCTCTCTGCTGTCAGAGGATCCGTATGAACACCGTACTGCTCCTCCAATAAAAGTTCAGTTCAGAGGTTTTAAAAACAGCTCAGACCGCATAGCACAACAATGACACAAAACACTCAAAACTATCTTTGACAACTATCTTGAATCAGTTCTCTCAAGACACAATGCCGATGGTTTAGTTCACATTTCATAGAGGAAAATGCAGTTTCATCTGGATCGTCTAAATTAAAGCTGAAATTAAAACTTCTGAAGTATTAATTCCACATTATACCCACACAAATACAAATAAGTAAGGCCCTGATGACAAAATACTCAGCTACAATTTTCCTCTGCTGTTTTTTGTCTGTATCACTTCTAGTAGCTGTGACAGAGCCTCCCTACAACCTCAGGAAAACACTGAGCTTTACAATTTTTCAATGGTGTTGCAAATGTCCTGCCTTAAAGTGCTGCCTCCAGTTTCAGGGGACACTCCAGTGTCTGTCAACACAAGCAGACTCTGGTGTAATGAAGGGCAAGAACACCAACACAACAGAGAGGAGGAACTTGGGATTATAGCTGATTAACTTTGAGATACAAACTGATTTCAACCAACCAAGCTTTGTCAAGTATTTAATACTCTTATCAACATGGGAGTGGACAAACATGCTGCTTTAACTTTAAAATATATTTATATATTTATTATTGGAAATCAATTAATAACACAAAACAATAACAGATATTGTCCAGAAACCCTCACAGGTACTGCATTTAGCATAAAGAATGAGCTCAAATCATAATACCAACATGCAACAACAGCTGTCAGTGTGTCAGTGTGCTGACTTGACTGTGACTTGCCCCAAACTGCATGTGATTATCATAAAGTGGGCATGTCTGTAAAGGGGAGACTCGTGGGTACCCATAGGACCCATTTTCATTCACATATCTAGAGGTCAGAGGTCAAGGGACCCCTTTGAAAATGGCCATGCCAGTTTTTCCTCACCAAAATTTAGCGTAAATTTGAAGCATTATTCAGCGTCTTTCGTGACAAGCTAGTATGACATGGTTGGTACCGATGGATTCCTTAGGCTAAAACTGAGCCTGCTCCAACCCAAAAATCACAAGTTGCATTAAAGAAATTAAACAAATTTGCATAAACACACATAACAGCCCTAAACTAAATGAAATGAGGAATGTTACCTAAAACAGGTGGATTGAATGAGTGCCGTCTGTTTTGTACAATATTTTCTATATCATCTTGAACTAAAAACGTTTGTCTTCATGTTGTCTCTTCTGTAGTTCTTCCCTGGTTGTGTGGAAATACTGTTGGTGATGCTGTCGTTAATGCAATGAATGTCTAGAAGACAAAGAGAGCAATGCTCCTAACTGGGTTTTTGTTAATGTCCTATCACTTAGAGATAGATGGATGATAAGACAGAAGGGTTTGCAAAGGCTACCTATATCCAGGGGATGGGAGGCACAAAAAAAAAAACATATTTAGAAACCAGGGCTCTGGAGAGCATTAAGAAATCCAATCAAATTTTTAAATTTCTTCAGGCATACATAGCAAAAATGCTTGAGAGTTTTTAAGGCACAAAAGCACTTTCACAAGCCATGGTCCGTTTCAGGTCTGAGTCAGAGTGAAATGAATACTTTTGGTTTGTTTTCTATTTAGTTGAGTTCGGTTTCAAGGTGCAAAAAGAGCAAATAAAAAGACATATTTGTTGACGGGCATGTACAAAGGAGCAAATTTATCTTCTTCTCTTGAAAGCAGCCACTTCTACGAAGGGAATCACTGACTTTGAAATACTGCTGTCAAAGTGTTTTCACTTTGACTCTGCACTGATCTACTGTGCAAACTAATCCCTTCTCCAGTTTATTGTGAATGATTTTATAAATGTCACTATTTTTTACTTGATTTACCATATTCTGAATGTTCGCTTCAGCCCAGGTGTCAAGCAAACAGTGGTCAGTCCTCTCCCACTCATGTTAACATGTCTTTTACCTTTGTCCATCTCAACAAATGCCTGCACAGGCAGCCTGCATTTTGGTTAGCTTGGTTGTTTTGGTCCGCACAAGAGTATGATTACTGTGTTCACAACTGCACAAACAAACAGCACCAGAGTTCAATTAAATTGGATTAAATGTTGGTTTATGAAAGCGCCCTTAGGCTAGTGTGAAGTCAATGAACTACATAAATGAAATAGGAAACACAAAAAAATCCCAACTAACAAGTAACACTGGTGAAACAGAGAGAGAGAGAGAAAGAGAGAGAGAGAGAGAGAAAGCAAAAGATAGAAAGAGAAACAGTGGAAGCAGATAACATTCCAGTAGAGGAAAGACTGAATAGCCTCTCTATGCACACAATGTTGAGCTCATTGGATGGATAACATGTTCATGATTCGGCAGCTCTTACACTAAGACACGCTCAAAAATGTGTGACATCACATGTGATCGAGATAAGACTGAGTCATACGGGACAGTTCACCAAACTGACTGGCCTCAGACTGACTGGAATGCTGCAGGTTTGACACGTGCAATGCCAGCGGAAACAAAAAGCACCCAAAAATCTGAGAGCCGAGGAGCAAAACCAAAGATCACATGAGGGAAAAACATCCATACATTCATGCCATCAGTTCTAAAATGATGCATTCACATTACATGTGGTGTTCTTCCCTGCAAAAGCTGGGTTTGTCTAAGAAAAAGAAAAAGGAGGAAAAAAAAGACAGAAGAGAACATGAAGAGACCTTTTCATGTGTGCAAATACATACAAAGTCAATGCAAAAAGGCAAACAGACACAAATTTGTGCTGAGCCACGTGAATAGTGCGAATGACGTGACGCAAACACATGAAACTCATGTCATTTGTGTATTCACAGAAGTTGAAATATTTCAACCCAAGCCAGAAATTTGCATGACACTGTGTCACGAAAGCCTATCAGTGTTGAGATCCTCCTCCTGTCGTCACTAACGTCCTGACATTGTCAAATCAGAAATGGAGGAAAAAGATATTGTGCCTATCTGGACTCCCAGAGCTACGATAGTACATCTGTACTGGCACTGATCAATCAAAACTCCTTTCGGAAAAAGAGCAATTTAAAAGTTGATTGATTGTCGTTTTGCTTACAAACTTGACAAAGCAGGAAACCTGACTTTTTACAAATCTGTATCATTATGCCGTTTTTTCAGCATCCTTTTACAACACTGCTATATTTGCGCCTAGATGACGTTATGTTGAGTGTTGATGAACTGCTACTTTGTTAGCATAGCCTGGCACCGATGAATCCAAACTCCATTCTGAAAACAAGCATTTTGAAAGTTGTTTTCCTGTCATCTTGCAGACAGACCTGAAAATGCATGAATTCATACTTTTTACAAAACATCATGTAGTTATTACGGCATTCTTTAAACCTGTTTATTACAATTAAATCACAGCACAGTCTGTTTATTTTGGGTTCATACTGCAGTAGTGATGTGTGGCTTGGTAGATTCATATACAGTGCAATGGCACTGTATATGAATACAGCTCACCGCCGGGTGATGTTATGAACCCAGACACTACGGTACTTTTTTTGCCATATCTGGGACTTCCACAACATGTACAAAGCAGCAACAGTGGTTATTTCTTCCACGGTTGATGGCAGAACTGGCGGAAAGAAAAAGTTGTTGGTATATATGGAGACAAGCTCCTTCTCCTCTCTGGCACGTCTAGACAAAATGATACCGCTTCGCTCTTGGTCTGAACATAGCATTTTAACCCCTTAGTGGGGAGAGTGAAGTTCTGCTCTGTGTCCACTTGGTGATGAGCCCTATATGTCACGTGATGCTGTCATGTGATTAGGTGTGTTCGCTCCAGAGAGGATCATGGAATTACAGGTGATCAGCGTGCGTGCACACACACACACACGCCACACACACACACACACACACACACACACACACACACACACACACACACACACACACAAAATAGCTCAAAAGGACTGCTCTACTGACACAGGCACACAGTGGTCACTAGTAGCTCTTGGACTTTTGCTTTCCAGCTTTCACATAAATACATAAAATCTGTTGCTTGTGGTGAACACCCATTTGACATCCATCAAACACTGACAACACTGGTGTCCCATTGCACTCCTCTCCAACTGTCACTCAAACTTCCACTGTTGACTTCCAGCAACAAGTCACATGACACAATAACAAACAGTGAAAGGTAGGAAGAATGTATTATTTCTCTGTAAGGGCCTTTCCATAATGTTGTCAGACACTTATATTAACAATCAGAGCCTGTCAGTAGCAAAAACAAAATTTTAAATCAGGCGTAAACTGACGGTTCCAGGTTGCCCGAAATGATCACACTACAGCCTGTTTACTGGCTGTCGTCTGCAGCATTCTCCCTCAATACTGGACCAGTTTCAGAAACTGTTGTCCCCATTAGCCACTTAGACACAAAAACATGGGAATATAGGGTGCAGGTCGCAAAAACACCAAAGTTGCCCTTTAACTTGCCTTAAATGTAAATTCACACTTCTTGTGCAGCCACTGAAGTTCTTGGGGACTTCCATTACGCTGTCACTCTCAAGTTAAATGTTAACTCCACACCTCCACAATGATGTCTGGAGATTAACAAGTATCTGGGATATGATCACTGTTAACATCCACACTGTGACATAATGAACACACACAACCTAAAAGGCTCAAACTCTTCCTTACCGGCAGATCGACGCTGACGTCAGTTCCATCAAGTAAAGATACACGGCAGGTGATGATAGACTTTGCATCCCCAGCTGCAGGGATGTGCGTCGTGGCACGCTGTGCCTCCCGTAACCGAGTCTTCTCTGCATGTTTGCGAATGGAGCGTCGCCCCAGCGTCCTGCGCAGGAAACTCAGCATGATGGGGAAGAGGGAGGGTTACACTGCCACACCTGTGAGAGAAGAGAGTAGATATAGTAACACATATAAGACATTAATTTTATATTTGTGAACTATACAGGCTTTCAGAATTATTACATATTTAAAGTAGTTTCTACCTATGATACATATAAGTATGTCAAGTGGACAACAGTTATATACTAGGACTAATAATAATGTGTTAACATCACTATTTCTTCATATGTGAATGAAAAAGGCTTCTCTGGGTACCCACAAGTCTCCTCTTTGCAGACATGCCCACTTTATGATAATCACATGCAGTTTGGGGCAAGTCATAGTCAAGTCAGCACACTGACAGCTATTGTTGCCTGTTGGGCTGCAATTTACCATGTTATGATTTGAGCATATTGTATATGCAGTACTTGTGAGGGTTTCTGGACAATGATTTTATTGTTATTGATTTTCAATAATAAATATGTATATATATTTGCATAAAGCTGCCTATTTGTCCACTCCCACGTTGATAGTATCAAATACTTGACAAATCTCCCTTGAAGGTACATTTTGATATATTTATATTAGTTATCTAAAATTTTCTAATATTCTGGGGCTAAAAAAGGCAATTAGCTCCTATTATTCAGTCTTAACGTTTGGTTATATTAACTAAATAGTTTGCCTGGCTACCACTTACGTCTGTGTTGACGTTACAGGTGATAAAGATAAATGTTGGCTGACCAACATAGATAGCTCTCATCTTCTAACAAGTCAAAAATCGGATATAACCTAAACTAGATTACATCAACGGATTTCACTCAGAGGAAGAAATGATACCGTATATCCTGTTAACGCTGATTTAATTATGAGGCACAGCCCCATTGGCTATCAGTGATAGCAACAGTAACAGTAAACGGTTGGATACAACGTTAGCTACTATAACGTTAACTAAGCTAACGGTCTTCGGTGTCATAACGTTACCATAATAAAGTCAAACTAGCAAGGATAAAAACGTCCCATAGTTAACATGTAATTACTTTAAACGTTACTGTGTGACTTTATTCGACGAATACAAGAAGCAAAGGAAGGATAAAGAAGATATTTAAGGCGGAGTTGACACAATAGCTAGCTAGCTTTATTAATTTTAATAAGTTAGCTAACGTTAGTCGACTTTAAAGATGTAATGTTAACGGTAAAAACAGGTGAGACAGAAAAAGATGGACAAACAAAACCCCTTAAAAAGTCTGAAATACAACGACAAGAAAACGTCTTCGGGTTGAAATAATATTAATAAAGAAAACGAATTAACAATTTATCCCTTAGCTTCACAATTGTGAGGCCCTGAGGTAACGTTACTAGTGTAAGCAATAGCAACAGGTGTGCGCTTGTTTTATTCAACGAGCTACTCGCCTGCAGCAACTACACAAGACCCCGACCACACAAACGGGTCCCGTGCAGCAAAACAAACGCCGCCTGTTGCCCAGAAGAGCTGTATCCGACGTACACTTGCTCCGCAGCCACTTGTGGATCCGAAGAGGTCTGCTGGATAAAGAGATACTTACAAAAACCTCCTCGTACGAATTCACGGTGAGAGGACGCCCGCTTGCATTGTAGACGACTAAACAGCAACCTCGTACATTTCCACGGTGTGTAACTTGTTCCTCTTTTATTCTTTCTTTCCCACCTCGTCACCTCTGCGGGATAATTTTCTCTCCCAGGTCCCAACAAAAAGTAGGAGGTAAAGCTTTCCCCGGATGTGACGTCACGATAAATCCCTGACAAAAACGGAATTAGCATATTTAAAGACACACACCCTTTTGTTTGAGCTGGTATGGTTAATTCAGCTTTTTGTAGCTCACTTACCTAAAAAAAAAAAATCCATGTTTAAATAATTGTTGCAGCTTATATTTGATATTCAATGATTCTATTACTCTATGTTATAAAATAAAACCAAAGGAAACAATGCTGCTAATCAATTATACATATGACACACTGTTTACAAGCAAATATATAATTTAGCAATCATTAAATACGGTAGTTGTCCATTTAAAACTCATTCATAAGTCATGCAGTCTTATCACCATTACACAACAGCAACCCCTTCTGGTTAGATTGGGAATAATGGTTTAAAAATGTGGCCAGAGACTGGTTCATTAGGGTTTATAGGTCATTAAGCATTTACAGCAGTAGAGAAGCATAATGGGTACAGAGGTAGTGTTTAAGGGGAATTAGTTTCAAGTCCCTGTCAACATTTTTTTTTATGACATTGCCAGCCACAGGGACACTGCCTTCAAGTTTATCCTGACTCTCACCTTATTAAGTTCAAATAAATAAATATTAAGGCTGCATAATATACTACTGCAATTTTTAAATCATGGGATGAGGAAATCGCAATATTACCTAAATATTACATAAATAAATAAATAAAATTTTATTGTTATATTTGCATAATTGGATGTTTTTAGATGTTTAAAGCTTTGCCAACATTAACCCCAGATGTGATTCTTTGTGCGTGCTACTTTATTTACTGTACATGAACAAGCCATATTTTGTGAGTCAGTTGTGAAAAACTGCCTGCAACAGTACAGTATGATCACTAAAATGTATGCAGATAGTGTATACAAGGGCTGCAACTAACAATTATTTTCATTATTAATTAATCTATTGATTATTTCCTTGATTAACTAATTAGTTGTTTGGTCTATAAAATGTCAGAAAATGGTGAAAAATGTTTCCAAAAGCTCAAGATGACGTCCTCAACTGTCTTGTTTTATCCACAACTCAAAGATATTCAGTTTAATGTCATAGAGTAAAGAAACGAAAATAATCACATTTAAAAAGCTGCAATCAGAGAATTTTGACATTTTTTCCCTTGAAAAATGACTCAAACCAATCGGTTATCAAAATAGTTGCCGATTAATTTTAATAGTGGACAGCTAATACATTAATTGCTGCAGCTCTAGCGTATATACTGTGCAAATGCTGTGTGTTTGACCCTTTTACCTTGTGAAATGTCTAGTTATACCATCTCAAAAATGTGGCTATGCTCTGCCACACAATACTCATAAGGTCATACTATATGCTGGTGGTCTATAGATTTAAGTAAGACTACACCATCTTTAAAAATGAGCACTGGTATACATCAGAAAGTATGGGGACTGTCCCTTTGTGTGTTAACACTGTTTATCAGTAGATGCATCGTCATTCTGCTCTAGGGCTTTAGTGTACAGCAATAGCTGCCATTGTGGCTCTATAATACTATTATAAATGGAAATGGTTAGATCCAAATACCTTATTCTATCAAATGATGTGACATGAACATAAATCTTTAAGGTTGGTTTATTTCAAGAGAGTGGAAGCTGTTTGCTTCACTAGAAAACCTACTTCCACAACTCAAACCTGTTTTCTTTTAAAAGGAAAGCCTTCTCTTGTCTTGTGTTTTCTGAAATCTCAAACATCAAAAATAAATAATAAGTTGTGGTCAAGGTCTTCAGCATGTCTTTCACCTACTCGCTGCTCATTGCCCAACCTCACTTTTACAGTGTGGAAAAGCCATTTGATCTGAAGCCACGTCTCCATGCTTTGACAGACAAGCTTTAATTGTTCACAATCAAGCTCATGGACAAAGCACCGTAAAACCATGATACCAGAAAGAAACAAGCAACTGAGGACAAAGGTTTTTATGACACAGGTAGGAGTTAACCAAGGGTATAATATGGTAAAACATTTCTCAGTATTTTGTGTTTCATTATATATACACTCGCTGTTATAGATTACGTCTCAAACAAAACAAAAATCTTTGAAATAGCAGTATTGAAATACACACCAGTTGTGTCACATTTGAATCATCCAAAAAAAGGGAAAAAAAAAATCAAAAATAAAATCAAAACAAAATCTTTCTGCTCACAAATGATTTTCCCTTTTATTTTAAAGATTTTTTTTTCATATACAACATTGTATTTACATGGTCTAGTATTATTTACACAAAATTAACAAGTGGCACTGTGTAGTTAGGAGTTCTTTTTTTCTTGTTACCTACTGGTCTTATTTTTAAACAAAATAAAAATGACAAAAAAAAAAAAAAATGCTTTATGTCTCCAACTTTTTTTTGTTTTTTTCTCCAGTAGCACTACCTGCCACTCAGCCTTCTACAAAGTGCTGTCCTTTCCCTACCCGACTAGAGCTGTTTTCATCTTTACAAAAATACAACTAACCCGAGCCCTCCCCGCATCTGGTCCCCTCCATGCTACCTTAGATCAGTACCCTAAACACACACACACACTACCAATTATGTGTCGTCAACAAAACACGTTGAACACAGACGGCTCGTTGCTGGACATGTTGTGCAGATGGAAACTCTGGCAGCCCTGAATTATCAATTATTAACTTTTCACTGCGGGGCCCGTGTTTTACTTTGTTGTTAGATATAGTTTTACTTGTTATTGACGCCGTTTTGTCGTGAGGCCTTCAGCGTTAATTAAATTTGACGCAAAAACAGTATAAGAAGCCACTGGGTGCTGAACGCTTGCTCTTTTGATTAGAAGCTCATACATGTTGGGTCTGCCTATAACAAAAAAAAAGTTTCTCATCCTGTAGAAAACAAGCTCACTACGCTACTGTACCCATGGTATTCTGCTCCGATGTGTCATTTGCCTTGAGGCCGTGCAGAGAGAGTGGGATCCGTGTATAATGATCCAAAAGAAGGAACAATGAGAAGAATGGACTGTGGATGTTGTGTGGGCTCTGCTGAAATGACTGATGTTGCCAGAGAGAGGCAGATTTAGGGGAGAAGAAGAGGAAAAGGAAAGCTTCTTGATCCCACCTCTCCGTGTGGTAAAAGTATGATTCAGCTGTTTGAAAGGTAGTTTTTGAAATATTTCACAGGCAAAAAAAAAAAAAAAAACTCTCCAAGAAGGCCCTAGCTGAGTTTCTTCAGTTAAACTTGAGACCAGGTGAGATTAGGTTTGTGGCTTTATGGCACAACCCTTCATTCCAGTTAACGGACAAGCAGGCTTAGACCAGACAGCTAACAAACTAGATGTTAGAGATGGAGGAGGGAGAGAAAGAAGAGGACACACACACTCTCACACACTCACAGCAGTAGGTTTTTTTCCAGCAGAATCCACTGACAGCAGGTACCGAAGCAGCCCATAAGAGAAATATCTGAAATTATCAAGAGGCTACACTTCATTCCATACCACTATGCTGAGTACAACGGCAGCTTTTAACCTGTACTTAGACAAAAAGAAGACTTGATGCTGGGTTTTGTGAATTAAAAATACAAGTCATCAGTTCTTATTAACACGTCATCATCTCGGCTTAAAAACAACATGTGCCTTAAAATGAAGTACCGTTTGGGAAAGAGCAATAAGATAGAAAAGGAAAAAGTGTTGGTTGAATGTTCAGTTTGTGCTGCTTCTTTGAACTGTTCTCCGGCAGACAATCAGATTTAGAGAGAAAATTAAACAGCAAAGGTTGGTTTTAAGCACCGCTCCAGTGACCTCTGAATGCTGGGGTCATACAAAGTGACGAGTCACCAGTCTGGGCTGCAGATGTGTGAGGAGAGACACTGTTTACAGGATTCAAATGTATTGACCCTCTGTATGTAAAAACTGTGGGCAGGTCAGTGGAGGGAGTCATGTTGATACCATTCACACTAAGGTTGAGATCAGTTCACTGTCAATTCACCAAACAACTGATTGCGTGATAATACTAGCAGCTTTCAAGAACTAATTATGATATCTGATTTTTTTGGGGGGCGCTATTGGTGCCTTCAAATGGGGCTTACCATGTTTACGAGTTGGGCCCATATGAACGCCCCACTCATGTCGTATTCACGACCTCGTAAGTGGAAAGTTTCAGAAAGCTCAGAGTTCACGACTTGTGACATGTTTGTTGACGTTTGGAGCCCACAGACGTTCATCTTTTGGTGCATAAAACATTAATATATTGAAATTTTAGTCGTACATTGTTTTTCTTTGTGATTAATCAATAGGTCTGAGGAAAATGTTGATATCCCCAACGGCCTCATCTTGTGTCCTTATGCCTTTGACTTTCCTGCGTAATGTTACCCACTTGCTAGCTTGCTAAATTAGTCAATGTGGCTTCTAGGCGCTGAAAGTAACGTTAATATTGCTGTTGCTTAGCAGTAATGTTGGGTGTGTTTTGCATGCTGTGTGCATGACTTCCTATGTGGTAAACACTAGCTCACGTTTCATTTGAAGGCACCATATGACCACTATTTGCTCGTCAGGATCAGGGTGAACCGATCAGAGGGAAGCCACAGAGCTTCACATACAGTGGGGATTTGTTGTCAGTGTCTGGCTCAAGGACACTTCAGCAGGGTTAGGTTTAAAGGTCAAATTGACTGCAAGTGAATTTGTAGAAATATATGAACTGAGCTCAGCCTTGTTTCTTAGCTTTATCAGCCACAAGACGGCTGGGAAATAGCTTAGATTGTAACTCAGTGAGGCCGTGTCTGTACTGGGGCCTCTCTTTATGACGCTGTCTTTATAAATCTGCTGTTGCGCAATGTGACATGAATTTGTTTTGAAGTTTAAATTTCCTACCATTATGTCTTTCAGTAGGAGGTCTGACTGTAGCCACTGTGACAGAAGTGAAAGAGAGGTGCCCAGTAAACACTGGCCCTGAGGATTGTAAACCAGTTATGTTCTTCAATACGCCAAAAGACAGCCGCTTCAGAGCGCATGTGTCTGTAAGCTCAAAAACACAGCACAAAGCAGGATCAAGAGTACAACTCGCCACAGCATTGAACAAGAGGTGAGACACAAAGTGCTTTCAGCTGTCCATCTGTCAGTCTGTGCTGTCAGAAACTTAGACGAGAAAGCTGAGAAAGATAAAACCCAAGTACAATAAATTAATTTTCTCCACGAAAAGCAAAAGAAATAAAGAAGTAGTTAGAAGAAGAGGAATCACACTACTTTACTACCTAAGATTTAATCAGGAAAGCATGAAGCTCTAGATTCATACAAACAAACATACAAGTTTTTTTTGTTCAGTGGACAGGGTTTGACACAAACTAAAACACAATAAATACTCTTTCTGAGGAACAAAAGATAAGGTATATCTCTTTATCAGCTAAAAGGACACTAAAAAAAGGCAGGTCCGTCTGGCAGACTCGCTCAGAAGGGGACAGGGCGACCCTTTGAGGAAAAAAAAAAAAAAACTTTCCATCCACGGGGGCAGCCCTTCCCCTTCGTACTTATGGCACTACAGCAATTCCCCATCCACGTTTTATTCTCTCGTACTTTTATCTTTTCATTCTTTGTAGACTTTTTTCATTACCCTGAACATACAATATCCCCTAATGGTACCTATTCAACACAGCTGGTTTTTTTTTTTTTTTTTATTCTAGCTTGTCCACGACTTTCACGTTTGTTCATTTGTGTGTCTTTTTTCCATTTTTGTCAGCATAAAGTGCAACAGTGCTTTTGTTCTCTCCTCCGGCTGCCTGGCCTCCTCCTAGTAACCCCTGACAACTGCCAAACGTCTAAAGTCAAGGGTTAGCAGGATCAGGGTCAGGGTTCACGCTGGTCTCACTGGTGGCGCTTGCAGCACTGGCGCTGGTGGCGCTTGCAGCGCTGTTGGCGCTGGCAGCACTTGCGGCGCTTGCAGCGCTGGTGGCGCTAGCGGCGCTTGCGATGCTTGTGACACTTGCAACGCTTGGCTCCTCCACTTCCTCCTCCTCTTCATCCTCTTCTGTCACTTCCCCCACATCCAGCACCTCCACCTCTTCGTCGTCATCATCCTCTTCATCCAGACCTCCTTCCAGCAACTCCACCACAGCCGCCTCGCCGTCTTCCGTCGCTGCCGATTCTGCTCCTCCTCCTGCTGATTTCTGTTGCTCTTTCTTCTCCTCCTCCCTCTCCTCGTCCATCCTCTCTCTCAGCTGGTAGACAACGGTCTTGAATGGTTTGACGAGGCCCTCCTCGTACACTTTTAGGATGGCTTCACATACAAAGCGGTACTGGCTCTGATGGATGGAGGGATTGGAGAGAGAGAGAGAGAGAGAGAGAGAGAGAGAGAGAGAGAGAGAGAGAGAGAGAGAGAGAGAGAGATGTTAGCTGCTGGTTTAAAGTGTCTGAGAGCAGCTGGACAGACAGATGAATGTGTCTACATACAGGTGTTTGTATCATCATGGCCCTCTGGTCTCTCATGGTCCTGACAATATCTAGAGGATACACTGGCTGCCCGCTTTCCATTAGACACAACGCCGTCTCCATGGTGATCAGAACCCCTGTCCGACCAATCCCAGCACTGGAAAAAAGGACAACAGAGAATTAGAGTTTATGTCAGAAAACACACATCGGTCTGTACAACACTTATGGTGCCTTCAAATGGGGTCATGTTTACTGCGTTCACTAGAAGAGTCCATATGAACGGCCTCTCATCGTATTCACAACCTCGTAAGTGGAAAGTTTAAGCTTAGAGTTCACAACTTGTGACGTGCTTGTCGATGCTGGCGGAGATCATGGAGTTCATTTTTTGGTGCATAATAAGTGAATATATTGCAGTATTAGTCAAATACTGTTTTTCTATCTAATTGTACAATAAGTCTTGATATGTCCAACAGCCTCATCTTTTGTCTTTATGTCTTTGTATGTCCTTCGTTATGTTACCAGCTTGCTAGCTTGCCAAATTGTTAACCTCTGTGGCTTTTAGACACCGACAGTAAGGCTAATATCTCCGTTACTTACCAGCGCCAAGCATATCATGTACACAACTTCCCATGTTGTAAACACAAGCTCACACTATTTGCTCCTCAGGTTCAGGGTGAACCAATCAGAAGGAAGCCACAGTTTCATTTGAAGGCACCATGAAACATACACACACAGTTGATAATGGAGCCATCACTTCAGATAATTCACAGAAAGAGCAACTGTACCTGCAGTGCACCACCATCGGCTGGTCCTGCCCAGCCCGTTTGGTCCGTACCAGAGCTACAAAGTCCAGGAAATCAGTGGAGTCATCGGGAACGCCGTGGTCTGGCCAAGCCAGGTACTGAATCTGGGTGAGCTCTCTCTGCTGCTCACTCTGAACACAAACAAACAGAGAGGGAGGGAAAAGAAGATTATATTATATTTTCATATACTGCCTTTCAGAAAGGTTTCTTTATTACTGGAAGCAAATGGTCTCACCGCAGTCAAGGCCCAAGCTTACTGAGTAATGAAGTATTTTCAGGTATCACTCATCCTCAGAACTCAAAACAGGTTATTGTATTTCATGTGGGCGACCTCCTAGCACGTTTCATTGAACTCTGCGTCCTAAAGGGGGGACTGCACAGCAGCCTGTTTGTGTAATTATGGTCTTTAAACGTGTTATGAAACGAGCAGTGTGAATAACAAACAGAGGTTTTATTCTCTTCCACTCTGCCGGACCACTTGGTGATTCATGTTCTTTCCCATTATTGTCAAACATCAGATACTGAAGACAATATTTTCTGCAACAAAACATTTTTATGTTGCTGTAATCAAACTATAATTAAATATAAGTCGCACTTTCTTTGTTTTTCATTCAAAAGGGAAAGAAAAACAGACAAAGAGGAGGGTATAGCAAGGTAATGTGCACTCAGTGAACAGAAAATAAAGAGTCAGCGAGACTGAAACCCAACAGGGACACAATGACAACTTCTACACACACAGAACCTGGACCAGATAACTACTGACCGCTGTTTCATGTGCGACTCAGAGCCCCCGTGTTCCTCTTTAATATTGCCTCGCTGCATCGCCATGGTAACACATCTATCTCCATGGCAACAATCACAGGCAGAGGAGAATGCTAATTGCCTCCTCCTACAGCCATATATTTCAAAGGTCATGATGCATGGGCAACACACGGGAAAGTAATCAGGAAAACACAGACAGCAGGACGTGACGAGGAAACAGCAGGATCATTTCATCCTCCATTAAGAGTTTGCCCCCGATACCGGCGTGGGTGTGTCACATTTATCACAGGACGCAATGCTGTTGAAATAAGAAGGCTGCAAACGTCAAAATAAGACAAACTTACATTCTCTATTTTTCAAACTATCATCGTCCCACTCTCTGCTCCTCTCTCTCTATTTCAGCAGTATGACTGACTGGGGTGGTTGGGTTGTCATGGTAACCAGAGATCCCAATACGTGGCCCATATGCAGCAGCGGGAGCCAGAAAAAGAACAGCCCACACTGGTCACTATGGCAACACACCTCCTCGGGGTCCTCAGCGGCTCATCCTTCCTGAGACACGCTGGTCCCTCGCTTTGATTGGACCCAGCGTCTCCCTCTGTGATGCCTTCGGCCTCCTCGCTACCCAGCGCCGCTTCACTCTCTTCTTCCTCTGATTTGCTCCTAATTTTCCTTCCCTGTTTGGCCTTTTTTTCCCTCCTTTGAGTGTGTGTGTTCCTGACTTATGCTTCCTTCAGGAACACATTTCAGACTAAAGACCAGTTAAGTGGGGACAAAAGCCGTGTCCCCAATTTGGAAAAAGCTGATTTCTGAATCAGAGGTTGAGGTTAGGGTTAGAGTATGTGTACTTGCACATCAGGAACCTCGATCCGAGCACACTTGACCCAGTTTGTTTGATTAGCGTGAATGCTCCGTACCATGCTCGGGCACGGGTTGTCAATCGGTACTTGAGTCTGGAAAAGGTGGTCGAGAGAATGGTTCATGTGGACTCAGGTATGGTTTGCTTCAGGTGTGAAAGTCAACTGTACCAAAACATGGAAGTGGACTGCTAGTTAAAGCGAGTAATGTTAGCAGTCAGCGAGTAGTTTTTAAAGGGCGAACTTTTTTCAATGAAACTGGTCTCCTCTGAAATCTGTACATGTGCAGCGTGCGCCGATCTCACTGTCTGAACTGCACGGCCATTACTGATAAACCAGGAAGGCAGTAGGTCAGTAGGCGATGGGGTTGGGCAATGTTTTTTATTTTATTTGGCTAGTTTAATCATTCAATCAATCATAATCAGGCACAATACGGATCAATCGTACCTAATATATGCCCTAAGAAGTGTAACGTCCCTACAAGTGACCTCAGTAAATGTGTGCGTGTTCACCTGTGTGTGCATAAGAGTCATCTCCCGAACCAGGAAGGCAGAGTTGCCCTCTTCATTGTGGCACGTTACTGTAAAGTCTCCGTAGGTGGCACTGCTGTCTGGATTGGGCCAGTACTGGTGACACTTCACCTGAAAACACAGACAAATATTCTGTTTACAGTTACAACATTTAACTTCATTTAACATGCCATTACTGTTACTATTATATTCAGTCCATCTGGAATCATTAAAAACCTCCAGTAGCAGGTATAGATGATGGTTTTTAAAGTTTCCTGTCACAGCCCTTTCCTCTAACAATTAAACACTTCTTTCTAATGTCAAGAGAAACTAGCAAACTCTGCATATTTGCAAATTCACACCTAATGTGATGATTAAGGGATCTTAGCTCTTTTGTTTTCACAGTAACACAACTTTTACTCACTTTGTATATTTAATAAAATAATGCTCGAATGAACAAAAGACACAAGTTGCGGATAAAAAGGGTGTTGTAAATGGCGAAATATTTTGACAGAAGTATCGAGACATTAACTATCTCACCTTGACATGTATTTCATGATAGACAGACTTAATAGACTCACTCAGTATTACAGTTTGGGATTCTAAGAGGGCTGTCAATCAAGTGTTTTTTATCTGTTCAAAATGTACCTTAAATGGAGATTTGCCAAGTATTTAATACTCTTATTAACATTGAGTGGACAAATATGCTTATTTATACAAATTTATGTATATATGTATGACTGGAAATGAAGTAACAACACAAAACAATGGCACATATTGTCTAAAACTAGGTACTGCTAGGTACTGCATTTAGCATAAAAAATATGCTCAAATCATAACATGGCAAACTGCAGCCCAACAAGAAACAACAGCTGTCAGTGTGTCAGTGTGCTGATTTGACTATGACTTGCCCCACACTGCATGTGACTATCATAAAGTTTGCATGTCATTCACATATCTTGAGGTCAGAGGTCAAGGGACCCCTTTGAATATGGTCATGCCATTTTTTCTTTGTCAAAATTTAGCACGTGTGAAGCGTTATTTAACCTTGTTTGCGACAAGCTGGAATGACATGTTGGTACCAATGGATTCATTGCTACAACCTAAAAAGTTAATGCATTAGAGAAATCAGTGGTGTTAAAACAAATCTGCGTCAACGTGTTATTATCGTGTTAACTTTGACAGCCCTAGATTCTACAAATGGAACTTGGATTTTATCAGGATCACTAAATTCAAAGCGATGCAGCACTCCCTTCATGTGTCAACCTTTAAAACTGGTTGTGGCCAGCAATGCCACATGTACAGTAAAGGTTACGATGGATTCCCTGGCAACATGCTGTAGTCCATATGTGGTTTCCACTCTACATACCCGTCCTCTCTCCACCTGTGTAGTCAGCATGACCACCATAGACGAGCCTTGCTCCCACGTCATTTGCCAGAAGTCGGGGCAGGTGTTGGGCAGGGGGCCCTGGCACGCTATGTAGCGGTTTATAAGACTCGATGCTGGAATCTCCATCTACAGAGAGACGAACAGATATTAGGTTTCAAGGATCTCACTTTACAGCTTCTCTTTCTAAATTATTTTCCATTGAAAGGATATGCTTTGTGTGTTTTCAGCAGTGCAGAGAGCCAAATGTTCTTATTTTACTCTAAAAAGGTACAAGCACTTCAACTCTGGCCAAAAGAATAAATCAAGCCCCTTGCAGACATGCTTTTCAATACTTCAAGGTGCTTGGTCTCCTGTTTGAATAAGCCTCTGAGTCACTTACAAGGTCAGATCTAGACACATTTTCATGGCACTAAAATATTAATTGAATGCTATCCCACAACCCCAGCATTACAGCAGCGCAAGGTTAATTACACAGAGATATACTGTATATTAATTGTGCCTCTTGGTCCAACTTCTAAAGAGCACTGCCACACATTTCCTATTTCATTTAAATTTCTTGTTTGCATAAAAAATAAAATCAGGTTGTCAAGGAGATTCTTCTCATGTCAGATCAGTCTAATTGAATGCATTTTCATGGATTACCACATGATGGGGTGCAAATGAGGAACAAACACCTCAGAAAACTACTATAACCATGAAAGCTGCAGCAATTAATCGACTGGTTGTCAACTACTACGTAAATTAATTAAATATTTATTTAAAGGAATAAAAGTCAAATATCTCTGATTCCAGCTTCTTAAATGTGAATATTTTCTGGTTTCTTTACTCCTCTATGACAGTAACTGAATATCTTTGAGCTGTGGACAAAACAAGACATTTAAGGACGTCATCTTGGGCTTTGGGAACCACTGATTGACATTTTTCACCAACTTCTGACATTTTATAGACCAAAAAACTGACTGATTAATTGAGAAAATAGTCAACAGATTAATAGAAAATGAAAATAATTGTTAGTTGCAGCCCTAATAACCGTGACACCGTCATTCCCTCTAAACTTTCATCAATGCCAAATGGATGAATAGCTCAACACTTCACATACAGAGCAAACTAAATGAGTCAGTCTGAATGAATGTCATTTTTAACTGTATGCCTGGGCCCTGTCAGATTCACAATAGGCAGCAAGATGAGTTTTATCTGATAAATGGTGACATTGACGAGAAAATGTATTCAGGGCATCTGCAGGTTTCAACAAGCCAAATTTAAGACTTTTTAAGACCTTCTGAGACCATTAAGGGGGCAATTTAAGACCCATTTCACATCCATTTAAGACCACTATGAATGCAATTTAAGAACTATTTCACGTCCACACCGGCAAGAAAGTACTAAGGATATGAAAGAAAACTGGAACATCAATATGGTCATTGCTGCTATACGACTGATGCTTCGTTACGGAGTATTAAGTCCAGAGCACCTCAGCGTTTAGTGTAGGTGGAGCTCCAAACGCTGTCTGGAGGTCGATTGGAGTTGATGCTATAGATCCTGATGTGGAACAATATTGCAGTGATTGCTGCTGGTTTTTTACAACCACTTTATGGTTTTCTGACTTGGCGTGTGACTCCAAAGACAAGAGGCCCAATGTTCTAAATTTGCTGCAGGCTTCAAATACGTTTTTCAGGCACCAGCTTCAACCACGCACTTAATTCACTGTTGTCTATCAATAGGTAAGTGAACTTTCATTTATACATTTTCTACCCTGTTTTAGCACTCTGACCTTAAGTTTGACGAAAGCAACATCGGCGACTGCAACTGACTGCATGCTCTAATAAATTCTATTCAGGGAGCACATCTCTTCCCTTTTGGTTTCGCTTTACACTTTTGTTACGGCATGTTCAAAAAACAAAACATAAAAGCAAGATCGTGCATTTCTTTTGAAATGAAAGGGATGTTAATGGATTTTTAAGACCTGCCAAAATTGGATTTAAGACATTTGTGAGATTTTAAGACATTTCTTGGCCTTAAATTTGGGTTATCAGATTTTTTAAACTTTTTAAGATCCCGCTGGGACGCTGTGTATTGGATTTAAAGGTTTGATTAAACAAGTGAGAAAAAGGTCCTTGAAAAGGGTCATTGTGAGTGTCCTTTACACTCACAATGACCACTAATTAAGCCACAGAGATAAACGATTATTCATCTGTTTAAAAAAAAATCTGTCTTTGATGCAGCCTACGAAAAAAGAGAAAACCTTTCTTCCAACTCACTGCTGTATTCATTTTGCTCCTCTACCTGTAAAGGTCCTCTGTTAAATACAGCCGTTACAGGCCATTTGCTGTATGTAACAAAGACTTCCAGAAAGGCATTACTTAAACAGATGTCTGAAATTAATAAAGTAATAACCACCACAAGCTGCTGATAGCTTAACTGGCTGACTCAAAGCATGCAAAACATTACAGCATAATGTTATTCGCTTGTGAGGCTCCTGTGGTTAATTCATTCACCAGTATGGCGATCATAACGTTTCAACATGTGTTTTGATGGTTAGCACGACAGACCACCCACCACACTTCAGAAGAACAGAAGGCAGATATAGTGATGGAGAGACAAAAGAGAAAGAATGAGGAGGAACAAACTTACATTGATGTAATTTGCATTGATGTAGTCATCTGTGCTCTTCAGAATGACCCGTGTGGCATCATCTGCAGAGGGAGAGAAAAACGACAAGAAAAGGGGGGGAAGATTAAAGATGGAGGAAGACAAAGAAACAACTGACAAATGTTGAAGAAAAGATTTGCAAGAAGAAAAATATGCATGGAGAAAAGAGAGAAAGTATCAGGTTAGGAACTATGTCTGTATATATTTAACTTCCTGGATCCAATGAGTCCAACTGTATTCATGTGTGATCTCATTAGTCCCCATAGTAGCCATTTTATTGTAGTGAGACCATTTTTTGAAACTTCACCTGTGGTGACCTCTAGGATGACCACGGCCTCATGAAACTTGACAGCCACAAACTAGAGACCTGGAGCATTCAGAGGATGGATGGATGTCCTAGCTAGACTGACAATAAGGGGGTTTCTGAGCAGTTTACACAAGAGAAGTGCTAACCATCCAATTGCCGAAAAAAGCAATTCTTCAGGTATCTCCAAAAGTTTTTGATACCAAATCACAGCATGGCTTTTTCTATGGTGTTCCTCAAGGTCTTGGTGTCTTAATCTGGTATTTTAAAGAGATTATTGATCATTCTTATCAATTCTCAAGTGGTAAAAAATGGTTACATTTATCACCAAATCTGTGTAACAAATGGTATTAACACAAAAATTGCTGCAACAGCCTGTATACTTCTATCATAATGTTCTAAGACCTTATATGCTTTCACAATTTAATAAAATTTAATTAATTCATGTTTATTTCTGATTTATAACTGAAGGAGCTTGACACAGTGCTGAGCTGCACCCTTATTCTTCAGGTTCCCAGCTTTCAGATGATGTTGACCACTTCTATGTGACATCTACTGCTGACCTGCTATCTCCCCCTAAAGTCCCCCTGTACCCCCCTTAAGAAAGACAAAAGTGGGCCTATGGTAAAGAGGGGTGGAGTGGAAAAGATTACACACAGAAGCCAACAGAAATAGAGAACCAAGTGCGGTCACGTACAAGGAGAGATGTCTCTGTAGCGATTTTTGGAAACGTTCTGAGGTAATTTGGCACACAGCATGGTCATCCCCGGCCTCTTCCTGTACAGTTGCTGTAAGAAAAGGAACACAAATTCACATTAAAGTTGTGGTAACAGGGAGAAGATCAGTAAACGTTTGTGTATGTAAACAGGCATAAACTTCTACTTATGAAAGTACTTTACAAACACACTCATCTGTGGCTGAGTGATTTCGGGAGTGACTTTGGGTTCATTTATGTGTCTACAGCTTGTGTGTGTTTGTATCTAACATTCCTCTTCAGTAAAAGCACATCTCAGAGGTTAAGCTGAAGTGACTATGATAAAGGACAGGAAGTTACAGGAATGTAAAGGAGGAAAGAAATGTGTTCAACAAAATAAAGGCTGTCAACAAATCAAAAAGAATTAGTCTCTGTGTGAGCATATATGCACAGCATCTATTCATGTGTGTGTTTATTTCTGTCTTTCTCCTCACATCAAACTGTGCCAGTATGGCTCCACCGCTCAGGCCCTCCTTCAGCGTGACCATGGAGTCCCTCAAAGCATGCTGGTCTAGCTGGGCGGGGTCCTGAGGGGACTTCTCTGGGATATACTGAAAATCTGGCTCTGAGTCCACCTTCTCCTCCACCACGTCATAGATGGCTGAAAGGGACACAGAAGTAATATGTCACCGTTTATACAGTATACACACAGCTGTTTATGTAGGCTGAGGCCCAGGGTAGTTCATTTACTGTTAAGTTTATAATGAAGAAAGAAACCATCCAAGAGAAAGAAACACTTCAAATCACAACCAAAGGAATACGTAGTTCATCTTTCTGTAAATATCTAAAAATCAAATAATGTTCATTCAATACATTGATGTAATCATATATCTGCTCTGATGTAAGAGAGGAGAGAATACATAAATCTCTCTCTGACCCAGTTAAAATACAATGAATTTCCCCCACCTTGAAAGCTCCCCTCCTGCTTCACTGATGCAGATTAAAAGGAAATGATTTGCCGTCTTTCGACACAGAGAATGCATACAGCTGAGATGTGCCGAGAGCAAAATGTACACCTTCATACATTTCCTTTAAAACTACAAGAGACTGAGCAGTCCAGAACAGTTACCAGCTCAAGAACGAAGACTGGTGACCAGATGTGTAGCTGTTAATCTTCAGGAGTGGGCTGCACCAGCTGTCCGCGTGTTGCACTTTGTCAAGTTCAGCGTTTAAAAAGTGAAGAATCGTGCATCACTATATTAAAATGGGCTGCACCACACAAACTGGAGATTAGCTGTCAACTAAATGTTTACACTGCCAGATGTACCTGAGATGTAGCAGGCTGAACCAGCTTTAAATATGACCTGTTATATGACAAAGATTCACGCTTAGGTCGTAAGATGACAACTCAGCCATCTCCATGACAGCAGAGAAAACTTTATCTGTGGAGGAACACGATCTGGTATTAACATCCTCAGTGATCGGATCACAAGTGGACAGCTCTAAGTATAGGTGCACTCAGTAGCACTGAGGATGCACTGAGATGGGATCTTTAAGACCACATTCAGAGGTGGTCTGGGCCATATATGTCCACATTCTTTTAGTAGTGTGTACGCAAATGTGTCCTGGGCCACGGTGGACTGTCTACTCAACTGGTGTCCCGCTGGGATCCGTGGGGTCACTGAGCTCCCATATAAATAAACAGGCAGACATGAGCACTTGTTTTTATCATATTGTTGGAGAGGTGTCGGTGTTTTTGCTCCACTGCTTTACAGAGCTGACCCCCATCCGTCCGCCTGTTTTCGCTCATCTCCAGCTCTCTGGAACTATGTGTCCTGCTGTTGCCAGACAAAGATAATCCCTGAGGAACGCTGGTACAGTAACCTTTGATTTAACGTTAATATAATGCACCCAAATTCACAAATAAATAGGACACTACTACTGACATTCATGTAATATTATGTCACAATGTCGGTTGTATTAGCCATATGTTAGCGTGTCTGCATGTTTATTTGCATATAGAGCGGTGAAGTGAGATCGGATCACAAGACGCATGTGGAGATGCCTTCTAATACCAGGTCTGAACAGGGCCTGTGAAATAAGGTTTATAATGTCATTATTTATGGCAGTTATGTTACAGCTTGTGATGCTACAGTGACTTCCTCTTTACTCTGTTGAATGCTTTTGAATGGGCAGCGCTAGAGATGTTTCCTGGCAACAATTTACACAAGGGCCTTGTCCCAAATCGCACGCTATGCACTACATACCCAGTATGTGTACAGTCATTCAACATACTTTTGTGTGAATGAACAGTAGTATGTATCGTTTCAGACGCTCTGAGTAGTAACTGACGTTGTCAGTTCCTGTGAGCCTTGTTTGCTGCTTGGACACGTAACCCGTACCACTTGTGAGTTCAAGTCAGAACTAATTTAAAACTGTTACAAACATTGACTACCAGCTGTCATTACTACATCGTTACTGCCAGCATTGCATTGTGGGATATTTATGCTGCCGTAGTGTCCAGTGTTGCATACTGTAATATGTCACCAGAAATAGTATGCAATTTATAAAAAATAAAAAATTTCATACTGTTTTAGCGTAGCAAGTGGAATTTCAGACACAACCATGGTCTTTAGGAGCTAAAGCATACCTGAATTAGTAAATCACTAGTTTGAAACTATCCATCCATCTATTATCTGTAACCACTTATCCTATTCAGGGTTGCGGGGGGCTGGAGCTGATCCCAGTTGACACTGGGCGAAGGCGGGGTTCACCCCGGACAGGTTCCCAGACTATCACAGGCTGACATATACAGTAGAGACAGACAGACAGGCACTTTAGAGTCAACAGTTAACCTAATCTGCATGTCTGTAGACTGTCGGACAAAACCCACACTACCATGGGAAGAACATGCAAACTCCACACTGAAGGGCTCCAAGCAGTAAAAAGTTAGGAAATTAGGAGGAACTTTATAAACAAACTGAAAAAAGGTTTTAGGAAAAGCTGGTTGACTAGTAAATGGAGGTGACACTTGTGTTTAGTTCTGCAATTCCGCACTCAGCTGATAGCAACATAAGAGACAGTTGTAGTAGTGTCTTATTGAAACTGAGATATACAGGAGGTGGACAAAATAACAGGAACTCTGTTAGTGTTATGTTAAATTACACTCCATGTATTTAATAAAGCAAATGTAGGTGAATGAGACAATATTCATGCTGCTGAAGTCCTTCTGATGTGAATTTCACCGCGCCGAAAAGGTAAAAGTGACACAGTGGATCCAACCAATGGGAACAACTCACCATTCGGTCTGACCAATAGGATGAGCTCTCCAGAGTGGCTCTCACAGCTGGCTTTGATGAACATGACCACCTGGTCATGGGTGTGGTCAGAGATGTCCCGCCCATTAATTAACACCACCTGGTCGCCTTCGTTAAGGCGAGGAACACACAGGTCGGCCTGAGGAGGGAAAAAGAGGAGGAGAAAGAGTGAGAACGGTTACATCACATCGATGCAGCAGTACTCGTCTACAGGTTGTTGACTTACTGATGTTCCCGGAGCCACTCGAGACACAATGATGGGCATCTTCTGGTCGGCTCCACCCTGAAGACACACACATAGATCAAGATCAGTTCACAGCACAAAGCTTTGCACGTATTTTTTCACGTTCTAGGGAGGAGTTAACAGCTTAGGTAAAGAGACGTCATGACGCATGCAGACAATTTGTGCTAGAGATTTTGACTAGTTGGCATAAACAAGAGGGAAAAATGAAGAAAAGCTAAATGAAGAGATGAACCGAGGAACAATAAACTTAAAATGAATGGACTTTTTCCCTCTTGTGTCCCAACTACTATCAGCTCTCACCTTGACATTGAAGCCAAAACGTCCATGTTCATCAGGTCTCATCTTGATCAGGACCAGATTATCATGAGGAACAACTCCATTTAGCTGCAAGAACAGAGTTGGACACAGATCCATCAAATTCACTTACTGTTTTCCTCCATACCGTCGTCCTCTGCGACTTCAGCTCTAACACTAGGCAATACTGCCTGTTATATAGCTGGTGTACAGTTTTTTACTTGATTCTCCTGCTGCATTAACAGCAAATTTGCTCTTGTCTGGAATGCCAACTCATCCTCTTCAATATAAGATCAAGATTAAGCGATGATTAATTAATTTACTTATTTATCTATTATTGTTTGCTTTGCTTTTTTTCTTAAAGCAGAAAGAAATGATTTCTGACCACTAGGAGGCAGAAACAACATCAAAACAAAAGAACAAAACTGAGAAAATTGCCTTGCAGCATAAAAGGAGCTCTTTAATTGTGAGGAGTCAGTGGAGCCATCTTAGGTTGTCATTTAATTTCATTGCTACTTAGAACCCCAAAATGCACATGAATATAAAACAATCTATCTAATGAAATCTCCTGAGGACATGTGTTTGTGCAACACACATTGTAAAAAACACTGAAGAGGACTACTGGGGTGAGTATTTCATTAAAATGCTTTATGTAACTGAGCATCCTACTGACGTTTATGAATCTGTAAGGAGTGTTATTGTCTTGTTTGGACGTGCTCACCGTGGTCTTATCAGCGTTGACAGGAACATCGTACATCTCGTTGAGGTGGTTGTCCAGGAGGCTCTGCTGGGAGTGGGCCTGGATGATCTGGCTCAAGGTCTTCCTGCTCAGCTGCTTGGGCGGCAGAGCTGGAGGCTGGCCGTCTATCCCCTCTGGAGACCTGAGGGAGGTAAACAAAGAGAGAGGAAACAGAAAAGTGTTCAGTTCAGATGAATACTGACAGTATTTCCCCCAACAATGTGATTGATCCAGGTGTGGTGATGTCTCTCTTTTGTACATGATTACACTTGTATAGGAGTAAAGAACAAAACATTAATTCTTGGGATGCGCTGATCTGACACTCAGTATCTGTCCGATACTGGTCAAAATTACTTGGATCGGACATCGAAGGAAAAAACTGTATAATCCAATCTGATCCATTTCTGTCACATACACTCTGCTATGTCAGCATCTGTGCCGGGGCTGTCCGGGGCTCAGTCCGGCACATACACTCTTCTATGTCACCGTTGCCAGGTCATTTTGAATGTTTTGAGTGTAGCCCCAACAGCAAACATAATATGTGTGAATGTGCAATAGTGATTATTACAGAACTGACTCTCGACGTAAATGCAGGTCTCTAAACCAGCTGAATGTGTGGAGGTCTGACAGCACTGAGTGACGTATGGCGGGAAGAGGAGAAATGGCAGAGCGTTTTATCTTCTTCATGACTGTAGCTGTCATCTTACAGTATTTTACCAAACCTCATGCTGCAAAACATTACGTTACGGCACGGCTCCAAAACAAACTAAAACTGTAAACGACGAATCCATGCGCAAATGCACTTTGGAGAGAGAAAGACCAAAACGCAAACAGTGTACCTAATAAACTGCATTAACTATATCTGAAAATTGTGTGCCTACCTTTTTAATATTTCAATAAACTAATATCAACATACAGAGATGAAAGAAAAACTCTCTATTTAAGTAAAAGTAGTATAACTACAGTGTAAAACACTACCTACAAGTAACAGTCCTGCAATATTAGGCTGCTCATTTAAAAGTACATAAATATGAGCAACAACATTTATTAAAGTATCAAAAGTAAAAGTAGTCAATGTGAATAATCTATATTATATTATTATATTCTAATAACTGATTTATGAAAGTGTTCATCACTTTGTTGCAGCTGGTAAATTTGGAGGTCACTTTAATGACTTTACATACTGCTGGGTAGTTTAATCTATAATAATACATCATCATTTATTAGTTCTTTATATTTTGTATTAATAAGCTGAAGCAAAGTAACAATAGGTATTAAATTTATTAAACTTTTAAGAGAGGGAATATGATGGTATTGGTATAGGCAGATACTCAAGGTTGCAGTAATGGTATCATACTTTAAAAAGTGGTATCAAGCAATCTGTTAAATTCAAAGTTGTTCAGCAAAATAGCTGCGAATGAAACAAAGGTAACAGGCTGGCATTTTAAAGATGGTGGCAAACCAGAGGCACAAACGGGAAAAGACTCAAGTAAAAATGGTCTAGCTGAAGACTGTCCTGTTTGCTAAAGAGGTGGGTGCTTTAGTAGGAAAAGAGACAAACAGATAAAGGGGAGTGAGAGAGAAAGAGATTGTAAGAGACAGAGAGGCTTAATAGCACTGTGTTAGTCACAATGCATTAACCTCAATAAACGGGCTGCAAGAGGAAGGAACCCCCCCTCCATCATCCAGACAATAAAAGGCAGTCAGTGTGTACGATGAAACAACACGATCAGTCAGGTAAGGCTTTCAGCAGCAGCATGGCGCTCTCTGGGGGGTAAAAGCCAGTCATTTCACCCCATGTATCTGGAAGTGTGTGTGTGTGTGTGTGTGTGTGTGTGTGTGTGTGTGTGTGTGTGTGTGTGTGTGTGTGCAGGCACTCCTCAGGGGCGAGAGCACCGGTCAAAGACCATTGCCTTTGTTTTGGCTGCTGCTACTGGTGCCACTTTATGTCTTAAACAGAAACTAACATGTATTATGGGTCAAAACCAGGTCAGGCTTTCATCAGGCCTGAGCTGAGACAGAACATCCTCCTGCATTACTGTGTTTCCTCAACACGACACAGACGACTGAAACGGATATGAAAGTATCTTCATATCATACCACAACATAGCCAAAGCCCTGGGATAAGGAGATTTAACTCTTCTCTACACCAGACATGACTGAGCTCCAGGGGTGGGAGAAAAAAAAAAATCAATACAGCATAGTATCGCAACCTTTTGCATGGCGATATTAGCTCAATACGCGTTGTGTATAAATCTCTTATTATTATAATCAACTTCAGCTATTCAGGTACTTCAGGTACTGTCTTCAGGTATTGCAGCAGGATCAGTCTGACCTAGACTGAAGATGCCATGCTATACGTTATGAATGCTCCATATTTACACTAAATTTTAGCGAGGGAAAACTGGCATGGCCATTTTTAAAGGGGTTCTTTGACCTCTGACCTCAAGATATGCGACTGAAAATTCTGAGATGAACAGAGTGAAAATCGTATCTTTAACTGGAGCTCATATCTCTTTTACCTATCAAATAAAACAGATGTTGAGCTGCATAATTTGCAGTTGAAAAAATGTAATGAATCACAATATATCTGCATATCGCAAAATGTCTGATTTTTTTTAAAGAGGTCTTAAACAACTCCTCTTGACAGAGTACAGTATAATGTAAATGAGGTGGATATAGTCTGCAAATATTTGTTATTATTTTTTAACTATTATTATTTTCTTTTTCTTTCCTGTCTTATTAACTCTAGCATTTCTTGTTTGGGAAATACGTTCTTTCTTAGATATTTCAAAAATACATATGTCTGTTTGTAAATTGTACGAACACAATGTGAGAGGGCTTCCTTTAACAAGCCGTCAGGGTTTGTTTTTTGTTGTTCTGAAATGTTTTCATTTGTCGTCGACTAAAACTATGAAGAACAAAATAACTAAAATGTGACGAAAACAAATACGCATTTTTGTCTAAAGAGTGAGATTAAGACTAAATCTAAATGAACACTGGACAAAAGAATCACATGCAGGTACATGAGCACACCGAGTCTAAAACAAGCTGATTCAAAAACCACCAAAAGATAAATTCAAAAACACTTTCAGTGCACACCCTATTTTCTGAAGCCAGGCTTTGTTTTGCATCTGTGAGGAACCACGTCTGATTATATAACACAAAGTGATTTATCATGACACAGTTGCATGCAACGCTGTGCTACAGTATATGATATAATTGTATCTTTCAGTTCCCCGACACTGTCCAGGAAATATAGACGGTGCATTTTGAAAACCATCAGTGTAGTGCGCCGCGGTTAGCTAAACAGATAATTTTCACTCTACACAACTAAAAACAGAACATTATAGAGCGAGTGTCTGAGGGTTATGGCTCTGTTGTACTGCTGATGTGTGGAACTGACAGCATATAACTGCGGCCTGTGGGAGGGAACGCAGATCCTAATTTAGTTTTTTATTGGAGGAAAATCTTGGGAGGAACGTTGGGGAAATTTGGGCCTGAGTGAAGGGACAGAAAATATTGAAATAAGTTTGAGTCGTGTCAGCTAAGATTGCAAGCATTCAGTCACTGTATATGAATGTTTAAGGTTAAGGATGCCTGCATGTATCTGGGGCAAAGAGGTGGTTATTACATTTTAGATTCACAACTGATCTGAAAAATCAAATTGAATCTGGACTGGAACCGAGTCTTTTAAGAAGACATCACAATGGGGCTGGTGGAGGAGGCGATTCAGAGTCACCAAAGTGAAGCGAGGTGATAAAAAAACATGAATTTGTTTCTTTTGACAATAATCTGCTTTTGTAAATTGTAACCAGTGAACTATTTCTGGCATATCTAGCCCAATCGTAATATCTGAGATTAGGAAGGTCCTGCCCACCCAAAAGGATTTCTTTTCTCATTCTGGGCTTTTCCATAGATAACCTAATCTTCTAAATAAAGACGAAAACATATTCAGGCAAGAAAATTGGGAGATTGAGAAGTTGGGATACTGAAACTGCTCACTGGATTATCTCTCCCTGCCACACAGCGCTTCTTCATTTACTCAAAGTTATCAAGTTAAGGCGTAATGTAAATGTAAACAGCTCAGTTTAATCTTACTCAGAACATTATGCTCAGTAGTTTTTGTGCCACAGATTAAATGTGGTTGTGTGTGCAATAGCATCATGGATACACAGGAACAATGATCATCGGATGGATTTGACTCGTGCAAATTACATTAAAAAAAAAATAAATCAAAATCGCAGGGTGTGGAGGTGAAATGTGTGTCAAATAAAAAGAATTTTAGTTTAAATATTGTGGTGCTGCAGAGATTTCCTGGCCTTATTACATCATATTCATCAGACAGACAAAAAACATCTTTGCTTGGTATAGATCCCTGCAACAATCACACCAGTGAAAATGAGTAAAACTAAGCATACCCTCCAATATCGCAAATGATATCACAGCTGCAATATCAGTCAAAATAAACACAATTGGATATTTTTCAACTTTTTCCAACAGCCCTACAGAAAAAAGGTGATCTGTCAACAAACAGATCTGCTGGGAGACAACAGAGAAAAGATGTTGAATAATTTGTCGTCCAGCCAAATATACATTTTAGTATATTTTCTCATAAATTAAAGTTGAATATTTAACCAAATTTTAGAGAATTATTTAAGCTGAAGATACGATGTTTTAAAACAGTAAACCTAATGTGGGCATTGAAAACAGTTATGACTATCTGTACAATTTGTATATGTAGTTGCGATTATTTTGACTGATATTGTAATTCTGATATGATATGCGATAATAGGGGGCATGATTATTTTTACATAATTATTCTCATTTACACATACAACATATTAAAATAATTATGGTGTGATTGTTCTTTACCAAACAAAGATATTTTGTCTGTCTGATGAATATGATGTGAAGGGCAGGAAATCTCCGCAGCACCACAATATTTTATTTAAAATTATTTTTATTTTGACACACATTTCACCTTTAACATATATTACGATTCCCTCATCCTGTGATTTGAAAATTGCAGTAGTCCATATTAAAATCTGGATTGAGTAGCTCAATTTTTACGATTTCTTTTTATGATTATGGTGTGATTTTTGCAGGGATCTCTACCAAAATGTTTTCTTAAGTCTGTAGAATACGATGTGTAGGCCAGGACACCTCTGCAGCATGACAATATTTAATTTAAAATGGTATCTTGACACATATTTCCCATTTTAGAAATACTGTGATTTTAACAAATACTGTGATTTGAAAATTGCAGTAGGCCATGTTACAATTTCGATAAAGTTTCAAATAATTTTGCAGCCCTATGGCTACCGTGATGGACAAGTCACATAAAGCCAATAAAATAATATGCATAGATAATGCGGTGTGTGTGTGTGTGTGTGTGTGTGTGTGTGTGTGTGTGTTGTCTGGGGAAGAGAGAGCGGGTGATTATGTCATCGTTTGGCTCTGTAACAGAGTGATGAGCCAACGACTTGGCGTGTGTGTGGAGCTTTGTAGGCAGCGGAACTACCACTGTAATGTTACTTAATCACACCGATTTCCAACTGAGAAATGTTCCATCTTTCCATCTCTATTCTCTCTCTCTCTCTCTCTCCCTCTCTCTTTCACACACTCCTACTGTGGCAACAGATAAAGCATGCTGCATCTACTGTACACAATGCATCATTTACCTCATTCAAATCAGAGACTCAAGCACAAACGGGTCCAAACCAACAGCACATATGTGCATCTTACATCCATGACTCATTTCCTGCTCAATACAGCAAAACGATCCAGCTCAAACACACCGTGATATTTTAAGCATATATTTAACGATTTCCCTATTCAGAACAGTTGGATTTGCACAGACCATCGACTGTATATAAGAAGTGGACATGGTCACCGTTACATCACCCACTAGATTGTAAACTTTGCTAAGATCGTCATTTTGGCTGTCGCCATCTTGGTTTTTTTGGAACCAGAAGTGACACAAAAGGGTGGAGTTAAGTACAACCAAAGTCTGAATAAGACATTTTTAGGTGGCCAAATTGTTTATTCACTTTCATGAACTGAAAACACACTGTGAAAGGGTTAAAGTGAAGAAGAAAACATCAACAACTCCCAGACCGGACAATGCCGTGGTAGCAATCTGTCAATCACAAGGTAGCCACGCCCTAAAGCATCCCCTGCTTTATGGTCTATTTGACTCTAAATGGGACCATAATTTACTAAATGAACATCGTGCTGTATTGAGGAAGACTTAAAACTAGTGATTAAGACCATAAAGTCATGTTTACAATGTTTACTGAAGTAATAAATTAAGTGAGAATTAGGCTCATTTTCTCATAGATTTCTATATAATCTGATTTCTTTTTGCAACCAGAGGAGTCGCCCCCTGCTGGATATTAGAGAGAATGCAAGTTTAAGGCACTTCAGCATTGTCTTTACTTTCAGGAGCCATAGCTTGGCACAGACTAGTGAAAACATTGTCAGTGAACATTATTTTATCACTGTGTTCGCTCAGACTCACATCATTGCTGAGTGAGTGAGCACCTGTTTGCAAACATGACTTGTTAAATGTGTCCACCTTACTGTATATTCCACCAAGTCTGTGATCAATTTGCCAACAAAGTCCAAACTCCTGCCACGCTACAACATCTTCAGGCAATGTTTGCAACAAAGAAGCACTGAAAGACAGATTCACAATACCAGCATTTTCTGTTTTCACAATCAATAATGAACAGGTATAGTGGGAACATTTCATAATGCACCAACATTTTTTTTCCTGCCATTCTTTAGAAGATTATTTAAAATTTTAACATGTACAGTTTGAAAAAATGACACATAACTCACGTTACTGTTACTCAGGCTTTCAGGCTTTGAAACAGAAATGCTGAACTTTATTAGTTCAAGGAATTCGCACAGATATTTTATAGTGTGTGAGCACAATAAAGACATGCTGAAAACACACACACACACACACACACACACACACACACACACACACACACACACACACACACACACTAATTCTTAGTTCGGCCCTGTTGTATAACCTCTCCGCCCTGCTACCCACTATAAACACTTTTTACAGGCTGTTTTTCAAAGGCTTCATCTTTCAATGGGGCCAGCTAAGTGACAGTGGGAGAGGGTGTGAACTGTTGGGAGAAGCCACAGGCACAGACATTTAAAAACCAGCCGACTCAGCAGTACAGTCAGACAGAGTGGCACTAACGCTGATGAGTAAAATTACACTTCTAAATTAAAGGGGGGCTGTTTTGTGGGTTGTCAGTTAATTTAGAGAGAAATTTCCCTGCCACCGAGTCAAAGGTTGGTGTTTTTTTTTTTTTATTTCCAAAGACAAACAGCTTTAAAGAAAGTGGGCGGGGTGTGTGTGTGCATCAAAAACAAGAATACCGACGAAGAATGGATGAGAACTTACGGTGTGGAGTCCAAGCTGATGCTGTTGGCCTGCGTGGACGACGCTGACTTGTGATTGGAGGAGGAGAAGACAGGCAGGCTGGGTGAGGCGTGGATCACATGATCAACCAGGTGGCCAACGGACGACGGGCGTAGTCGTGTTCCCTCTTGTACAAACAGTGAGTTCCTGACGAACAAAGACAAATAGTGTTTAAGGGCTGAGAATACAACTTCAAAACCTTTTGGTACATAAAATGTGTCCGGTGCTTCGGGAATGATGACACTGAATCAGGCAGTTTGTTATTAAAATCACAATTTTGCAAATTACAGATTGTATTTTGATTAGATAAAGTTGTAGTGAGGCAAAATATTGTCTTGGTATTGAAACTAAAACTCTTAAATATAGGCTCTACAATCAAACATATCAACTGAAACTAGATTAATGCAAACTGCAAGTATGTATGTATGTATGGACAGTATGGACAAGCGTTGCATTCAAATAGTTGTAAAGAAACCGCTGCTTAGCAACAGCAATATTAACGTTACTGTCAGGGTCTAGAAGTCACAGAGGCTAACAATTTAGCAAGCTAGCTAGTGGGTAACAATGCAAGAAATGCAACGTCATAATGAGAGAGGAGGAAGATGAGGTCGTTGAGAATATCAACATTTTCCTCAGACATATTATAAAATTACCAAGAAAAACAATATACAACTAAAATACAATATACTGTACAATATTAACTTAATGTAACGATTAATGAACTTCCATGGGCTCCACCATTTCTCACTCCATTTGAAGGCACCATTCGCCTTGTTTGTTATCTACTGGTTAAAGAGAAGGGGGTTAGTCCCGAAGTTAGCAACAACTTCAGCTCAGGCTCACTTAAGGTGGCCTGTTAAGGCGGACCAGCTATTCTAATTATTTTAACAAGCTGCTCACCAACATTGATCTGCAACAAGATCTCCAAGAACAGGATGTCTGTTTTTATTCTTTTTACTATAAAGAATATATTGTTTTTCGTTTAAAATGACGATAAAATCGTTGATTCATATTTTAATTGCTTCTAGTGAGTTGATATAAACGTAACTGATTGTGTTAAATAGGCATATGATACTCTTTCTGATTGTAGCAGACTCTTATATCAGCAAATATCATATTGTCCAAAGAATCCATGTAATATCATATCATATGATGAAACTGGGGATTTATACCCCTACAAAACAGTCATTTTAAATGTTGGATCTGATTATTGCTCCTGCTACAACTGTCTAATGTGAAGCTGAAGTGAACATGAACCTGGTATGAACCCTGATACTCACTGATTGGGCGTCCCAGGCGGCGAGCGAGTGGGCAGACTCTGGGTCTCGAGTCTCTCGTCTGATAGGCTGTTCCTGCTGACCGACTCCCAGTCAGTTCCACCCACCAACTTCCTGGCCAACGGTTTGCTGGGAGATCTGTGCAGACCAAGACAATCATTTGGTTGTAGCCAAGTAAAAAACACAGTATCAACACAAGATCCTGTAGCGTTCATTGAACTAACCAAGAAAGTCATACCTGGCAAACACTCGGTCCTTGATGCCTTTCTCCTTTCCATACTGCACAGACTGCACCTCCGTCCGTCCACTAGAGACAGAAACAAAAACAACTGTCAGTGGGCTGTCTTGGAAAAATCAAACTTTAACTGGAGTGAAACAGGCAGGATATCTTGGGTTTGAAATTTCCAAAGCTACTGTATGTTTACTTTTACTTGCCCTATTTTCTTCATAAAAATGTCTGCCTTAACATATTCAATATGGACAATTTAGCATATGATACACCATTAAAAACAACACAAATTCAAAAGTGTATCCTTACTGGAGACTCAGTCAATATCTTAAGAGCGAAAACACACGCGCACACACACACGCTGTCAAGCCGAACATCAGAGCAAGACTTGCTGTGGTTACATCACTGCTGCTCAATAATGCATCACAAGACCTCCAACTCTCACTTACATTTCATAGAAAAAGGAAAATTGCCATGAAGTGAAACTAAGTTGTCACAAGGCATAATACAGTACTGAGTAAAAGGTTTGTAGAAGGGATTTTATTTTGATCATTCAGTCCCATTTTCAACTTTAAAATACCCACAAATATACAGTATATCACCGATGTGAAGTTAGAGTGGTAGACGTGGACACCATGAATAATTCAGTTGTGATTTTTTGGTAGCAGATAGCATGAGACAGACCTACAGCAGCCTTCCAGTGTTTCAGCCTCTCAGAGTGAAACAACTGCATCAACCTCCAAACAAGCATGTACTTCTGTTGATGTTTCCCCGCTGTGGGACTACTGAGAGTCAGACTGAGGAAATGCAGACAAAGCATCCACAAGTCTGGTCCATGTTCAGCGTGAGTGACTGAATGAGTGTTTGTACATGTCAATCTGTCAAAATGTGGCTGTCAAGGGAAACTTTTCAGTGTTGCTCTGTTGCTTCTCTCCACAGTGTGTACTGTATGTGTTTGTGGCCTCTTGTTCTTACCAGTATCTGAACTTTGAGCCCAGGGTGAAGTAGTGAGCAAAGAAGTTCTTCTGTGGTGGGATGGGCCGATCCAGCCTGAAGAAGGTGTGGTGCTCCACACAGGCCTTCCACAGGTTTTTACAGGCCCTGTAATTCACCATGTTGAAACCCAGCAGCGTTTCCCGGGTCTCAGTCTATGTGTAGGGAGAGAAAGACAACAGTTAGTGGGCCGTTGAATAACACTCCATGAGCGTGGGTGTCCAGTATTCAGCCAGTTTATCTGTTTCAACTGCTTATTCAGTACATACAGCCAACTATTTCAATCATTTATCCATTACTTTTAGCTAACTTAACGTGACCATATTTTCAAACCCTCAAACTGTACACCTACATGCCTGTTGATTCGCAGATGGATCTGTGTGGAATAATTAATCAAAATGACATTTCTGAGGTGCACATAATCCAAGGGGAGGGTTCTCTGGTTCACAACTGCATATAATGTAACCAGGGGATTTGCCGTGTCTGTGCATAATTGTGGCTTGACAGTGCGCATCATGCACTAGTTAGAGACTGCAGCGAGGTGCGCTGTGCTTGTTCGCATATACAGTACATATTTATCTTATGCACACAAATGAATTAATGAGTGAGACAGAGCATGATAAACATCACTTACTTGCTGGCATTGGTTTTAGCTAAACTTTTAGCAAGCAAATTTTAACTTCCAGCTATGTCATGCATACTCAACAATCTATCATCTAACCCGTAATGTGCCCTGTGGGGTACAAGTACCCCTGGTTGGCAGTCAGAGAACTTTAAACAGCCCTGGAATGATTGTGCCATTTATTTTAATAGAAAGTTAATGTAACAGATATATACTATATATTCAAGGCCAGTGCAGCTCTCTAGATGCATTCGGGAGAGGGAAAAAATTAAAATAAAGGAACAGCAATCACTACAATTTTTACATAAAAGTAAGGCTTCAAATGTTAGAGTACTGTAACAATGAACAATAATTCGTGGCATTTGTGATTGTGACAGTGACAGGTCAGTCGTCTCTACAATTGTTTGTTAGATTGACAATAAAAAGAGATTCACGTGTCAAACAAGGGATGCAGGAGGACGCAGTGGGGGATTAGAGCAGAGTCAACCAGGTCACAGACAGCAGGAGGTTAATCTGACACTCATTATAAACACACAGAAACATGCTCAGCTAACATCTACAGTTATATACACACAGTCGTACAGTCAGTATATACAGAAACACACAGGATAAACTCCATCTGTTCAGACCTCACAATTGTGGGAGGGAGGTGTTGGTTAAGAAGTGTGTGTGTGTGTGTGTGTGTGTGTGTGTGTGTGTGTGTGTGTGTGTGTACACCTACCGCCTCTCTTCTCAGCTGGATGAAGAACTGTTTGCACTTGAAGGAGATTTTCACTATTTTCAACCTGGAAGCAGGAAAAGACAAAGTTATTGTCTCCACAGTTAATGCATCAAGAAACTGACGTTACATTTTCACACTTTTGTTAGTTAAAGGTCAGTTAATGTGCTGAAAATATCCGTAGTAGGCACAACCCAATACAACACAGTGTAATAATCTTGAACAAAACTACCACAGAATAAAATGTTAACTGATAGTTTTGTTATGCTAAATAGGGATAAACTCTAACGGCACATTAATCATCTGACAATCATAACACACAACATGTGTTTCACACTTGTTTTAGCGCAGGGCGATAAGGAGAAAATCTATCAAATCTTTATTTTTAACCACAACCTCAATATAGCTATTGTGACGATACTGTAGGGTTGACTACTGGTGCTTTTACTGTTTAGCAGTCTGGTAAGTTCAGAGAAAACCAGGAAAAGAAAACACTTCTTATCTGATATCCAGAATCACAATATCAATACAATATCAATATATTGTAAAGACCTAACTTCTTTTACTGTAAAGTGCATGAAAAATGTGTTTTGGGCATTTTAATAATGATTTTTTAAAAATAAAAAAATCTACGAATGTGCAGAAGAAAAGATGTTGTGGAAGAAGTCGAGCAGTGTCATATCTGATGTTTTACAATCGCTGCTTTTTAATTTCATTGTGTTTGCTGAGAGGCCAACTGTTGTGATAGTAATGAACGGTTATTGCAATAATAAAAACTTAATACTGTTTCTTAGATATATAGAGATAGCACTGAAGAAAGTAGCACTGCTTCCAATTCTTGTCATATTATCTGAGTAAGCAGCAGCTTTCAGGTTGATATAAACATCATCTAGTTATCCTCTTTAAGGTGGGGAAATCATCTTATACTACCTGCCTGACATTATATTATACATCCTATATTGGCTTTATGGTGCAAGTGAAATATTCACAACCATAATTTTTTATGGCCCAATGTAACAATTTCTGGAAACTAACTTACAGCACCATCATTCTCATCCACCCTTGTTGCTATTCTCAAGAAAATCTCTCTGACACTATTTTTCATGGTTGAGTCTAGAAAGTATCCCACAACTTGCAAAAACTCTTGTGAGACTTGCTGCCCAATGACCGATCCTAACCTTAACCATCTTAATCTTAACCGAGTTTTGCAAAATGTGGGTTACCTTCTAGACACAACCATTTTTCATGGATGTAACTGGATAGCTAGCTGGGTGTGCAAGAAGATGACACTGACATTCCTTACATCGCCTATAAAGCTGTAATTGGTCGACTGTTTAACCAACATGCAGAAACAGCCGTCAATGAGCAAAACAACAGACCTATTTAAAATCTGAAATCAGAGATCTGGGCGGCTATTCAGAGGTCTGGAACCACACTAGTTATCTGTGGAAACCTTGTGATAAAAATCACAAGGCCATCAGCCATACTCAGCCCTATATAAGCACTATATAAGGCTGTCGCAGTGAAAGAAATTTCTCTGATTCATCGTCAACCCCTTATCCGGGTCGGGTTGTGGGGGCAACAGCTCCAGCAGGGGACCCCAAACCTCCCTTTCCCGGGCCGCATTAACCGCCTCTGACTGGGGAGTCCTGAGGTGTTTCCAGGCCAGAGTGGAGATATAATCTCTCCACCTAGTCCTGGGTCTTCCCCAGGGCCTCCTCCCAGCTGGTCGTGCCTGAACACCTCCCTAGGGAGGTGGCCAGGGGGCATCCTTAGCAGATACCCAAACCACCTCAACTGGCTCCTTTCAACGCAAAGGAGCAGAAGCTCTCCTCCGAGTCCCTCACGGATGGCTGAGCTTTTCACCCTATCTCTAAGGGAGACTCAGCCACCCTCCTGAGAAAACCCATTTTAGCCACTTGTAACCGTGATCTAGTTCTTTTGATCATAACCAGCCCTCATGACCATAGTGAGAGTAGGAATGAAGACTGACGGGTAGATGGAGAGAAACCTGCAGAATAGATGCTCAGCAGCTTGTCACGCTGCTGGTGTTTGTAGCATAGTCTCAATTCATGATGTTCCCATTGCAAAGAATTCAAAAAAGGAAAAAACGTGACCGTGGTTGTGACGGCTGCTTGCCATCCTCTGTAGTTAGCTTGCAAATAGCACAGTATTGCAATATTGCAGAATTTGCGACAGTCCTAGCACTATATACGTGAGTAAATGCATTCATACTGTAACTGACATGTAGATAGATGAAGAGCATGTGCACACTTTACTGTCGAGAATAAGAGTACGACCACGCTGGAGTCTCCCAATGGTTCAACGGTGCCTATCACTTCTCATCAATCTGTGTATGATATATTCGTGCATCCAAAAAGGAAGAAACGTTCTAAAACATTGGAATCAGACGGCTGCAGTAAGAGGTCTGCTGATGAGCAGCAGTAGAGTAACATAATCCCTTCCTAGAGCTCTGTTGCTGCTGTGACTCATCGCTCGCTGCTGCTAAATATATTTTACATACTTACTCACACACACTTGCATGGACAAACACACATGCTTAGGCAGTGTGAGTCATGCCCCATCTAAGTGTGGCTCATTTGTCAGGCTGCTGTGAACAGAAATAGGAAAGAGGCAAAAAAAAGTCTAAATGTCTCTCCCTCTTGACCCTCCCTTACTGTATCTTACAGTTCAATTCATAGTAGAAGAGAGGAGCAATGATAAGAGGAGAGAGGGGACAGATGTAGAAACAGTGAGCCTTTGTTTAAGAGAGGATGAAGAAAGAAAACATGAAGAGAGAGAAGAAAATCAGTGAGGGTGGAGAGACACTGTTGACCATTGTGTCGCTCGCTTTCTCACACATGGTAGTGGACAGCTGTTGGGGACACCACTGCTGGTCTCTAAATTTAGCTGAGCTGACTGGATATGCAGACACACACACACAAACTGTTGTTTCTCCACTTAGGAGGAAGACTTTGCATTGATTTATATTCATTCTTATCCTAACCATAACCAAAACCCAAGTCTTTACCACAAAAAATGTCATGGTTCGGCCTCAAATGGGAGGTGAGTCCCCAGATTTATGGCTGTGGTCCCCTCAATGTCAGTAATACAAAACCCTTCATTCTGCAGACCCCACATGAGCACACACTCCCCTTATCACAAACATTTTATGCCGACATTACACCAAACTACTTTTCAAATTCACTGTTGTAGACACATTTCCAATGTCTCAATCGTCTAGTGCAGGATGGTTGCAAAACTCAGTCCAAATTGCCAACCTTCCCGATTTTCCGAGGAGACTCCAGATTTTCATTGCCTTCTCCCGAGACAATTCTCCCATATTTCTCCTGATTTATCAAGAATTTTCACATTGTTTTTTTCCCCGTTATCTTAACCTGGTTGTGGCAATGTACAGCATGTATAATCCCAATAGTTTCCACCTTGACGACAATACAGCTAAACTGAAGGTTGCGGAAGACAGCAAGCCCCCAGGAAGAGCGCCGGTTGTTGATCCTAATGTTGGTAGTGGCCAAACGGTGGTACTACAACTTCTGTGTCCGTCATATGACGTCATTGGGCCCAAAAAGACTTTTTCCCATAGACTTAAATTGAGAAAGAGACATCTGTAACTTTTGAGTTAAATCAACTAACTCTAATAGCCATTATTTAAATAATTTGGTCCTAAAAGCAGCTGAATCCTTCCTCCATTTGTGTCTATGGAGATCCAGACCGTGACAACAGCGCAAGCCGTAACGCTGGGACCCCGTGACCAAGTCATATGACTTAGTGGACGCTACTGCACATATCATACATGACTACGACTAAATAACCGATTTCGGAGCGGAGTGTTGCCATTGTCATGCTGTGTCTGAAAGGGCCTTCATGGAGAAAGAAATGAAGAGAACTACGAGAAAGAAATACTCAAGCAGGGGCAAAAAATGAGTAAAAACTGATGAATAGGAGTTTATACTAGAGATTCACAAACGATTGAAGCTAACAATCTTCAGCTTGAAACACACAGCTAGCTCATAGGATAACAGCAAACATTCCAGGATCTAATGTTAGCTGCAAGTAGCCCCGTTTGGGACAGTGGTTAGCTTCCTAGCTAGCTATAGCATACTCACGGGGGAATTCAAGAGCTGCAACAATTTCTGTTTACGTCTTTGTCAATAGTTTTTCTTCTTGTAAACTTCCACCAGGAGCAGGATGTGACATAATCTCTACAAGAATCTATATGCAGTAAACAGTGACCCTGTAAGATCCCCAGGCTATGCAAAATATTACAGACTTAAAACTCTGAGACTTAAGACACATTGTCCTTAGAGGGTGTCAGTCTTTCCAAAGTCTCCTAACGTATGGTAGGCATCACTGTTATTGTCATATATTCACTGATGTTCACACGCATTCACATCAGCTGCTATGTTCATTTGGTCAGGGTGTGTGTGTGTGTGTGTGTGTGTGTGTGTGTGTGTGTGTGTGTTTGTGTGTGTGTGAGTGTGTGTTAAGCCTACACAAAAGTGAACTACCTTCCGGAGTTACAGGGATTGGAGTAGTTACTATCCCACCCCCGGCACCCATTAACATTTAGCCTCCCACAGTGCAGCAGCAGAGGATGGGAGATTTCCCAGAATCAATGCTTTGGAGAGAGAACGAGAGCTAGCAGACATAAAGAGTGATGAGAGCAAGTGAATTAGACAGAGAGAGGTGAAAAGAGGACATAGAGAGGAGGAGAGCGAACAGATTGGATGCCTGTAATATTTCCAGGAAACCTAGTTCAACACAAAGTCCTTATCCTAGAGAAATCTGGTGGAATCATCTGCATAATTCTAGCAACTAAGGCTTAATGTCAATAATCACTATGTGTGAGGCTACCAAACATTACGCAGCACATTTCTGAGCAAAAAGGGTTCCTGGAGGCGGTTCAAGTGGAGCTGGCAGCGCGCTGACGGACAGAGAGGTGGGTTTGTGACGAGAACATCCACAGTTAAATTCCCAGGCTGAGGGGAAATCTGGCTGGGAAATGGCAGAGATGTGATCTCTAGTCCACAGAAAGCCAGTGGAGCTGTGAATAGTGACTATGTTTTTAGTATGAAAATATCAATGGAGAAAGCTTGTTTTTCTGTTTTCTTTCTCCTCATTCACACCCGAGAGCTGCCATGTTTTCTGCTGTTGGCCACAGAGTAGCTCCGCTGAAACTGTTGGTGTTCGGCTACCTTGCTTGAGGGCGACCAGCAGGTGTAACTGAAACTTAGACTTACATTCTTGAGTTATAAGCTTGTTCTAAAAGCATGGATGTTTTATCTCTTTTGGTATATATTTTGCCCTCCAACTAGCACACAGCGAATTTGCCCACTTGCTAACTGAAACTATGGATGGAAATTTTGTGTTAAAAATCAGCAACATAACACTGTCCTGGAGTTCTAAGGCGTCCCACAGGGTTCAGTGCCTGGTCTACTGCTGTTCATCTGCCTGCTCGGTCATTTAAGGCCCAGACACACCAACCCAACATCAAAGAACTAGCAGCAATGAAGGCTAGTCCACTCGTACGTGGGTATTTTTGTAAACTGTGTTTTTCCTCCTATGTTCCTGTGTGTGCTTTAAAAAAAATCTCTGTCCAGATGAAAATGCAAAAACACACTGACGCTCCTGCTCCTCAGTAGTGAAAGAGTAACTGTACATTCATGTGTAAACATGTAAAAGACAGGTTATTTGGCCATGTCTGTTCATGGATGTAGTAATACCACCATTGCACGACATGTTGCCTCATTAGTGACCCCACTCAAAGGAAATAACGGTGCACACTCTGACGTGACAAACCAAAACTATTTTCTACATGTGACGTTTAACAAAAGCTTTTGATCTAAAATACCATTCTGGTGTGGACGAAAGCCCAAAACTTACAGAAAAGACTACTTTTAAAAAATACCCATGTACATGCGGACTAGACCTGAATCTGTTATCATGGTCTCCACTTCCACTGCTGCACCGATGATTATACATCCACTGCATCCATTGCCACTGCAACTCGATCTAAAACTGCCTCACTGAAATTAAATCGTGGATGCGAGCCAACTTTCTAAAACTGGACTGTGACAAATCTGATATGATCATCGCTGGTTTACTTGCCTCACCATCCATAACTTAACTCTGCCTCCCAACACATTTCAAACCCTGGAGAGAGTGACCTCTCGTTGGAACATCATGCGAATCCCACTGGGTCCTGCATACTAAATGGCACGCGTTGTGATGTTGTGTGCATGACATGTGTCACTCACCATGGGAAATAGTTGATCCGTACCCTGTTCTTGTAAATCACGATTCCAGCGGACATAACCCCAAGAAGGATCTCTGTGTTGCTCTGGTCCTGAAGAGAGGAAGAGAACAGTGTGTGTTTAGCGAAGCAGAGCTGAACTGAGACACAAAAGAGAGGCTTCATCACTGCTACCAACTACGCGGAGGTTAATGAAACACTGAGAAGAAACCCATAGAGAAGGAAATAACAGGCCAGGGTCCAATAAGCATCTAGAGTACCTTCCTTAGACCTTCCTACATGTTTACACTCTGGTACCTATTGATTATCTCATTTAGAAATGTAATTTTATACAGTACTGCGCTGGAAATCCTGCATATGCAATGTGATACTGATGATGACAGAGAGCTATGGTGCTTTATGAATATGCTTTACTAAATTGATTATCTTAAAGTTTTAATCAATAATTATAAATAGACTAAAATGGAAAACCAGTCTGGAGGAGATTGACATATTTTGTCCATAACGCTTTCTTTCTTGATTATTTTGCTGCAGCATACATACATATATACCATAAATGGGTTTAACCCTTTACCATTCAGCCCTCTGTTTTTAGAGGAGTAGAGGTGGGGGACAGGGGAAATGTAAATTGTAAATTTCCCCACTGTGGGACTAATACAGGAATATCTTATCTTATCTCTTATCTTATCTTCAGCAGTAGATAAAAGTCAACAGTAGATGTCACACAGAAGTGTACAACATCCGAAAGCTGGGAACCTAAAGATTCATGTGCGATGCAGCTCAGCACTGTGTGACAAGTTCTTCTAGTCATAAGTGAGAAATAAAAATGAATGAATGAATTGATTAATTAAAATAAGTAGTAAAAATGTATAAGGGTTTAGAACATTAAGTCAGATGTATATGACGGCCATCCCATGATCTATTATGTCTCTTAAGTTGTTTATTGATTTTTATGGTTGACACCATTTGGTTTAATGCTTTTTTCCACTGGAGAATTGATAAAAAAATATTCATAATCCCTCCAAAATACCACATTAAGACACCAAGACCTTGAGGAACACCACAGAAAAAGCCATGCTGCGATTTGGTATCACACATTTTTGACAATTTGACGATTTCTGCAGGGACTGCATTTTCCGGTGATTGGATGCTCAGCACTTCTGTTCAGAAACTGCTCAGAAACCCCCTTATTGCCAATCTAGCTAGGAAAGCCATCAACCCTCTGAATGCTCTTGGTCTCTAATTTCCGGCTATAAAGTTTCATGAGGGTGCAGATGAGGAGTTTTTTGTTTTTCATTCAAGTGTTGTCTCATGTGAGGCAGTTATTTTTGTTTGTATGGATGTTCAAAATAAAAACAGAAGATAGAAGAAGAGAACAGAAGAGAGGCTATTTTAAACAATTTCTGAACTGAATTTACAGAACAATTACGGGATAGTAATATATACTGTTACAGTAATATAAAATTGCATATACGGTGATGGAAGATTTGGCCATATTGCCCAGACGGTAATCTAAATGATGACTTGGTTACTCTGCTTCTATCTGTTGCTGTATCAGTCAGAGCTGAATGTAAATGCGTGGCATTTCTACAAGATGTGGGCATCAACATCAGCTGTACATCCTCCAACCTGTTCGTCATTCCTCCTCATCTGCTGAGGGACTGGAGACAGCGTTGAATCAACCATATTGTGACAGTCGGGTGTAGATTGGGACCTAATGATATAAACTGTGATACCGCTGCTTGCATGGACTAAATGATCTTGTACTGCTCAGCATGAGGGAGGAGAGGACGGCCAGAGTGAGGTCACTGATCACATGTGTAACAGGTCGGGTGACTTTTGTCGGGAAAAAAAAAAAAAACTATGAGGCACTAGACAAACAGTAACACAGAAACTCAAAATGTACAATACACACAGCAATGTCTTTAACACACTGAAAAGAAAAAAAAAAACCCAGTGTTAACGCAGAATAAAAGCTTACTTACCCTTGCATAGTGCAGCTCTACCCCGTAGAGCTCCAGCGTTCGTGCTGTGTTCAGATAATTAAACTCTGACTGGGCAGGAGATAGACCGCTGAGAGGAAGAGAGACAGGGATGGGTACAAAGACAGATGGGGATGGGAGGATGTGTGTGGCAGCAAAGGGAGAGATGATGACAACAGGGTAGGTAGAAATAGAGAGTGTGTGTTAAAGAGACATATGGAGACGGAGAGAGGAAGGGAAGGGAATAAAAACAAACATGGCAGATCAGAGGTAATGAATAAATTAACAGCAGGGAAAAGGTCACATAAACCGTGGCACAGAAGTCATTAATGTGCATCTGTATGTGTAAGGCGCACCAGTATGTGAATCTTACGTATTTCTCAATATCTAATTTAACTAATTTGACAGTGCTCAGTATGATGCACATTTTGTTGTTGTTGTTGTTGTTGCCCTGTTAGGGGTCACCACAGCAGGTCATCTGAGATTTCATGATCCACATATTTGATTTGGCACAGGTTTTACGCTGGATGCCCTTCCTGATACGACCCCCAACAACTTAACTGCAACAACAGCCGTTTGTATTCCTGTGTCACTACAGATTTTCAACAGAGTTAACAGGCGACGCCATCCTTTTATAATCATATTAACACACCAGCCCTCAGTGTGTGAACATATACCAAGCTGGTCCAGTGCAATATTCTCGCCACAGACCAAAGAGATGGTAAGACTGTAGGGGTGGGGTGGTGATATTTAGTGTGGCAATGCTGTATTGATACACGGACATCAAGTACTGATCTTTTATTATATTAACTATTAATTAACATCTTAACAATCCAAAGCTATTCTGTATAACGGGTTGTAGCGGGCGTGATGATACTGGTATCAAATTAAACTGGAAAACCTACCATAACCATGTCATGTTTGCTTGTCGGGAAGAATGCTAAATAATGATCCAAATTTACTCAAAATTATGGCAAGGAAAAACTGCCGTGGCCATTTTCAAAGGGGTACCTTGACCTCTGACCTCAAGATATGTGGATGAAAACTCTGGGATCAACAGGGCAGGGGGCGGCAGTAGCTCAGTCTGTAGGGAGTTGGCTTGGGAACCGGAGGGTCACCGGTTCAAGTCCCGACATGGACCGAAAACTGAGTGTGAACTGGTAGCTGGAGAGGTGCCAGTTTACCTCTTGGGCACTGCCGAGGTGCCCCTGAGCAAGGCACCAAATCCCCAACTGCTCGGGGCGCTTGTCTGGAGCAGCCCCCTCACTCTGACATCTCTCCATTACTGCATGTGTGTGTGTGTTTGTGTGCATGTACCATGTATAAGTTAAACAGAGTGTAAATTGAATTTCCCCACTGTGGGACTAATAAAGGTTGATCTTCTTCTTCTTCTTCTTCTTCTAAAAACCTGAAAAACTAATAAATCGAAGTATATCTTCTTGCATACTCTGCATATCGCAAAATGTTTAAAATCGCAAGAGGATCATATCATGGCTTAAGTATGATAATATCGTATCATTGGGCCTTGGCAAGTCTCACCTGTATAAGACTGTGTTAACAAAAATGGCAAATGGCAAGTATAGATCCTTTTTTCTTTTCTAATGAATGCATTTCATACAGAAATTTCCGAATTTCCGAATTTCCCTCCGGGGATTAATAAAGGTTCATCTTATCTTATCTTATCTTAGAAGATTGCCAGAGGCATTTAAATGGGGCTCAAAAAAGCATGACAGTCTGTTCAAGGCCTGGAAACCAGTTCATTTATGAGTGATTTTCCTGCCACATGCATGGTTGAAGGTGTTTGTTTTTATACATTTGAATGTGTGTGGGATCATGAACTCTGCTGTGCTTCCTTGTGTATCTAGGCATACCTGTGCTGCTGGTGATGTTTGGCGACCTCTTTGTGGAAGTCTTGCGGAGGGTTGGGCATGAAGCAGAACTCCGACAGATAGCCGGCTGTATGCTCCGTTTCACTGTAGTCCCCCAGTTCAGCTAGAGATAGAGAGATTGATGTTATATCAACACTCACAGAAAGGACGAAAGTCACAGATAATGAGATGACAGGGATGATAGAGAGGTCTACACTGAGTGTGCACAGGCTTTGTTATTATCACTTGAGAAAAATGGATGTGACACAGGATTGTAATAACTGATTTCTTTTATGATAATAATGGATGCTATACTGGAGTGAGCTAACCTAGGGTGGGACTTGTGGGACTGCCTGAAAATGTTACCCACAATAATTTAAAATAAAATCGTTCATATAACAACATCATGACATTTCATGACAACATGTGCCCTTTCTGTTAGATCTTTTTCTTCTCAAATATAGAGAACTGTCCTGCAACATGTCATTAGAAAGCATATAGAGTGGTATATACTATAGAGTACAGGAATGAGTCCTAAATCCCAGAAATGAGTTTTAGCACTTCCTTTCCCCTCGTCTAGAAGTCAGTGGGTTTTTAGCCTGAAATAAGGTCTGTGGTTAACAGAAGCTCAAGAGATTTTCAGGTTTTGTTGTACAACATAATTCAACAACAATATAAACACAAACAAATAACAATTGATACAACATAATTTCTATTACGGTACATTTATTTAAAACAAGACATACGTGTGTGCATCAGAAATATATTTGTGAACCTTATTTTTTATTAATTTCATTTATATACAACGATAACTATTTTTGTGTGCATCGAAAAATATTTTTGTGGAGAGAGTCATTTATGTATAAATCATAAAATCCATTTGTGAATCGTTCTGTGTGTCTTTGTGAATACTGAGACTAACCTGATACCATATTTTACTTTAGGCGATTGCATTCACACTCCAGCACTTCTGGCCTTGATCAGCTGTGGCTTGGGCTGATCTGAATGCTTCCAAGCTTTTCCCGTTGCCATGGTAACCGACCTCTAAATCGGTATTCCTATGCTTTGGGATTTTATATAAACCATAAAATACCAAATAAATGGTATCCAGGACAGCCCTGCTTGTGGCTGATCTACAAAAATCCCTGCCAATATGACCTATTAAATAAAACCATTCAGCCAGTGGTAGTCATAACCATTTTCAGGATATGAACATCTGTATGCCAAACCAGTAACACACAGGAACTTGTTAATTGACCGTCTTTGTCGACATTTTCTCAGTCAGTCATCATCTTACACTCTTCTCAATTGTTCTGCCTTCTTATTTACAGTTAGTGTTGCACATTTGTTTACACAGGAAGGCTTTGGAACAATCACAATCACAACAGTGACAAAAAACCCAGTGAATCTTCACACCTCAGCTGCAAATTTCTCACAGCCTCCGATAATCCTCTTCTATTAAGAAAGTATGTATCATCACCACAAACACCAGGAATGTTAACAAACCAGCCCTCAATGTGTGGCCATATACCAAGCGGGTCCAATACATGATATCCTTGCTGCTCGCGCTGAGTGTTTGCAAGAATCTGGCGGTACGAGACGTATCATGACACAGGGGTTACGATTCAATATACTGCGATACTGTAAGCAAGGCTGCATTACAATTTTTTTTTATGTAATTTTAGGAAAGCTGTCATAGTATAAAGAACACATTGTCATATGCATAAAATCTTTTTTACAATCAGAACAGTGAGATCTGCATTTGCAGGCTCATGCTCATCGTCAACAGCTTATCTGGGGTCTGGTTGTGGGGCAACAGCTCCAGCAGGGAACCCCGGACTGCCCTTTCCTGGGCGTCATTAACCAGCTCTGACTGGGGGATCCCGAGGCGTCCCCAGGCCAGTGTGGAGATATAATCTTTCCAGCTAGTCCGGGGTCTTCCCCGGGGCCTCCCCTCCATTGCATTTACTTCACAAGTTGTTACCAGGCAGCTTATTTATCCATTTTTCCCAACCCCATGTGATACCAAAGTTTACTTCTCACTCACAGTTATAAGTGGGAACCAACATCTTCCACAGAGATAAACAAAACAATAATTTTGGACCCACCAAATTTTTTTTTAAATGATTAATTCACAATTATGATAATTTTATTGAGGAAAAGGCATACTTTTATTTGGCACCTTTCTAAAAGGATGTATTATTGTTTAAAAAACATTTGCAATAAGATCTTTAAATATCGATACAGTCATCTTAAGAATCAGTATCACAAAACACAATAACATGATACTCAAGTGTATCAATATTTTCTTACACCCCTACTCGCCACATGCCAAAGAGATGGTAAGACAATGTGTGAATACACCAAATATCTTAAAGCACATGTCAAAAACTAAATGGCATGTATTAATCTTTTTCTTTTCTAATGAACACATTTCATACAGCAGATGGCCAGAGGCATTTAGTGTGGCTCAAAATAACAAAAGACAGTAGGATCAAAAATACAGCTGCTCACAGATGAAGAAAGGAGCGACTGTAGATAACAGGCAGAAAGATTAAGAGTGAAATGATGCCCAGATCTGTAACAGCGTTCAGAGCCCTCAGAGAGAAGGAGCTCAAAGCGACGCTCCAAAGCCATTAGCTCAGCAGCTAGCGGTTGAAGCTCAAAAGCATCAATTTACTCAAGTAGTCCCCCCTGGACTAACCTGCTAACCGCTAGCCTAAGCATATTGATCAATGAATCAATTCCCCAACCAAACTCACCCGCTTATTGATGTGCACACGACTCCAGGGAGAAATACATGTGCAGTCGATAGCTTACATAGAACAGTAGGCTAATGTTGGTTTTACTTTATGCTGCAGTTATTACTTTAACAAGGTTCAATGTTAACACCAATGAAGCATAACGACCAGCTGACAGCCTGATCTCTCTCTTTATATATTCAGCTATTGATGTGAAATCAATACTAGCTCCAGCTCAGGCTCCTTATAATGATGCTATTGACCGACACAGCACAAACAAGACATTCAACTCTCCATTTGTGATGATGGATTAACATGCATTGTGGGTAATTTATTGTGTGTGTGTGTGTTTGCTTTCCCTTTATAACAATTAGCATTTGACGGAAAAACTGACTGCATCCAACATCCACCACTGTCAATGTAAATACATTAACAAAAGCAACATTATGCAACTCAGTGAACTCTGGGGCATTTTTTCATGTGATTAAAACACATCAATAAATCTTTTCGAATTACCTTTTTCAAACTGTTGTTTTTGATTATTTTCACCATACTTGCCAACCCTCCCCATTTTCTGGGAGACATTTTTAATTGCCCTCTCCAGGTTTCTGATTTATGGCAAATTTTCAGACTGTTTTTTTTCCTTTTAGCTATCTAAACCTGTTTCTGGCTCTGCACAGTGTGTACAAGGCGTAATGTTTCCACCCGGACGGCAATAGAGTTACACCAAATGTGTTTTCCCGGCGGAGGAGAGCTGCTTGCAACACCGCTGCGTAGTTTGAGCTACGCTCGTCACACATTGCAGCAAAAAGCTGTTGTGGGGTGGTACAAGCCACTGGAAATAACAGGTTTCAGAGCACAGTGGTGGTGCTGTCGCATTGTAGGAGAAGAGAAGAAGAGAAATGGAGAGTACTAAGAGAAAGAAATACTCAACAGGAGCAAAAAATGGATGAGTGAATGAAAACTGATGAATATTATTTAATATTATGCCAGAGATTCACACAAGTTCACGCCAGAGGTGCAAATTACTGTTTTCTTTCCTGTAGAATTAAAAGTAAAATTAAAAGTAGGCCTATTTAACAAAAAATGCTGTTGCAGTGTACTTGTTATTTAGTAATTTTCTTTCTTTGTTTTGAAATCCTCCCTATTTTTGAGGTCTCAAAGTTGGTAAATATGACTTTCACACAGACTGTGAATTATTAGTTTGACTTTTCTGAGCTTGCGCACCGCGAATGACGGCATTAACCAAACACACTGTGCAGAACGGGCTGAGTTACACCTATATTTACGAGGATTGTAAAAGTCCGAACCAAGACGGCAAATTTTATTACTCCTTTCAACCTCAACAAAGGCAGTGCAGATCAGATCCACTCTCTTCCACTTTTCTTACCTTTCACAATAAAAACCAGAACATATAATTTTAGCAGGCAAGTATTTTTTTTGCATTTTTATGTCGCGTATTGCGTGCCCCCAGTGTGTAAATTATTTTAAAGATGTAAAAACGTTTGGCGATGCAACTTTTTTGTATATATGAAGAGCTACATTACACAAGCTCACATCAACTGCCTTACAAACTAAAATGTGTTATTTCAAGATATTTAAAGAGGACCTATTATGCTTTTGAGAGTTTTCCCTTTCCTTTAGTGTGTTTTATTTATTTATTTATTTGTTGTGCATGTAAAAGGTCTGCAAAGTTACAAAGCCCCAAGTCCACTGGTCCTGAACTGCCTGAAACACCTAGTTGAAGTCCCACATTTTCTTCTGTGAAATGGTGATGTCACCAAACATCATATTTACATAATACCTGCCTAGTGGCCAGTTTGGCGTAACCCCAAACAAAGCTAGTTAGAGCGGAGCTGAAGCGGAGTCTGAAGAGTTTAGTTTGGCTGACCAATCACAACAGAGTGGGCCAGCTGACCAATTAGAGCTGGGCTTTTCTTTTTTTTTTAACATTAAAGTATGTAAACATGTTCTAGTAGAAACCCAAAATACAAGTATACATCTGAAAAATGAGCATGATAGGTCCTCTTTAACCAAAATGCCTTATTTCCAAGGAAGGAGTCGCTATGTTTTCAGAAAGTATTTGTTCAATTTTAAACAAGAATGTAGGTCTGCTTGGTGGGATTTGTGGTGTTTTGAGAATGCGAGCTTTAGTGTGGGCTTTAGAGTGATCAGTGGGCCGAGCTAACTGAATTAGCAGCATAGCAGCTGCTTCAAGCCATTTTCCCCAAAGCAAACATTTATCTTCATAATCTGGGCTGGCACTGAGCGAAGTGACGACATGGACCAAGCTGGAGTGTGTGCGTGGGTAAAAGCAGTAGTGTCATGATGGTGGCAGTCTCGGCCAAATCTCTTCTCTGACCTATATACTGTAGCTGCGCAAATTCCCCACAAAATATGGCAGAGAGGTGGAGGACAGAAAGAGGGAGAGGGTGGAGGGGAAGGAAGGGGGGTTGCGAGTGTGAAAAAAGGGATAAGCAGAAATGGATGAGACAGACTAAACACAGATAAAAGAAAGAAACAGACAGGCAGCAGGAAAACAATGAGCAGCAGTACAAGAGAAAGAGCGAGTGACACAGGCAGACTGAGCAGTATGTCAGGAGTCATTACAGTGATGACAGAGGGGCCCAGTCAGCCTTTAACCCAAACGCTACATCACAACAGCACATTTCCATTCGTGGCTGCGCCATATTCCACCAATAAGAAGGATATTTTCTTTTTTTACTAGTCTGACTATAAAAAAACAAAACCACAATCACATTAAATATTTATATCACTGCAAATAATATCAAATATCACCACACAGCTTAATTGAATCATAATGGCTTCAGAGGAGCAGCTATAAATGCACTGGAGCAACCACAGCCATTACACATTAACAGTGTTTTAGTGGAGCTAAAGGGAAGCCTAATGAATTGCCTTTCCATCGCTGTATAGAGTGGATGTATCCAGGGAGCGCTACTTACATTGAACAGAATAGGACGCCAGCAGTGCGGCTGTGTTGTGTGGACAGGGCAATCTGGAAACCACAGGAACAAGGAGACACACAGATAGTCAGCCTTGGATCAATACAAAACAGCAATTACTCATTTTTGATAAGAACAATAATATAGAAAAAAAACACAAATTTCTGAGAACAAGAGAGAAAAAGCAAACCATAAAACAAAACAAAAAATCATAATAACAAGCTTGTATGTACTGTATGTGTATTAGGAGTGGGCGATATATTGAATATACTCAATGTATTGTGGCTTTATGGCTATGGAGCATTGAGTACAAATATGAATTGTCACGCAATATTTTTAAGCCGCCGGCATGAGGCTCGCTTCAGTGTTTCGCTTCTCTTGCAGCTGGGGGTGTTGATAATTAAGGTTTTAACTGATGACCGACATTAAGCATTTTAACCGACAATATTGGTTAAAAGGGTTAAACAAAATATTAATAATTAATTAAAAGGCTAACAGTAACATTCTCCACTACAACCAACGCTAAAGACAATAAATCAATTGCAGCAGCATGTAATACACAACTGAAGACATACTCACCTTCCAGTTACTATATCCTGCTTGATCTGAAGATAATATTGGTACCTGGGGAGGGGGGACAACACATAGCATGTGTTTAAATTGAATATTATGTAGAGACAGGCAGCCAACAGACGTCTGCTGGTCAGATCATAACTTACACTTCTGCTGGCTGTAATGTAAAATGAATGGACTCCCTTCAGCAAAGGAAATCAAGCTCATAACAAAAGTAAAGCAAAGAGGAAAGAAAGGAGTTTTCTGTCATGTTTTTATAACAAATATCAATAGAAGTAATATATACCTGTATATGTAAACTGATATGATAAAGGAAGATTAGTTATATTAAAGGAAGACTGAAAATATCACCCTACACTTGCTATTATCAGTATTGTTTAGCCCCGTGTTGCCGTGTACCAACTACACCGCCAATGTCACAACACATCGTTGATGGAGCTGTCAGGAGTGTGTTGTTGTCGTGATTTGAGTGTACAACACACCAGATCAGCACATCAGATCCAAGGCTCACCATTCACTGTCACGAGCCGTAAAAAACTGTTGATAAGGGAGCGAGGCCACAGCTGAGAGGCTGAAATAAACACCAGGCGGGAAAAAAAAAAAGGTGACACGGTGTTGTGACGCCTCCTCGGCATGTTGGCATGTTGTTTACGGAGAACACAGACCTTATGTTTGCAGAACTGTGGGCTGGAGACCACTTTATTTTCTTGAATGAGCCTGCATCAGTATCATTACTGTGTTTGCTTAACATCCACAGAAAGGAAATACCTTCACTTTTTATACGCAGTACACAACGTGCTCCTTCTTGCATGATGAGCTGTGACATTATGTACCCCATTTGCTGCTGTGTGGCACTTATAGACAGTAAACCTGTTCAATTCAACGCTGCAACCAGTATATTCTTTACTTTCAGTAATTGTACCAATTGTCTCCTGAAGTAGCAGATAGCCAGCTGTTTAATCTTGATGTTGCTGGTTTAGTGTGTACATGTCTACCAGGATGCTATAGGGTTGGAAGCTACGCTGATGGCTGCGCTGTAGCTGCAATGTGATTCCTCAGAAATGTACCTACAATTGGAGGCTATGAGGACATGTGGACCGCAAGAACTGTGACTGGAAGGTAGTGGCTGGAAGGGAGCCAGCAAACTGTGGTAACTTGTAAGACTGTTAAAGGAGCAGTGTGTAACATTCTGGGGGCTCTGTTAGCAGAAATGGAAGATAATATTAATGTGTTCATTAGCGTACAATCACCTGAAACGAAGAATCGTTGTTTTTGTAACAAGCCGTTAATATCTGCATACTGTAGGGAGCAGGTCCTCTTCACAGAGTCCACCATGTTTCTACAGTAGCCCAGAATGGACAAACCAAACTCTGGCTCTAGAGAGAGACTTTCACGTCTTTGCGTTACCTGAAGGCCACCGTAGTTCTCCAACACACTCGTGAAACTGCCGTAGCTGCCGAGCGCAAAACTGTGGTACTCATCTCAGGATACGATACACCATATTGGGTTCATGATCTCGATGCAATATGATATTATAATAATAATGCTGAAAATGACTGAATAAGCAGCCTTTTATTCAAAAGACACAACATGCAAAATAATGTTGTTGTTTGCCCTACACTGTAGCTCCATTTTTGATATAAACCAGCTATTCTATCTGTTGCTATCTATCACGATACAGTTCTTCGTCACAACAATGCGTATCGTCATGTTTTCATATCGTGAAATACTGCGGTGCTAAATATCGTCACACCCTCACCAGCCTCCGGCATTTCCACGGTTTTGCACTCAGCAGCTCACGCAACTAAAGTCTCAGTTGTTTGCGATCTGCAACCACACCACTAGACGCCACCAAATCATACACACTGTCCCTTTAAAGTTAGGCATTGGCCTTGAATGGCTAAGGTTAGAAAAGGTTGTCCGGCACCGAGTCTCGCAAGACTTTTTGCAGATCTCAGATCAGAATTTGCAATTTGCAGGCTCCCTTCTAGGCACGATCTGATAGGACAGCTTGTGTTTTCTCCTCCATGTTTGTCATGCTGGTAGAGACTGTTGAGAGCAAATACATGAAGAAACAAATCGGAAAAACCGAACTGAGATCACTCGCTCTCTATTTCACGATAATCACGTTATCAGCTTCTCGTACCAAACACGGATATGACCTTGATAATTTGTGCTGACCTTGATATTGATTCAATAATGACTCGGTCCCAAGATTTTTGGCCCATATCAGTAGTCAATCACTGTAGACTCTGAACACTCTTACCGTGTGTATTCTTCCTGAAGTTTACTGGGGTCTGTCACAAAGAATTTGACTCTGAAGCTCAAGTTATGGGGCGACCCTCCTGGAAACATAATAACGAAGAGTTAGAGGGGAAAACACAACACAGCAGATCTGAGAGTGTAAACTTTTATACTGTAAGACCAGATTTGTTCCTTACTTATTTCTATTTTTTAACACACCAGTCTAACGCCACATGTAGTGTACTGTGTGTAAAATACAATATCCTGTGGATGTTAATGAATCAGTCACTCAGCAGAAAAACAGAGTTGAAACACAGTTCAATCATTGCTGCAGGAGGACTGCGTTTCTCACTCGGGCTACTCCTTAATTCTTCTACATGTTACAAATTCTGTTACTCATTATCAAAAAAGAAGAGCAGAGTTGAAATGAAGTTTAACCATTGCTTACAGCAGACTCTGAATTTTAAATCATAGCGTGGACAAGAGACTTTTCCTTGAGGTGGATCGTTAACCTTCACTACTGCTTCAAACAGCTGGTGAACTGCGAAATTCAAGCAACTGCGTCGGGGACGTCAGTGAAATGTCTTGGCTTTACGGCTTTCTGTTGATTCCTGGACTCGTTAGTTAAGGTGGTGTGTTGTGGACTTCACCTACTTTTCAACTGTTTCCTGACGGGCTTGTTGGGATCGAGCCAGCGCTGTAAAATATTGATTGAGAGACACTTAGAGACACCTTCCACAGCATGGTTACACAAGCTAAATTATTCACCACAGGCCACTCACACACCTGGCAGAAACACTCAAACACTGTCCACGAGGACACAAACACATCAATATACTATACACGTATATTCTAGGGAGTTATTTACACACAGCCATGACATGTTTGATTTTATGAGACTGATCCAACAACATTAACATATTGTTCAATTTAACAGATCTGGGTTCCCGTTACACAGATGTTGCTCCTAAATCAAAACGTATGACTTTGTATGACTCCTAAAGAAACACCTTTCACTTCGGCTAATATCTAAATTTAACTTCTCTTATGTTAACCTAAATTAAGACGTGTAACGTTACTGTTTGACATCCCAAAACACCTCCAATCAGCATGTCCACACATTTTTATGACGTGATTTCATTAAATCCGAGTCCTGCTTTTTAAAACATGAGGTGTTCATCAGAGGAACTGAGCGAACACAGAAAATCTGTTTGAGAAATTAATTTACATTTTAAATGACTGACGAGGCACATAAAGTCTTCTACTGTCGGAGCAAAACCTCCATTGACATATTGTTAAATTTAACAGAGCCAAGCTCACAGGCAAACATCTCCTTTTAAAAGATAAAATGCGATTTATTATGGCTCATAAACAGACACTAAATCGTTCAAACATGATTTCTTTTATCTAGTTTAAAGCTGCTAGTATGTACATTTACATAGAGATTTGTAAATACAGTGTTCTTCATACCTATTTCGTACCTAGTTGTGTGTGATGCATGTTTTTTCTATGATCTATGTAAATTGCTGCTGTAACAAATCCATCAAGTCAGTTTAATTCAGTATTAATTTTAACTCCATGTAACGTGAATAAACGTGATAAAGATAGAGCTTGTCTGCCTTAACGATGCAGTTTACACGTTTTTATAACCGCTGATTTATTAAATCTGACTTCTACTGAGTGGAACATGACGCAGAATTTAGCAGAAGAACATGATAATATAAAGAAATGATTTTATGTCAGATAATAAATATTATTAGTGTTCGCTCACACACTGTATGGTGAGTTTTCTGCACCTGCACAGTGAAGTATAATGTGGAAAAACATACACTAGTTTCAATATAACATTCTCATCGGATATCTTGGGATATCTCTGGGATTTAGGACCATATATGAAAGTGGCCCAGATCTCATTGGAAAAAAAATCAGATTTCTGTATCACGTAAGCAAGAAAAAAAAAGAAATTTTGAGCCACATTTGCTTGTAATGTGAACGTAGCCTAAGACAACTTTCTGCGGCCATATTTTAATGGCTATAACATCCCACAACTTATCATTCACTCACACACACACTCCTGTAGATTGAAAACATCATACTGACTGGTGCATCTAAGGAGTCATCAGCCAAGTGCAGGCCAAAGTAGTCTCTCTCAGTCAGCTCCAGGTGCTTAAAGACAGCATCCAGCAACACCTGGCCATGATCCGACTTCTGCAGAGAGGGACACAAAACACACCAGGGATGAGAATCCGTAACTCAACGTCCACAAAAGCAGAAAGGGAAGACGGACGGATGAACATCTTAGAAGAAACGGTGAAAATAGACATCTAAATGTCCTAAATGCTACAGAAGTCTTATTTAATGTCTTTCAAGCCACATTTTTAAAAATCGCAATACACGTCGAATCAGCACCCAACTATCGTGGTAGTATTGAATCAGGAGATGGGTGAATCGTCCCAGCGCTGATAGTAATAGTAAAGCTGTTTGGAAGTGAGCAAGAGGCGGGTGGAGCACAGAGGGTATCAGGGTTGACTCACTTCTAACAAGGTTTTGACAGCAGAAGATTGCTCCAACACACACACACACACACACACACACACACACACACACACACACACACACACACACACACACACACACACACACACACACACACACACACACACACACACACACACACACACACACACACACACTGCTGTCGTCCCCATCACCCATTTACCCTAGTGACACACTTTTACAACCCAGCACATGTGAGTTAAGTGTGTGTGTGTGTGTGTGTGTGTGTGTGTGTGTGTGTGTGTGTGTGTGTGTGTGTGTGTTTGCGCGCATGCATGTGTGGAACGAATGGAATGATAGCTGACAGTTGACATGTTGACATGGCAGCCCTCTAGGACCACCGGCAGTCTTTAAGCACTCTGTGTGTGTGTGTGTGTGTGTGTGTGTGTGTGTGTGTGTGTGTGTGTGTGTGTGTGTGTGTGTGCGTGTGTGTGTGTGTGCTCTCCCATGGGAGATCTGATGGAGTTACACACTCACACTCCCTCCTTCTCTCAAAGTGGCGGCAGGATCAGGTGTGAATTTCTGCTCCACTTGTGGTCCCACAGTTTATCCTCTCGCCCTTCCTACTCTCTCGTGAAGCGATGGGATATTAATGATCCCTTTCATAAATGATTCCTCAGCCTCTCATCCCTCTCTCTCCCTCTTTTCCCTCTGTCTTGTTTTTCTCAGCAGCACTGGGAAATTCCTTTTTTTCCTTTTTTTTTGCGGTTGTTTTCAGCCGCTGACTGTTCCTACCATTATTATGACCTTTAACCCACTGGTTCCACTGCAATAATACAACAATCCATTTGTTTTAATGTGAAAATAAAGGGTATGACATCCAAAATGTACATTATTATTACATTACATTATAGTCACTCAGTATGATGTTATTATCATTATTGCATAAACAAGTGAATAATATAAAGCATAAAGCAGGACTTCCTGACCAAAACCTTTGAAAGCAGAACTCAGATTTTAAGCTACTTAACCACGTTAAAGCTCATAGTCTCTGATTTGAACTCTGTCTTCTTGCTCTAAATGTTCCTCTTTGTACATCCCTCTTTTATGGAAGCTTGACCTCAGACAGACGGCAGTTTCAGTCTTTCTTTAGTCTTTCACCATGCTGCTTTGGGTTTTTTTCCAGAGCCGAATGTTCCTCAGTAGTAAACTTCTGACTCTCCTGTATCTGCTGCTTTCTGATCTCTTGGCAGTTTTCATCAAACAGCGGCCCACACACCACCGTCTGTGTTTATTGATCAGTTCCCAGCTAGTTAACGGCATCAACGAGTTCAATCGTTGTGAAGATTTGATGATGAAACTTCTAGAGCTGCGTTTTTTCATGAAACTCCCATATTGCTGCATGCAGCTGATTTCTCATGGTGGGAAAACATCAACATAAATCACTGTATCTGGAGTGTTTCTATAATGGCTGGCCCCTCTTAAGCAAGGTACACACTACATGAGAATCACAGTGATTTCAGGCCCGAGGACTTTTTGAGTGTGAATGTAATTGCCAGAAGTATAACACTAACGTTAGGCTATCAGACGAACTACACCACAGTCACACGAGTATTCACGAGGTTGTAAAGGCAGACGAGTCGGCGTGATGTTTGGTAGTCTCATTTGTTTGTAACTGCTTTTTGTAAGACACATAAAAGCTTCTAAATTCAATGTTAAAATCTCCACTGTGTTAAATACAGACGAAATAGAAAATAACAGCGAGAACGTCTCCAAATCTTGAAAAGTATCGGGTGTCAGGTAGCAGCAAGAGCAAAATCTCTGGCACTCACGGATGAAGGCTTATTGCTGAAACACATTCGTCTGTTTGTCGTAAATAATAAAAAAGACACTTTATCTGTGAGTACTGGAGATTTTGTTCCTTGGGTTAACTACAGACCTTATTTCAGGCATCTAATTAAAAACCCATTTGTTGACTTCCAGACGGGGGAACCAGAAGGGCTAAAACACTACCCCATTTCTGGGTTTGATGCTGAATTCACACCAGAGCTGCAGCGAAGTGCAGACTGTCTATGAAAAGCTGTGTCGGCTGATCCAGAGTTCAGCAAGATGTGGCCGTTTGATTCTGCCAAACAGAAGTAGGGAAAAGTTGCGGCAAATTGCGGCCAGAGAAGACCCGTGGCCAATCAGTAAACCGATCTTGTGACTCCTGCGACATGCCGACCGGTGTTACAAAGGATTTCTTCCCACCTCAAAGACATGAGCACACCTTCCGGCCACAGAAAAATATAATTGTTGTGGTGAGCCACACTTCACCGCTGCCTGGTGAGAATCACCGTTAGGACTCATTCATGCACCACTCTACAGGAATCGGCTTTTAGAAAATAAAAGCTTTTAAAAGTCATTTCTAGGTTGTAGTGAGGTAATACTGGGATCATATGAAACTAGAAAACCCTTCCCTTACCCTTACCCTTCGTACCAACCAGGTCATACTAGCTTGTTGGAAAGGAGGTTAAATAATGCTCCAAACTTGCACTAAATTTTAGCAAGGAAAACTGGCATGGACATTTTCAGAGGGGTCCCTTGACCTCTGACCTCAACATATATGAATGTAAATGGGTTCTATGGGTGCTTTAAGTTCCTGCCTGGTTGCATCTAGTGGGTTTCTACCTCTGGCTAGAAATGTACAGTTGGTTATGTTAATGCCACATATGCCCACACACATTTGCATTATTACACAACTACTATAAACTTCATACACGTGTCAGCTGAAAACTGAGAGAGAAAGCCACAATATCTAACAAAGCTGTGAGGACAAATCGCTTCTGCCTTTAGTAATATATGACCAAAAATATAAACATATATACTAGGGCTGTCAAAAATAACGCAATAATTATGTGTTAATGCAAATTTGTTTCAACGGCAATAGTTTCTTTAATGCATTCATGCAACTTGTAATTTTTAGGTGGTAACTAGCTAAGTTTTAAAGCTACAGATGATACTGGAAAAACGTGAGGAAAAACAGTCATGGCCAATTGACCTCTGACCTCCAGATATGTGAATGAAAATGGGTTCTCTGGGTACCCACGAGTCTCCCCTTAACAGACATGCCCACTTTATGATAATCACATGCAGTTTGGGGCAAATCATAGTCAAGTCAGTACACTGACAGCTGTTGGTGCCTGTTGGGCTGCAGTTTGCCATGTTTTTTGATTAGAGTATTAAATACTACTTACAAATCTCCCTGTAATGTACATTTTGAACAGATGTGCGATTAATTAGTGATTAATCATGATTAACTATAGACCATGTGATTAAATATTTTAATCAACTGACAGCCAGAGAAAATACTTGTGTGGACTGAAAATATCTGACACTGATGTGACAAACCCATCGTTTAGTTTGATTAACAAAGTAACTGAAAAGTGTGACGATTCAACCAGCTGAGCAGACTGCAGACTGGGTTCACACTGAAGAAATGAGGAAGTGAAAAACATGCAAGCGTGTAATATGATGTTTCCCCATGTACAGCTATTCATAGACATGTCTGAGAAACTGTGTGTGTGTGTGTGTGTGTGTGTGTGTGTGTGTGTGTGTGTCCACTCTTTCCCCTTTGTATGAAGCAGCTTTTCAAGCTGGATGTGGGAGCCCTCTGTGTACTTTCTATACTGCGCTCCCAGGAAACCCACTGCCACTCTGTATGTGTGCGTGTCTGTTTATATACGTGTGTGTGTGTGTGTGTGTGTGTGTGTGTGTGTGTGTGTGTGTGTGTGTGTGTGTGTGTGTGTGTGCTAGCCTCTTCTGGTATTCTAAAAGCATGCGAGCCAAATGTGCAATGGCCGCCAGTGCAGGCGCAAACAGCAATACACTGTTACACACTTTCACAGGATTCTCCCTGTGTACTTTAAGGTTAGCCCACATTGAAAGATTTTAACAGATGTTGAAAATGTGAGAGACCCCACACAAGAATGTTATGTTAAATTTAACAGTTTTGTTCCTATAGTACTTGTCAATGATTTGGCCAACAGATTCATTCAGGAGTCCTGAGTCACAAAAACTGAAATCTCGTAAAATCTCTCGCGATCAAATGTGACTTTAGTGTAAACAAACATGGTGGACAACAGGCAGGAAGCGTTAGTGATGTAAGTTTATGTACCACTTTGTATTGATAATTCATGATGTACAACATCATGGAGACACATTATATAAAGATTTTTTTAACAAGTTGTCCTGTCCTGTATCACCAGATTTCAATAAATCAAATTTAAGACTTTTTAAGACCATTTTAAGGCCATTTTGAATACAATTTAAGACCCATTTCACGACAATTTAAGACCACTATCAATGCAATTTAAGACCTACCTCCATACTGGAAAGAAAGTACTAAGGACATGAAAGAAAACTGGAGCATCAATATTGTCATTACTGCTATACGACTGATGCTTCAGTACTGAGTGTTAACTCCAGAGCACCTCAGCTTTTAGTGAAGGTGGAGCTCCAAATGCTGTCAGGATATAGTTTTCTTACGGCCTGTATAGCCCAACTGTTTAACTCAGACACTGATGATGAAGGATTTGATGGCTTTGTGGAAGAGGAATGAACTGAAAACTGTTTTGTATTTGATTTTAGACCCTGCAGGAACGCTGCACACCACAGGAATATCTGGAGTCGGGTCTAAACTCAGATTGATTCTTGTGTACTGAGTACCCGATTACAAAACAAATTCAAGCAGCAAGCTCCATACTGTGGATAGTTCATGTGCTACACTGAGAGAAAGAGTCACAAAGAGCAAAGAAAGTAACAGAACACATACTAAAGGAGAAGAAAAAGAGAAATATAAACAGAGCAACAGACAACTGAGAGATGGTAAGAGGAAGACAGAGAGTCATAGAGGCCCACAGAGAGAGAAGAAGAGAAGAGCGAGCAGGGAAAAAGAGAAAAGGAGTGATTGACGATGCGGTTGTGCGAGACAAACGCTCTTTGTGTTGATCTCCATCAGTCCAGCAGCACCACTGACTGAAATAGTGTCTGTGTGCGTGAGAGCGAGGAGAGAAGAAGAGGGAGATGTGGTGATAGAGCGTAATCAGAGCACAAGAGACCGGCTGAGAGAGAGAGAGAGAGAGAGAGAGAGAGAGAGAGAGAGAGAGAGAGAGAGAGAGAGAGAGAGAGAGAGAGAGAAAGAGACAGAGACAGAGATGCTCTGATAAGTTTTCATCTTGAGGGTTTATCTAAAGTGCTGGAGAGGAAAGAGCCCCGAACATCAATCGCATCAGACGGACGTGAAATCCAGAATTGGCGCTCAAGTGAAAATCTGTGTTTTTTTTTTTTAATGGCAGGTTAACAAAAAAATGTGACACATATTTCCCTCCGTGTTTCCTTCCCTCTACGGGAAACAGCTGAATGTTCAGTGTACGTGTTTGTGTTAAACAATGATGGAAATTCAGGAATGCATGAGACAGCTTGTCCAGACAGGAAGGGACTACGCGAAGGAGGAGTGGTTCACTCTCTCTCTCTCTCTCTCTCTCTCTCTCTCTCTCTCTCTCTCTCTCTCTCTCTCTCTCTCTCTCTCTCTCTCTCTCTCTCTCTCTCTCTCTCTCTCTCTCTCTCTCTCTCTCTCTCTCTCTCTCTCTAGTCTCATAGTTATTGGTAGCCTTTCACACTTATGGGCCACAACGAGAAAAATGCAGCGTTTTTTTGAGCATTAAAGCATGTCAACATGCACTAGTAAAAACCTAAAAGGTGTGAAAATAAGACTAATAGGTCCCCTTTAAGAAATGTGGGATATGCTGATATTATTCAGGTTTTTGGAGCATTCTTTGGACATGTCGGCAGTTTGCGACACACATCTTCTTGCCTGTTTATGTCCAGCTCTGTGCTTTGTGCACAAACCAACTAGCTGACAGTTCACAGAGATTCAGGTCCACATTTCTAGGAGACTTGGATACCAATAGGTTTTTGGATTATGTAGAAATATCACAATGCCGACCGTTTGAAGAAGGTGGTTGAAGGAATGAAGGAGGGAAGCTTCACATGGTCAAAGTCAAAGTCCGCCAGCAGTTACATTAATCGAGTATGAACGGAAATATTAATGGAATATTAATTTTCATTAGCCATTAGTCGGAAAAGAGCAAAAAACTGAACATAACATGGTTGTTAATGATTGATTGATGATCTATAACAACTGTGCAAATCTGCTGACGAAGCTCATACAATAAAATTGAAAGACCCTCTTTAAATAGCTACTGAATGGACCTTGTGGTGAGATTGTTTTCTCAAAAGCCTGTCTAAGAGGAGCAGTGTGTAGGATGTAGTGGTGAGATTGTAACTAACTGTAGAAGAACAAGGATGGCTGATGCAAAAAAGCAATATATAGTATATATATGTATATATATATATATATATAGTCATTTGGAGCAGAACCGGTGGAAGTGAGTGGTGAAGCAAAAGAGAGAGCGGCGGTGAAGGCAGCAAGTAACGTTATTGACTCTGGCCTGAGCAGGAAAAGTTAAGTGTTTGGTTAGTTTGTTCTGGGCTACAGTAGAAACATGGTGGTGCAACATGGAGGACTCTGTGAAAAGAATCATGTAATGATCATGTAATGATGATCCATCTTCAGACCTTATCTACAAAAACATCATCTTACATATATTTATGGATACACAAATGTACAGAGGAAACAACTTGAGTAGTATATTTTCACCCACACTACTAGACTAGAGAAGGAGCTCTCTCCCACAGCCACACCCATCCCACACCACAAACACAAATAGGCTGCTGAGGCTTTTTACACAGTTTTCACACGACATCTAACTCTAACACATAATTAAAATGAAATAATTTTACAAAAGCACACAGAGCGGCTCGAGTCCATATTTTGGCTCAGCCAGTGCTAACTGTTGGTGCATTTCCTATTAGCTAGCTTCTATAGTGTTCTGGCTGTACAGCTTTTACTTCTGAGATAACGCTCATCATTTATCATCACTCTGAAACTGAAATATGATTATGTCAGGTGGCTACGTCCGGGTCTGAGAAGTGAAGCTGATGCTGAAGTGCCTTAAACTGTCAATCTTTCTAACAGCCAGCAGGGGGCGACTCCTCTGGTCTATGAGAAAATGAGCCTACTTCTCACTTGATTTATTACCTCAGTAAACATTGTAAACATGAATTTATGGTCGTGATCCTTAGTTTCAAGTCTTCAAAATAGTATGATGTTCATTAAGTAAATTATGGTCCCATTTAGAGTCAAATAGACCATAAAGCAGGGGATGCTTTAGGGCGTGGCTACCTTGTGATTGACAGTTCGTTACCACGGTGTTGTCCGGTCTGGGAGTTGTCTGTGTTTTCCCCTTTAAACCCTTTCATAGTGTGTTTTCTGTTCATTTTGGTTGTCTAAAAATGTCTTATTCAGCATTCGGTTGTACTTAGCTCCACCCTCTCGTATCACTTCTGCTTGCCCAAAAACAAGATCCCATCTAAAGCCAAAGAGACCATAAAGCAGGGGATGCTTCAGGGCGTGGCTACTTTGTGGCTGACAGTTGCTACTGCGGCATTATCTTACAACTTTAACTCTTTCACAGTCTGTTTACAGTTCATGAAATTTAATTATAACATTTTTGGTCGCCTATTTGGTTGTACTTAGCTCCACCCTCTTGTGCCAGTTCTAGCTGCAAAAAAAAAAAAAAAAAAACCAAGATGGTGACACACTCAATTCTTCAAAACAGCAGTCCACAAACCAATAGGTGATGTCATGGTGGCTATGTCCACCTCTTATATACAGCCCATGGTCTGACGATGATAAAGATGATGATTCTGATCATTTGTACTATGTTATTATTAATTTGTTGCAGTGTGTTTGTGACAAATTTCTTTATTTCTTTTGTTTTTGTTAATTATTATGTTATTATTACTTTTTTATTATTTTATTTCTTAACTGTTTTTAGTGTTAATGTTTTTGTGTGGAAGACTTGCAACCACTAGTGGAAGATAATGGGGGTGTAAATGAAAAATGAAGATTTATACACAGTTTATGGCTTATATTCCTCAAAAAAAGTATGGCTTTCAAAGCCGTCAGCTAAAGTTAGGGAAAGAGTTACCAGCAAAATTATATTTGTTTAGAAAGAAAATCGGCTCTTTTTAAATAATTTCTTCCACGTAATGCTGCATTTGTATTCCATCCAGAGTCTCAATCAGCAGTAGATTTCAGCTGTTACACAGGATTATTTATCCTTTGCCTCTTGCTGCTCTTACCGACTCATTATTAAGAGCTACTTCATTACCACATAGCTCTTGCGGACAGCTGGATGTTTATGTGGTGTGTAGTGGTTACTATGGTTACCGCTGCATGTCACTTTACTCTGAATAAATCCTTCTTCTGACCCTGCTTTTGTATTTGTAGAGAGGTGGGTCAGTACTGGGCTGGGCTTTCCTTTAAATTTCTTGTCATCTATCAAGCCTTCAACCAGATCCTGCTTTATACTGGTGTAATGGTGTCACAGCCAAAGACTTCCCATGTATAAAAATCATCAGTACAAGACCTCATGTGCACCCAACCCCCCCTCCAGCACCACGAGCACTCCGGTTCCCATGACAATAAGGGACTGCTTCTGGATTTCCACTTGCCGCTAGAATCAAGGCCAGTCAGGCCAGGGAGAGGATCAATAGAAGTATTGTTGCTCTCAGGATGGCTTGTCTTTCCAGGAAGTTAGTGCTGCTGCAAGGGTCTGATCAATGACACTGACAGAGACATCGACAGAGGCCGAGTCATTCATTCAACGAGAGGCGGGGAGAGGAGCAGGAAGCACATACGCAGAGGAAAGAGCAAGAAGAAACGTAAAGAAATAAACTGGAGAGGACGGATTTTACAAAAGACACACCAAGATGGCGGTTGGTGAGCGTCTTTCGGTTTATTTTTTGCGATGCGTATCCCGCATCGTGAGCTCTAATCTGCCAGAGTCTAATTCAGCATGTTGAATCGACAGCGGAGCTTGTGGGAGAGACATCACTCTGATGTCTGATGGCTGTTCAGATTAAACAAATCTATGCATGAGAAGAGAAACGGAAGTGACGAAAGCAACCCAATGAGTAAAGTCAAGAGGAGACTAGGCTTACTGCAGGAGTCGGTGCTACACAATGGTCGGGCATACACTGACTGCATTACTTCCATTACTTGCCCAACTTGTACACCGTGGTTTTGCTTTTTTTAGTTTAGTTAATTTTCCCATATCAGTGCCATGTGAGAGACAACGGATGCTACAAAGTGGGAGTGAAGGTGTCTGTACAGCACAGAGGATTTGGCGTCAAAGCGAAAAGCAAAAGAACCTATTTGACAATATTTCGGATTTAAACCAAATGCTATGACGGAACCATAACATTAATGAGGCAATGGCTGTGCAGAGGACGAAGCGGTTGCAGTGGCGCCGGGTGGAAACTTGCGGCCCCGCAGCAAAAGCTGAACCAGAGAGGCCAGAAACCGTTAAAGAGCAAAGTAAGCGCTCTACAGATAAGGAGCGTCTTTTCTTGTAAAATGTCCGGTGTAATCAGGAACACCGGTGTTGTCACATTTATTAACCGATGGGAAAATTTCCTCACTGTGACATCCCTAGAGGACAAACACAGAAGACTCATTTTTCATCTACATCTCATCTGATATTTTCACAGCAATGTCTGGAGTGAAGCTAAGCGATGAGTGAGAGTGGTGGGAAAAAAGTCGGCAAATGCCGCTTTGTTTCCTGTACGTATCATAAGAACGGCTTATATATCTGTAGTCCTCGGTCTTCCAGTTTCCCTTTTTGAAAGACGAGTACAGACTACCAACACAGAGATATTTCCTCTCACGCAGGCACAGAACATGATTTAATATACATACATGGTGACTGGCTGTCAGCTGCAGGCTTTGTGGTGTGTTCAAGCGCAGTTTGTTAGAAAGTGATAATACTGATTATATCGTATATCCATGAAGAGAACACGATGCAAATAGAAGTTTACTGGCTTTTTGATTGAATCCCAAAATTGATTTATATAAATGGTTCATACGCAGCATTTGTATCTTCTCTCTTTTGGTGGGAAAAGCAGAAACGTGTCAGGAAGTGAAAGACAAACCAGCTACAAGCTAGCTTGTGGCAAAAACATAAAACAAAAATGTTTTCTCTTCCGTCATCTGCTCCTCTCTCACAACGAACCAAAAAAATAACCCAATTATGTAACCACTCTGAAAGTCATAATGTGCATATTTGTGTATTTCTCTATGCTTGCATATACATGTTCATGGACTCAGGATGTGATCAGTCACAGCGGATGTTATTAGAGGAATTGTGTTTTATGACTCACTAAGGGAATTTCCCTACTCATGCTGTCAGAAGTCAGATCAAACACACGGTGACGCAGACACACAAAGACAGAGAGGAAAGGAAATGTGTTATCACTGGAGGTGACAGACGACTGTAACATCAGTCACAAGCCAACGTGTCACCTGAATTTGAGTAAAACATGTAACATACACACTATTCTCTCACCTGAGGGTGTGACTGACTGAATGATTGGAAAACAAAATAAAGACGGACCACCTGGTCAGCTACTAGGCCCGTTATAATATGTCATCCTGCGATATATCCTCCCACGATGGAAAAACGTGACGATGTGCATCGTCAAGATGAAAAACTATATTGTGATATTTATGTTAAACTGACAAGATTTGTGTCTCTCATGCAGCGGTGCCCCAGCTGCAGTATATGAGCACAACAGACAATCAGACATCAGGAGAGTTACTGTAGCAGCCACGGTGCTGTGTTCACTGTCCCCAGTTCACCATACGGGAGCGTTAGCGGCCACGGTGCTGCGTTCACTGTCCCCAGTTCACCATACGGGAGCGTTAGCGGCCATGGTGCTGCATTCACTGTCCCCAGTTCACCATACGGGAGCGTTAGCGGCCACGGTGCTGCGTTCACTGTCCCCAGTTCACCATACGGGAGCGTTAGCGGCCACGGTGCTGCATTCACTGTCCCCAGTTCACCATACGGGAGCGTTAGCGGCCACGGTGCTGTGTGTAATGTCACGGACATGCAGCCACTGTCCCAGTAAAAGTCTCCTCTGCACATTTAGTTTAGTTTAGCAGGTTGTCAGCTGTGTGTCTGCCCAGATTAACGATAGAGTGATTGTGTGTTTGTGCTACCTTAGCAGCTGCTAGCGTTGCCAGTGGCTTCGTGCCCACTGTAGCGTAACTTCAGCAAGTTTCCATGTGTGGCGAAGGTGAGTTTGGGTTTGGCGTTATAGCTATGAACGCAGCTGTAGCAGACAGTGTGTGTACAGTTTATTTGTCGGTAAATAAAGGCTACGAGGCTACAAGCTACAACTCTTCAGCTGGAAGTCCAGAGCCAACTTCCTGTATCTGCGCCAGCTCTCTCTTAAAGTGGACCCGCTTTTCTCCTAAAAGTGACGAGCCACCCCTCTGCATTTTTCTCAGCTTTTTAATTCATTATACTAATTTCTTTTAAACGAGCGAACCTCTCCGCCCTTGTGCTCCAGATGAGGGTTTAAGTTTATGCAGCAAACAGGTTAGTTCAAGAAGCGTTCCCAGACTATGGTTGCAGATTCTTAGCTGGACTCGACCGGCTCTGAGAGCTGAATGTGATTAGCGTGGGGCTACTGACCTGAAAAAAAAGACCTGGTAACTGCCGATGTGAGACTTTTTCTACTTTCTCAGTCATATATTTTCATCATTCAAGCTCTGTTGAAATTACTGTTGTTTATAATATATCGAATCAAGATCGTGAACCAAATATCATGTATCTTATCAAATCGTGAGCTGAGTGAATCATTACACCGCTATCAGCTACTGATGGAAGCCAGTGTGAGAAAAGAAATTTTAATGATTATCATCACAATATAACACAAAAATACTTTTTAAAATGTGTGTAAACATGCAGGGACACTCAGAGGCCTTTTCCACACAAACTCTCAAGTTAATTTGAAGTGGGCTTGAGGCAAAATTTACAGTAATGGGCGAAGTGGAGGGGGGGTGCTCTCATTTCTTGTTTCTCTTCTGAGCGAGTTTTGTTCGGTTTAATGTATGATTTCATGGCTCAGTGAACATCCCATTTTGTTTGAATTTCAGTGTTTAAAGGAACAGTGTGTAGGATCTGGCAGTAGCTATCAACCGTGTGCCGTGTGTTGGTTTGCTACGGTGGCCGACACAAAAACACGTATGGCTTTCTCTAGAGAGCCAGACATACTGGTCCTTTAATAAAATGGATCACAGAAATACATAAACCTCATTCTGGGGCACAACAACATGCAACCATGCATGGGATGTAGACAGGAAGTATAACGTTGCCATGGAGTCAGTTAGCTGTGGGTTACAACATGAGCCCTGTTTTTTTCATTTTTTACTATATTTGTTTACATTTTGGTAAATTAACATCCTTAGAAGTATCCCAAATTTGCTATTAACTGTAACCAGAATGTGACATCTGTCACCAGATTACTCTGATACTGAAGAAAAGTTAGGATTCTCAGGCAAGTTCTGGATTCATAAAGAGCATCTTTATTCTAAGGATGGACATCAGAGATAATGATATTTTATGGACGTGTAAGTTACACTGAATATAAAAATGTCTGTGTTCAGATTTGACTGAGCTAAGACTCCAAGCAGAAGTATGAATTTTGATGCAAACTGCATCTTGCTACGTACACCCACTTCGACTCTGCCGCACCTCCTGGGGAGGAGCGCTTCACAGTTTGAAAACATCTGTTCTCTTGAAGTGCGGTATTTCCCATGCAAGTCATGTCTCACGTTTACCATGTCTTATTTTTAACAAATTCAGCTTTGCTAAAGCACGATGGAGGGAGAGCGGTACTTACGCAGACTTTGAACGCCTGGACAGTGTTGTCCAGCAGCAGTATGTTGCACACAACCTGTGTGTGCTGCCTGTCTCGCTCCAGCTCCGTCGCCCGGACATTGTAGGATCTGCCAGCAGGCAAGTGGAAGCGCGCGCTCATCACGCTCTTACCAGGGTCTGCAACAAGCAAACACACAGCAGAGAGGAGAAAGTGATAAGAAACAAGCAAAAACAGAAGGACCGGAAAAGAAAGGGAGCATCATTACATCAATGCTTGTAACACATACTACATGACAACGCAGGTGTGCTAAAGTAAGAGACCCCCTTTGGAAATGACTCAGTCCGTCTACAAAGAACATGTACAGTACGACATCATTTATTTTTCACCCCACTGCCTTAGTGAAGGCAGCCACACAGCAAGGCAAGCCTGTACAAGCACAGCGAGGCAGCAAAGACTGACTGCTTCATGAGAAAAGAATGTCAATGAGTAGGCAAGCAGCAGATCCCCTACCAGGGGATGGAAACTATACAGCAGCACAGCACTAAATCACTCACAAGCTACTATAAAATGAAATGAGGAAAAAGAAAAAAAATAAGGAAAAACGCTTAAAATGTTTGCATTAAAATGTTTCATTAAAATTGTGATTTCATCAACAGGCTAGTCTGGAAGTTGGTAAATGATGGCAGAGGGTGCTGCCCTGTCTGCCCATCAGTGGGAATAAATAACAATAATTCAATCTGAAGCTGCTCCATTTACAACAAACCAAAGCCCATTATTACTGAGGCCACGTCTGACTGCCTTCCTTGTCTCCGTAGATTGAAAACTGGTCGCATGTGGCTTGAATCCAAGTCTACACATATAAAAAAATGGCCTCTTATGCTTTGCAGTATATCTTCACTCTGCTGTATAAGATTGAAGAATGGTCTCTCAAAATTACAGCCTAACTCACAATTTCCCCAGTACTGGCTTATCACAGTTATATTAGTGTTGGCTTACACTGTGTATTAACATTTATCCGTTTTTAACATATTTTATTTTTTCCTTCAAGTTACTGTGAGGAACTGGTAATGAAACAGTTTCAGTTTAATACTGATGCCCCTATATGACCTTATTAAGGACTCAAAAAGATTTCCAGTGGTGGAGGAAGTAGTCAGATCCTTTACTTGGGCAAAAGTACTAACACCACACTGTGACAATGCGCCACTACAAGTAAAAGTCCTGCACTGAAAATGTTGCTTAAGTATTATAAAATAAAACTTGCCATTTGTGGATGAGCCCAGAAATTTTACTATACCCGGCAGACATTCTACCATTGGCTGTTTCTACATTGTTACCGTCACTGGTGCCACTGAGTCCGTTTCTGGCAAAACCAGACAAAATCACACAGGTTCACCATAAACTCCTTCAGATCAGAGCCTCCAGATCCGGCTTCGCCTCGCTGCTCCACCGGTCCCCGGCGGGAGCCAACACCGACACCACGCAGCTGGAGGCCCAGCCCATATTGTTGGGCCCTCTGGAGGGAAGGGAGGCTTGTGAGGACCAGAATCAGGACTGCGAAGGGCACTGTACCCTTCTGCAGTAAAATGAGAGGTTTTCTAAAGGGACTCTGGTACTACCGTTTCTGTCCACTGGGACCGCCACAATCAACACAACACTTATGTTCCTTGGTAGCTTTAAAGGAACAGTTCAACATTTTAGGAAATACGCTTATACTGAGGTCCTCACTGGTTTCCTGGCAACCTCACAATGATGACAAAACTCCAGGAAGTTACTGCACCAGGGCAAGAAATAATCAAGCACATAATCCACCACAACACAACGTTGTGTTGTTGTTGCATTTTGTTTTTCATGCGGGTTTAACACAGGAGATATAACTTGTTATTTAGTGAACTTTAGAGGTACTGGTAGATGTATCTGGTTACTTCTTAACAGAGCCAGGCTAGCTGTTTCCCTCTGTTTCCATTCATTGTGCTAAGCTAAGCCAACAAGCTGCTGGCGATAGCTTTATATTTAAAATACAGAGTGGGATCAGTCTTTTAATCTAACTCACGTACTTCCCTTAATGTCAAACTATTTCTATCTAAATAAGTAATATACAGTTAGAATTAGCATTAAACATTTGCTATTATCTTGTATGTGTATTGTCTTACATTTGCAGTCATATATGCAGCATACCGTCAGCTAAAATATTTATGCTAACATTGGCTAACATGCTCTGATCTGATGTGTGTGCACATGCCAGCTCATTCTGTTTTCGTGTAGTTGCAGCAGTGCTTTTCTTTATTTTGCTGGGGAACATATGCCGCTGCAGTGGGATCTGTGCCCTTCCCGTCCGCCTCATGCTTTATTTTTTATTCCATGGTGATCTGTCTTGACAGGAGACATAATAACCCCACAAGGGTCACGGCCCTGTCATCAGGAGCTGCTGTATTTGTACCGATGGCTCTGTGTGAGCGTATTTGTGTGTGTATATAGTATATATGGAGGGCCCTCTGCATGTCTGAGCTGCTTGTCACTACACATCAGCACAAACCCCCATGACCACTGGCAGATGGCGTGCACACTGTGTACGTACACACGCACATACTAATGTATAGTTGAAGAGGCTGCCACTAACAGCAGCAACAGGCTGCCTCCTCACCTCCACATACTCGAGGCCTAATTACGGTGGATTTATATTATGCACAGTATATCATTTATTGCATATGTTGTGCATCTTAAACATGTTATTCTGACTCAACACAATATGAAAGGATCATCTATGGATATTTGTGCATCTTTTGAAATCTCTCTGTAACATTAACATTCAGAATTCTTAAATAACTAGATGCATGATAGTGTTGCAAGATATTATTTAAAAGAAGCACACCGATCGATCGGCAGCCGATCAAAACTGGCAGCTGTCTCATATTTCCATTGTTTTACCAGTCACATTTATGTACATGTGCCGTGTGGTAGTTTGACGTCGCCACACGGCGGCACAGACAGTAATGTCACACACACACACGTCATTGGTGAGGAAGTTCTTCAGCATGAGTGAAGACGACATAAAGCTTGCAACTGTCACAACAAAGTCAAAAATAAGCCGTGGAGCAACAACCTTAAACCTTAACATAAGAAACAACTATGTTAATCAGACACTCAGTACCACTATAGTACATCTAATCAGTTAACGTTAACAGAGTGAGTCACATTAAGGGATGTCACATTACCAGAAATTTTGTAGTTGATACCAATACCTGTGAAAATCCATGATTCTCTATACCCAATTCAACACCACGGTAAAAGCAAGTTCGGAAGTTAAACAGGTCATAATTCTCTCTCTAATTTATCTATAAATCTATTTTGTGTTGATGAGAAAACATCTCCTTCAAACAACTGGATTCATTCAAGTCACTCTCACTTTCCGTGAGGTTTCTCTACTCATAAACATGGGTGTGCTCCGATAAAGTCTATCCGGGGAGCACAGCTATTCCCTTTTGGTTCTGCTTTATAGTTTTGTTACAGCATGCTCAAAAAACAAAACCTTTAAAAGCAAAATAATGCATTTCTTTTGAGATCAAAGTGACATTAATGGATTTTTATAACCTGCCAAAATTGGATTAAAGACAATTTGTGAGATTTTAAGACATTTTGAGGCCTTGGGTCTAGGTTATTGGAGTTTAGACTTTTTTAGACTTTTAAACACCCACGCGGGAACCCTGCTACTTCGCTGGTAACAAACAGAGCATGGAGTTGGAAACGTGGGCATTTATCAGGAAGGGAGGCGCTAACAAAGAGATGCTACTGAGCTGCATTACAGGAAGTGTAGGATCTAGTGGTTGACAGCTAGCAGGTGATATCCAACCAGGCGTGATGACGGTAACTCTGTAGGTCATCCTGGTGGTGAGATGCAGTTTTTTTTGACGGCCAACAGAACAACCACACACACAATCAGGCACGCATGCAGAAATACAGACACACACACATAGCCACAAATGCATGCGAGCATGACACCCATACTAACTGACGCATGCACACTGACGCCAGCCGCAGGACTGTCAGCTTGGGAACCAGAGCGAATGGACCAGTGAGATGAGCAGAGAGGAGCATAGAGATCAAGCCATGCAGAAGGAAGGAAGGAAGGAAGGAAGGAAGGAAGGAAGGAGGGGACACTCTCCTATCGCTGGCTCCCACCATGGAGCTGCTACAGGACACATAGATGATGAGGTCTGACACACAGACTCATTTGTCTGTCATTTCCAAGACGGTGAACTGGAGTCACTGAACGCAACACCATGGCTGCTACAGTAACCAGTAACTCTGCTGACGATGAACTGGAGACAGTGAACGCAGCACCATGGCTGCTACAGTAGCTCTCCTGATGGTGAACTGTTGACTCAGTTGTCTGTTGTGCTCATATACTGCAGCTGAAGCACGGCTCCATGCAAGGCACTAATCTTGCCTAACAAAACGGTTAATAATCGATTAACGAGGGTCAGTTATCGGTTAAGAAAATTTTTCATCCCTATTTCAGATTAAACCCAGTAACCGCTGGGTGGAGGACGGAGCGATCACAGCCGGTGTGCACTGCTGAGCGGCGCAGGGTGGAAACCTGCAGTCCTGGATCGACAGCTGGACCAGAGAGACCAGACGCACATCCATCCGATGTTAATGACCAGAGTCAGCACACTACAATGTCCAGTGTAATCGGTTATACCAGTGTTGAGTTTATCAACCAGTGGGGACATTTCCTCACCGTCACAGTATAATATACTCATTTTTCCCCTCTGTTTTGCTGTATTTTGTTTCCATTGTATTAATTTCAGCTCTGTCTTGCTCTCCTGCTCTATTGTATCACCTTCTATTCTACTTCTATGATTTTCTGCTCTGCTGTGTTTCTTTCAGCTTTGCTCTGCTGAGCCGGACAGGGCAGCAGCCACGCTCCCCTGGGAGAAGCCTCCGGAACTCCGGAAGCACGCTACCATTATTGCTTCCTGTAGTCAGCAGAGCTTACAAACAGGCAGGAGTGAGTGTGTGTGAATGTGTGTGTGTTGACCCCGAAAGCTTCCCTCCGTGGTGGGCTCCTCTGGCTCTCTCAGCTTATTGCAAACACAGACGGTCCTGGAGCCTTCCCTTCTGTACACACAGGAATACACACCCTTCATATACACACTTACACGAACACATCCGCTGCAACACATCAACACCAGAGACGTGCATGTTATCTAACATCAAAATCAGGCTGCGCTGGTACGTACTTGCTACAATAAAACTTATCCGAACATTACCTACTGAACTATGAGTCTCCCCGGATATTTCTGATTTATATACAACAGAATAAAAGTCTTCAAAGGAAAAGCTACACAACATCTTTTCCCAATTTGATTATAGGACAACTAATGAACTTCATTTGCCCCACACGTTTCTATTTATACCCCCAGTTTCTTCAAAAGAAACTCAAAAGAAATGCTATGTGAGTGTTATTTTCTGTTCCTTTGTTGCTTTAAGACAATTGAAATAAGAGGCTCGCAGTTGGGAATCCCAAAGGAATTATACATCACCGCTCCACAGCGTTTCATAGAGCGGAAACTAGGCCACAGACAAACAGGTGGTCAATTACAGATGTGTGCCAGTGTGTGTGTGTGTGTGTGTGTGTGTGTGTGTGTGTGTGTGTGTGTGTGTGTGTGTGTGTGTGCGCAGACAGCTTGTGACTGCTGTGAGTTTTCATAATAAATGATTGAGAAAAACTACTTTAAAACGCTCATAGATCTTTCTTTCTCTGCGTATGACGTTTAAATAAGGACGTATAAATGAAAAATGCAGCATTCTGTCCTCAAAAACAAAGAGGTATGCTTGGTATTAAGCTAGGGAGGCCGAGATCTGCTCCTATCCTGGAGGAAGCTACCCCCTTTGTTCTTATTCTTTTTCAAATCAGTACCAAATGAGGGAAAAGACAAATATTAATACTGATAATAATCCTAATCTTAGTCATAGCGATAACAATATAAACGTGAGAATAATCTGGCCAAACAACAGCTAAAACAATCCGAGGGTGGACATGGACATATGTATATAGTAGGGCTGGGATGATACACCCATCTCCCAAATCAATATTATCACGACACTTGGGTGCTGATTCGATATGTATTATCATTTTTTAAGTACTGTGATTCAATATTAAGATTTATTGTGATTTTTTCTAACTTGTTTAACACTAGACCATGGGAAACAGTTGAATCAAATACTTCTGGAGACTTTTACTTTGGAAAATATCTTAATTAATACAATACAATATTTGATTTTCAGCATGTATGTAGTCAGAGATGTCCTGAAGTCAAAAATATCACTTATTGACAGGAAATATTTATTTCATTTTTTTCTTTTTAATCTTTAAGGGACATGTAATGTTTTATACTTCTAGTAAATATAATCCAATCAATCTTATTTCTATATATGTATTTTGTATATACAGTTCCCTTTGTTTTTGCTTTGTTGTTACACCTTATTTTGAAAACCAGACACAGTTGCAGGTGTATACTTCCACTAAGTTTGCCAAGCTAACTTAGCTCTCCCGTCAGCTCCGTTCTCTCTATACATCCACGTTCAGCTCCATCGGGGCCGTTTGAATGCTTTTAACATAAATGTCAGTATATGGCTGCTCTACAGTTGTAGCGTCGGCCGATTTGATCGTGCAGATGAGAGCGACGGCTGGCTTGACCACAAGTTACCGGATCAGGATATCAGGTATTTTTATTAAATTCTGTGACTTGCTCTGAGATATATGTCCCTCTTTAGACCACTACACCCACCCTCACTGAACTTTGCCATGTCGCACCCCTTTTTCCTCCCCCTCCCACACCCGGTCACCCCCCATGATCCCTTTAATTCTACTTATTTTATGTAGGGCAACAACAGCAGCAGACAGAGCGCTGTTTCATGTCTGTGTGTGTGTGTGTGTGTGTAACTGACAGAGTCAAACAAAGCATTTCAAATGTGTGTGTGTGTGTGTGTGTGTGTGTGAGCGTGCGGGGGAGGAGGGGTGCCAGGGAAGTTGCAGCTTAAGGAATGTGGGCAGCGAATGACCTCTGACCTCCTTTAGGGATAGCCATATGTGGCCTAGGCTGATGGTGAAGTCATACAGTGCAGCTTGTAATCGGATTGCTAAAGGCTCTGAGGAGAGAAGAGCTGATTTTTCTCGAAATTATAAAGAAAATTCAGTCAATTTCTTCATGTTGTAGTTGAAATGTTTTTGTCTCGTCTCCTGCAAAACCGACACATGCATAAAAAAAGGACAACACCAGCAGCTGGACACAATAAAAATGGGTTGTTGAGAGGATTTTACAGCAAGGCAACCTTTATATGTCACACTGTGAAACTGAAAGGGGCGACTTGACGGCATACTGTGCAGCGGGAGAAATGTGTTCACCGGCGGAGATTCTGCAATACCGTTTCCACCGCGGTAGCAACGACGTAGCACATCCAGCTACGTCACAAGGTAACTTGATTTGGCCAGACGTGGAGGAGAGTGAAGATGTAAATGCAGAGCAGGAAGCAGCATCTCAAAAAAAAAAAAAAACAAGATGACGAAGAACTCTAGTTTCATTTGGTGGCTTCAGATGAAACTTGTGAGCTACAACATGGGAAGTACTCAGCCAATGGGCCGTGGACCAGTACCGGTCCGTGGGTCATTTGGTACCAGGTCGCACAGAAAGAACGGATAAAAAAATATTTCATTGATTATCAGTCAGGAAAATGTTTTATTTTGAAAAATGCCCAGATACATCCGTCGGTGCGTCTCTGCATCTTGACACATGATGCCCACAAGCAGCAAAAATGAGTAAAAAACAAAGCTCTTTGGAGAGGAGAAAAGGCCCAATGAAGAGACAGAAGAAGAGCCAATGACTTCCAAGAAAAAGAAGGCTGCATTTAAAAGACATTATCAGGATTCCTACTTAAAATACAGGTTTATCACTATAGTTGATACTAAGGCACCAAGCCCGCTCTGCATAATATGTGGCGACAGGCTAGCAAATGAGGCAATGAAGCCTTCAAAACTGCGTCAGCACATGGAGAATTTCAGCACATATTATCTAATGACCAAAAAAAGCAATATATGACTAAAATTACAATATATTAACTGTTTATGCACTGAAAAATATACGGTTGTGAATACACAGACACTGTAAACATGACCCTGTTTGAAGACACAGATTATCTCCAGATATTTGTAGTATATTCTCACACTGTTTTGTCAGCTTTTTGAAATGAAAGATGAGCAAATCCTGCAGGAAAATCAAGTCGTTTATATTCTTTTGGTATACTTGAATCCACATTTGTGTGATGTTTATATTGCACTGACTGAAGCCAGACTGGTATTTATTTACACCCGTTAACCTTAAAACCTGCAACACTTGAAAATCTTGTTCTTGTGAACCTTAAAGCTTCCGTTTTGAAAGGATTTTAGTTTAAATGTTTTGAGTCAACTTTTTTGTATGAACATAAAAGAAGAAAATATCAATGTGATGAAGAGCTGTATGGTCATTCTAAACCATTTCTTAATTTAATTTACAGAACAGTTACTGTGTTGTGCTATAAAATTACATTAACCGCCCTTACCAAAAACTGATATTACAGTCCAGTTATTACTCAAAACCTGCATTGTAATCGTCCTTTAGAGCTACTTCTTGGTTCAAATTTGAATTTCTGTACACAGCCTTAATTGCAATGAAGTGGTTTAGAAAGTGTGGTTCAAGTTTTAAAAAGAGTAGTGGTTACTATAGTAACTGTAGTGGTTACTATGAGAGGAGGACGTCATGTCGAGTTACTCGTCTTCGCTCTCAAACAGTTGCAAACGTCTGCAGATCTCTGCTTGAACTTCACTGAACCCTCATGGAATAAAGTGCTCGGATGAGAAGCCTGAGTCAGCCTGTCCGACTGAACTGATTAGAGAAACCAGACCGTCCAATTCCTTTTAGTCTTCATTTCAGCGAAACAGAAATGTGCCACAACCTGAATGTGGATAACTTTCACTGTAACTTTCATTAGACGAAGCTGATTAACAGCCTGAGATACAACACACAGGACAGCCACACACTTTAAACACATGAGCTTTCAAGCTAGCGTCTCCTTGACAACCGCTCAAAGCGACCTTCTACCTACTACTGACCAACACAGGATACAGTATACAGTACATACTGTATTCCTGGTTTGTTTGCAGTATGCTAGACTAGGATTTAAAACTGCTTTAACAACTTAAAGCACTGGACAGAAAGATGAACTTGTAACACTATTGCAATATTATCAAAAAACACGACTCTGACCAATGTTTGTTTACTTTATAAGATACTGCATGGTTCGGCTCCACCACCCCGTAAACTATTTATTCAGACAGCTCATGGTGGAGTGAGACTAAGAAAGTTCAAGTCCCGACATGGACCAAGAACTGAGTGTGAACTGGTAGCTGGAGAGGTGCCAGTTTACCTCTTGGGCACTGCCGAGGTGCCCCTGAGCAAGGCACCAAACCCCCAACTGCTCGGGGCGCTTTTCAGGAGCAGCCCCCTCACTCTGACATCTCTCCATTGATGCATGTGTGTGTTTCGGTTCTGCATGTACTGTGTATAAGTTAACAAACAGAGTGTAAAAATTGAATTTCCCCTCGTGGGACTAATAAAGGTTGTTCTTCTTCTTCTTACATTTACTCAATGTGCTTTTTCAGTAACAGTTAATAGTGGATTGATATTCCTACAAATATTAAAGTTGGATGCAGTATGTAATATTACAGGCAGCTGGCCCCTGAAAACGCAAATAAATGTTGGGAAATCTACACAAGTTGGTTTTGCATCTCAAAATTTTTCAGAAGTGAATTTAGTGATTAAATAGCTACAAAAAATGTAAAAAAAAAATAGCTGTTGCTGTGACCAAACTGACTAGCCTGTACCGTTTCAGCGCTTTGCATTGTGGGATACAGTAGGAGGGATAGATTGGTCTGATGCAAACTGGAGATTTTTTCCACAACAATAGGAAATCCGGGTATTTTTGGCATACTGCACTTCATATTACATTTTTGCCAAATCAGGGCATACTACTAGTATAGTACGGTAACTGTGTACAGTACTAGTATGCAGTTTCGATACAGCCCTTATCTACAAACAGCATCTTATTAGGGTCTGAGCACCGACAACGTCTGTCTGAAGGGATTATCATTATCATTATTATTATTACCATTATTTTTATTTTCCTCTCCAATGAATTGCCTTTTTGAGGACCTTAACACGCTCAAATAGTGATTAAACTTTAAGGGTCTCGGGCTTGGGCCTTGAAAAATGGCTCGTTCGCACCCCCTACAAAATTTTAAAGCTTGAGCCCTTCGCTCAGATTTCATTTGATACTAAATCTGAAAGTCACTTTGACACTGATTTCTGACTGCAAAAAGGAGCAACTTGTGATTTTTTGAAACAAAACCATATTTATGATGAAAACTCCACAAGGTACATTTAAGATGCTCCATTTGTATTTTTGCAACAAATGTGCAAAGAAAGTCATGTTTCAGTCAGTCAGTGTGTCTATGTACGGCTCTTCCAGTGCAACTTAATACCTTTATTTTAGTTAGTGTGTTAGTTATTTTTTTATCCTGGTATTATTTTACAATCAGTGTCAAAAGTATTGTTTTGTTATGCTGTATATCTGGAAATGGATTATGAAAATAAAAAACAGTCTGTATGACGTTATTTTCTGGACAGTGAGCAGTTTGTACAAGACCTCAGTGAAAGATAAATGTATTATACTGAGACTATTCCATTAACATTTGCTAACCAGGGTGTTTTTTCATTAAAATTATCATGTGTAGCAGCTTTTCTAACCGAGCCTCGACCCTTCTCAATCACTAACTGTATCATAAAAACTGAAATTAAATTCTTACACTGTGTGATTTCAGGCTAGGGTGGTAACTGTTTAATAACTACAAGCTTTATCATTTTATTAAATCTTAAGAGCTGCACTTGAGAAAACTCTTCTATCACTTCCACTAGGTTTCGTCCTGTGGTATTTACAGAGGGCCAACGCCACTGCAAACATTATCCAACCGAACGCCACAGGGGTCAAACTAAGCGAGTCAATCAGTAAGTTAACAGGTTAGAGGATTTAAAAGTTGGACTGCAGCTTATTTCACTTCACTAACTTTTTCTATCATGCTGAGGGAAATGTGCCTTATTTCACATATGAAAACATGAAGTTCAGGGTATTTCAGAAAACAAACTGCATGTTTGATTACTTTGTTATCATCAGAGTTTCAACTTGATTGCAAAATGAAAACTACAATGGCGTACGATTGATGTAGCGGAGCATCTTAAAACACTTCATTCAAACTGGACAGAAACAAAATGAAACTCACCTAAAAAGTCCCTGTCAGCTGTTCGAACAATCACCAAGTCAAACTCAAACTCAACTCTAATTTCACAGAGTTTGATGTGAAAATATGGCGACTCTACTCTCGGGAAGAAAGAGGCTGGGTCACGCATCATCAACACATCATCAGTTACACTGCACATCCTGAAAAAATCCTGAATCCGGATCATGATCAGATCACCACCAAAATGTAAAGGGTTGTACCTTGTGCCACACCCCACCCCTCCAAAAAATGTTCAGTGTAATCCATTGTGAACTTTTGGAGTAATCCTGCTCACAGACAGACAAGCGCCGGTGAAAACACAACTTCCATGGCCCAAGGCGCTCATAATAACAGTCTAAAGTGAAATGTTATGAGTTACCCCTGGTTTTGACAACAAAATGTGAAAAGGTCGATACAACCAGAGACGTAAAAGGAGAGCTGCCTTAGTACATACATCTTTGACCCAACCCTACCACTGCATCCTAATATACTGAAACTCTAGGTTTTAAAAACAGGTATCACATCTAACTCTGACTGGACCACAACATGAGAAAAGACTGATAATGGCTTTCCTTTTTCCCCGTTTCTCCCTCCCCTCTCCTTCTGTCCTTAACTGTCAGTATGGCCTGTGAGGCCGTTATGCAAATTATGGTCATCAGTAGAGGACACACACACACACACACACACACACACACACACACACACACACACACACACACACACACACACACACACACACACAGAGCCATTCATAAAAACACCTGTCACAGAGATTCCTACTGAATCAAAGATGCTGATAATGGAAACTGAGACATTTTCAGCTCATTCTGGTCAATGTCACGACAGCACTCATCTCCTCTAGATCTGGATGTATATCACTCTTCCTCTCACCATCACAACATCTACATCCACCCCTCCTCTCCTCGCCTTCATTAGCCTCTATGTTCTTCTACTCTCCACTCCAAGCTGATCGTCTGTGCGTCTTCCTGCACCTTTGTCTCTTTTACACCTGTTTTCTCTTATCATCTTGCTTCCCTCCTCCTCCCTATACAAGCACCTCTTCTTGACCTTGTGAACACACATTTCCTGCAGCAGAGCAGCTAAAATGAATGCACTAGGGATGTCACAATACCAGAAATTTAGTAAACGATACCAGCACCAGTGAAATTCCACAATATTCGATACCATGGCCATCAAAAACAACATTTCACAAGATTACATTTTAACACATCGGTAACGTTAGATTTTACCTTCATTTTTACCGAATAGAGTCTGAACGCATCATAACGTCAGTGGCACCTCCCATGCTAAAATCGCCAAGGACGAGAGCTAGTTATCGTTAGCTTTCAGCAGCCGGTAAGCAGAACAGTGCTTCACGGAGCAAACAGCTAATGCTAACTAGCTCCCATATTCTGGGAAGAAATAAGGTGGGTCCCCTGGGTGCACTGATAGTAGAGATGTTAATAGCATTTTAACCGATTAACGCTATTGGTTAAAAGGTTAAAAGAAATATTAATAATCAATTAAAAAACTGAGAAAATTCAGAGGAGCAGCTCTTTACTTTAAGGAGAAAAGCTTAAAAAGACAGTGAATGCAACATCGTGGCTACTACAGTAGCTTTCCCGACGGTGAACTGAAGACAGTAAACGCAGCACAACGGCTGCTACAATAGCTCTCCTGACAGTTTTTATGTGTTTGTATAGGAGAAATGCATACAAGTAAAACAGTTCTGGTTACTATGAAGTGGCGAGAGTTATATGAGGCGTTTCCAACTATTCACATGATTTACTGCAGTTCAGAAATGTCTACAGGTGGACAAGCTGAAGGGGAGACAACTACACTCGCCCTCTACATCACCTCCTCTGCTGAAACAGCCTCTGGCTAGGAGCTAAATCCTCTAATCAAAGTGACTTCCACAAAAACATTAGCCCCTGGCAACTACAATTGCTGAAATAGCTGAATATATTTCATTAGGCTGTTTACATGACATAATTTACAGTTTTGTGGCCTACAAGACAACATTCAGCTGGCATTAAAATAATGGTAAAGGCCGTGGAAACTCGGGGTTTCTTTTGAATATATCCAAAACAGAGCAATAAATGAACTGTTGTGTGCGTATAAAACCACCCAGGAATGTGATACTTCCACTAACATGCTCAGACTGTTCTTGATATTCCAGAAAGGAAAGCGTCCAGCTGTGGAAACCTTCGTGTGAACACCTTTGTCTAATTACGTCAACAGCATTATGATCAAAGCTGCTGTGAGCACCTCAGTAACCACAGTGAACACACACCCAGGCTCTTCCTCAGGACATGTGAGCTTCACTTGATGTTTTCAATTTACATATAGCACAAATGTCACTGTGGTGGCTGGGCTTGCAGCGGTGGATAAAACCCACATTTTAAGGGTTTCCTGCTTTCAGCAAACACGGCATGTAACAACGCGCTGCTGCTCTGTAAATTCATGAGTATAAGACACAGCAAACACAAATAGTATGAATTCAATTGATGCTTATTTTGCAGTGCTATTTCGATGTGGCACTACATAAACAGATTCTGATCGGTTTCCTGTCATGCTGTCCAGCAGTTTTGTGTAAAATCCAACTTTTACATATTTAATTATTCATTCACTGTGTTCAAGTTGTGCAACAAGAGTCCTGGAATAATTAAAGCAAACAGCACACAGCTGGCTCAATAATTGATTTAATTCAAAGCTCACAGACGGCTACTGAAGGACTTCTATGAATTATCTCAAAGCATTATTCAGTTAGGAAACCTGTAACCATATGTACTTCAATTCAATATTACAATTTATCGCAATTTTTATTAAGTTTTTTAACACCAGAAAGTGGAAAAAATAAATCACACACTTCTAGGGACTTTTACTTATATATATACATGAATGCAGTAAAAATGTTTGATTTTCAGCATGTATGTAGTCAGAGATGCAAGACATTTCCTTCACAAATTAGTGGTATTTTTAAAAAGGGACATGTAATGTTTTATAGTTCTGGTGAATATAATCCAATCAGTCTTATTTCCATATATGTATTTTGTATATACAGTTCCCTTTTGTTAACACCTTATTTTGAAAACCAGGCGTATACTTCCACTAACTTCTGTCTCTAGCTCTCCCATCAGCTACGTCCTCTTTATACATCCATGGTCCGCTCCATCGGGGCCGTTTCCATGCGTTTAACATAAATGTCAGCATGTAACGTAGGCTGGTTGGACCACTGTGTGTGTAGTATTTACCACGTTGGATTTAAAAGGTGAGGATGCAGGTTGTGTCCATGCAGACCCTCCTTCGTTTTCTACTTTTCTTGAACTTGTTTTGGTTTCTGCTTTTGAGGAATACAGAACAGATACGACGTCACGTTACTCAGACTACAACGACAAAAGCGGTAACTTCCTTCTACCGCTGCATAGACTCAAATGAAGCAGTTATATTGATTCTAGCATGCAAAAATCATTACAAAAAAACCTTTGATACATAAGTGCAAAAATTATTCCCACCTCTAGTAACCACCAACAGTGTGCTGCTCTTTACAGGTGACAACTACTACAAAGGTTTGACACTTTCTAGATGTATTTGCTATGGGGCTTTTATACTACCTTCATTAATGTACAAGGAGGTACTCAGCAAGAAAAAGCAAAGCATCACCTCAAAATCATTTTTCCCAGGACTAATGGATTAGTTGGACAAGAATAAAATAATATCTTGGCTTGTCAGAGTGGATTTTTTAAAACACAGCGGTCATTATCTACCACGACTACAATGTAGTGGGAACAACTTTAAAGAAATTTCACACACACACACACACACACACACACACACACACACACACAAATGCACACACACAGAGAAACAGAGATGCAGGTTTGATTAAAGCAGCACATTCCCCTGATTTTTCCTTTCCTGCTGACGCCGGCACCTTTAAATGTTACCGGGGGTCGTGTTCTGAGCACGCTGCACATTTCCACCCGCATCCACCTCAACCCTGCACATTCCTGCCCCGCCAGCAGGGAGGCCAGGTGTTCTGCACCATGCACACACACAAACACACACAAACATGCATGCACACACACACACATGCACACACCCTGCTGTTACAGACAAGGTTAGCAGCATAACAACTCAGCTACATGGCTGAGGATTACAGTCAGATTTACACCTGACAGGAACATTACTGTCTGTAGTCAAATATTATCAGGTGAATTATTTCCATTATTTGTGGTGACATGTACTGTATGTAGACCCCGGACCCTGAAAAATTTTCTTTATGATAACCGACCCCCGTTAACCGATTATTAACCATTAACTGACAAGATTTATGCCTCACGTGCAGCGGCTGCAGTATATGAGCACAACAGACAACTGAGTCAACAGTTCACCATCAGGAGAGCTACTGTAGCCGCCACGGTGCTGCGTTCACAGTCCCGAGTTCACTGTCTGGACGTGTTAGCAGCCACGGTGCTGCGTTCACAGTCCCCAATTCACCATCCAGAGCGTTTGCAGCCACGGTGCTGCGTTCACAGTCCCGAGTTCACTGTCTGGACGTGTTAGCAGCCACGGTGCTGCGTTCACAGTCCCGAGTTCACTGTCTGGACGTGTTAGCAGCCACGGTGCTGCGTTCACAGTCCCGAGTTCACTGTCCGGGATCATTAGCAGCCACAGTGCTGTCTGCAGTGTCGCGGGCATGCAGCCACTTTCCCAGTAAAAGTCTCCACCGCACATTTAGTTTAGTTTAGCAGGTTGTCAGCTGTGTATCTGCCCAGATTTACAATAGCAACTGTCCAACAAACAGGGTGTGTGTTTGTGTTACGTTAGCAACTAACTAGCTGCTATCGTTGCCAGTGGCTTCGTGTCCGCTGTAGAGTAACTTCAGCGAGTTTCCGACAGGCCATGTGTGTGTGGCGGCGGTGAGTGTGGGTTTGTTGGTGGCGTTATAGCTGTGAATGTAGCTGTAGCAGTTTATTTGTCAGTGAATAAAAGCTACGAGGCTACAAGCTACATCTCCTCAGCTGGAAGTCCAGAGCCAACTTCCTGTATCTGTGCCGGCTCTCTCTTAAGGAGGACCAGCTTTTCCCCTTGAAGTGACGACTCGCTCCTCTGTGTTTTTCCCAGCTTTTTAATTAATTACTAATGTTTCTTTTAACCTTTTAATGATACAGTTAATTAGTTAAAAATGTTATTAACATCCCTTCCCTGGACCATTTCTGGGAAAGTATAGTGACTAGTTGAGGTGTTGCAGCCACAATGGACTTTTTGAAAATTTTCAGATTAAAGAGTTTCCAATTTGTTGACAGATGTTTCCCCTTCTGGCAGCCAGTGGTTTCAGTTCACTCAGTATACAGTATACTTTGAAAATGAGCTAGAAACCTGCCTGGGAGGACAGTTCTGCAGCATTTACAGTCAGTATGAGCAGTTAACAGTTACAGAGCCACATGTACTGCGCTTTAAACACTTGTGTCCGGGTAGGGGGTTTAAGAAAATATCATGTATTGCCAAATCTTTTAGGATATTGTATTGATTCTCAAAAATACTATTGATTTGTAATAGTTTACATGCAAAGATTAATTTGAAAAGAGATGCATCATCTCAGTGTATGCACCCTCTAGAAGTAGGGCTTTAATGTCGGATGTTACAGTGACTGTGATAAATGAAAATGTACATCCCACTGTTCTGATTGCATAACCATGCCAAGCTTCGATTGCCTTTGAATATTACTCACCGAAGCTTCAAAGCCCAAAAATGGTATTCAGGACATCTCTAGTAAGTTGATTCAATAAGAAACGAACTTTGACATTTGCCCTCTTTCACCACTAAGAAGCAGATTTAGCCTGACTTTGTACCACGGTGTTATTCTACTGATAAAAGATCTATCTGGAGGGTTTAACCACCGCTCTCAGTAAGTGTGTGTTTAACAGTGTGTAGGATCAATACAGTTAATCAGCCTCTCATCACTGGAGTGTAAAAGCTCCCTTGACACCATAAAGAACAAACAACTCACACATGGGCACATAAGCACAATGCATATTCATGTGAGTGGGAGAGCTGAGCTCGGCTCTTTTGCATCTCAATAGTTTAAGCTTCAATACGAACTGTGTGCGAATACAAACAGTAACCTACGTGATCCAGCATCCACACGTTAACAACACATAGATGTTTACATGCCTATCTGCATGAAGGTGAAGGTGTGTATATCAATTCTCCACAAGTCTGAAAGCAGCAAAATATTTGCTTATTTCAGTACATTTTTGGAGATGCAAAATGTACTTTAACTTGAGGGATTTTCACATGAAAAGACTTGCTTGGTGGTTTTTGTCAAACTAGGTCAAAGTTTAGAGTCTGAGCATCAGGGAGCTGTGATTTACTCAGGCGTCAACACTCCCAACATTAAAAATAAGAAAAGAATTACGCAGCTTTAAGGACTCTGATGCTGATCATGTGAGAGCAGCTCTAGCTTTGAGCCTGAAGGCTGCGGGGCTCTCGTAAAGGTCTCACAGCGAAAGACCACCATTATCATGATTTTTTAGGGTCAAAAAGGCAGAATTATTAAGCAAATAACTGACGTTATGAATGAACAGTGTAGTCTATCAGAGTAAACTGTTGGTATAATAATAGCATAATAATTAATAGAATAAAACAACTCATTGGTATTGTGCTTGTCAGAGGTACTGTGTAAAAAGTAACAGAGAGAAGACAATTAATTTCCCCTCGGGGGATCAATAAAGTGTGACTTCTTCAGATCTGGAGAGGCTCTAACCCAGTCGTCTAGCCATCACAATCTGGCCCTTGTCAAAGTCGCTCACATCCTTACGCTTGCCCATTTTTTCTGCTTCCAACACATCAACTTCATGGACAAAATGTTGACATGCTGCATAAAATATCCCACCCGCTGCCAGATGCCATTGTAATAAGATCATCAATCTTGTTCACTTCACCTGTCAGTGGTCATAATGCTGTTATGTTATAGTTGATCGGCGTATACTTAGGGTAGGGCTGCACAGTTAACTGAATATTAATGGTGACCACAATTTTGGCTGAATGACCATGGTCCATTGTGATCAGGGTCTGAAATTAGCACCCGCCATCTGTCAAATGCAGGGAAATTGTTGGTAGTGGCCATCCGCCACTTTGGTGAACAGGGAGATGGGAATTGAGAATCACTTCCTGTTGAGAACCAATTCCTAGTTGTCTGATTCCTTGGAATCACATGCCTCCACGACTATTGATCCCTCTTATCGATGCTTTCTAACAGTTACACATGCACAATGATGCAACGGCATACGCACCCTGTATCATGTTTCAGTTTATTTGGGGCTGGAGAAGCGGAGAGGAAACAACACTCAACAGCGTGGCACTAATAAACCAGAGAGGATGCACCCTATTTTTTTCATATATTCTCCTGAATATTGCCGCTGCAGTCCAGAGTAGAAGATTAATACACAACAGAGAGCAGACGGCCAAAATGCACTGAATTCAGAAGAAGAAGCTTATTTTAAGTCTTTTTTGGTGCAAAGATTTGTACAACAGCAGGAATATACCACAACAAGGAAGTAAAAGCAATGCTCTAATTATTTATGTTTTATGTAAAAGTAAAATAAAAATATCTAGTTCTTAAAATCAATGAATAATCACAATCTCAATATTATATAACATAATCGTGATTAGCATTTTGGCCATAACCGTGCTGCAGCCCTATATTAAGACACGATGGCAACACTGAAGTAACTAAATCTGTCTGGCGTCTCTTAGGAAAAGATATAGAGAGGGTAGCATCATGTGACAAAGTCATGATGACTACATGATTTCCTTAATCCCTTGCACCCTCAGGATAACCCTCTATTCCTATTCTTAGAAGCTATAGCTGTTCACTAAACCAATCTGGACTCATCTCATCAAATTTCAACCCATGACGTTCATTGCCCATCTCCCCCTCACAACTACTCAAGCCTTTATTTCTTAGAAGCCTTGGATCTTCTATTCTTTCTCTTTGCTGAGAAACAGAATTAGACTGAGGTTGACATTTAAAAATGAGAGATCGGCAGCGGCTAGTTGAGGAAAGAGTACCAGGAAAAGGCTTTTATCATCAGCCTAATCCTTCAGAGGCAATACAACAGTCATTTTCCAGGAAACTCAGCACCTCCTGCCGCCGATAGGAGCTTTACTAAAACGTGTCCGTATTATTATCAATGCCGTACTGTCTCTAAAAGGTCACTTGCTCATGCACTGAAAAGAGATTGCCTGATTGATTTTTCGTATTTAACAATGAGTTCCCAAGGTCTCCAAGGAAAGATTATACAACATAATCTGCAGGCCTATTTATATTACAGACATTTAACAAACTGAAGAAATGGTAAAGAGATAGAATATAATGGCACAATAATGGTACAAAAGAAACTAAAAATAAAAGCAAACACTGCAACCAACGGGAAAGGAAAGAGAGCGCTTTAATTTCCTGCCTCGTTGCATCTAGAGGGTTCCTACCTCCGGCTAGAAATGTACAGTTGGTTATGTTTGTAATGCACCATGTGTATGTAATGTACCATATGCACACACACACACACACACACATTTGCATTATTACACAACTACTATAACCTTCATACAAGTGTCAATTGAAAGCTGAGGGGGAAAGCCACAACATCAACGCCATGACGACAAATCGCTTCTGCCTTTGGTAATAAACAACCCAAAAAACAAACCTATATATACTAGTGCTGTCAAAGATAATGCAAATTTGTTTTATTGCCAATAATTTCTTTAACGTACCAATGCAGCTTGCAATTTGTAGGTTGTGACTGGCTCTGTTTTAACGCTATAGATACTGGAATCATATGAAACTAGAAAACCTAAGAAATCTATTGGTACCTATCATGTCATACTAGCTTGTTGCTAGTATGACATGGACATGTAAAGGAAGCTAAATAACACTCAAAACTTGTGCTCAATTTTGGTGGGGAAAAACTGGCTTGGCCATTTTCAAAGGGGTCCCTTGACCTCTGACCTCCAGATATGTGAATGAAAATGGATTCTCTGGGTACCCACGAGTCTCCCCTTAACAGACATGCCCACTTTATGATAATCCCATGCAGTTTGGGGCAAGTTATAGTCAAGTCAGCACACTGACGGATACAAAATGTGTGATTAATTTGCAATTAATCACAATATAATATTTTAATCATATATATGCACATCAGTATGCACACAGTACAACATGCTAAAACACACTGTCTCATTCACACTCAATTACAGCGCATTTCCACCATATCCAGTGACGGAGGACGCCTCAACGCTTTCCTATGGAAAGCAGGAGAAGCAGTCGCTCAGTGCATGAGCGTGATGGGAGTGATGCAAAAAGTTGGACTTTATGTAAATGAGCCCATCCAGCGCGACATGTCAAGCTCACAAAACTTGGACCGAGCTGTCAAACTAGGCGATCTAGTTCTAAGCTGAAATGACATAAAGCAATGGCATCGCTTATTTCTCGCCTAAAATGTTTTCAGAAGTAGATTATGGTGGCTTGTTTTGACGGACAGAAAGTTTTTTAGTGTTGTTTCCTGTTTGAAACGGCAAGCAGAGAACCAGCGACCAATCAGACGCATTCAACAATAGGTTACGTCAGCGTTTGAGCAGCCAGTTGAGTGGAGCTGCACTTCTTGCATCCTAGCGGGTCTAGTGGACATGTAGCATTAGTCACACAGGCGCAACGTCTGCTGCTTTAAAACATCTGAAAAATAATTGTCTGGGCCTTCAGCACAAATGTTGACTTTCGAGAGAAACAGTTTTCGTGTGTGTGCGCCCACGGATGGGCCATACTGTAGGCTTATAAGATAAGATAAGATAAGATGAACCTTTATTAATCCCCGTAGGGAAATTCAGTTTTACACTCTGTTGTTAATTTCACACAGTACATATACATCAACGTCAATGGAGAGATGTCAGAGTGAGGGGGCTGCTCCTGACAAGCGCCCAGAGCAGTTGGGGGTTCGGTGCCTTGCTCAGGGGCACCTCGGCAGTGCCCAAGAGGTAAACTGGCACCTCTCCAGCAACCAGTTGGTCTTGGTCCATGGGGGACTTGAACCGGTGACCTCCGCCTCCTAAACCAAGTCCCTACAGACTGAGCTACTGCCGCCCCCATATATATATATATATATATATATATATATATATATATATATATATATATATATATACACATATATATATACATATATATATATATATATATATATATATATATATATATATATATATATATATATATATATATATATATATATATATATATATATATATATATATACATATAATAGAGTTTCCACTATTTTGCTGATAAAAGGGATTCTGCTTGATGCATAATTCATGAAACATGAAGCTCTGCATGAGTTTTAGATTATGCCACACCTCTTTCTCTCTCCCCCTCTATAATATGTTGTGATAATGGCAATATTTTTAAGTCTAAATTACTTCAGCAGTAAGCTCTTGTGTGACTTGTTTCAGAAAACCCACAGTTCGATGTACAGTTTGCTGCGGCTCGGTGTGTGTTTGATGCCACGTTGCTTTTTATGTCACATTTACTCACCTGCGGTTCATACCTAGAAGTTTCTGTAAAAAAACAGGTGTATTTTTCACATTTTTTGGGTGGTGTGTGGCTAGAACACTAGAAGACCTATACACTATCCAAACATAACATCTATATGCTGAACAGCCTTGAGGTGGATTAACTGTAAGCCCTGCTGCAACACAAGAGGAGGAGGAAATGATTCAAGACTGGAATTGATGATTAAAGAGTTTGACTGAATGCATAGAGCTCATGTAACAAGAAGCATGTGTGTGGGAGAGGTGTTAGGGGATGTCTATGCACCACTGGTTGTATGAAGAGGTGAAGATGAAGAGATGGAGGTGGGTGGAACACATTGTGGTTGGTAAACAGGGCCAAAACAGGAAAGCGTGGGTTCACCTGACAATCACCTCACAGCCTGTACAACGTTTCCATGCTGTAGAGAAAATAAGGTTAGCTTCTCCTGGTGAGCAGACACTGAGACGGCAATTCGTTATCCTGAGGTGTGAAGGCAGAATCTTGAGTCTGGATGAATACCGAGGTGCACGCTCATGTGCTCAACTCAAACAGCTGATACAAATCTCCCAGCATCAACCGGCTTTTTATTTCTGCTAGCACCACTCAGCACAGCTCCGTCAGAGTCCTCCTGACATAGTAGTAACCGCCTTTTTCTCCGAGAGCAAGCGCATCTTTGATACAAAATACAGTCAGTGTGACAGTGACATGCTGTAGCTTATTAAAACTACAACTCCGACCTGCCTGACTGTGGCCGGAGCATAGAGAGGCCAAGTCCCGCCCCTTCTGGTCGACCATCACAGGATGTTATTTTGGAAAAGTATGTACGTCAGTCAACGGCGAGTTTTTGATCCCATTTGAACTGTGCCATAAATCACATGTTTGTCAATTTAAAACATAATTTTGTGTGAACGTGAAATGAATGTGAACATGAATGCTGAATGCTGTAAAACTGCTGAAGTATCAGACTGTGAAAATACATAATTAGAAAGTCTACACACACACTAAAGTCGCGTAAGTGACATCTCCCTCACTGATGCTACAATATCCTGTGTGTTTCTACTGGGATACTCACAGGAGCAGTGGGTCTTGTTCATTCTTTCTCTTCCCAGCTGATAAAAAGACGAGGAGTCGCTGGATAAAACACATCAGGTAAGATAACGTTTTGTTTGTGCGTAGAAGAAAGCTAAGTGGTGACATTTATCATGCCAGACACAAGATGTCGTCCACTGAACGGATTCACACGAAACTAAATGGTACTGCAGCAAACTGAGACTTTCTTGAATTGCCAAATTATCCTTTAAATTGTAAATCATCATATGTATAATTCATGCCACAATTATTTGCCTCTCACCAATGACTACCATACACATTTTTCCAAAATAGGTAGGATTTAGCCTCTATTGTGCTGTGTCTTAATGAAAAGAAGGTAAAATATTGCTGTTAGTACGAGTTAGGCATCAACCTTTACACACAAGTATATTTGCATGTACAAATACTATCAAAAAAGTTTGATTAGCTGTGGCAAGGCTGGAATTTTTTAGCACTTGCAATTAAGTTGATTCAATGTGTTGGGCATTATACAGTCCACGGGCCAGAACTGACCCCTGTGATGGTTCTGCCCGGCCCAGAAGGTCTCAGATAAACCACATAATGTTACATACAAAGCTAAAAAAAAAAAAACAGCAAAGAAAACAGCTTTTGTTTTGAAATGCTTGTGTATTGTTGGTGTGCTTCTTCCTGTCACACTTGACACTGTTGTGAATTGATGCTAGCGTCACCTGCTGAGGCGGCACGTCTATAATGAGTCGTGGACTGCTAAGTATTTTTTCGCAGCGGTAGGAAGCTGTGAGCTTAGTTTACAACAAACGTGGCTGTATTCAAAGAAAACAACTTGAACCGTCACTTTGAGACAAAACATGCAGAAAATTACAGAAACCTGTCTGGAGATGAGAAGCAGAGGACAGCCGAGGAGCTGCTAGCTCAGATACAAAGACTTTTTACAAAGCTGCATGCAACGAAAGAAGGAAATGTAAGTCTTAATGTTGATTTAAATATTAAATGTAAGTATTAATGTTGATTTAAATGTTAAATGTAAGTGTTAATGTTAAGTTAAATATTAAGTTTAGATAATGGAAACACTACTACCCAAAACAGTTAGTCCTGTATGGTTCAAAGACTCCTGTATATAATGTAATTTTCTCAATAATATGCTGTTTGGTGTGATTTTTAGTATAATAAATAAGTGCCCAGTATGTATTCTATAATGATAAAATAGCAGTTATGTTTGACAGTATTTGTTTGGCCCCCGGCAACAATCTGGGTTTCTCATGTGGCCCCCCAGGAAAAATAATTGCCCAACCCTGATTGAGCATGTTGAATTACACCGGTAGTGTACATGGACTACATGTTCTTTATAGCTTTATAAGATTGCATATGTAGGCCAGTACAGTTATGTATGTGTGGTAATATTACCAAGCAGATGGCATTTCCTCTGCAGCGCTGACCTGATATACAAAAACCTCACACCAGGTTTCACAAACATGGGTTCAACAGTGCTTCATTTAGCCCGTTCTGCATTAATCTGATTTTGCAAAAGAAGATTAGTGCGACCCCAGACCTAAGTGAGGGCTTAAATGAACCAATGAAACTTCAGAGTAATACTGTTATATACCAGAATGGAGCATATCAGTAATGATGTAGAGGATAGAAATGTTAGGAAAATGGCACACTGACTTTGCTTGGCTTCATGTAGTTTCTGATGTTGTAATGTTTGGCTGTGGAGTAACATTTAGTGCAGTATATCTAGTGGCTATTTCAATTTTCATTCTACTAAACGTGTTCAGACACCCAGATGTTTTGTGTCTTGATTATCTGGAAACCAATATTAAGAAGTCACTGAACCAGTACTTTATCCAGATGAATACCTGCTCTTGTTACATTTTTTATCAGTTCAAAAGGGATTTTTTACAAGTAATTATTACTCTTATCAACGTGGGAATGCTTTACACAAAACAATGACAAATATTGTCAATTGCTTTTAGCATAAAAACTGCATGAATGCATTAAAGAAATTAGAGGTGTTACAACAAGTTTGTGTGAATATTGTGTTAACTTTGACAGCCCTAGTTTTGTCACCTTGCTCCTATTGAACACAGGCACAATAGCATCCCATTCACTTCCATCCAGCAAACACAGCTACACTCTTCTAGAATTGGATTGTTGTTATTGGCGTTTATCAATGAAAGACTGTTTTTGTTCCCTTCATTTTATCAACGCCAATATGCTGCAATTGTGTTGAAACACAACCGATCATATAGCAAGATATCGAGGGCCAGTCCTCAACAGCTGCCCTCAAATGGCCTGAAGAACAAGCCTAACAAATTAAAGTGATTGCCACTGCTCACAGTAGTAGCTTAGCCAGTTCATCAGTTGCTAGGTTAATGCTCGAGCAAGAGGTGCTAAAATATGCACAGATTCATAGTCCCGTAATTAATGTGTCACAGATTAAAGTGTCCAAGAAATGTCACGTATTGTCCTCTTGCTAGTAGCTAGAGAGCAGGCCGAGCAGCCGTGAGTCAGCCAGAGCCAGCCCCCTGCCTCACGCTGAAATCAGAGAAACCACAAGAATGTAACAGCTTCTGTTATTATCCCTCCCTGCTGCCTCGCTGCCTGATAGCCTGCCCCAGAAAACAGCAGCGAGGCCGCCTGTTTCTCCCTCTCTCTCTCTCACAATCCTGTTCTCAGGTTCTCATCTCCGACACACAGATTCTCTCAGGGAACGGTTGTCCATTTAGCGCGCTCTTTCTGCACACACACACACACACACACACACACACACACACACACACACACACACACACAGATAGCATATATAAGCTCACACACACACAGGACCTGACAGTGCAAAAATCACAGACTGCAATTTGTTTTTCCAACTGTGAATTGCTGCAAACCCAGGGCTGTCAGACACGTAGAAACCTCTAGAGCAATGCCCACAGAAAAACCAAGCTGATACAGTACATAACTAGCTGACAAACACACAGTAAAATAGGTCAACAGACTAAATGAATGACAGATATACTAGCCAATATATTGAGATTCATCAACTTGCTGTGTTAAAATGTAAACAAACTGCTATCAGTTACTTTACATTAGGGGATGCTGATATTAAAACATCTTCTGAACCGATAACCAACCCTCGTTAACTAACCATTAACCGATTAGTGACAACTGAGTCAAGCAACCACATATTTAGTTTAGCAGGTAGTCAGCTTTGTGTCTGCCCGGCGTAATGATAGCGAGTGTCCGACAAAGTGTGTGTTTGTGCTACGTTAGCAGCTCTAACATTGCCGGCGGCGTCCAGCCGCACACCTATGGTCTGTCAGTGCAGCGTAACTTTTGTGTGGGTTTGTTGGGGGCGTTATAGTTGTGAACATAGGTGTAGCAGACAGTGTATGTACAGTTTATGTGTTGGTGAATAAATGCTACGAGGAGACAAGCTACAACTCCTCCGCTCAAGACAGCAGCCAACTTCCTGTATCTACGCTAGCTCTCTCTTAAGGTGGACTCTTAAGGTGGACCAGCTTTTCTTCTTAAAGTGACGAGCCGCTCCTCTGCGTTTTTCTCTCTGCGCTTTTTAATTAATTATTAATACTTCTTTTAACCGGTTATGTTGGTTATGGATTAAACGTTTAACATCCCTATTAACAATAATTTTTTTCCTACATGTTTTTATTTTTATTTTGACAAAGAAACAGGGCTCGACAGTAAGGGTTTCCAGGTTGCCATTGGAAACCATTTTGACAAAGACAGAGCCTGTTGTATAATGGACAACTAACATTAGCTTACTATGGTTAGCTTATTTTATATTCTACAGTTCACAATGGACGACTAATATTGGTTTCCTCAGGTTACAACACAATGGACAACAACATTAGCTTCCTAAGGTGAGCAGATTTTTATGCCACAGTTAACAATGGATGACTAATATTAGTTTGCCAAGATTAGCTGACTTTTTATGCTATTATTAATAATGGGAGACTAACATTAGCTTGCTAAGGTTAGCTGACATTTTATGCTGACTTTCTAATGCAACAGTTACCAATAGATGACTAATGTTAGCTTGCCAAAGCTAGCGGACTTTTTATGCTACACAGTTAGTCGTCAGTCTTGCTTTTTGCAGTCAACCCTCCATTGAAGCCCTGTTGTTTTTCATGTGTGGCAATCATGTTTAAGCTAAGCCCCTTTCAAAGTAGAAATCTGTAACATTACGGGCTTCGTCTATCTGTTAAAGTGATGGCTCATTCAAGTCTCTGTCACGTGAATGTTCTGTAATGGTTCTATTCAAACACACATTTGCCATATAACGATATAAATGGTAGTTTTCAAACATCTCATTAATATTAATTGGGAAACATTTATATTTCAGTTGTAGGGTCTTTATGCATAGTTGTTTAATGCAACTAAAGGGCCCTTGTGGGAAAAGTTAGCTTGAAGAAAGTTGACAAAGGTTAGGCTCCGATGTCAAAAAAAAGCACAGGGAGGTTCACGTAATTGTGTGTGTGCTGTTCAGAGTGATCCAAGCTCACATGGGTAGACACACCCTCCCAAAAAGCATGCCCATCAGCCTTTGTAACCAGATATCTCTACGCATCTTGCTGATCCTCTCTCACTTACTTTCTCCACCATCATCGTGCACAAACAGCGACGGCATTCACATCTACATTCAGAAATCCAAACAACGTTGTCTTGAACAAGGATTCAAGACCAGTACGGATAAAAATAAAAGAAGAGAAGGAGGGGTGGATAGAAAACAAGCCTGACAGTGGAGAAGCAGTACGACATAAAAACAGCAGCACTAAAGACCTGTGTTTTTAGTCAGCAATTTATGTTCTTGTTTGAGTTGGATATGGAACCCCTTTGCGCTTCCTCCACACATGTCCAAGCAAAACAAGCAGCAGGTAAAACAAAGTTTTACCATGTAAACTGTTGATGTTCCAGAAATAACCCTGTCAAGTGTCATACAAAAACACACTGAAAAAAAGGGGGAGAAACTAAAGGTTTGGGAACGCGGTAACCAATGTAACAGTTTCTACTAGTAGGGATGGGGACTTCCAGTATCAATCTTTGATTATATAAACTATTAATAGTATTCTGTCTTTCAGAGGTTGTAGCTGTCTCAGTCTTAAAGCCAGAATGAAGTAAGTGGTATCTTATGAAACTACAGAACCTAAGGATATAATTGGTACGTCATGTTATCTTATCGGCAAGGATACTGAACGCTGCAATGTTGCGCTTAATTTTGGTGGGTAAAAACTGGCATGGCCATTTTCAAAGGGTTCCCTTGACCTCTGACCTCAACATATGTGAATGAGCTAAACAGAGTGCATCTTAATAGATGAAACAGATGTTGACAAACTGCATAATTTTCAGTTGAAAAAAGGTACAAAATTGGAATACACCGTATCTTATCGATATAAAAATAGATGGGTTATTTGCGGATGGAAACGGGTACTATAACCCATAATGTCAGCACTTTTCAGCTACATAACTGTAAGTAATTTCATCTGGTTAAACTCTGGAGAAACATTAGCATTTTTCTTTAATCTCAACTGGTCACATCTCAACAATGAAACCTTGCTTATTCTCATGAGGGGGGAAAACAACAGAATACGGTCCATTTTTGGCTTTGCCCCACTGTTCTTAAGCAACTGTGTCCTTTGACCTCCTGAGGTATTCAAGGCTCTTTAAGCAGCTGTTTCAAAGGCAGACCTGAGGATCTGAAGCCGACACACACACACAAACACACACAATCACTAAGCTCCGGTTGCACAAGCAGCAGGTTATAAAGGGGACATGGCGATTGGTCTACAAGTTGTCGCTGAGCAAATCGCAATACACCTTTAGGAACTGGTGCGTGAAAATGTGCATAGATGGACTTGTGTTTCTATGCATTTTGGGGGATAGTGGTGAGGGTGATAGCGAAGGAAAGGACAAGCCAAAACACGCACTGGAGCATAACTCTTGAGGAAAGAGCAAGGAGCCAGCTGTACTCACATACCTGAGGAGTGTAAAGGTGGGGGTGGGGGTGGGGCTGCAGTGGATAGGAGTCCTCTCTTTCAGATCAGAGATGTTTAGGTGTAATGATCCAGTAGTTATTCTATAACAATGTGACACGGATCGGTGATGGTTCAGTAAGGACTGATGTCTCCATATCATCCCCATGCTCACTCTATTTTAGACGCCTGACCAAGATTGATGCACTAATTCCCAACACAAGTGTGTAACTTTTGTCACCATATCTGTGCTACCTACATTTTTAGTGTGTATTTAGATTTAAATAAGGGATTTAAACCCCTCTTCCCTGTGCTCAAATTCAACATACGACTTCCACAGAAAAAGTCAAATATGATCATATCACTCTGAGCAGCTTGCCAACATACTTGAGCCAAGGGGAGTGGTCACGCAACACTGACTATGTTTACATGCACACTAATATTCCACTATTATTACAAATATGACAATAATCTGAATTTACTATGAGTCATGTGCACAGCATAATCCATTTGGATATTCTGAATTAGGCCTTCTACCAAATGGAGCATTTTCTGATTAAGAAACGTGGGATATGCAGATAATATTCAGGTTTTACGACACACTGCCTCTCGCCCGTTTACATCCAGCTCTGTGTTGTACACAAACCAACTAGCAGACAGTTTGCAAAGATGCCCAAAAGAAAAGCCCACATTTCTGTACAGAGAGAGAAACACACCTACTGAACTTTGTCATCGTCCTTTTCAAGAAGGTGGTTGAGGAAACGAAAGGTTGTGTGTGCACGGTCGAACAGGTACGCCGCCGCTTACATTAATCGGAGCATGCACGGCTGCATTAAATGGGAATATTAAGTGGGAGATTCATTTTCATAAATAAATAAAGGCAAAACCCACAATATTTTGTGCATGTGAATGTTGTCACTGACAGTGGAGCAGCAGCCATTCTTGTAAGAAAATCCAAAACACCACAAACTTAAGGCATATTGTCCCCCTGGTTTGCAAGCACACAGAACAAGCACACGTAACATGAGTAGCATTTTCATATGTTTTGCTAAAGTTTGCACCACTTTCAAGCATTTTAACACGCGGCTACTGTCCTCACAAAGTAAAGTGAGCACTGCAGTAACAGTGTGTTGCTGACAGACACTTACATTTAAAATTTACAATAGCTGACAGCTAAGACAAGACATGGATGCAACTGCAAGCAAACATAACATGCCTAACCTACAGTTACATTAATGAAAGATGTTCAATGACCAATAGCAACACTGACTACCAAAGAGCTCATCAGCATTTAGGTTCAGACTGAACAGGAACAAGCAATAACATAGAAGTGGTTCTTGTATCAGTCCCAAAATCCTATAGACCTGTGTAAGGATGAGTAGATAGGAAGACAGAACAGCTTTTTAAGTAGAGCTACACAAAATAAACACTAAATATTTGAACGTTTGAATGTACTTTGAGAATTGGATAGTGTCCCAAAATGGTACCATGTTTATATGAAAACTAGCTGTTTATTTTAAACCTGAATTAAGTATTTTTTTAATCAGTAAAGCAAAACATCTACTACTGCTTTGCTGTTTTGTCCAGCCACCGTATAACCAAAGACCCTCTCTGCATCCATCCATGTCATATCCAGCGATCATCAATGATCATGTTAATCCATTAATGTCTTTATGTTTTGCCGTCTTAATCCAACCGCTGCAAGGCTAGCTACGTCTATCTCACACAGCCCTCCTAAACTATAATCTATCTCTCTTGGCTCTGCTGGCATAATCTAGCCCTGCATTTTTCAGAAACTGGGTTAGAACACACAAGTGACTCATAATAGGGCAGATACCGATGATGAATTACAACAGATATCTAGAGCCACTATTTATGCTGCCAAGGCCTAAAGGCTTGTGGGCCAGTGGAGTAAAAAGTCAATCTCTTCTACTAAATCACAACACTTTGAGGCATTTTGCAGATGTAGGTCCCAGAAGACCCAGTGGTCTTCAGGAAAAAAATCAAACAGACAATGCTCCATGCTGGGATAGCAGTAGATTAAAAGCTAGAGATCAATACATTATATTTGAATGTCAAATGCTCTACAAATTTTAGCCCACTTGCAACTACTTAAATAGGCAGTAACTAGACAAATAGTTTAAATATCAGAGACAATAATGTGTGCTTAAAAATGTATAGTTTGTCTGTGTTGCATGGAAGTAAAGCAATTACAGCAAAGTACTGCTGTGGACGGAGCCGGCAGCAAAACATATTTTTAAAAGAAAGGCCCACCAAAAAAAAGTTAATGTCTGTCAAAGTGTACACCATATTAAGAATATTTTACCAGTTTACCTTGCTGTCAGACAGCCCTTTCTGATGGGAAAATGAAGTAACCCATACTCTCCCCAAAGCCACCAAACTAAAAAAAACTGTAATTTTACCTCGCAGAACACGGGGTTGCTGGTCTACCGCTGCCTCGATCCATTACTGTGTTTGTACTATTGTGTGACTTTGGTGAATCTGAACTAACCAAAGTCACACAATAACACAAACAAACTAACCGATCAAAGCAGCCGTAGACCAGCAGCTCCTCTGCTCTGTAAGGTGAAATTAGTTTTCTTCAGTGGTGTCTGGTGGCTTTGTCAAGAGCATAGATAGCAGCTTCAGTTCACCTTCAGAAAAGTACACTGTATAGCTGTCTCACAGCAAGGTAAACCAGCAAATATATGTTTTTAGTATATCATACACTTAAACTGATATTGATTTTTTTAGGTGAGCCTTTCTTTTAGGTGTCTAAAATATGTGTTGCTGTCGGCACCGTCCACAACAGTACATTGCTTTGGTTCTGTGCGGTACGTCCTGTCTGCTGGGGGCATGCAGACCGTCATCTACTGTAGGTAATACACTAATTATGGATAGCTACCTCATACAACCCCACTGCAAAACACCTGAACAATCCCTTTAATAGAGATGTGTTAACCATTACAGCAATATGGGATCACCCAACCTGATTTCTGCTATTTAACAGTAAGGATGTCAAAAATATTTACAGATAAGAATCAGATATTGTGCACACGTGCAGAGTCACAGTTCCCTCTAATGTTTTTTGAATCATGTATACTTGAATGTAACTGTTGGTTTCAAGCATTTATTCAGTGTGTTTGTGTGCAAAAGAGTAAGAAGCAGGGGGTCTGTCTCTAGCTCCTCTTTCTGGCTGGGTAACATGTTGTTTCAGCTAATCAAACCATTATGACTGCCCACTAACAGAGAACACCATTACCATAATATGTGGTTTCATCTGATTAGTTATGCATGATCCAAATACACCAACACTGGGCAGAGAGACAGAGAGAGAGAGAGAAGGAGGAAGGAGGACAGAGGGATGGAGGAGGTGACCCTGATCTGATAAAAATATGTCTAAAATGAAATCTTAAAATGGAACAGGAGGAGAACTACAAATTCACGGTCCATGAACAAGATACTAAAGAGTGATTTGAGGATTTGTGACATAAACGACACACAAGACTCCTTTTTATTTAAGCATGAAGAATCACTGAACTGTGTGACAATACCACCACTGTCCAACTATGAATAAATGTGGTTTACTCCTAAATGCAATGTCTTTTTCCCCATCGACACATAATTCACAAGGCCACTGTTATTTTTGGGCCAGTGTTCAGAGGCAGAAAATAAGATGTTGGTCTTCTCAAGGGCTACAACTATTTTCACCAGTAATCAATTACTTTATTGGTCTTCAAATGTCAGTCTCCCGAAGCCAGAGATGATGTCCTCAAATGTCTACAGATATTCAGTTTACTGTCACAGAGTAAAGAAACCAGAAAATATTCACATTGAAGAAGTTGCAAGCTGAGAATTTTGACTTTTTTTTTTAAAAGAATACGCAAACTGATTTATCAATTATCAAAATAGTTGGCAATTAATTAATAGCTGACACCGAATAGGGCTGTCACAATAACCACAATACTGCAATACCACTCCATTTGACAAGCCAACCACAGGAGATGGCAAGCAACCGCCACCACTTCTGTGCTCATGTCTTTTCATTTGTTGTATTCTATGCAATGGAAGTGCCACGTATTTACGCTACGCTAGCGTGATGAGGTATTCTGCATTGCACATCTGGTGTTTTTTTTTTTTTTTTTTCTGGTCGCTGGGATTTGAAAAATGTTCAACTTTGAGTAAAATACCACGCTTGTCACTGTTACCTTTTTATCCAGTCGTCCAATCACAATAGAGGAGGGGCGGGACAAATACTGGGGATCAAACCGACCGTCACATCCAACATGTAGGCTACAACAACAATGGAGGAGAAACTCATAATAGCCTAACAATAAAGCTTATTTATATAGTGCTAAAATCGGAATAAATGAAGAATGATAAATAGATTAATTGTTGCAGCTCTAGCCTTCTCCTCTATTTCTGAATGATACAGCGCTAATGCATGAACAATACAGCCACATTATACTGTTATTCTTTACATGTCTCTATTAATGTGGCACTACTTGCTTTTCATTTTGGGAGCCTGGATCTGTCGAGGCACCTTCGTCCTGGCGTTCTGTAGCTGTGGTATCTTGCACAGAATAAACACAGCTGTGTTTGGGGCTTGAGAGATGATTTTCGTTAAGGAGTTGTGCCATATCCGCCCCAGCAACAGACCACTAACTGGCTGCCTCTCTGAGAGCTATCTGGCTGGATATTTATGTGAATGGATGGCTGTTTCGCTGGTTCACTTAAGGACTGCCAGTCAGACTCAAAGCACTGTAGCTCAGGACAATGATGGTGTTACCAGCCTAGGACACGTTAGGCAAGATTGTATTCATGCCGTCCTGCGGCGACTTTTTTCCAGAATGCGGCAGTAATTTCCCCTTCATGTAATTACTGATCAAAGATGCACAACATTGACGGAATAAGCTGGCGGAAATACCACCAGTAACTTGGCAACAGTTGGGTCGGTGTGCAGCCACTGTCAACTGAAAATGGCCGAACTCTGTCTTTCAATGGCTCTGCTTACTGCGCTTCCCAACTGCAAACAGGACTGTGAGCTTTCCAAAGGGTTATAATAGAACGAGCAGGCAGCTGGTCCTCTTGGTTAAACATGAACAGGCTGCTCTTTGACAGGGCTGACACCAATTGTCAGCGGAGGTCACAGCGAGCCCGGTCGCACTCAAATAAAGAGGAGGAGCTTATCAAAAGGTAGGTACCACTCAATCTGAAACATGTACAAGTGCTGGGCTGTTTTCGAAAGCTCATACTATACTAGTATGTACTGATTTGGCCAAAATGTAGTATGTAGTATGCAGTATGTACACAAAAGCAACATCTACAGTATGCCAAAGACATCCATACTGAAAAAAAAAATCTCCAGTATGCATTAAACCAGTCTATTGTATCCCACAATGCAAACTGCAGGAACAGCACAGGCTATGGTCACAACAGCAGACAAATACTAAATTCACTTATGACAATTTTTAAGGTGAGAAATCAGCTGTGTAGATTTTGAATACTGGCAGTTTTACAATATTAGGTGGCGAATCAAACATTTGCTCCTACATTTTCAGTTTACAAGCTCCACAAACTGCCATGACAGCTAGTGAGCACCTGTCGGGGTCGCTATCAAGTCAGCCGGGCGGTCACCCCCACAGTTCTCTAGAGACCGGTCTCGTAGACGAGGGGTGTTTATTTCCTTGTTCAAGTATCACAACACAAAGTTAAAGTTAACAAGAACCTGTTGTTATCTGCCTTTTTGAAATTCAAAAGCTCTACAATCACCCGTCGGAGTAGCTCGCTCGCCAACCGGCCAGCAAGTGGCGAGGGAAAGCGCCGTCTCTGATGTGGCAGCGAGATACCTGCATCCAGCATCACCCTTTTTAACATTGCTAATATCTGCAGAGAGAGTATCCACTGTTTTGTTGCTGTAACTGAAAAAGCAGTTGTGGATCAGCGTTTTATATTTCCCGTCTGCCCTCGTTGATGATCCTGTTTGTCTCACTTCACCATGAGCTGTTAGAATAAAGTGTTTAAGGGGTGGTGGAGTTAAACCAGGCAGTACCTTAAAAAGAAAACAAACATTAGTCACAAACAAAAAAAAAAAAAAATCGATGTTGTATTTTATTGCAAAAGTGGTACGAGTTTGTTTTTTTGTCCAGTGCTTTAAGAGCTTGTTTAACGGCTAAATCCTGTCGTAACATACTGCAAAATAAATCGATTTAACAGCTTCATACTGCATACTACTGAGGAACGCAGTATGAAGTATGTATTGTATATTGCGTACTGCATTCTTCAGTAGTATGTAGTAGGCTGTTTCAAATACAGTCTTAATAAGAAGTCATTAATTTGTGTACGGGGTCAAAAAAAGCAACTTGGAGTGATATGATTTTATATAAAACTACAGTGCGAATTAAAGTTGAAATGTGAGAGTGAATTCATACTTTTTTCATAGCTCTTTTGGCAGTGGATTCAAGACTACTCATGTAAGATACGCCAGCATCTTTAAAGCCTGATAGTGTATCTCGCCTGCAGCAGCAGCCAGCCAGCCGTCTTCTCACCAACACTGTCAGTTAGCACCAATACTGAGCTGTCAGCACTACTGAGCACCACGCTGAAAGGCAGGGTGTGTCTCTCCAGCGCTGAGACTGAGCAGACATAAGGTGTCAGAATAAGATAGAGAGGAAAAGGAAGGGGTAGAAAACTCAAAGCAAAGAGGTGAGAAAGGAGGAACCGTTGGAAAGACAGAAACTGAAGCTCAGGGTGCATAAAAGATGACGTCCTGCTACAGTTATGAGATGCAGCATTAAAGCCCAAAACATCTAACGTACATAAAGAAACAGTATTTCCCTACTTAACAGTGAATTCTTGTATGAAACAGAGGATCCTGAGGCGCATAATATCCTTCACGTTCGCTGCCCATCCCACAGTGTATACACATCTCAGCCTTTCAACCCGACAAGAACAATGGCCGACCTTTGACTGTTGCTATGCGGCTGGGTTTATGATGTTTAACCAGGAGGCTGTCATCTTTATGCATCTTCTCCACAGGCACCAGCCAAGTTTGTGGAGACACATCTGGAAAATGGCATGATGATGATGATGATGATGATGATGATGATGATACATTGGTGGCAAGAGGTCAAACCATGTCAAAGTGGATGGGAATTTGCTACGTCTCCTAGTTTACCACATTAGAGCTAGAATTAATCGATTAGTTGTCAACTATTAAATTGATCGCCAACTATTCTGATAATCGATTAATCAGTTTGAGTCATTCTTTGAGAGAAAAAAAGTCAAATTTCTCTGATTCCAGCTTCTTAAATGTGAATATTTTCTGGTTTTGTGACTCCTGTATGACAGGAAACTAAATATATTTGAGTTGTGGACAAAACAAGACATTTGAGGACGTTCTGATCAGTTAATCAAGAAAATATTCAACAGTTTAATCGACAATTAAAATAATCATTAGCTGCAGCCCACTGTATTGAAGTTATAATGCTAGGAGTAAACCTGAATTATTCACCAATAATCCACACGTCATACCTTCTTCAGTTCAAACAGAATATATCAAGTGATGGATAAAGAGGAAATTCCTTCTAAGACTAAAGGTATATTTTGCCCTTGCTTTAATTCACCAACTATTTTTAAAATTGATTAATCAGGTTGAGTCATTTTTTAATAAAAAAAAAGTCACATTTCTCTGATTCCAGCTTCTTAAATGTGAATATTTTCTGGTTTCTTTGCTCTGTGACAGTAAACTGAATATCTTTGAGTTGACATTTGAAGACATAATTTTTCACCATTTTCTGACATTTTATAAACCAAACAACCGATCAATTAGTCAAGAAAATGTTTGTCAGATTAATCGACAATGAAAATAATCATTAGCTGCAGCACTATACGACATTAACTCTAACGAAACAGTCTTATTCTGGTACCCATCACCCTAAGTATTGAAGATATAGTGCTAGCAGCAAAATGAATAGTTAAGTGAATATTTACTTTACTTTCCTCCTCTATGACAGTAAAGACCAAATAACTGATCAATTAAGCAAGACAATATTCTACAGATTAATAGACAATGAAAATAATAGTTAGCTGCAGCTGTATACCACAGTAAAACTAATGAAACAGTCTTACATAGTATTGAAGCTATAGTACTAGCAGTATACTGAATTATTCAACAATAACCCTCACTTAATAGCTCCGGCAGTTCCAGTCGAAACAACAGAATATCATCAAGTGATAAATGAAGAACAAATTCCTCACAAATCTCTAAGGGTAAGTGTATTTTTTGCTTTTGTTGTCAAGCTACAGGTAATGTTGACCAAGTGCATATAGCTCAGGCCTGCAAGCTACGCTACTACTTCAACTAAAGTGAGGCCTTTGACAGAAATGATTAGTCAACCTCTGGGTTTTATTGTGTTGTGAACAATAGCCAAAAATGACTAAGAATTGTTGGGAATAAACGTAAGGGTATATTCCACCGCATCATGTCCACATTTAAATTTGAGCATGTTGCTTAAGGATGTGACGATACCATTCATTCATTCATCGTCAACAGCTTATCCCGTTAGGGGTCGCGGGGGGGCTGGAGCCGATCCCAGCTGGCATTGGGCGAAGGCGGGGTTCACCCTGGACAGGTCGCCAGTCCATCGCAGGGCACATAGAGACAGACAACATAGAGACAGACAACCATTCACGCTCACATCCACACCTACGGGCAATTTAGAGTGATCAATTAACCTAAACAGCATGTCTTTGGACTGTGGGAGGAAGCCGGAGTACCCGGAGAAAACCCACGCTTACACGGGGAGAACATACAAACTCCACATAGAAGAGTCACAGAATCGAACCTGCGACCCTCTTGCTGTGAGGCGACAGCGCTAACCACTACACCACCGTGCAGCCCATGACGATACCACTTAACTCCCAATGTGCTCCCATGGGACCCCTTGCCTTTGACTAGCAGGTGCAGATTATCCACCATTACCCCGGCCACACCTGGGCCTCCTCTGTCTTCCAGTATCCATATCTTCTCCTCAGTACTGCCTCCTCACTTTTTACTATCTGTTCTCTCTCTACATCTCACACACAATGACTGCTGTACACCGTGGTGAAGGCAAGTTCAGGTGTGCTGCTCAAGGAAACCAGGGCCATCACCACAGGCAATTTAATCCTCACCAGCTGAGTCCATCCAGTCCCAAACCTGAAGGCTTCTTCGGGCTTGTGGAGAGCAAAAGCAAAGACATGGACTGTTAATCCAGCTCACTGTTTATGAATTTATAAAATACAATAAAATACATTATCACTGGACAATTCACCCATCTCCAGATTCAGTATTATCATAATACTTGGGTGCTGATTTTATATGTATTGCAATTTGATGTTGTGATTTATTGTAATTTCTGTTACACTAGGCCATGGGAAAAAGTTGACTCTACACTTCTACGGACATTTACTTTGGAAAATGTGTAAATTAATACAGTAAAAATGCTTGATTTTCAGCATGTATGTAGTAAGAGATGTCCTGAAGTCACTGTCAGGTATTATTTATTACATTTTTTCCAGCAAAAATCAAAGAATAAAGACATTTCCCTCACAATTAGTGGTATTTTCTTTTTGATTTATAAAAGGGACATGTAAAGTTCAGCCCAATCAGTGTGTCACTGTATTTAAAATATGTCAGTATATAGGTGCTCTACAGTTGTAGCGTCAGCCAGTTTGACCACAAAGATGCGTACGACGGCTGGCTTGACCGCACGTTACCACAATACAATAAGGTTTCCTGCCCATGACAGAGTTAGCATGCAGCTTTAGCAATGATGTCTAGCTCTGCTTTTCCTGCAATGTGTGAAACCCAAAGTGTTTCCATACTTTACTGTATGTGTCGTGTTTACCATGTTCGATTTAATATGGGAGGGATCAAGTTGTATCCATGTGGACCCTCTGCTCTATACATGTATATACTGTATATCAAATGTGTTGATTCTGGCATTAAAAATCTGTTTAAAAAGTCATGATACATAGGTGAATGGATTTTTTTCCCACCCCTAATATTTAGTCATGTTAAACTGTGAACTGCACCACATCTTACATCAGCTATGAGATGGGATGTGCAGGATTGTGTCTTTAAAGACACATACTGGATGCCTGACTCTCCTGTCTTTACTCTGGCTGAGCTAAAAATCCACTGTTGCACACATAATCCTGACTACCACAGCTTTAATATATAATATGGTGCCTAGAATGGTGGCCCAAATAAAACAAAATGTGCAACATGGCAGGCCTAATTCCCGGGATAAGTAGTTCAGCTTCAGCAACCATCAGGATTCCCAAACGTATTCAGGTCAATACCAACATTAGGTCAAAGACACCCATTTTTTTTGGACCCCCATCTGCTAAGGTTTCTGTTTATATGGATTCAACCAGAAATGGATACTGCAGAAAAGCTACTGTCAAACTGTCAACTCTTACAGACTAATAATATATATAATATAATTAATAATTATTATTATTATAATAGATATAATAACAATAATAACAGTAAAACTACACAGCATATACACAGTATATCATGGGTTGGGGATATGGGAGCTAGAGATGTAGCGATAGATTGACCTGGATCGATATATCAATTCAGTAATAAATGATCCAATAATAAGTCAGCACACTGACACACTGACAGCTGTTATTTCCTGTTGGGCTGCAGTTTGCCATGTTATGATTTGAGCATATTTTTTATGCTACATACAGTACCTGTGAGGGTTTCTGGATAATCGTTGTTTTTGTTTTGTGTTACTAATTGATTTCCAATAATAAATATATACATACATTTGTACAAAGCAGCATATTTGCTCACTTCTATGTTGATAAGAGTATAATTAACACATCCTCTTTAAGGTACATTTGAACAGATAAAAAATGTGTGATTAATATGCAATTAATCATGACAACAGGAGGTCTACTCTTAGTCTTATAACAATAGTAACAGTAATAATAACAATTGATTGTTTTTTTCGTTTAAATGTCCAGTAATAAAATTATCAAATCATGTCATGTCATAAGTTAAGTTGTCAAATCATGTCATAAGTTGATATAAATGTAACTGTCTTAAATATACATGAAGGATCGAGAAATTAATCGGATCAAAATTGTACCCTGGCAGACTTTGTGATAACAGCGAATATCGTATTGTTGTCCAAAGAATTGATATAACATCATATTGTGATGAAATTTGTGATTTACACCCCTCGTGGGAGCTTCTGGTGCCCCCTTCACAGATTCCTGGGGACAACCAACCACATTTTTAGGGCTTCTGGTTTTGGACAACACTTGAAAAACTAAACCCAGCTGCTAAATTTCATTCACAATCCCTCCATTTGCTGCCCCTAAACTGAGATCCCATTCAGAACCAACTGTGACTCCCGGGGGGGTGATTCACCTATGTATTACGATTTTTTGTATGGAAACACTTTGGGTTTCACACATTGACAGGAAAAGCAGAGTTAGACATCAAGGCTAAAGCTACATGCTAACACTGTCATGGAAAGGAAATGTTATGGTATTGCAGTAATGTACTGGCTGTCATTCTCATCTCCCAAACCGGCTGATTCTACAACTGTAGAGTACCCATATACTGACATTTATGGTAACTGCATTCAAACCGCCGCAATGGAGATGAACATGGATGTATAAAGAGAACAGAGCTGACGGGAGACGGACTTGGCAAAGTTAGTGGAAGTCTACACATGTGACAAAGACCAGTTTCCAAAAATAATATGTTAAGAAAGGGAACTGTATATACAAAATAGAAATATGGAAATAAGATTGATTGGATTATACTCACCAGAAGTAGAAAACATTATATGTCCCTTATGAATTAAAAAGAAAATACTACTAATTTGTGTTTGAGTTGCTGGAAAAAATGACTATGACAATAGCCACGTTTACATGCGCCACATTTCTAATTTTCCACATCTAATTTTCCAGAAACGGTAGAAGAAGAAGAAGAAGCTGTACTTCCACCTGTGTTGTAAACAAACGCCGCGTTGTCTGTCTCGCATCACGCTGACGTAGCACATGTGCCCAGTGGAGATAATTTTACCCCAACCAGGACGACATGATCCGAATGGGTGTGCACATGGACGCCGATCTGAACAACGATCGGCATAAACCTCCTCTCTCATTCAGAATGAAATTTCTTTCCGATTGGATCGTATCAGATCGGTCTTCCGACTGACGTGTTTACATGGAGCATTTTTAATCTGATTGGGCCTTTATTCCGATAATGTACGTCCATGTAAATGCAGCTAATGACTGATATATTTGACTTCAGGATATCTCTGATTACATACATAGATATTTTACAAATTAAAAGTCCTTAGAAGTGTATGATTCAACTTTTTTCCCATGGTCCAGTGTTAAAAAGGTAATTTCAAATCGCAATACTTGTAGAATCGACACCCAAGTATCGTGATCATATTGTAACAGAAGATATCGTGCAGCTTTAATTTTTAGGGCTGCTAGTTTTGGAGAATATTTGGATTTCATTTTCACTTTGCTGCCCCTAAACTGACATCCCATTCAGAACCAACTGTGACTCTAAAAAGCTATGACTCTAAGGTCATTTTTTGCAGTTTAGATAGAAAGAGAGAGAGCAAAAGACATGAAGAAAGAAAGAGGGAGGAGGAAGGAGGGAGAGATGGAGGGCTAGACAAACAGGACAGAGCAGGGTCCATATGATGTGAGCAGCGGCAGCAGACTGGTGAGCAGCAGGCGGCACAGGAACCGACTGCGACCCAAAAGATGTGGCACGGATGGTGGAGGATTACGTCATCGAGAAAAAGGAGGACGCCTCATCACAGCTAAAGCCTCACATCTATTACTTAACTGCACATAGTTAACAGATGATCAGCCAGCATACACGGCTGCTTTTAGACCATTTATATCACCAAAAAAACAATAAAAAATATTGATGCATGCGCAACTAAAAAGCAGGGTCGCCATAATAAGCAGCTTATCCACACATAGGCCCTCTCGTGTGACATTTCTATAATATGACACGCACATGAGAATAGCTGAGACAAACGGTGCTCCACCAATCCTTTAGCAATTATTGACAGAAATTTTAGTTTTAAGGGTCTGTATTCGCTATGTCTATTTACCGGTGAAATGAACACATTAGCTCAGTCAAACAACACTCCCACCAAAATACGGCATAGCTAATCAGCCGATAATCACTAATTGACGGCTACATGGTGGAGAAATGTCATCTTTCAAGCCACATCCGTCACATCACTGACGCCGCACTGCTTCCATTGAACGCCAACTGGACCCTGTCATTAAAGGGCTTATTGTACACTGGATAATGAATGAGCGGTTAACGGACTATTAAAGTCAAACATAAATGCCCACTTGATTAAGTTTTATTATTTCAATAAATGCATACCAGTGCTGCGCACTCTGGATTTCGTAGCTACGAAAAGTAAGCAGCAAGATATTGAATGGAGAAGCGGCTAGCTAACATGCTACACAACCACTGGCTATTAAGGTTATGGATTAAAATGAGTACAACGGCTTTCTGTTTATTTTTAGTGAGGTCCCACTCAAGTAGACACAAGTGTAATAACAAAACAATGCATTTTGAGAAGCGTTATCCCAATGTTATTAGCCGTTTTAGCTGTGCGGGGAGCAACTTGGTTAAAAGTGACAGCGCTAAGCTAGCTAGCTAAGCTAACGTCAGCTGGCTGTGAAAACTGGTGGCCTGTGAATGAGTCTTTCTTACCGTCATAAACTGCTCCAGGGGCGTCCAGTTTTTAAGGAATATAATTTTTGCCGTGTGAGGAAATGTTTAGTGTAGGGGCGAAATAGCCCGAACATCCAAAGATCAGTTCACCCGCTGCCGATGAAACCCGAGCATCATCATTATCACCGTCTTCATCAGTACTGGGAGTCCGGCGCTGCCTCACACACATCCATCCAGCAGAGCGGGGCCTCCTCCGGGCTCGACCATGCGACTGGCTCGGCGACGACGGATAATCCACAAGACAGGAGCCCCCGCAGTAACCATTGGCTAGACGCGGCGCCCAGCAGTCATTTCAGGTCGAGCGAATGAAGAATATATCCACACGCATGCGTAAAAAACGAAGAAAATGCGATCGGCAGAAAAGGTCACGAGTGAAATCTTTGGACATCAAGTCACAAAATAGTCAAATGTTGCGTTTGTGACTTTCCTAACACGAGCCTCTCCGTTGTTGTCAGCGTCCCCTGGTCTCTCTGCAGCTGCTCCGTCTGCCTGCAGCACAGCGGCGATCAGCAGAGCGACGTAATGGCGCAAACCGGGCGCACAGGGGCGGGGCCACGGAGCGGGAGGCGCGCTGTTTGGTTACGAGCGCACCCAGGTGCAACCGCTCCAAAATACAGTATCATCTTTACGATATTATCCCCTCTTTAATATTTAATATTATCTAAACTGGCAAGCGCTATGAGATTATTTAGATATTTCAAAATTATTTATATTTTTCTTTTATTTGTTTCACACAAAATAATATCTAAAACAATGCAGTAAATCTGAATCCTTATACCTTGCTCTGATAGACAAATGTAAGGTTTGAAGACTGTTGATGTCAAATATAGTCAATATCTGCAATTTAAAAAAAAAATCTAAATCTTCATTTCCTTACATTTTATTTGTAAAATGTATTTTTTGTAATGGAACATTTGAGCATGTTTATGTAACTACTGTACTGAACTTTCAAAATAAAGTATGACAAAAAATCTTTTCCTTTCCATACATTTTATTTGTTGTATAATTTATTTTATTTTTAGATTACTTTATAATGTAAACTATATTTCCTTGTTTTTTTGTAATGAAAAAGATAAGCATGTTTATGCAACTACTGTATTGACCTTTCAAAATAAAGTATGACAAAAAATCTTTTCCTTTCTTTACATTTTATTTGTTGTATAATCTTATTTTATTTTTTACATTATTTTTATACTGTAAAATATATTTCCTTATATTTTGTAATGAAAAATTTGAACATGTTTATTTGACTACAGTATTGAACTTTCAAAATAAAGCATGACAAAAAATATTTTCCTTTACTTACATTTTATTTGTTGTGTAATTTATTTTTTATTATACTGTAAAATATGTTTCCTTATTTTTTTTTGTTCCACTCCATTGCATTCACTTCAAAACAAGTAGTTGCCAGACTCTCACTGTCAGTCTCAGCCATTTATCTATTTTCCATACACTAACTGACTACCCAGAGATACCACATAATACCAACGTTGTTTTACTATTAGCTCACAAGCCTTGTTAGAAGTGGAAACCAAACGCTAGATATTTTCCATCGAGATAAACAAAACATTCACTTTGGACCTGCCAACATTTTTTTAAAATGATTAATTCACAATCTTTTATTTTTTCAGAAAAAGACATGCATTTATTCAACACCTTTCTAAAAGCTATTTTTATTTATTTATTTTTTTCTATTCATCCACATAAAAATATTATCAATAAGACGTTTAAATAAAGTAATTATTCACTGGAATGTATTTTTAACTTGAATTTCATTTTTAAAAGAGCCCCTACAGGAATCTTAATTTCAGAATGAACATCACTGTGTGACTTTTAAAAAAATGAATGTAATCCTGAAAATGTTCTTGCTCTCATTCACCTCAGGTCCACGTCTGCCCATTCAGACCAGATGAATCTGTAGTCCTGTCATTCACCAGACACTGTGAGAGTGGAGATGTGGACTGTACTGACCTCAAGTGGCTTGAAAAAGAAACAGCCTACAATGCAACTAACAATTGACCATTGTACAGTGACTCTGTTTGGCATACAATGAAGTACGCTGATGAAGCAGAGTGGAAAGAGCAAGACAATAAGACTAGTGTTGTAGATATCTTAATAGACACTTTGCAGTCAGAGAAATGATGGAGTAGATCTAACAAATACATTCAAAATGTTCTTTTTTTATATCAATCACATATGTATTTATCGACTTTTTCAGCCATTAGTATGATAACAGGATTATTTGGGGCATTTCTTGATGAAGAGTGCAGGGTGTCAAAGCCCACAATCTGCTGCATAATCACAGATCTGGAACAAATCCTGCATCTTGCTCAAGGGCACTGTGACTTGCTGTCAGAACACTGAACCCAAGCTGAGTAAAAACAGTCCCTCTTCTCCACCAGATCTGCTGTCTGAATGCTGTTTATGTCCAGATTTTATCTCGATACATGCCTTTTAGGCTTTGACCCACTGAAAAAAACACAGTGGATTGTGGATCCCACTTAGTAGCTACTTCTACGGCATGGTCTACCTCGGGACTATGATGTGAAAAAGTCAGTATCTACAACACTATTAATTATATGCGTCTATATTTAGCTCAGTCCACAGGGTACAAGATTGGAACTGTAATTAAAACACCATATCTGAAGCTTGTTAATATGCAGACAGACAACCTGAGGGAACTCGGGAGCTATATGATGAGGTCTGAGCCACAATAAGCTGCATATTAAGATTAATATCACTAAACACATTAGTTAGGGTCATCATGCAAATAATGTGTGGGTACATCGAGTGTTACTTCCCTTTAACAGTTATTTGAGACCTGACTGGAGAGGAATAAAAGAACACTGCAGTTCATTATAGTGAATACAATTATTCATATAAGGACAAATGGATGGCTATAGGGATAAACAGGACAGGGAGAGAGCTGTGATATCGTAGCACTGGAAAATACAGTGTTTTCCAGTTCAGTATCATGATGTCTGCTTGAAGAATGCACATATGAGCAGTATGCACCGATCAGTCATAACATTATGACTACTAACCACTAACTTTATGACCACTCAATGATTATTTTCGCTATTATCTGATTAGTTGTTTGGTCTATAAAATGTCAGATAATGTTGATCAGTGTTTCCAAATCCCAAGATGACATCCTCAAGATCTTATTTTGTCAACAACTCAAACATATTTAGTCAAGTAATCAAAACTTTTGACATTTTCAGATTTCTGCAGAATTGCATTTTTCGGTAATTGGATGGCACGCATTTCTGTTCTGGAAACTGCTCAAAAACCCCCTTAATTTCAGTCTACCTAGGAAGGCCATCCATCCTCTAAATGCTCTCGGTCTCTAGTTTGTGGTTGTAAAGTTTCATGAGGCTGTCATTATCCCAGAGGTCACCACAGGTCATTTTATATAGTGAGGTCAAATTTCAAAAAGTAGCGTTTAGGGACCCCAGTATGCAAATATTCAAACATCATTTTTCAAATAGGTGGAAATAACACATTTATACTGCATGAAAAAACTACATGTGATTATCATAAAGTTTACATGTCTGTACAGGGGAGACTTGTGGGTACCCATAGAACCCATTTTCATTCACATACCTTGAGGTCAGAGGTGAAGGGACCCGTTTGAAATTAGCCATACCAGTTTTTCCTCACTAAAACTTAGCCCAGCCTTGGAGTGTTAATTAGCCTCCTTCCTGACATGGTAACATGACATAGATGGATTCCTTTGGCTTTCTAGTTTCATACGATATCCGTGTCTGAACCTACTAGAGCTTCTGAAGGACAATAAAGTCAGTCGGGATCACTGGTCTCAGGTGGCTACTTGCTGCAGGTCTAATTGCTTCCATATTAAGACATCAAAACATGAATAGTGCAGATATTATAGGAACGAGTCCATTCCATAAAAATCCAACATAATTTCCTCCATATTGGATTTACCTGCCTACCAGATACTGTGCACAAGGATGCTTCAGACTCTCTAACACAAGATATTAGGGCGTTCACCTGAACGGCTAAACACTTGAAAATAAAATGAAAAACCCTTGAGTTTGTTTGGAAACCTCTCTGGTGTTTCATGATCATTATTGTGGTTCTTCCCTTTGCATTATTCAGAACCGATCTTCTGATTCTACGGAAAAGAAAGAAATAAAAGTTTCTGAGATATGAAATGAAAATGAAATGGAAAAACTGCACTGACTGGAAACAATGTGCCCGTTACTCAGGATAATCCACCAAAGTCTGAGGTTTATGGATAATCCAGAGTAACCACAACATTGTTTGTGGGAGGAAATGTTGCTGTTTAGTTTTTTGTTATTTTTCAGTGCTTTGACCAAAAAACGTAATTCCATTCACCCTGACTGCAATGGGGTTAAGGCTGAAATCTTGCAGATGATATTTCAAAACCTGGACAAATAAAACTGAACAAAACTAGAGCTGCAACAATTAATCAATTAATTGCCAGCTATATTTTGATAATCGGTTTCAGTCGTTTTTATGAAAAAGTTCGCTGATTGCAGCTTCTACTAGAAGCTAGATACCAATAAAATGTATTAAAGGAAAGATATTTTTTTGTAATATGGGTGACCAGACTGGAGTGTTTTGTAAAACTGATCATTCCTGACAGGTTCTAACTGTAATATCGAGAGCCACAGAACAATGGCACCTTATTCTGCATGACAAAGACAACATATATTTAATAATATGCTCTTAACAGGCTTCAGAAATGTTTATTTGTACACTGGGTAACCACCTGAATATTGTCTTTTCAGTCATGCTGTCCACAAAATGTTTGACATCCCAGGACTTGACAAGACTTTATAACATTCAGCACACATGGGATGACATATTTCTATGAAAATCATGTTTAAAATTCTTTTGGCCAAAGGTTTTTTTGCTTCGAAATTCGCTCAGGAAGCCTCCTACCCTTCTATTTTTCTCAATGAGAAGCACAGCTTCATTCTTCATTACAGGTTCTCTTCAAGCTTTTTCCTCTCTGAGCAGAGTGAGGATCCCTTCCCTCCTGGATGTGTACGGTGTGTGTTTCAGCTGGAGGAGGTGAGCAGGAAATAGGTTCCCACTGGGAGCGTACATCTCCTGTCCCTTCTGCCCCATCAGGGAGCGCAGCGTCTTGTTCCTGGACAGAATCTTATCGTAAAACTCCACCCCTCCTTTGGCATAATCCCGGGACACTCCTGCTGCTTGCCGGTCTGAGCTGTAGTCAATCCACTGGCTGACAGCATCTGAGGTAAGGAAGTAGGACACGGCACCGAGCCCCAGCGCCAGAACATTCACACCGCCGCGAAGTAGTGGAGGCCCACCGTGGAGCCCAAACACCTGCTTCATTAACACGCTGTACAGCCAAACCCCTCCCAGGCAGACCGGGGCGACAGCAGCACTCAGAACAGGTCCTCCAGACTGCAAGCGGGCCACTTCTCGTGCTATGGCGAACTTCTGCGCCTCAGGGGAAAACACCAGCGCCTCCTGCAGAGCAGAGCCAGTGTCGCTGCTCCAGTCCACCGTTTTGCCGTTGATGAAAATTGTGCGGTTGGTGATTCCACTCGAGTCGTCGGATGTGCTGTTAAAGTTCGCTGGGATGCCAATTTGGGCTCCTGCAGAAAGCCAAGGGATGCCAGCACCAACAGGGTGGAACCCAAAGGAGGCGAAGGCAGAGAAATTCTGTGGTGAGCTGATACCGTAGTCCTTCAACACCTACAAATGACAACAACATTCAAATTCAGATTATATGTCACTTTATTTCTCAGCACATACCTTACTCTACTCTAATGATATTGCTCCTACATGAACTATGAATGGCTGTAAAAGTTAATGTGACAATAATGCATTTACACAACTTGAGATTTTGAGGTTGTAGCAGGCAGGAAAATACTGCATTAACTAGCTCCATATCATGATGTCTACTTTAACATCCTTAAATTCTTGAGTGCGCTGTCGCCCTCAGCCGGCTTTACTTTTTGCAGAGACTTTAGCAGGTCAGTTTTAAAGCTACAGAAGATACTGGCATCATGAAACTGGAAAACCTACGGAATCCATTGGTACCAACCATGCCATACTAGCTTGTCACAAAGGAGGCTAAAGAACACTCCAAGATTATGCTTAATTTTGGCAAGGAAAAACTGGCATGACCATTTTCAAAGGGGTCCTTTGACCTCTGACCTCAAGATATGTGAATGTAAATGGGTTCTCTGGGTACCCACGAGTCTCCTCTTTACAGACATGCCCACTTTATAATAATCACATGCAGTTTGGGGCAAGTCATAGTCAAGTCAGCACACTGACACACTGAGAGCTGTTGTTGCCTGTTGGGCTGCAGTTTGCCATGTTATGATTTGAGCATATTTTCTATCCTAAATGCAGAACCTGTGAGGGTTTCTGGACAATATTTATCATTGTTTTGTGTTGTTAACTGATGTACAATTATAAATATATACATACATTTGAATAAAGCAGCATATTTCCCCACTCTCATATTGATAAGAGTACTTGAGAAATATCCCTTTAAGGTTCACTTTGAACAGATAAAAATGTGTGATTAATTTGCAGTTAATCACAATTATCTTTGGACAATCATGCAGTTAAACATGATTAAATACTTGAATTGATCGTCAGCCTTAATTTATTGTTTTGTGAATAGAATTTCTGCTTTGCAATATGACAATAACCATAATCTAAGTGTTAATGTTAAAATATAGTCCTTTTAAATACTTAAATAATACGCAATAGTTCTCAGTGCAATGTAATCTAATTTAGTTTACAACAACTGTTATTGAAAGCAACCTGAAGGTGGTTACCTGTTGGAAAACACCTTCGAGCTTTTCAGACAGCGTGACCGGTTCTCCTTTAGACCAGGCCTGATACAGCTGACGGTAGGAGATGTCAGGGAAAACATGGTAGAACATGTTGGCTGCAAAGACCCCGCCACAGCTTGCAATGATCAGCGGAGTCCTGTACTTCTGAAGAAGCACTGCGTATTTGAGGAAGCGAGACGCCATGTCGCGTCTTCGTTTTTAATTGATTTGGGTGGCGCAGACTTCAACAGGTGGCATCTGTGAGAGAGGCATCAGACAAAATCATGAGTACACTAGTAGTTATATGCAGAGAGTGAATTCAATAGAAAACTCCCTCCCTATACCAGGGCTTCGCCTCAATGAATACAAATTCAACCAGCACTGGGAAAAGGAAACTAACACATAGAAATGTGGCTTCATGGACGGGAAACCCAGTCTACCTCCACTAACTCCTTGTTTTGGAGATTTCTGCTGGAAGAGTTTGGTTTGTTTATTATCTCCAACCAGAAATCCAAATTTAGTGGGTCTCAGCACTTCTGCTGGAGGGAGTGTGAATCGGTTTCAGTGGACCATGCACACATTTTTTTGGTCTCGTCCATGTGCTAAGCCTTTTTGGAAAGCATGAATTTAGTCTCAGAGACTCTTGGCCTTTTTAACCAGCTAAATGTTCCTAAAGGTCCCAAGAAAGGCAACACAAACCTTTTGAAAATTATGGCTGCTGGTAAGACAAAATGCTGGCTCCCTCCCTCCACTGACCTTCTTATCAATATAATTATCCGCCCAATGGCAAAAATTACTTTCACTCTTCTACTTCAAAAGGAAAAGAAGGGGGATAAATACAGGGAAATGGGATAGTTATAACCATCTAGAATCTTAACACTGTACCTATGCCTCTCGTTTTATTTAATTTTTTTGATGATTGCTTATTTTTGATTATGCTGTAATGTCCCAGTTCTATATTCATAAAAACAAAAATATATAAGTATTAGATCACTATCAAAGAGGTTAGGTAGCGTTTAAGTGTCTCTCTCAAGGACACACCAGGCTGGGATTTGAGTCTTTGTTGTCCTGTTAAAAGAAACCTCTCTTCCACTAAACTATATAACCTTCTTCACAGACCATGAAAACAGAGCCATGAGGAGGTGCAGAAGTTCCTCAGAACGGTTGAATCACAGTATGCTGAAAACTGATTTAGGATTTTTTTGCTGAAAGATGCCAAAAACTTTCTGCATACTGCTGGTTTAAATGCCTTTCTCAAGACGACTTCAGGTGAGAATTTGAACCTTTGTTGTCCTGTTGAAGAAACATTTTCTTTAACCACTGAGCCTCCCTAACATCACCATCACAGACCATAGTATTCAGTTAGCTTTAGATAATATGACAGTCTCTGGTCATTGTGTTTTCAGGGTTAATTATGGGATGATAACAGCAGTATGTTCCAGTCCACAGATAACCTGCAGGCATTTGGCCTCATATCAGTTGAGACACTGTGGGAACACAGCAACTTGCTAAGTTGTCTTTTCCTGGTCTTAAAGGTCCATTCCAAACAATTTTCTGCATTGATTTGATTTTATAAGCTTTGTTAAATGCCCAATTAATCTCCTGCATAAGTTTGAAGTCAACTGTCATACACAAAATATATTAGCAACAAATACCGCTATATTTAATTGTCTTAGCACTGCCGAATTAAAGTTAGCCTTGCAGTACACGTCAATCCCTATCTCTACGTGTTTAACGTCGCTAAAAACACAAGAAAACAGCACTAAATGCCCCAAATGTACCGTTAAACTAGCACTCTGAGTTTGTAGTTCTTTTGTTTACTGTTACTCCGCATTGTCTACATTGGGAAGCAACCTTAGCTAGCTGACCCTTAGCTAATAAGGAAACACTACTATGAGCTGCCGCTTTAGCATTAGCTTGCTAAGTTAGCTCAACACGTTGCGAGTAAAAACAACAGCAATTCCTGCAATTCGTAGCAAACAAACCTCTCCTTAAACTCACATGCTCTCCACATCTTTACAAGGACAGCCGACATCAGCTCTGACAGATGACTCCTGCCCGTAAAGCGATTTCGCTGTCGTCAGGGTGTTGCACAACAGTTTTACGACAGTAGTGTTTACTGTCCGACCTCTCATATTGATGCATTTAACCCTTTAGTACAATGGAAATCTTTATTAAGAGCAGCTGTATTTAACTAACAGATATCACCATGAAACTTCCCCAGGATATTACTTACATTAAGACAAATATTTTTCGTATTACAAGTTTTCTGATACTCTATGTTTAAATATGCTAATAATGCATTAGCTTATTAAATATGTGCCAATTTGCATACATTTCCAGAGCAGAAATCTGAACATTGGATAAAGCCAGGTTCATTTCCCATGTTTTTAGGAATAAACTAAATCAGGGTATGAATGACATATGATCAATCCCTCTGTAAAAACCTTCGGCATATTGATAGCAATTAAAATGGAATAACTGAAGTCAGGATTTCTACTAATTTAAAAAAACAGCTTTTGAAGATTAAAGATTGTATTCTATTTACAAGACACTACAGGGAAATAGGGTTAAAAAAAACCCCAAACAACTTACATCACCATGAATTTGTTTCTTTTTTACAGTTTCTAAGTTTTTTTTACAGAGGGGATTTAGGATATCTCTTTGTACACCATAACTAAGAAACAGTCATACAAAAATGCTGTATTTTTAGGAATAAAATATTCTATAAATTACTGGTAGGTTAGGAATGGTACATGAACAAACTCCTCCGTAAAAACCTTCATAATATAGATATGAATGAAACTGGAAAATTTGGTGGATATAAGTGCTACCTCAGTGGAGATTTGTGGCTCTGAGTCTGAGAAAAAAAAAAAAAAAAACTCATTTTGAAAAAACAGCACTTAAAGATAAGAAATCCATACATTTTGCAGTGAACAACAGCAATCATCTAATGGTAACTTTGGGTGACTTTAGGAGAAATCTACAGATACAAAAAGACAAAGTGGTAAAACAAACACCTAAATGTATTTTTTGGATGTTTTCTTTCCACTAGTCTGAAAAAAGACATTTTATGGAAGCAAAATAGCCCCAAATCTCAAAAACCAGGCAAAAATCTTTACCTGGATCGCACCTTAAAATGAAAAGCATTCTTGAGATGTTAAGCAGAAAAACATGGTTGTTAAATTGCATATGATCATGCTGACATTGTGTTTATGTTTGAACATAATACCGTATGCTGGCAGCAGCATGTACAGCTTGTGTGAGTTGTAAAACATGAACCTGATTTGGTTCGGGTATGATCTTTCCATGTAGATTAACATATCAATGATTGATCGCTGGAAGTAACAGTGTAATATATCCATGAAGATTCTCATTCATCCAGGTCATCGTTCATCCACTGTAGTAAATCAGGTCAACTGGACGTAGAAGGTTCCCGGGAACCTTCTACGTCCAGTTGACCTGATTTACTACAGTGGATAACAGTGTAATGAGCAGATTTCACCTGTTCAGTTGTTAACCTTCACACAACGTGATTATGTATAATAATTCGCTCTTTTTCAGAAAGCCTTTTATTGTTTTTGATTATATTCATTTTCCTTACATAACATGGATCCGTTTAATGTTAAGCATATAAAGGTAATTTTTAAAACAACAAAGGCACTCCAGTGTGGCAGAGAAATGCAAAAGTACAAAAACAACCAATAAAAACTTGTAATTGTTCAACAATATGTGCCCACAGCAGTATCACCACCCTGATGGTACATTAACGTGAAAAGTAGAAACACAAACACAATAACAAAGTGGCAAACTACTCAAATTGAGTAACTCTCAGTTAGCTTTAAAAGGTCCTCGGTGCAGCATCTCCCCTCATGGGTGTAGTATGAAGTATGGTCTAACTACACCTCAACCCCATCACCAATTTATCAAAATACAATAATTTTACAAATGTTTTTTTTTTCTCAAAGACATGTGTGAACAGATAGTACTGTAAATATAAGATGTTCAAAATAAGACTGCAAATTTTTCAATTTAAATTATATTTTTTAACGGAGGACAAGGTGTCCCGACCATCCTGGGGATGCAAAATTTTGAGAAAGTGCATGTTTGGTTTGGGTTCAGAAAAAAATAAATAGATAAATAGTTAGCAGACTGTATCTGTTCAGGTATCACATTATTTTCGTTATGGTTCAAGTACGTGAGTAATGGAAGGTTATTTGGTGTTGATACAAAACCGACCCCACTCTCTCCATCACCAATTTATGAAAATATAATTTTACAAATGTTTTCTTTTTCTCAAAGAAATGTGTGAACAAGTGCTACTGTAAATATAAGGTGTTCAAATTTAGACAGCATTTTTTTCCAATTTAAATTATATATTTTTTAACCAGAACAAGGTATGCCAACCATCCTGGGGAGTCAGAATTTTGTTCAAATGCATGTTTGGTTTGGGGAAAATGCACTCCTTGTACATTTAACAAAATTGTGCCTTTTACGTTTGGGTTTGACTCAAAGAAACGTGTTAAATTGTTAGCAGAGACCTGTATCTGTCAAGTAGGCTGTGTGTAACGGAAGGCTAGTTGGTGTGGATACAGCCAACCCTGCTCTCTCCATCAACAGATCGTGTTGATCTTGTAATCCTCCAACTGCTGTGTTGGTGTCACAGAGAGCTTCACAGGCAGTATCTTCAGTGGGACGTCACTCCAGGTGTTCATGTACGGAAACAGCCTGTCGCTGAAAGTGTGTGTGAAGGTATGTACGATGGTGTTCGTATCTAGATCCAAGAAGGAGAGACTCCTTCTGTCCCAGTCCAGGTGCACTCTGATCCTCTGGAGCCGGCCCTTCAGAGGGAGCACCGACTCTGGCCGTGATGGGGAGAACGCAGTGAGTTTACCATGACAGAACCTCACCATCCATAACCCAGATAGTATGTCTCCCATCCTCTGGGCATCTGGTGCCATCACGCCCAGCGCCCACACACGGTTATCTCCAACCTCCACGTCCCAGCTGTGACTCCCGGAGGCGAACCCCTCGACGCCCAGCACGCTGCGGTGCTGCTCCATCCTCTCCGGGGTTGGACCAACAGTCTGTTTTGGTCCACATCTTACACTGGTTAACCCCTCAGACAAGTGGAGCTCTGGATGGGCGGTGTTGGGGTTCAGGATTACAGGGGTGTATGACACTATCTCCTTCATTTTGCACCACACGATGAAGCTCATGTTTCCCAGGTATTTGGCAACGTGGATCAGGGCTCCTGTGGCCTGCTCTGGGTCCTCAGGCAGGGGGCGCTCTGCTGCGTTCATTAAAGCTTTCACCTGTAAAAGAAAGGACGTGTCATTTTCTCCCAGCCCCTCCTCTATGGTGTTTATGGTACTTTCCAGGGTGTTTACATCACCAGTCAAAAGTGCAATCTTGTCCTTCATCATCTTCCTTTTATACTCCTCTTCTTTCTTCAATGCTGCAATCCTGACCTCTTTCTCTTTAAGCAAAAACTGCTGAAGCACCTCAAACTCCTGTATAATCTTCATCTCCGTGTCCAGAGATTGCTTCTTGATTTCTTCATCTCTTTTCTCGCAGATCAGTTTCATTTCTCTGCGTAGTTTCACTTTCTCCCGTGAACAACTCACATATTCCCGGAGGTCAGCTCTGTGGGACTGCGCAGCCTCGTCGGCGGGGATGCAGCGGTGGTTTCTGTGCTGCTCTGACTCCCTGCAGACCACACAGATGGGCGTCTGGTGGTCCAGGCAGTACAGCTTCAGCCTCTCGTGGTGGAGGCGGCAGTAGACCCCCGAGCCCAGCTCCAGTTGAAACATCTCGCAGAGGCTCTTCAGCACCTGGTTGCGAGTTAGCGCCCTGGTTGAAGACACTCTGCAGACAGGACATTCACGTCGCCGATTGGTTGTCCACCATCTTTGCACACAGACTTTACAGATGCTGTGGCTACAGCGGAGGAGAACAGGGTCTCTAAAGATTTCGTAGCAGACCGGACAGGTGAGGTCCTCTCTCAGTGCCGACCAGGTGGACGCCATGTTCTTCTTTTCTTCTTCGTCAAGGTGTAAGACCCGTGTGGCAGTTTTACCTCAGCTGCAGTAGTTATGACCCGAAACACAACTCTGGTTGTCTTGAAAGTTCAGTGAACTTTTTCTGGTCAGTCGTTTATTCCACACATCTCTCCTCTCATTGGCTGTGGTGACATTGGACGCCTTGCTATTGGCCACGTAGCTGATGACGTACAGCAGCCGGAATTCACCTGAACGTCTCATTTTAGACCTGCAGCGCCCTCTGCTGGCAACCTGCCGAACCTATGAGAGAAATAATAAATAAATATGGATAATAAAAGTGCTCATTCTGCTGGGTGGCAAATTTCTAAATGTACAACCAAAGGACTACAACACATTAAAACCTTCAAGTTTAGTGTGCAATTAGCATTTATGAGTGTCTTCTTCTCAACAGGTCACTTATCAGTGCATTGTACGGTATATAGATATTATTATAATATTATTATATACAAATAGACAACAAAGTATAACATTTGTTTTTATTTATTTATTATTTTTTATTTGCACCACACATGCACCAATCAGCCATAACATTACCATATCAAGTTTATATGATTCCAAGACTGTTTGGGGACCCAAGTGTGCAGAAATATTCAAACAAATAATTCTTAGAATAGGTGACTAGAACACATTTTCTGTGTTTGTTAAGGGGAAACTCGAGGGTACGCGTTGAACTCATATTTGTTCACATATCTGGAGGTCAGAGGTCAAAGGACCCCTTTGAAAATGGCCATGCTAGTTTTTCCTTTTCTTTCGTGTAAGTTTTGAGCGTTATTTAGCCTCCTTCCCTCCTTTCTTGTTATGTGTTCCTTCATTCTAGCTCTAAAACTGAACCTGCTGCTCCCAAAATCAGTAAAGTAGACTTTAAAAAGAGAAAATGTGTATTTTAACCACCGTGGTGACTTAAAAAAACACTAAAGGTCAATATAGGTAAGTATTATATCATCATTTATTATTGTATGTATGTATATTATGTGTTGTTCTGAGAGAAATCTATGAAGTTGAGCAATAATTGTAAAGAATAGATAAACAAGAATCAGAGCAAATTTAGAAAACAAACTAAAACAAAGAAAAATGAGTAATAAAACAGGTGGATGTCACCACAATAACATCAAGGCCCGTCTCCCCCACATCTTCTTTTTCTCTCGAGCTGCTGCTGTCATCTGTGGGTGTGATGAATAGATGGGAATGGCTCATTACAGCCCTACTGGTGTTTCCCATTCTTTCAAGAGACCCTGGCTATACTGCAATTACTGTGTGCTGTTTCACATCGATCTCCTATGTTCCACATTTCTCCAGATCGAGTCAAACATGCAGATTAGAAAAAGGGGAAGGGGTGAGCACATGTGTGGTTGCTGCTGATCTGTAATGATGTGTGTTTCCTTTGAGGAGCTCTGAGATGTGGCTACATGCCTGCGAGCTGTTGTTAAATTTTAATGGTGTAGCTGAGTGTGGTGCGTATATGCACAGGATGCAAATGAAAGCTGGAGTCATGCAAGTAAACAACAGCTGATTTCCATGCACTCAGTGGCTGCACACATGGTGGTGTCGAGGTAGAGGAGGAAGTGAAAGTTGTGCAGTTGCTTAAGACACTATGAGAAAACTTTCAGTATTTTAGTCTTATTGCATGATGTGACGACCGCAGTATATAAGATCAGCGATGTGCAGTTACTGAAATAGTTAAATGTTTTGTATCCAGAGGGTTTTCATTAACTTTAGATGAACTGATGCCAAATTAGTACGGTGCTGGTGTTGAGGTGGAAGTCTACTTGGATGGCACAGCCTAACACCTTTTTTAAAAGAAACTGTGTAGCCCAGCAACACACTGAGCACTTGTTTTAATTTCAGTTCTCGTCTAATGTGCCTTCAGTGTGGGTCATGTTTACTGTGTTTATGAGTTTAGTTCATATGAACGCCCCCCTCATGTCGTATTCACGACCTTGTACACTGAAAGTTTCTGAAAGCTCGAAGTTTACGACTTGGGACGTGTTTGTTTGCATTGTGAGAAATGGTGGAACCCATGGAAGTTCATTTATCGGTGCATAATAAGTTAATATTGTACTGTATATCGTAATTTTAATCATACATTGTTTTTCTTGGTAATTTTATGTCTGAGAAAAATGTATCCTCAACAACTTCATCTTTCTCCTCATTATACTTTTGCATTTCCTTCTTTATGTTACCCACTTGCTAGCTTACTAACTTGGACAGCAATGTTAACATTGCCATTTTTTTTAGCAGCGGTTGTGTTCACGACTTAATCACTTGAACGCAACGCATGAGTTCACAATTCCTTTTGAAGGCACCAAAATCCTGCAAGCCAAAATGCAGGCCATTTTTGAAAACCCAACTAGGGTTGTAACGATATACCAGTATCAAGATATACCCTGAAAGTTGACAGTTAACATACTGTGTCTATGGTATTAAAAAAATCACATTTTTCAAATGAGAAAAACAAAAACTATGAAATATTTTTGATATACTAATTGCAAACTAGGTTTTTTGGTTGGGGTATTACACCCTTGGATATGTCAATAATTGACAACAACATTGATTTGAATGCATTATTATTTTTTGAGCAGTGCGACTTTATGTAAAATATGCCACCTTTTATCCTTCATGCAAAACATACTCAAGTCCTAAAAAGTGCTATAAAAATATTATATATTAATATTTTTTTCACTTTCAGTGAATTAAATCTTTTGACCAACTTCAATACTGATCATAGCTATTAAATTTACATGTATTTATTAAATAAATGTTTTAATAGGGGTCAACCATGCACAAAATGTCTGAAGGGTAAAAAGTGGAACGTTCTTCTCTACACAGTTATTATATTCAAGGATGAAATTTTAAAATTTGATAAAAAAAGAAAACTAGACATCTGCACCATGGCTCTGTTATCATGCTTTAAAATATCTAGCCCAAGACGAGATGACTTTGGCCAATCACAGGTCACTTCAGAGAGAGCATGATTCTATTGGCTGTGCTCCAGATGGTGGGCGGGGCTTGGTATTTCCTCAACTGATCTCAACATGGCAGCCAGGTCACAAACTTTTTCAGAATATTGATTCATGATCAGAGTTTGTGAGTGAGTGACAGCTGCTCAGAGACGACAGGCTCCAACTTTGCTCTAATTGGTTGTTTTCTACCGGTCTGTAAAATCTTGCAGCTGCCGTTAAGAGCACCAGAGAACACAGCGGACATCAGCGGACACCAACGGACCCCAACGGACCCCAACGGACACCAGAAGACACAGAGCAACATGACTGATTTCAGATTACCTCTCTCATGCACTACTGTCATGGTAACGTTTTATAAGAATAACTTGTTTTAATCATATTTGCTCCATTTCTTCCCACTGCTGCTTTACTGTATGTTATCCTTTAATGAAAGTGCACTTGCACTTCATTTTACATGCTCTTTACTAAATATTTATACTTTCATCACAAATAAAAATACTTATTCTGCACAATCTGGAGAAGAGAAACTATGCAAACGAGAGGACTAGATTCATGTATCCATCTACATAACACCTGTAGAGTGATGACGCAGAATAACTAATACAACCTGCTGCATGTAGGGATGAGCTCTGTGTAGGACACACAGTCATTTCAGGCTAAAACTGAACAATCCATCACTGTGCAGCGTATGTGTGAGCACGCATGTGTGTGTGCATATGTGTTGTGATCAAGTCAGATGGTCTGATTCTGGTGAAGAAACAGCTCACTACTGTCGCTATGGAAACAGGCGAGAGGCAATGGAAGTGTGTGTGTCTCTGTGTATGTGTGTGTGTGAAGGGAAAGAGACAGAGAAACCCATCTTCTAATCTATTCTATTGTTCTTGTGTCCTGTGATGGACTGGAAGAAGTCACGTCCCCGTGTCTGAATCAGGCAAGTGCCCCAGTTTCTTGTTAAGATTGTTGTTATATTGTTTCTTATCTGCCTAACTGAGTGCCCTTTTGTTGTTTGTTTTGTGTTTCTGCATTTTTTCTGCTGAGATTAATAAAGCACTCTATTTATCTCACTGTCTGTCTGTTATTAACCCCCTGAAACCAGCGATCCCGTAGTAGTCATATCATGCCATTATGTCGTGAAGGAGGCTAAATAACGCAAAGTTAATCTAAATTTTGACAAGGAAAAACAGGTATGGCCATTTTCAGAGGTCCCTTGACCTTTGACCTCATATGTGAATGAAAATGGGTTCTACAGGTACCCATGAGTCTCCCCTTTACAGGCATGCCCACTTTATGATAATCACATGCCATTTGTCGTTTTCAAACCATGTCCTTTAAAATGCAGTATAAATGTGCCTTTTCTAAAATGGTGTATTTTAATATTTCTGCCTACTGGGGTCCCTAAATCTCAATCTCTGTGGGTCTCTGAATTACATAAATTGGATATCACTGTAAAGCTGAGACTCTTGTGGATCCAAAGAGCCCAGCTGTGTTCACAGAAGCCATTTCATTGTTGTGAGACCATTTTTTTTGTTTTTAAATTTGACCTCACTGTATAAAATGACCTCTGAGGTGACCTCTAGGATAATCACAGCCTCATGAAACTTTATACCCTCAAACTAGAGACCGAGAGCATTCAGAAGATATAAGTGTTTGCCAAGCAATCATCGAAAAATGCAGTTCCTGCAGAAATGTCAAAATGTGAAAAGTTTTTGAATCCAAATCACAGCATGGCTTTTCATATGGTGGTCCTCAAAGTCTTGGTGTCTTAATGTGGTATTTTGGAGGGATTATTGATCATTTTATACATATTACAAAACAGCTTGAAGAGACGATATTGAACTTATTTAATAAACTAAAACTGAATTCAAGCCAGCTGCATTCTATCTGATCTTTGTAAGATCTGAGACATGTTGGTGTGTCCACGTGTTGTCACATGGCGATGGAGTCAAATGTCGTTGAGGGCAGCGTCCTGCATGTAGAGGTCAAGGAGGCCATTTGCTGGGCATTTATGTGCATTGGACTGTGTGAGTTTTTTTACACTTATACATGCATCAGTACTGACACACACACACAACAGACGTCACTGCTTCATGACCCATGACACCGAAAGTCAATTCCACTTTTCAGCTTGATGAACACTGGCCTTTTGATGTCCCTTAAGAGGAAAATCAACACGTACATGTGTACAAATGCTACATATATTCCTGTGAGAATAAACGTGTTGAACACATCACACGGTCTAGTATAATTGTGTCTGTGGACGTTGGTCCTCCAGGGCTACTGTCAGAAAGGCTCACTCTACCTGACGCTAGCAGCATTTGAAGAAAAATGAGAGACACAAAGCAATCAATTCTCAAATTAAGATCCCATCAACTTGTCGTCCAATCCAGTGGAGTGACCTCTCAATGAATGAATTAATCAGTAACCCAGTAGATCAATTCACCACCTCTTGATTGCTTCCTACAAGTCTCCCAAAGCCTAAATCAATATGTCCCTACGTCAAACAGACTCTCCAGTGGACACAGTGGAAAAACAAATCATGTGCTGACCTATAAAAAAAAAAAAAAAAAACATACTGTTTACCTACTTTGAGCTCTTCCATATCTGAAAATTAAAAAAAAATAAAATAATTAAAGTCTGATCATGTGCACCATATGACTTTAACTGGATCAATTTTCCAATTACAAAAATATTATTAGTTGCTCTTTACCTTCCAGTGAAGAGCTTCACCTAGAAGGCCTAGGCTGTGCACAGGCTCACACTACCCCATCCACTCAGTGACCCTGACACCCTGACCACAACAACATGGTCCTCTTCAGCTTCCCACACACCATCCGCCATATGTGTTTAAAAGATCACCAACACAACCATACTGGGGGCTGACCCAGTATGTGTCTGGAGGGTTTAATCACAAATTAAAGGGAGACTTGTGAAGTATTTATACTCTTATCAACATAGGAGTGGACAAATATGCTGCTTTATGCAAATGTATGTATATATTTAGAATTGGACATAACTTAACAACACAAAACAATGACAACTATCATCTAGAGACCCTCACGGGTTCTGCATTTTGTGTAAAAATCTGAACAAATCATAACACGGCAAACTGCAGCCCAACAGGCAACAACAGTGTGTCAGTGTGTCAATGTGCTGACTTGACTATGACTTGCCCCAAACTGCATGTGATGTGATGTGGGCATGTCTGTAAAGGGGAGACTCGTCTGTACCTAAAGAAGCCATTTTCATCCACATATCTTGAGGTCAGAGGTCAAGGGACCCCTTTGAAAATGGCCATGACAGTTTGTACACACCAAAATGAAGTGTACGTTTGGAGTGTTATTTAACCTCCTTTGCGACTAGCTACCATAACATGGTTGGTACTAGTGGATTCAGAAGGTTTTCTAGTTTCATATGATACCAGAATCATGGAAACTGCCTAAAAATCACAGGTTGTGTTAATGTGTTAAAGAGATTAGTGGTGTTAAAACAAATTTGTGTTATTATCGCATTCACATTGACATCTCTTATAGAGAGAGAGTGAGAGAGAGTGAGAGAGCACTACACTTCCCGTCATTTACTGTAACATGAGATTTTAAACGTAATGTCTGGATTATGTACAGAGGTAACCCTAACCCTCATAACAAGCTCCCTCTTCCTCATTTCAATTGAATTATTCACATCTTTCTCTCCCACACACACACACACACACACACACACACACACACACATACACACACACACACACACACCTCTGACTGTTACTGGTAATGGGCTGCTGCATGATAAACTTGCCAGTAATGTAGAGTATTGTGTGTGTGTAGTGTGTGTGTGCTTTATTTTTCTGAGCATGTGTGTGCTCTTATTAACTACACACTCAAATCTCTCTTTCAATAATACATCACATCTCATGAGATATCGGCATTCTTTAGTGTTAGAGTTTGCATCCCGTCCCTCTGTGGTTTTTCGGGCAGATATCCTGAATCTACTCATCATGCTCACAAACAGCCTCATCATTACTGAGCTTTCTGGGAAGCTGCTCTTTTAAGTAGCTTGTGTGACAGATGAATAAGTCATTCAGAGCAGCCTCTGTTTGGATTTGGTACTGCAGACCTCGCCGGTTGGAGTCATACTGCTTCATGACCCCTGATATTTGTATCCAAACTATTTATCGACCCGTTGTTGAGTAAGTTATGAAATGAATGAGGAATGTGATTGCTCAACTGTGATTTCTAATAACGTAAAACAAAAAATACATATCATCTTTATTCCTTCTGCACAGATCTGTTGGTATGCGGTCTGCAGATTTACTGCTCACCTAAATTAAACCGCAGACTGCAGCATCCGCCTTAATCTATTCTCAATATCACACACACAAGCACACACACCTCCCCTTTTCCTCTTGATGGATCAGATCATTATCTGTCTCTTTGACCTCTAGCTAAAACGAACTGGGGGTGCAGTATCACATCCTTTTTTTGAGTAAAATGGTTTATGACTACACTTTATATTAAATGAATACCTTTTATCTGATAAAAAACTCACATATATCTGTGTTATGTTTTTTTTTTTCCACAGTTGAAATGTCAGAAAATCTACAAGGGTGCAATGCATTCGACAGAGAATAAAAACTGAGATTTCTTATCATTACAAACTTTTATTTAACCAGGAGTAAAAACTCACTGAGATTAAAAATCTCTTTTCCAAGAGTGTCCTGCAGCACAGTGACCCGTAGACATAAAACAGGCGTGACAATTTAAAACCAATAATGCTCTCCTGTAAATAAATGATAGTAAATAATCAGAATTATGATTTCATATCTCACAATTACAAGAAATATCTGCAATGTGTGGTGTCAGGGAATGAACATAGCTGCATTCATTTATATATTCATGCATGCACACATTCAGATACACCCACATCCACACACAAAAATGAACTAAAAGGGGTGTTAAGTATGCTATCTCACCAGATAAACAAACTGGAGAGACAAATAAAAAAATGATAAAACAAATTAAAAAAATAGTATTTATATGTATCTATATGTAATAATAATAACAATAACAATAATAATAAATAATAATAATAATAATAATGCAAATACATGTACAAATATTGGACACTTTGTAGTTGCAGTGATTCATCAAATTAATGCAATAAAAGTATATAAAATGATTGTATTTTAGCTGTGGAGAGAATCACTAAAGAACCACCTCAATAAGTGAATAAATTCAGAATAGTAAATTAAAAATTAATCAACGTGAACCTAGCTTTTCACATTTTATAACCTTGACTTGTTGCTGAGTTTGCAGTACAAAAAAACAGAAAAAGAGCTGTGTATCTGTGCCAAAAGCTTTTGCACTAATTATTTGAGGAAAGTTTTTTTTTTTTTTAAGTTTTCTCATAATACAGCAAACATGAGACAAAACCACCTGTGAAATATAGAAAATCATAACTTGATTAAGGCTAGTTCTGATTTAGACATAATGGATTTATCAATTAATTAGAAGGATTAGTTGTCCTTGATTCAACTAACAAAATAAATCCCTAATTAATCCATTTAACTCCCTTTAGATTAGGTATGGCTAATTTGACAGGACTATCCCTTTAAAGAAGTCTGCTATATATAAAGGAACAGTCCATTTCACCAAAAAGGGGAACCCTGTCACTGCTTCGTGAGGTTTCTAAATTTTAATACAAAATATACACTATGGAGGAAAACGAGCAGTTTATTTTATGTATCTTTTTAAAGGTAAATATGATATTATACTTAAAACCAACATTTAAAGGGTTAATGTGTTCACAAAAAACGCGGTCACCCCTTTGGGGCTTTTCTATTTATAGCATCAGCTGTTGCAATACAAAGATTAGCTCTTCAACGTATTGTTTCGCAGATGTGGGCAGCACACTCCCGTCTGTGGCGAAAGGGCGGCGGTGGTTTGAAGCCGAGGAAGAGGGAGATGAGGAGGAACATGTCGGCGTGAGGACGTTTCTTTGTGTTCGCCAAAACTCAGATCGGTGAGTAGCTGACAGAGGGGAGGTCGTGAATGCGGGTATTCACGGACAGTGAAGGCAACACCGACCGTTAACTCCATCAACAGTCTACTGTAGCCTAGCTAACTGTCACCGGGCTGTTTCGGGCTAATGACAGCGCGCTAGGCAGTCAAGGGAAGGTAGCTCGTTTTAATTAAGCGTGCGAACGACTGGGTTCAGTTTGCGGAAACTGCTGTTTGCTGCAAACTTACAGAGAAAGATGAAGCGAAGAGAGATCCGTTATTCAGGGGCGGCTACTGTCGGTTTTTCCACACGGCCGCTCGCACACTCACACGGGCCCTGCCTCTGAGTGTCAGAAATGTTCCCGAGGGGACGAAAACAAAAACACGCTGTCTTTTATAGCATGTCAGAAATGATCACGAAAGCCCCCACGGTGCGTTCAGCAGGGTTGTTTTTTAACAGTAGTAGTGGTGTCCAGCTGTGAAGCAGCAGAAATGAGCAGATTTAACCGCTGGGCTGAGAGAACAGAGGGATTCTTCATGTCTCAAATCATAGGATGAGATCATTCAGAAGCAGCTCAGTCTGCAGAAACACACACACACACACACACACACACACACACACACACGCACGCGTTAATCACTATTAATAGCAAAGTGAAATCACCAGATTTGTCTGTCTGGGCCCTTTATCCTTCATCATCATCATCATAACTTAATGGAAATGTCAATTCCTGCTGCTGCTGCGTTGCTTGTGCATGCTATTTCATATTCTTCAAGTTTAACGTGACCTTTGACCAGGTAAACCACCTATTTCCTGATTCCATACTATTACGATACGATTAGAAATGCATTGCGATTTTTAAGTATTACGTTTCGATTCATCCACGTTTTAACACCAGACCATGGGGAAAAGGTGACTCATACACTGCTAGGGACTTTTACTTTGGAAAAAATCTAAATGAATACCTTAAAATGTTTGATTTTCAGTATGTATGTAGTCTTTGAAATGCCAAAAAACTGCCACATATACCGGTTATGTTTTGTTTTCCACATTTGAAATATCAAAAAATCTACAAGAGTGCATTGCATTCAACAGAGACCAAAAATGGAGATTCATTATTATTATTATTATTATTATTATTATTATAAGCAAGAACTCACTGAGCTTAAAATTCTCTTTTCCAAGAGTGTCCTGCAGCACAGTTACCCGGCTGCATAAATAAAACAAACATAATTTAAAACCAAGACAATATATGAAAATAAAATAACTCTTCTCCTGTAAATAATAGTAAATGATCTGAATTATGATCTAGCGTCTCACAATTACAGGAACTATCTGCAATGTTTGGTGTCAGGGAATGAAAATCACTGCATTTATTTATATATTCATGCATGCAAAATGTGTGATTTTCAGTTTGTATGTAGTCAGAGATATCCTGAAGTCAAATATGTCAGCCATTGTTGGGAATTATTTATTAAGTCCTTTCCAGCAACCTAGATATGAAAGGATAAAGACATTTCCCTCTCAAATTAGTGGTGTCTTCTTTTAATTTATTAGGGACATGTAATGTTTTATACTTCTGGTTAATATAATCTAATCGGTTTTATTTATATGTATTTTGTATATTCAGTTCCCTTTGTTAACACCTTATTTTGAAAACTGGACGTTAGTTGGTTGGCCAAGCCCGTTCATAAGCTCTTACTGTTCACTTTATATGTCCCTGCATCTACTCAAATGAAGCGCATATATTGATTCTGGTATTAAAAAAATCTATTTCATAGTCGTAATATACATTCATTCCCCCTCCCCTAGAAAATATCTTCTGGGCGACTGGTAGATGCTGACCACCTAGGTGAGTCAGTGTGTGTGATCTATTACACATGTACGCGGCCTGGTAATAATACTTGTTATTAAAGAGGACCTATTATACTCATTTTCAGGTGCATACTTGTATTCTAAGTTTTTACTAGAACACGTTGACATGCTTTAATGTCCAAAAATGCTTTACTTTTGGCTTACCAGCTGTGCTGCAGCGTCTCTTTTCACCCTCTGTCCGAAATGCTCTGTTTGAGCTCCTATCTGCCCCCTCCTTCCTGTAAAGCCCAGTCTGCTCTAATTGGTCAGCTGGCCCTCTGTTGTGATTGGTCAACCAAACCAAACTCTGTGGACTCTGTTCCACTCTAACTAGCTTTGTTTGAGGACGTGCCAAACCAGTCGCTCTTTAAATGTGTTACTTGGTGACATCACAACGTTACAGGAAGAAAGGTAGGACTTAAAGGAAGGTCATGTTTAGAAGGTAACCAGCAAGTAGCAGAATCTGATCTGCAATCTGGAAAGTCTTGCTAAAACTCTCACAAGACTTGCTGCTTGATGACCTATCCTAACCTTATTTATTCAAGATCAATACCAAACCTTAACCATGTCATGAGAGTTTCCCTAACATGCAGGTTACCACACATTCATACACTGATGGCAGAGGCTACCATGCAAGGTGCCAACTTTGCCCATCAGGATCTAATTTAAATACTGATTTGCACACTGATGGCTCAGCCTTTGGGAGCAGTTTGGGGTTAAGAGTCTTTCTCAAGGACAGATTGACAGGTGAGCAGGACTGAAACACCGGCCGTCTGATTGGTGGTCGACTTGCTCTACCACCGCAGTAACTTTGCAGACCTTTTATATGCACAAAAATACTACACAACACATTAAAAGAAAGGGCAAAATAATAAATGTTTAAAAAATGAGTCCTGTGAGATTCAAATTGACAGTTACATGTATAGGAGTGTTACCTGCTGTAGGTGATAGCTCTGATAGTTCAAAGTATGGCAAAATGTTGACAAAAAGTGGGCATGTGTGGTATTTAATATATGGGCTACAACTAACGATTATTTTCACTGTCGCTTAGTCAGTCAGTTATTTTCTGGAGTCATTGATTAATTGTTTGGTGTATAAAATTTCTTTGTCCGCCACTCAAAGATATTCAGTTTACTGTCTCAGAGGAGTAAAAAAACAGAAAATATTCATATTTAAGAAGCTGAAATCAGAGATTTTTTTTTATCTTAAAAAAATACTCAAACTGATTAATCATTTATGACAGTAGTTGCAGATTAATGTATTAGTTGACAACTAATTCATACATCGCTGCAGCTCTAATATGAGTGTTAACCAGGGCATGATCCTGACCTGGATGAATAAATGAAATAAACATTATTCCATATTAGTCCAATCCTAATTGGTCCAAATGTTTTCGTGGGTTTGGTGATTGATAGATAGAGACTAAAAAAAGAGTTTCACTACACATTAGCATCGTATTCCTCTTCTGTCTTAACCGACCAACTTTTAACCAATTTATTAACCATTAACTGCCAAGATTAGTACCTCTCATACAGAGGTGCTTCAGCTGCAGTATATGAGCACAACAGACAACTGAGTCAACAGCCACAGTGCTGCGTTCACTGTCTCCAGTTCACCGTCAGGAGAGTTACAGTAGCAGCCATGGTGCTGCGTTCACTGTCTCCAGTTCACCGTCAGGAGAGTTACTGTAGCAGCCATGGTGCTGCGTTCACTGTCTCCAGTTCACCGTCAGGAGAGTTACTGTAGCAGCCATGGTGCTGCGTTCACTGTCTCCAGTTCACCGTTTGGGAGCGTTAGCAGCCACAGTGATGCGTTCACTGTCTCCAGTTCACCATCTGGGAGGGTTAGCAGCCACAGTGCTGCATTCACTGTCTCCAGTTCATCGTCTGGGAGGGTTAGCAGCCACAGTGCTGCATTCACTGTCTCCAGTTCCTCGTCCGGGAGCATTAGCAGCCATGGTGTTGTGTTCATTGTCTCTAGTTCACCATCCGGGAGCATTAGCAGCCACAGTGTTGCGTTCACTGTCTCCAGTTCACCACCCGGGAGCGTTAGCAGCCACGGTGCTGTGTTCACTGTCTCTAGTTCACCATCTGGGAGCGTTAGCAGCCACGGTGCTGCGTTCACTGTCTCCAGTTCACCATCTGGGAGCGTTAGCAGCCACAGTGCTGCGTGTAGTGTCACAGACATGCAGCCACTTTCCCATTAAAAGTCTTCACCGCACATTTAGTTTAGTTTAGTGATTGTCCAACAAACAGTGTGTGTTTGTGCTACATTAGCAGCTGCTAGTGTTGTCGGTGGCTTCATACTCACTGTAGCGAGTGTTGGTTTGTTGGTGGCGTTGTAGCTGTGAACGTAGCTGTAGCAGACAGTGTGTGTACACTTTATTTGTCTGTGAATAAATGCTACGAGGCTACAAGCTACAACTCTTCAGCTGGAAGTCCAGAGCCAACTTCCTGTATCAGTGTTGACTCAGACTCTTTTAAGGTGGGCTCTTAAGGTGGATCAGCTTTTATCCTTAAAGTGACAAACTTCACCTTTGTGTTTTTCTCAGCTTTTTAATTATTAGTATTTCTATTAACCGTTTAACTGATAGTGTTACTGGGTTAAAATGCTTAATGTTATCGGTGAACGGTTAATTATTAACATCCCCGTTTGGCACTAATTCAGGCATTTAGGTGAGAAATCAGTGTTTCTGTTGCCAGGCTGTCAGCTTTCACAGAAGTCTTAAAGTTTAGACCTTCCTTCAGTTGCATACTCGGCTCAGCTCAAGTTTATTTATGTGTCAACTTTCATACAGTTCAAGCCAAAACAGCTCAAACGAAAAAACAAACAAAAATTAGACAACAATAAGTAGAATTTCGCAAGACTAAAAATGACTGCAATAAACAATAAGTGTTACTATAAATAAAGGTCACTCGAATAAATAGGCACGAGAGATCTAAATAGCATGAAATACTAGCCAGGTTTTTGTAAGTTGGCTAATTTTGTGCATCCCAAGTCAAATTGTCTCATTATCAACTTGATGCTACTTATTTAGACTCCACGTGTCACTGTTTTCCCATCAGTGTAAGGCATGTCATTTAAAAACAATAGATTTTTTGTTGGGTGATGTGGCTGGAATAAATTCATGTTTTTAGGGTGTTTTCCAGTATCAAGACTGATGATCATATGGCAAATACACAATTACATAATCAGTGTCCAAAGCAATGAACTGTGTTCTAGTTATGCATTACATAAGACCATTCTTCTGTTATAAGTAAACCAAAAGCTTTGTTAGTTACTTGGCTTTTAATCACAACATGCTCTGAATCATACATTTGGGCAACAAAGTGTTACCATAGACAACTGGTAGGTTATGTGGTTCTCTTCATGATAAGATATCTACTTCATAATTGACATCCTGTGTCATGTGTCCTGTTTGAAATTTCCAAATAGCCAGAAAACTGTAGATTATTAGAATTAATGAATGGAAAGGTCAGAGTAGGGAATGCCCCCAGCAAGTCACAGTCTATTAGTGACATATTTGGGTGGTGTGTATGAATGGCAGCCTTATCTACAGAGAATCTCCCATGAAAATAGACATCAGTGTAGTTTATGGCTAAATGGGTTCTCAAACAATGATGCAAGACTGGAGGCAAGTTAGTCACTGGTGATGAGCCATAATCATGTGTCACAAATGTTTGTTAGGATATTTTAACTTTGTTCTCTCAGACAGAAATCGCTGCATTAATTCAGTTTAATTACCTATTGAAATCTGTTTAAAGACATCTGAAGTATAATTAGCATATCGTCAGTTTAAAACACTGAAAACCCAGTATTTCCAAAAGGTCAGGGCTTCAATATTTAGGAAATTATATGTTCTGGTCAACCATGGAGCAATTCATAACATGATACTATTGATTAAATAGTTTTCATAAGTCAAAAGTAAAATAAAAAATGCGATCAACTCTCAATCTGGGAAAAAACAAAGGGTGGAGTTTGACTGGAATTCACCACTTGACAGCATCTTACAGCTTGATTACATGTTGAACTCGATGAACTATCTTTACACCTCACTGGAATGATGGACGAGTGTTGATATCAAGGCTGCAGTCCAGGCCGGGGTGTGCACCCCCGCGTTCCTCCTTATTCCTGTTCTCTGAGATGTTTTGCTGCTTTGTTCCCATGTGAAGAGGGAAGTCTCTTTATCCTTTCCCAAGGCAGCAGCTGAGCACTTCTCTACAGCCCAGAGAGGCTTTATCGAGTCACACAAATATGAAGTCCAAAACACACTGGCTGCTTCTGTTATTTTATATGTAAAACCACACATCTGTAGAGTAACGTAGGTGTAGGGGAGGCGTTTTGGAACATGTCACTGGTTCTCCAGCTATCACATTGGATGAGGAGAAACTCTTGGCTCCTGGCTCTTCAGAGGAATCAAATGAAACAATATACAAAAGAAGCTTTATATAAGGATTTGCAACAAGGCATCCAATAAGAAAGGGATAATGTACAACGAGCCGGTCATTGTTGGACAGGGCAATGCTGCTCCTTGAAGGGGTTTATGTCACAACAATGACCCGCTAGCTGTACATTATCCCGCTTAATACACGGCTACTTACTTTAGAAATTAATAACTTGGCATGAAAACACACCAGAACTGCACCCATAGCAACAGTCTGTTATATGTAGTAACGGTCTGCTATACATAGCAATGGTCTGTTATAAAGAAATAACAGACTGTAGAGCGCTGTGGTTGACCAATCAGAATCAAGTATTCAACAAAGCCGTGTAATAACTTAATATATCTGTTGTGCCGCAATGGATGTTTTTTGGTGTGATGTAAAGCAGATTTGAAATGAAGTTTTCTCTGATTGATGAACATTTGGTACTTTTAATTCTGCACAAGTATTAATCACAATCACAATTTTGTTCTCTCACAATTAAATGAACACGATTGCCTGCGATGTTGACATTTAAAATGTGCATTCTGCTCATAGAAAGCTCTGCAGCATATCAAATCAAGCGCTTCCTAAACTAATAGCTATATACAACCAGTGTGTTTATGATTAAACTGAGAGCATAAAATAGTTTATGGAGCTCTTAATGTTGCTAATTTGTTTAATTTCATGGCCAGATTTAAATCTATCGTTACCTCCTATTCTATCTATATATTATTAAATTGTTTCCCCATTTATGTTGTGGTGCCACCAGCTGGATTATGGATATAAAGACAGGACATTATTGACACCAGAGGGTGAGGTTTGCATCCTGAGCCTGTGGTTAGTTTTAGCCAACAAAAGCACTTTGGTTAAGATAAGGGAAAGCTCATGGTTTTGGTTTAATAGTAATAAATGCATCGTATCTTGTGCTTCAAGGTCTTTATGTGCATTAAACCAAGACCACAGGCTTTACCTAACCAGGTGTTGTTATGCAACAGCAAATCCATTTTCTTCAGAACGTATTTGTTGTTGAAAATTAGCCGTGTAAATGTAATTTCTTGGAGATGCAGTCACTTATTCTGTGTTTCCATACATATTAGGGCTGCACAATTAATTGAAATTTTAGCAAAATCACAGTATGGTATTTGTTAAAATCACAATATTTGTTAAAGGTGAAATGTGTCAAAATACCTTTTTTTTTGGTTTCCTGCAGAGATGTCCTGTCCTGCACATCATATTCTGCAGACTTTGTTTGGTACAGATTCCTGCAAAAACACATTGTAATCATTTTAATGCTTTTCAATGAAAATTGCAATAATGATGTAAAAATGACCATTCCCTATAATATTGCAAACAATATTCCAATTGAAATATCAGTTAAAATAGTTTTATATTCCTATTTATTTTTTGCAGATGACAACACAAATAATGTAATTTGAATGCATACTTAAAGGACCAGTGTGTCGCTGTGATCTCGTGGCAAAATAATATAATATTAATAAGTGTGTTTTGTTTGTGCCGCCATGTTTCTACAGTAGCCCAGAATCGTACAAACCAAACACTGACTCTAGACAGGGCCATTTGTGAACTGCCACTTTGAGACAAAACATGAAGAAAAATACAGAAACCTATCTGAGAAGGAGAGGACAGCCGAGGGGCTGCTGGCTAAGATACAAAAGCAGGGAGGACTTTTTAACAAACTGCATGCAAACAACCCAAAACAGTCAGTCCTGTTCGGTTCGAAGACTCCTGCATGTGTCATTTTTATATTATACATTTTAATATGCTGTTTGGAGTGATTTTCAATATACTAGATGGTGAAGAATAAGCGTCCAGTATGTTTCCTGTAGTAATAAAATAGAAGTTATATCTGACAGTATGCAACAATCTGGGTTTCACATGTGCCCCCCCCAGGAAAAATAATTGCCCACCCCTGACTTAGAGTTGCATAAATAAACCTAATTTTTCATTTACATTTTTTTTTTTTTTAAATTGTACACACAAAATCCAGTCAATGAAACAAAAACAGGAAATGTGCCAGAAGAGGTTAGGAAGCCACAGGTTTATACAAAGCACCTCCCCCCAACCGCAGGAGAAATAAAACAATAAGAATAAAGGAAAAAAGAGCTAAACTAACATCATTAAAACAAAAAAAACATTAAACAACACACAGAATGAGCAGAAAAATCAAACCCTAACAGTGAAAAACAATCCAATAAAAACACAAAATACATTTAAAAAAACAGTACAGAGAAAAAGAAAAAAAGATGTATCTAAACATATCGTGATTATTAGACATCATGAATTAAATGTGATTTAAAATATTCTAAGGATAACAAACTCTTGATAACATGATGACATCATGGTATTACATGATCAGTTATTGACACACAACAAGGGGCGATTTCTTATTTTTAACTTTGCTATTTCATAGAGGCAGTTGATTATACCAGTGATGGTTAACGGCTACGTAACTGCGTTGGACGAGCTCCATCTCTCCAGTCCATAATACACGAGACAGACTTTATTCAGATTTAACCCCTCTGGAGAGGGTTTTCAACAAGCTCCATTTTCAGGGTTGGAACATGCCAGCTTAGTGTGGATGAAAGGCCAAATCTGAGAAGAAAGGATTCAGATTCGTTGGCATTAGTGCGAACACGGTGAGTGTTGTTGTGAACAGTACTGTAAGTATGTCCTCATGCTGCTTTGGTTGGCCCTCGAGGTTTGTTCAGCCGTACAACCAGCCACAGACTAACTTTGGTTGGGCACATAATAACATTTCCTCCACCAAGCTTCCACTCCCAAAGGAATTTGGTGTCTGGATTTATTTTAGTCTCACAAAACGGTGAGCAGTGTTTCAGAGGACTGTGTGCTACTCCACCAAGTAGCGTCACAGAGGGAAATGCTGACACACCAACCATACAAGGTTGTGACCTGACTTGGCTTCAGCTCGGCCGCACGGGGCACGGTGTGAACATCACCGCTGGTGGCAGGTACTGGGACGTCACGGTGCTTCTCAAGCTGTTTTTCTTTTTCTGCGTAACACTGAAAATCCATTTTAAGGCTGCGTCTTGTGAAATTGTACTGTGGCGTAGACACCTACTCTGTGGCTTTATGACAGCCGGCCAACTGACCGACTGAAGAGGTATTTTAACATCAGGAATTTGGCTTGGAAACTCTTTGCCCAACCTGGCTGGCTGACTGGTTGGCCGGCTGGCTCTGGAAAGGAAGGAAACATCTTCCTTCCCTCCATTGTGCTGGGCAGGAAAGGATGGACTGTAGCCAGCTGACAGCTGCTTCCTGGTGGATGAAGGAGGAATGGGTGCGTGGGTGGGTGGGAGGGTAGTGGTGGTGGTGCTAGTAGTAGTTAGTGAATGTGCTTTTTTTGTCTGCTTTTTACTGGCTTTAACTAGCTATTTGAAGGTTTCACAGTAAGATGGAGTAGATTAGTTTCATTTCAACTGTGTTGCTGTGTGTTTCATTTTAAATGTATATGTACGCTGATGACGGCTGTTTTAACCCATTCACTATAACTCATATATTTAGCATTACTCCCATTACTGTAGATTTCCTACCTTTCAGGCAGCAATTGTTTTAATGTTTAAGTGTCAGGTCCACCAGATCCGAGGTCATGTTTTATTTTTGTCTTGTCAATTTCATTTATTGTCTACTTCCTGTTTTATTTTGAAATTGCTAACCATCCCTCTCGTTTTAGATCACTGCACTTCCTGCCCTCCTGTGTTTCCACGCCCCCTGACCTACTTTTCGTCTCCTTCACCTATGTCTGATTGTCCGCCCCGCCCCTAACTGAGTCCACCTGTGTCTTGTTATTCGCTCCCCCACTAGTATATAATGTGTGTCCTCCTTTCCTCAGGTTGCCAGTTCGTATTTGATCCTCGCTGTGATTTTCGTTCCAGCGTTTTTCCTAGTGCAAGCTTTATGTGCATGATTCTCTGCCTGTTTTTTGACTCTGCCTCGGATCTGATTGCCCGTTTGATTGACCTACCAAACCTTTACTAAGTAAAAACTGCTTCCCTTTTACGCCACGTGTGATTCTGAGTCGTGCATCTGAGTCCTGTCCTTCACTGATCTAGGTCGTAACATTAAGCAAGAGATGCATTTGCAGAGACATGCAAAAACTTTAAACAAACTTTAGCAGAACATTACACAGAAAATCCGCATGTCATGAGGATGCTTTTAGGTTTTTAGCATGTCATTTGTACACCAAGCAACAAAACTACCGTAACGTCTGTAGTTGGGCTGAGACTAGGGATGCTAATTTTGAAAAATGTTCTTAATCGATAACCGACCCACATTAACCGATTATTAACAGTTAACTGACGAGATTAATGCCTGGCATGCAGCGCTGTACCAGCTGCAGTGTATGAGCACAACAGACAGTCAGCAGTTCAGCATTAGGAGAGATACTGTAGCAGCCACGGTGCTGCGTTCACTGTCTCGAGTTCACCGTCTGGGAGCGTTTGCAGTCACGGTGCTATGTGTAGTGTCACAGACATGCAGCCACTTTCCCAGTTAAAGTCTCCACCGCACATTTGGTTTAGTTTCACAAGTTGTCAGCTGCGTGTCTGCCCTGTGTAACGATGACGATTGTCTGACAAACAGTGTGTGTGCTACGTTGGCAGCTGCTTGCTGTTTGCTACTAGCTGCTAGTGGCTAGCGGCTAGCATTGCTGGTGGCTTTGTGCCCGCTGTAGTATAACTTCATAAATGCTACAAGCTACAACTCCTCAGCTGGAAGTCCCAAACCAACTTCCTGTTTCTGCACTGGCTCTCTTTTAAAGTGGACAAGTTTTTTTCTCCTTGAGGTGATGAGCTGCTCCTCTGTGGTTTTCTCAGCTTTTTAATTAATTATTTATATTTCTTAACAGATACCGTTAATCGTTGGTTATCATTTAAACAGTTTATTATTAACATCTCTAGCTGAGAAAACAAAACCACTTACTTAGGTTTAGGAAAAACGTCATGGTTGGGCGAAAGCTAAGTAGGCCTACAGTACGTACAGAAACAACATAATGTAGCATACTGTATGTAAGCAGCGTTTACATTTCAGTCCAGCACAGACTACATGGTGCACAAATGACGCACCAAAAGTTAGAACGGCATTATTGCATCCTAAATGCATTGTGCATTATTGTGACATTATTGTGACATTCTTGCGCCTTTTTGTGCCAATGGGCTGCATTGATTATTTAGGTCTTTTTATTGTGTGTGGCTATTTAAAGGTACCTGCCTAGTTTTCTTTTCGTTTCCCACCCTTGTGTTTCCTTGAGGCCTTACAAAATGCATTTCCGTCTTCAAAAAAATATTCCCAAATCATTTTTGGGAATATTCTAAATCATGAATTGCTGACATTAATGTATGCTAGCTTGCCACTAGCAGGAATGTGTATTGTGTTGTCCACATGCTTTCTCACCTGCATGCGCGTCCTTGTAAGCACGCATGAGGATGCACATGCACAAAATGGAGACCCACCACCTCATAAAAACATTGTCCAATAACTCTGCTAGTGGTCAGAAACTCCACAGGATGCCTTTACGTTAGCTTGATTTGATAGACGATTTTGCGTTGCCGTGGCGGTTTGGGCGTCGCGACTGATTGATCAAGTTGGACCGGGTCCATTCTGATCTGGGCCCGTTGCAGTTGATAGTCGAGAGACAAAATTACTACTCTTTCCTACTATTGATACGATTATTTTGAAACGTTTGAATCTTATGTCTGGAAGCAGAACTGTCTATCATTTAGAAAAAGGCCAAAAATGGGTAAAAATAGTGGTGTCTGTAACACGTAACATTTCTATCAACTTTGTCCTCGTGTGCCCTTGTTTCCTCTCCTTCACTCTTCTGTTTCTGATTTTCCCTCCCCCTCTGTCTTCCCTCCCATGTCTCGTTCTTTGGTAAGCTGTGGTGTGAGCTTTTAGCCACAACGACACAACACAAGATCACACACATATTACAGCTCCTATGTCATTGCCTGTAGTGATTTGAACCATACAGCATTACTGTAATGTAAGACTCTCAAAAAGGGAAGTCTGAATCCTTTACAAATGTTTGAATATATTTTCTTTTTATCCTCTACTGTACTTCACTTCTCCTCTGTTAAACCTCTCATATTGTATCAAGATGGATGTTTATTTTAGTTTTCAAAAAGCCATAATTACAAAGTAGAGCTATGTGGAGGCCATCATATTCCTCTGCTCATTCTGTGGTTATACTGGGCCACTGAGCGTAGACGTCATTAGCCTGGTTTCTGCTACCAGGCCAAACCAGACTCGCCAAGCTTTACCAGCTTTCCCATACTGGGATATCCCTGCTGTGAGTGGCTTTGATTAGAGACGACGCCAGAACAGTTCGAGTGTTTTTCTCTAAGGCCTCTTCATCCAACCTGTTTTATTGTGGCTGCTGCTTCCTTTACTATTCCTCTTTTATATTTAAAACATGTCAGCCTCCAAAAAATGTGACGATGCTGTCCACAGGGCGCTAATCTTGATGACAAATGAGGCAGCATTTCCTGTAGCTGGTTCACAATAAAAGCCCTCTGTTTGTTTTCCTTTTAATATGAAGCAGCAGCTGCAGGACGTTTATGTTGTATTATCAGTATCTCACTGATGCCAGATTCATTACAAGTTACTCCTAATACCCCTCATAATGAACATAAACATTTATGATAAAACAGGTCTTTTAATCAGAGAGTCAGGTACCCCTTTAGCACTCTGCGTGGACTTTACATTGCTAGTTGCTGTGTCACAGATCTCTGTAGGGCTCTGTGGTTTAATTTCTGCCCATTTTGCATAAATAGACAAGTCAATATTGTATTTCCCATTCCTGTAAAAGCTACTAGATATTGGCTTCAAAACAAAAGGGACTGGAAAAACATCAGCTTCTCTGAAAAAGTCGATTGTTCCATTTCAACATTTTGTCACTTTTTTACTGTTCTATTATTGCTAGCACTATCAAAAATATTGAAGTATCGATACAGAGTTTTTGAAGTAGTATTTGAAATAGTTTCAGTACAGTTTTTTTGCAGTGCTGATACACAAGTACCTGCTGCACTTTGTGCTCTTTATTCTCTCCAACAGACAGTTGACACAAATCATTATTTATCTTTTAATAAATATAAAATTTGAATACTGTCAAAGTTGTGTTGATTGTTTTTTTTTTTTCCCTGTGGTAACAAAAATGGTATTGATTATTGATATTTTTCAATGTTGAAGTTAGAAATTCCAGGATCGTGACAACAATAGCTAGCACCAGCTCCAAAAGTTGCTAGAAGTCACCAGATGACGTCATACCGCCATATGCATATTTGGCTGGACCAGAGACGGCAAAGTCTGTCACTGACTGAGTGATGAAGTGGCACGATTGGTCGGCCGAGTGTTGGAGTTTCCTCATTGGCTGTTGCTCTTTCAAACTGAAAAGGCAGGGAGCAGTCCTTAATGCAAATGAGCCCGCCCAGCGCGACGCGTCAGGCTCACGAAACTTGGCCCAAGCTGTCAAACTAGGCGGTCTGGTTCTAAAGTGAAATAGGATTCAGCAGTGGCATCGCCTCCTCTCTCATGTAAAATGTTTTCAGAAGTAGACTTTGGTGGATTGTTTAGATGGAATAATAGAAGCAGAAACCCAGGGACCAATCAGGTGCATTCAATGATAGGGTATGTCTCCGCTTGAACCGCCAGCTGATTGGAGCAGTGCGTCCCCTAGTGTCTTCGCCTGGATTTAACATTATAGACATGACTACCGACTATTTGTTTAACAATACAGCTACAAATTCACAGACTGACTGTCCAGTCTGAGTCAGTTTTGTAGTCAGTTTTGACCGAGTCTTGTCGTACTTGTTTTTTCCACATCTTTCTGTTTTAATCTACAACTTGTAGCTGTGGTCTCCATGGCGATGAAAAAGCAGCTGCAACAAAAAAACCTTAACACTTTCCTCCCTTGTTCTCCCTCTGTCTGTTGTTCCCTCCTCTCTATTGTCAATCTCTCTCTCTCTCTCTCTCTCTCTCTCTCTCTCTCTCTCTCTCTCTCTCTCTCTCTCTCTCTCTCTCTCTCTCTCTCTCTCTCCTTCTCCTCAGCCACCTACTAGCCTACTTCTCACCTTTACCACCACCGTCAAGGTAGCCATGGCGACCAGCGCCCTGCCAAGCGACAACCTGCCAACGTACAAGCTGGTGGTGGTGGGGGATGGCGGTGTTGGGAAGAGTGCCCTCACCATCCAGTTTTTCCAGAAGATCTTTGTGCCGGACTACGATCCCACGATAGAGGACTCATACCTGAAACACACAGAGATAGACGGACAGTGGGCCATACTGGATGGTGAGTAGAGAGTTGCATGTGAAATCTATCTATGCTGTCTCCTGTCTTGTTTAATTTTTCTTTTTCTTTTGGTTTCAATTAAACCTGCATCATTGACCCATGAGTGAACATTTTGTATTTCCTCCTAAACATGTTTTAACTACATTCCAGTGGTCGCTGTTTCTTCCAGTAGGCTAACTGTGGAAAAATTCCCTGAAAGGATTAATGACATTTAGAAAAAGGCTGCTGTGGTTGTTGCATGTGAGAGAAATGATGCATCATTCCATGATTTTATCCTCCTATCCTTTCAGTTTACATCAGAAACATATAACGCTGTGGAAAGACTCAGAAAGCCACCTAAAAACAAATCAGTTCTGCAGTTTATGGGAATGCATTTTGTGTTAACAACTGACAACTACTGACCTCTGCCAAGGCCTGAAAATTGTCCTGACACAGTTATGTAAGAGTGATGGAGTCGGGTTAACAAAATCTACAAGTGTATAAGTGGAGGAAACAAACACTTACTCTGAACAAGCACCTGCAGAATATTGAAACGGGTCACAGTAACATAATAACACAATCCCATTGTTCACTGATTACTGCAAACTGGGTCAGTTTATATCTGTTAGTAAATAAATGTAACAATGCTTTTGGTTTAAAGGGGTTCAACAGCTAATATTTGACGTAACTGACATTTTATGGCAGCTTTGAAAGGTCTCAGCATGCTTGATTCATTAAGAAATAAATTAAAAATGACATTAAATTGCCAATTTGCAGCTGCAGCTGAAAAGCACATTAAAAACATAGGAAATGTAGTCAAAATTGTATACATACTGACTGACAAGATATAAAGTAGAGGAGGACAGATTAATGAGTTTGGCTGATTAATTGGAGCAGATAGGACGGTAGGATCCTCCTAGTGTGCGGACATTAATGATTTGTAAGAGTGGCATTTACCAATGTGCAAGATGCACAACAGAAGTAATCCATGCCAGTCATACTGTAAACCACAGAACAGCACATCGCCCACTGCAAATAAATAGAAAATTCTCCAATGATGTAATCGCACTTCAGGATATATTCCTATGAATTATTAAATTTGGAGTGACAAAAAACAGATTTATGAAAAGCGGCCTTGCAAAAGTAGCTGACTAGGCTGTTGGAGAAGTACAGAAGATATTGTCTTAATATTGTAATATTGTCTTAATCGGCTATCAGCTTCTTCCTCCTCCAGGGTATCATTTTTATAGCCGTCTTTAAAATCCCACTAACAGTCGACCTCTCATATGAAGTACTGTATGCTCAAAGCCCATGTCAAATACATCAGCGGGGTGTGTTTTGAATGGAAAAAGTCAGCAAAGTAAAGTTCTACATTTGTGTCCGTCCATCTTGGCAGTGCTGGACACAGCCGGTCAGGAGGAGTTCAGTGCAATGAGGGAGCAGTACATGAGGACAGGAGACGGCTTCCTCATCGTCTTCTCTGTGACGGACAAGGCCAGCTTTGAACATGTCGACCGGTTCCATCAACTTATACTACGGGTCAAAGACAGGTAGGTGGCAGGAAACTCAGACTCTTAAATGATGTCGTATTTTAAAGCCCCTCTCCAGTGTACTTTGACATTTCTATGATATTTCATATATATGAGTCATTTCCTGACTAAGTCGATAAGCCACGCTGTTGAAAATAACAATTTTGTGCTCAAAGTAAAAAAAAAAAAAAAAGAAGGTTGTTGGTAAAATAGGAATATGACGTCTCATGATAGTAGAAGTTTCAGGTCAAAGGTCATCCTCCAAACTGCAGGCACACTATTTTAGCGTGAGTAGCAGCAAACTGATAAATCTGTTTATCTGTCAGTTTGTCTGTCTAGTTAGTTAGCTAGTTAGGTGTAGTTAACTAACCCAACTTGTTGCATCAGTTAACTGAGGGTCGTCATTTTATTTTTATTTTCCTCCACCTCATTTTAGTGTGTTTATTTTCCAAAAGATAATAGAAAAAAATTCTGAAAGTGAAATCCTGTGTGGCTGTAAGTATACGGAAATCTTTTTTTATTATCCTGTGGACTCATTTATGTTTCCATCACCTTAGCTAAGATTTAGACAGGTGGAGTGGTGTACATTAACTAGTGTGTTTATTTTCACAATGACGTGTGTGTGTGTATGTTCAACAGGTGAAATCAGCGCAGTGAATTACACAAAATCCCACCGGCAGAATTAATACAATGCACACTGACTGTCTCTGTCACTCGCCCTCTACTTTACTGTACGGAAAGCAACCGATCCCGGAGGTTTGTTGGCTGCTAACCGGTCCGAGTGACGAGAGAGCACAGCGTTCAGCCCAACAGAAAACAAGAGAAAAGTCCCGTTAGAGCAATAAATGAATGTCAGTGCAGCCCGCTGTGATGTCGGTGTCAGTGCTGGAGCTGAGGTGAGAGAGAGAGTTGGTGTGCTGCGCTAATTCTTGTCTCATTTGTGGGCTGATAAACAGCGAATTCATCTAAACTGGGTTGAAAAACGGTGCAGTGTGGTTGCCATAGTAATGAATTACATATGACTATTAAACACACACCTATTTTCTGTTTGATAAAGATCGTTGACCAAAAAACAGGAAGTAAAACTGACTGGAGGGGGGCTTTAATGCAAACCTTTCATTTACTCATATATTTGCTATTTTGAAGGCCAAACTTTTCCCGCCTCAGACAGGGCAGTTTCAGTTTTGCCGACTCAGCAGACAGGGTTCAGTCATCATATGTTTCAGGATCCGAAAGGTTAAGGATCAGGTCCCTGCTTCACTTTTCCTCAAGCTGAGGGAGTTGGACAGAACACCAGATCTGTTTCCAAAATTACAATCAGTCGTGTTGTGAGAGAAGCGATGCATCTGTTCTCTGACAGCGACTGACAGTAGCCAATAAAACTGAGCTTGAGATGGAACAAAAATAGAAACTGGAAGTGAGCAAGTTGCTGCATGCCCATATTTAGCGGTGCTCTTCTGTCGCTCATTTTTCTACTTCTAGATTTGAGTGCTGCAGAAATCTGACACCTCTCAGACAATTTGTGAAGCATGTGATCGTTCTAATATGTCTGTAGACCACGAGACACCTTTAAACACTCTAAAAGTGGTTTGGAAATGCATTATTCAGTTTCACCTGAGGTTGTGTGTGTCCTTTTCCTCTCAGGGAGGCCTTCCCCATGGTGTTGGTGGCAAACAAAGTGGACTTGGTCCATCTTAGAAAGGTCACGGCTGACCAGGGCCAAGAGATGGCGGCAAAACATAACGTAAGTTGAGGGCTTTTAGCAGTGAACTGATTTCGTATTTTTAACCGAAATAGAGTTTTCACATGTGCCTGGAAGTATTTCTGAAGCAGCAGTGAGAGGACAGATCACAGAGATGTGTCCTTGTATCTGAGATCAGAATAAAACTCAAACTGTAATAAACATCAACAGGTTCATTTGATTTCCACAGCTGAACAGTAGACTACTATCACCCCTGTAGCCAACAAACACAGCACCTTGGTGATACCGACTACGTCTTTGTGAAGCTGTCCGAGAGTGAAAACAGTTTGCCTCACATGAGTTTCCGGGTGGTTTCTGTAGAGACCTGTGTCCACAGTGAAATACCTGAACAACATAAAGACGTCTCCTTTTTCTCCCTTTTTTGAGCTGGCAAACAACAAAAAACTGCACATCTGCCATCATCTGGAAGGACGGTAACAGACCAAATCATTATGACAAAGGTTTTATGCTCTACGATCGGCGATATCAGTGTTTAAAATGTGTGATCACTTACGTTAGAGACTACAGAAAGCTGTCTCAAGAGGAGGGGGACAGCTGCCTCTGACAGGGCAGTTTCTAGAGGCAGTTTCTAAGATAAGATAAGATAAGATGAACCTTTATTAATCCCTGGAGGGAAATTCGGGAGTAAGCAGTTTGAGTAAATTTTGTCGAGCAGTGTTTCGTTGATGATCCTGTTTGTCTTATTTCACTATGAGCTGTTAGAATAAATAGTTTAAACCTACAGTATCTTACAATGTAAATAAACATAACATAAACAATAAAAGTTGTATTTTTTGATAGTATTACAATAGTGTTATGAGTTAGTTTTTTGTCCAATACTTTAAAAGCTGGTTTAAAGGCTACAGCCTGGTCTAGCATACTGTTAAATACATTGCTTTAACTGCATACTACTGAGGAACGCAGTACGCAGTATACAGCACATGCTGTGTTAGTCAGTAGTATGTAGTAGGCAGTTTTAAAAACAGCCAGTTTTAGTTTGGATGGAGGGCTGAAACGGAGAAAGATGCGTTTACAAAATGAACTGGCTTAATGGGGATGTAAACTTAGTGAATGCAGCAGGACCATAGAAACAGGCGGAAGCAGTCAAACATGAGTGTGCTCACTGTAATGTGCAGAAAGGATCACTTCCTTACAGAATGCACCAGTTTTACTGATCTCAGACAAGCGTGACTTTCTCCCCCATGGTGTTTTGGTCCAGATGGATTCAGAGAAAACGACAGCTGACGATGACACTGTGACTTCCTGGGGACTTTTGATGTCACGCTTTTCTGTTTCTTTTCTATTTTGGATTCAGGGCTCCAGTTTTTTTCATTTTTCAGTTCAGAAGTGATCATATGCAGCCTGGTGAATAAGTACGACTGTTGGGGCTTTTTCCACGCTGACACAGTTGATTCATCACTGTCATTTCATGACTGCCGGGCATCTGTTTCAGTCTTTGTCTGTGGTGAGACTCAGTTCTAATGATACTGGGGAAGAATTACACTGTTTGTAATTGGCTCTGTCGTCATGTGACTTTCTACCAGCTTCAGGTCGTCAGGCAACTTTTAATTATGACCTTTATTGTTTCTTAACCATCTTATCATATTCTCCTTATACGGTATACTTTATACGGTATAATTATGTAGTTATGCAGCACCACCACTATATTTAATTGAAATAATAGTTATTTGACAACTTTAACGAAAATTGCGATTTTGATAAATTTTCGATTAATTGTGCAGCTCTAATTTGGAATATTTCTGCTTGTTTCTTCAGATAACTTATATTGAAACCAGTGCCAAGGATCCTCCGATGAATGTGGACAAAGCCTTTCATGAGCTGGTTCGTGTTATAAGGTAACTCCACGTTCACTTTTCCTCACCAAAATTTATCCTGACTTTGGGGCGTTATTGAGCTTGACTTTGGAGCATTATTTAGCCTGCCTTTGGAGCATTATTTAGCCTGCCTTTGCGGCATTATTTAGCCTGCCTTTGGGGCATTATTTAGCCTGCCTTTGGGGCATTATTTAGCCTGACTTTGGGGCATTATTTAGCCTGACTTTGGGGCATTATTTAGCCTGCCTTTGGGGCATTATTTAGCCTGACTTTGGGGCATTATTTAGCCTGCCTTTGGGGCATTATTTAGCCTGCCTTTGGGGCATTATTTAGCCTGCCTTTGGGGCATTATTTAGCCTGCCTTTGGGGCATTATTTAGCCTGACTTTGGGGCATTATTTAGCCTGACTTTGGGGCATTATTTAGCCTGACTTTGGGGCATTATTTAGCCTGACTTTGGGGCATTATTTAGCCTGACTTTGGGGCATTATTTAGCCTGCCTTTGGGGCATTATTTAGCCTGCCGTTATTCTGAACTTCTGAAAGACAGAATAGCGGCCGGAGGTTATTAGGTGTCTGTGTATCGGTGCAGTATTGCCATGCAAAAATATCGCAATACTATACTGTGTTGATTTTTTTTTTTCCTCTCTCGTATAAGACAGATTTACTTGCTGCAAAACTGCTCAAGGACAGTCGTGATTAACCCTTGAGATGTTATTATTTACAACCTAAAACAAATTTACATCTGATAAAATTGCCTTAACTCAAAGTGAGCACTGCTTTAGAGGTTAGTGGCTCAGAGAGTGTGTATGTGAGGGCAGTGAAAGTGTTTTTAGGAAGAGTGGAAAAGCAAAAAATAAAGACAAAACCCAAAGCTATTTCCTGTCTTGACACATGTAATTTCAGAAGAATTTGGTTTGTGTCTATGTTTCGAATGTGGTCATATCCTGTTTTAAGGCCTGCTGTTGTTGCAAGAACAAATAAGCAACAAGTAGGGTGACCTCAGATACCCAAATACGCAAAAAAGGAAATAAAAAGGAAAAAAAATCCAGATTAGGAAGAGTTCCCGTTGTCCACATTGTCAAGTCTGTAAGTGACTCATGAGGAAACTTCTCCGTTTTGGGACATTATGGAAAAATGAGGAGAGTCTATTGATGAATCAACATTGCCCTCTTGTGGTCAGACTGTAGAAAGACGGTCATACAGGAGGAGGATAAAGACAGAGTAGTGGTTGACTGATGTATCAGCAGATCAGGCAGAAAGTGGCCTTCTTCTTTTTACTTGTGTAAGTTGCCATAAGCGGCCTTGAAACCTTGCATGTAAATGTTTAATGTAAAATCTTTAAGAGGTGACACATGCTGATGATTGGCTTTACGCTCATTATGACTCACTTATAATTTACAGTAGTTGCTGCTGAATTTATTGGTGTAGAAATCACAGATGCTGCAAAAACATATCCTCCTGACTACCAGCAGTTCAAATTTGTCCTCTGTGGAGGACATTTGTAATCCTGAATATTTCTCACCAAGTCCATACTACTGCATTAAATCCTGTTGTTCTCTACAGAGGACACCTGGGGCTTTTCAATGATACCAAATGTAAGGGGGTGGGTCTTTGTCACCTTTAACTTTTTCATCCTGCAAAATGGCCGCCGTCAGTGCAAGCACATTTTATGGGAAAAGGAAAAGTAAGTGCAAGGTATTCCTTTGTGTTTCCAAGAAGGGGAATTGCTTTTTGAAGTATCACGCCAAATAAGCACAAGTCAACACAAAACAAAAGTGATGATGGACAGTTATGTGAGTGTTAAACCCTGGCATTTTGTTTGGGACTAACTGTTTGCCATCAAGGTTCAGTTTCACTCATTGCGTTCAGATGTCCACCGTGGACACATGATAGTGTCAAAGCACAACACAGAAAAAACACAAAAGTTATGGACAAATATGTGGAATGTTAAACTCCTCCTTATGTTAACTTTGATAATTTCTCCAGGACAGATTAGTTGCCGTCAAGGTTCCAATTCATATGTATGGTGTTCTGATGTCCACTACAGAGGACACATGATATCTTAAAAATAAAAACTTTTTTTTTTCAAAAAAATGCTTTCAGTGTTCTAATTACCCTACAAAGAGATGGGGATAAAAAAATAATGATAATGTGACAACTTTTTTTTCCCCTGGTAGTCAGGAGGATATGCAACGAAACGAGAAACAGTTAAAACCAAAAAACAAAGGGGAAATGCTTTCCAGGTGATATATCATCAATCATATCATCACATATCAGTGCTTGCGCTCATACATTTGGGTATCTGGAGTGCCTTCCAACCCACAAACTGTGAAATAAGACAACCCAGTCAGTTTTTTTGTGTTGCTTGGGTCAGAAAACATGTGATTCGACAAACCGGTCAGATTTGGCTCCCCTCTCTATTGGTGCCTTCAAATGGGGTCGTGTTTGCCGTGGTTATGAGTTGGGTCCATGTGAACGCCCCGTCGTGTCATATTCACGACCTCGTAAGTGGAAAGTTTCTGAAAGCTTCGAGGTCACAACTTGTGACATGTTTGTTAGCGTTGTAAGAAATGGTGGAGCCCATGGAAGTTAATTTATCAGTGCATAATAAGATAATATTGTACAGTATATTGTATTTTTAGTCATATATTGTTTTTCTTGGAAATTTTATATGTCTGAGTCTATGTCTTTGCATTTCCTTCGTTATGTTACCCACTTGCGAGCTTGCTAATCGTTAGCCTCTGTGGCTTCTAGACTCAGACAGTAACGCTAATGTTGCTGTTGCTTAGCAGCGGTGTTCTTCACGACTTAACCACTTGAACGCAACACATGTCGTGTTCACGACTTGAAATGTGTGGACAGTTAGTAATGCCAGTGATGCATGTAGTGTGTGGGTATCTGAACATGTAGAGGTGTAAGAAAACAAAGATAAACCAACTAAAGTCAAACAAAACCAAGTAACCTGCTGCTCATGCACCCATATACTGTATATTGTTAAGTAAGCTTTATTTGTATAGCCCAATATCACAAATCACAAATTTTCCTGAGGGAGGCTACATAGCTGAGCAGTCACACCAACCCAGGTGCCAGCCATCACTCCTAATGAGCCACTCCCCAGATCAGGATATTGGTCTTCAGGTCTAAGGACCATTACATGAGCCAAAATGATCACTATGGCAGGATAAGGTGTTATTATCAGCAGGTAATTTTATCCTGAGTTAAGATTATTTACGGTTTCTTTGTATGTTTTCCAGGCAACAGGTTCCAGAGCGAAACCAGAAGAAGAAAAAGAAGATGAAATGGAGAGCAGAACGTTCAGCGGGTTCCCACAGGTTCCACTGCGCCATATTGTGACCTCCCTCGTCCTGTTTATCATTCGTAACACACACACACACACACATACACACACACACACACACACACGCACACACACACATTACCTTTGGATGTCAGGGAACTCCCCAGCAGTGGTTAACTACTGGAGCACAAAAGGGTCGATGAATGGCTGAAAAAGTGAATCTGAAATGTTGGACTGATGTTCCCTCACCCTTCACAATGCCTTGGGATGAGTGCTGTGCCCTCTCTCCTCCATTTCAAACGTCTGAAGAGTCCTCCCATCTTTATTCAACACAGAACTACGGTGTCACCGGACTGTTTCTCAGTCAATAATTTAATTTCAATGACAGACTCTGGGGGGAAGCAAGAGATCACCTTGATATTGGAACTTCTTGAGACAGGGAGTAAAAGGGAGCACTCGGCTCAACGTGGCGCCGGGTTTTTTCATGGAGTAACTCCCAGCGACCTCCTGGTCGCCACCTTTCTATCTTCGCACTCCTCCAGTTTGCAGAAGAAAAGCACCTGTGTGATCTTTAGATATGTCGTCTGTGTTCTCTCTTCATGGAGTGGACATCATAAGGGCGTGGCGGATGAATACGAGGGCGGTGATTTACGGTAGTGAAAATAGAAGATTTGCGTGGCGTCTTCGGTGAGTGTGGCGTGAATGTCGTGGTCATGTGACGCTCTAGTTTTGAGAAGTCAGTTCAGGGAGGATGGAAGGATGTGTCGTGGCAAGCGAGAGAAACGTGATGCGGAGAAAATGTGTCGGATTGGTCGACAGGTTAGCGGGTTCTGGTCATATCAGCGTGTTGAATAAGTGTTTAAATATAGTAATTGTAAAGGAGTATGTGGTTAATGTAAAAATAACAGGGTTTATAGAGAAGCAAAGTCCCTCCCTTTCTGGTGGACCACCATGGGACCTTATTTACAAATAAATATGAACAGTCGTCAATGGAGAGAGACATTTTTTTTTTTGATCCTGTTTGAATTGCACCATGAATCACCAATACGATGTTTGTCAATTTAAAAGATAATTTGTGGTAAAACTGTTGAAGTGTAAGACTGCGAGTATACATAATTAGAAAGATGACACACAAACGTTTGTAGGTGATGTCTCTCTCGCTGAAGCTACAATGCTTGTGTGTTTCTACCGGATGATAAAAACACCAGGGGTCGCTGGATAAACACATCAGGTAGAATAAGGTTTCATTCGTACGTGGAACGTAGCTAGAGACAAGAGACGTAGTTCACTGAGCAGTTCACAGAAAACTAAATGATGCTACGACAACCTGAGACTTTCTTGACTTGCAAAGTTATCAGTGTCACTCATGCAACTTTTGGGTTTGTTGTCTTTCTAATCATGTATTTTCAGTCTGATACTTCAACATTTTAAAACAAACTGTGGCTTTCTTGACTTGCAGAATTATGTTTTAAATTGACAAACGTGTAATTCATGGCGGGATTCAAACGGGATTAAAAAATATATTCGTCTGTCACCCAGAAATAAGGTCCCATGGGGTTCACCATAATGGGCGGGACTTCACCTCTCTAGACCAACACTGATGTGTCAGCGGTCATGTTTACAGACACTCTTATAAATGTATTATCTTCCCATCATAACGACACATCAGAGCCACTTTACATCAAGTGTTTGTTTAGGTTGCCTCTTCAGTCAGTGGCGTGACGAGTGCAGTCTTCATCAGTACTGTATGGACAATAGCCCTGATTCTTTTTTTTTTTTTATTTTAGTCTTTATAGTCTTAACAGATCGTCTTCAAAACAAGTTACTTTCCATGTTTTTGTATCAAAAAATATTGAAAATTACAGTTATATTTGTGATATATATATATATATATATATATATATATATATATATATATATATATATATATATATATATATATATATATATATAAAATCTAATTATAGGTGGCAATGTAAACAAATTCAATGCTGTTTTACAGAAGATCTGTAGGAAATTCTTAATGAAATCGAATAGATAAGGGATTAATGAGAGCTTTCAGATCTGAAGCCGGCTGGAGAAGCTGATTTGCACTGGCCACTAACCAAAATAGTGTGATGTCACTTTATTTCAATCTATAGGGGCTTTTCAGACCGCACCGCTGAATTCAGGACAATGAGTCAAGCTCAGTAAAGGAGTTACATACCGTAGCCCTGGGAATACATCAGAGTTACCAGGCAGCGTGACGCTCCTGGGGCTTAAAGCCATGTTAACCTTTTTAGTTAGTAGGTAAACTACACACTCGAAGCAACAAGACATTCAGTATATTCATATCTGTCGTCGTGAGGTGGATAGGAATGTACAATCTAATAACCTATGAAATGGCTTGTACTGTTAACGCACTAAAGTTTCGGTGGACAACTTTTTTTGTCTGGATGAATGCCGTCTCTTGAAGGAAATACATTTTTGCACTTTTAATACAATTCCAGACTTTCCTATTGGCATGTTGTTTTCTGTTCAAACCTGTAAGTGAAATGAAAGGCACGGTTTAAAAAAAAAAAAAAAAAAGATTTGAATGTAAAAATCGAAATAAGAAAAGCAAGCAAAAATAGGCCATTAGTGTTGTAGCCCTGTGTGCCTGTGTGTGCCTGTTGCCTTGACGATGATTGTGAGATTAAATAAATTTGAATTCAATCATTGGAGAGGTGTTGATAGAAACGTTCCATGTTACTCTGTTATTTGAACGGCATACAAATTCACCTCAGCAAAAGAAGGAAATGGGTTTTAATCTACATCTACTGTTAAAGGGACTTCACAAAGAGTTTCCAGAGACGGACAGAAAACTTTGGATCAATGAGAAACGAACTCTGGGGGAGGAAGAAAAAAAAAAAAAAAAAACTGAATGTGTTTGATGAAAATGTTGCATCATGTATGTTTGATACCATTTTGTATTATTGATATGAATTATTGATATGATTCTTGCAAAGTGTTTTTTAAACAACTGAATAATTTATTACTGTCTGTTACCTCAGCGTGTCCCAGACCTGGACAAAAAGCTAAACTCCCCCTTTTTTTCTTTCCTGTGGGACTCTCTATGGGTCATCGGCCTTTTGCCTTTGAGCCCCCATATGAGGAGACTTTCAATGTGTTGTGGACCAAGACGAAGAACCAGGACCTCTTCTGTACTGGAGCTGGTGTGGATGGCCTCACAAGAGAAAATGTAATCACACAAGGGTCAAGACTAGGAAAGTTTGTCATCCAGCGTGTAACTTAAAATGTTTCTTTGTTCAATGTGAAATTTCTTAAATGAATAGTTTGACATTTTGGAAAACACACTTATTGCTGAGAGTTAGATCAGTAATATTAAAGGGATAGTTTGGGTGTTTTGAAGTGGCGTTGTATGAGGTGTGTTACCTACAGTGGATGGTGGTCTGCACGCCCCCAACTTGGAGAAACAGACAGAAATTATCACATGGAGGCAAAGCAATGTACTGCAGTGGGTGTGGCCAACAGCAAAACATATTTTAACCACAGAAAAGAAAGTCAATATCAGTTTAAATGTCCACTATATTTACAGTGTTTTCGCCAGTTTACCTTGCTGTCAAACAGCCCTTTCCAACAGGGAGCTGAAGCTATCAATGCTCTCACCACAGCCACCAGATTAAAATCATTTTACCTTGCAGGTAGTTTCGATTCACCAAAGTCGCACAAAAAGCACAATCAAACTAACAGACGGAGGCAGCGGTGGACTAGCATCCCTCTGTGTCCTGCAAGGTAAAATTACTGTTTTTGTCAATGGAGTCTGGTGGCTTTGGCACAGAGCATAGATGGATGCAACGGCTTCTTGTACTCCGTCATAAAGGGCTGTTTCACAGTAAGGTGAAGCGGTGAAAATATTCTGGAGATAGCGTACAATTTGAACCCCCCCCCCCCCAACAGCAGTACATTACTCTTGTCTGCTTCTCCAAACTGGGGATGCACCGACTGTCTGTAATACACTGACTATGGATGTGTGTCATACAACCCCGCTTCAAAACAGCCAAACTATCCCTTTAAAATAGAGCCTGCAGTTGTTTTCTTATCTTAGTGTAAAAACTGGAAATTGCTAGTTTAGCTCAATCTCAAGGTAACAACAGGCACCTCTAAATGATATTTAGTTTATATAATCTATACAAGTTGTGGTTTTACCTGGGTTTATGAGCCAGGTTATTTCTTACATGTGGACAGGGCCAGGCTAGCTGTTTCCAGTCCTTTATGCTTCCGGTCTTTAAGCTAAGCTAGCTGGCATGCAGGCTAGCTTCATGTTTAGATGGCGCTGTCTGTCTTTTCATTTAATTCTCGGCAAGAAAGCGAATAAGCATATTTCCAAACATGTCACACAGTTCTTTAAAAGTACAGTGTGTAGCATTTAGGGGGATCTATTGGCTCAAATGGAATATAATATTAATAAGTATGTTTTCTTTAGTGTATAATCACCTGAAAACAAGAGTTGTGTTTTCGTTAGAGAAACACAGCCCTCATCGAACTGTCTGTCTGTTTGATGACACTTGAAATTGATCTCCATAGTGTAAAGCATGTAGGCGCCAACAGCGATGTCGCAGTGCATTCAGGTGTGCCTCGTAAACTCTGAGGAACTGTAGCTGTTGTAAAGTACTCTAACATTAAACCAATGATCTGTTGATCTTCACGAATCAAGGCTCCATAGTCTAACAATCAAAAATCTAATTGAATCCTGACCTTAAAATCGAAAGTCATATTGAATCGTGGATATGGAGAATCGTAACACGGAGTCTGCCACCATGTTTCTACCCAGAACGGACAAACCAAACATTACTCTACATTCGTGTTTTCATGTTGCCCACAGTAATAGTTCTCCTTCATGCTTGGCACACGGAAGAGGTTTGAGCTGGTTACATCTGCAACCTCACCACTAGATACTGCCAGATGCTACACACTGTACCTGCGCTACAACTGCGCTCATGTACCAGGCCGGTGTCTTCTGGTTGACTAGTTAACATTTTGGTTTTAGGTCCAAAATCCAGTTTGAAATGAGAAAATTACCTGTCTTGAATGAATCATTGTGGCTGGTACAAAGAAAACCTGCTGATTTATTGTCTTCGTATTTCAGGCAGACCAAACACAAATGCCCGAAAGTGAATATCTAACGTGTTGATTATCTGACCCTGGATTATATGTGAGGTAAATTGAGCACTTTTGTTTCATGAATTGGAGACATAGAATTCTTTTTCCAGTAGACACCCAGGTATTGTTGACGTTATGCAATTGATTTGAGTCGTGTTTGTCCTGAAACGTCAGTATGTGGCAGTAAGGGCCGTGTAAACTTTAGGTTTAGACAGCAAAAAAACCCAACAACATTTGGAGTTGTGACACCAGTTGTGTAACTTGTGTTTTTGGACAGGTCTGTTGTGTTCTAACTGGCTGTGTCAGACTGAGGAGCTAGACGAGGCACAAACAAAACTGTGGCCTTTTTATCTAGCCTCAGGGGTCGATTATATTTCAATAAAGAAATACAAGTATTGTGACTTTACGTGTTTGACTGCTTTAGTTTTTGTTGGATGATAAAGAGGACCTATTATGCTTTATTTTCAGGTGCATACTTATTTTTATATATTTGATTTCTACTAGAACATGTTTACATGCTTTAATGTTCAAAAAACACTTAATCGTACTCATACTGCCTGTATGAAACAAACTCTTCAGATGCCGCTGCAGTTCTGCTATAACTAGCTTTATCTAAGGATGTGGAAAACTAGCTGCTAGGCAGGTATTATGCAAATGTGTTACTTGGTTGTTAAAGAAGAAAATGCGGGACTTCAATCAAGGCAGTTCAGGAGCAGTGTTTCTGTGGGGGAGAGTAACTCCTTTTGGTGTGGGCTTTGTAATTTTGCAGACTTTGTACATGCACAAAAAACTACAAAGGAAAACAGAAAAAGCATAATAGGTCCTCTTTAAAATGCCGAGCCACGCGCTAACTCACAACCGTTTTCAGAGCCGCGAACAGCCAAGGTGAACATGGTGACACGTGTTTTTAGAGTTGCCATGCTTGTTCAACAGAAGCTCCCCTCATTAATCTTCAGAGCTGTCAGAGTCCATTGATTTCAATGCTGTGAGGATGCTGAAAGCTCCATTGATTTCAGCCCCTTGGGGGATGTGAGGCACACAGACTTGGGACTGCATCTCTGCCATTGATTTACATTCATGTTCTTTTGAGGCGGAAACTGGTAATGAGAGGCGCACAACATGAGATGGGGGGGGGGCATGCAAGATGGTGGTCATGGTTAATAAAAAGATGGATATAATTTCTATCATCCAGTGGTGAATCAAGGGAAACTATATTCAGAGCTTAATATTTCAAGTAAATCAGTTAAAATAGTTAATCAGTGCTTCAATTTACCCTTTACTTAAACAATTACGATCAGACTTTTCCAGTTCCAGTAGTGATACCTGTGCTTTGAGTACCAGCCAATAGAGAACCAATCCTGTACCATTCATTCATTACCCATAACCGGGGGGGGGACTGTGGGAGGAAATCCCACTCTAACATGGGCAGAACATGCAAACTCCACACAGAAGGTCTCCAAGCCAGGTTTGAACCTGCAACCATCTTGCTGTAAGGCAACAGTGCTAACCACTGCTTCACCATGTGGCCCCAATTAATTAATGATAAATAATTTTGGTACTAATTTATGTCTAAAGGCTCTGCAGGATGAACAACCGCTCCATCTGTCTAATCTTAGCTAAGGTGCTGGAAATGAGTCCAAAAGATAACAGAAAAGTTTTCTGCATGTTTAGATCCATGCAGTATTTCACTAAATTGATACTAAGCTTCCAGTCTGTCGGACCATCAGAGAATACATTACTCAACTAAGGCCAGGCTGGTAGAAATAACCCCACCCATTCTCATTACTGGTAGTATGGAGAACACCTGTGCACGCCCTGGTGGTGGTAGAGGCTCCACATTTTGTTTGGGGCCGTCTGTGAGCGTCTGTCGGCCTACGTTTTGCGGTGTGTCCCACACCTTTGGCTCTAGTCCGCCAGCGTTGGAGGTTCAACATGTCGAATCAGTGGCAGAGCCCGGCGGTGAGAGAAATCACTCTGATTGTGAATTGGTGAGCGAGAGTGATGAGATGACGAATGCAGACTAGTGCTACCTGCTGGTGTCGAGAGTAATTTCGTCTCATGCGGGCGAACGTGCTCACTGGCCGTCGGCCGCAGTCTGTGTGATGTGTTCAAGTGCAACTTTTTGGCCAAGACAAAGGCGACGTGAGACGACTCAACGGTTGGCCTCCATCTTCATTAGTTCTTTGATGTTGGGTTGGCCTGACTCTAGTTTAACTTTGTAAAACTAAAAGTAACAAGTAAACACATTTTAATTACATTACAATTCAAGTGTAAACCTTTGCAGCAACAAAATGGTCAAAAGTTAAACAGAAAACTAATATTCCAGTATATACAGTATAATGTACACTTTACGTAAACTGAATAGATTGGCCCCTTTGTCTCAGCTACTCAATCCAATTATGACTCAGCATCGGCCGGTGCATCCCTACACATTAGTATAATCAGCACTAATGTGGTCAACGCAGCATCACTGAAGCAGCAGCAGCAGGCCAGCAGAGCAAAACCAGAGTCCCTTAAACATCTGCAGACTGTCCATCAGAAGATATATGTTGTGACAGTGCCTCTGGGTTTGGATCCTCTGCTTTCTCTCTCCAGGGCTGCAGACCTGTAATCAGCATCATGGGACCCACCTGGGTCAGTGTGCTGTCTGCTTAACATCATGCAGCAGTCTGAGTCGGCAGATCTCCCACCATACCGGTGTGCATTGGTTTTACAGCAGAACATCCACTCCCTACACAACTGATTCCTCCCATACATTCTGTTGATTTATTTTTTACTCACTTTTTGGTCAATAATAATAATAAGAAGAAGATCAACCTTTATTAGTCCCACTAGGGGAAATTCAATTTTTACACTCTGTTGTAACTTATACACAGTATAAGTCACTTTATGTGTTCAGTATACCTGTGTGTCTCCTGTTTTGTCACAATTCTAGAGCCGAGCTGAGAAATGGGGGTTCGTGTAATAATAACTTTCATTTATTTATACTATTCTAGCATTTTTTCACGCTTTTCAGCATTATTATTATTATAAATATAAATATAATATACTTATAAAGTATTTCTGATTATGATATTTATTTATTTCCTTTCCATAAAGAGGGAAGTTTGTCCCAAAGTGGCCGCTGTATTTATACCCTACATCTTGCTTCACTGAGCTGTGAGTGTGACTATGAAGAGGGTTCACTCCATGGAGTGGGAGGGTGTAGTGACCGGGTTTGAACTGGGATTAGACCTACCAACTCAGACTGCTGAATGCTCAGGCTTTTAAGCACCGGGTCCAGGTGTGTCCCATGCCGCTGATTACATCATCAGGTCTGCAGCCCTGTAGAGAGAAAGTAGACACAGCAACAGATCCTAACACAGACAAGTTGACACAATGGAGACAAAAATGTACCACAATTTGTCCTGTGCTTGTAAGTTTCTGTGCTGTCACTCAGTGCTATTTGAGGGTTTCACCACTGGGGGTCAGCACTTCACTGATTACTTGTCTTTAGATCAGGCCATAAGAGAAGAAACAGTAACGTAACCGATGTGCCAAAGATTACTTAAAAGGACCAAACACCTGCTTAATTCTATCAATTTTCTGAAAAACAACTTCTATGATTGCAATCATTTTCCATGTTAAACAAAAGAAAGAAAACATTTCAGCAGATCCTCTGCAATAGCTTTAATACAAACAGCCCATTTAAATGGAAATAAGCAGTGGGGGGGAAATATGAAATATGATGCATGATGATGCATACTGAATGCATTTTGTCAGAACACAGTTGTTGAGGAGAAAAGAGATGTGATTTTAGACCACACAGTTTCTTTACACCAGTTTTACCTTCACTGCACTGGCATCCAGTCCATGTCAGATCAGACTTCAAGGTGCTTTGGATGATGATAGCGTTGTAAATGGACACACTCTCTCCTGCTTGCCTGATCTTCTTAAACCTTATCCTCCAATGCCTCCAGTGTATTTTGGCATATCAGTGATATTTCATATTTATTTGAGTCAGCTCCTGACTAGGTTTTTTTTTTTTTTTTTAATAATTTTGGTACAAAAGTTTATGAGAAAAAGTGTTTCTGGGCCCAATGGCATCATGTGACAGACACAGAAGTTGCAGTTCCACTGTTGGCCACTACGACCATGTTGGGATCAACGACCGGCGGTCTTCCTGGGGGCTTAGCAGTAGACCACGAGGGAAATGTGAAATACATAGTGATATTCTGTTTTTTGCTGGCTAATGTTGCCAACGTTAATCAACGTTAATCAACACAATGCATCAGTGTTACTGTAGTAATCATCAATTAGAGAGAACAGGCAGGATGGAGGTGTTACATTATTCAGCAGAGGAAAGTGAATAAAGGAAAGATAATTATTTATTATAACAGATTATGGGCTTATAAAGCAATGACAGGAAGACTTTTGCATTTAGTCTCTGGGGGAGATTTGTAATTGAGGGATGTGTGTCCAGACTGTTCTCATTCCCAGAGCATCAAATACAGGCGCTTTGTCGCAGCTTCTACACCAATTCAGTATGAGACACATTGGTCTTCCCAGTAACTATAACCCACCTGCAGCAACAGCAAATGACATGGTGTATGAGACGAGCCTGAGTAGATATACCCATAGTTGTGACTGTGCAGCATCAAATTAATTGGTTTCTGCCGGGGCAGTCTGGGCAGATTAGTTTGCAGATTACTAAATTCTCCTGTGCTCCAAATCCCTCCCTGGTTACTATATTGTATTTAATATATATAATCAGAGTTTTAGCTAGTCAAGACTAAACCGAGACAAGACCAAGGTGTTTAGGACATGTAAGGAGGTAGCTGAGGTCTGAGTTGTTTGGCCGATGAAATCAGATGTACAATCCACGACAGCTGCTTGCGTAAAATAGAAAACTCCAAAACATTTTCCTCAAAATATTCCAGGATGCTCCGAAGAGAATGAAATTCCCTTCAGTGTCCAGACGAACACCCTCTCCTTGGAATGAGATAAAAGTATTCTGAGCGAGCAAGCTCATCCTCCTCTCACATGTCTGGCATGTCAACTGTCTCATTACCTTCAAAGTCACAATTTTAATTCTCACTGACTTTTTTGAGTGTTTCTTTCATATTAATTCTTAACCGTGGAGCTTTTTTTTTTTTTTGACATAACCCCAATTTCCTCAAAGTGGAAATCATTTTACGTGGGAAAACTCATGATGACTGGTATTAATTGAGGTCTTTATAGTGTTTAAATGAAGTTCTTTGACAGCCTGATTCTAATAACATGGTACAAGTATCTGTCACAGGTGTTTCTGCAGCTATCTTACAGTAGTAGCAGAGTAAATGTAATTTAATTTCACCACCCTTGCAGATGTAGAAAATTCAATTTCTGTTCTTGTCTTATATTTGAGTTCTGGGTTCAGATGCTAAAAGGACTTGCAAAAGTCCTTGATGAGAGAGAGGACGAGCACGTACCAGCGCTGGAAAAGTGCTGACAGGACAACATGATTGTAACAAGGGTGTATTGACACGCCGTCCCTGGTCCGTCCAAAAGTAACTCCGATGCCGAAGGGTACTAACCAAGTTGATATTTGATGAGCTGGGAATGTGTTGACAGGTGTGACGAAAGCCATGTGCAAAAAAAAAAAAAAAAAAAAAAAAGCTGTAATAATTTACCAAGTTTTGACTCGACAGTCTTCCTCTGGGTATTGGTCTTGCAAAAACCCAAACACTTTTGACAAAAGTAGATTTATCAGATTTCCTCCCACACAATAACACACTGATGTAACTTCCAGTCTTTACAGTGAAATGGCTGTCACATGTAGCACCCAGGAGAAACTCTCTCCATGATAAATTTAGTTGTGGTTGTGTCAGTGATGTGTGAACGGTTTCAAGAAGGTATGAACGAGTTCATTTTGAATTATTTTCCAGCACAGCCTCAGTTTCTTTATCAGACTGTAGTCTGGCACAGGATCACATTTACAAGATAAGATCTTTGTTATATGTAGATATTATTACGGTATATTCAGTGTTTAAACACTGAACTCTACAGTTGTTATCCATTGCTAGGTAGCAACTAAACTGGCAATGACCATATGATATAATAATAATAATAATAATAATAATAATAATAATAATAATATATAAAAAGCACATACATTTTCTTTAGTTAATTTGTTATTTCTCTGAAAGCAAGGAGGCAGAACAGTTTTTCCAGAGAAAATGACCAACTGGCCCTCATTGACTCGCTGCTGCTCGGCTTTGTGTAGCATCCCGTTGCCTCCATCCACCCGTCAGATACTAGTGTACACACAGCAGACAGCTGAAGGCGAGGCAGCTGAATGATGTTTTACCTAAAGCTCCAGAAACCAGCCAGTTTATGGTTATATGATTAAACACACAGGTGTTACATTAGATACACAATTTCAGCTTTTTAAAATCCATTTCATATTTTTATGTGGCAATTTTTTTATTTTATATTCAATACTATAGTATCCATGGTAACAATGGAGCTATAAAAGCTCATCACTGGGGGAATAGGTCAGACTGCTTTATCTGTTTGGCGGGGAGAGGAGGTCATGTTGCTCTGGCTCTGTATGTATGGCGAGGCCAGGAAGCTCCTGAATCCACTTTCTCACATACAGTATGTTCACATTAGTATTAATTTTTGTTACATAAATTGTTGATGTTGTATTTTCATTATGTTGCTCGTCTGTCCGTCCTGAAAGGGGGATCCGTCCTCTGTTGCTCTTCCTGAGGTTTCTTGTTAAAAGTTGGGGAGTTATTTCTTATCCAGTGAGAGGGTCGCACTGTAAATGACAGAGGATGTTATATCCTGTACAGACTGTAAAACCCCCTGAGGCAAATTATTGATTTGTGATTTTGGCCTATACAAATAAAATTGACTGGACATGTGCGTGTGTAATTTAGAATCTGTAAATATTAATGTATAGTCTATGTATAATATATAATCCAAGAGGCCAGGCTTGTATCTCCGAGGTGAACGGGTGTCTCGAAGTGCTTGTTAGCAAATAAATCCATCCTGAATCAACATCGGAGCTGTCTGTGGTTCATTGGAGCGTAACGTTAACTGGCTGCCACCGCTATCAGCAGAACAATACCAAGTTAATGGGCCGTCATGAACCGTCTAGAGATAGTAAACAGAAGAAAAAACCCTCGTTGTCTTTCGACAACAACAGCAAGTCTTTAGACTGCATTATTTTTTAAATAAGATTATTTTTAAAAATTATAATTTGCTGACAGTAGTAGGGTGTGAACTGACCTGTGACCTCAGTGGTGTGTTGTTAATAATCTTTTGTTTTCTGTGCAGCAACTACGTCTTCTCACCACTATCTGCAAATTTATTTATTTTTTTTAAACTTTTTGTTCAGCTTTTTTGGGACAACAATGTTCACCCACAACACATCATTTTAAGCATACTTACTTTTACCCCCCCAAAAGGTAGCTATACCATAAACATAGTTAGAGCTATTATGCAATTACAACATTTATGCCTGCTTTCAACATCTCTGCTGTTTGTAAGCGTGTCCAGTATCATATTTTTATTTTATTTTATTTTAATTGTATTTATTAATCCTTTATTTAACCAGGAAGGTCCCATTGAGATACGAGAGCTCTTCTTCTACATAAAAACAAATCCACACGTAAGGACACGTACAAAGAAGCAACTGATCAATAATGCATTGTTGGTCATGTGTATAATGTTTGGTCTTTTTCCTTTTGATGTAAATGAATGTAAAATTTATGAACGTTGGGAAAATTTAAATAACCGCTTTTTAATGTAAGGCAATTTAAAGGGAACGTGAGTTGAATATATGATGTTGTATAAAGTATATGATAAATATGATGTACTGGATTTAGGATACTGGAAGACTAGCTGGGGCCATTTGCATCAGTAGGATAAGAAGGGAGGCATACACGCCATGCAGCGATATCCCGGCGAGAGCTGCACTCATCTCTCATAGTGCCATAGTGCTAAGCTTACTGTGTCGATTAAATGTTGATCTCTACAGAAGAAAGTATTCCCAATGTAGTATATGTACAACTCAAAAATTAACTAGGTATCCTGGTGAGTGAGCGTCACATTCTTCATTGCTATAAACAGAGGTTCACTGCATTCTGCATGTTCATTAAAAGAGACGTTTAGCTGCTGAGTGTCGGGAAGTAAACATGTCTCACACAATAACATGACAGTGCCTCACAATTAGGGGAGTCTATTGTCAGAAATGGAATATGTATATACAGTATATTTTCAATATTATTTTATTTAAGAACAATATTATTCACAGATATTTAACACAGAGCATTTTCACTTTCTTCCACTCCTCACTCCCCAAAAATATAATAACATATCTACAGAGGGAATGATGGTTCAAAATTATGTAATAATTGTTATAATAGTAATGATAATAATAATCCATCCATCCATCGTCAACTGCTTTTCCCGTTAGGGGTCGTGGGGGGGGGGCTGGAGCTGATCCCAGCTGGCATTGGGCGAAGGCGGGGTTCACCCTGGACAGGTCGCCAGTCCACCACAGGGCACATAGAGACAGACAACCATTCACGCTCACATCCACACCTACGGGCAATTTAGAGTCATCAATTAACCTAAACTGCATGTCTTTGGACTGTGGGAGGAAGCCAGAGTACCCGGAGAAAACCCACGCTTACAAGGGGAGAACATGCAAACTCCACACAGAAGAGTCCCAAGCCAGAATTGAACCTGTGACCCTCTTGCTGTGAGGCAATAGCGCTAACCACTGCACCACAGTGCAGCCTGATAATAATAATAATAAAAATACTAATAATAAATGCAAAAATATATATAAATTAATAAATAAATACAGCTAATAAAGCCAGCAAACATAATTAATAAAATGAAACATTTTACATAGGAAAATATACATAGTATAGTACATGCAATCTCCTCACCTCACCTAGATAGATACCTCCAGCTCTACACACTAGACCTTTAAGTAATTTTAAATTATTGTTGTCAAATAACTGGCGGTAAAAAAATACCACACTTTCCTCTGAAATATAGTGAATTAGAAGTATCACATAAATTGAGATGGAAATATTAAAGTTTACCCCACGTAAAGGAGTTCAAGTACCTCAGGGTGTTGTTCTAGAGTGAGGGGACAGCAGTGGGGGCGGTATTGCATTCACTTTACTGCACCGTTGTGACAAAAAGAGAACTGAACCGAAAGGAGCAAACTGAGATGGTTCAGGCATCTGGGAAGGATGCTTCCTGGGCGCCTCCCTAGGGAGGTGCTCCAGGCACAACCAGCTGGGAGGAGGCCCGGGGAAGACCCAGGACTAGGTGGAGAGATCATATCTCCACACTGGCCTGGGAACGCCTCAGGATCCCCCAGTCAGAGCTGGTTAATGTGGCCCGGGAAAGGGAAGTTTGGGGTCCCCTGCTGGAGCTGTTGACCTGACCGGATAAGTGGTTGATGATGAGTGAGTGATTGAAGTACCCCTCAGTGCTCTGTATGAGAAGGTACAATTGGCCTGATTTGGATGAAATGCCTGTTGTAAGAACGAGATGTTATACAGAAAAATAAAAGACCTATTTCTATGCAATTCCTGTTCTATTATTCTATACAAGATAAAAATCGCTGTGTGTCTGAAAGCATATAACATCCAACAAAGATTGTAAATTACATTCAAATACACAAAGCCTATACATTCAGAACACAATGCCTGAAAATGTTAATGCTATTCCTCTCATGCATACAGACGGCTCTCATTTAGCTCCCTTCACACCATCGCAACACGACTGACTGAAATACAATCATGAAAAATGTATTTTTACAAAATCCAGAGAGAGACTTTGCAAATTGCAAATTGAAAACAAAACTAATAAGATGATATGCTGTTTCTGAAAATCAGAAAATCAAATTATTCCACAAATCATTCTCATTATCTCATCAGCAGTGATGGCACAGTTTTACTTCAGTCATTACTCCGGGTTTAATAGTTTACCCACTGTGGATTCACTTCACAGGAACATTTTGGAGTTATGCAAGTGAAAGTCAACGAGGAAAACTGCAGGTATTTATTGATTTTTAATTACACTAAACACAGGATATGACATTTTGAGATAGCTCTCCCCATATCCAGCAAGGCTCAGTGTCAAATCTAATTCATAGAATACATTCTAATTCATAGATACAACAATAAAGGGCTATTTCAACTTCTTTGGTTTTAGCTATTAAAACTGATTGATTTACATAATTGGCAAACTCTGAAAAGTCAAGCTACTGAGTGAGTGCCTTAAACTTGCTTTCTTTCTAATATCCAGCAGGAGGCAACTCCTCTGGTTGCAAAAAGAAGTCTGATTGTATAGAAGTCTATGAGAAAATGAGCCTACTTCTCAGTTGATTTATTACCTCAGTAAACACTGTAAACATTGTTCATTTAGTAAATTATGGTCCCATTTAGAGTCAAATAAAGCAGGGTATGGTATCAAAGTTAAGATGATGTCTTATAATGTATAATGTAAAATAGTGTACATTTATAATGTAAAAATGTCTAAGAGTGGATCACCTTGCTTCCCAGCAACACTTGACAGGCTGCTACTGGAAAGCAGTGGGCCCCTGATTGGACGAACGCTTTCCTTTGTTGGCTGCTACTCCTCGCTGTCAAACCAGAACCGACCTGGCGGCTCGTTTGGAAACGCTCTTCACTTATATCACAAAAATAGTTTACCGAAATGTGTTTCTAAAAAAAATTTTATGTGAGAAAAAAGCCATGTAGTCTTCATTTTGGAGCGACAGTTAGTTTAATTGTTTCTTGGGAGTTTCCAGAGGCATGAACCCAACATGACAGCCCGTCTCTCGAATCGTGCCGCCACACTATGAAAATGTGTATTGCAAACAAAGACAATGAATGGGAAGCATAGAAAGGACGGAGGCTGTGGACATGTACCATTATTCAGCATTCGGTTGTACTTAGCTCCACCCTCTTGTGTCAGTTCTAGTTGCAAAAAAACAAGATGGCTACAGCCAAAATGCTGAACTAGAGACTTCAAAACGGCAGTCCACAAACCAGTGGTTGACGTCATGGTGACTACATCCACTCCTTATATAGTATATGGTATAGGTTTACATTAAGTCAGGAAAAGCTGTGGACATGCTTGAATGAAAGCATGAATGCACACTACTCTTGGGACATGAACTCTTCTTGAAGGCTGAAACTTTTACAACTGCCTGTCCTTGTGCTGCCATATGACTCCTGTGTGTCAGAGTTACAGACTTTGTTGGAAGAAAAACCCTCTTGCTGCTTCAGCTCATCCAGCCCGCATGCCAACTCTCGTCCTGCCTGCCAGCTCACATCCCTGGAAATCCCCTTTCCCTTCACCACCGCCAACACCGTCCTGCAATATCAAAAAGTCCTTTCGTAAAATACCTTCACATCGACTTGTTGTCTGCATTTGGGTCCAGCCCCTGAAACCCTGACAGAACAACAACCACACAGTTGTTGTTTCTTTGTGAAGTCGTGGATAAAACTCATGTAACCCCTCTTTACTCTTGTCCTTGTCCCTGTACAGTTGAATAAACCTAATCTTCTTCTCTCAAGGTCCCTCTCAGAATGACCTTTATGATTCAGCTTCCTGTTTTTATGACCTTGAAAAGACTGGCTCTAGCATACCTTCATATCTGTCTTTGATATATTTGATACTACTGTTGTTTTGTTATAACCACCGATGCAACACAATAAAATCATGCTTTTATACAAAAAAGAATGAGTTTAAACCCTGTATGTATACTATAATTGTGCAAACACTGTGCTTGTGACTTGTTTTAAGAGCATGGACTTTAGTTTGAGGCTTCTGGCAAAATTACATAGATTTCTCTAGGCAATACTTCATACATCTTGCAAAATGGAAAAGCTACGACGGCTTTGTTTACTATGGCTTGTTTTGAGAGCGAGCGTTTTGAGATGAGTGTTGCAACATGTTTTCAATGTGACTCAGTTGCTATAGTGATAAAAGGAAATCAACAAAGGAATATGAGTCGTGTATGTTGTGTGCATGTGGTGAGTGCATCTATTGAAACATTTGATCAACGCAGTTTGTTCATCATTCTAATGGCGTCACAATCTACACCAGTTTATTCATTCAGTCCTGCTATGGAGGACGGAACCTACCAAAATAAAAGCTAAATCAATAAATTAATAAGTCATTAAATGTAACAAAAATAATATTAAAAATAAATGTAGCCATTAATTAATTCACAAAAGGTGATATAAATTGATATTTCTGTTTTAATTTGTTTCTTTGTATTAATTCCCTTATTTATTTACTCTTATTTAATCTTAATTTCCCGCTTTATTTATTTGGATATTAATTTTTATTTATTTCAAATTTAGTTATTTATTTTGTGTGTGTAATTTTTTAAAATTTATTTTTAAATGTGTGCATTTATTTATATATGTATTTTGCATTTTTTATTGCATGATAAATAAACGTATTTATTTTTGTTTAATTTTCTTTATAGATTTCTTTACACATTTTTTGCCTTATTATGCAAATGAGGGGGCCGTCACTCTCAACTCAAATAAATAACTAATGCAAAATATATACAGTTATATATATATATATATATATATATATATATATATATATATATATATATATATATATATATACAGTATATTTTTATATATATATATATATATATATACAGTATATTTATATATATATATATATATAGTAATTTATTTCCATCTATCCATCCATATAAATATAATGTAAAAATAAAGAATTACGTTTTGAAATTAATACAAATAAATACTTAATTAAATAAAAGGGAAAATGAAACATAAAAGTAAATAAATAAAGGAATTACTAAATTAGTAAATGAATAAAGAAGCAAATTAAAACAGTGCTATCAATTTATGTCACATTTATCAATTAATTAATGGCAACATTTATTTTTAAGATTATTTTGCTGCATTTACTGACTTATTTATCTATTTATTGAGTAATTAATTTCCATCCATCCATTTTCCCCTACTTATCTGGGTCAGGTCGCAGGCTTAGAGGCTTAGCAGGGCCTCTTACCAGTTGGATGTGCCGGGAAAACCTCTGAAGGGAGGCGTTCAGGTAGCATCCTATTCATATGCCCGAACCACCTCAGCGAAGGAGCAGTGGCTCTACTCTGAGCTTCCACAGGATGTCTGAGCTCCTCACTCTATCTCCTACAATGGAAACTCATTTTGACCACTTGAATCCGCAATCTCATTCTTTCAGGCACCACCCAAAGCTCTTGACCGTAGGTGAGGGTCAGAACGTAATAGACTGGTAATTGCCTTTCAGCTCAGCTCCCTTTTCCACAGTGATCTGGTATAGTGACCACATAACTGCAGACGCCACACTGAGCCGCCTGTCCCTTTGCCGCTCCATTTTACCCTCACTTATGAACAAGACCTTGAGATACTTGAACTCCCTGGTTAGGGCAGTGACTCACTCCCAGCCTGGAGGGCACAATCCACCGGCAGAGAACCATGGCTTCAGACTCAGCAGTCATTTATTTATTTATTTTTGCATTCATTCATAACTCTTGTCATTGCCTCCTATAACATATATGTATATACTGTATATAACATACAACATATTACTGATTTCCTGGACTCTGATTCTTTGCCTGCCCCCTTAAGTTAACCTTCTTTGTTTGGTTGTTTAAAGATACTGGACTTTGCCCTTTATTTCTTGAGTCATACTTGTGGGTTTCTGTCTGCCAGTCAGTGTTACACATAGCATGCTAATAGGTTTTTTCCTCCAATCCTTCCTACAAAGGATATTGGCTGACAGTGTTAGACAATATTGGTAAAATTAAACACATTGCAAGAGTTAGAATAGAAAGGATAATTTAAATGACAATGAGAACGCAGAAGAGTGTTCACCAAGATCCTCACAACACAAACCGCATGCTGGGAAGTAAGCTGGCAGGACTGACTGTGCTCTGCCTCAATCAACTCATTCCCATCTTCACTAAGATGTGAAGCAGCTTCACTCGCTGGATGTCTGTCATGTTTGAGTATCAATTTGTCAGAGGCAAAACACCAGTTTGCTGAAGAGCTAGCGGCTTCCTTGTGCCACTTTATACTGTTTATACAGTGAAAACAAGACTACATGCACCCTCTACAGTAGTCTGTAAATTAAGTCTCCAAGCCAGGTGTGTACAGCAACATTATATTTCTGTTTATAAAACAGGTAGCTCAAATCAAACAATCTGATTGGTTCATAGCTGTGAGATACCACAGCTATGACGTCTAATTCCTTTACACTTTTAGCAAAAAGTAGAGAGGCAGAGACAAAACCCTAGTGTTTTCTGATAACAACCATGACTGCTATTTCTACTTATCATATTTATAATATTTATAATATTTTAATCTTCAAGACAGGCCATTTTGGTAGAACATGGCAATAGAATAGAAGTAATTTTGTTTTACTTTTGTGCGGCTCTTTTTAGGTGGACGTTTTACTGGCGTCTGGTAGCCAAGTTCAGTCCAAAATGGTGGAAGTGTAGCTTTGATGATTCGATGCTCGATGCAATGGCATGAACAATCAAAATCGTTATTTGGTGCTTCCTTCCAGGTCCCCCCCAAATATATGATCTAGATGGGGAGCCCAGTCATCATCATTTTTATCCACAGGATGCTGATTTTGTTAATTTAAACTATGAAATTGAGCTTTCATAAAGGTACAGTGTGTAACATTTGGGGGATCAATTAGCAGAAATGGAATATAATATTCACAACTCTGTTTTCATTGGTGTATAATCACCTGAAACTAAGACAGGTGTGTTGTTGTTAGCATAGAATGAGCCATTCACAGTATATCTACATAGGAAGCGGGTCCTGTTCACAGAATCCACCATGTTGCTCCGCCATGTTTCTACAGTAGAAACAAACCAAACTCTGAAACTAGAGCGAGCCTTTCATGTTTCTACGTTAACTGAAGGCCACAGTAGTTCTCCGACACGCTTGGGAAGGGAGGGGTATTCAGTTGGTTGCAACCTCACCACTAGTTTCTGCTACATCCTACACACTGGCTCTTTAATATGAATGAACCCAATTTTGTGACTAATCTCAGAAGAACCTTAGTTTCTCTAAAGGATAAAATATGTAAATGCTATGAATTGATGTTTTTTGGGGGGCAATTGAATATGCCAGTAAATTCCTGTGATTATAAATATCAACCTTTAATTTGATGCTATTCACCAAAGCACTGTAAAAATGTAAATGGAGCCGTAAAACAGAGTCAGCAGGAGAGCAAAACTACTGAAAATCCAAGAGCTCACGGCGTCTTTGTAGAACCAAACACCACAGCAGCTCTGTGAAACCATTAATCTGCATAACCATGTGTGCTTGACATGAAAATACCAGTATTCAAAAATCACATCACCTGTTTCCCCATTTACAACCAACTCACATACCGAGTCATGTGTGTCCTTGTTTACAGTTTTGACTAACAATATCGGTATGATGTTACACGTATCTCCAATATGAAAGCAAGGTCCAAGCTGCATCCTCTGAGACAGAAAAGCTTCAGAGAGGAAACACAATGAAAGAGCACTTCATATGAAGTGGAGTAAGGAAGTGAACCAGTGAGTGCGTGTACTTATAATATGTACAGGATGTCACAGATTCATATTCAATACATGCAATAATCAGCACAGGGAATAGCATTTGAAATGAAAAGCTTTTCTTTTGTTAGCGGCTGGTTTGAACTGTGGATGGTCGATTGAGAATAACAGCCAGCTATGGACATTTATTCAGTACAATTTCTATCAATAAAAGTGAAATGTGAAGGTTTTTTTTCTCAGTCCTGCCAATCATGTTTGAATGTCACAGCGCTGAAGTTACTTGACATTTTTCCTCTTTCGTAGTTTTGTGCTTTATCTCCTCTCTCCTTTCTGCAGGTATCTGTCTGCCTCCAGAGCTGTAGTCTGGATCTACAATAAGTTTGCAAGCCATCTACTGCCCCCAGTCAATTCAGTTTAATTCAGTTCAATTCAAAGGGTCTTTATTGGTATGAAAGTTTCAAGAACAATGTTGCCAAAGCATCAATATACCATTTGTCATTCTCTGTCCCTCAGGTTGTTTCATGGTTATACCTACTGGGCAGCAAGATTATTATTATTATTTTTATTATTTTTAATTTGGAGAGGTCATTAATCTCTTTGAAATGTAAAAGTAAAAGTGTAAAAGTAAATGTACCTTATTTCATTATGTTTTCAATTCAATTAAGTTCAATTCAAAAGGGATTTGTTGGCAAAGGAAACATATTTACATTGTCAAAGGAAGTGTGAAATACAAACAAATATGTACGCATGATAAGTAAAGATCTACTAGAATAAAGAAATGTATATACAGAGCTGTATAAGTTGCAGCATTGTGATAAAGCATATAAATAATAAGTTTAACTTAAAAATGGAAATTTGTTTTAACGCCACTAATTTCATTAACAAATTAACTGAAGTTGTGATTTTTAGGTTGTAGCAGGCTCAATTTTAGAGTGAAGATACTGGTATCATATGAAAGGTACTAAACCTAATGAATTCGTTGGTACCAACCATCATACTAGCTTGTCGAGAAGGAGTCTAAATAAGGCCCCACACTTTTTGCTGAGGAAAGGGGTTTTCAAAGGGGTTCCTTGACCTCTGACCTCAAGATATGTGAATGTAAATGGGTTCTATGGGTACCCATGAGTTTTCCCTTTACAGACATGCCCACTTTATGATAATCACATGCAGTTTGGGGAAAGTCATAGTCAAGTCAGCACACTGACACACTGACAGCTGTTGTTGCCTGTTGGGCTGCAGTTTGCCATGTTATGATTTGAGTATATTTTTATGCTAAATGCAGTACCTGTAGAGGTTCTGGACAATATTTACCATTGTTTTGTATTGTTAATAGATTTACAATGATAAATATATACATACATTTGCATAAAGCAGCATATTTGTCCACTCCCATGTTGATAAGAGTATTGAATACTTGACAAATCTCCCTTTAAGACACATTTTGAACAGATAAAAAGTGTGTGATCAATTTATGATTAATAGCAATAAATATATTAATCAATTGACGGCCCTATTAAAAATACAAACAAAAACATTGTGGTTTTGGTCTTATACAGATAAGTAAAGATAAGATGAAAATTTACAAAAATATAGGTGTTGCAGATGAAAAATATAAATACAAAGATGTGAGAACTGTGTAAACACTGCAATTTTTAAAAGAAAAGTATTTAATGGTATGTGTTCTGTGTATGTAGTTTGTCTAATGTTAATTAATGGTCAGCGCAGGAATCCACAGATGAATGACAGTCTTCACGGTGGTTTTGCTGCATTGGACTTCATTTTCCTTTTCCTTGCACAGCAGCTCACAAATCCTGCGGTGTTTGCAAGTTGCTGTATTTCCCCAGCACGTATACAAGTTTTCTGTAATTAGACACGTTTTCAAACTCTTTGTAGGTGTGATCTGTGGGAAGTGTTTGTCTCTGATATCTTGGTACAGTTGGCAGGTTGTTAAAATGTGCAGCTTGGTTTGCCCCTCTCATAATGTGCAGTAGGTTTACTGTTAGTCCTCTTTAGGAAGCCAGGTCTGCCTGTGGCGGCCTCTCTCTATGTCGAGGCTTTGCTCACTGAGTCTGTACATAGTCAAAGATTTCCTTGTTTTGGGTCAGTCACAGTGGTCAGGTATTCTGCCAAATAACATTATTTTTCTTTTTTTCTCTTTCTCTCTGTCTTGCTCAAAGTTTTTGCCTGTTAACTGACTGACTTTACTGTCTTTCAGAGGCTGTAGCAGGTTCAGTTTTAGAGCTAGAGTGAGGATAAAGAACCTAAAACCTAAGGAATCCACTGGTACCAACCATATCTACTAGCTTGATGGGAAGAACGTTAAATAATGCTCCAAAGTTGGGCATAATTTAGGTGAGGAAAACTGGCATGGCCATTAGCAAAGGGGTCCCTTTACCTCTGACCTCAAGATTTGTGAATGAAAATGTATTCTATGGGCACCCCTTTACATCACATGCAGTGAGTTTGTGGTTTTGGGTAAAAACTGCAGTTTTTGCATGCTTGCATACTGTAAATGTGTTATTTTTGCCTATTCTAAAATGGTGTAATTGAATATTTTTGCATACTAGGGTCCCTAAAAAGTCTTTGAATTACATAAATTCACTATCACTATAAAGCTGAGACTCTTGTGGATCCAATGAGCCCAGTTATATTCATGTGTGATTTGCCATTTCATTGTAGTGGGACCATTTTTTTTTTTAAATTTGAAATGACCTGTGGTGACCTCTAGGACAATCAGCCTCATGAAACTTTACAGCCCCAAACTAGAGACCTAGAGTATTCAAAGGGTGGATGGCTTTCCTAGCTAGATTAACAATAGGGGGTTTCTGAGCAGTTTCCAAAACAGAAGTGATCGTCATCCAAATGCAGAAAATTACAATTCTTGCAGAAAACTGAAAACATGGCTTTGGTGCTCCTCAAGGTCCTGGTGTCTTAATCTGGTATTTTGGAGTGATTATTGATCATTTTCATCGATTCTGGTTAGATGGTTAAAATTAACCCAAAAATTGCTGAAAGTTATGAGACGTAATAGAACATGGGGGATGGCCATCATACTTCTATCATAATGTTCTATGCCCTTATACACAATTCATGTTTATTTCTGATTTATGACTAGAACAACTTGACACACAGTGCTGAGCTGCATCTCAAATTAATCTTCAGGTTCCCAGCTTTCAGATGATGTTCACCACAGTCTATGTGACGTCTACTGCTGACCTGCTATCCCCCCCAAAGATCCCCTGTACCCCCCTAAGAAAGACAAAAACTGGTCTATTGTGGGCATCACAGGATTAAAAGTGTTTTTCTCTTGCCGCTGTCGCTCATGGTGGGAAATGTTGGGTCTCTGTAAATAATAAGACAGAGTACAGTCTAGACCTGCTCTATATGAAAAGTGCCTGAGAGCACTTCTGTTACGATTATGTGCTATAAATTCAGTCCAATCTTACCTTGAGGCTCCAGGTTGATGCATGCAGTTAGACACACTTGGGATTGCAGTCCAAACAAAAACATGATGATCCACATTTCCAACTATCAACAATATTTAATATGAAATTAACATATCTATTTACAACAGTCCCACTGCTTTACTCTTCCTATAAATAAACTGACGGTTCCAGGTGGTCAAAAACTATGTGCTACCGCTCTACCTGAGTCCATATTGGATTTGGTAAATTTTGATATAGTGATAAACTTAATTGCTAAATCAGAAATGATTAAATCAATTTAATATCTAATGGGGCAGCGAACAAAATCTCCTACATGTGCTAAACGTAAATAAAGTTGAACTGCTTCAGAATTGCAGAGTCCTTTTTACACTGAGTGTTTCCAGAGAAATGTGTAATTGCCTGGTGAGAGCAAGCAGCTTGGAGCAATACATTTGAGTGTGAACTACATTAGCTTTAGAGGCTTTATTCTTTACAACAGCAGGTTACGTATGAGGATTTGTAGCGGTTTCTCAACACTCCAGCTGTCATCAGGGTGGATGGATGAAATCTGCCCAGGCAATCGTTTCATTGTGAGGGATTCTTTGCGAGATGCTGAAGAGAGCTCTTGAAAGTACAAGAGGATGACCTTTATCCACTCATTGTGCAGAGGAAAAATAAATGCTTTGGTGTGAAATCATAAAAAAATCACAGCCTATTCAAACTGTTTGCCATAAGAGCAGTTGCGGTTGGATCTCTTTCTTTTTCTGCAAAAGTGTATTCAGAGCATTTTTGATGGTAAATGTAATGACTTTCTCTCTTGTTCTCTGTGTCTTTTCCTCTCATCTCTCTATTGCTGCACCATGAATACAAGGATGTAAAGTGGTTTTAATTTACACTGATTACATGCTGAATAAATAGTGGCCAACAAATGACAATCTGACAGCTGCATGCCATCAGCAGTAACAACTTGGACAGTGTGTCCGTGGTGAATGCGCCAAATGCAGCAGTTCATTACTGAGCCATTAGACAGGCTCTGCCCTTGTACGTCACAGTCTAGGCAAGATAATTAGAGGTTCATACTCAATGTGCTTTATAAACAGCTACAGACCTTTTAAAGAGCCACCAAAACATATTTACTGTTGGCAAAACTTGATAATAATTTGTGCTGTGTGAGGTGTCATCCACTCTCATGCCTTCTTAAGTCACAACCTGATTAAAGCACAAATGTGATACTGTGAAAGGAAGCTGGCAGGCCTGTGTGCTGCTGCCCTATCCTGCCTGTCAGCACCATGGACAACTCTTTCAGCACCATGGACAGCACTTTCAGCACCATGTACAGCCCTTTCAGCACTACAAGAGCTGAAGGTCCAGAGCTCTAGAAGTATTGAAGAAATGTTGCAATGACTCAGCTTAACGTGGGTTGGGATGTTAAATGGAGGTTTATGAATATTTGGGTCAAGTGTTCGAGTCTAATAAAACTGTTAGTAACTCTGTTCATGCAGCTCCATCTATTTCGTCAAAATGCCCATTTAAACTTGATGTAATAGAAGAAGAAGAAGAAGATCTACCTTTATTAGTCCCACAATGGGCAAATTCAATTTACACTCTGTTAAACTCATACATGGTACATGCAGACCTGAAACACACATACATGCATTAATGGAGAGATGTCAGAGTGAGGGGGCTGCTCCTGACAAGCGCCCCGAGCAGTTGGGGGTTTGGTGCCTTGCTCAGGGGCACCAAACTGGCACCTCTCCAGCTACCAGTTCACACTCAGTTTTTGGTCCATGTCGGGACTTGAACCGGTGACCCTCCGGTTCCCAAGCCAACTCCCTACAGACTGAGCTACTGCCGCCCCCAATAATAGCTGACATGCCCTCCTCATTTCAGCCTTTTCTGAAAAAACTTTCTTCTTCAGAAATGTATGTCCTATATGCACAGTAGTGTTTAGTGTTTAAACATAGAGAGAGGAAGGAAATAACTCTGGATTTAGCATTAGTGTGTTTTACAAATGTTAGGACCTAATGATTTAAAAAAAAAAGTTATTAGAGTGTTCATATTGGGGAGTTGATTTACCTGGGGGCTTGTGTGAAATCCTGCAGATGGACACTGGAGGCACATGATGTCTTTTTTTCAGATTAACTGTCTCATGCACTACTGGCTATATGTTGCCTTCAAATGGAACTCATGAACTTGTGTTTACGAGATGGAAAGTCATGAACGCAACATGCGCTGCGTTCAAGTAGTTAAGTCATGAAGAACACTGCTGCAAAGCAACGGCAATATTAACGTTACTGTCTGAGTCTAGAAGTCACAGAGGCTAACAATTAGCAAGCTAGCTAATGGGTAACATAATGAAGGAAATGCAGAGAATAGAGAAAGATGATGTTGTTGAGAATATCAACATTTTCCTCAGATATATTATAAAATTACCAAGAAAAACACAATATATGGCTAAAATTACATTAAACTGTACAATATTAACTTATTACACTGATAAATGAACTTCCATGGGCTCCACCGTTTATCACAATTCTAAGAAACACGTCACAAGTCGTGAACTCAGAGCTTTCAGAAACTTTCCATTTACGAGGTCATGAATACGACATGAGGGTTGCGTAATATGGACCCAACTCATGAACACAGCCCCATTTGAAGGCACCAACAGTGACCATTTTATATATATATAAAAAAAATTCTTTAATCACATTTACTCCATTTCTACCCACTGCTGCTTTGACACAGGTGTGACTGTTAAATTTAATTATGGTCCCATTCTATTTAGTGTCACAGCCATCCCAATGAGCCAGCATGCACAATACCAGGGCCCTAATGAATGGAACAAGCCATAATTAATGATTTTAATTGCCCCTGTCCTTACCCTACATAACATGTATAGGTGGCTGCTGTGAACAGGGCCTATTATTTACACATTTTTGATAGATATAAACTTGTCCATGTGGAAATTACTCTTTTTTTTTCTTGTGCTGGAATTCAGTAATGCACAGGAAGGACACACTGTGTATTCAGCTGTTTTAAGCAAAATGACACTGAGTCACTATTTTGTGCTGAACATTTTCTTTTATTATTTTGTATTCTAACAATCCCCTGTTCACTGTTACATAAGGGCTTAATACAAACATTAATATAGTTTTTAGAAGACTTTGTTTCACGGCCTCGTTTTCAGTCGCAACAGGAAGTAGATTTAGCAGAAAAGCTAAAAGCCCACTGTATGCTAACGTTATTGAGACAGACGAAGTTAGCTAACTAGCTGGTGAACGTGAGCATTTAGAAGCTTAAAAAATGCACATTTTTGTCTGGAGTTGGGCTGTTGGAGACTAAGCAAAGCTAACAGAGGAGTGAATGATGGCTCGTCAGGTGGTCAGATGCTAGTATTGCCTCGTGTGCCGGAGGATGTGTAAGTAAGTAGGCTAACGTTAGCCAGCTGTTCGCTAACAAGACTTCATCATGTCAGCTTTACAGTGTTGTGTTCACGGCGTGTTTTCGCTGCTTCAACTTGACTAAAAAAACCAAACACTGCAGTTATTATATCACAAATATATCATATCTTACGCTGTGAAACACATAAGCTGCACGTAAGCTAGTTTAGCTTCTGTTTATAGGCTAACGTCTTTGCGTTACCTTATTAGCCTATTAACGGTAGGGTAGTGTCTAAAAGGGAACCCGCAATTTGGGGGAACTCTCGCGAGATGATTGTGGTTAGGCTTCGATCGCAGCTATTTAAAGTTAGGGCGGTGAATCTCGCGAGAGGTATTGCAGAGCTCAAATTTTGCAATTTGCGGGTTCTAGACAAACTAACAACAGAGGGGGTGGATAAAATGCATATAGGGAATTAAGTCTGATTTTCATAGTTACATATTCATCTTTAACATTATGGCATTTGTTGTCACAACAATTGTGTGACATGTTCCCGAAGTAATGGCGATATTATAGGCTAAACACTGGATATTACTCTTACAGTCGCTTTAGCTGAACTGGGAGTGTTTACAGCGCATAGACAGTTGATCAGTTGATTAAAATAGATAGATAGATAGATACTCGCAAATCACTAAGGAGGCAGCGTTTACGCGCAGTCCAGCTGTGTGGGAGGGAGCGCGCACATTGCTGGGGGGACACGTGACAGCTGAGGGTTTTCATCCCACGGTGCCAGCGGGTAGCGATGTCACGGTGCTCATTTCTGAGAGGCTCTCTTAGTACAAGAGGGGAGCCCCAGTGGGGAAAACCACGTGGAATGTGTGATCTGATGAAGTCCACTGCAGCATCCCTCTCGGTGCGCTGGGCAGCTCCGGTTTGGACCACAGCTTTGTGATGGAACTTTCTGAAAATGTGAAGCTCTTATTCAGTGATGCGACGGCAACAGAGGGGATGTTTATCTCCAGCAAATGAACGTATAGTTGATGTGTTTTTTTTACACTGCTGGAGATGAAGGCAGACCGACGAACTATGAACTTCTTCGTGTGGATATTTTTCTTGAACTTTTTCTTGTGCTGGACTTCTGTTGACACACAGGTAAGGGCACGTTATTTAATCACCTGCTTTTACTGCAAAACGCTTCGACACTATTTCTGAAGTCATACGTATGTTAGCACATGAACATGCGGTAACATACCCCTGATACAGAAAGATAGATACAGACACAACCATCAAGCTTTAATGAAGAACGCTGCTATTTCTGTATGGAGTTATAACATGTCCTTCGTTTGCTGAGGTATTTGAGAAGTGGTCATCACCTGTGAGTCACAGACTGTATTTTGTGCTTTAGTATATTCTGGCTGCCTGTAGTTTGTTTCCAGTTCTGTAGCAGTCTGACCTGTTGATATCTGGCCAACATTTGTCTCTTTTTTCACTGCTGATCTTTTCATAGATTGTCACAAAATCGATGGCACTACAGGAAGTCTGTTTGCGTTTATAATGAGCTTGACATCTCAGGAGCTGTTTGTTCCTGATTTGAGGAGTTGTGTCAATAACCAGCATCTGCCAGTTTGTCTCACACTCTACTAATATTGCATCCAAAAGGAGTGTATTGCGAATCGCAGCTGAGCAAAATCCTGGCAAGTGAATCACCAGAATTGCAGGGTTATTAGTCACTGACCTGTGAATGATCCTGTGGGTTGTTCAGAATAGAGCGTAAAGCGGTGGCTGTGCTATATACTGAATCAAAGTCAGGACAGTATGCCTGCTTTATCAGCACCAAGCACGGCACCTTCAGCACCAGGGCCACGAAGCACAGTGATTGAAAAGGATAGTGTAAAATGCACAGACTAACAGTATTGTGCTGCCATGAAATTGCAAATAATATCATAATGTTGGCAACAGCTTTTTGTTGTTTTTCTATATTGAGCGATTGTTAAGCTTTAGATGACAATCCAGAGCTGGAAGCCTTGTTTACCCATTTCTATCTACAAAGGAAGACATCAATTTCAAGGTTTTATAGGATTTAGATTCTGAAGCTTCTGAACTGAGACAGTTTTTCATATTTGGACTGAACAGCAACAACAACAGCTGCTGGGTAATAGTCTTTCCTCATGCTATTAATTTCTTCAGTGACTTTATAAGATAAGATATTCCTTTATTGGTCCCACAGTGGAGAAATTCACATAGTTCCTACCATTGGCAGTCATTGCTATCTGTAACTGCCTGCTGCTAGCTGGCTGTGAAATTGGACAGAGGTTCAAGAAGAAGAAGAAGAAGACACACTTTATTGATCCCCTGAGCAGTTGGGGGTTTGGCGCTCAAGGGCACCTCAGCTGTGCCCAAGAGTCAAACTGGCACCTCTCAAGCTACCAGTTCACACTCAGTACTTAGTCCATATGAGGACTCCCTCTGGTTCCCAAGCCAAGTCCCTATGGACTGAACTACTGCTGCATAGTGTTTACATAGCTTTTTAAAGTAATGATCTACGTTTGCCTCCTCTGATTTAGATGGGAATCATTTTTCTACCATAGATTTTCTAATGTTAATCCTTTTCAAGGTACTGCTGATGAAAGGTTCCTTCCTGATGGTGCAGACACCACTCATGCATGTTTGATTTAGTCTTTCTGATGAAAAGTAGCATTCTTCTAAAATGAGATATACTTTCAGCTCATATCTGAAAGTACAGACATGAAACATACACCTTGACAACTTCTTTGACGTGATATTGGTGATTTTGTCTGCAGGCATCCTAATATTTGCATATGAATATGCCCTAGAACTCTCAGTGAGGGAGAATAAAAATGATTTTGAGTTTTTTCTGGTGGTATTTTTTGTGGAAAGAAAACATTGTGCCTGGAGGGTGTCTCTAATGATTGAGGCCAATATGTGTGGCGTAAGAAGTCTCTGAGAAAATGAGCCTACTTCTCACTTTATTTATTACCTCAGTAAACATTGTAAACATGAGTTTATGGACTCAATCGCCAGTTTTAAGTCTTCTTCAATACAGCGTGATGATTTAGTAAATTATGGTCCCATTTAGAGTCAAATAGACCATAAAGCAGGGGATGCTTGTGATTGACAAGTAGCTACCACAGTGTTCGGTCTGGCAGTTGTCTGTGTTTTTGTCTTGCAACTTTAACCCTTTCACAGTGTGTTTTCAGTACGTGAAATTTAATTATAAACATTTGATCGCCTAAAAATGTCCTATATAGTGTTCGGTTGTAGTTATTTCCACCCTCTCGTGTTGTTGTGTGGGTTGTTGTTGCCAAAAACTAATATGACAACAGAGAAAATACTGAACTTGAGGCCTCAAAACGACAGTCCACAAACCAATGGGTGATGTTAAGGTGACTAAGTCCACTTCATACATACAGTACATTAGTTATGTACATGCTTGGCCCTGGTTTTACATATTTCCAGAAGATTCTTACTGAACGTTAGTAAATCATTGGGAAACATTTCCAGAATGTTGCTTTATTGCGCACTACTTCTTTATATATTGTATTATTATGTGAATAAGTTAAAAGTCAGAAGTGGCCCTGTCATCATTTTTGAAAAACTGAGCTTCTCAACATTGACTTGTGGGGTAATTTAGACATCCAGATCAAGAAAGTTATGTTTATGTTTGGAAGACAAAACTAGTGAATTGCTGCTGAAAAAAGACATGCGCTGTTGTTGTCTGTGACTACACACCAGAAATTACTATGACAACAATAGCTTGCCTCTCATCTCTGTAATTAAAACTTAACTCGACTCTTTTCTCCTCCCCTCCTCCTCTCTCTATACCTGTCAGCCCTGTCTCCTAAAAAATATGTTTCTATATCATGGGAGAAATGTAGTAGCTTGGATTATGTTCACCAGCAACATTTCTTTTTCCAGTGGATTAAGTGTCACTTGGAGATGGTTGGGTTGGATGGTGGATGTACAAAGCACACAACTTTGATTCCAGATACTGGGGGGTTTGCATTTGTCTCGTGTGGTTGGGTTTAGGCTACAAAATGGTGGTCAGTTGAAGATTATAGCTTTGTTTCTAATTATTGAAGAAATAAACTCATCCTGTTTCATTTAAGATTATCTTATTGTCCCTCCTGGAGATTTTTTTTGCTGCCATGTTCATACAGAATGCATAAATACAACAGAAAGACACATCAGCACAATAAATCACAGAGTCGAGGTAAGATCTTTAGCCCGAGCCCGAGTCCGAGTCCAAGGGCCCAAAAGGTCAATTATTACGTTCGGGTCAGGCTGGGCTTCTCTCTCACGAACTTTTTTTAATAAATATATATTTATATATTATGTATACTAAAACGATGTATGGATATTAAACTAAGGAATACTTGTTATAAAATAAATAATTTGGATAAAACAGAGAAGGCGCTGTATGTAAGATATAAATGTTTAGCATCTTACAGTCTTTTTTAACTGGGAGAATTTGTTACAAAAGACAGGCTTTAATTTGTTATCATTATGCACAGGCATCGTCACAAATGTGATCACACAAATCGCAACCAGTCCCTTTTCCCGGAGCAGAGCTCTGTCCGGGTCTGACTGACGCATCCCCTCCCTTTCCTCCTCCTCCTGAGTCCTCACAAATAAAATATAAAATTTCGGGTTTGTTTCGGGCCCGGGCCTGCAAATCAAGTTAATTGATCGGGCTCGGGCCGGGTCGGGCTTTAATATCCGCGGGCCTGGGTCGGGTCGGGCTGGATTTGTTAGGCCCGATCTTACCTCTATCACAGAGCTAGAGCAGAGAAATGGAAATTCATACCAAGTACACTTGTACAAGAGTGCAAATGTGCAGTTTTGCAAGGAAAGTGCTAGAAGTGTACCTAGAGTGCTATATACTATTAAGCATATTAATAGCACTTTAGATTTAACAAAGAGTGGCCATTTAAGCATCAGTGGCCGTCTTCAATGTCTTTAACATATTCAGGCATGAATCTAGTGTTACTCCAAGCTCTCAGAGCACGGACCAAACAGAGGTGGTTCTAAATAACAATGGCCGCTTCTAAAGAGGTTAGAGTAGATGCTGCAATAGCATCAAAAAACTGGAGAATATATATTCAGTGAAAAATGGCACTGACGGCCAGACTGACAGACGCATACAGCGTACCTTGCTTGTGAATGTTATTGTTAGCAAAACACTATCTGATTGGATAAGTTAGTTGGCTAGTTCGCCATTTTATTTCATCAGCTAACGTGATCCATGATTCTAACATATGTAGTCTATTATGACAAGATTTCAGCCAACAAGAAATGATGTAACGTTCAAAGCAAAGGTGTATAACTAATGATTGCTTTCTACAAGCCCAGAGCAATGCAAGGCAGGGGCAGCCAACTAGCTAACTGCATCCTAAGCTAAGCTAAGGACAGCCAGCTAACTGCAACTTAGCTATGTGGCATGGATCTGGCATTTGTTGCTTTGTAACGATAGCTGATGAAGTAATTTACATCATGAAATTTATAGTATATATATAAGTATAGGAATATATAATAACATTACTCTAAATATGATTGTAATGTAATGTTACATTACTGTTTTGGCCAATGCTTGCTCTCACCTGTAGAACGCCAGCACCCACATGTGTGAAAGTAACAGGATGCTGACTGCATTTCAGTAAACAGTGTCATTAATAACAAGGATTATCTGAAAATTCCACATAATACCATTAATAATAGTAGGAATGAAAGTACATTTTATTCTGTTTAAACATGCTTTTGCTCATATAAGTTTAAAAAAAAAACGTGTTTGATTTGGAAAACCTCTGATGTAATGCTGTGTTCTTGAGATGAAAAATGGATGTTTTTAAGGTCTAACATCAGCACTAATGTTCTTATGGTACAAGTGGCCTCTGTAATAGGTTTGGGAACAATGTCTGAATTTGAAGTACAGGTTATTATGTTGGCTGTTTGCTTTGTGAGACAGCAAAGGTACACTAATTTGCAGATGTCAAATGGACGAAGTAGTCTTTAGTTTTGGCTATCTATCTATCTATCTGTAGTTGTGGTGTTTGAATGGGTTTTATTGCTCTGACAGAATAACGTGTGTTAGCACAGACGGTATTGTGTTCTTAGTTTAATTTGAAATAAGGTAAAACTGTCTGTACAGGTGCCCTTTCTCCTCTGCTGTTTGACAGACGGAGTTGTCATGGACACAGATGCCCTTCCTCTTCACACTTTAAACTGACTCCATAGTGACAGTAATGACTCTCATCTGATACCAATACACCCCAGCAACTGACACAGCCTCTTGGTTTCTTTAAAACTGAAACAGCAGCTCCATTTCCTTTTGACATTATTCTCCCATCTTCAAACCAAGCAGACCACGATGCAAAGCAATAATACTTAACTGAAGTCAGGAGAGCTTAAATCAAAATACTGTTGATCAATATGTGTAACAGTATTTACAGTAAAAGCCAAAAATTATCTTTGGCATGATGGTAATTTGAAAAGACATATATACAAATATACAGTGACAGATCTGATGTTGTTTGTTGTGCTCCACAGATGGGGTTTGATGGTCCACTCTCTGCACAGGAGCAGATGTACATCCTTTATGAAATCAAACTGCAGTGCTACCAGAATCTCTCCAACACTGACCCAGGGTCCACAGGTAATAAATGTGCACAGAAAGTCACATTTCACAAAAATACTACACAATTATGCACATTTGGGGTAATCTGAGTTTTCTTTATTCATGTGGAGGCAATGCTATAAGTGTAAATATTTGAGGAAACGTTAACAGCTCTATGTTTTGTGTTTGTTATGTGGATTTATTAAATATATAATATATTGAGTAAATATATGGACAGAAGATGCATATAAACAATTGACTGTCTACTAAATAGATATTTACACAAATTCACACGAGAGGGGCGAATTACTTTCTTGAGAATTAAAAGTAAAAATGAATGTAGGCCTACTACATAAAAATGCTGTTGTGTATTTTGTTATTTTAATTCTTTAAAAGTCACCAGAATGCAAGAAACAAAGTCTCTGAATCTCAAATTTCTCTGAACCCTCCTTTCAGTCCCTATCTCAAGGTTTCAAGGCTGACAAATATGACTCAAAATTGTTTGTACTTTTTTAAACAACAGCTCTTTTATTTCAGACAACAGCAGACTTTTCATCTCCAGCTGTTGAAAAATGACAACTGTCTCTGGCAGCTTTGATTAGCCTTAGCTAGCTACCTGATTAACCTAATGTCAGTTTGTATGAGCTGATGAGGTGTGAAAGCAGGTCTCTACTGTCCGGTACTTCATACCACTGAAAGATTCAGTGCCGGTATGCAAAACCCACAGAGAACAAGTCTTCACTTATGATTGCATTTCCAACACATCTAACATCAGATCATCATAGAGTTAGTTACTTCTGCCAAGGAGGTCATGTTTTGTGTTTGTTTGTTTGTGCATGCATCATGTTTCACTTTCATTAACATTGCCAGATAGGTCATTTATGCTGCATTTGGTGTTGGAATAAGTGGAAAACATAGTTTTCGGCTAGGAAAATTCATGTGAACACCCCGTCAAGACAGAATAACAAAAAACAAAAGCTAACATATTGTTTAAGCAATGAAGTACAATATATCTTTGTAGCATCCATGTTGTTTCTACATTATAACTTAAAGCTCATAAACACACCAAAGTTGGAAGAACAACCTCGTAGCTCAGGAAATCCGACCATTCAAGGAGCTTGTGAATGCACCAGTTGTCTGCGCTCTTCTACTTTTCTTATGAATTGCTTGTAAATTTTTCCAGTGCCAATCTGTTTGTACCCAGCACAGACCTGCAAGTTTTTAATCTGTGCTGGAGGGAACCCAGTTGCCTTTCCAAAAGTCATTTCTGCAGGTAAATGTCAACTACTGCTGGCAGGCAGTGGTTTCTTGCAAAAATCTCCTGTGGAAAAAGACAGACAAAATAGGTTGTGTCAGACAAAACAAACTATGCAACTTCTGTGGTGTGTGCTTTAGCTTACTTCCTAAACACACACAGTGCTCGTAAACTGTTCAGTCATTGAACTCAGTGATCGTTTTCTAGATTTTGCTGCTAAGTTGCATACTCTGTACTCTCAAACAGTATGTTTTCACTTGTAATGTTACAAGAGAAACGGCCTTTTAGATGAGCATTATCTGATGTGTTTGGCCAACATAATGCTTGTCCAAAACCAGAGACCAAGACAGAGCTGCTAATGTTAGCCTAAACGCTGATAGCGTCAAGGATCAGCTTCCACATACTTGGGGAAATACTATAGAGTTTATATGCCAGTTGTGAAGGCGGCTTTTTTAGTGCAACCTGTAACCTCACAATATAATGTAACCTACCGAGTGCACGATAAAGCCTCATTTGTAACCTCAGTACTCTGTTATTCCACAACTCAATCACATAAGCTTTAGAACAAGAAGAAGAAGAAGAAGATAGTCCTTTATTATTATTAGTCCAACGAGGGGAAATTCAATTTTTTCACTCTGTTGTTAACTTATACATGGTACATGCAGACCCAAACACACACATGCACAAACATGCATCAATGGAGAGGTGTCAGAGTGAGGGAGCTGCTCCCGACAAGCGCCCCGAGCAGTTGGGGGTTTGGTGCCTTGCTCAGGGGCACCTCGGCAGTGCCCAAGAGGTAAACTGGCACCTCTCCAGCTACCAGTTCACACTCAGTTCTTGGTTCATGGCGGGACTTGAACCGGTGACCCTCCGGTTCCCAAGCCAACTCCCTACAGACTGAGCTACTGCCGCCCCATATTTAGAGGGTACATACATTTATTTACCTGTCATCTGGCAGCAGTTTGCCTCTTCGAAGGTTTCTTAATCTCCCAGGAGTTTACTGTCTGCCAGGGATGTAAATATGGGATACATTTTGTCTGTTAATAAAAGTGCAACTCCAAATTACCATCATTCCAAAATGTGATAAAGAGCTAAAATGTGAAATGCAAAGAAATGTGATTTACATCTCACAGCTTCAGTGTGAATTGCCCACCTTTTGGTTTGTGTTTCTTGTTTGTTTGTTTGTTTGTTTTTCTTTGCATTTTTCCATTTTTTTCTGAGTTTGGACAAATATTCTAGGTGCTGTGATTGTGGTGTGGCTGTCTGTCATATCTGGCCATGAGCTCAGGGAAGTGACCACAAATTTCCTATGCTGTTAGCATCCAATCTTTTCTTGTTCCAGGAGACGGTCTCAGATAGTTGTACCTCCGTCCAGTCCTGTCCTGCTCTCCATCATCACCTATACTGCATTCTAGTATGCACCCTCACTGTTTAGCTGCTCCCCTGTCATTGTATTTTAGATAACCCAATGATAATAATTAGTTATATACTGATTTGATTGTTTCTATACATGACATTCAGAACCACTAGATGTTGCACTAGACCACCAGCATGTCAGACCAGAACCAAAATATATGCACACACCACTTAAATCCAAACCTTGTCAGGCCTTCCCTGCCTTGTGCAGATCGCTAAGCTATCATTGGACAGTTTCTAGAGTTGAGGAGATGATCAACTAAAGACGTGTGATATGGCCTGACGAACATTTTATATCAGGGAGCTTTGGCATCAAAGCTGCAGTCACTTCCTGATAAAAACAATGAGAGTTTGAAACAGTTTTCAAATCAATTATTTTAAACAACGCAGCATGAAATAATCACAGTGGTAGCCAGAAACTTTTTGGACTGATTCATGTCCTCTTGAAAGTATGTTCAGTGGTGATTTGTGAATGATGTGACTTGGTTGGGTATTTTTGTGTTGAGAGCAAGATGAGTCAGCAGAGGTGCATATTTATTTTGTGGGCGTCCATGTCAATGTCCATAAGTGGCTCTCACATTTCTCACCAGATGAATGTTTTTAAACTTTGTCCTGTGCAATAAAATCCACTGACATTCATTGGTTTGCATTCTGCAAAAGGCAAAGGAACATGTGCTCCTAGAAAATCAGTGTAGAGCCAAGATTTAGTACATGCAATGTGTTATTGAGATATGAGTGTGGTAGTATATGGGAGAATACTGATTGCAGAGAATACAGTGAAAAGATGATTTGCAGTATACAAATATGATTTTTCATTCATTATAAAGGTATTTCATTACCTTTCAACAGGTGCTCAAATGATTTAAAGACCAAGAACAGTTTCTTGAAATTCATCTTAACTTCCTGGCATGTTATGAGCATTCATCTAATTTGGTTCTCAGAGGGTTTAATTATATTTCTGGGTGATTCACACCAGAGACATTTGTTAGCTGTTTTTTTTCTAGTCAAGACTATTACAATCGCCTCAGTCTTGATTTTAAGATTTGAAACTATGAAAATCCTTCTCTTCAGCTTCCCGACACTGTGGTTTATAAGTCTGAGAAAGATGAATAAAATTAGATAAAAATCAACATGGAATTTAACAGCAACAGAGGCAAATATTTCTATTATCTTGCAGGTAATTTTAATGAAAGCACAATAGAATAATTGTTAAAACTTCTCTGTTGACAAGCAACAAAATTGTGCATTACAGTCTTTATCTCATGTGGACATTAGTGGGATGAACGGCCTCTGTTCGGTTGCCCCCTGCTCTCCATAATCGCAGTAGTAGTATTAGTAATAGTATTTCAGTTGTAATTAACAATTTTTCAAAAAGAATGCACATAAAAATAATCACATCTATTCTTTTTCACAATGAGTCTAATGATTTGATTGCCAACTGAGCATCAATACCAAGCTGCGTACCTCTGAATGTATGGATCAAATGGAAATACAATACAGGTTTTCAGCAAAAGAAAAGCTTAAAAATGACCCCAGACCAGATACCAGATGAATGTACAGTATGTGATGTGTATGTTGACTTCTTCTTATTTCTTGCTGTAGATGAGGTGTGCCCTCCAGACTGGGACGGTCTTATTTGTTGGCCCCATGGCTCCCCTGGGCTGGTTACCAGTGTCCCCTGTCCATCTTACGTCTATGACTTCAATCACAAAGGTAGACAGTTTATTGTTATTTTTTTGCAGACATACCAACACTGAGAACTAGAAGATTACAAGTCATTGTAGATATAAAGATACATTCAGGCTTTATGGTGTTGGTATATTGTATTATACATACATAAACTTATACATACATAAACTATCTGAAATATTCAAAATCAACTTTATTTTGGCATTTATACCATAGACTATTTTAAATCATTATCTGTTTTGTCATGGTCTTGCACTCTCACACAGGTGTTTCAATTATTCTGGGGAATCAGACCTCTGCTCAGGGTAAAGATGGGAATTATGTAATGGCACCTTCAAATGGGGTTGTATTTACCGTGTTCACGAGAGGAGTCCATATGAACACCCCCTCTTGTGGTACTCATGACCTCATAAGTGGAAGGTTTCTATAAGCTCCGAATTTACAAGTTGTGACATGTTTGTTGACGTTGGCAGAAATGGTGGAGGCCATGGAAGTTCATTTTTCGACATATAAGTGAATATATTATAATTTTAGTCGCTTATTGTTTCTTATTGTTTTGTTTCATTATGCCTTTGCATTTCCTTCATTGTTGTGCTAGCTTGCTAAATTGTTAGCCTCTGTGGCTTCTAGATGCCATCAGAAAGGTTATATATTGCCGTTGCCACGCTAAGTATGTAGTGTCCATGACTTCCCATGTTGTAAACACAAGCTCACGAGATTTAACTGAAGTCACTATTAGGTCATTGTTGTTGTTGGGGATACCAGCCAGTGAGAGCGCGAGACTCTGAGGGGAAACCTGGGGGAGAAGGGGTCATCTCTAACAATAGGAACTTACTGTATGTGTTGCATTAGCAACAGGGAGCAAAGTTGTTGATGCACTTAGGGGAATAAATAGTAAAAATGTTTGTGGAAACTGGTGGAAGCGGACTATTTTGTGAAATCATGTACCAGCAACAACATCAGCAGTGTGTCTGGTGTATGGTATCACGTCATTTACTATGCATTTCTCATGTTTTCATGAAAATGTAATTCAGAGACCTCATCAGGGATTCTTCCTGGTGAAAGCTCATGAAGTCTGTGACCCCCTGTTGCCGGTCAGTGGCGTCGTATAAAAACACAACTAAAGACTGCTGATTACCAGACAGCGAGTTATGTAGTGTGAACAGGGCAGAGATCTGATGATTTTGAACGTCTTATAGTGTGAGCTTTAACCTGTTTTCTTACTTTAACATGTCAAAATGTATTTGTGTAGTTCGCTCCACCCTAACAGGTGCAACTAAGCTATCAGGGGAATCAGGGAGATATCAGTCAAGTACTCTCTGTCCACACCCACACAGTCCGGAAGAGAAGTGCAATTAGCCAAAATAATCAAATTCACCTGTGCAGGTTCACTATGGGAGTGCAGATCCTTTAATATATCAAGGCTGGTAGATATTGCACTTTACTAGACTGATCAAATGCATAAAATCCACAAGATCCACCTGCGTGAAATGCTTTAATCGTCACCATTTTGTTTGTTTGTGTTATAAATGTCCTAAATCACAAAAAAGTATGTGTTTACAGGGCATGCTTACAGGCAGTGTGACGCCAACGGTTCCTGGGTGTTTGTGGACCACTGGAACAAAACATGGACCAACTACTCTGAGTGTCTGCACTTCCTTCAGCCCACTAATGAGGAAGGGAGAGTAAGTACTGTATGAGGCAGCAGCTGATTTGGTTAACTAGCTAAACCACATACATACACTGATAGATAGACAACACACAGATGGTTAGCATATGTAGCAGTCAAAGCTGTAAATCTCACTGGACTCTCGGGGAGCTAATGTGGAGGCTGCCTGTGAACAATCTGTCAAAGAACATGTTATCTGCTTAGTGAAATCAGATGCTAGGCAACCGTGTGTGCTTATTATGTAGGAACACTTTTTACAATGTTTGTTGGTGGAGGTTCAAATTCACGTCTTACAACATGGTAGTCTAACAAATGAACAGCTCTTACCATCCTCTGAAACAGAAGCTCCCACCTTCTTTTTCCCGTTACCTCTTAATAGGAAGCAATGTTTGATTCCTTATCACAGGCTGTGCGTCAATGATTTGTTAGCGGTCCATCAATATTGGCTGTCCCTTTTAAGGCTGTTTCATTTCTTTTTTTAATTTTCTGGGCCGAATGAGTTCAAATTCAACTTCATTATACAGAGAGAAAAGAATCTTGTTTTTCTTATATCCGTGGTAATCATCGCTCAGTACATTTATCGTACATCCTCACTGATACCAATATCTCAGTTGCTCTGAGGAAATGTGTTCTTTTTCCTCTAGTGTAGTACTTTGCAGGCAGTTGATAAAAAAAATGAAATAAATTTTACTCAAATGACGCTAAATGTAAACACCCATTACTGATTGTTTTAGAAATACAAGGGAAATTAATTACCTTATTCATGCAGAGTTAAATGTGTTTTCAAACTGGGCATTAAGAAAAATGGCTTAATGGTTTGAACAAATTTTAGTGTAAATACATTATTCAAACAATTATGTACGCTTATTAAACGGCTTTATTCTGATCCTGTTCCTATTTCTTTATAGGATAATGTCTAGAAGGTAATGTGATTTGGAAGAACTCTTGTGAGATAGTTAAGGTTTGGCATTGACCTTGAATAGTTAAGGTTAGGATAGGTTTTTGCAAGATCTCAGATCAGATTATAGCAGACCGCTGCTATGTATAACTGACTGTTGCTATGGGCTATGCTATGGCGGACCATTTTTGTGTCAAATTATTGATTTCTGAAGTAAGTAGCCATGTAATAACCTGCTGGTTTATTTAACAACAATGACCCGCTCACTGTACATTATCTCTTACTTAATGTTAGGCTGTTCAAACTTAATATAATTGGTAAAACATTGTATTTTACATTTACAGTTATAAGGGGGGTCAAAACATGATTAAAGGCTACAAATTCATTTAAATAAAATGTAATCCATGTACATCAGTTGAAAATGCATACAAATTAGACACGTGATTGTCCATCGTTAATGGCGATTAATTGCAAATTAATCTCACATTTTTTTTATCTGTTCAAAATGTTCCTTAAAGGGAGATTTGGAAGAAAGGGTAATAATCTTCTACTCTTATCAACATGGGAGTGGGCAAATATGCAGTCTTTATGCAAATGTATGTATATATTTATTATTGGAATTTTATTAACACAAAGCAATGACAAATATTGTCCAGATACAACAGACAAAAAGATCACATTTCACTGTCTTCTAAATACTACTACTAGAGAAAATCAGGAACAGAAACCAAATGTGTGATTGCATTCACCAACAACTATGTACACAGATAAAAAGCTCTAATAGAGCAGAAGATTCTGATTCATTTTTACAGTCGAATAAAGCAGCACAATGTACAGTCACCTAAACTACAAACTGATTGTAAAATGATGCAAATAGAATCCAGCTGTAGGCAGTAACAATATACCGGTAAACAAAAATAAATATATATAATCAATAGACTTGCAGATGTAGTGCCGCATCAGTGACCAGGGATTTGGCTCAGTTTGCCTGATGGCCAGTGGAATGAATCAATGAACGAAAAATTAATTCGTAAACAAACCTCCAAGCGATGCACAAGCGTTATCCTACAGTTTCTTCTTTAATTCTCCTCCGTTTGTGCTGTTTGTGGCCCCTTTGGCGCTTGGTTCCCTACACACAGTGTGTGACTGTACATGTACATATTCATATAAACATACATATAAAACCCTCAGTGAATTACTTGACACTGGCAGATGCTTTGATACACTATTTTTTACATAACTAAGTGTGTTTGGTGGGATTTTGGCCATTGTACAGTTGATGTGAAAATTCAAATGTCAGACTTCAGACTTGACTATTCATTGCTTGCGGCTTAAATTCGCCTATAAGTTAGCTGTATTTTGTTTGCTCACAAAATATGAATCTCCTTGACTACTTTTGAAAATGCATTCATATACTGTAAATGTTTACTAATTTTAAGTTTATTCAAATTCACCTTTTGCACTTCAACCTATTCATCTAAGCAACCATATTGCCTCTTTTCACGGAAAGCCTGAATCTTCAGGCTCCTCTGAGTCAGACTAATGCTTGAAAAACCGACATTATTTCAGGCATACAGGTGCTTTGTTTAATCTCCTGATGTTGTCTCCAGTTTGTAAGCATTCAGAGATTAAGGATTTAAGACTGACACATGCTAACACTTTTTCTGTTTTAATCAACTTGGGACTGGCTTAGGAAGAGCTTTGGGAATGAGTTACTCATCCATTCTTTAATATGACATGTGTGGAGGCTACACAGCATTAGCATCAGTTTCAACTTTAATATTCTTTGTCTTGTCCTGTCAATATGCAAATAGAAAATAATCACACCCCTGATTTTCTCATTGTCACTGCAGCTTCCTGTTAATCCTTTGCCCGGTTGCACAAACTCTGAATGACACGCTAATGTGCAAGGCAAAAATGTGCAATAACACTCGTTGCTCGTGTTGTAGAATACAAAGTCAGAAAGACCGCTTATGGTCAACAAACACAGGACTTTCAACCAGGAGACAGCTGTTTGAGACCGTTTTTTATTTTAGAAGTTTGTCATGTTTTTTGTGTTTTTTAGTGGTCTGCGATGTGTTTTCTGTATTAATGTTACGTTTTTTTTTTGTTCGTATTTTACTTTGTTTGCACACTTACTGTATTTTATGCCCAACCACAACATTTTCCCCAAACCTAAGTGATTTTGTTGCCTAAACATAACTGTGGATGTTATCATAGGTTTTTCATTTGCATGGTGTACAAATACCACACCAAAACTGTCCTACAAATGACACACAAAAAACCTGTGACACACAGAATGTCCTTGTATTGTAATGTTGTGCTGTTTCTGTTTCCTTGGCATCGGGTTGTAATCTCAGCAGCTGTGAGCCATGTAGGTGTTTCTTTTTATTTCATCTTAAAGATTTGACTGAATAGCAAATATTTCTCTATCTGTTCACAGCGAGACTTCTTTGATCGGCTCTCTGTCATGTATACCATTGGGTATGCTGTGTCCTTTAGCTCCCTGCTGGTGGCCATCTTCATCATTGGATATTTCAGGTATGAAGGATTTTTTAATGTTTAAATGAAGTGTTGTCTTTGTAACAAACAAACACAAATTGGTGGATTAACTACAGGAGGCATCTTCACATTTTAACGTGTATCCTGAAAATTCACAGTTGTAGTAACTACAACACAACAGCAATGTTTAAAGCCTGCCAGCTATGCACTTTTCAGGTTGTTCTGTGGGTTTTGAAAAGTCTTTAGACCCCTGGCGATTTTTAATATTCATTATGACACCAGCACCAATTTCCTCCTTTCAGCCTGTATATTAGTGTCTTCACTGTCAAGATTTAAATTAGATGAAGAATAAAAAGATGATGGGCAGAAGGGGAGGTGATGAGTCCATCAAACATAAGACTTTCAACCAGGAGACTGGTGTTTTGTTTTGTAAGTTATGTTAGTGACATTAGTGATGTTTGAGATGTGTTTTCAGTACTTATGTTACAGTAATTTCTGTGCATATTGTACTTTTTCTAAATTTTCATTTTAAGCCCAATCATGACATTTTTCTTAAACCTAACTAAGTGGTTTTGTTGCTTAAAACTTACTGCAGACATTACTGTAGTTTTGTTGTGTTTTAGTAAATGAATGACACGCAAAATGCAGCATACAAATGAAAAAAAGACTAAAATGCCTCCGCAAGACACAGAGAATTTCCATGTGATATTACACTGTATATATACCTACCTGTGAGACCAGGTGCGTGTTGGAGGGTTCTGGGGAGTTAAGGAGTCTAATGACTTTGGGGAAGAAGCTATTGCAGAACCTGGTAGTTCTGCACCATATGCCACAGTCAGGTAGCATGTGTGTGTGCTGTATCCTGAATGGATGGGAGTGGAGTCCAGATGATTTTTTCAGCTCTCTGCAGTCTCTTCCGGTCTGAGGCGTTGCAGTTTCCATACCAGATAGAGAAGCAGTTGGTCTGTACACTCCGTGGTGCCTCTATAAAATGTAGTGAGGATGGGAGGAGGGAGATTGATGTGCTCTCCTCATCCGTCGCAGAGAGTCCAAGCGCTGCTGGGTTCTCTTGGCTAGAGATGAGGAGTTTAGGGTCCAGGTCAGGTTGTCCGTAATGCCCATCCTCAGGACCTTAACACTGGTGCCGTAGATGTGGTGTGGATGGATGATCTGGTCGGTTCTTTCTGAAGTCAACAACAATCTCTTTCATTTTGTTGACATTCAGTGACAGATTGTTGGTGTTGCAGCAGTCCACTTGTTTTTCCATCTCCTCCCTGTAAGCCAGCTCCTTGTTGTCCCTGATGCGCCCAGTTAAACTGTTAAATGAGCATTATTGCTTGTTATAAGCATCATAGATGCGGGTTAGTGAGGCCAGCCCGATCTCATTCCCAGGGCATCAAATACCGACACTTTGTTACCGCTGTTTTGCCATTTGATACCACCACACAAGACACACTTTAGCACTGGAATGCAACGCGCCAGGCTTTCCATTAACTACAATGTAAACTCATCTGCCGCAACAGTAAATGCACACGTAAAATGCTCTAGAGGTGACGTAGTTTTAAGAGTGAGAGAGACACATAGGGCAGGCCTGAGGGGAGGCGGATGTGTCCAACAAACACAAGGAGACTGCTGTTTGTGTCCCATTCGTCACATTTTACTTTTACTGATCATTCATGTCCCATGCTCACAACGTCAATTCACATTTTCACTTTACAAACCTAGTAATTTTAAGCCAAGCCATGTAGTTTTTTCCCTAGTGATAGCTGATGGCTGTTACAAAGTGTCAGTGCGTGACGAGTTGGGATGAGAAGGTCTACTATGTTGTAGAAGAGAAAGCTAAACTTAAAAGCAACACGTTCTAACATGTTGTAAAACTGCATGAATCATCATGTTTTGAACAAACAAAACAACTTTAGGTTTAGGCAACAAAACCACTTAAATTTAGGGAAAAACATTATGTATTGGCTTAAAATAAGTGAACATTAAACTTGACTCTTGTGAAATGTTTCGGGTCTCTTGGGTCAAAGTCCTGTATTTTGTGTCCCGTCCATCGCCCCTGACCTTCACCCATATGGAGTTTCACACTGTCTATACTCTTGTCATAATTACTATGGTCATACTTCAAAATGTCAGCATGCCAATGATGTTGTTGGTGGACACTGTTGTCCCACACTGCTGCATGTATAATGGAATCTAATCTATTCAAGTGTAATTGAAGAGTTCACTGAAAAACTGAGCAACAATTATGCATCCCAATTTCCTTTTAGGAATTACGTCCTCATTCCAGCTTTTAGTGTGAATGAAGGAAATGGACAAGTAAGAGTATGCAGTTTGCTGTCGGCTCTGACTTTTAATTAACTTTTTAAATTAACTTTAACTCTCCCAAAATTGGGACAGATGATACTCAGCATGTCAAATGTCAGAGTAGTTGTAGATAGGTAGAGTAGTTGAGATATGAATGACTTTTTTTTAAATGCACAAAATTAAACCAATACGACAATAATTAATGAATGGCGAATTAATGAATAAATAATAGAACCATGTCTTCCACCACAAAGACCTTTTTCACCTTATTTGATTGGAACTTAGTACTAATCCTCGTTGCCGCTGATGAATGTGCTACGTGTCCGGCATCAAGTGGAACCAAAGTTTTCTCTAATATTTTGCTTAATCCTACAACTTCACTGGCACATCGCCAGTCTGTCAAGTCTAAACAGTTAATTAATGAACTTGTGATTGACAAGACACAACAAAGGCAACATCCAAGGAAAAGCGGCGCTCAGAACTGCCCATAGGGATCAGTAAAGTAATTTACTACTTTCATTTTCAGAGTTATGGGTACAAACTAAATTATTCCATAACGGATGTCAATGGAGATAGCCTGTATCATTAAAGACTTGAATATTTCAAATCTGTTTTAATTTAAATATTTAATTTCATTTAACAACATATCATGCTAATTTTCAGGTTCATTCTTGTAATTTCGGTTTCTACAAGAACATGATTACACGCTTTAATGTTCAAAAAACACATAATTTTTCTCATACTGTCTGTCTGAGTAGACATGTATTCACTTGCCCAAAGAATCGCATAGAAAAACAAAACAACCGGTGATGTACTCAGCCATGTCGCCGATAGCCGATATATTCATCCAGTCGCCCAAAACCCTAGGCAAACCACAAAAACTGACTGGGTTGTCTTATTTCACAGTTTGTGTGTTGGTAGGCACCCCAGAAACCCAAATGTATGTACACAAACACTGAAAAAGTAAGAGGTTGCAGGATTTGATTAAGAGAGATGGAAGAAGAAAGTGAAGTTAGTCAACAGCATCTAATATCAGACAGGAAAGTCCCGAAGGTGAAATGGAAAAACTTCAAACAGCATATTTTCTGGATCTGTTGCAGCCAACAAGATACATTTTGACGAAACCAGGTCCTACACTACTGTGTTTGACATCATAAAACAGTTTACGAGTTCAGTTGGTCTCTTCTTTAGCCTCTCTCAGCTCTGTCTTCTCTCTTGGTAATCCAATATCACTCCTGTCCACCAGAGGATAGCTTGTCACGTTTTGCCTCGCCATCTGTATTTACATACAGTACCAGCAAGGGGCAACAAAGCCACTCACTTTAGATTAGGAAATAAAAGCATTTAGAAAGGTTCAGGGAAAATGTCATAGTTGGGCTTAAAATAAGCACATAAATTAAGTAAAACATACAAAAACAACGTAACGTCAGTACAGAGAACATGTGACAATCGTCACTAACTTAACTTGCAGAATAAAATGCCGGTCATTTTTGTCATTCTTTGTGTTGTTAATTAGTTTCTATTAACAAATATATGCATACATTTGCTTAAAGCAGTATATCCCGAATTTCCCTCCGGGGATTAATAAAGGTTCATCTTATCTTATCTTATCTTATATTTACCCATTCTCATGTTGATAAGAGTATTACATACTTGAAATATCTCCCCTAAAGTACATTTTGAACAGGTAAAAAAAAATCTGTGATTACTTTGCGATCAACTGCAATTAACTATGGATAATCAAATGATTAATCATGATTAAATATCATCAACTGCCAGCCCTACTTTAAACTATATTTCATAGACAAGGGACTCTCTTAATACACACTAGAAAGGTTCAGGCAAACATTTAAAGCACTTGACACAAATATAGCTGCGATGCTGTGCTCTCCACAGTAATTACCCAACGAGCGCCAGTTAAGTTTGAAACACTCATATGACGCAGAAGATGGTCGTCATTCATTGAATGGGAGATTGTGAGGATTTTTTTTTTTTTTACAGTAATTATGAGCAGCAACAACAATAACACTAGTGCTGATAAGAATGAAAATATACTGCAGTGGAGCACCAGCTGCAACTGGCAACCGTCCACTACAGTCAATGAGAACAATAAACCACACCGCATCTCAGAGAGTGCTATGCTGGCTTCTGCAAGGACAACAGTGTGTCTCTGCCTGAACTTACAAAGTCCCTGACAGCTTGAGAGCCAGTGAAAACAATGCCAGTGCAGAAATGTCACTGAAGAAAAAAACTGAGTCTTGAGGCTCTGAGATTTCAACGACATCTCTAAGTTACGATGCTTGAAAGCTGAAGATTTTTGCAGGTCAGGCTTGTGCTGCATTCACTGCTTACAGAAGCAAGATTTTGCAGTTTTTACAAAAATGGTTGGCTGTGTGTTGTCAGGAATATTGAAGTGTCAATACAGAATATTTCATTACTCTGAGTTTCAATACTCATTTTGTGCTGTTTGAAAACACAGCTCCCATCTGCACTTTCTGCCTTGCGTTCTCTCCAACACACACCGCTATTCATCACCCCAATACACCCCAACTAAAGGCTCTGATTCCATCTCTACTCAGCAGTGCCTGAAGACTAGACTTAGACTCCTTCCTCCGTCAAGATGTTTTTATTCACAGCACACCCTTCAGGCCAACCTGAGCTGAAATATTTATAGATTTATGTGACCTTATGTGTAGCCTTCTACACAAATATTTATTGGTTTCAGTTGCATTTTATTGTGCTCTTATTTATCAATTTTTAACAGTAAATATTTGTTTTAATGGCAGGCGTCTTCACTGTACCAGAAACTACATCCACATGCACCTGTTTGTGTCCTTCATGTTACGGGCAGTCAGCATCTTTGTGAAGGACAAAGTTGTTCATTCCAGTGCTGGACTGCAGGACTTTGATTCTGCCCTGTTGGACAATTTAAAGACAGTTAGCATGGCACCACTGGACAAGTCACAGTATGTAAGTACCAGTTCTACTTGTTGAATCGTTTCTCTTATTGCCAGTGCCTATCCTCACAGAGAGAGTTCCTTCAAGTTTTTGCAGATTTCAGATCAGATTTTGCAATTTGTGGGTTACCTTCTAGACATGGTCTACATCCACCCTCCAAGTGCTTATCATGTACTTGCCTTGCTTTCTTTACAATTTTTGAAATAAAATTACATATATAGGCTATAATATTTATACCAGCGCCCATACTTACACCGTCTACTATCACTGGAATCAACTTCTTTTAGTTTTGTCGTACACTGACAGCAGTGCCATGAATCAGTCATGCCAGTACGCTCATTGATGGCAGCACACACAGAGCGAGCCACTGGCTTTATAATGCTAGCTAAAAGCAACATGTTAAACACAGCAGTATCTACCTCACTGTGGCTGTAATTTAGTTTTGTAGTTCCCTTCCAAGCTTAAACTGAACATATGGTGCCTTTAAATGGAACTCAGGAAGTCGTGAACACGGTATGCGTTGCGTTCAAGTGGTTAAGTTGTGACAAACACCACTGCTAAGCCACGGCAATATTAACATTACTGTCCGAGTCTAGAAGCCACAGAGGCTAACAATTTAATATGCTAGCAAGTGGGTAACATAATGGAGGAAATGCAAAGACATAATGACAGAGGAGAAAGATGAGGTCGTTGAGAATATCAACATTTTCCTCAGACATATTATAGAATTAGCAAGAAAAACTAAATTACTAAAATTACAATATACTGTACAATATTAATTTATTATGCACTGATAAATGAACTTCTATGGACTGATTGACACCAGGTTGACCCCAACACGGCTGTTCCTTTCCCACTAGCACACTGACAGGAAGCCATTGTAGCTGCTGTAGTAAAATAAAAAGCCACTGACGCCAGCTTTATGCGCAACGCAGTGTCCCTATTGAAAGCCACCTCCTGCTGCACACAGTGGACACAGAGGGAGACCTAAACAGAGAGGGAAGCTGGAGAAAAGGCAGATGCAGGTGACTTGAAGAAAAAGGTCAGCATATGTAGACATTTTCAATGCCATTCTGTTGTTAGGGAAACAGCTTTGGTCCAAGTTTACTTTCTGTCATGTACGTCAACTATAGTTCCACGAGTCGTTAGGCACTCGCTAGTCATGTGAGTTGTTAGTATAATCAGTCTTGTGTATCACATGAGTTACCATTCACGCGAGTAATTGGTTTCATCAGTCCTATAACTCAGTGTCGTTAGTATAGTCAGTCCCATGAGTCAAATTAATCGCTAGTTACGTGAGTCATTAGGCACTCTGTAGTCACAAGTCGTTGGTATCATCACTCCTGTATATCACGTGAGTCGGCAGTCACAAGAGTCATTGGTTTTGTCAGTCCCGCGACTCGAGTCGTTAGTATCGTCAGTCTCATCAGTCACGTGAATTGCTAGTTACGTGAGTTGTTAGGCACTCGTCGTCACACGAGTCGTTTGGATCATCAGTCCAGTGACTCACGTGAGTTGTTAGTATCTTTAGTCCAGTGAGTCGCTAGGCACTTGCTAGTCATGTGAATCTTTAGTCAGTGAAGTTAATGTTAAGTGGTTGTGTTGCCTCAGCTTAACCCACTGTGAAGACAGAAGTTTATTTTGAAAGGACGCTATGCATGTAATGAGCAGATGTTGACACGCTGTCCGTGACAGTTCCAAAAATAACGTAAGGGGGGTACCGATGTCGAGGGGCTTCTAACCAAGCGGCGGTATCTGACGAGCTTGGAGTGACAATGTGTTGCGTTGGACCTTGTGCCTCAAAATAATCTTTTGCTTTTTCTTATTTCATCCAAATGATGAAAAGAACACACCGCTGCCATCATGCACTGACACACAGGGTGTGTAATGAAGTATTTACTGGCTCGGCATCTGCAGGGATGCATAAAGAAAGTGAAAAGAAACTTGTGGCCGCTTTGTAGTAAAAACTCTTACATTAAACAACAGTTTCTTTCTGACAAAGCACCTTCACAACACACTTTGACCGGGGGACTTTTCTGATTGAAAATAACAGATAATGTTTATAGTCAGTATCTAAAATGGTGTCCTTTTGTTTGATTTCACTCAACAGCTAATTGAACCAGTGACTCAGCTCCAATCATGAGTATGACTGAGATAGGGAAAAGCACTCCCATTCAGATTCAGGAGGGATCAAAATGTTGCTTTTGAATGAGTAGTATTTGTTTAGTTGATTTCGGGATTGCTTGTTTTATTCGGTAGATTTGAGTCATAAATAATTGTCAGGCAAAGTTTGCAAACCTGAAAGTGAGAGCAATTATTTTAATTTGCATTGAACCATGGTGCAGTTATCCTTCTCCGTGAAAATCTTTCATAAGATGGCACTGAAAACAAGTAAAAGTTATAAATGTAGTCTGATAAATATGATTTTAATTAACTTGATTTTAATTTAACTAATTTCTTTAACGCATTAACACAACTTTTGATCGATCCATGTCATACTAGCTTGTTGAAAAATAGGCTAACTGATGAGCCAAACTTGACAAAACTGACATGGACATTTTCAGAGTGGAGTGTGGAGTTTGCCTGCTCTCCCCGTGTTAACCATGGTTTTCTCTGGGTTCTCTGACTTCCTCCCACAGTCCAAAAACATGCAGTTTAGGTTAATTGATGACTCTAAATTGCCCGTAGGTGTGAATGCGAGCGTGAATGGTTGTCTTTCTCAATGTGTCCTGCGATGGACTGGCGACCTGTCCAGGGTGAACCCCACCTTCGCCCAATGCCAGCTGGGATTGGCTTCAGCCCCACCGCAACCCCTAACGGGATAAATAGTTGAAGATGGATGGATGGATTGATGGATGGATATATTTACATAACAAAGCATATTTGCCCACTCCACTATGTTAGTATTAACAAATCTATACTTGACAAACTCCCTTTAATTTAATTTTGAACATATGTGTGATTAATTTGAGATTATTCACGATTCACTATGAACAGTCATGCAGTTAATCACAATTAGATCTTTTAATCACTTGACAGTCCTAATATTTAGGTAGGTAAAACAGTCTATACTTTGGAGTGCATCATTTTAAGGGACTGCTCAGCGAGCAGTGAGCAGTCATGTAACTAGCTGGTCTGACATTCACCATGTGCAGACAGTAACCATTTTATTATCTGCATTCTCACAACATGCACTGTTACCTACATCCCCACTGCATTTGTTATATGCCTTTGTAAATAATATACTTGGTCATGCTTGCTTTATTGATTTTGAAATGCACACTAAGGCAAAGTGAATCTTACAATTTGCTTGCTGTACATTATAGCTTTGCACATTAATGCATTGCATACACATTAATAATGTGTCTTTATCACAGTCTTTCTTGTGTAAATTCCTCATATTTGTCAGGATATATTAATTGTAGATGATACAGATATTGTAAGAAAAATGCAGATAAATATGTTAAATTATTATCATGATTAGTCTTCCAAATATATACTATAATTTGGCATCATTATTAAGTATAGTTATATTAATTGTAGTGATCAAAAACAGTGGTTGTCAGTTAGTAAAATGAAGCTGAAATACAGATTCACTGCTGTGTACTTTAGCTTGTTGTGCCAAGTTATACAGCGAGGTGCTAAAATCATCAGCTCTCTTAGGGGCACCCTGTGGTGTTAGAATAGTTGTACTGTGAATACACTAATGTGTCAACAAGCAGGCATAGAAATCCGCAGGTACAAATATGGATGTGATAAAAGTGTTAATGTGTCGTTATCAGATTGGCTGCAAGGTGACAGTGCTGCTCTTCATCTATTTTGTGACGACCAACTACTACTGGATCCTGGTAGAAGGCCTCTACCTCCACAGTCTCATCTTCATGGCCTTCCGATCAGACTCCAAATACCTCTGGGGCTTCACCCTCATCGGATGGGGTAAGCAGAAAAAAATATTAAACTCTCATATCGCAGGTGGTGCAACTAAACAATTCTCCAACCACTTCAGCAACAATGTAGGTGATGGTGAAAGCTTTAGGTAATACCGAGCATAAACTTACAATACAGTCACGATTACCTAATCACCAATAAACAGACAATTCAACGCATTAATCTGTATGCAGTGCATAGCACCTGTCTGCACAATATCACATTGGAAGGAAAAACAGTTTTCTCATCCTCATATGTAATTCCCCTGTGATCATTAATATTGCCTGCTGATGTTCGGTGCATATTGAGAGAAATTACTCTACAAAGTGCTACGCTTGCATTTTGGAAGAAAATAAGTTACCTGGGGATCAGCGTTTTATAACTCAAATGCAACAAATGTTATTAATATTAGTGTTTTGAAGGCAAGATAACTACTGGTACTATTTCAGGACAGGTACATGAAAGGTTTTTACCCTCATCACAGAGTCAAAAGACATTATTTTCACACCGAACAGCTCAACCTCTTTTCATTTGATCAAATTTATGTTTGTGTGAACAAATTAACAGGTTTATATAGCAAAGAGACATCTTCATGTTACATTTATAATCCATGGAGGAACAGTGAGTAACATGTCGGGGATCTATTAGCAGAAATGGAATATAAAATTCATAACTATGTTTTCATTAGTGTCTAATCAGCTGAAACCAGGAATCATTGTGCTCTCATTAAAAATGAGCCCTTCAGGTCCACTCCTCTCTGCACCACCAGGTTTTCGCATTTTTACGTCACCTGAGGGCTACCGACAGTTCACCAACACTGTGATAGCTGCAGAGTGCAAAAGGGGTACTCAGTTGGTTGCAATCTGCAACAACACTGCTAGATGCTGCTAAATCCTGCACACTGTACCCACAGAAGGCCTTGACATCAGGTCTTTGTCTCATCTTGTCAAAATGTTAATGGCTACTCAGTTTTTGGTTTGATCTTATCCCAATAACCCCAATCAATTTAGTGTTATACTGTGCTGTATTTAGATTTGAAAAAAACCCACCGTGCTTTGAATGACAGAGAGAAGCACCAAGAATGAAAAATGACAGTGGGCTGCAGACAGTAAATGATGCATAGTTGGCATAATTTATGCTTGACAGTTAAGTAGCTTAGCAGAATTTCCTTTTATGTTATTTTAAACACTGCTAGCATTAAGTAGAGATTATGTTAATATTGTGTTAGGGCTATTGCTTACTTTATTGCTAAGCTCTCCATGTTAAGTCTACTACTGTGTGGATATAATAGGAAACCAGGTATGTTCATTTTAGAGGCACTGTCCTGACAGAGGCAGTATCCTGTTCATTAGTCTGTATTTTTGAATGTTTCTTGATCTACCTACTGATTTTGTTTTTATATGTATATGCTAAAGATCAGTGGTGTTATGGGAGAGCACAGATAGAGAGCTGATTCTGTGACTTGTGAGCAGGTGATTCATTGATTCAATTTATTCACTGCTCTGCAACAGCATCCCTCCCTCTTTAAATTAAACCACACACACAGTGACACAATAATATGAGCACCTTTATGGTTGACCTCTGTTTATTCTGATAAACACATAGGGAAACAGAACCCCCATGTTAAATCTACTCCAGCTCCTGTCCCACAGGAGAATTGTACAAAAGAGTGAGCGCTGTGGCAAAACATTAATGATAGAAAAAAAAAAAACAAATATACATTAAAACATACCCGATAAACACATAACTAAACAGAACCTTAAGTGCCAGTTCTCTGAAGTCAGTATATTGACAGGTTGGGATGGACATTATAACATAGTAAGAAATGAAAATACAATATGAGAAGTGATGGGATGGATAAGGATAATAAAGGGACACCCACCTCCCCCCACCCCCAGATTTAGAGTTGAGACCACAGAAGAAGAAATGAAGGAGGAGGAGCTCTGAACTTAAACACATAATCTGGAGGTGAAGGTTCTCCTCTCACAATAAACTGTAACCAGATCAATTTTGTGCTATTGTAACAACCAGAGAGTAAGAGATAGAGGTACATATGAACCCGTTACATTTGGAGTGAGAATGGGCTGGTCACTCATGCAAGTCCACATGCACAACAACAGACAAAATGGAGACCCTCTCATCAAAACATTGTTCCGCTAAAAGTGGTCTAAATCTCCACAGGGTTCTGCTTTGTGTCATCTCCTTTTCCCATGCATGAGACACTCCCAAGATGAGATGCATTTCTTGAAAGGTTAGAAACAAAAAAACAGCTCTGTCAAATTATGCATCCACCTCTTAATTTTCTGGAGACCTAAGAACCAGCTTATTTTGCAGCACACATGTTGTGCTACTTTGACTCGATAATGTGAATTCCTGGACATAAGAGGGTAATCATCTCCTAGCTAGTTAAAAGAAAAACCTGAGCTGAGAAGACATGTCTATAGATTTCACAGAAATAGCAATAGCAATTCACATTCATTAATAAACACTGAAAGAAATGAATGTAGACACTCTTTGGATGTGTTCAATAGCTGCTCTTTGCAAACTTCATGCTTACTGTTAAATAATTCTAACATCTTACTCACTTAATTATCTGTTTATGTTAACGTGGATGGCAGAAGCACAAAGGTTAGAAAAATTAATACTGTCAAACCCAGTCCTCAGACTAGCTGGTAAAACTGATGAAAATGCTCTTATTTTCTATCGAGTGCTGCTTGAACAGATAATATAACCCCATGCTGTTCCAGCGCTGCGCTCAGTGATCAGCGTAAGATTATGCATCCCTGTATTTTCTCCTACTCTCACACTCCCATAGGCCCTCTGCTTCTCTCTGCTTTCTCTATGTTTTTGTTTTTCATCTTTAGCGTCAGATAAGATGCAGCATTCACTTAAAATCTGTCTATCTGGTTGAATATCAGTGATCATGCATTTCCAAGTTCCACTGATTAATCGTGGCGAGTATAATGAAGCTGCCATATTCAGCTGAGGATGATAGAAGGACGATACATTTCTTCAGATAGAGGCCGGCCTGGCACAATCACAAACATAGTCCTGTGAAATGAATTTGGCTTAAGATTGCACATGTATTCATGAGGCCACATAAGTCATTTCATTCCTGATGAATTATCTATCACATTCCATAGTAGATGACCTACAGTTAATTAATAATATTCACATTTTAACAAGCTACCCTAAAACAGTAAAAACTGCACATGGCCCTGTTGATTCAGAGTGATGGTTCGTCTTGCAGCAGTAGCAAACATAATGTGTGTATTAAAAAGAAAAAAAAAAATAAGATATTCCTTTGTTAGTCCCACAGTGGGGAAATTCAGTTTTACACTCTGTTGTTCACACAGTACATATACATGCGTCAATGGAGAGATGTCAGAGTGAGGGGGCTGCTGCTGACAAGCGCCCAGGGCAGTTGGGGGTTCGGTGCCTTGCTCCTCGCTCGTGCCTTGCGCCTTGCACCTCGGCAGTGCCCAAGAGGTAAACTGGCACCTCTCCAGCAACCAGTTGGTCCATGGGGGTCTTGAACCCGTGACGTCCGCGTCCTAACCCAAGTCCTTACAGACTGAGCTACTGCCGCCCCGTGTATTGTTAATGTTAATGTTGATGGTCTTAGATAAAAAAAAATACTTCTCACTTTTAATTTCTGAATTATAAATATAAAGTCTCTCTTAAATAGTCTGTTTTCGTGGCTGTTTTCGTGGCTCTTACAGATACAACATTCCCACCTGGTGCCTTTCCTTTCCACAAGTTTTAACGTTTTTATATATATATATATATATATATATATATATATATATATATATATATATATATATATATATATATATATAACTTTATTTGCCAAGATGTGAGTCACCATGGTGACATATAACTAATGGTGTCTTTAAATGGGGTCGTGTTTACTGTGTTTACAAGTTGGGCCCATATGAACGCCCCCCTCATGTCGTCCTCATGACCTTGTAAGTGGAAAGCTCCAAGTTCACGACTTGTGACGTGTGACAACGATGTTGTGAGAAATGCTGGAGCCCATGGAAGTTCATTTATCAGTGCATAATGTTAATTAATATTGTACAGCATATTGTTATTTTAGTCATATATTGTTTTTCTTGGTCATTTTATAACATGTCTGAGAAAAATGTTGATATTCTCAACGACCTCATCTTTCTCCTCTGTCATTACGCCCTTGCATTTGCTTCATTATGCTACCCACTAGCTAGCTTGCTGAATTGTTTGGCTCTGTAGCTTCTAGACTCGGGCAGTAACGTTTATGTTGCTGTTGCTTAGCAGCAGTGTTCTACATAACTTAACCACTTGAATGCAATGCATATCATGTACACAACTTACCATCTCGTAAACATGGTTAACACGGCCCCATTTGAAGGCACCATGAGGTAGACAGGAAAGAACGAAATAAACAATAAACAAGACAAAGGGTGAAGTGTGAATTTCTCCACTGTGGGACTAATAAAGGAATATCTTACCTTATCTTATCTTAAGGGACACACACAAAAAAAGAGTTTTTAAAACTGGTGCAATTCTATCTAATACCATTTGAATGCTTATTCCCTAAAATTACTGAGGTTTTGGCTTTTTGAAGTGCGCAGTAGGTTGTTTGAGGACCTCAGAGCAAATCTAAATGTAATCCCAACTCATTTAGTATTGATCCAGGATACCGGTTTGATAAGTTCTTACTTTGATAAATTAAGACAGATCAAATCAATGCTCTTAATTTGTGAAAATGTGAAAATTCAGTAGCGACCCACACAACTTAAGGAAACTAATGGTGTAGTTTCTTTAGGATCTAGTGTTTCTTGACTTTACGAGGGCTTCTGCTTGTATGGTGGCTGTACAGAATAAGTGTTAATACAGCGGCTAGTAAAGCAGATTTGTTTGTGTGCAGTGAACCCACAGTGGCAGCATCCTGTTGCTTTGTGTCATATGCATCAGAAGAACACACCGGATACATTCCCGTGTTAAGATACAGTAGCTGTTCTGCAGGATGAAAGATAGACGATGCTGACCATGAAAGTACGTGGTGGTATGTGGTGTACCCATTAACTCGGAATGTGTTATTCATCATACCTCTGCTTCCTTAATCACATATAGAGGAAATGAAATGGGAATGTGAAATGTGACCTAGACCATGAATCAGGTAAACAAAGTATGTGAAATTGTCGGACAGCTCAGCTCACTGTTTGTTTGTTTTTTGTTTGTTAATTTCAGGTGTTCCAGCTGTTTTTGTGGCAGTGTGGGCGATCGTCAGGGCAACGCTAGCAGATGCAAGGTGAGAGACAGTCATAGTGTCTAAATGCAGGTCTGCTTTTACACCCAATTAGAATAGGCTCAGATTTAATAAATGTCAAGAAGTCTGAAGGATGAGCTTGAATGAAGATATGAAAAAACAATTTGGGGGTGATTATCGCTTAATTGTGGTGACATTTGAATCATCAGTGAAATCTAATTAAATATGCATGGTTTCATTTGCAAAGAAACTCTGGATATTACAGGTACTGAATGGCAGCTCCAGTATAACATCTGTTTTCTTTTGCATCATTGTACATTCAGTGTCTTTTCTGAAAGAAATCACATATCATACACATATGTGTGGTGCCAACACATTTGAGCATATTTTTATGCTACATTCTGTACCTGTGAGGGTTTGTGGACAATATTTGTCATTGTTTTGTTAATTGATTTCCAATTCATTTGCATAAAGCAATCATATTTGCCCACTCCCATGCTGATAAGAGTATTAAATACTTGACAAATCTCCCTTTAAGGTACATTTTGAACAGATAAAACATTTTTGCAATTACTTTGTGAATACTTGCAATTAAATATTTGAAGTGACTGATAGCCCTAGTATCTTTATGAAACTTGTGTTCAGTTCTCGTGTTGTTACTGACATGGTGAGGAGTTGATTTATCTATGTGGTAATTGTTGAGGTCATAGTGTTGATGTATTGGACTGCATTATATTGTACATGGGCTGTTATTTTTTGGGTCAATAGATTGATTTACTACAGTCAGCTTTGTTCTGCAGTGAATGACTGTATCACACATTATGTTCACCATTATTAAGGCAACTGTTTCAGTAGGTGAATTGGTTTTTAAAGCTGACATAGATCCACTCGTCCAACTCTGAGTTTCTGTGTCTAATGTATGCAAATCTACTTTCATGCCCTTTCCCCCAAATTCATTATTGTGGAGATACTGTATGTTTCTAGAGATTATGTTTGTGTATCATGCAAAGCACGCACACTGGCAGGCTGAAAATCTGTTCAGTGTTTGTGATACACCTGCATAATCATGTTTGCATAATCCTCTGTAACAGCTGCCATGTGAGAAGCTATATGTTTGCGTGTGATTCCCTGTGATGGTTCACTTATGGAGAGAATGCCAGGCCAAAGTCAAGGCCAGAGTCAGTCGGGGCCTAATATGCCGACTACATTGTAAAAGTGAAAGTGAAATGTAAAAACAACACATTCTAACATAAAACTGAATAAAACGTTATGTTTTGAACACAAACAAAAAGGCGTCTGTATGTTTATGTAAGAAAAACACTTTTTTGAGTTTTAGAGAAAAACAAAATAAGTATATTTCTGAAGTGAGAATTAAACTAAAGGCTTATGAATACAAAGACAACTACACATTGTTGGTTTCACAGCGGATGCAAACCCCAGTCTCCTGAGTTTTACGCTGTCTACACTACAGAGCCTCCCTTCCACTTCTGTTCCTGTCATAATTAATACTCATTACTACTATTACTAGAGGTCGCTGTCCTCTTCTTTTGTACCTTCTTTTGGTGATCTACCATGTGAATAGATGATAAAACCTACTAGTGGGTGTAGGCTCCCACATCTATTGAGCTTATAGCGACAACGTGATAACACCTGTTTAATAGCATAACAGTGTCGTCAGCTGGACTGTCCTTCGATTTTCTTGACAACTGTTCCCGATTGACTTCACACTTGGCAGGTATATCGCTGAGGACCCAAGGAAGCGCAGTGCTGTTCATTAATTCTAATATTTAAGCGCAGTTAGTCTCATGATTGTCCATAGTTACTTATGATTAGTTGCAAATTAATCATACAGTTTTCATCTGTTCAAAATGTTCGTTAAAGGGAGATTTGTATTATTTAATATAGTGTTTAATACTCTATCAACATGGTAGGGGGCAAACATGCTGCTTTATTCAAATGTATGTATATATTTATTACTAGAAATAAATTAACAACACCAAACAATGACAACTATTGTCCAGAAACCCTTGCAGGTACTGCATTTAGTGTAAAAAAATATGCTCAAATCATAACATGGTAAACTGCAGCCCAGCAGGCAACAACAGCTGTCAGTGTGTCAGTGTGCTGACTTGAACATGACTTGCCCCAAACTGCATGCGATTATCATAAAGTGGGCATGTCTGTAGAGGGGAGACTCTGTGGTACCCATAGAACCCATTTACATTCACATATCTTGAGGTCAGAGGTCAAGAGACCCCTTTGAAAATGGCTGTGCCAGTTTTTCCTCACCAAAATTTAATGCAAATTTGGAGCGTTATTTCACCTCCTTCATGACAAGCTAGTATGAGCTAGTTTCAAATGATGTCAGTATCTCCACCCTATAGCTTTAAAACTGAGCCCACTACAACCTAAAAAATGCAGGCTGCCTTAATGCCTTAAAGAAATTAGTAGTGTAAATTAATGAATAATTTAAAAATGTAAATTAAAGAAAATGGTAGACAACTCTACTTTAGTACAAGGCAAAGCAGGACATTAAAACACTGAGAAGCTACAGTAGGTCATGAAACTGAACTGAAAAATGGAAACACTGCACAGTATGGAAAAGGTCCAATTTAGAAGGGAAAGTGAAAGAAGATGAAACATCTATATTGAAAAAAATGGAAAATGATCAACATAACAACTGGGATTGAAAATGTGTAAAATCACAAATTGAAAATATATTGAAAAGGAAACCTGGACACTGAGCTGCAAAACGTACAGCATATTAGATTTCTCTTTTCTCCCTTTTGCTTTTGGCTTCTTAAGCAGCTTGTAAACAAAATCACCCCTCCTGCTGTTTTTTTTATCATTCATCTTTTATTTCCCTTCATTTTTGCCAATGTTTTATTCCACATCACCCTCTTCTCTGCTACTCTTGGCCTCTTCTCTGAATCTTTTGACAAACCAAAAAGTTTGGGTCTATTTGAATTTGACAGTTTGAACTTCTGACTTCAACATGCAACCTCTAACCTGTGTTTTTTAGATCTTTCCCACTGAACGTAATCATTTATTCAGTGGTACTTTACCAGTCTGTCTGGTCTTTCTCTGCACCACCTCCAGTGTGTCTTCTGAATAACACCACCCTGCTTCTCTGTCTCTCCTCTCCTCTGTATTTGTGTCAACTGCAGGTGTTGGGAGCTAAGTGCTGGTAACATTAAGTGGATCTACCAGGTTCCCATCCTGACAGCCATTGGGGTAAGAGTTTGCTGTTACTATGTTGCTTGAGAAGTTGCTTAGAAGTTTGCAACTCTTACTGATGAAGCCCAAATCTGGCTTGAGGCCCTTCTGGGTGGAGTTTGCATGTTCTCCCTGTGATAGCTTGGGTTTTCTCCGGGCTCTCCATGCACTCTAAATTGCCCGTAGGTGTGAATATGAGCATGAATGGTTGTCTGTCTCTGTGTGCCCTGCGATGGACCCGCGACCTGTCCAGGGTGAACCCCACCTTCGCCCAACTCCAGCCGGGATTGGCTCCAGTGCTCCAGCGACTTATAAGCGGTTGCAGATGGATAGAACAGGGACAGTCATCCCTAACTGGTGGCCTTTGTGTTTGCATGTCTCGATGAGGGTTTAAATCCAAACAGTAGTTTTCATTACACCTATGAATGCATATGAGGCATTGTCCAATCCAGTCGCCAGAAAAAATGTTGGCATTTCTGCAAACCACCGATACGCTGAATGGCAACATTTCTGAACCAACACTATGTTTCAAATCAGTCTCGTATCATGCAGTTAACAATTGGTTAGGTTCTGGCAACAAAACTACAGGGTTAAGGTTAGAAAAAGATCATGCTTTGTATTCAAATAATAACCGTAGCAGCGCAGCCAGGTGTTTGTATCTTTCCATTATTTTAACCAGCTATTTTTAACTGCATCACTCGCTTGACATTCAGCATATCCCTGGTTTGCAGAAACGTGCTAAGCATAACAAACAATGCTAACATTTTTCATGGCGACTTCGCTGTCTGCTGAACAGCATAATTTGGTTAAGACACTTAACTTTGAGATGCAATGCTTTCTTCAAAGGTGGCTTAGCTAACCTCTTCTATCTTTTCTAACAGCCACGAGCCATTGATTGTGGCTGTGTTGTAAGTGTTTGTAAGAACCAATAACTAAATAATCAACACCTACAGGGTGTAGCCAGTTAAAGCACAACACATCTGAGCACAGTTAACCTGAATACAGAAAATAACATCAGGGTTAATTGTACGTATATGCAAGTTTTCAATGATCTCCGGTTTATTCTAAAAAGGAAGAAGTGTTGAGATACATTAACAACGAACCTGAGAGGAGCAGGACAAACTTTCCTGTCTGTCTGTTCCTGGCAGAAACTATGCAGATATGGTATTTAAAAGAGAGAGAAAATTATTTTCCTTTTACTCATCATGCGTACAGGAATTTGAAACTGGATACTGAAAATGCAGAGATTTAGTCAGGACAGGTGTACAGTATATTTGCCAACCTTAAGACCTTACAAATAGAGAGGATTTAAAAAGCAAAGAAAAAGACTTTGTTCCTTGCCGTGTGGCAACTTTTTAAAGATAATAAAATATTAAGTACCCTGCAACAGCATTTTTATGTTAAATAGGCATACTTTTATTTTTACTTTTAAGCATCAGGAAAGAAAATAGAACAATTTGCCCCTCTGTGTGAACTTGTGTGAATCTCTCCCATAAATTAATATTCATCATTTTTTATTTTTTCATGTTTTTTTTTGCCCTGGCAAGGGTATTCTTTCTCTTAGTGCTCTCCACTTCTCACACTCACTGAAGCCCTGTCAGACACAATGCAACAACGCCATCACTGCGCTCTGAAACATGTTATTTCCAATGGCTGGCGCTACGCCACGATGCCTTTTTCCTGCTCGACAAAACCGAAATTTGTCTAAATTTGTGTGCCGCAAGCGGCTCTCTTTTGCCGGGAAAAGACATTTGGTGAAGCAGTTTTCAAGCAGTTGAAAATTGGGAGAAAATTTTGAGAAAAATTGGAGAAGTGTGATCCCAGGAGAGGAAATGAAAAATTCAAGTCTCCTGGAGGGTCAGCAAGTATAGAAATGCTTTGCAGAGTTATAAATTAATTGAGTAAAATATTTAATATGCAGAAAATAGTCTTTCTCTTCTCATCTCTCTATTTATCTTCCTCCAATTCAAATTCAAATAAGCTCCATGGCACGAAGCAACAGTATTTATTGCCACTGCAAATCAATAGGGATTTACTACCCCTCTTTGTTTTTCACCCTCTATATTGTGCACAAGATAGAGACAGAGTGTTTTGTTTATGCGGCGTCTTGCTGTGTGGACAACAGAATGAATTAAGTACTGAAAAATGACACTGTTCTGTTGAAAGACATGCTCTGCCGTGAGTCTGCTGTTTCAGTTAAGCTGCTCCCAATACGATTGGAGAAATCTCCTGCAGTTTTTAATGAGACAGCATTACTTTATCAGGACTAACACGCTGCAGGCTGTTACAGACCGTCTTGAAGACACACAGTGTCAGAAATCAGAAATAAGACTACATACTGTTCGAGATTTGAATCAATAATATTAATGCTGTGAATTACTTCTAACATATTTCGAGACCTCTTCACTTCATTTCTGTGTCCTTGTAAAATATTGGTGCAGAATGGGCCTCTAATAACTGAGTTGTAGTACCTGAACTTGTTTAACAGCGAAGGACTTAACAAAAAATTGTTTTAAAGTAGGGCTGTCAAAGTTAACATGATAATATGTGATATGTAAAAATAACATGCTCAGAAACGCTGCCTGACCAGAGCCCAGAACATTAGCTCACTCATCCCCACCATGGTCTGTTCTCCCTGCTACTCTCTAGCAAGACGTTTTGTAGCATAAGGAACAAAACAGCCAGCTACTGCAACAGCTTTTTCCCCCAAGCCATCAGACTCTTAAACTCATAATAAACCACCCACCCACGATACTCACGCACTCACACCGAGCGGTCGCCGGGACTATACTATAAACGCCCTGCTGAGACTCTTGATGAATGTACTCACATGTGCAATATATTTCTTTCCACAAGTGAGCAATGTCCAATTTGCAATATTCACAGTACATATTTTATTTCTAGTAGTAAATATTTTATTTTTATATAGTACATATTTTTACTTTTTTGTACATATTTTATTTTTAATTTATTATTTTTTTACAGCACTGTATCACTTTATAAATATTTATCCCAGTTATACATCCTCTTTTTCCACTTTTTCTTGTGCAGTAAGGCAGCACATCGTAATTTCATTTGAATGTAGACTGTGTGTATAACTTGAATGATAATAAAAGCTGTCTACATCTATAATAACACGTTAACGCATATTTCTTTTAACGGCACTCATTTCTTTAACACATTAACGCAACTGATCTATCAGAGGCTGTGGCGGGCTCAGTTTTGGTACCAACCATGTCATACAAGCTTGTCGTGAAGGAGTTTACGTAACGCTCCAAAATTGAGCTAGATTTACATTTACATACATTACATACATACATTTGCATATTGCAGCATATTTGCCCACTCCCATGTTGATTAGAGTATAAAATACTTGACAAATCTCCCTCAAGTACAAAACAAATGAACAAATAATGATTAATTTGCGATTAATTGCGACTAATCATGGAAATCATGCGAATAATCGTAATTAAATATTTTGGATTGAAAGCACTACTTTTAAGCCAGGCTTTCAGCAGAGTGACGCTGAAGATAAGATGTGATTTATGTTACAAATAATGAATTTACAAGCAATATACAGCTTGATATTTACATGTCTAACTCAGTTTACTGCCACTCAAAAGAAGTTACACTAATCCTCATCCTGCAATTTGAAATGGATTGGCAAACACCTGTCACATAGTGGATATCACATATATATTGGAATAGACATCTCATTAACTCTGTGTGCCAAGTGTTTGTTTGTTGTTTACAAGGATGTGATCTGATGGCGTTAATATTTCTTTCATGACCAGTGTTTTTGGAAATGTGATAATATGGCGCTGAGTCTAAATGCTACTTTTTCCTCTCACATATTGTCTGGGTGTTCAGGGTCAGACAGCACTTTCTCAATAAGATGTATATACTAATTAAAAGTGAAACATCTCCTCCAATACTGTTAAGCATACTCACTATGGGCAATTCCTATTTTTGTCTGTGTATTTATTTATGATAATAATGAGTGTTGGTAAAGGAGGAGAAAAAGAACTGATTGAAATTCATTTCACTCATGTCAAATATATGCAGTTGTAGAGGAGCTCGGGGTTTAACGAACTGTTCAATAAACTGTTCATAAAGCAACTGGATATTGTTATTCTCAGTATATTGTATGTGTGTTGTGGAGCCGTATTTATCATTCAAGCTCAACCATGGTAGGACTGAAAGGATGATACACAACAGATTCATGCCTCTGGCTGTTGGAAACATGAGCCTTAATTTGCCTCATTAAAGTCTCTCAGAAGAAATCCTTGACAAACGCTTGAAATGAAAAATGTATTGTTCCAAATCCATCTCAACATCACTAATTTCATTTATGTATTAATGCAATTTGATCTGTCCGAGTTTGTAGCGGACTCAGTTATGAGAGATACTGGTATCACATGAAACTAGCTTGTTGCGAAGGAGGCTAAATAGCGCTCTGAAGTTAGACATTTTGGCGAGGAATAACTGTCTTGGTAATTTTTAAAGGGGTCCCTTGACCTCTGACCGCAAGGTATGTGAATGAAAATGTGTTCTATGGGTAACCATGGATCTCCCCTCTCCACTTGAGTGTTATGATTTGAGCACATTTTCTATGCTAAATTCAGTACCTATCAGGGTTTCTGGACAATATTTGTCATTGTTTGTGTTGTTAATTGATTTCCAATAATAAATATATACATACATTTGCATAAAGCAGCACATTTGCTTACTCCCATGTTAAAGAGTATTAAATACTTAACAAATCCACCTTTAAGGTACAGTTTAAATGGATAAAAATAATTTTAATTTCAGACATTTTAATCCATTGACCCACCCCATGAATTCATGTGTAATTCGTGTACTGACCCAGGAAATATTAAAAGTGCCGAATGCCACACAGGGAGAACATCAAGGTGGATGGGTGAAGCAAAACAACCCCGGTGTTCACCAAGGAGGCCGACATTGGTGTGAAACCAGAAGTCAGCGTTGATTTATATGTCACGTTACTTACTTACACACGTAACACCACTTCCGGGGCTATTTTAAGCCAAACCACGATCTTTTCCTAACCCTAACTAAGTGGTTTTATTGCCTCAACCTAAGGAAGTTGTTTTCTGTGAAGATGGAAGTTTATTTTGAAAAGACTGCATGTCACGGAAATTGATGTGTTGCAGAATATTTGTAGGAAAACTAACAATAAAGGAGGAATAACTTTTTAATATAGAGATATCACAGGAATCGTATGAGAATAAGCTGCTTTAGGGCATATATATACCTCTAAAGCTTTTTACTATCATTGTACACAAAACTAAACTGCAGTCATTTAATACTGGTTTCATCTTACCAACAGATAATAATGTCTTTGAAATGTATATGCACTATATAGTTATTTTTGTAGCATTAATGGTTGGGTTAATTATCTCTGAGGAGAGGCAGCTGTGCAGCCTAATTGTTCCTGATGAGGATCAGGTGGCTGAAGCCTATATCTACCCCTGGTTTCAGTGCTCAGTTTCTGACTCATTGACAGGAAGAGATAATATTGTCCTGTTAGGGGTGTGTGAATCTGCAGAAGTACCACGTGAATCTGCTCACCATTCAGGTCCTTCTCAGAGCCTCTTTGTGTGGTTTAGGGCTGTGTGGCCTGCCTTAGCTGGTTCCTTGGTTTCCTTTTTGTTCTAGTCAGTTGCTCGGCAGCGATGATTTAGTTTTACTCTTTTCATGATATATTGATTTTAGGTATCCTTCCTTTTAGACCTGTTTTCATTTTCATTTGTTGTCTCCCCTCTCTTTTTCAATCGCTTGCGATTTTTGTGGTTATCCTTCGGGATTAACTTTAAGATTCCCTTGCATCCCTCTCCCTGTTCCATGACAGAAATTACGTATTTTTCTTTAATATTTCTGAAAGGATTACAGTCCATATGGTGGAGGATAGTAAAACACTGAAAGGCATGTGATTGGAAACACAGTCTGTATGTTTCTACTAAGAAATGTTTGATCGGTTTGTTGGCTTACACAAACAAGTTTTTGGGTTACTACATTAGTGACGTTTCACTCTGCTAGATCGTTAAAACCAGCTGATGATGGAAAGCTCCAAACTAGATGAATAAATCTTATTCATGAGTCAACAATTTGGAAATCTACAGATTTCAGTTTTAATAATACGTTTTCTTGTATTTCATTTGATGAAATTGCAGTAATACTGTGTTTCATATGTAAGGATACTGTACATGTTTGGATCCAACCTGTTAATCAACCCATGGTACATAGCCATTTAAAATGATTTATTTTCCAAATAAGTCAACAGGAACTAAGAACACTTACATGTACTGCATGAATTAAGAGCTTTCCATCTCTGTGCTTTCGTTTCAGCTCAACTTCATCCTGTTTGTGAACATCGTTCGGGTGTTGGCCACTAAAATTAGAGAGACAAACGCAGGGAGATACGACACCAGGAAACAGTACAGGTTTGTACACAACTGACTGTATCTGTAAAACTAGTGGTCCACTTTTTGTCCAGGGTTGGAGTTTGATAAGTGATGCTGTCCAAAAAGAAAAGGTGACAGAATGGGAGTTTAAATTGTTGGGTTATTGCTTAATATTATTGTTAGCCTGCTGAAAGAAGGGCAGAGAAAGGGATTTAGCTGTTCAGCGAAGACCATGAACTTTCATAAGCAGCCAAAAGTGTTTAGTGGCAATGCAAGTGGTTTTCAGCCTTATAGGATTAGGCTGGTGTCACTCTATATGTTTGCTTTTGTAAACACATCCCATGAAAGACCAAACTCAGCATTCAGTAAGCCTAGACTTTGATTTGCGCTTTTTTATCCAGTATACTTTTTATACAGTTCCCACTTTTGTATGTTATTCCCTTTGTTAAATTAGATTATATGCCAATAAATTGAATTCCCAACCATGTAAAAGAATGTTAAGCATACAGTACACGTGCAGAGGTCAAGCAAATATCCACACACAAACAGGCTTACCCTAACCTTGTCCATTACCGCTACATGCCTTCCTTAACAGTGCCATAGATTGTGCTCTTCTTCACAGATCAACATTAGAAATGTTTTATATTCACCACAAACGACATGTGTCCTTTATTTACACCAACAGTTTTTTTTTTTATTTTATTCCATTATATTGCACTTCATTTAAAAAGCACTTGTAAGGTCGAACAGTGTCAACAAGACTTGTCTTTTCAGGTTTAAATGAATCATTTTTCTGTAAATACTGACACCACCTGAAGGGCAAAATGTTTCGATAGCAGCTTCCTTCGCATATCATATTATATTTTCTTTTTAATAATATTTTTCTTTCAAAACAAGCACTCATTTTTATACATATATTTAATACTTAGCCACTGCCTGCATTTCTTTGTGTGCTTTGCATTAACAATCTTATTCACAACATATAAAATATTTTAAATAGTACTTACAGTTATTTTTTATTTGTTTTATCTTTTCATTTGGGCTGCCATTTTAACATTTTCCTTTAAATCAAAGGGTTTTAGTAGGTAATATTTCAGAAGAAGAAGAAGGAGAAGAAGATAGTCCTTTATTAGTCCCGCTAGGGGAAATTCAATTTTTTCACTCTGTTAACTTATACACGCACATGCACAAACAGGTCCATATACATGCAACAATGGAGAGATGTCAGAGTGATGGGGCTGCTCCTGACAAGCGCCCCGAGCAGTTGGGGGTTTGGTGCCTTGCTCAGGGGCACCTCGGCAGTGCCCAAGAGGTAAACTGACACCTCTCCAGCTACCAGTTCACACTCAGTTCTTGGTCCATGTCGGGACTTGAACCGGTGACCCTCCGGTTCCCAAGCCAACTCCCCACAGACTGAGCTACTGCCGCCCCCAGGCGAGCCTTACAGCCTTTTTAAACTAAACTCTCCACTGTCGCTCTTGAGCTAGTGGACCCAATTCATTTTAGGGATTTTAAATGACCTGTATGTTTTTTATTATGGCATGTTAAAGAATTTTATTCACCTGGTCCTGGTCCATCTCCACATCTGCAGCTATCACTATTCTTCCCCCCTGCTGGTGCTGGCATCAACGTATGCAATAAAAACATTATAATTACAGAGTATTTTCAGTGAATTGATTGCTGAATGCGAATGCGAAGTTGCTTTGTATGGATAGGTAGACTGTCATAAAAAGAAGATAGTGACTGGATGCAGTAGACTGGAAGCCTCGCTGAAAGATGAATGTCAGCCCAATTTAGCACATTTCATATAGATAGAAAAATTTAAGTGAAGTCAGGGTACCCAAAAAGGAAATACAGAGAAAGGAAGCAGGTGAGGGATAATAGCTGGCACATAATTGTTTTGAAAAAGTGCAGAAATGAATAGAATTTGCCAAGACTGAGATGATGTTGATTAAACTTTCCCACTGACGATATGATTGTTGCTCCAGTCACTTACATTCCCAACAGAGTTTGAATGGATGCAACAAACTACAAAGATCTTCATTTCTTTCCAGAGTGGATCATTACAAGAAGACAAGAAACTTAAGTCTGTAATAAACTGTAATGTACTGTATATATTAGGGCTGTCAATCACAATTTAGCGAATTGCAATTTTAATTGAAATTAGTCAGATGATTGTCCATGGGTAATCGTGATTAATCACACATTTTTATCTGTTCAGAATGTACCTAAAAGAGAGATTTTTCAGGTACTTGGGAGTAGGCAAATATGCTGCTTTATGCAAATGTGTGAATATAGTTATTACTGGAAATCAATTAACAACACAAAACAATGACAAATATTGTCCAGAAACCCTCACGGGTACTGCATTTAGCATAAAAATATGCTCAAATCATAACTGCAGCCCAACAGGCAACAATAGCTGTCAGTGTGTCAGTGTGCTGACTGCATGTGATTATCAAAGTCAGTAAGGGGGTAAAGGGACCTCTTTGAAAATGACAATGCTATTTTTTTCTCGCAAAATTTAGCGCAAGTTTGGAGTGTTAGCTAGTATGACGTGGTTGGCACCAATGAATTCATTCAGTTTTCTAGTTTTGTGTGATGCCAGTATATTTACTCTAGTTTTAAAACTGAGCCCGGTACAACCTCTGGAGGAAATTAGTGGCGTTAGAATTCATTTGCATTAACATGTTATTATATATCTGAATTCTTTCAACCTGCAAAAACACTGCTTTTCCAATCAGGAATCGTCACTTCTGTTGGGTTGATTGAGCTGCTGCTAGATACAATCCAGATGGTCTCCACAAATTTAAAGGGGGAAAACAACCCTGCATTTATTTTCTCAGGAGGGCTGTCAGAGTTTTACCTGCCCTTGTTTGACACTGAGATTGGTTTGAACACGAGAGAGACGGACCGTGTGCAGATGCTTTTAAAGCAGTTAGCTAGGATGAAATGAAGTTTAGCACTGTGTGTTTGTAATGCTCATCTATTTCAGATATTGCTTGAAAGGCTCATGGTGCACATGTAACACACCTGTTACCTCCACTAGTGTGTGAATACCAGTGTATAACTCCGGGGTCTGAAAAGTGAAGCCACTGAGTGAGTGCCTTAAACTTGCATTCTTTGTAATAGCCGGCAGGAGGTGACTCCTTTGGTTGCAAAAAGAAGTCTGATTTTATAGAAGTCTATGAGAAAATGAGCCTACTTCTCACTTGATTTATTACTTCAGTAAACATTGTAAACATGAGTTTATGGTCTCAATCGCTGGTTTCAAGTCTTCTTCAAGACAGCATGATCATTCATCCAAATTCCAGCTCCTCTCCCCAGCAACGTTTTCCAGCTCTTCCTGGGACCCCGAGGCGTTCCCTCCCCCTATATAATCTCTCCAGTGTGTTCTGCGTCTGCTCCAGGACCTCTCAGTTTGACACTCCTGGAATTCCTCCAGAGGGAGGGCTCCAGGAGGTATCCTGATCAAATGAACCACCTCAGCTGGCCCCTTTCGACGTGAAGTTCCCTCCACAAGTCACGATGTGTCACGAGTCTGAGCTCCTCATCCTATCTCTAAGGCCAAAGCTAATGGCCACAGGTGAGGGCTGGGACGTCAATGGACTGGTAAATCAAGAGCTTTTCCTTCCTTCTCAGTTCCCTTTTCACCACAACAGTCCTGTATAGCGCCCAAATAACTGCACACACTGCACCAAACCACCTCTCCCGCTTTTTTCCATCACTTGTGAACAAGAAACCAAGATACTCCCTCCCCTGCTGCAAAGACTCACTCCTCACCCCAGAGTGTGCAATCCACCGGTTTGAGGCAGAGACTCATGGCCTCAGACTTGGAGGTACTGACTGTCATCCTGACTGCTTCACACCCGGCTGCAAACTGCTACAGTGCGCACTGCAGGTCACAGTTCGACGAAGCCAGCAGAACCACATCATCTGCAAAGAGCAGAGACGCAATTTTGAGGTCCCTGAACTGGACACTGACAAAATCAGAAACAGGATCAGCCACACATTCCCAGTTCATCCTCACCACTCATTTGGGTTTTCCAGGTCTGTCCGGTAGCTTCCCCCACCATGTGATTCAACTCACCACCAGTTGGTGATAAGTTGACAGCTCTGTTTCTCTCTTTCAGTGTCCAAGACATGCGGCTGCAGATCTGATGATATGACCACAAAGTCAATCATCGATCTTTGGCCGAGAATGTTCTGGTACCAAGTACACTTATGAACGGCCCTATGATTGAAAATGGTGTTTGTTATATAATACCTTATTAAAAGACTATTATATGCTTTGGGAAATAGAGACGCAGGATTTATAATGCAGGTTCCCTGAACACTAAGCATAAACAAGCTGAAAATAGTCCTGCTCTTCAAAGCAGTCTATAGAGTTGAGGAAGCAGAGTAAACTACATAAAAGATGATCTGAACATGTGTGCTCTTCCTGTGCTCATTATAATCTGAAAGGAATGTGAGCTTGACGAAAAGCATCACTGATCTCCATATCCAGGGTGTTAGACGACATTAACCCGGTAACCATGAAACTAATTTGCTGCTAATTTGTGTCCCTATATACCAAACATGTTTGCTTTATTCTTGCTTGAGGTGAATGATGACGTCGCTTTTGGTTGTTCTCTGACAAATAAATACCAGTTCCAATTACCCAATTATCAAACTGTGTATTTTCCAACCACATACACATTGAACCTATATTAGAGCTAGTATTATTTGTCAAGTGTTGTTCGTGTATACTGTATGCTGTCAGAAGTACTTTTCTGATCATCCAATGATAATAAATCCTGCCGTAAGATAAAAATGTAAAAGAATTAGCTGATATTCAATGATTATTATTCTCAAATACTGATATTGGTATTGACCACAAAAACCCAAAGCAGCTGGGCTCTACTCTGTATGCATAGTTACGTGTGTGTGTGTGTGTGTGTGTCTGTGTGTGTGTGTGTGTGTGTGTGTGTGTGTGTGTGTGTGTGTGTGTGTGTGTGTGTCTGTGTGTGTGTGTGTCCAAAGGAAACTGGCGAAATCGACCTTTGTGTTGGTGCTGGTGTTTGGGATCCACTACATCATGTTTGTTGGAATGCCTCATACATTTGAGGGACCGAGCTGGGAGGTCCGCATGTACTGTGAGCTCTTCTTCAACTCCTTTCAGGTACACGCTTCTTTTCTGCAGTTGAAGGTGCGTTATGTGAAAATCTGCCCTGAAACATAACTCACCATTAGTACAACAAGCGCTCACATAAGCATGAGCCAAGGCTGATTGTCACATTTACAGGTCAGGTAGATCAGTTCAGTCTTTTTACTGTAATAGCTGACTCATGCACATTTCGCACTTTGGTGTCCGCATAGTCACTCTGTCCAACTCCGACCACCGCCATTTCATTGTATTTTCATACGAAGGTTTATATGATGTCTCACGAAAAGTTATTCCTCATTTGTCATCAGTTTCCACTCCAGTGTTTTCTAAATAAACTTACATCTTCAGGTTCAGGCAGCAAAGCTACTTGTGTTTAGGAAAAGGTCGTGGTTTGGATTAAACTAACATATAAATCAACATTCACGTCTGCTTTCACAGGGTAAAAACACCGGTCTCCTGGGTGAAAGTCTGATGTTTTTAGACGCACTAATGCAACCCGACCTCCCTACATGGCGTTCGCCACTCTTTGTACTTACTGTTCGCAATCATGTGGACAACATAAGACTTGATTTTGTGGGATATATACAAATTACAGTGCCTTTGCTTTTCATTCAGGTATATTCATGAATGGTATATGAGAACAGCCTTACCATTTGCACACACACGCTCTGTAGGGGCTTATTATCACTGTTAACGTTTTCATTTCACCAGAGGTGACTATATGTTGGAGTCACGACGGCACTTCATTATTCTGTGAAGCAGCTTGATAATGAGGTTGACTCTGTCATAATTTTGCTTGGCCTAATTACGTGTTTCCTTACAAATACATTACAGTACACTGCATTACAGTTCACACCTAATCAGCGTTTGTTATTGACCTAGGAAACGTGTTTTATAGTACGTTTCTGCCCTAGGAGCTATTGTAATGAACTAATTATGGAAGAGCACCTCCATAGGAGCAAATCAAATTACAATACAGGGGCCAAACACAAGACATACTGTTTAAGTGCGTGCTTATTTCATGTATTTTTCATTTTGCTATATAAAAAAGTGTCTCTGCATTACAATGAAACTGGATGAACGAAGCAGGAAAAGGCAGTGTAAATTAGTGTAAACCATGTAACAGATGATACAGTATCAAGCAGATTATACTGTAGTTGGCTCACACTTGTCAAATTTGTGGGCACTTATCTTTTTTTTTTGTATTTAAAGGAAATGCTTTCAAATGAATAGTCATTGCATATTATTTATTCAGCCATTAGTTAAGATATTATGACATTTACAATGGCCACATTTCCCAGTAATTACCAGTCTTAGAGACGTACTAAATTGCTCATAAGTGCATTTTCCCAAAGCAACCAATAATAGCAGTAGTGGCCTTGAAATGCCTGTCAATAGCTCTATTATGCATTCAAAACTCATGGAGTCTGCCATGTTGCACTGCCAAGTTCCTACAGTAGCCCAGAAACATGGATGTATAAAGAGAACTGGATCTAGCTTTGGAGGCGAGGCCCTGTTCATTCCTGTGAAAGTTGTTCAGTGGCGCATGAAGCCAAAATAGCGTAACTTCCTTCTGGAAAAGTACCCGGATCTTCCGGCAATCTTCCTTATCCATTGCACCTATAATACATGCGCCGTAGCATCTGTTCGGTCACATGACTCCGTCACAGGGTCCCAAAGTCACACCGTCGTCACGGTCTGGGGCTCATTCACATCAACGAAGGAAGGAAATTAAAGTGCATTTTACAACATTTAGAACCTAATGATTTAAATAAGGGCTATTAAGAGTGTTCATACTGGGAAGTTGATTTATGTCAGGCGTGTCCAAACTTTTTCCAAAGAGGGCCAGATTTGGTGAGGTTAAATGTGTGGGGGCCGACCATTCAGCCTGACACTCTGAACCATTAACATGATAACAGAATAACAGGTATCTTATTCGAGGGCCATATCAATCTGTGTATCATTTGTTCTTTTGTTTTTCAACTGAACATCAAAAATCAAAAAACAAAAATATGTTATTTGATTTAGAATCAGACACGATCACAATCAAACACAAAATTTATGTCAATTTTAGACTTGGATCAAAAATATGAAATGGAAAAATGAGTGCTGGGCCAAATTTGATTTTAATATTTGGTAAACAAGACCCAGTTTGATTATCAGTTGAAAAACAAGAACAAATGATCCATGGATTGAAAAGACTCAGAGCATATCCATTAAAAAAAAAGAAAAAAAATAGAAGTGATTCACCTCAAAAGACTAAACATGTAACTTGTCTGCACTAATGTGAAGGGTGGCACTGAGATCTGGACTACAGTCAGTAGACCAGGTCTGGCTCTAAAGCAGTGGTTTTGATGCGCAGACGTCACGCAGGTGAGAGTCTCTTAACCTCGTCCTCAGGCGGTTCTTGGACGTCTTCTCGCATGTATGTCGAGCCAAACGAGCTCAGCATTTTCTTAGCAAATGTTTGAATCTCTGGGAACCTGCCTTCATCCAGCTGGCGGTAAAAGTTGACAAAGGGAGCTGTTGGTACGGAGGTACGGACCGCGACTCTCCGCATCACACTGCAGCCCAATGCGGTCCAGCTGGAGGAGGTCTGGAGCGTCATCGGAGAAAGTCCACGGGAGTCCACGGAGAAAGGAGAGTTAAAAACCCTGATCTCCTTTTAAGCAGCTGCAAAATCCCTAAGTGGCGTTAAAACTCCTCAGCCAGAGATGAGGTGTCTGCTGCACACCTCCTCAATTGTGCACAGACTTTGTGGCGGGCCGCATATTGTTGATTTTATGACAAAGGCTGCGGGCCGGTGGAAATTTAAACACGGGCCGCAATTGGCCCGCGGGCCGGACTTTGGACATGCCTGATCTAATGGTTACTTTGGGTGAATTTAGGAGAGATTGACGGCTGTGTGTTTTTGGATATTAAGGCTCTATATACAGTATACTGTATATATGTATAAACACTGATATCAAAGATTGCATTGCTGTTATTTCTCATTCTGTGGGTCCTTTAGTCATTAATGGACTGCTGCCGGACTTTGGACATGCCTGATTTATGTCAAAAAAAAAAATTATCCGCTGAGTTACGGTGAGTAACAATATTAGTCTATGGGAAAAAGTCTTTTTTTGCCCAATGGCATCATGTGACGGACACGGAAGTTGTACTACCACCATTTGGCCATGATGAAATTGGGATCAATGACTGATGCTTGCCCAGCGCACGCAAACCAAACACTGTTAACTTTTCCTGCTTGGACTTGAGTCAATAACGTTACTCGCTCCCATCACCGCCGCTCTCTCTCTCTTGCGTCACCGCTCACTTCCCATGTACACACACACTCTAAGCACTCTTACAACAACTGGGTGTAGAGTGGGCCATTAACGTTTTTTTCGGCCACCGACATTCTTGGCACATGGGAGAAGTTGTAATCTGCAGCCTCACCGGTAGATACTGCCAGATTCTACACACTGCTCCTTAAAATGTGTGCTAGTTTAAATAAGTTACATCAAAGTGAAAGAAACCAATTAAACACACAAGAAAGAGTTAGGTGGTTTTGGAGAGATCGGTGTGTGTTCATCAGCAGACTAAATAAATCTGTTTGCATTTGTGATAGTGACACATCAAAAGCACCATTTAATGCCAAAATTGCACTGTGCCACTCAATATGCCAACAAAAAATCAACCCATTGATTGGCATCACTCCACCCACCTCAGCATGAGTAGCTTTGCCTGAAGCCGTATTATTACCAAACAATAGCAAAAACATGGGATCTGCCGATGGTCTTGCAGCTGTGTGAAAATAACAGATTAGACATCTGTTATCCTCACTGTGGCTTTGTTTTTCTCTGCAATATACAGTACAACCAATCAGCCATAACATTATGACCACCTGCCTGATATTGAGTTGGTCTAGCATATCCCACAGATGCTCAACTGGATTGAGATCTGGAGAATTTGGAGGCCATGTCAACATGTCAAATTCATGTTCCTCAAACCATTTTTGAACAGTTTTGCAGTGTGCAACCTGCCTCCACTGGCTTGCCTTCTCATAGTGCAACCTGGTGATTCCCGCCTGGGACTCTTCTGTGTGGAGTTTGCATGTTCTCCCCGTGTAAGCGTGGGTTTTCTCCGGGTACTCCGGCTTCCTCCCACAGTCCAAAGACATGCTGTTTAGGTTAATTGATGACTCTAAATTGCCCGTAGGTGTGAATGTGAGTGCGAATGGTTGTCTGTCTATATGTTGTCTCTCTATATGTGCCCTCCGATGGACTGGCGACCTGTCCAGGGTGAACCCCGCCTTCGCCCAATGCCAGCTGGGATCGGCCCCACCCACTGCCAGGTGCCATTGTGACGAGATAATCATTGTTATTCACTTCACCTGTCAGTGGTCATAATGTTATGGCTGACTGGTGCATAAGACCTGCACTGCTATGGAAACGGCACATTCATGGTTAGGAGTAGATGGAACTAGAAAACTGAAAAAAAACAATGGAATCTATTTATACAACACTTTCCTCGTGCCCCCAAGTGTTAACAGTATCGGAAAAAAATAGGGACACTGCATGATATTCATGTTTACTATTTCCATTTTTACAACCACTTGTTCTCTCCTCTGGTATCTGTAGATAGCCTGCAGCTCAGTTTTTGTCACGGCTGTTGGTGTCAGCCAAGTCATTCGGTTTCAGTTTCACAGAGAAGTGCAGAATGTAGTGTTTTTATTACAAGATCTGGTTAAGGGCAAAATTTTAAATGAGGCATATAGAATAAAGTGATTTTGATGAAATATTTCTATTTGAAGCTTATTAGATTTGCTTGTTTATCCAGATGACAACAATTTGTGTTTTTACAGTTTCTGCCAATGATGAGTGATGTATTTTTGCCAATTAAAAAAACTAAAACACGGTTGAGAAGTTTATGTTCTATATAACTCCACACTTGTTTATAATCTACTATTTTTATTTATTTTATTGACAGGAACAATACATGCAGGCATCGTTGCATCTAAATTAAGTGCAACCGATGCAATGAATGTAGGACTTCAAGCTGTAGCTAATTTGTAGACCTTGTACCTAGTTGGGCTTTTATCGTACATTACATCAATTTACATACAAGTCATGTAGTATTTAATGTTATCTACTGTTTCTGTCTTATTTAACATTGTGATATCTCATATATTTAATGTTTCAGAACCATTTTTTACTTGCTTTGCGACACAAGCTGTACGTTTCTAAAACAAAGTTTAAATAATTGGAATTTTACCTGGAAATTTTATTACATTTGTCAATTGCTTTTCTATGAACACTTTGATTTCAATATTCAATATATTTCAGTTTATCCGCTGCTGCCTTTACAGAGTATAATTATAATTTAGTCTTTATTGCACAGTTCTTTTCTCTTTAACATGAACATGTATGTAACAGTTATAAAGACATCTTTACATGTGCATATTGTACATAATCATCCAGTCCATGAATATCCACTCAGAATTTAATTATTTGCTTTACTTGTGTAGTTTACAACTTACAGAGCACTTGACTTGTATGTAAACAATTTATTTGTTATATTATTGTTGGTCATTGGTGTTTTTTAAATATATTTATGTGCAATTTATCTATTTACCTATTTTTTCAGAAACTGTGTATCTCAATCCTGTCTATTCTTTACCTTTATTTGTCCAGCTTTCTCCTTGTTCCTAGCTGTTATTTCTATTTCAGTGTATATTGAGAGAGACTGAAAAAAAAAAATAAAAAAAATAATAATAATGAAACGAGGACACACAACAGTACTTCAGGGGGCTGGTGCTCCTACTAACTTTGCACGCTCCTGCAAGCAGAAACAATATCTAGTCAAAAAGAACCAAATACACAATGGAACCAAGGCTCTATAACAGATTATAAAAGTACCGAAATTATGTCAAAAACAACAAGGTTACTAAAAGAGAAAACATTTACAAAGATGTTAATAGCGATGAAAAGTCACTGAATTGCTTCACATGCTGTGTTTCACATCACAGCCAAATTCTAATAATTTACAATAATTATAATAAGCCTGACTGCTCTCAGCGGTATTTGGTTTATCTGACATCTTTTACCCGACAGATGAGAACCGCATGCGCCTTCGTGGACAAATTATAATTAACTCACCCACTCACATATGTGCACACAGATACCCACACTTAGAGTGATTAATGTTAGATCAGAGTGTTCCTTTCTTGTACACACATTATTATTGGTTGTTTTGTTTATTTCAAACAGTACTAGAATATTCAAGAGTAAATGTGATTTTTCTGACCAGTTGGAGTCTTAAATGAGAATTGAACAGCAGTTGTTATGTTACTTCTCAGATAGTCACAGTGTTTTTGTCTCTCACCAACAAAGACACGCACAAAAACACACATGAGCCCATCTTCCCATAACCCATCATTGTCAAAGACAGCAGGAACACAAGGTGAAATAGATCGGAACAGCAACCATTTCCACATTTCTTTTTGTTCATATGATAAACACTACTGTATTTGAGGAGATAGTTAGTGACCTGGAACATCCTCATCATCATCTTTTGATAACAGATAGTGTTTGTGTTGGACTCAAATAAGGATGACATTTGATCTGTTTGTTGTCATTTGCTCCCATTGAGATCTGAGCTCTTAACTTGTATGTCAATCTCTTCAATTTCAGGGTTTCTTTGTGTCCATAATCTATTGCTACTGCAACGGCGAGGTGAGTGGATCGTTTTCTCCAAATGCCACCGATCACTCAGGAGAAGCACCAACACTAAGCAAATAAAAGCAAACAAACAAACAAACCTTTTGTTTGGTTTCAAATTCATCATAGCCACTGAAAAGGGGTGGAATTACTCCATTGGCACACATAATCAAGGGTTTGACTGAAGAAATAAAAACTTACAATTGAAATGTGATTTTCTGCCAGTTTTATCTTCACAAAACCCACTTTGTTTCTGCCTTTCCTCTCTTGCCTTTTGTGATCCACATTATATGCTGTGCAGAACTCATTTCATCCTCCAGGACCTTTTGGAGTTAATGCAATTCAAACAACTCAAAATCAAACAGATGAGTTTTATTTTCTGTTGAATCTGAGTTCAATAAAGCATCATTTCATCATTAACACTGCACTAAATGACTCATGTACTGTGGAAGAGTCTCAGCTAACACTTTGAATTAACTCTGAGCTACGCATATTTGCTCTTGATGCATTGCTTTAGTTATTAGGCCCACACCGAGGGTAAAGTTGAAACTTACCGTTTCATCAACCTGCTGACAGAAAACTGGCAAACAAGGTCAGACAAGCAGAGAGTTTGCTTCCTGCCATGATGTTAAGTGGAGGAGGTTGCAGGATGAATAACTGACCTGCCTGTCTAAATCTTAGCTGAGGTGCTGGAAACATAAATGAGTCCAAAAGATTGGTCTAAAGATTCGGTCTGACAGACCAAAAGCTTAGTATTGAAAAATCTAGTGAAATAACTGCATAGATCTAAGTATGAGGAAATAATTTCTATTATCGAAATGGTGGAAATTGAGAATATGATGCAAGTTCAAAACCTCATGCCAGCTCGTCACATACTGACGCTTTGTCAGACTCATCGATGTCACTTTATGGTTGCAGTAAACGTGCATAATGTTGTGAATTATATAAAAACTTCCTTATTTTTAGGTAGCAAAACCACCTAGTTAGGTTTAGGAAAAAATAACATTGGGAACATGAAGATGGGATACGAAAGATCAGCTGATTGTAGGGCTGACCTCAATGCTTCGAAACTTCAAACATTGCCATAGTAATCTACCTCCAAATCTGTATTTGAATGCTTTGTTTTTTGTATACAAGTATGTAATGATAACGTAATGCATAGATCCCAAAGTAACCAATGAAATATTATTCAACATGAAATATTATTAGTTATTTTCAGATGTATATCACTGTATTTGTGTGTAGAGTAGTGCGGCAGCATTGGGGACAGCACTAGCTAATTGTAACGTGGAAGTGAAACAACATACAGGACATGAACAGCGGTCCCTGAATGAAAGCCTTGTGTTTGTTGGACCCATCCACCTCCCCTCCCACCCACCTGGTGTGTCTCTTTCACTCTTTAAACTGCGTCACTTGCTCTGACCGAATGCAAAAATGGCGGCATTTAATACATGTCTGGCTTGCAGAAATGTCCAATGCCAGCATTTTGTCCTGGCGACTGGACTGGTTACTGCTCTGCAGAAGGCAGTCGTTTGCGTATACGTTAATATTTGCTCATAGTGCAGGAGTTTATATACTTTGAACTGGCTGAATTACAGTTCCCACAGAAGTGTCCACACTGACACTGAAGAAATGAAAACAAATAAACCAGGTTGAAACAGCATTTGTCGACACTTAATAAATAAATAAATAAAAAGAATTACCCTATATCAAATCAGGATGATCCAGATATTTACAAAAAATATTTCTAAATAAAACTCATTCTCGGCACTGTGATAATTTTGAAATGTAATTCTTGATATTTTTAGCCTTTGTTCTTCCCATCTCCACAGGTCCAGACAGAGATAAAGAAAACATGGACACGTTGGAACTTGGCGTTTGAGTGGGAGGGTCCGGTGGTCTGCGGCCGCTACCGTTACGGCTCCGTCGTTGTCAGCATCAACAACAACAGCACCAGCAGCCAATCCCACCTGGCAGGGGGTGGCCTCTCCACCCGCTCCACCACGCTTGTTTCAAGCCGTGGTTGTCGGACCACAGGTCCTCCCATGATCAGCATGCACGCCACCCTCCCAGGATACGTGATCAGTAACTCTGACCCATCCATACCTGAAGAACCCGAAGACAGCGGCCCCAAGCAGGTGGACGATATCTCGCTGAAGGAAAACCTGCCCGTTGTTAGTACTAGTGCAGCAGCTGAGGATGAGGAGGAAACAACATCAAACTAACATCAAAACATGCGGCAGAGACTGATGAAAAAGTTTTAGGTGGAGCAGTGCCAACCCAATCCACTGTCATTCAAGCTCTAAACAAAACAGATGTTTGACCATATGCATAGACTGTATATAAGAAGTGGACGCAATCACCACGGCGTCACACATTGGTTTGTGGACTGCTGTTTTGAAACCTCAAGTTTTTGCTGTCACCATGTTGTTTTTTCAACCAGAAGTAACATGAGAGGGTGGAGCTGAGTACAACTGAATGGTGACTAAGACCAAAAGGTTAGAATTAACTTTCATGAACTAAAAACACACTGTTAGTGTTACAGTTGTAAGACGAAAATATGGACAACTCCCAGACCGGATATCGTCGTGGTAGCCACGCCCTAAATCATCCCCTGCTTTATGGTCTATTTAACTCTAAGTGGGACCATGATTTACCAAATTAACATCAGTATGCTGTATCGAAGAAGACTTGAAACTTGTGATTGAGACCATAAACTTGTGTTTACAAAGTTTACTGAGGTAATAAATCAAGTGAGAAGTAGGGTCGTTTTCTCATTTGCAGCCAGAGGAGTCGCCCCCTGCTGGTTATTAGAAAGAATTCAAGTTTAAGGCACTTCTGTAGTGGCTTCATTTCTCAGACCCAGAGGTAGCTCATTGACTGTATGCACGACAAATGGAAAAATGTCTTGAACCCCCTTAAGAAAAAGGACCTAAAATACATGGTTAAAAAAATAGAAACCCTGCCCGATATTGCGAGTAAATGTTTAATGTCTGTTCACCTCTGCAGCCTCCACAGTTACACTTCTTACTCACCATGTGAACACTTCAGCCTCGGTGTTAGATGTTGTTGATCGCTGATGGAGATTGATTTCCATATGGATGTATTTGTGGGAGTGTGAAGTGCCAAAAGATGAAATGCAACAAACAAAACACATCTAAAATAATTTCAGCGTTGGTTGTTGCTCCATCAACTTTCTCACTGGAGACAATCGTTCATCATCTTTAGAGGCTCTCAGGATGTGCTACTCTATACCATAGTGCTCTCGGTTGTCAATAATAGAAAACTGTGGGGGTCTGCGGTAATGGAAATATATTACTACATTTTCATTGAAGTGCCATTTTCCTGCCAAGTACCACAACTGATGACAGTAAAGCCGGTACAGAGCACACAGAAACACATGAGAAAAAATACATAGAAATGATTTAACTGACGGGTGGTAAGAAAAAAGGCTTATTTTTGTTGTTGTTGTTTAACTAAAGGTAGCATGATAGCTGTAGAAGAAAACTCCTGGAATGTGTCGATGTGATGAACTGTTATTCTGCTCAAAATGTTCTCTGAATTGAACAAACACTAGATTGCTGTCTTTATCTCCGCATGTTCCAGCACTACATATAAAATGTAATTTACATATGTTATTTACGGGAGGTTCTGACCCTCCTGTTGGCTTAATTACAGTTCTAAGAGAATGGTGTCTCTTAATGAGTTTATATTACGGACAAATTCAGTGTCATTGTGAACTAACGTGCCTGTTTTGTGAAGAGAAACTTTCTGCAGCTGCCAATGGAATTAATGCGATGTACTGTATGTAACATATGTTCAATATGTGATTACCTTGAACTGCTTACAACTGTGGACTCACTTGTTATGTTTACCGCTTGTAAGCAAAGCCACAATGTGTCAGTCAGTAGCACAAACAATTTTTATGGCACATCAAATGGGACATTGAAAGGACAGCTGACCCCAAAATCAAAAAAACATACCTGTCCTCTTACATGTTGTGCTATTTATCAGTTTAGATTGTTTGGTGTGAGCTCATGAATATACTGGAACTGTATGTCACTCGGCTTGTGGTGCTCAAAGTGCCAAAGAAATACATTTGAAAAACTCAACAGCAATGGCTCTCCAGAAATCATGACCAGGTTACGGTACCCAATCCACAGACCTTATTGTGAGCATATCCTGTCCTGGCTCAGCCATGATGTTTTCTCTTAAACCAAGAGTGGTTTGTTGCAGTGTTACGTTACATTATGTTGTGACATTATTTGAAAACAAACCATGATGTTTTTTGCCTAAACGTAACCAGTCGTTCCACGTTAACCATGTGGCATTGCGTTTCTGCAAGCGTGCAGATGTGAATCAGAAACGTCACCATTCAACGTATCCGTGTTTTGCAGAAACGTCCAATGGCAACATTCTGGCGACTGGGTTGCCCGCTACCATTTTCTAGCTATTGCCACCTATTACATTCAAGAGAAGGCAGACATCTCTATGGCCGATATCTCCAACACACTGAAACTCACACCAAAACACTCTTGACTGATAAATATGTAAATGTAAAATGTGAATTTTCTTAACCTATCCTAGTATTAGGAGCAGTGAGCATCTACTATATTGAGCCTGCGGAGCAGTTTTGGGGGTCGGAGATGTCCTGACACCTCTCCAGCTACCAGTCTACATCTGGTCTCCTATGTGGACTGGAAATGGCAAACCAAGTCCCTACAGACGGAGCTGCTGCTGCCCCACTTAAAGAGCACTACAGGTAAGAGGAAAATATGTATTTTTTTTATTTTGGGGTGAACTGTCCCTTTTAAGACAGCATTCAAATCCATATATTTTTCTATTTTTGACAATCAACTCTTGTGCTGACAGTGAAGGGCTACATTTAGGCTGCTTAAAGGTTTTATGTCTGCTTTGTGCATGCATGTTTGTCAGAGCATTAGATGTAGAGCTCGTAGTCTACGGATTCTCTTTAATTTTGTCTGTTTTTGTGCTAAATGCATTTTTTTCTCTGATATTTCTTTGTCTTCCTCTATTTTTCCTCCCTCCCCCCTGTTAACTGACGATAAATGTTTAATCAACAACTGTCGACCAGCTCTCTGATATTCCAGATGTCAGTTAATCATCATCACTTGAGGATGTGGCAACAAAACCTCTATAGTTAAGTTTAGGAAACAACTGCATGGTTTGGTTTAAAAGTACCACGTTTGTACAGCGAAAATGACACCGAACATTGTGAACACATGAACAGCTGATTGTAACATGACCCATGGGACAAAAACAGCCGTCTCCATCCACCTCCCCTCCTGCCCACCCAGTGTGCCTTTTTTGCTCTTTATGCGTCACCACAGTCCGAGTGCACTTTCTCAGAGGATTTACTGATGGGCGGATGGGTTTACATTGTACTTAATTACCGCTCGATGTGTTTCATTCCAGCGCTAAAGGCTGTCTTATACAGATTGAGAACGGGCTGGTACAGTATGTGAGTGTGTGTATGTTTGTAACTTTGTGTACCGGTACCTCCAAGGTTGTCTTATTTACATGTTTTCAGCTGGTGATGCTGTTGACAGATGTGTATGCACGTTGTATGAGGCAGCTGAATGAGGCTTGGTTGGTTTGCAGCATCCAAAATGATTGCATGTCATTGTTAACAAAATTTGTGCGTAGTTATTGTTATTATGTTGAGTTGGTTTACTTTTAATGTTAGCCTAAGATGGATTTAGCTAAAAGGTGCTCTAAACGATATACAGAGCATTTATATAGCAACAAACTATTGTCTATGTGAAGATATAGAGGAGTAATGTCTACCTGAGCAGAGGATGAAGTCTCTCCCTCTCTCTGTGTTTTAATCAGAGCTTCTCCTTTGTTGACATAGATTTGTCGGCAGCACATGCATTTAGAGCATGTTCATGCATGTGAGCGTGCCCCACTGGCTAGCTCACGGCCGCTACTCGGCCCTGCTTTCATACGGCAGTTAAAGCTGATAAGCCATCGACGGTGCTGTTGCAGAAGCGTAGCAACCTATTAAAGGAATGAATATGAAATGAGCAGCTTGTGAGTATTGAACTGTCGATCCAGCAGCATAGACCCGCCCATCCCTAGTGTGAAGCTGGTGGCTTTCCTGTGAGGAAGGGACTTATGGATTACTGTGTGCAGCCATCTTGGTTACATCATGGATGTATAAACCACTGAATACAGTGTTGTAGGTGGAGCCCCGTTCATCCCTATGAAAGCTGTTCAGTGGCCAGCCCAGTCTAATGGAAACGTGTAATAGACCCGCCTGTCCGCTGGAAGAAAGTCTGTCAACGTCACCTTTGGCCTTGCCGATGTGTGAATAGTACACATCTGCACCAGAGTACAGTGTTATGAAACGATGTTTCACATAATGTTTCATTCGTTTTCTGTACTCCAAAGGTCTGAGTTAGTGATGTAATATAAAAAGTTAGAAAGACGGATGAATTGAACAAACACCGGACTTGACATACTTATTTTAAGCCCAACCTTGACGTTTTCCCTGAACCTAACTAAGTGTTTTGCTTTCTAATTCTAAATCTGTGGCTTTGTTGCCCCCTATTGGTACTGTACATTTAATGTGTGTAATATTCATGTCTCTGCAAGGCAAAACATGACACTGACACGCTGTCCTCTGGTGGACAGACATGTATATTATACGCTTTGGCGAGATATCAGGTTGCAGTGCCACATCTCAACCTCCTTGGTATAACATTACGCAAATCTTCCACATCCGTGGGCAAGTTCACTATGGTTTTCTTTACCTCACCGTCACCACCGCTTGGTCTCAGCACACACACATGAACTACAGTTCATTTTAACTCTGGATTCGGCAGTGTCTCGTTTTTTATGCAACATTTGAGTGTGGCTTTAGAGTTGCTAGAAAGCACCTTTAATGGGCTGAGTAATGTCACTCCTGGTCTCTGTTCAGACCTGTTATTATTCAGGTCAAACAACATGATCATGTAGAGAATTGTCCAGACATTAGTTGGGAAATAAAACACTTTCACATTTCATAACACCCACCACTTTGTAAAGTATGGCAACCTAAACAGCCCTTGTTTTTAAAGCCATTACAGACTCTCCATTATCTGACGATCGGTCAAAAGGTTAGAACTGACCCTTACATGGTGGTCCTAGCTTGAGTAGAGGACCTGGGACCATGGGTCATGCTGTGCACCTGAAGTGCTGTGAGCACATTTCTGTACTGTTCAGACCCTTTTAGTGACTTCTGGCAGCGTGACTCAATCCCTCTCGCAGGAGGCAGGAGTAAGTGACTATGGTTACAGGCATCGGTGTCCGCAGGTCATTTTATCGAGGCTTAACCGTGAACAATTTCAGTGAAGGTTTGAAAATAATTTTGGCACGTATTGTATTTACATTAGGTCCACTCATGGAAATCAAATGCCTGCCCACGGATTTATGTCTGCTGCCGGCTCTGAGCTCTTCCAAACAAAGCAATTGGGGGATATGCATGTTTAATTTGACTCTAATTAACTGTGCATTGCTCTTATCTCCATGTCTAATTAGCATTACTATTAGGGATTAAACATAATGGGCAGGTGACAAGGTTTAATAGCCTGGTTGTATGTTTGCTATAAAATAAGTGATACGAAGAACTGTGAGCATAGTTGTGTGTGAAACAGATCAATGCTTCCTATGCTGTATGCAAATATGATTACCCCTTCTCCTCGACTTGTCTACTTCATTTCAAAGACACTCCTCCTCACTTGCGGTCTTTGTCTGGCTTAATTGCAGCCTTGGAAAAGAAAAACATAGCAACCACACTCACATGGCATCAACATAAAACAAAGGGTGATCTCATTAGCCAGTAGGCCCGTACTGTACAGTCTGATGGGTGTTCTTCTTCTTGGTGTTGTTAATAGTTACTTTTTATTTCAGTTTAGCATTTTAAGCATGAAAAATACATGTACAACACGTGTAGGACTAAGAGTTTAGGTAACATTTACATGATAAATGCAGCTTGATTCCTGAGGAAATATGTGAAATGACCACAGCCTCTTAACAATGCATTACATGGTGGCAGCATCACAGAAATGCCAATGGAAAGTCAATCAGGAGCCTTTGTTGTTGTGGACACACAATTCTCAGGTTCGACAGAAATACTGTATGTTTTAATGAAATGTATTTCAAAGGGGAGGCATTGCATGGAAGTTGAGGTGGATGGATGGATGGATGGATGGATGGATGGATGGATGGATGGATGGGAAGAACATGGGATTTTCACCCAGGAGACAAGTGTTCATGACCTGTGTGAAACCAAAAGTCTGAGTTGTTCCAACCTGGTCACATGGGAGGGTGTATAAATTGCACGTCATTACACGGTCAATTTCGCATGTCATATGTACGTTGCTTTTCGCATGTCATATGTATTACCAGGCAAACATCTGCTGTCAGGTTTTGACAAGAAAACCACTAACTTAGATTCAGACAAGAAAACTGCACGGGGTAAAGACAAACGCCATGGTAACCCACGCTAACACAGGAAGAACATACAAACTCCACACAGAAGAGCCCCAAGCCGAATTCGAACCTGCGACCCTCTTGCTGTGAGGCGACAGTGCTAACCGCTGCACCACCATGCAGCCCCTTTCTAAATCTAATCAAGTAATTTAGTTGCCTAAATCTAACAATAAATTGTTTCCATGGCAGCAGCATGTAATTTTACACATTTTGTCCCATGAAGGAACTGATAATTAGTGGTTATATAAGTGAGTTTTAGAGAAGAGTAAGAGAAGTAAGGCTTTTGAGTAAATGGTGTTAGCTCAGCTTCACCATTAACCTAAATTATTCCAAAAGGGACTTGGAGTCCCATTAACACTCTCAATATGTGCTTGCATTTCCCTAATTACGTTTTCTTTTCATTCAGTGTTTTACTGAAGACCATGGCAGCAAGGTGTAAAGAGCTGGTCAATGCTTTAGCAGCATTATGCTTGAGGAACTAGTTAACTAACATACTGAATTCATACTTTACCATTGTGGGCTTGAAAGACATTATGTTCAGTTATTAATCCAGCTTCAGGCTCCATGGAGGTTTAGATATCTTTAAGTTTTTAACACGGTGTGTCTTTGTGACTGCCTTCATTCTGGTATAGACCATTTTACAGTATTACATATCCATCCTTCCATCCATCGTCAACCGCTTACCCCGGTAGGCGCCTCCACATACACTCTGACCACAGAAATACATCATGTTTACTAACAGTATAAACCAACCTCTGAGAAATTATTTTCCCTTTAGCTGTCAATTATTTGAACATAATAGCTAATCCCAACCTCAAACGAATGCCTCCTTTCCCCCGAGAGGGAGTGTGTCACATTTTTCTCTTACAGAGTACTCAACAGTCTCACGGCAATTCATGAAATAGTCTACAGAGCAAAAAGGCATCGCTCAATACACCGCTTACCTAAGAACAGACTGAGGAATCCATTCATATGTGGTCTCTAGTTGGACTGTTTTGTTCTGTCCACCATTCTTGCTAAGAGCAGGGTGTCTGGCCTCTGTATGTGCCACAAAATGTTAATTTAATTAATGTATTTGAGTTATGTACAGCACAACTTTCAGCATGTTTTTTTGTGAGTTGTCCTCAAATGTCCAGCAACATGTGACGTGTGTCAGTTCCTGCTCCTTTTCAAAATTGAACTATAGTATTTAGGTTTAGGAAGAGATCAACTTGATTAGGTTTAGGCCACAAAACGACTTAGTTAGGCTCATGAAATGATTGTGGTTTGGGATGGGTTAAATGCAGAAACTAAATTTCACTGAGTGCAGTGCTGTGTACTTGTAACAATTAAAAAAATCAAAAAAATGATTTGGGACGATCTGATCGGATACCAGTCCTGAGCAGCAAGTCTGCGGTTCGATTACCGGCAGGCCGAACCATTTGCTACAGGTCATTCCCCTTCTGTCTTTCCCCACATCACTACATTGAATTGCACTCAGCTTGTGGTGCTCAAAAAATACATTTGAAAATCTCAATAGCAAAGTCTTTTCATGAACTCATGATCCAGTTACTGAAGATAATCAGACCTTGTGAGCAGGTTCATTCCTCGGTTGACCTGTAACGTTAGTGAGCTCAGCAACATGGTCTTATACAAGTTCATATAGACAGATAGATACTTTATTCATCCTGTAGGAAATTTTAGGCATCATATCATATCTTACAAAAAATGTATTCCTCCTTTTTTGTCTATTTTCCTATGAATGTCCAGCAACGAGTCAGTTTCCACTTATTACATACATACAGTCTTTCAAAATAAACTTCTTATCAACTTCATTAGGATTAGGCAACAAAGCAACTTAGTTAGGTTTAGGAAAATATGGTGGTTTGGCTTAAAATAACTCCAAAGTGGCATAACTTAACTATGGAAGTCATGTGAAAGGTTTGACATAAAATCATGCCCCTCAGTTGAAATTTGGAGAAGATAGACACAGTACAAAGCTGAATTCAACACTGTTTTGACTGTTTTTGATGGTAGATGTACCGTATAGGTGAGAGGAAGCCAATTTGTGGGAAGGATCAGATGCTGCAAACAAAGTTTAGTGTTTCCTGTTTTATTTTGGTACTCATTCCTCCTCTCATTCCAGATCATGTCACTCCCTGCCTTTGTGTGTTTTCCCGCCAGTTTTGGCATCTGCCCTGCCCTGATTACTTTCACCTGTCCCTCATTAGTCCTTCCTGTCTCCCAGGGGTCTGCCCATCTACACACCCGCTGAGTCAGCCTCGTCAGTTCCTCCCAACCAATCAACTCCTTTCCTGTTTCCAGTGTGTTTCCCCAGCCTATCAGCTCCCTGCCCCTTCTCCTGCCTCATCACCTCATCCCCCTCACCTGAGCTACTCCGGCCATCTCTCCACCTGCACTTCATCCTCTCCTCTGATTATTTAGTATTTAAGTTCTGCTGGTTTTCAGTTCACTCTTTCTTAGTTTTGTTGTGTGCAGTTCAGTTCTGCCTTGCCTGCACTAATTCTAGGGTGTAATTTCTTCACCACTTTTGGTTTGTGTATGTTAAACAATGACTGCCATTGCCATCCTGCTGTAGCATGCATGCAACACTTTGGTAACTGGTACCAGGAGAGGAGTGCTTTATTTGACCCCAAACAGGAACTCAACATTTCTGTAACTTTGGTAGAGTTGTTAACATGGGAACTAGTGAAGCTATAGAGGCAGGCTGGTGTGTGCAGGGAACGTTAACAACAGAGACCAGCACATGGATTTTCTTTAGGATGATTTTTGAGAGGCAGTGACGAGAACACATTTCTGGACTTGCAGAGAGACTTGATGGTCACAGTAGTGAGACGGGGACAAAATTATACTGTCATTTGTGTCCAACAGCAAAGTGATTTACATCATTCAGAGATCACACAAAAGTTACAGTGGGAGTTTGGGCTTGTGGTAGCGCATTTACACATGATGCAGATCACAGTCAATGTAACACAGCTAAAGGTGTTTTCAGACTGAAGGAACCCCCATTTATATTGTGTCTGTACTGCAATAACCACAAACAATCATGTGGTTCTTAGAACGCCATTTTTTAGCTAGTAGGTACTCTCCCAGCACAAGACAAACCGTGAACGGTGATTGGCCAATGCAGCACCGTTGACACCGGCAACCATGATTTTTACAAACCTTTTAGCCGTGTTAACAACAGACAACACAAATAAGTTAGACAGAAGAAAGCACAGACAAATGCACCAACATAGAAGATAAAGTAACATACAGTAAATAAATTCCTCTTTATTTTTTATGTCATGTTGAATTTGCATATGTCTTGTGCTTATGGAGCTCTGTTTGTATATCTGTGACTGTTGGTTTGAAGAAGAAGAAGATATTCCTTTATTAGTCCCACTAGGGGAAATTCAATTTACACTCTGTTAACTTATACACACACATGCACAAACAGGTCCATATACATGCAACAATTGGAGAAATGTCAGAGTGAGGGGGCTGCTCCTGACAAGCGCCCCGAGCAGTTGGGGGTTTGGTGCCTTGCTCAGGGGCACCTCGGCAGTGCCCAAGAGGTAAACTGGCACCTCTCCAGCTACCAGTTCACACTCAGTTCTTGGTCCATGTCGGGACTTGAACCGGTGACCCTCCGGTTCCCAAGCCAACTCCCTACAGACTGAGCTACTGCCGCCCCGTTGTTGTATTTCCATTCAGGGATGCATCCTGGAGCATTATTTGTGGGAGGCTCACGTTTGCAAATATTTCTGGATGATGTTTGATTTTTGACTGGGTGATGCTGGTGTATTGTGTTGTTAGACGTTGGGCTAACAAGAGCTGTTTGTTTTGATGGTTAATGTGTCTGAAGAATCTCATGGGGGATGAGTTATGTAACTGCCCGTACATAAAAATAGATTATTCATTCATAGAAATCCAGAAGTTAACTTGTTCATGAGAACACACCCACAGTAGGACAAAGGCTAACAGTAGGGATGACAATAATTAACTATTTAACCAATATTAAGCATTTTAAATAATTAACTCTATCAATGAAAAGAATAAAAGAAACATTTATGATTAAGCTGTGAAAAACACAGAGGAGCAGCTCATCACTTCAAGAAATGCCGTAAGACAGAGCCAGCACAGATACAGGACGTTGGCTCCCATCCTGAGCGGAGGAGTTGTAGCTTGTAGCCTCATAGCATTTATTCAGCTAGGTTCACAGCTATAACACCACCAACAAACCCACACTCATCGTCGCCACACACACGGTCTGTCGGAAACTCACTAGTCAAGCTACAGTGGGTACGAAGCCACTGGCAGCGCTAGCAGCTGCTAACGTAGCACAAACACGCTGTCAGACAATCACTGTTGTTAATCCAGGCAGACACAGTTGAACTTGCTAAACTAAACTTAATGTGCAGTAGAGACTTTATGTGGGAAAGTGGCTGCATGTCTGCGACACTACACGCAGCGTTAACACTCCTGGATGGTGAACTGGAGACCTTCAACCTCCCTCTGTGTGCCATTATACTCCACTCTCTTTGACGTCAGCATTTTGCTTTAAGTCAAAAGAGCTGTGAGTCAGAAGTCGTTCCCTTTCAAGACACCCAATCAATTTCAGCACACCTTTTCATCTCTGAAGCTCTTTGCCCAGTGCTATTTCTGATCTTTGTTGGACAACTGTTGGATTCATTGCCAAGACACAACATCATTGACATTTTAGATTTTTAGTAAAATGTCTACTGACTTCTCATCTAGAGCCACCATAAAGTCCCAGTTCTCACATAATGCAGTGAAACATCTCAGCAAATGCCAAAGTTGGTTTGGCATTGAGTGAGACGTCGGAATGTGTTTGAAGCTAATTTCACATACTGGCCAAACGGCGGTATGAGTACTTGAATAGTCCCAGACTGAGGGCTGGGAGGCGGCGTTGAAGGAAACAGTGTGCCTGATCTATGGGCCCAATGACTACGGAAGATTGCCACAGGATCTGTGTAATTTTATACTTATCAAGCTTTTTTGGCTTCATGTGCCCCTGAGCAACTATCATAGAAATAAAAGGGGTCCCGCCTCTAACGCCATATCCAGTTTTCTTAATACATCCATGGTCTCGACAATGTCTCGTCATTGTCCCACAATGACTTGTAAAAACTTTGGTGACCCTTTAACATTTCTTATAGCGCCATCGTCACGTCTCTTATCCTAATTAGCATATATATTGGAAACTGCTTATAGAGATCATGGTTACACTGATCAAATGCTTATAGGGATCAAAAATCTTGGGACAGAATCATTCCTATACAAATGCTGTTTAAATCTACGTGAGACTTCTGCTAGTTGACTTTTTGTTTTGTTTTTTTTGCTTTCTAGCTGGATACCTGTAGCGCTGCATTCTCCAAGTTTAATAATCAGTATAACTCTTCTGAGATTAGCACATCAACATGACAAAGTTAAAAAAACAAAAAAATGCTGATTGTAAAAGCCATCGTGCGACGTAAACAGCAGCTTTGACATTAGTATTGTTGCAGTATTGCTATAGTGTGAAACTGAGGTGTGCATGTTGTCTTGTGTTTCATTTCCTGCAGTGGAGGTGAATGGAGTTTCATTTGTGGAGCTCAAAATCATGAAGCAGGTAAATAAAGTCGCTGTCAGCAACTGTCATTATTTTCTGCAGTGGAAGCTTGTCACTATTATCTTTAATCCTATTACTCTAATCTCTATCACTCATTACTGTGTGACTCAAAGCATGTTTTTTTCTTATTTTTTTCAAACACTCATTACTTCTGCAGTGTTCCCGAGCCAACTGCAATACATTATGCCAAGGACAAGAAAAGATGTTAGAACATCTGTTCTGTACTAAAATAAAAGTGTTATTCTGCAACTGTCAGGGATGAAACGTACAATTAAGAAATTGTACTCAACAAGTACAAGTAAAATGACTTGTATGAAATGCATTTATATAAATGTAAAAAGGAGGTCAGTTAAAATGCACTCTGAGAAAATGTACATTTCTAAAAATGGGAAAAGGGGGAGTGTAAGGAGGATAAAGAAAAAAATGTAGGTGATGATGTTATCCATCCATCCATCCATCTATCGTCAATCGTGTATCCTGTTAGGGGTCACGAGGGGGCTGGAGCTGATCCTAGCTGGCATTGGGAGAAGGCGGGTACACCCTGGACAGGTTGGCAGTCCGTCACAGGGCACATAGAGACAGACAAGCATTCACACTCACCTTCACATCTACGGGCAACTGAGAGTTAACAATTAGCCTGCATGTCATTGGACGGTGGGAGGAAACTGGAGAAAACCCACGCTAGCATAGGAAGAACAAGCAAACTCCACACAGAAGGGCCCTAAGCCAGATCTAAGGCTGCGACCCTCTTGCTGGGAGGCGACAGTGCTAACCGCTGCACATGATGATGTTATACAGTGTATTGCTCAAATGGAAGATTAGACTACATTGTTTATGTTGCATTTTAATTTTGATATTTGAATATTGTCCACATTACAGCAGGTTAAAGGTACTGCTTGTAACTTCTTATACATTGCAGGTCAGTTTGCCATGCGCACTTGCTTGTGGCTTCGCTCCTTAGATTCAGACTTCAACACTACACTGAAGTACCAAAGTTATATCTAATGAAGTTAGAGTTAGCTGAATCTTGCAACAGTGTTAATTCCCAGAAGACACGTGGTCAGAAGACACAGGGGAGACTGTAACTTTGGTCTCCAGGGCTGGAGTTGATACTGTACTCACGCCATAGTTGAGGCCCATCACTTCACTCTACAGCAGGGAAACAAGACACCGGAAACCTCCATTCCTCTTAAAGACCTTCAGCATTTATTTCTGCACAAACTGCAACTTCCATTGAATTTTCATTTGGTATTTATAAAGCTAAAACCAACTTTCTTCTTCTACTTTCATCTGACCACTTGCCGTCGGTTTCCTGCTGTTGAGTGAAGTGACTGAGCTCCGGAGAGACTAACGTTATCGTCTCTGACCAATACAGTGTCTCACCTGTTTCTTCTGAACACGATTGGGAGGCTGAAGCCGTTAGAGGTAACACGATGATCAACATCGATTCAAGGAGAGACCTTCATTTGGTCAGCTAACATTACTGCCAGGCAGGTGAAATATAGTGATATTGTGGTTTTAGCTGTCAATCACGTGTCGCCTCACTGCTTTGACCACTGGTTCATATCTGTGTAGTGTGAGCACATGCGACAGCGAACGCTGTCGTTGACTCAACAGCCACAGGTGTCGCTGTTGACAAGCAATTTCTGATTCTTACATTGAGTCCCTTTAAGTCTTCAAAAATAAAATGTCAAATGAAAAAATTCTAATTGTTAGAAAATTGCGGTTTCATGACTTTGACTTAAATAATGTTTACATGAATGGAAAGTTAGGTTACAGTGTTTATATTGCATTTAAATTTTCACATTTGAATTAACGTTTGAATATTGTCCCCTGTGCCGTGGGGTGTGACTTCATTCATTCATTCTTTCTCATATAACACATACAGATGTGGAAAATTATAATGTTACTGTGGAACTACATTATGATTTCAAGTTTGCATAATCATCTTATGGGCTTCCATACAACCTGTGTAATTTCTGGTATTAGTGCTCTATAAAAATAATTTAAAAAAACATTTTCCTCATGAGATCAGCAAGCATTAGAATTAATAGAAATAAAAAGTCACATTGTCAGTCAAGGAGACTGGAGGTTTGTTGCTGCTTCGCATTTGTTGCATTTGTTGCAGAGACAGGAACACTGAAAGCCCTTGAAAGAGCTGACTCACTTATCTACAGTATCAAGTGTCTTTGACAGTCTCAACCCTTCCTCTCCTAGAACACGACAAAGACAGAAATAGACTAAATGTGCTATATCTCCATCCACATGCAGATGTCTTTTTTAATTAGTGGGCTCCGGTGTGTCAGCCACAGTAATTGTTAACGAGTGCATAAAATCAAGGATAGTACCTCCACCCTGCTTTCTTCCGCTGTCAGTGCTGTTATTGTAAAGCAGGCATGCCGAGGAGCAATAGCAGATCAGCCCAGTCTGTTTACATTCTCAGGGCATTGAATACATCTGCGTTTGATACCAGCACACAAGGCACCCTTCAGCGCTGGTATAAGACACACCAGGCTTTCCATTAACTCCAGTGTAAACACAGTGTTTTCAGTTAAGGCTTTTGGCTAAGGTAAAGGCCTATCCATCTCCCAGGGATCTTGAGAGTTACCCGGGCTTTTATTTCCTCTCAGCTAGACTACTGTAATTCTTTGTATGTGGGTTTACAACAGTCATTTCTTCACCGGCTGCAGTGAATACAAAATACAGCTGATCACACATGATCAGTTCTGGCCTCCCTACACTAACTTCCTGTCCGTTTCTGGATTGATTTTAAGATTTTATTGCTTGTTTTTAAGGTTTTTAAATGGGCTGGCACCACCCTATCTTTCAAAGCTATTGCAACTTCATACTCCAGCTAAAGCACTGAGGTTGACCAATCAGATGCTCCTGAATGTCTCCAGAACTAGACTCAGAAACAGAGGCCTTTGTGGTTGCTGCCCCTAATCTCTGGAACAGTTTACCTCATTATATTAAAACTGCTCAGAAAACCGAATCACTTAAGTCGCTGCTGAAGACTTGTCTCTTCTTGCTGGGGTTTGATTAAGTCTGTATTGAGGAGGTTGGGGTGTATGGGTGGTCAGAAAGTACTGAACGCACAGGTTCATTTTCACTGTACAAACACAGTAGTTTTAAGCCCAATATACCAAGAGTAACAACTCAGCAGTATGTGACGGGTTGGGATGAGAACATGTTGTTAGCCTGAGAGGCCACATAAGTACACAGAAAAGTATTGCTGAGCGCTGAAGCACAAAATGCATAAACAACAGTTTTGTTTGTAGTTTCAACATCCACTAAATAGCAATGGAGCACCATCAGCACTGTCCAAGAACTGTTTTTTGGCGATTAACCATGCTTCACTCGCTGCAATCTGATGTTCTGGGTCTGGAGAATGCTGTCTGCCTGAATGCACACGGTTTGTGGAGGAGGAATAATGGGGTTGTTTTGTATGGCTTGGGCCTTGGAAATCTTGCAATAATATTTTGTATTTGTGTGCTCCCAACTCTGTGGCAATAGCTTGGGTATTTTTTTTTTGCCTATTGCAATGACAATGCCCCCGCGCACTAAGCAAGGTCCAGAAAAAATGTTTTCAGAGTTTGGTGTGCAGGAATGGGACTCTGCTGCACAGAACCCTGACCTCAACCCAATCCAACACAACATCCAGATATAAACATCCAGGTTTTAAAATCTCATGGAAAGCCTTCCCAGAAGAGTACAGGCTGTTTTATATCAGCATGTTTTTATTATTTTTAGTCATGACATATCCACCATCACATATGGGCCTAATGTTATGGTGTCTACATACTTTTGGTTTAATTGTGTATAGGACACAAGACAATGATTTTCTTTTCCTTTTTTAAACACTTTTTTTGAGTATACTGGATACAGGATCTAAGGGTGTTTTCAAACTCGGTTCCTTTCAGCCCTCCTAACAAACTCAGCAATTAGTCAGCATTTTCACAGACCTCCTCAGAAAGTGGTCCCAGTATGGTTCGCTTCAAGTCCATGTTGCAGCTCGCTTAAACTGTGCATTGTGAACTCAAATCGCTCCAGGTTTGCTTTATGTCACAAGAATAGACTTCTTTGATACCAAGCTGACCAAAATTCTGAAAATGTGACGGTACTCATTTTTCTACAGTAGCACAGGTATTGTTGGTACCAGACGCAGTAAAGTTACTATAGACTATACGGACCGTAGTTGATCCGTGATCCGTACAGGTCCCCCGAAAGTATTAGCAAAATAATTGATGGGAAGACACATTGATAATTGCATCAATTGCACAGATGGGACATCCTAAAACACCAGTGGCAGCAACTTGACCAAAGCGCAGTATTTTCCAAATATGACACACAGACGCTTATGGGTGTAATTTCAATTTTTTCTTTAAATTTAAATCATAAGAACAGCAGAGCGAGTGCCACGTCCAAGTAAATATGTGTGTGTGAGCTCCAGAGAAATGATAGTGTCAACAAAAAGAGGACTGAGGCCCCATGTTGGTCCACTTTGTAGTCCACCTTAAGAGGACTGAGTTTGGTTTATTTAAAATGGACTACATGTGAAAACACCCTAAACTGCCCGTAGGTGTGAATGTGAGTGTGAATGGTTGTCTGTCTCTATGTGTCAGCCCTATGCTAGTCTAGCAACCTGTCCAGGGTGTACTCAGCCTTCGCCCAATGTCAGCTGGGATCGGCTACAGCCCCCCTACAATCCTGAATGTGATAAGCGGTTACAGATAATGGGTGGATGTTCAGGTCAGGATGCCATGTTAAATCGCCAAAGAGGTACTATGTGTATACACTGGATTACACATAGTACCCATTAAGAACATGCACCTGTTGCTGGTGAAGACTCTAATATGGCTCATCACTTCCCAGTAGATCCAGTAAAGTGACATTCAAGTTCTTGACCCTGGTGCTTTACTGGCTCTGTTCTCCCATGCACATCCCAGCTGACTGTCAAAGGTCATCTCAACATTTCCCAACTGGCGAAAACAAAAAAAGAGGCTTTTTTTGTCTTTTAAAGACACTGCTTCATGATTTGATGAGTTACTGTGAAGAAAATCTATAATGGGTATTGGTGAACATTGACTTACTGTCACCTGCTGAGGTGCTGACGCCAGCACGTTTGCGATCCATTAATTAGGCGGCAGTCTGAGAAATAACCTCATACATTAAGTTTAAATATTGACATGATGTCCACACTCACAGACTCACAGAGGTTTAGGGTTGTCTCACTGTCAAATCGTCATGTCCTTCAGGTCCTTCTCGCAGACATTTCAAACCCTGTATGAACTCTTTCCACATGTCTGCATTTCTGCAGACTTTGCCTGAGGGAACAATTCCTAGCGTTGTGACGTTAAACACAGTGTTATTACCAGTGGGTGCCCGGAGGCGTTAAAAAAAGGGTTGAGAGAAGAGAATGGCGCATGGGTGTTATTAAAATTTACACAGAAACATTAACTTTAAGGATTTAAGATGGTACATACAACAAAACACATGAAATCAGCATAATGCAAGTAGTAGACCATAATACACACCTGGTTTGGTCATCAACCACTTCCTTTAATTAATGAAGTTTAATAAAAACAAGTAAATTGATTTTTTGACAGTTACCTCAAGTCTTGTAAAGCAAGAGCCTGGAAAACGTTCAAATAGGCAGTAAAATAAAACCCACACCTGGCATTGTCAAGGTAGCATGATGTGATAATTATTCATGATAATTATTCAAATAAAATATATTATGTTGCACTTAAGGTTGTTTAAACTGTAAACTCATAAGACAAACAAAACCATGTTCCATACGTCTTTTTAGAAACCCACACACCTTCTAATATTCATCATGTAGAAATAATCAGATCATTCACAGTCATTTGTTAGGCATAAAAGTGAACATTTTAAAGAGAGAGAAAAAAATTGAATCAAAAGGAACTATCACGTCACCTGATAAGTAGCGTTCATATCAGTCACTTTAATTTGCAGCAGCTGATCAAAGATATGCAACGCATGATTTGATTTCATTACACACAACAAAGCCAGCAAATATTCGCGACACAGGTTTTAACTGAAGAAGACAAGAAGTGAAGAAAAGTCTCGTCTTAGTAAAATCAGACACCCTTAGATGTAGCTGTCTTTAGTCAGACCGCTGCAGTGAGGATTTCTACTCGATAATCTCCCTCCATGGACTGAGGTCAAAGGTCGCGATGTCCTTGCATTTAATGTAACTGGACTCCCTGGGCTGATACTTGAAGGGCTGGTCTGGTACCTTGGTGATACCAGTGTTGTCACAGATGATGCGGGTGAGTGAGGTCTTCTTCAGGGCCTTCCTCTGCTCCTCGGTGAAAACTCCCTTGTTCTCCCACCAAAGTCTGAAATTGACAGTTTTTTCATATTTGACAGTGCGGCTAACACAGCTATGCCCACATCTTTAGTTCATGTTTAGCTCAGCGCTTACCGGTCGCCCTGGCGGATCCTCTGGAACTGAGTGGTGATCAAGCAGGCAAACAAGGGTCCCACTCTTCCCCCACGGACAAACGGCTCAGCCACTCCTCCCAGCCACACATCAATGTTGTCAGGTTTGCCATAGAGGGCCGTCAGGTCCCTGGCCAGCTTTGTATTATTCAGCACTCTTGCCAGCTCTCGTTGATTTCGTGGCTGTGACAGCCCACAGAACCGCCGCCATTTGTTGTAGCCTGAAAAGTGACACAAAGGGAGAAAATGCAGCCATGCTTAAGATAATGTAGACAAAACTGTAGAGATATAAGACAGAAAATAAATAGAAAGACTAAATGAGAGCAGTACCAGGGAGTCCATGGTCTCTGCCTCTCTGCATGTTGAGGGAGGCCAGATCCAGCGCCAACCCACTGGACAATTCAAACAGCATCTCCCTTATCTCATCAGACATCATGTGCTCCTGTGTGTTCAGCTTGGCCTGACGACCCACCAGGCCCCTGAGGATTGGGTCCACACCACCTGAAGAATATGAGGAATAGGAGTATTTTAAGTGTAAGCTACTGCAGGCTGTTGTCATAGCTATACCCACAAAAATGATGCACAGTAATTCCCACAGAAATCAATTCATATGTTATTCACATAATTCTGAACTACAAAGACTGGTGAGCGCAGCAGAGGGAGGAGGTTTGGGTGGATGGGTGGGTCTAAAAATAGCAGACTTTCACCCAGGAGGCCAGTGTTTGTGTCCCATGAAACCATTAGTCAATGTTGATTTATTTACATAACTTCCGTACTTAAGTTTCAACTCTTTCGGTGTTGCATAACCACTTTTGGTGTGGCGTAACTTGACTACGATGTTTTTTAAACCTATCTGAGTAGTTTTCTTGGCTAAACCTAACAAAGTTGTTTCCTGTAGAGACAGAAGTTTATTTTGAAAGACTGGAGCAGATATTGACACTGGACATTCGTAGGAAAACACACCAAATTATGAATAACTTTTTATAAGATGTCATGTGAACTGTTGTATGAGAATATGTTGGCTCCTGCTGCTGATCCCACTGAGAATCATGACTCCACTCTGCAGCTCGTTGTGGTTTTTAACTGATATGTGTTCGTTGTTTTAGTACAGTTTGGTACCAACAGTTCAGTGTATGCAGACAACTGTCTTACACGGTTCGGAGGTTGCATAGCACACTGTAGCAGACAGTGTTCCTATATTATTGCAATATAGCTTCCAGCCACCAGTGGCAGCGCTGACTACTGAGCAGCGCTCCTGTCAGTAAGCAAGTAAGAAATTATTCACCCCACTGAAATCACCTGCACTCACCCCAGTCTGATGTTCATCTTTCCTTTAGTGATTTAATGTTTTTAATGAATGTGATTACTAACAAGTTAGAGAGCTTAGCCATGCCTTCAAAGATGATCCTCCATGAGGAGAATAAGGCTTTGTGCAGCAGTGGGCTGGGGTAATCCTGGTGCTCATGGTAATGCTCATTAAGACGATACACGTAAGGCTGAATCGTTGTGTGACTGAATCGGAAGGCAGCTGTGGCGAACACATTGGAGATCCTGGAGTCCACGTTTTCATCATAACCAAGGTAGGTTGACAGCTGTCTCGATATAAAGTCTGGACCAACGATGTGAGTCAGGTAGTCTCTGTAAATGAGAACCTATAAGAGACAAAAAATAGTTACCTGATCCTTGTAAGGACCATCCATCCCTTAACTCATGAATGCAACATTTTCCTTCTCTAACCTGGAAATATGCTCCCATGATCTTGCGTGCTTCCTGGTAGAGTCTCTCGCCGTCCCAGTGAGGGTTGAGTTTGGTCAGACCACGTGCCAGACGGTTGTGCTCACGCATGAACAGTGTGTGTAAAGAGGTCAAACCAATGTTCTCATTGGCGCGCCTGTCACCTGCGGGACAAACAAGATGGCTGCTTTTAATAGCCATAATTACAGGTTGCCTTCCCTCAGCTGGGTTAACCATGACCACAATGTGTCATACAACATTTAAACTGATCTTACTTGAGATCCAGTTATTTGAATGTTTTTTTGCAAAACAACGTGGTACATCAGGATTTTTGCTGCCACTCACCAGCCAGAAAGCAGGGCACCTCTTCTGCATTAACGTCATTAGTAATGTTGGCTCGGTTGGCACATATTCTGGATTCCATGGTGGTGAAGGGCAGAAGCTCCTGGCCGTTGTCATTGTACTGTGGGTTGACCCGCAGCAGGCCCTTATCTGTGGTGAGGTTACGTAGGAAACGAGCCGTGGGCTCATCTGCGCCGTACACCTGATTTACATCAATGAAGGCTGTGAGAGAGTTTATCTGCTGACGGACGGTGCTTGCACCAGAGATGTGGCCTGTGTAACCAGAACCACAAGCTCCTGATGAGCGGAAGAAGGGCATGCACTTTTCTGACTTCTCTCTAAAGCGCTTGTCATCCCTGGGAATCTGTTCAGATGACAAGACCCAGTTAACATCAAGTATGTGTGTTTTAGATGTAGTCTTTTTCTGGTGTAATGCAACGACACTCACCTCAATGGGGAAGCAGGGCTCTGTGCGATCACAGCTCGAATCACAGTCAATACCCTTATTGAATGAACGGATGACAGGAGAGTGAGGAGTGAAGGAAAGGTCGTGGTCAATCCACTGGCCAAATAATGTCATCAGGTGATTGTAGAGTGGGTCGCTCTCCACATCAGAGTTTCGTGTTTGCAAAATTCTGTTGGACACTTCCCTTACCTGAGGACAGGATATAGACAATGAGCATATATTATCTATTCAAAATACACCCAAAAGGGTATTTAATACTTGTCTCAACATAGTAGTGGGCAAATAGATTTCTTTTATTCAAATTTATGTGTATTTATTATTGCAAATCAATTAACAACAGAAAACAATGACAAATATTGTCCATAAACCCCTCACAGGTACTGCATTTAGCATAAAAACTGTAGCCCAACAGGCAGCAACAGCTGTCAGTGTGTCAGTGTGCTGACTTGACTATGACTTGATCCAAACTGCATGTGATTATCATAAAGTGGGCATGTCTGTAAAGGGGAGGTTTGTGGCTACCCATAGGACCCATTTTCATTCATTCATACCAAAGGAAGAAGATGTCTGTTGACTCGTCGCTTAGGGTCCCAGCCTTTGGGCAGAGAGATTTCATCCTGGTACTCAGCAGGGAGCCAGCGGATGAAAGGGGTGTTGGAGGATCCCCAGAGAGTGTTTTTTCTAGGCAAGAAAAACAGTATATTAATTTATTCAATTAATTATTGGTTTCTCTTTGTCTCATATACTGGCAATACTTTGCCCCGGGGCAAATAAATTAGGGAGTCAGTTAGCCTTGGACATCTTTGTCACTTGTTCTTTTCCTTCACCTGTCAATATTAAAGTCGCTACTTAGCAGCTGCCTCACCTGTTGTTGCAGACGCCGCTTACAGTGCGAAACTTGTCTAAATTGGGCGTGGTCTTGCAGGAACGGAGACGACGTTGGGGAGAGCAGCCTGTCAGTTTAGCAATGACCTGCAGATCCTCCACAGAGATCAGATCTAACCAACCCACAGGAAAAAGAAAAAGTAACATAACTGTTACTTGCAGCCACCTGGATGGGAAATTAAACGAACGTATACTGGATACACACTTGTGTCATTGATGGAGCGTTTTTGACGTCCCTTCAAAGACTTCTTGATCAGTTTAATGGCATTATCCATATAGTCAGCAGCACGCACAGCTTTACGTGTTGACCCAAGAGGCTGCTTCACCAACCGCAAGATGTCTGAAGGACTCACCACATTCCTCCTCACACGAGCAACACTCCTGTGTTGCATGGAGAGATCAGACTTACAAGTACAATCTGCAGTTTGATTGCATGCTTAAAGTAATCTATTCTGTCATATTTGTTTTTCTATCACTGCAAGACTTGTGCAGCAGTTTAGCAGGTTTGCATACTCACTCTCTTCTGGAGTACTCATAAGCTGCGTCGACCTTTGCCTTGGCTTCAGCCACAGCTTTTTCAATGATACTTCTTCTCAATCGGGGTTCTGCAGACACATAACGTCACTCAGTTAGTCTGCTTTCTGCTGTCGTAAAAACAATCCAGTCACCTCTCACCATGGTTTCTTTATTTTCTGATTCTCTTGTAGTGTAAATCTTATTATTGAATATTTCAAAGTTTATGGGGTCAAGACAACATACCAAACGACAAGGTGCACAGCATAGCAAGCAAGTACATAAATAAATAAAATAAATAAAAAAGTAAAACTTTGAAAAACCTCTTAGTTGAGCCTCTCGTAAAGTATTTAAGTTTTATTTTTAATAACCTGAGACTTTCCCTTAATTTATATATCATGTCCAGGGCTTTAGGGTTTGATGTTTCGGGTTTTGAGATACACATTCTCATTCTCTTTTAATGTTGATGTTTTTGTCAATATATTACTAAAGCTATAGCGGAATTTCCCTCCGGGGATTAATAAAGGTTCATCTTATCTTATCTTATCTTATATTAATGCTACAATGCAGGTTTCAATTAAGTAATTACAGCAAACCACAACTGTATAAACTGTGTTCATCTGTGACCTTCTGAATTTAATTGTGGTATAACATGACAAAATAAGTTGTAGAAATAGGCTATTTATACACATTTATAATGACTGTATTTATTTAATTCAGTGTCATACTCACCAGCATTGACTTGGTTCTGTAAACACAGGTAAAGACCCGCAGCTATCAGACATAAGAAGCCCTTCATCTCTGAAAAAAACAGACATATTAAATAAATGATCAACCGGTAAACAACTGAATATAAAGAGGGCATGCTACAGGCTTGATACCTGTGATATTTTGGAGGTCCCACCTTGAGCCTTCAGCTGCAGACAGGAGTAGGTGCCTTAAACAACATTTTTCATCTGTATATATACAATAGGGTAATGTTTTCACAGGAAACACCCATTTGCCACACCTGAGGCATTTTTTGTTTAAACAGGCTCCAAAAATGACAGTGGTTTAGCAGGATCCTAAATAGACACATGCTAAACTGAGCTGTCAACCAAAATGTTTCCATGACTCACATTTGAGATGCTATGCCCCTTCCCAAGCCATCACACACATCCAGCTCTTGTACTAAAAATATTGTAAAAAAAAAAAATGTACTGAAAAATTCAAAAATGAATGAATGAATAAATAACAACACATAAATAAATAACAACACATAAATACATATATATGCTAAAATACAGCACTCTCAATATTGATCTTGTTGTAGATATTTTATGAACCACATCCAGTATGACAGATGGCACAATATAAAGAGAGCTCCCAATATCTGGTCCACCCATAAAAGTCATCAATGAGGTTCAGTTGATCCAAAGCTCAGAGTACAGAGAACACACAACAAAGCTGCATATTAGATTTTGTATTGATTTTTGCTAAGTAATTTACTTATTTAATTTGTATTCAATGTATTGCGGAAGACCACCTCTGCAATTAGCCCTTGAGTAGATCCGCAGGGCAGGACTAAGCCCCGAACTGAAGCAGGTTTTAGTTCATTTAACTCCAAGCAGTTTGACCAGCCTGCTCAAGAACATGAAGGTAAAAGTGAAAGTGTTGACATCTTAAGGCCTTCACATACGGGGGTCAAGGCGAATAGATGACATACTGTCATTGACAGCGAATGTCTGTGGTTTTTATTGCCACTCACTCACTCACTCATTCATCATCAACCACTTATCCGAGGTCGGGTTGTGGACGCAACAGCTCGAGCAGGGGACCCCAAACTTCCCTTTCCTGGGCCCCAGCTAGGGCTGACTGGGTAATCCCGAGGTGTTCCCAGGCCAGTGTGGAGATAAAATCTCTCCATCTAGTCCTGGGTCGTCCCCGGGCGTTCTCCCAGGTGGTCGTGCCTGGAACACCTCCCTAAGGAGGCCCCCAGGGGGCATCCTTACCAGATGCCCGAACCACCTCAACTGGCTACTTTCCATGCAAAGGAGCAGCGGCTCTACTCCGAGTCCCTCATGGATGGCTGAGCTTCTCACCCTATCTCTAAGGGCGAAGCCAGCCACCCTCCTGAGAAAACCCATCTCAGCCACTTCTACCCACAATCTAGTTCTTTCAGTCAAAGACCCGGCCCTCATGACCATAGGTGAGAGTAGGATCGAAGATTGACCGGCTCAGCTCTCTTTTTGTCACAACACTACAGTAAAGCGAATGCAATATCGCCCCTGCTGCTCCGATTCGCCGTCCAGTCTCACGTTCCACTGTCCCCTCACTCTTGAACAAGACCCCAAGGTAGGTACAAACGGAGGGAATGGATCTATATGAAGCAAGCCCCCAGGAAAAACATTGATCCCAGTTTTTGTACTGGTCAAATGGTGGTACTACAACTTCTGTGTCCATCACATGATGCCATTGAGCCCAAAAAGACTTTTCCCCATAGACTTACATTGGGAAAGATACGTCTGTAACTCAGTGAATAATTCTTTTTAAGTAAATCAACTTCCCAGTACTGGAATAGCCCTTATTTAAATCATAACACCCTAAAAGTAGTGAATATGACTATATTATAAAAAGATTGGATGGCCCTGAAAATGGCCAAGGCTCCCTCCAGGACAATGTGAGAGTGAATACCTGGAATACCTGGAATTGTTCCACAGCCAAGATGAAATCCACATTGTTCCTTTTTGTTTTAACTAACTGTATTTTATATTTTTTGTACATTTTAACATCACTAGTGCAGTGCCTGTTCGGTGTGGTAACCAACTACAAGACTGTTCTTGTAATAGATTAATCTTAAAATGATAAAAGCTTTAAATTAAACCTTTAAGAAACGACTGAAGTTGAAGTTACACGCCTTTGGTACACTGTTTGCTTTATGAGCTGTCTATCATCTTTCACTGCTTAAATGAAAAACGCCTTCCCATGTGACCACTGCTTGGAAGTGTTTTTCTTTCTTTAAACGTGTGTTAACTGATGTGCAGTGATGCGTTTATTAACATTTGTTACCAGTCATTAAAGCACTAGATTAATCCACATGTACTCTCTCTCAAAACTCAATAGGGTCACAACAGTCTTCTACTGTTAAACCTGGACATACACTAGTGGAAAATAAGGTTTACCAGACTGGATTTCATCTTCCATCTGTTTATAAATCATTTTATCATCTAAAAACTGAGCAAAATACAACCTAAAATTCAGGGAAATATTTGCTTCCTTGTGGACAGTTGTCCTCTAAATATGAGACTATAGTCAGCCGCAGGTTAGCTTAGCATAAAGACTGGAAATAGCTGGAAGCAGCTAGCCTGGCTCTGTTTAAACACAATTCATTATTGTTTTCTGAAGCTAGATGTTTCAACCACACGCTAATTGTTCTCTATATGCCATCTTCTCAGGTTACAACAAAAGATTTTGCACATATTAGGTCTTATTAAAACACTGCTTCAGCTGGTTTAGGTTCTTTCAGACTGAGGTATTATATAAAGTATTAGTTGAGTTCATCAGGTTCTGCTCGGTGTGGTTACGCAAGCAGTCTTGAACTTTTACCGTTCAGCCTGTTTTCAGTCAGTACCGAGGCTTTGTCACACCCATCAGCGTGTGATACTGCTGCACAAAATGTCTGTATGAGACACACCAGACTTTCCATTAATATCAGTCCATCCTCTGCTTCCCGTTTGCACAGTAAACACTCAGAGAAAGTGTGCTAGGAGTCTGAAGACATAGTTTAAAGAGTTAAAAGAGACACTAAGGGCGAGCGGTTAGGGAGGTGGATGATGGATGCATCCAGTCAACACCAAACACAAGGCTTACATCCAGGAGGCAGCTAGTCATTTTAAGTCTAACAATGTAGTTTGTTCTTAAACCTAACTAAGTGGTTTTGTTGCCTAATCCTAAAGTGACACCAAGGGCTGTTGGGATGATGTTGCACTGTTAAGTAAAGTAACTGTAACTTGGACCATGCTGTTGCTTTGTCAGACAGCAGACAGTCTTGATAAGATGGTAACATATCTACTGTCAACGTATTCTCACACAATGGTTCATATATCTTATGATTTTTGTTTGTTTTCCTACAATTGTCCCGCAACACCTGTCAAATTTTGCTCGTCACATGCATGCAGTCTTTTCAAAATAAACGTCAATTTTGACTTGGTTAGGATTAGGAAAAGATTGTGGTTTGGGTTAAAATAACTCCATAAGTGACGCTACTTAAGTAGGTCAGTTACATGAAAAAATAATCTGGTTTTAGGTGCGACACGAGCACCGGTGTTCTGGGGAAAAGTCTGGTATTTTTAATCCACCCATCCACCTCCTCCCTACACAGCGTTTACCGCTCTTTTCATAGGTATACTGCAGCTACAAACAGTGTATGAGACCAGTCTGGTTCTGTGTCTGACAAACTCCCACTTAAAATAATAAGAAAGTTAATTTAGTGTCTTTAGTGTCAGTGCAGTAGGCGGGGAGCTGTTGTAGCTCACTTGGTAGAGCGAGTCCTTGTCGCAGTAGCTCACTGTCAATAAAATAAGGGAAAAAATGCTCCAGAATAGCAGGAAATAGATTATGTCTCCAGTAAATAGATTATTTGATTAAAGGGAATGGAGTAGCTGATGGTAGAGATGTGATGAAATAAAAGATGCCAAACTTGAAAAGCCACTTCATGGATCACTGGGACTCACGGGTATGCATCTGAGCTATGTGGAACAGGTGAATTCAACAACCAGAGATCAATGATGATATCTCATGTGTGCTGGTGGGAATTTCCATTATTGCGTTTGCATGTGTGTTCCACGTGTATTTGGACTCACCTTCGTCACTGTTTTGGCCTCTTTAAAGTCTTCTAGTTATTAATGTTTGTTTTCTCATATTCAGTCCTATCTGTCTCCATCTGCAGTTAAGAAACACGACACAGGGCTTCTATGTACCACGTGTTGAGTTCACTGTCATGTTACAATCAGCTGTTTATCAGGGGCCGCACAAAACATATTACATTCTGGTACTTTCATACACATACTGTACATTCTACAGGTATTTCACTCGTACATTCAATTATTTTCACTCTTACACCCACACCCATTTTTATTCTCATATTTCTATACTTTAACTCACACATTCATACATTTTATGCTCATTTTCATATATTTTCATTCACAAATTCATGTATTTTTGCTCTCATATTTCTATATTTTCATTCACACATTCATGTATTTTTGCTCTCATATTTCTATATTTTCACTCTCAAATTAATGCATTTTCACTCATACATTTATATATCATAACTCACACATTCATGTGTTTACGCTCACACATTTACATATTTTCACTCACACATTCATGCATTTTTTCTCATGTTTATATATTTCCACTAACATTCATGCATTTTCTCTCTCATATTTATATATTTTCAATCACAAATTCATGCATTTTCACTCACATATTTACATATTTTCACTCACACATTCATGCATTTTCACTCATATTTATATATTTTCACTCACACATTCATATATTTTCACTAATATTCATACATTTTTACTTGCATATTTATATATTTTCACTCACACATTCATGGATTTTTACTTGCATATTTATGTATTTTCACCCACACATTCATGCATTTACTCCCATATCCATATACTTAATGCATTTATTCATCATATACATTAAATAACAAAAAAGTTGCAAATTTAAGTCCAGCCATGTTGTTTTTTCCTAAACTTAACTAGATGGTTTTGTTGCCTACACCTAAGCAAGTGTTTTTGTTTAATTCACAGTATTAAACATGTGTTTCCTGCAACCGAAAAGTGATGCAGAGAGGTCTGACAAAGCGTCAGTATGTGACAAGTTGGAATGAGAACATGTTGGATGTTTTAATACAAAATACATACATTTAAGTAAAAGTTAACATCTGTGGAATTCATTTATTTTAGTTTTGTTTGCAGATTTGGGACAGCACGGCCCCAAACTGTCTGGATCAGTGCTAAGCAGTCTCTCCAGTACGGGCTGATTCTTTGTAAAATGAGTAATGTCATAATACGTAATAGAGTTTTTTTTCAGCATCATCACAGATAATTACTTGAAATGATGCAGTTGACTGATGCGACCATTAGTGATTCAGGAAAAGGTGTTGCCAGAAGCATGAGGAAAGGGTGAAGGCAAAGTAAAATAAGGTGAATGAGAAGAGCTGTTTCACAGTGTAAACAGGGGAAGATCTCTTACCCCTGGCTGTCAGAGAAGGAAACTTATTCTAATAATGGAAAATATACCGTATATTTCCATGCTAGTTCTGCATGTTGTAAGCTTTGAATGGGATTTTGTTACAGCTTTTTTTTGATTCTTTACATGTAATGCCACATAACAAATACAAGAAAGACCTTTGTAATTTGCTCTTGTCTTTAGGAATCTCAGGATGTTGCAGTAGTACAAAATATCAAAAGTGTCTTGCCTGAGAATATACATACTATTACTCGTTATGAAATATACATATAAAAGAAAATGTTACTGAAGTGTGAACTGCAGACACACTGTCCCTGCTCCTAAGGTGATCTTGGCTGTCTATGGCTATTAATAACAAGACTTTGACAGTTCCAGCACTCACTGTACAGATCTCATGACAGAGTATTTTAAACAAAACATTTCACTGCGACTTAAGATAAGATAAGATAAGATATTCTTTTATTGGTCCCACAGTGGAGAAATTCACAAGACTTATCAGTCTCTTTAGCCCAGACTCAGAAACAGAGGTGACCAAGCCTTTGCGGATGCTGCTCCCAATCTCTGGAACAGTTACCTCATGTATTAAAACTGCCCAGAAACTGCTATAGAATCATTTCAGTCGCTGCTGTAGACTCGTCTCTTCTTGCTGGCGTTTGATTAAGTTTGTTTTCTGTTGTGCTGCTACTCATTTACTTCTGTTATATGCACATTATGATGATTGATTTTTTAATGTTCTTATTGTCATTTGCATTGTATTCGTTTTATTATGTACATGTTCAGCACTTTGATCAACTGAGCTTGTTTTTAAATGTGCTATACAAATAAAGTTTGTCTTGACTTTAGCTATGACAGAAATGTGTGGAACTATGTGGCCTAGCGACTCTCGGTGTTGGCTATTCCCTACACAAACAGACAGATGATCCACATACATCAGATGATGATGATTGAAACAGATCATTTAAATGTTATTTTGTTTTCGATGAAAGCAGGTACTGTTCTGCTTTCAGAGAGGCTGATAAAATGCAGTTTTATCATTTTTATCAGTTTTAGGGCTAGAGTGAAGCTGCAGATATGTGAAACTAGAGGAGTCCACTGGTACCAACCATATTATGCTAACATGCCGGGAAGGAGTTTAGATAATGCGCCAAAGTTTGGCTGAGATTTAGTGAGGAAAAACAGGCATGGCCATTTTCAAAGGGGTCCCTTGACCTCTGACCTCAAGATATAAGGATGAAAATGAGTTCTACGGGTACACGAGTCTCCCTTTTACAAACAAATTTAAATGTACATTTTATGATAATCACATGCAGTTTTTGGCAAAAACCATGCTATTTTTTCATGCAGTATAAATGTGTTATTTTTGCCTATTGTAAGAATGGTGTGTTTGAATATTTCTTCATACTGGGGTCCCTAAACGGTCTTGGAATCACATAAACTGGGTATCATTGTAAATCTGAGACTCTTGTTGATCCAGAGAGCACGATTGTATTCATGTGTGATGATTTTAGTCCACATAGTAGATATTTTATTGTAGTGAGACCATTTTTGAAACTTGAAATAACCTAAAATGACCTGAAGTGAAAATCACAGCCTCATGAAACGTGACAGCTACAAACTAGAGACCTAGAGTATTCAGAGGGACTCACTGGTATGCAACTGAGCTATGTGGAACAGGTAAATTCAACAACAGGCCATTGAGGATATGTTATTGAAGAATCTAGAGAAGAATTAACTCCAAGTGTTTGAGGGAGTGGATTAGTAAACAACACCTACACCTGTCACTCAGGAGCACCAACGCACCGATCGGTTTCTGTTATCCTGCTAATGACCCCACAGAGGTTAACGTCCTGGGTTCCTCCGCCGTTTAGTCAGAACTGAAAAAGCTTCTTGTATGAGAAGTGAAACATCAAGAATCTAAACCAAGTCCAGCTGCTGCTGATTTAACCTTTACTCAGATCTGTGTTTGCGTCTTACAACTTTCACGGTGTGTTTTCAGTTCATGAAAGTCAATTTTTAACATTTTGTTCATATAAAAATGTATTTTGCGTTCAGTTGTACCTTCAAATAAACTGAGTGGGATGTACTCATGGGGGCTACATGTACATATATTTCCTTACAACATTTGTAGCTTAGATCAGTAAATTTCTCAGGTCATGTGGCCGGTTGGCTGCGTTGTTTCTACAATGGTTGCGTACCGATCCGGTCTTCACCTGTCAGCCACTTGCCACACAGTTGCACCCAAGGGCCCAGTGCTCCGACTATAATCCTCCCTCCTTTAGGAATAAGAAGAATAACTAATAAGTAAAACTCTGAATAAGTAGACATAGACACAGCAAAAACATTTAATGAATAGAATATTTTCTGAAATCGTAAAGTAAGTCACCATTAATATTTTATTTTTATAAAATGAAGAAAATATAATCAGTATATATAATATAAGCTTTATAAGCGTAGCGGAGCTTTGGCTGTGCTGCCTGCCATTTAAAGACCTATTTTGCAGTTACCTGTACTCAGAGGAGTGATGCTTCCACTGTGTTCTGGTGTTTACAGATGTGCCACTAATTAGGCGCTGGGATAATTAAAGGTTAAATTTAATTTGTAATTTAGAGAGGCTTTTATTCCTCAATCAGCTCCTTAATAAAATGAGCAAAATGTCACCTTCAAATGTTATATTTCATACTCCACTGTGACAATCTGAACAAGTACATGACAGGTTGATGCATCATGTTACCGCTTTATTGATAATAGACGACATGTTTACTTGACTAATGCTGATTTACCTGCAGGACTGCGGATACTTCAGGGTACGTGATCATGTTTGATGCATTGTCAGCTGGTGGCAGCCAGGCCCACACTGCCTCATCATTTCACTGAGATGTCACTGAGACGTTGTGGGGAACATTTCCTCTGAAAACAGATAAATTCAACAACATTTCGTCACTCTGGATTCTGTAGGTCACATTTGTACGTTGTGAAATTTAAATATTTACATAAAAAATAAATAAAATAAAATAAAGACAATGCACCACAGCTTGCTGCATTCTGGCAGTGATATTTGGATTGGACAGGATCAATCATGGCCTATTATGGTCATGTTGGCACCTACCTGCTTTTACCACCATTTGAATATGAAATGGCTCTCTGTAAAGACCTTTACAGTTGGTGGCATGGAAATACAGTGTTCCAGCATGGCACCAGAGGACACCAAACACTGTGATGGGCTCTTCAATGGTAATTACGTTGTGAGCTGTAATGTGTGTGTCCCTGCTGGAGCTTTCAACTACCACAACAAATGTGCTTGGATGGGTATGTTTTGTGCACCTCACTGGTCTCCGACCTGAGAGAAATCACAGTTGGCGGTATCTTCCTCTTGCCTGGAGAGAAACATGTAATTCAGGTCACACACAAACCAGACAAATCTGTCATTTTCTTAACGTTAAATGTGGAGATATATTCACATAAATAATGACAGACTTTGGCCTGACTTCATGCCAGTATAGGCTAATTAAAGATAATGTGCTGCTTATCGCCCACTGATATCATTTAATGGCATTTTATCTGTAAGATTTCAGTTCGACAAATATTTACTTACAATGACAAAACTCAGAGAAACACACGGTGCATAAAAACAACGAGCAATGAAAGCGTCTATAGAGAGCTCCAGGGATGACGCATTTTTGTTGGCCAACCAGGAAGTTAGCATTGCCCTGGGTTCCCTCGACAAAATGCCAAGGGGATATTTCCATTGAGTTTTAGATTTATTGCAAAAAATAAGCTCTGATAGTTTTGTTCAGCAAAATAATCTCTACAAGTGAACGCCACTTTTTTGATTTCTGAAGTGCGAATGCTGAAAGTGAAAACATTCGGCTATAAATGAACTACACCATGTCGCGAGTTTACACAACGAGGCTTATGATGTTAAATAGTCTCATTTAGCCACTTGTTAGCAACAACTTTTTTAAGACACATAAAGGCTTCAAAATTCACGAGTGGGCTACTTATTGATGTATTTTATGTTGTAGAGCGAAACGTTAACATTTCTTCAGCTTATGTTAACCACAGACCTTTTTTCAAGCTAAAAACTCCATTCAAAAAACTCACAGACTTCCAGACGAGTTAAGTGGAAGTGCTGAAATGCAAATTCATCTCCACATTTTAGGACTCTTAAGCATAACTGCATGAACAAAGCCTAACGACTAATGAGCATATCAGGTAGGGATTAGTACTTTACAGTAAGCTTAGCATGATGGACTCTTGTATGTGATTAATTTGCAAACCGTTTCCAAGACCTCTGGATAGGACTGTAAATGAAATGCCTACATTTTAACCTCAATAATGTAAAAGAGTAAGATATAATGGACTTAAATACAGTAGTGTATTTGACAAATACTTCTAATTGATAGTTTAATGTAACATATATGTAGCTTTGAGGCAGCATTTGCAATGGTAATTTAGTATTCTCTTCTTTCCGTGATCATTATACACTGTGTCATTTTGTCTGTCTCCTGAAGCATCCATGTGGGGTCAAAGGAGTTTTAGTATTGCTCCATACACAATAACGTTGGGGGACTCGTTGGAGACAGATTTTTAAAAAGCAGGGCTGTCAAATACAATTTGGTTTTAACTGCACTAATTTCATTAACACATTAATGCAGCTTGCCATGTTTTGGTTGAAGCAGGTTCAGATTTAAGGGTGAAGATACTGGTATCATTTGAAACTAGAAAAACTAAACAAGCTATTGGTACCAACCAGGTCATACTAGCTTGTCACAAAGGATGTTAAATAATGCTCCAACCTTTCGCTAAATTTTGTCAAGGAAAAACTGGCATTGCCATTTTCATAGTGGTCCCTTGACCTCTGACCTCAAGATCTGTGAATAAAAATGGGTTCTCTGGGTACCCACCAGTCTCCCCTTTACAGACATGCCCACTTTATGATAATCACATGCAGTTTGGATCGAGTCAAGTCAGCACACTGACACACTGACAGCAGTTGTTGGCTGTTGGGCTACAGTTTGCCATGTTATGATCTGAACTTTTTTTTTTTTTTTTTATGCTAAATGCAGAACCTGTGAGGGTTTCTGGACAATATTTGTCATTGTTTTGTGTTGCTGATTGATTTACAGTAATAAATATATGCATACATTTGCAAAAAGTAGCATATTTGTCCACTGTTGATAAGAGTAATAAATACTTGACAAATCTTCCTTTAAGGTTCAGTTTGAACAGATAAAAAAACGTATCATTGATTTGTGATTAATCATGATTAACTTTGGACAATCATGCGATTAATCGCGCTTAAGTATTTTAATCAATTTATATCCTTCAAAAAAGAAATCTCAGTGAGTTATCCAAAGTTTTAGTCCCATATTTCACTGATTCCTATATTTCCCATAATGCAGCACAGTAGTCTTTTGTTAACCTTTGCTTGACTGTAAATGCTGATGACTTCTCTTCTCTACTCCTACTCTTTGTAACACTTTCAACCTGTTATAAATGTGAAGTCTCAAACTTGACACCCCTCCTCCATTAATATGTATTTTAAACTCACATAGTCTCAGTCAGCCTGTAAAAGTTACTACTCACCCCTCAGGACAATGCAGATAAAGAACATCTCCGGTACTCAACTTCCAGCTAAGGTTTCTCTCTGGCAAATGTAAGAGCCACTTCGCACTGAAAAAACAGCAGCCATAGTGCTCACTGACTGTGACTCCGGGGGTGGTAATGACCAGAAATGTGACTAAGGTCCTGTAAACAACCAGGTTTCCACAAAAACAGCCAAGCACAGATTGTCATCGTCTCAGCAGACAGCAGGGAGGCACAGATATTTAATACAGCAGCAACAAGTCCACATCACAGACCATCAATGTGTTTTTCTTTGTCTCATCTCATTTTTTTTTTTTTTTTACAAGTTTGAATAAGTTGCCTCTTATATGCATGTTGCACTTTGAATCATCATAATAATACCCAGATTGAACAGTTAATAAGGGATGGGGAATACTTGTAAAACCTGTAAACCAGACTGTAATAATAAATATAACTGGCTGAAGAACTTCTTGGACTTATTTATCAATTTATCAATGCAGAGTGCAGCTTCATGGTGCACCATGGCTTCTACATGAACAACAGAGTAGTATGTCCAAAGGATTATGAGTAGGACCTGAGCTGATGTCTTGAGTGGGGTGATGATGTTAGAGTAGCAAGCTGACTGTGGAAACTCAATGATGTCGGCCTTGACACCACCATCCCCAATGTTAATCTGTTTTATTGTTATGTATGTTTTTATGATGCCTTGTGAGTCTGACATTGTCATTGTCTTTGTCCTTTGGAAAAAGTACAAATAATAATAATAATAATAAAAGGATAACAATATGGATGGATAGCATTGGTGTATATTTTTCTTCCATAACTCCCGATGGGCGATCATTCAATGCAAATAACTATCTGTAGTGAGACAGTATATGCTTTATGATATCTGGTAATCACTTGTAATGAGTTTTATCGCTGTTTTCATTGATGCAGAACGTCTTTGTGAAGAATGAGTGTTTGTTTTATTGTTTTCATTTTCCATATCAAATGATGATAAAATGAGAGGAATGAAGCTGAGAGTGGTTATTATGGAGATCAGATCTTTTAACAGCTCTGGATTAGGTAATTGTTTAATATAATGATACAGTTTTATTGCATACAAAAAAACGCTATTTGACCATGTTTTCTTGTAAATGACTCTTCAACATCCAACAAGCCGCTCTGATGTGCTGTGGATGTTGCTGGTGGTGAGAGCATGGAAATATCCATCCATCCATCTTTAGAAGTAGACCAGAGCCATGCTGCAGAGTGGTGTTACAACCTACACACACAATGGAGGCAAAAAGCAAGACAAAGTGGTAATCTATCAGAGATATTCAGTAGGCTGTTATTTATTTCAAAGTGTGAGTCAGGATGTGAACAAAACTCGCAGATAAAGTGCCATTTTTTGAAAGCCCAACTCTCTCAGTATGGGTCCGCGAGCTGCTCCTGGCTGCTGACCCAGTTTGAATATGGATATTTAAACCGCTCAGCCAAGAGAACACCTGAGATGGAACAAACCACTGCTGAACATACACAGTATAGTCTGAGCTGGAGCGCCTGCATGTACAATTAGGATACCTAAGGCTACCTGAGGTATTCAAGGTGTAATATTTTCATCACTATATTAATGGTGTTTCTCTTTGTGTGGTATACATCGCAGATTTTACCCTACTTTTCAAGGGAAGTAAACACTTCTGGGTTTCACAACTCACAACTTGTCAGATGAAGAGAGAAGAGGTAGAGAAAGAAAAGAGATGCTGAGGACTTACAAAGGCCTACAAAGGAAAGATAACATAGAGGACAAGTGCAATGCCCCATTTACCTTGAGGGAGCTGGACAGGGCTCTAGACAAATGCAGGAACTCAAGGAGGGATTTGTTATATATAATAATAATAATGATAAAAGCATAGCTACTGGCCAACTACTGGCCAAGCCCTGAAGGGACACAAGGAGAATCACAACAAAGCAGGTGGTGCAGTAGTGCTGGGAGAGCCGTCCGTTGTCATTCTCAGGGCGTTAAATACTGAGGCTTTGTGATGGCTGTTGGCGTTCGGTACCGCTGCACACAGCACCCTTTAACGCTGGTAAACAGGCATTCCATTAACTGTAATGCTACATGTCCACAAGTGTTTTTTTATCGTGAGGGATCGCCTCGCTTCCCAGCATTGGATGCTTGACGGACTGCCACTTGACACAAGGCACTCGGCACCTGATTGGACGAACGCTTTCCCTTGTTGGCTGCTGCTCCCAGCTATCAAACCGGACGCTCAGACAACATGGCGGCTCAATTGGAAACTTTCTTCTCTCTTTGTGATTTAGGTTAAAATAACACTGGAAGTAACCTAACTTAAGTACAGAAGTTGCATAAGAAATGAAAGTGTTTATTTGAGTGAGTGTTGATTTCTGGTTTGGACACAAAAGCCGATCTCCTGGGTGAAAGTCTGGTGTTTTTTGACCCACCCATCCACCCTGAGCTCCTCCCTATGAACCGTTTGTCCCTTTTTGTACTTCCTGATTACAATACACTTCTATTGTAAATACAGACAAAAAGAAAAACCTGGTAGGTACAAACGATTTTTTAAATCTTGGAATATCTGTTTTTCACTTCTTGCAATAATATCAGTGTTAAGTAATTTCTCATTCCACTGAGGGGGAAGAAAAGGCTTTACACCAGTTAAGAGGTTGTAATTATTGGCAGAGGAAAATGAGACATCTCAGTAGTGACATTTTTTTTTTCTTTTTTTTTTGAGACACAGAACAAACAAAATAAATGGGACTAAATTGTACCACATTTACCATAATTTATCGTATGCTGTCAATCACCAGTGTTTAAGTACTCTCTGCAGTGGGATGAGAATTGCAGCATTTGATGGATTGAATGAAACGTGCGAGGGACTTAAAATTAAAGACACAAAAAATCCTGAAAATTTAGTAGTAATAGACTGTGTCAGAGACTTGCTCATGAGCATTATGTTGAAAATGTTTGTAAAATTAAACTCATCTGTCTAAATAGAAACCTTTCGCAGTTTATAATTTAGTGCAGCCGTTTTATTCCACATTTCTGCCAGTAATTTTGGCCTAGAGGGTGCTTGGCCAAAACACACGTGGTCCAAGAGTCTTTGAAGGAAATATTGACTTTCTTCATCTGAGATAGAACCAAGGAGTCAACCATACTGCTCACACTAAGCCTGCACACTGAAAAACATATGCTGGAGACTCACAAATTCAGGAGCAAAACCTTAGTCTCACTTTACACCTTTCAACCTCTTGGTGCTGTTAGTGCAGTGGAAAAAACGCTGTTTCACTCTTTCATCTAATGTTTTCATACACACACTCCTGGTTACATCCTGCTTTTAAATGGGTCTGACATAAGCCTCTCTTACCCACTGGGTCGTGGGTTCAGTGGAACAATGTTTTTCTAGCAACCATCTCTCTCAGAAACCAATGAATACATTACCTTTGTACACAGATGGAGCTGAATCAACGAAGGAACCCCAGGAGAGTAGCTCCAACCAGATGGCAAGGCACTCTGAGGTTAGGGTTTACCAATAATTCACACCACTCAGAAGATCTAATAAAATGCCTCATAGCATGACTAATTGAAAATATTTTGTTGTGCTGGCTTACACGTTGAGTCACAAGTCACACAGATGTCAATAAAGAAAAAGGCATCTCAGTTCAAGAAACTAAAATATTTAAAACTCTGTATTTATTTTTCTAAGTTGCAAGCTGTTTAACCACAGGCACGGTGTGCATTTCAAATACAGATAAAATACAATAAATCCACAAAAATATTCTCAATAAAATGAAAAATAAAAATGCCATTTTTGGTTTCAAATTGCACACACAAAATTATTCTGCCTAATGAACAAAATCATCTAAATTATATTCTTTGTGATGCAGTTGTGAGGTTTTGTTCCTGAAAGCATCTCCAGTGTAAAACTAGCTCGGACCAACTGTGCACTAAAACCAGATTATCATCAGTTGCACAGCGAGTCTGAATTCAACTAAACTGCAAAAAATGGCACAGTAGTGGCCTCAATCTTGAGCCATTTACAATGCTGCTGCTGCTGCTGCTGCTCTGTAGTTAGTTTTAAAAGTTTGAACAACGTGTACCATATGCTATAAAACTAGGTCTACATTGTACAAAAAGAACAATACAATGAAAATGTAAACCTAGTAAACCTAAACTGTGTAAAAATAATAAGGAATGAAGCTGATGTTGCTCTTTTTCTCATTGTCATAAATCCAATGACAAGTCCAGTGTACCATATGTTGTAATTTCCCTGTTAGGAAGCATAAAACACAGTTTTTATAACATAAAATGCTCTAATTCAACAATCAAATCTTTAAAGCTATACGCATATAATGAGAAAGAGAAAGTCAAAGTTTGTTAAAATGCAGTTTTTAACTGTATGTAATGCAGTGGTCAAGTTATGCAGAATGACAAAATATGTCTTTTTTTGGCATATACAGTATTTTCTTGCAATTAAACACTAGATAAATAACAGTATTTTTACATATTTGACAGTGATATAGCAGTATAACAAAAGTATTGTTTTGTAAAATTACAGAAAATTCTACTGTTTTTATCAATAAATAATATTTTATTTTTACAGTTAGTTTTGTTAAAATTAACATGCAAAAAAATTAAATTAATTCCATTTATGCAGATATTTTGTTAAAAACACAAACATTTCAATAAAGAGTTAATTGTATTTTTTTTTACATGATAATTCTGTCATTTTGAAATTCAGGGAAAAAATGCAAAACTTTAAGAGAAAAACTGCAAAAAAAAGTATAATTTCATTTTTCAAAAAAGACTTATTTTTAGCAAATTGTACCCTGAACATGCTGTTGTAAGGGACTCATCCAGTAAATATATATACATTTGGTGCTCTAGTGAGTTTACGGCAGCATGATAGAGCTTAAATATTAAAATCGATTTACAAACTGTGTGGGCTGAAACACACTAGAAGCCTGATTCTCCTTTACAATAATTTACTACATGTTTTGTTGAAGGTCTCTATTTATCATGTTTCCTCTCTCTTAAACCTTCCTTAATTCCTTCTGGCTCATTACACAGCTTTAGTGTTTCTAAGGAGTGGCACCGTTGATATAGGAATGTAAAGATGGGTGGTGTCGGTGCCAGGGCTGATTTTTGGTCCCAGTCCAGCCCTGGCTGAGACTGACGGAAAGTGGCTGGCAACAACTTGTTGTGAAGTGAATGCAATGGAGCAGGGGAGGGAGAATGCATCATCTAGCGGCTGAATGTTATTAGCGTTATCAATAGCACCTTTAAAGAGATTTGCTTTTAAAATCTTAACAAATAATGTGAGACTACAGTGACTCACTTCACTCACTTAAATAATAGTACTGGAACTGTATTAACATTAAAACTATTATACTGGCTGAATTATGGCAGAAAAAAAACATGCATCCCGCAATGGTGACAGTGCTGCTGTTCACTGTGAGATTTGCAATGGGTGAGGATGCCCTCTTGTGGTTGACTAGAAGTAATACAGACTGTTAAAGCTCCCAAATATAACACAATCTGACTGGGACGCAACAGAATAAGTATCTTTCTGTGCATTATATTGTCCTCGACACATTACAGAACATTACTATGAGCATTAAAATGAGATAACTCATGCATCGATCCAACTTTCCAGTCGTAATCTCATTAATGAGAAGACTGTAGAGGAGAAGTATGCAGCTGACCACCGGGTTTAGATTTGTGAAACTGTGTACTTTGTGAAAAAGTAGGCTGGTCCTCACTAGCAGCACAACGAGAGCTAAATGTCTCCTATTAAAGCTGCTTCAGTATCACATCTGCTCTCAGACTGAAAACCACTGCTCATCAGATCAGACCAGATCACAGGATGGGCCGACGCTTGTGAACGTCTTTGACAAGGACCACATTGTGATGGCTAGATGAGTGGGTCAGGGCATCTCCACAGCTGCAGCTCTTGTGGGATGTTCTGCAGTGGTCAGGACCTACCAGAAGTGGTCCAAGGAAGGCGGGGTGCTCATGTGTGGCCAAGGGTCACTGATGCATGAGGGGGGTGAATGCTGGCCCATGTTGTCCGATCTAATAGAAGAGCTACTGTAGCTCAAAAAGTTAATGCTGGTTCTGATAGAAAGGTGTCAGAACACACAGTGCATTGTAGCTGCAGACTGGTCAGGGTGCCCACGGTGTGGTTTGTATACTCTTATCTCCTCTTTTTAATGTGTGTTCTCTTTGGCTTTATTCCTCAACATTCCCGATAAAAAAGAAAGACAAATCAACATTCATTTGATCCTAATACTAGTGCACTAACGTTAGTAATCCACTGCACTACACTTCCCACAACGCAACTTGATCTGTGCGTAAAAACACACCTGTGCAGCTTTTGCGTATAACGAACCAGATTTTACGGCACACGTGTGCTGCAGTTCAGGTTTCCTGTGCGGCATGTTCGCCACCATGGCGTCTGCACTGATGGCTTGGGTTTGGATCTGTTTAACACTAGCCCAGCCCAACTACGCAGAAAACCACCGGTACGCACACGGACGTTTGGCCGGCCAGGCCGAGCTTTCTGACGGCAATGAGCAGCAGCTTGAAGCGGCTCCAGAAGACTCGACGGAGCGAAGTTTCCCAGCGCCGGTTTGGAGTTTCCTCCAAGGTGAAAACGAGCTGCTGACTACACCTACTCCTGTTTATCATTTAGCCTCAAAGAAACCCACTTTTTTCCTATATCGTAGCCTATTAATCAATATTTAGGCTAATCATTAGATTAAACAACAATGAAAATGGTAACTTGCAGCCCTGATGGTAACCACGTAGACCCCATTTACAGCGGACATTAACAGGCAATCTGTATCTGGATATCTTGTGAGGAAAAACACATAATGCAAAGTGCATAGATAGCTTTATAAAATGTCTCACTTTTCAAAACTAATGTTACAAAGCGCTTTATTCAAAAATAAATAATAAATAAAAAATAAAATAATGTTGTTTTTTTATTTAAAACAGAATTAGTAAAAGATGGTTGGAAAGTTTTTATTCTATTTTACCAGTTTCTCAGGAGTAAAATGTGCTTGTGGCACCTATTCACATCACTGATAAATGAATTGATATTAATCAATTTATAAATCCCTGGACTGAAATAGGTCATGTGTTACAGTTTAGAAAGCATGCGCATCTCTGACTGAAAACAAGAATACAACACATTTTGGTCATAACTGATTAAAACCCATCAGTCAATGAGACCTCATTGTAAAAGCCTGTAATAATTATGGAAAACAAAAACCAAAAGCACCAAAGCTTAAATCTACACACAAGCCATGACCGTTGGGATCACGTCTTTAAAATAAAGGATTAGACTTTCTTTATGTTTGTATTAATTCCCTTATTTATGTTCTCATATTTAATTTCCTTTTTATTTGATTATGCTTAAATCCATTTATTTATTTTTGTCTTTTTTATTTAAAGTATTTTTATTTTTAAGTGAATATATTTATGTATTTTTGCATTTATTTATTTATTTATGCACAGTTTTCCCTTTGCATTTCCCCCCTTATTTATTTCCCCACACTTTTTATTTCTGGGTTCTTCTCTTTATACATTTCTTCATGCATTTCTGCCTTATTATACAAATGAGGGGGTTGTCACTGTGTAAAGGAATGTATCATGAAAAGAATACAGATATTAATAAATGTGATGAAATTAATAAGGGGTGAAATGCAAAGTAAAAGTCATGCATAAATACATAAATAAAAAATAGTAAATGTACACAAATAAAAGGGAAAAACAAACAAGGGTAAATAAGAGAATTAATATAATGATAAATAAATTAAAACAGAAGTAATAATAAAAACAATGTCTGTCACATATTCTTGACATTAATTCAGCATTTATTATTGTCATTTATTTATTATTTTGGCAGGATCTGTCCTCCATACTCCTACCTCAATGACTGATCCTGTAATTCCTACATGAAGTTCACATGCAAGCAAGATTGGTTGGCTAAAATTGTTTTCTAATCTCAGATTGCACAAAACATCAAACATCATCTTCATGTTGAAAACATCTATTATTTAACACTTGGTTGGTCCGTTAGAGGGCTACAGGCGTGTTCATAGAATGGGAATTACGTTCAGTAACTACGATTTCTAGTGGTTTGTCAAAATAATAGTCCTCTGCTAATTTAATGATTTCACTGGGGGAGGGGACAAATGGATGTGTTGTCAATCTGGAGGGGGGCATGATGAAATCTACTGCTGTGCATGTCCCCATGTCACTTTGACAGGTGGATCACCTGAGTCAAGACTTGCAGCTTCTGCACCAGCTGTCATTCAACAAAGATAAAACCCAAACTTACCAGGAAAATACAGCAGGCATAATACATATAAAAAATAATGTATCACAAAACATTACCACAGTGATCTGAGTCCTTGATATTCTCAATAACTGTCATTAATTATTAGACACCAGCCTCCTGAGTTTTGCTATGACTTTTATAGTGTAAAGATTCCTCATTTCCTGTACAGTAGCTCCCAGGCTTTCTTGGTTTCCTTTGGCATTATTGCAGTGTTTTTTCTGATCTAGTTTCAGGGGCATCAGACTTCAACCAGCCGCAGTATCTTTGCAGTAATGGAACGCTTTCCCTGCGCTTTTCACTCATCCGGTACTCAAATCTGCGTCTGGAAGGTTTGTTTGATTCGCCCACCTACAGTATGTTTTTGCCTTTTTTTAGAAAATGTCAGCGGTCATCAGAAGTCTATTTGTCCAAATCTTTTTCCACAGATGGGGCGTGGTTGTTGTCGCTGGCTGACAGGTGTCACAGTTCCATTCATATTGATAGGTGGTGGCTGCTGGTGAAGCTTCCCTGTACTGGCTGCTACACAGCAACACAGGTAAAATGGATGATAATTATTTATTAGACTTTTCTCGTGGCTCAGTTGGCTGTTTTTGCTTGGCAAATACCAGTGTGTTAGCTATGAGGCTACACTGCTGTTAGCTATTTTCTTGATTTGACTTTGTTGTAATCTTGGTTAAACCTTACCTGTAATATTGACCACACAAAAATGTATTTCACTGATGATTATCTGAACTCCTGCTCAAAACTTTCTGTTATTCTGTCTAAACAATCGACCAAAATCTACTTCTGAAAACATTTAAAGCAAGAAATAGCCGATACCACTGCTAAATCTTATTTCATTTTAAAACTAGATCGCCTAGTTTCACAGTTTGGTCCAAGTTTCATCTGGATGGAAAAGGACTGTTCCCAACCTTTTCATTTTGAAAGAGCAACAGCCAGTGAGGAAACTCTACCACTCGGTCAACCAGATGTGTAACTTCATCACTCAGTCTGTGACTTCTGCGTTTGAAGGGCTGGCCTTCTGCCTTCCAGCAAAAAATAATCTGTGTAATTCTCAAAGCACTCGTAATGCACTCCTAGTTGCACTGCCAAGCAAATATTGCCTCAGTGCTCCTGTTCCATTTGCCCATATTTAAATTAGATAATATGCATACATTTGGCACAAAATTGGCCTCTTTCTATGCAAATGAGTCTCATTGCAAAAACAGTCAAATTTGCAAAGATGCGCGCCAGTAGTTACACACAGTTAAAGTCATCTTCTGGCTGCAGTGACAAGATAATTTTTTTCCCTTCCTGCTAAATCTGTCTGCTATTAATGTTAATTTCCTTAACATGTCTCTGACTGACCTAGTAAATGCAGGTCTGACTACAATGCTTCTTCTTTTATGGTGCCTACAATGATTTTTTTTTTTTCCTTTTTTTTTTCCTTTTTTTTTTTTTTTTCAGACTGAAGATGGAATTGGACACCGACCATTTAAACTCCATTATTTTGACCATCTGCTGCAGAAGAACATGACAGGCATGGCCGTCTGTGAGAATCCAGTAATGTCACCACGAGCAAAGTCACCACTGGTGACTTGTGCAGCAACATGTATCACTGTGAAGCTGCCTCATGAAACAAAACTGAAGAAGGTGAAAGAGCTTGGTAAGAACTAGGCAGTTGGGAACATGCACAAACCACTTTTTCTCATGTCATTAACAAGAACAATAAAGCTGCGGTAATCATTTAATGGCCACAAGGGGGCCTGAACATCTCCTAAACAAGCTGACTGACACACAGCCCTGATTAATTGTTGTTATCTAAAGTTAAAGCTAATCAAGTAGCAAGTAATTTTGTACTTGCAACCCAGGCGCACTGAAAGCGATAAGTGATGTGCTTGACGTTGGAGACACAGTACACCCTGGACAGGTCACCAGCCTATCACAGGGCTGACATAGAGACAATGCTTACATTCACACTCCTCATGTGATGCTCCAAACTCAAAACAAGTCCGGAGTAGTGGCGTGAAAGTAGTTTGACATACCATAAAGCTGTAGAGCAATTTAAAACACTAGGTGTACTTCAAAACATGCTCGTCGGATGCTTACAGTGTGTTTGGGCCTTTTCACATCCATGACATACCTGTCCCCCTAATGAAATTAAGTCCAATATTCATTCCCTTGCATGTTTGAAAAAATATCTTTAGTTGCGTGTTGTTTTGTTTCCTACACCAACTAATGGCTTACTTTTTGTCTTAATTTCATGCAGCAAAGATTGTGTAGAGGGTGTTACTACCTAACATTTATCCTTTTAAATAAACAATTATTTTTAAAATCTCTGATCCAACAGAAGAGGAACAAAACACAATTTGTGGTTATGGTTTTGCTGACTGACTTGTAAATGCCTGCCCCAGCTTCCTGGGGTCTTGTTGCCACAGTGAGGTTTCTAGTAGTAGTACCATCATGCCTGTAAGGAGACCAGACTCAACTGAAAGAAAGCAAGCAACCGTATTTCCAACATCTTGAACTGTTAACTGTAGAATGGTAGCTGTATGAAGATAAGATGAGCCTTTATTGATCCCCAGATGGGATATTTGGATTTGTGCAGCACAAATGCGGAAATTAGTACACATCAATACATGAGTAAATAAGTACTGCAGTAGTGCAAACAAGCTTACAAAAAGTAATGAAGAACCACAAAAGTGTAATCAGATAAAAAGTCCCAAACAAAAAATGGCAGTGAATGTGCTGCTGCTTGGAACTGTAAATGGTAAGCCACCTTTAAAAGACACTTATTTGCAATTGAAATAACTGAGCCTCTTGTGTGGATACATGCAGGGCCATCATGGCATCTGATGCAGCATGTGTGAACCATTGACTCTGGACAGACATTTCATTGATGCTCATTGCTCAGAGGCAGGCTTTTATAGCTTGAACCATAAGAACTTGAGTTACCAAACCTCTGATTTATGTACACTCTTGAAAACTAAATCTTAAACATTGCATCTGCAGATTTTTTCACTAACGAAGGATACTCTGTGAGACAATGGAAGAACCCCAATGGTTTGCTTGTAGAGATATCAAAGTCACAAAACAAGGTAAGTCAGGAGTAAAACATGTTAATACATTGGAATAAATAGATGTATTTGTGTAAAAACTAACACTTGGAATGTTGACAGGATTCTGGCTTTGAACTGGTTTATTTTGACTCTACTGGGAAACTGTGCACATTGCTGGCAATTTGTTACCAAAATAAGTTGAGGCATCAAGTGAAGAGAGCTCTAGAGGAACAGGATATTTTCGAGCTATGGGACTTTGAAGATGTTCCTGTTGAACCATATGATCCAGAAGCAGCACCAACGACAACAACACAAACATTGGCATACTCGGCACCTGATACGGTTGATGAAAGTAATTATGATTCAGAAATTTATGACTTGTGGGGATTTGGAAAAATTCCTGAAGAGCCATACACTGAAATAAATGCAGAGATACCAGTACCTCCGGGCCCAACTACCACAGTTACTTCTGTTTCACTGGTGACTAATGCTGCTACAGGTCCCTTTACATTTACTCCCACAATAACGGCCACCACCGCTGCTAACACCACGATGACAGCCACCACAGCTGCTCCCCCTACAACAACAACTGCTGCTGCCACTAGCACAACAGTTAGCACGACTACCACTGCCACAACCAAAGTCACCACGACTGCCCCCCTCATGACAATGATTACGGCGGCCGTAGCTTCTCCCGCGACAACAGCAATGGTCAGGACTGCCACAACACCAACTAAAGCCAGTACTGCTACCCCTGCCATGACCGCCAGGACCACCACAATAAACGCTGCACCCGCTAATAAGACCACTACCGCTATCCCTATCACAGTGGTAAAGACCACCATCGCTACTGCCATCACAACAACCATGCCCACAATGACAACAAACACCCCCTCGACCACCACCACGAGCGGCGCCCCCTCGACCACGACGACGAGCGGCGCCCCCTCGACCACCACCACGAGCGCCGCCCCCTCGACCACCACCACGAGCGCCGCCCCCTCGACCACGACGACGAGCGCCGCCCCTTCGACCACCACCACGAGCGCCGCCCCCTCGACCACCACCACGAGCGCCGCCCCCTCGACCACGACGACGAGCGCCGCCCCCTCGACCACCACCACGAGCGCCGCCCCCTCGACCACCACCACGAGCGCCGCCCCCTCGACCACGACGACGAGCGCCGCCCCCTCGACCACGACGACGAGCGCCGCCCCCTCGACCACGACGACGAGCGCCGCCCTCTCGACCACCACCACGAGCGCCGCCCCCTCGACCACGACGACGAGCGGCGCCCCCTCCACCACCACCACGAGCGGCGCCCCCTCCACCACCACCACGAGCGCCGCCCCCTCGACCACCACCACGAGCGCCGCCCCCTCGACCACCACCACGAGCGCCGCCCCCTCGACCGCCCCCTCGACCACCACCACGAGCGCCGCCCCCTCGACCACGACGACGAGCGCCGCCCCCTCGACCACCACCACGAGCGCCGCCCCCTCGACCACCACCACGAGCGCCGCCCCCTCGACCACCACCACAAGCGCCGCCCCCTCGACCACAACGACGAGCGCCGCCCCCTCGACCACCACCACGAGCGCCGCCCCCTCGACCACCACCACGAGCGCCGTCCCCTCGACCACCACCACGAGCGGCGCCCCCTCGACCACGACGACGAGCGCCGCCCCATCGACCACCACCACGAGCGCCGCCCCCTCGACCACGACGACGAGCGCCGCCCCCTCGACCACCACCACGAGCGCCGCCCCCTCGACCACCACCACGAGCGGCGCCCCATCGACCACCACCACGAGCGGCGCCCCATCGACCACCACCACGAGCGGCGCCCCCTCGACCACCACCACGAGCGGCGCCCCATCGACCACCACCACGAGCGGCGCCCCCTCGACCACGAAGACGAGCGCCGCCCCCTCGACCACCACCACGAGCGCCGCCCCCTCGACCACCACCACGAGCGGCGCCCCATCGACCACCACCACGAGCGGCGCCCCATCGACCACCACCACGAGCGGCGCCCCCTCGACCACGACGACGAGCGGCGCCCCATCGACCACCACCACGAGCGGCGCCCCATCGACCACGACGACGAGCGCCGCCCCATCGACCACCACCACGAGCGGCGCCCCATCGACCACCACCACGAGCGGCGCCCCCTCGACCACCACCACGAGCGGCGCCCCATCGACCACCACCACGAGCGGCGCCCCCTCGACCACGAAGACGAGCGCCGCCCCCTCGACCACGACGACGAGCGCCGCCCCCTCGACCACCACCACGAGCGGCGCCCCATCGACCACCACCACGAGCGGCGCCCCATCGACCACCACCACGAGCGCCGCCCCCTCGACCACGACGACGAGCGCCGCCCCCTCGACCACCACCACGAGCGCCGCCCCCTCGACCACCACCACGAGCGGCGCCCCATCGACCACCACCACGAGCGGCGCCCCATCGACCACCACCACGAGCGGCGCCCCCTCGACCACCACCACGAGCGGCGCCCCCTCGACCACCACCACGAGCGGCGCCCCATCGACCACCACCACGAGCGGCGCCCCCTCGACCACGACGACGAGCGGCGCCCCCTCGACCACCACCACGAGCGCCGCCCCCTCGACCACCACCACGAGCGGCGCCCCATCGACCACCACCACGAGCGGCGCCCCCTCGACCACGACGACGAGCGGCGCCCCCTCGACCACCACCACGAGCGCCGCCCCCTCGACCACCACCACGAGCGCCGCCCCCTCGACCACCACCACGAGCGCCGTCCCCTCGACCACCACCACGAGCGCCGCCCCCTCGACCACCACCACGAGCGCCGCCCCCTCGACCACCACCACGAGCGCCGCCCCATCGACCACGGCGACGAGCGCCGCCCCCTCGACCACCACCACGAGCGGCGCCCCATCGACCACCAGCACGAGCGGCGCCCCATCGACCACGACGACGAGCGCCGCCCCCTCGACCACCACCACGAGCGCCGCCCCCTCGACCACCACCACGAGCGCCGCCCCCTCAACCACCACCACGAGCGCCGTCCCCTCGACCACCACCACGAGCGGCGCCCCCTCGACCACCACCACGAGCGGCGCCCCCTCGACCACCACCACGAGCGCCGCCCCATCGACCACGGCGACGAGCGCCGCCCCATCGACCACGGCGACGAGCGCCGCCCCCTCGACCACCACCACGAGCGCCGCCCCCTCGACCACCACCACGAGCGGCGCCCCATCGACCACCGCCACGAGCGGCGCCCCATCGACCACCACCACGAGCCGCGCCCCATCGACCACCACCACGAGCGCCGCCCCCTCGACCACGACGACGAGCGCCGCCCCCTCGACCCCCACCATGAGCGCCGCCCCCTCGACCACCACCACGAGCGGCGCCCCATCGACCACCACCACGAGCGGCGCCCCCTCGACCACGACGACGAGCGGCGCCCCCTCGACCACGACGACGAGCGGCGCCCCCTCGACCACGACGACGAGCGGCGCCCCCTCGACCACCACCACGAGCGGCGCCCCATCGACCACCACCACGAGCGGCGCCCCATCGACCACCACCACGAGCGGCGCCCCCTCGACCACGACGACGAGCGGCGCCCCCTCGACCACGACGACGAGCGGCGCCCCCTCGACCACCACCACGAGCGCCGCCCCATCGACCACCAGCACGAGCGGCGCCCCATCGACCACGACGACGAGCGGCGCCCCCTCGACCACCACCACGAGCGGCGCCCCATCGACCGCCCCCATCGACCACCACCACCATCGACCACGACGACGAGCGGCGCCCCATCGACCACGACGACGAGCGCCGCCCCCTCGACCACGACGACGAGCGGCGCCCCCTCGACCACCACCACGAGCGGCGCCCCCTCGACCACCACCACGAGCGCCGCCCCCTCGACCACGACGACGAGCGGCGCCCCCTCGACCACCACCACGAGCGCCGCCCCCTCGACCACGACGACGAGCGCCGCCCCCTCGACCACGACGACGAGCGCCGCCCCCTCGACCACCACCACGAGCGCCGCCCCCTCGACCACGACGACGAGCGCCGCCCCCTCGACCACCACCACGAGCGGCGCCCCATCGACCACGACGACGAGCGGCGCCCCATCGACCACGACGACGAGCGGCGCCCCCTCGACCACCACCACAAGCGGCGCCCCCTCGACCACCACCACGAGCGCCGCCCCATCGAGCACCACCACGAGCGCCGCCCCCTCGAGCACCACCACGAGCGGTGCCAAGTAGGAGTCATTAGCATGGTTGTCATTTTTTGGGAACTTTACCGCTCACTGTCTATGATTTTACATGAAGGCTCAAATATGAGTTTTATGTTTGTAATACACGTATCAGTTTGCTACAGAAATACACTGACTTTAACCACAAATGTGCATGTCTTTTTTCTGTGTATACAGTGTTGTAGCCTACAGTATTGATTTCTCGAGTAAAGTTTAACCTGTTGTTGAAATGGGAATCTAAAAATCTCTGAGACACACAACAACATTCAGCTAGACAGAACTAAAGGCTAACAATAGTATTTAGTTGATTGCTCATTACTTGAAATGTTGCTGTGAAGATGTGCATGCATCATGTTTTTTCTCATTTTCTTTGAGGATTTTGTAAATTATCTCTTTGAAATATTTTTTTGGATGAATCAATGGACAGATATGTACAGTGTTGACAATGGTCAGAAGCCAGTCTGAAACATGATGGTTTTGATCACAGGAAGTACTTTTACAAATGGTTATCTCATTATTTGACACTTTGGCCACATTTGATATGAACATCTGACATTGCATCATTATATACATGTGTATATATACAGTATACACACACACACACACAGTATATACACAGTATATATACTACATATACACAGAGGGCTCTCCAGCTTCTCCTCTATCAGCTGACTTCAGGCGTTTCACTCTTCGCTGACCAACCAGATTCTGCCACAATTTCCCTGAGCCAATCATATCATTGCGATCAAATTTTAAAACTGTTCTGTCAGTTGTCATTTCAGTATGAACTGATGCATCCCGCTGTCTTGATTTTCACACTATGTATAAAAATGTTGAGGACGACGATGAGCTGTAATTGTAAGTCTTTAGTATCTTTTAGCTGCATAGCAGGAAGGAAGGTGAACTTCCACAACGTGACAATGAACAAAACTATACAGAGGGCTTGCTCTGGACCAATCACAATCAAGCATCATCTAGCAACCAATATGGGTACCCTTTACTGTCTCTCAGTCTTACCATTACAGTTACAGGTAATACAAATATATACCATCAGAATATTACAACCACCTCCACCCCGTCACCTCCAGTGCCCAGTCCTGATCCACATCCCTTCATTGGATCATCAGCAGCTCCCGTCACCACCAGTGTCCACCAAGGGGAATAGATCAAATCTCACCATGGCATCACTGACCCCTTTAATATACTATGTCACGGTGGAATCTAGTAGCCAGAGACTTTGCACTATTAATCTTATCATGCACCATGTAATAAATAATTTGATCAAAATGAAGTCTCCTGAATGAAATATGTTCAAAGTGGTTCAATGCAGAAAGATGCAGGTTTGTCTTGTGCAGAATACAAGTATGCTAATTCTGCATAGTAATGCATCAATACAAAACTCCCTGTGTACTGTAGTATTGCAAGTGAAGCATAGTACTGTAAATCAAAAGTATGTTTCATAAACAGAATGTATGAGGTTGTATATAGCATTTACAGTATTGGCCAGGGAGAATATTGGCCGTGATGTTGAGGTGCTGTGGCCAGACTGAAACAGAAGACAGGATGCAGCAGCCTCATTTTCTTTTCATTATAGTATACAGTATGCTGAAGACGTATTTTGTTTTTACTTCCACTAAGGAGGTCATGTTTTCAGTGCAGTTTGTTTGTCAGCAGGAATATTGCAAAACTACTGAGCTGATTTTCATGAAACTTGGTGGAACGTGGCCAAGGAGGAACCCATGTATATTTTGGATCAGATCCGACTCACGAAAAAGCAAGTTCTGTATGAACACTTTCCAGATCCAACTGTTTGCTGAGATGTAGACAGTGTTTCAGAATCAAAACATTGTTTTCATATTTGAGGAGGAAAATATTCAACATACAACAGGCTTCTGTTGACTTTTGCACATAGCAAATGTTGCCAAAGGCTGGCTTTATATCGCAACATATAAAAAATATTTATTTATTTATTGAGTAGACAAATACGTATAAGAATCGGCCACACTACATTTCCCACAACCCAACGTGAAAACACCTGTGCAGCTTTTGGAGTTAATTAGGCGGAACCAGATTTTAGGACACACGTTTGCTGTAGTTCAGGTTTCCTGTGCGGCATCTTCGGCCTCGTTTGGTGGAGAGAGAGCAGCCGAGCGGAACGAAACGCCACCATGGCGTCTGCACTGATGGCTTGGGTTTGGATCTGTTTAACACTAGCCCAGCTCAACTACGCAGAAAGCCACCGGTACGCACACGGACGTTTGGCCGGCCAGGCCGAGCTTTCTGACGTTAATGAGCAGCAGCTTGAAGCGGCTCCAGAAGACTCGACGGAGCGAAGTTTCCCAGCGCCGGTTTGGAGTTTCCTCCAAGGTGAAAACGAGCTGCTGACTACACCTACTCCTGTTTATCATTTGGCCTTAAGGAAATGCACAACAAATGAGCTGGTAATCTGTAAACATATTCATTTAATTATAGAAATGTTTGTGCAAAAAACAATTTCAGATGTCTATTTTTGACTCTTAATCATCGTATAATTTTCCAGTATGGAATTATTGTTTGTTGGTTGTATTAAAATGAGATTCCTCATCTCTTCTAACATGATTTTGACACCAGATGATTTGGCACCTGATGTTCAAGAAGAGAGTTTTGTTTTGAAACAAAATTTCAAAAATTTGAACTTTAAAAAAAGCTGACTTATCTGTATGAAACGGATCAGTTTGTGATCCTGTGGTCTTGTCTTGTGGTGCCTGAACCATATACACTGACTGAAAAAAAGAAAACAACACAGTTTAGTCATAAATGATTAACACGTTGATCAAATCTATAGGAGAATGAGATACTGTTAAAGCCTGTAAATAATTCAAATTTTCAAAATCTCATCTTAAGCGTAAAGCATTTACTCTTACAGGCTGAGAACCGATTGTCTTGCTTTATTAACTTGGATTAATGGTCTTTGTTTGTCTTCGGCATAAACCACTGCTCTCATTTGGAGTGAAATTTCTTTCTGACTGGGCCGTATTGGATCAAAATCCGATACATGAAGCATGAAGCATTTTTAATCTGATTGGGAGTTTATTCCGATTATTTGTGTCCATGTAAATGCAGCAGCTGTGTGGAAGTGACCTGGATCATTCATTTGTGTGTAACGAAACAGGCTTGATTTAAATATTGCTTTCCTAACTTTGTAATTCAAGTGTAAACCTTTTTAATGCAGCAACAGTGTGGTTAAAATGCCACTATATAATGTATATGACATATGAACATATAATTTAATAGAGCAGCCCCATTTCACCAATGTCAGATCCAGCTGTCTGAGTCAGCATTGACCCGATATCCGATCCGGTGCACCCCTGCTGTCATTTAACCTTGGCACCCAATAGCAAAGCCCGTTAGAGGGCAACGCACATACTCCTAGAACTAATACCTAGGTCCAATAACTACTATTTCTAGTAGTTTGTCAAAATAAAAGTCCTCTAGTACTTTAATGTTTTTATTTAGAGGGACAAATACATGTTCTAAATATGGAGGGGGACGTGTTCAAATCTACACCCAATACATGTCCCCAAACATTTACTGGCCTGACTTTCAAAACCAGTTTTTGGATTAATGGATGTCACTTTGACAGGTGGATCATCTGAATGAAGAGTTGTGGCTTCTGCACAAACTGTCATATAAAACAGATAAAACCCAAACATACCGGGAAAATACTGCAGCCATAGTACCACACAGCAGAATCCTAAAACCAAGGTTGCACAAAACGTTACCACAGTGATCTGAGTCCTTGATATTCTCCATAACTGTCATTAATTATTAGACACCAGCCTCCTGAGTTTTTGCTATGACTTTTATAGTGTCAAGATTCCTCATTTCCTGTACAGTAGCTCCCAGGCTTTCTTGGTTTCCTTTGGCATCATTGCAGTGTTTTTTCTGATCTAGTTTCAGGGGCATCAGACTTCAACCAGCCGCAGTATCTCTGCAGTAATGGAACGCTTTCCCTGCGCTTTTCACTCATCCGGTACTCAAATCTGCGTCTGGAAGGTTTGTTTGATTCGCCCACCTACAGTATGTTTTTGCCTTTTTTTAGAAAATGTCAGCGGTCATCAGAAGTCTGTTTGTCCAAATCTTTTTCCACAGATGGGGCGTGGTTGTTGTCGCTGGCTGACAGGTGTCACAGTTCCATTCATATTGATAGGTGGTGGCTGCTGGTGAAGCTTCCCTATACTGGCTGCTACACAGCAACACAGGTAAAATGTTTACTGCTCTGCCCAAACTAATGTGTACTGTGCATAATAATTAAGGGGTTCTGGTGTTGTGACACAGTAGGTTGTTTTTGCTTGGAAATACCAGTGTGTTAGTTATGAGGCTACACTGCTGTTAGCTATTTTTTTGATTTGACTTGCTATTCACCTGAGCAGTAAAATATTTGATGCAAAAAATGTATTTCATTGTTGAATATTTTCTGAACTCCTGCTCATAGTAATTTGCTTAACTTTAAGGAAGTAGAGGAGGTTTGGCTTGCGTCAGAGAGCAAGATGCTTTGCTCTACATAAGTCTTTAGTTGGAGACAATTTCCCTTATATCAAGATACAAACAGCATCTTCATCTGAGAGTACCCTGTGTACTTAGCTGACATCTCAGATTATAAAGATTTTGCATTCAAAATGCTTGTTGCTTCGCACAGATTGAGTTTATCCAGGGGTGAATTCACAAAAGCATTATGTAGCTTTTGCAGCTGCTAAACCTGCACAAATAAGACACAAGAAACTGTGTAATTCTCAAAGCAACCTCAAGGTATGAAATGCCCCCCTAGCTGTGTGCTCCTGTGCTATTTGCTTGTATTCAAATTAGATAATATGTATACGCTTGGCCCAAAATTTGCCCCTTTTTATGGATATGAGGCTCATTGCATAAACAGTCCAATGCAGCGCTAATAGCCACCCAGAGTTACAGTGGAATTATTGGCATCTTCATAGAGTTCTGAAGTGCATTTTGTGTGTCTGCTCAAACTCATGTCATGAAAAATAACTGAATGAAGCTCCCCTACATATAATTTTTGAAATGCATGATTGCATGACAAAAAAGAGAAACAATTACTGAAAAATAGGCAAATGCATAATTTTGCCCTCTTCCTTCTGTCCCATATCCTGGGCTTACGTTTTTCCCTTTCCTCTCTCATCATTGCTTTCGGGAGGTTTGGGTGGAAGTGGCCCCTCCTGACAAGACCTTGGACTCAGGTTGACTCTCATCCCTCATAACCGCTGCATTGGCCTCAATTGCATTTATACTTTACAATGTGGATAATTGCAGTCAGACGCAAAAAAGAGCAAATTGCGCTGTAATGTAATTAGTGCTTATTATTATAATTATCTTTTGTAAATTGGGCCTAGAGACGGGTTAGATAACAATATTTTCACGAATACGACAAACATTTTTCACCGCTGTCCTGGAACCATCCCAAACAATAATCTCAACTATTCCAAAGTTGGTGTTAATTGTCTTCTAAATTTTATCCTTTGCATTACATTAGCTCAGTTATTTAACCAAACAATTAAATAAAATAAATAATTTCCTTAACATGTCTCGGACTGACTCAGGAAATGCAGTCCTGACTACAATGCTTCTTTTATGGTGCCTACAATATTGTTTTTATTTTATTTTTTCAACCCTCAGACTGAAGATGGAATTGGACACCCGCCATTTAAACTGCATTATTTTGACCATCTGCTGCAGAAGAACATGACAGGCATGGCCGTCTGTGAGAATCCAGTAATGTCACCACGAGCAAAGTCACCACTGGTGACTTGTAGAGCAACACGTATCACTGTGAGGCTGCCTCGTGAAACAAAACTGAAGAAGGTGAAAGAGCTTGGTAAGAACTAGGCAGTTGGGAACATGCACAAACCACTTTTTCTCATGTCATTAACAAGAACAATAAAGCTGGAATAATCATGTATTGGCATCAAGAGAGCAGAGTATCTCCTAATCAAGGTGACTGGCACACAACCCTGAGACATTATAGTTTTCTAAAGTTAAAACTTATCAAGTAGCAAGTAATTTTGTACTTACGGCATAGACACACTGAAAGCGATAAATGATGTGCCTCATTTGACACATGTCAATAGATTCTCCTACAGCAGGTATAAGATTTGAAATACCAATACCACACAACCAGCAGTAATTTAGGAAAAGGTCGCTATTGGAAGGTCCGGGTTCAAATCTATAAAGTGGATAAGATGAAGTTATTGCTATGATATGGATGAAAGTTTGACACGACTTCCACTAGATGGACGTTGTATCACTCTGCTGAAGTTGTAAGGACTACAAAAACACTCCAGTTGTGCAGTAGTGTTACAGAGTGAAGCTGCTTTTACCTCTTAAACAATCTTTGGTTGAATACAGACAACGTTCTGCAGAGAGCACACAATCCTGACAACAACCAAATTTTATTTCGGTCTGCCATTCAGTTACGTTAAGTAGTAACAAATGATTTGACCCACAGCTTGCAATGTTTGTCATTTTTATTGTACCATAATCGTTTTCTTTAGTCGCAATTGACACTGTAAAATGGAGTCAGAGTAGGGACATTAAAGCAGTTTAATGTGCCTCCATAAAGCTTTTGGTGCATGTTAGGCATTTCAAACAATAAGTGTGTACTTCAAAATGCATGTCAGGTGTTTTCAGTGCATTTGGGCCTTCACATATGCAGCCGATATGGAACATTATCATGTTCTTGTCCCTCTGATAAATTTAAGTCCAATATTCACTCTTTCACTTCTAAAAACATCTTTACTGGCTTGGTTTGTTATCAGACAGAAATGAAAAGACATTTGTGGTTGGCATATTGCTTACTGACTTTCAAATGCCTCATCCAGTGTATGCTGTTTTGGGGGGTCTTGTTACCACAGTGAGTTTTCCAGGATTAGTACCATCGTGTCTGTACGGAGACCAAACTCAAAACCTGTGCTCATTGACTGTACGGAGGGGCTAGTTCATCAAGGAGTTGTTTCAGCACATATCAGCTCCCAAACGCAATTTTTGTTTTGTTTTTACATTCTGAGATTTAGAGGTGTTGGTGTTTATTTTTTAACATTAGCTGCATCAGCTAGCTGTTTGAATGGTTTGTGCAGACTATGTTCTGAACCCAACTAACACACACATTATATTTATATTGATCTTCATCTCACTCTCTAAAACAAATAAGCATGTTTCCAGCATGAAGCATGAACAATTCCTTAACTGTACAATGGTAGTTATAGTAAGAGAAGATAAGATATGTTTAGCCTTTATTTAGCCTTTATTGATTGCCAGTGGTCACCATTTGTGCAGTACAAATGGTAGGGAGAGAGCTGCTGCAACCGGCTGCCTATTGCTCGGCGCCCAGAACTGTAGATGGTAAGGTCACTTTAAAGAAAAAGGTAACTGCTTGACTCGACGAAATTCCAAGCAGTATCAAAATGCAGACATTAAAATACTGTTGCATGGAGTAATGGACTACCTTTTTTTACTGATGGTGTTCTGATAGCCTTGCACCGATGTTATGTGCATAGAATTAATCTTCTTCAAGGTCACTTTTAAAGATATTTATTTGCAACTGAAATAACTAAGCATTTTGTATGGACATGTGCAGAGGCATACCTGCAGCTCTTATAGCATAGAAAATACTTTGCTTTTCGTGTACAAAAGGCAGAACTTTCAAATAGCATGCTTTTTAATGAAATGACGAACACACAGTTCTATTGTAGCTAGCTACTTGAGCTGTTATGTTAATGGTCACATTACTATCATCATAGAATCTGGTGCAGCATGTTTGAAACACTGATGCTGGGCAGATATTTCATTGATTTTTATAGCTTGAGCCAGAACAACTTGAGTTTCTAAGCTTCAGATTTACGCACACTCGCAAATTAAATCTTAGACATTTGCATTTGCAGATTTTTTCACGAATGAGAGGTACTCTGTGAGACAATGGAAGAAACCCAATGGTTTGTTTGTGGAGATATCAAAGTCACCAAACAAGGTAAGTCGGATGTAAAACATGTTGACACGTTAAATTGTTATTTTAGTGTGAAAACTAACACATTGAATGTTTACAGGATTCTGGCTTTGAACTGGTTTATTTTGACTCTGCTGGGAAACTGTGTGCATTGCTGGCGATTTGTTGCCAACAAAGGGTGAGGCATCAAGTCAGGAGAGCTGTAGAGGAACCAGATGTATTTGAGCTATGGGACTTTGATGATGTTCCAATTGAGCCATATGATCCAGAAAAAACACCAATCACAATAAACCAAACATTGGCTTACTCAGCAACTGATATGGTTGAGGAAAGTTATGATTCAGGATTTTATGACTTGTGGGAAAATGAAGAAACATCTGAGCCATACACTGGAATAGATTCAGCACCCTCGACCACGGCGACCAGCGCACCCTTGACCACGGCGACCAGCGCACCCTCGACCACGGCGACCAGCGCACCCTCGACCACGGCGACCAGCGCACCCTCGACCACGGCGACCAGCGCACCCTTGACCACGGCGACCAGCGCACCCTTGACCACGGCGACCAGCGCACCCTCGACCACGGCGACCAGCGCACCCTCGACCACGGCGACCAGCGCACCCTCGACCACGGCGACCAGCGCACCCTCGACCACGACGACAACCGCGACTAGCACCCCATCCACCACAACGACGAGCACTCCCTCGACCACGGCCAGCGCCACCTCAACCACGACGACCAGCACCCCTTCGACCACGAAGACTGGTTCCCTCTCGACCACGACGACCAGTGCTCCCTCAACCACAATGATCAGCACTCCCTCGACCACAATGACCAGGGCTCCCTCGACCACGACAACAACTAGTTCCCCCTCGACGATCGGCACCCCATCCACTATGACGACCAGCATCCCCTCAACCATGACTACGATGACCAGCACCCTCTTGACCACAACAACCAGGGTCCCCTGGACCATGACGACCAGCTCCACCTCTATCACGACAACAACCAGCTCCCCCTCGACAATCAGCGCCCCTTCCACCATGACGAGCAGCACTTCCTCGACCAAGACTATGATGACCAGCAACCATTCAACCTCAACCACGATGACCAGCGCTCCCTCGACCACGATGACCAGCGCTCCCTCGACCACGATGACCAGTGCTCCCTCGACCTCATTGACCACAACGACCAGTGCCCCTTCCACCTCATTGACCACAACGAACAGCGCCCCTTCCACCTCATTGACCACGACGACCAGCGCCCCCTCGACCTCACTGACCACGACGACCAGCGCTCCCTCGGCCAGGACGACAACCACGACTAGCACCCCATCCACCACAACGACTAGCACTCCCTCAACCGTGACGACAACCACGACCAGTGCCCCCTCAACCATGACGACAACCACGACCAGCGCCCCATCCACCGCAACAACCAGCTCCCCCTCGACGATCAGCACCCCGTCCACTATGAGGACCAGCATCCCCTCAACCATGACTATGACGACCAGCACCCCCTCGACCACAACAACCAGCGCCCCCTCGACCACAATGACCACCTCTCCCCCGACCACAACAGCCAGCGCCCCCCTCGACCACAACAACCAGCGCCCCCTCAACCATGACGACAGCCACGATTAGTGCCCCAGTCACCACTACGATTAGCAACCCCTGGACCACGATGACCAGCTCCACCTCTACCACGACAACAACCAACTCCCCCTCAACAATCGGCGCCCCTTCCATCGTGACGAGCAGCACCTCCTCGACCTCACTGAATACAACCACCAGCGCTCCCTCGACCACGATGACCAGCGCCCCCTCGACCTCATTGACCATGACGACCAGCGCCCCCTCAACCATGACGACAACCACGACTAGCGCCCCATCCACCACCACGACGAGCTCCCCCTCAACCATGACGACAACCACGACTAGCGCCCCATCCACCACCACGATGAGCTCCCCCTCGACCACAATGACGACCAGTGCCCCCTTGATGGCAATTACCATGACCAGCGCCCCGTCCACCACCACGACCAGCTCTACCTCAACCAGGACAACATCCAGCTCCCCTTCAGCGAACAGCAACCCGTCCACTATGATGACCAGAAGCCCCTCAACCACGACGACCAGCACCCCTTTGACCACAATGACCAGCGCCCTCTCGACCATAACGACAACCATGACTAGCGCCCCATCCACCACGACAACTAGCACACTTTCAACCACGACAACCAGCGCTCCCTCGACCATGACGACAACCACGACTAGTCCCCCCTCGACCTCACTGACCATGATGACCAGCACTCCCTCGACCTCACTGACGACGACCAGCGCTCCCTCGACCACTACGACCAGTGCCCTCTCGACCACAACAACCACGACTAGCACCCCCTTGACCATCACGATGACTAGCACCCCCTTGACCACCACAATGACTAGCACCCCCTTGACCATGATGACCAGCGCCCCCTCGACAGCAATTACCACGACCAGCGCCCTGTCCACCTCGACAACCAGCTCCACCTCAACGACCAGCTCCACCTCAACCAGGACAACATCCAGCTTCGCCTCAACGATCAGCAACCCGCCCACTATGACGACCAGCGCCCCCTCGACCACGACGACCAGCGCCCCCTCGACCACGACGACCAGCGCCCCCTCGACCACGACGACCAGCGCCCCCTCGACCACGACGACCAGCGCTCCCTCGACTACAATGACTAGCACTCCCTCGACCACAATGACTAGCACTCCCTCGACCATGACAACAACCATTTCCCCCTTGACAATCAGCACCCGATCCACTATGACGACCAGCATCCCCTCAAGCATGACTATGACAACCAGCACCCTCTTGACCACAACAACCAGCTACCCCTCGACAATCAACGCCCCGTCCACCATGATAAGCAGCACTTCCTCGACCAAGACTATGATGACCAACACCCCCTCAACCACGACTATGATGACCAGCAACCACTCAACCTCAACCACGATGACCAGCGCTCCCTCGACTTCATTGACCACGACGACCAGCGCCCCCTCGACCTCATTGACCACGACGTCCAGCGCCCCGTCCACCTCATTGACCACGACGACCAGCGCCCCCTCGACCATGACTACAACCAAGACCAGCGCCCCCTCGACCATGACGACAACCACGACCAGCGCCCCCTCAATCATGACGACAACCACGACCAACGCCCCATCCACAGCAACGACCAGTTCTACCTCAACCAGGACAACATCCAGCTCCCCCTCAACGAACAGCACCCCATCCACTATGAGGACCAGCATCCCCTCAACCATGACTATGACGACCAGCACCCCCTCAACCACAACAACCAGCGCCCCCTCGACCACAATGACCACCTCTCCCCCAACCACAACAGCCAGCGCCCCCTCGACCACGACGACCAGCGCCCCCTCAACCATGACGACAACCACGATTAGCGCCCCATCCACCACTATGACTAGCACCCCCCGGACCACGATGACCAGCTCCACCTCTACCACGACAACAACCAACGCCCCCTTGACAATCAGCGTCCCGTCCATCATGACGAGCAGCACCTCCTCGACCTCACTGAACACGACCACCAGCGCTCCCTCAACCACTATGACCAGCGCCCCCTCAACCATGATGACAACCATGACTAGCACCCCATCCACCACGACGAATAGCACCCCCTTCACCATGACGACCAGTGCCCCCTCGACCTCACTGACCACGAGGACCAGTGCCCCCTTAACCTCGTTGACCACGACAACCAGCGCCCCCTCGACCTCATTGACCACGACGACCAGCGCCCCCTCAACCATGACGACAACCACGATTAGCGCCCCATCCACCACTATGACTAGCACCCCCCGGACCACGATGACCAGCTCCACCTCTACCACGACAACAACCAACGCCCCCTTGACAATCAGCGTCCCGTCCATCATGCCGAGCAGCACCTCCTCGACCTCACTGAACACGACCACCAGCGCTCCCTCAACCACTATGACCAGCGCCCCCTCAACCATGACGACAACCATGACTAGCACCCCATCCACCACGACGAATAGCACCCCCTTCACCATGACGACCAGTGCCCCCTCGACCTCATTGACCACGAGGACCAGTGCCCCCTTGACCTCGTTGACCACGACAGCCAGCGCCCCCTCGACCTCATTGACCATGACAACCAGCGCCCCCTCGACCATAACGACAACCATGACTAGCGCCCCATCCACCACGACAACCAGCGCTCCCTTGACCATGACGACAACCACGACTAGTCCCCCCTCGACCTCACTGACCATGATGACCCGCGCTCCCTCGACCTCATTGACCACGACAACCAGCGCCCCCTCAATGAAGACGATGACCACGACTATCGCCCCATCCACCACTATGACTAGCACCCACTGGACCACGACGACCAGCTCCACCTCTACCACGACAAAAACCAGCTCCCCTTCAGTGATCAGCGCTCCCACGACCACGACGACCAGCACTCCCTCAACCACAACGACAATCACAAACAACGCTCCATCGATCATAGCGACCAGCGCTCCCTCGACCGCGACGACCAGCGCTCCCTCGACCGCGACGACCAGCGCTCCCTTGACCACGGTGACCAGCGCTCCCTCGAACGCGGCGACCAGCGCAACCTCGACTGTGGCGTCCAGCGCCCCCGCCACCTCATTGGCCACGACGACCAGTGCCCCCTCCACCTCATTGGCTACGAAGACCAGCACCCCCTCGACCACGATGACCAGCTCCCCCTCGACCATGACTTCCAGCGCTCCCTCGCCCTCATTGGCCCCGACAACCAGCGCCCCCTCAACCATGACTTCCAGTGCTTCCACGACTACGACTACCAGCGCTCCCTCGACCACGACGGCCAGCGCTTCCCCAACAATGTCGACAAGCGTCCCCTCGACCATGACAACAACCGCGACTAGTGGCCCATCCATCGCTACTAGTGTCCCATCCACCACGACAATAAGCAACCCCTCAACCAAAACGACCAACGCTCCTTCGACCACGAAGACCATCGCACCCTTGATCACAACAACAACCACGACCAGCGCTCCCTCGACCACGACAGCCAGCGCCCTCTCTACCACGATGGCCAGCGCCCTCTCGACCACGACTTCCAGTGCTCCCACGACCACGACTACCAGCGCTCCCTCGACCACGACAACCAGCGCTTCCCCAACAGTGTCGACAAGCGTCCCCTCGACCCTGACAACAACCGCGACTAGTGGCCCATCCATCGCTACTAGTGTCCCATCCACCACGACAATAAGCAACCCCTCAACCACAACGGCCAACGCTCCTTCGACCACGAAGACCATCGCACCCTTGATCACAACAACAACCACGACTAGCACACCCTCGACCACGATGACCAGCGCTCCCTCGACCACGACGGCCAGCACTCCCTCAACCACGATAACAACCACGACCAGCGCTCCCTCGACCACGACAGCCAGCGCCCTCTCTACTACGATGGCCAGCGCCCTCTCAACCATGTCAGCTAGCACCCTCTCGACCATGACGACCAGTGCGCCCTCGACCACGATGACTAGCACCCCCTCGACCGTGACAACAACTACGACTAGTGCCCCATCCATCACAATGATCAGCGTCCCCTTGACAATGACAACAACCATGATTAGTGGCCCATCCACCACGACTAGCATCCCCTGGACCACGATGACCAGCTCCACCTCTACCACGACAACAACCAACTCCCCCTCGACAATCAGTGCCCCATCCATCATGAGGAGCAGCACCTCTTCAACCTCACTGAACACGACGACCAACGCTCCCTCGACCACTATGACCAGCGCTCCCTCGACCACTATGACCAGCGTCCCCTCAACCATGACGACAACCATGACTAGCGCCCCATCCACCACGACGAATAGCACCCCCTTGACCATGACGACCAGTGCCCCCTCAACCTCATTGACCACGAGAACCAGTGCCCCCTTGACCTCATTGACCATGACAACCAGCACCCCCTCAACTATGACGATGACCACGACTATCGCCCCATCCACCACTATGACTAGCACCCCCTGGACCACGACGACCAGCTCCACCTCTACCATGACAACAACCAGCTCCTCTTCAGTGATCAGCGCTCCCACGACCACGACGACCAGCACTCCCTCAACCACAACTACAATCACAACCAACGCTCCATCGATCATAGCGACCAGCGCTCCCTCGCCCGCGGCGACCACCGCTCCCTCGACCGCGGCAACCAGCGCTCCCTCGAAGGCGGCGACCAGCGCAACCTGGACTGTGGCGTCCAGCGCCCCCTCCACCTCATTGGCCACGACGACCAGCGCCCCCTCCACCTCATTGGCTACGACGACCAGCGCCCCCTTGACCACAATGACCAGCACCCCCTCGACCATGACTTCCAGCGCTCCCTCGCCCTCATTGACCCCGACAACCATTGCCCCCTCGACCACGACCTCCAGTGCTCCCACGACCACGACTACTAGCGCTCCCTCGACCACGATGACCAGCGCTCCCTCGACCACGTCAGCTAGCACCCTCTCAACCATGACGACCAGCGCTTCCCCAACAATGTCGACAAGCGTCCTCTCGACCATGACAACCACAACTAGCGCTCCATTCACCACAACAATAAGCAACCCCTCAACCACGACGGCCAGTGCCCCTTCGACCACGACGACCAACGCTCCCTCGACCACGTTGATCAACGCTCCCTCGATCACGACAACCACCGCACCCTCGATCACAACGACAACCACGACTAGCGCCCCCTCGACCATGACGACCGGCGCTCCAATGACCACGATGACCAGCGCTCCAATGACCACGATGACCAGCGCTCCAATGACCACGACGGCCAGCGCTGCCTCGACAATGACGACCAGCACTCCCTCAACCAGGATTAGCACCCCCTCGACCACGACGGCCAGCGCTCCCTCAACCACGACGGCCAGCGCTCCCTCAAATACGTCAGCTAGCACCCTCTCGACCACGATGACCAGAGTACCCTCGACCACAACGACCAGCGCCCCCTCAACTGTGACACCAACCACGACTAGTGCCCCATCCACCACAATGACCAGCATCCCCTTGATGATGACAACAACCATGACTAGCGGCCCATCCACCACGACTAGCACCCCCTTGACCATGATGACCAGCACCCACTTGACATTAAGGACAACCACGACTAGCGCCTTGTCTAACATGATGACCAGCGCCCCCTTAACCATGACGACCAGCACCCCCTCGACCTCGCTGACCACGACGACCAGCGCCCCCTCGACCTCACTGACCACGACGACCAGCGCCCCCTCGACCTCACTGACCACAATGACCAGCGCTCCCTCGACCTCACTGACCATGACGACCAGCGCTCCCTCGACAACACTGACCACGATGACCAGCGCCCCCTCGACCTCATTGACCACGACGAGCAGCACCCCCTCGACCATGACGACCAGCGCTCCCTCAACCACTATGACCAGCGTCCCCTCAACCATGACGACAACCATGACTAGCGCCCCATCCACCACGACGAATAGCACCCCCTTGACAATGACGACCAGTGCCCCCTCGACCTCATTGACCACGAGGACCAGTGCCCCCTTGACCTCATTGACCACGACAACCAGTGCCCCCTCAGCCATGATGATGACCACGACTATCGCCCCATCCACCACTATGACTAGCACCCCCTGGATCACGACGACCAGCTCCACCTCTACCACGACAACAACCAGCTCCCCTTCAGTGATCAGCGCTCCCACGACCACCAGCACTCCCTCAACCACAACGACAATAACAACCAACGCTCCATTGATCATAGCGACCAGCGCTCCATCGATCATAGCGACCAGCGCTCCCTCGACCGCGGCGACCAGCGCTCCCTCGACCGCGGCGACCAGCGCTCCCTCGACCACGGCGACCAGCGCCCCCTCCACCTCATTGGCCACGACGACCAGCGCCCCCTCCACCTCATTGGCTACGAAGACCAGTGCCCCCTCGACCATGACTTCCAGCGCTCCCTCGCCCTCATTGGCTCCGACAACCAGCGCCCCCTTGTCCACGACTTCCAGTGCTCCCAGGACCACGGCTACCAGCGCTCCCTCGACCACGACGACCAACACTTCCCCAACAATGTCGACAAGCGTCCTCTCGACCATGACAACAACCGCGACTAGTGTCCCATCCATCGCTACTAGTGTCCCATCCACCACGACGATAAGCAACCCCTCAACCACAACGACCAACGCTCCCTCGACCACGACGACCACCGCACCCTTTATCACGACAACAACCACGACTAGCACACCCTCGACCACGACAGCCAGCGCCCTCTCTGCCACGATGGCCAGCGCCCTCTCGACCACGTCAGCTAGCACCCTCTTGACCATGACGACCAGTGCGCCCTCGACCACGATGACCAGCACGACTATCGCCCCATCCACCACGACGATAAGGACCCCCTCGACCACGCTGACCAGCTCCACCTCTACCATGACAAGAACCAGCTCACCTTTAGTGATCAGCGCTCCCTCGACCACGACGACCAGCACTCCCTCAACCACAACGACAATCACAACCAACGCTCCCTCGACCACGTCGACCAGCGCTCCCTCGACCACGTCGACCAGCGCTCCCTCAACCGCGGCAACCAGCACTCCCTCGACCGTGGCAACCAGCACTCCCTCAAACGCGGCGACCAGCGCAACCTCGACTGTGGCGTCCAGCGCTCCCTTGACCTCGTCGACAACAACAACCACATCTTCATTGGCCACGACAAGCAGCGCTCCCTCCACCTCATTGGCCACGGCGAGCAGCGCCCCCTCCACCTCATTGGCTATGACGACCAGCGCCCCCTCGACCACGACTTCCAGCGCTCCCTCGACCACGACTTCCAGCGCTCCCACGACCACGCCTACTAGCGCTCCCTCGACCACGACAACCAGTGCCCTTTCGACCACGACGACCAGCACTTCCCCAACAATGTCGACAAGCCTCCCCTCGACCATGACAACAACCGCGACTAGTGGCCCATCCACCACGACTAGCATCCCTGCGACCACGACGACCAGCGCCCACTTGACCATAACGACAACCACAACTAGCGCCCCATCCACCATGATGATAAGCAACCCCTCAACCATGACGGCCAGCGCCCCATGGACCACGATGACCAACGCCCCCTCGACCATGACGACCACCACCCCCTTGACCACGGCGACCACATCCCCCTCGACCATGACGACCACCACCCCCTTGACCACGACGACCACCGCTCCCTTCACCACGACTTCCAGCGCTCCCTCGACCACGACTTCCAGCGCTCCCACGACCACGCCTACTAGCGCTCCCTCGACCACGACAACCAGTGCCCTTTCGACCACGACGACCAGCACTTCCCCAACAATGTCGACAAGCCTCCCCTCGACCATGACAACAACCACGACTAGTGGCCCATCCACCATGACTACCACCCTCTCAACCATGACAAACAGTGCTCCCTCGACCGCGACGACCAGCGCTCCCTTGACCACGACGACCAGCGCTCCCTTGACCTCGATGGCCAGCCCTCCCTCGACCTCGACGACCAGTGCCCTCTCGATCACAACGACAAGCGCTTACCCGACCATGTCGACAAGCGTCCCCTCGATGATGACAACAACCACAAGTAGTGGCCCATCCACCATGACTACCACCCCCTCGACCATGACGACCACAACGACTAGCACCCCCTCGACCACGACGACCAGCACCCCCTTGACCTCATTAGCTATGACGACCAGTGTTCCCTCGACCTCATTTACCACAATGACCAGTGTCCCCTCGATCACGACGACCAGCGCCCCTTTAACCAATACGACAACCACAACTAGCGCCCCATCCACCATGACGATAAGGACCCCCTCGACCGTGACGACCAGCACCATCTCCATCACGACAACAACCAGCTCCCCTTCAGCAATCCACGCCCTGTCCACCATGATGACCAGCACCTCCTCGACCACAACGATCAGCACTCCCTCAACCACCACAACAACCATGAACAACGCTCCCTCGACCGCGTCGACCAACGCCCCCTCGATTGTGACTACCAGCAACTCCGCTACCGCGACGACCAGCGCCCCCTCCACCATGACGACCAGTGCTCCCTCGACCACAACCAGTGCTCCCTTAACCTTGTTGAAAACAACGACCATTTCCCCCTTGACCACGACGACCATATCCCTCTCGACCACAAAGACCAGCACAACCTCGACCGCGGCGTCTAGTGCTCCCTGGACCACATCTTCATCGGCCACGACGAGCAGCGCCCCCTCCACCTCATTGGCCACGACGTCCAGCGCTCCCTCCACCTCATTTTATACGACGACCAGTGCCCCTTCGACCACGATGACCAGCTCGCCCTCGGACACAACTTCCAGCGCTCCCTCACCCTCATTGGCCAGGATGACCAGCACTCCCTTGACCTCATTGGCCCCGACGACCAGCGCGCCCTCGACCAAGACTACTACCGCTCCCTCGACCATGACGACCAGCGCCCACTCGATCACGACGGCCAGCGCTTCCCCGACAACGTCGACAAGCGCTCCCTCAACCATGACAACAACCGCGACTAGTGGCCCATCCACCACAACTAGCACCCCTGCGACTACGACGACCAGCGCCCACTTGACCATAAAAACAACCACGACTAGCAGCCCATCCACCACGACGATAAGCAACCCCTCAACCATGACGGCCAGCGCCCCATGGACCACGATGACCAACGCCCCCTCGACCATGACGACCACCACCCCCTTGACCACGGCGACCACATCCCCCTCGACCATGACGACCACCACCCCCTTGACCACGACGACCACCGCTCCCTTCACCCCGACGACCAGCGCCCCCTCAACCATGACGACAACCATGATTAGCACCCCATCCACCACAACAGCAAGCACCCCTTTGACCACGACAACCAGCGCTCCCTTGACCACGGCGGCCCGTGCTCCCGTGACCGCATCGACCAGCGCCCCCTTGACCGCGACGACCAGCGCTCCCTCTACCATGACAAGCACTCCCTTAACCTCATTGACAACGACCATTTCCCCCTCGACCACGACGACCACATCCCTCTCCACCACGACAACCAAATCCCCCTCGAACATGATGACCATATCCCCCTCAACCACGACGACAAGTGCCCCCTCGACCACGACGACAAGTGCCTCCTCAACAACAACCACGACTAGTACTCCATCCACGACAATGACGAATGCTTCCTCAACCACAATGACCAGGGTGCCCTCGACCACGACGACCCTATCTCTCTCGACCACGACGAAAGCCCCCTCGACCGCGACGACCATATCCCCCTCGACCACGACGACAATCGCCCCCTCAACCATGACAACAACCACGACTAGTACCCCATCCACCACAATGACGAATGCTCCCTCAAACACAATGACCAGGTCGCCCTCGACCACGACGACCAGCGCCCCCCCGGCCACGACGACAAGCGCCCCCTCGACCATGACAACAACCACAAATAACGGCCCATCCACCAAGACTAGCACCCCCTCGACCACGTCAGCCAGTGCCCCCTCGACCACGACGACCATATCCCCCTCGACCACGATGACCACCGCTCCTTTTACCCCAACGACCAGCACCCCCTCGACCATGACGATAACCACGACCAGCGCCCCATCCACCACCACGTCCAGGGCTCTTTTGACCACGACGACCAGTGCCCCCTCGACCATGACGACAACCACGACTAGCGCCCCGTCCTCTACAACGACCAGAAACTCCTCAACCACGACGATCAGCACTCCCCCCACCATGACGACCACCATGTCCCCCTCGACCACGACGACCATATCCCACTCCACCACGACAACTAAATCCCCCTTGACCACGACGACCATATCTCCCTCGACTACGATGACCATATCCCCCTCGACCACGACGACAAGCACCCCCTCGACCACGACGACCATATCCCCCTTGACCACGACGACAATTGACCCCTCGACCGTGATAACAACCACGACTAGTACCCCATCCACCACAATGACGAATGCTCCCTCAACCACAATGACCAGGGCGCCCTCGACCACGACGACCAGCGCCCCCCCGGCCACGACGACAAGCGCCCCCTTGACCATGACAACAACCACAAATAATGGCCCATCCACCATGACTAGCACCCCTTCGACCACGACGGCCAGCACCCCCTCGACCACGTCAGCCAGCGCCCCCTCGACCACGATGACCACCGCTCCTTTTACCCCGACTACCAGCACCCCCTCGACCATGACGATAACCACGACCAGCGCCCCATCCACCACCACGTCCAGCGCTCTTTTGACCACGACGACCAGTGCCCCCTCGACCATGACGACAACCACGACTAGCGCCCCGTCCTCTACAACGACCAGAAACTCCTCAACCACGACGATCAGCACTCCCCCCACCATGACGACTAGCGCCCCGTCCTCTACAACGACCAGAAACTCCTCAACCACGACGATCAGCACTCCCCCCACCATGACGACTAGCGCTCCCTCAACCAAGGTGACCAGCGATCCCTTGACCACGACGACCATATCTCCCTCGACCACGACAAATATATCTCTCTCAACGACCATATCCCCCTTGACCATGAAGACCATATCCCCCTCTACCACGATGACCATCTCCACCTTTATCACAACAACAACCAGCTCCCCTTCAGCAATCAGCGCCCCGTCCACCATGATGACCAGCACCCCTTCAACCACGACAACCAGCGCTCCCTCGACCACGGCGGCCAGCGCTCCCACGACCACATCGACCAGCACCCCCTCGACCGCGACGACCAGCGCTCCCTGGAACGCGATGACCAGCGCCCCCTCTACCATGACGACCAGCACTCCCTTAACCTCGTTGATAACGACCATGTCCCCCTCGACCACGACGACCATATCCCACTCCACCACGACAACTAAATCCCCCTTGACCACGACGACCATATCCCCCTCTACCACGATGACCATCTCCACCTTTATCACAACAACAACCAGCTCCCCTTCAGCAATCAGCGCCCCGTCCACCATGATGACCAGCACCCCTTCAACCACGACAACCAGCGCTCCCTCGACCACGGCGGCCAGCGCTCCCACGACCACATCGACCAGCGCCCCCTCGACCGCGACGACCAGCGCTCCCTGGAACGCGATGACCAGCGCCCCCTCTACCATGACGACCAGCACTCCCTTAACCTCGTTGATAACGACCATGTCCCCCTCGACCACGACGACCATATCCCACTCCACCACGACAACTAAATCCCCCTTGACCACGACGACCATATTTCCCTCGACTACGATGACCATATCCCCCTCGACCACGACGACAAGCACCCCCTCGACCACGACGACCATATCCCCCTTGACCACGACGACAATTGACCCCTCGACCGTGATAACAACCACGACTAGTACCCCATCCACCACAATGACGAATGCTCCCTCAACCACAATGACCAGGGCGCCCTCGACCACGACGACCAGCGCCCCCCCCGGCCACGACGACAAGCGCCCCCTTGACCATGACAACAACCACAAATAATGGCCCATCCACCATGACTAGCACCCCTTCGACCACGACGGCCAGCACCCCCTCGACCACGTCAGCCAGCGCCCCCTCGACCACGATGACCACCGCTCCTTTTACCCCGACTACCAGCACCCCCTCGACCATGACGATAACCACAACCAGCGCCCCATCCACCACCACGTCCAGCGCTCTTTTGACCACGACGACCAGTGCCCCCTCGACCATGACGACAACCACGACTAGCGCCCCATCCTCTACAACGACCAGAAACTCCTCAACCACGACGATCAGCACTCCCCCCACCACGACGACTAGCGATCCCTCAACCAAGGCGACCAGCGATCCCTCGACCAAGGTGACCAGCGCTCCCTTGACCACGACGACCATATCTCCCTCGACCACAATGACCATCTCCACCTTTATCACAACAACAACCAGCTCCCCTTCAGCAATCAGCGCCCCGTCCACCATGATGACCAGCACCCCTTCAACCACGACAACCAGCGCTCCCTCGACCACGGCGGCCAGCACTCCCACGACCGCATCGACCAGCGCCCCCTCGACCGCGACGACCAGCGCTCCCTGGACTGCGACAACCAGCGCCCCCTCTACCACGACGACCAGCACTCCCTTAACCTCGTTGATAACGACCATTTCCCCCTCGACCACGACGACCATATCCCACTCCACCACGACAACTAAATCCCCCTTGACCACGACGACCATATCTCCCTCGACCATGATGACCATATCCCCCTCGACCACGACGACCATATCCCCCTCGACCACGACGACAATCGACCCCTCGACCATGACAACAACCACGACTAGTACCGCATCCACCACAATGACGAATGCTCCCTCAACCACAATGACCAGGGTGCCCTCGAGCACGACGACCAGCGCGCTCCCGGCCACGACGACAAGCGCCCCCTCGACCATGACAACAACCACAAATAATGGCCCATCCACCACGAATAGCACCCCCTCGACCACGACGGCCAACACCCCCTTGGCCACGACAGCCAGCGCCCCTTCGACCAGGACGACCACATCCCCCTCGACCATGACAACAACCACAACTAGTGCCCCGTCCACCATGACTAACAGCAACCCCCCCAACCACGACGAGCAGCGCCCCCTCGACCACAATGATCAGCGCTGTTTTGGCCACGACGACCAGCACCCCCTCGAACATGACAACAGCCACGACTAGCGCCCCATCCACCACAACGAACAGAAACTCCTCCACCACGACGACCAGCGCTCCTTCCACCAAGGCAACCAGCGATCCCTCGACCAAGGCAACCAGCGCTCCCTTGACCATGGCGAACAGCGCTCCCTCGACCACGGCGACCAGCGCCCCCTCGACCACAGCGACCATATCCCCCTCGACCATGACGACAAGCGCCCCCTCGACCATGACAACAACCACGACTAGTACCCCATCCACGACAATGACGAATGCTCGCTCAACCACAATGACCAGGATGCCTTCGACCATGACTACCAGCGCTCCCTCGGCCACGACGACCAGTGCCCCCTCGACCATGACGACCAGCGCTTACCCAAACATGTCGACAAGCGTCCCCTTAACGATGACAACAACCACGACTAATGACCCATCCACCATGACAACTAGCACTCCCTCGACCATGACGACCAGTTCCATTTCAACCACGACAAGAACCAGCTCCCCATCAGCGATCAGCGCCCTGTCCACCGTGATGACCAGCACTTTCTTGACCATGACTATGACGACCAGCACTCCCTCAACCACAACGACAACCACAAACAGCTCTCCCTTGATCGCAACGACCAGCGCCCACTCAAACATGACGGCCAACACTCCCTCGACCATGACAGCATCCACCACTAGTGCCCCATCCACAACAACGACTAACACCCCCTCAATCGTGACGACCAGCACCCCCTCGACGACCAGCGCCCCCTCGACCACAATGACCAGCTCCACCTCTACCACAACAACAACCAGCTCCCCCTCGGCGATCACGGCCTCGTCCACTACGATGACCAGCTCCTCCTCGACCACGACTATGATGACCAGCACCCCCCCAACCAAGACTATGACAATCAGCATCCCCTCAACCACGACTACGTCAACCAGCACCCCCTTGATGACATCAACCACCACAACCAGTGCCCCCTCGGCCACAATGAGTACCCCGACCAGCGTCCCCACGATGACGGGGACCACCACTACCAGTGTTCTCTCTACCACAATGACCAGTGTCCCTTTGACCACAAAGATCACTGCAACCAGCATCCCATCCACCACAATGCCCAGCTCCCCCTCGACCATGACGACAATCATGACTAGTTTCCCATCCACCACAACGACTACCACTCCCTCGACCACGACGACCAGCACCTCCTCAATTACAATGACAACCAGTGCCCCTCTGATGGCAAGCGCCCCATCCACCACTACGACTAGCACCCCTTCGACCATGACAACAAGCTCCACCTCTACCATGACAACAGCCAGCTCCCCCTCGACGGTCAGCACTCCGTCCACCATGACAACCAGCACCCTCTCAACCACGACTTTCACGACCAGCAACCCCTCAACCTCGACCACGACAACCAGCGCTCCTTCAACCTCAACGACCAGTGCCCCCTCGACCATGACAACAACAACGACAACCCCCCCCCTCGACCATGACAACAACCACGACTAGTACCCCATCGACCACAATGACAAATGCTCCCTCAACCACAATGACCAGGGTGCCCTCGACCATGACTACCAGCGCCCCCCCGGCCACGACGACAAGCGCCCCCTCGACCATGACAAGAACCACAAATAATGGCCCATCCACCACGACCTTCACTCCCTTGACCACGAGGGCCAGAACCCCCTCAACCACGACTGTGATGACTAGCAACCACTCAATTTCAACCCCGACGACCAGCGCTTCGTCAACCCCGACGACCAGTGCTCCCTCAACCACTACAACCAGCGCTCCCTCAACCACGACGGCCAGCGCTTACCCAACCATGTCGACAAGCAGCCCCTTAACGATGACAACAACCACGACTAGTGGCCCATCCACCATGACAACTAGCGCCCCCTCAATCATGACGACCAGTTCCATTTCAACCACGACAACAACCAGCTGCCCTTCAGCGATCAGCACCCCCTCGACCACAATGACCAGCTCCACCTCTACCACAACAACAACCAGCTCCCCCTCGGCGATCAGTGCCTCGTCCACTACGATGACCAGTCCTTCCTCGACCACAACTATGACGACCATCACCCCCTCAACCACGACTACGTCAACCAGCACCCCCTTGACGACATCGACCACCACAACCAGTGCCCCCTCGACCACAATGAGTACCCCGACCAGCGTCCCCACGATGATGGCGACCACCACTACCAGTGTCCCCTCTACCACAATGACCAGTGTCCCTTTGACCACAAAGATCACTGCAACCAGCATCCCGTCCACCACAATGCCCAGCTCCACCTCAACCATGACAACAACCATGACTAGTTTCCCATCCACCACGACGACTACCACCCCTTCGACCACGACGACCAGCACCTCCTCAATTACAATGACAGCCAGTGCCCCTCTGACGGCAAGCGCCCCATCCACCACTACGACTAGCATCCCTTCGACCATGACAACAAGCTCCACCTCAACCATGACAACAACCAGCTCCCCCTCGACGGTCAGCGCTCCGTCCACCATGACAACCAGCAACCCCTCAACCTCGACCACGACAACCAGCGCTCCTTCAACCTCGACGAGCAGCACCCCCTCGACCATGATGCCAACCACGACTAGCGCCCCATCCACCACCACGACCGGCGCTCCTTTGACCACGACGACCAGCGCTCCCTCGACCACGACGACCAGCGCTCCCTCGACCACGACGATCAGCGCTCCCTCGACGACCAGCGCTCCCTCGACGACCAGCGCTCCCTCGACCACGACGACCAGCGCTCCCACGACGACCAGCGCTCCCCCGACCACGATGACCAGCACTCCTTTGACCTTGTTGACGACAATGATCACATCCCCCCCGAGCACGACGACCATATCTCCCTTGACCATGACTATATCTCCCTCAACGACCATATCCCCTTCAACCATGAAGACAATATCTCCCTCTACCACGATGACCATCTCCACCTCTATCACAACAACAACCAGCTCCCCTTCAGCAATCAGCGCCCCGTCCACCATGATGACCAGCGCCTCCTCGACCACGACGACCAGCGCCTCCTCGACCACGACGACCAGGGCCTCCTCGACCACGACGACCAGCACTCCCTCAACCACGAACAGCGCTACCTTGACCGCGTCGACCAGCACTACCTTGACCGCGTTGACCAGCGCTCCCTCGACCGCGACGACCAGCGCTCCCTCGACCGTGACGACCAGCGCCTCTTCTACCGCAATGACCAGCGCTCCCTTGACCACAACCATCACTCCCTTAACCTCGTTGACAACAACGACCATTTCCCCCTCGATCACGACAACCATATCCCTCTCGACCACTACGAACCCATCCCCCTCGACCACGATGACCGTATTCCCCTCGACCATGACAAAAATCACGACTAGTACACCATCCACCACAATAACGAATGCTCCCTCAACCACAATGACCAGGGCGCCCTCGACCATGATGACCAGCAACCCCCCCGGCCACGACAACAAGCGCCCCCTCGACCATGACAACAACCACAAATAATGGCCCATCCACCACGACTAGCACCCCCTCGACTACGACAAACAGCAACCCCCCCACCCTCGACCACGATGATCAGCGCTCCCTCGACCATGACGACGACCGCCAGCAGCGCCCCATCCGCCACGACGACCAGCGCTCCTTTGACCACGACAATCAGCGCCCACTCGACCATGACGACAACCACGACTAGCGCCCCATCCACCACGACCTCGACCAGAAACTCCTCAACCACGACGACCAGCGCTCCCTCCACCACGACGACCAGCGCTCCCTCGACCAAGGCGACCAGCGCTCCCTTGACCACGGCGACCAGCGCTCCCTTGACCACAGCGACCAGCGCTCCCTTGACCACAGCGACCAGCGCCCCCTCAACCACAACGACCAGCGCCCCCTCAACCATGACGACAACCATGACAAGTGCTCCCTCGGCCACGACAACTAGCACCCCCTCGACCATGACTATCAGCGCCCCCTCGACCACGACGACCAGTGCCCCCTCAACCATGACGACAACCATGACAAGTGCTCCCTCGACCACGACGACCAGCGCCCCCTCGACCACGACGACCAGCTCCACCTCTACCATGACAATGTCCAGCTACCCCTCGACAATCAGTGCCATGTCCACAATGACGAGCACCACCTCCTCGACCACGACTGTGATGACCAGCACCCCCTCAACCACGACTGTGATGACCAGCAACCATTCAACTTCAACTCCGACGACCAGCACTCCCTCAACCACTACAGCTAGCACTCCCTCGGCCACGACGACCAGCGCTTACCCAACCATGTCAACAAGCATCCCCTTAACGATGACAACAACCACGACTAGTACCCCATCCACCACAATGACGAATGCTCCCTCGACCGTGACGACCAGGGTGTCCTCGACCACAACTACCAGCGCCCCCCCGGCCACGACGACAAGCGCCCCCTCAATCACGATGACCATATCCCCCTCAACCATGACGACAATCGCCCCCTTGACCGTGACGACCAGCATCCCGTCCACCACAATGCCTAGCTCCTCCTCAAACACGACTTTTACGACCAGAAACCCCTCAACCTTGACCACGACGGCCAATGCCCCTTCGACCATGACGACCACCAGGACTAGTGCTCCCTCTACCACGATGACTAGCACTCCCTCGACCACGACTACCAGCGCCCCCTTGACCACGATGACCATCACCCCCTCAACCATGGCGACAACCATGACTAGTGCTCCCTCGACCACGACAACTAGCTCCCCCTCAACCAATACAATAACCACAGCGACCAGCGCCCCCTCGACCACGGCAGCCAGCGCCCCTTCGGCCACTGCGGCCAGCGCCCCCTTGACCACGATGGCCAGCGCCCCCTCGACCACGACGACCAAATCCCCCTCGACCACGACAACCATATCCTCCTCGACCACAACGACAATCGCCCCCTTGACTATGACAACAACCACGACTAGTACCCCATCCACCACAATGACGAATGCTCCCTCGGCCACGACGACCAGGGTGCCCTCGACCACAATGACCAGCGCCCCCCTGGCCACGATGACAAGCGCCCCCTCGATCACGACGACCAGCGCAAGCGCCCCCTCAACCATGACAACAACCACGACTAGTGCTCCCTCGACCACGACTACCAGCGCTCCCTCAACCATGACGACAACCATGATTAGTGCTCCCTCGACCACGACAACTAGCACCCCCTCAACCACGACAACTAGTGCCCCCTCGACCACGACTACCAGCGCCCCCTCGACCACGACTACCAGCGCCCCCTCGACCACAACTACCAGCGCCCCCTCGACCACGACAACCAGCTACACCTCTACCATGACAACATCCAGCTACCCCTCGACAATCAGCGCCACGTCCACCATGACAAGCACCACCCCCTCAACCACGACTGTGATGACCAGCAACCACTCAACTTCAACTCCGACAACCAGCGCTCTGTCGACCCCGACGACCAGCACTCCCTCAACCACTACGGCCAGCGCTCCCTCGGCCACGACGGCCAGCACTCCCTCGGCCATGACGGCCAGTGCCCCCTCGACCATGACGACTTACCCAACCATGTCAACAAGCGTCCCCTTAACGATGACAACAACCACGGTTAGTGGCCCATCCACCACAATGACGAATGCTCCCTCGGCCACGACGACCAGGGTGCCCTCGACCACAATGACCAGCGCCCCCCTGGCCACGACGACAAGCGCCCCCTCGATCACGACGACCAGCGCCCCCTCAACCATGACAACAACCACGACTAGTGCTCCCTCGACCACGACAGCTAGCACCCCCTCGACCACAACTACCAGCGCTCCCTCAACCATGACGACAACCATGATTAGTGCTCCCTCGACCACGACAACTAGCACCCCCTCAACCACGACAACTAGTGCCCCCTCGACCACGACTACCAGCGCCCCCTCGACCACGACTACCAGCGCCCCCTCGACCACGACTACCAGCGCCCCCTCGACCACGACAACCAGCTACACCTCTACCATGACAACATCCAGCTACCCCTCGACAATCAGCGCCACGTCCACCATGACAAGCACCACCCCCTCAACCACGACTGTGATGACCAGCAACCACTCAACTTCAACTCCGACAACCAGCGCTCTGTCGACCCCGACGACCAGCACTCCCTCAACCACTACGGCCAGCGCTCCCTCGGCCACGACGGCCAGCACTCCCTCGGCCATGACGGCCAGTGCCCCCTCGACCATGACGACTTACCCAACCATGTCAACAAGCGTCCCCTTAACGATGACAACAACCACGGTTAGTGGCCCATCCACCATGACAACTAGCACCCCCTCGACCATAACGACCAGTTCCATTTCAACCACGACAACAGCCAGCTCCCCTTCAGCGATCAGCGCCCTGTCCACCATGATGACCAGCACTTCCTCGACCACAACTATGACGACCAGCGCTCCCTCGACCGCGACGACAATCACAACCAGCTCTCCCTTGATCACAACGACCAGCGCCCACTCAACCACGACCGCCAGCGCTCCCTCGACCATGACAGCATCCACCACTAGTGTCCCATCCACAACAACGACTAGCACTCCCTCAATCATGACGACCAGCACCACGACGACCAGCCCCCCCTCGACCACAACAACCCCTTCAACCATGACCACACTCATGCCTCGTGCCACCTCCTCCACTACAACTAGCAACCCCTCGAACACAATGACCAGCTCCACCTCTACCACAACAACAACCAGCTCCCCCTCGGCAATCAGCGCCTCGTCCACTACAATGACCAGCCCCTCCTCAACCATGACTATGAAGACCAGCACCCCCTCAACCAAGACTATGACAATCAGCATCCCCTCAACCACGACTACGTCAACCAGCACCCCCTTGACGACATCGACCACCACAATCAGTACCCCGACCAGCATCCCCACGATGATGGGGACCACCACTACCAGTGTCCCCTCTACCACAATGACCAGTGTCCCTTTGACCACAAAGATCACTGCAACCAGCATCCCATCCACCACAATGCCCAGCTCCCCCTCGACCATGACGACAACCATGACTAGTTTCCCATCCACCACGACGACTACCACCCCCTCGACCACGACGACCAGCACCTCCTCAATTACAATGACAGCCAGTGCCCCTCTGACGGCAAGCGCCCCATCCACCACTACGACTAGCACCCCTTCAACCATGAAAACAAGCTCCACCTCTACCATGACAACAGCCAGCTCCCCCTCGACGATCAGCGCTCTGTCCACCATGAGGACCAGCACCCTCTCAACCACGACTTTCACGACCAGCAACCCCTCAACCTCAACCACGACAACTAGCGCTGCTTCAACCTCGACGACCAGCGCTCCCTCGACCACAACGACGACCAGTGGTCCCTCGACCACAATGACCAGCGCCCCCTCGACCTCATTGACCACAACGACCAGCTACCCCTCAACGATCAGCACCCTGTCCAGTATGACGACCAGCATTCCCTCAACCACGATGACCAGCACGCCCTCGACCACATCAACCACCAGGACCAGCGCTCCCTCGACCATGACGACTACCTTTCCCTTGACCACAACAACCAGCACTCCCTTGACCATGACAACCAGCGTCCTCTCAACCCTGACAACAAGCACGACTAACACACCATCCAGCACTACGTCTAGCACCCCCTTGACCACAACGACCAGCTCCACCTCTACCACGACAACAACCAGCTCCCCCTCAACGATCAGTGACCTGTCCACCATGATGACTAGCACCTCCTCGACCACGACTATGATGACCAGCACCCCCTCAACCATGACCATGACTATGACCAAGAATCCCTTAAAGTTGACCATGACGACCAGCACCCCCTCGATCACAGCGACAACGCCGACCAGTGCTTCCTCAACCACGCCGACCAGCGCTCCCTCGACCACGCCGACCAGCACTCCCTCGACCATGATGACCAGCACCCCTTCGGCCACGACGACCAGCTCCCCCTTGAACACAACGACCAATTCTCCATCCATGGCTATGACCAGCAACCCTTCGACCCCGGCGACCAAAGCCCCCTTGACCAGAGGGACTACCAACACTCTCTCTATCACAACAACCAACTCATCCACAGCCACGGCAGTCACCCCCTTGTCCACAACAACAAGCACTCCATCCACCAATGCCCCATCCCCTGCTACGACCAGGGCCCCCTTGACATCGACAACCAGCGACGCCATGACCAGGATGACCAGCACTCTTTGGACCACAACGAATGGCAACCCCCAGATTATGATGACCAACGCTCCCTCGTCCACTATGACCAGTGCTCCATTCACAACTGTTAACTTCCCCTCGACCACAACAACCATCACTCCATTGGTCGTTACGCTCAAGGAAGCGTTGGTAGTACTTTTGGACGATCTCTCAACCACAACAATCGGCATTTCTTCAGATAAGATGACCAGCGTTCCATCTACAACTACTACCAATGCTCTGTCAACAACAAACTTCCCTTCCTTGGCCAACATTACAACCAACGCTTCGTCGATCACAATGACCAATGCTCCCTCAACCACGACAACGAGCTCTCTGTCCACAACTACTACCAATGCTCTCTCGACTATGACAAAAAGCGCTCTCTCCACAACTACTATCAACGCTCCCTCGACTATGATGACCAATGCTCGCTTGACCACAACTACTACCAACCCTCCCTGGATCATGACGTCCACTGTCCCATCCATCATCTCAACCAATTCCCCATCCACCACGACAGACAATGCCCACGCCACTTCCACCACGACAACCACAGCCTCATCCACCACCACGACCAGCTCCCCTTCGACAACGACGACCAGTGCCACCTTGATCAATATGACCAACTCCCCACCAACCACTATGGCAACCTCAGCCACAACAACTAATTCCATGTCCACAACTACCGCTAACATCCCCTCGACCACGATGACTAGCACCCCTTCGACCACAATGACTGGTGACCCCCTGGCCATGATGACCAGCTCCTCCTTGACCATGAGGACCAATTCCCTGTTCACTCCAGCGACCAATGCCCCCTTAACCATAACGACCACTGCCCCCTTGACCATGACAACCAATTCCCTCTCTGCAACTACTACCGCCCCCTCGTCCACAGCAACCAGTGCTCTGTCCACAATTACTAATGCCCCTTCAACCACAAAGACTAGCAATCCCTCCACAGCTACTACCACCTCTCCCTCGACCACGATGACCAGCGTCCTCTCAACCGTGATGACCAGTGCTCCATCCACAATTACTACCAATGCTCTCCCGATCGTGACTACCAGTGCTCTTTCCAGCACTACAACCAACGCTCCCTTGACTAGGACGACCAGGACTCTTTCGACTATTATGACCAGTGCTCCCTCAACCATGATGACTGACGCTCCCTCGACCACAATGGCCAGCGTCCCATCTGCCACCACGACCTATTCCCCATCAACCATGACAAACAATTCCTCTTCCCCAACTACGACCAATGCTCTCTCGACCACGAGGACCGGCGCCCCATCCACCAGGAGGACCATCGTCCCATCCACCACCACGCCCATCTCCCCCTCGACCACGACTACCAGTACCACCTCCACTAAGACAGCCAGTGCCCCCTTGAAAACAGCAAACTCCCCGTCCACCATGACAGCCTTTTTTCCCTCAACCACAACAACCAGTTCCCCGTCCACGGCTACAAACAGTGTGACGTCGTCCAGAATGTCCAGTGCTCTGTGCAGCACTACAATGACCAACGCCCTGTCCACCGCCACAACCAACGCCCCCTCGACCATGACGACCACTTCCCCTTCCCCATCCTCAACCACAACCATTTCCCAGTCCACCATGACGACCAATGCTCTCTCACCCACAACAACCATTTCCCCCTCAACCATGACAACCAATTCCCCATCCATCACTTTGACCAATGCCCCCTCCTCCACAAAGACTAGCTCTCCATACACAAACACTAGCGCCCCCTCAACCACAAGGGCCACCGCCCCATCCACCATGACAACCAGCGCCCAGTCCACAATGACGAGTAACCCTCCTTTCACAGCAAGGACCAGCGCCCCCTCAACCATATTGAACGTTGCCCCCTTGACCAGGTTGACCAATGCCCTCTCAACCATGATAGCCAATTCCCCATCCAGAACTATGACCAACGGTCCCTCAACCACAATGAACAGCACTCTGTCAAAAACCACAACAACTACCATTACCTCGACCACAAAAACTACCGCCACCTCGACCACGACAACCATTTCCCTGTCCACCACCACAACCATTTCCTTGTCCACAACAGCCAGTTCCCCTTCCATGACAACCAGTACTTTGTCTGCCTTGACGACCAATTTCCCCCCATCCATGACAACCAATTTTCCCTCGTCCATGACGACCAATTCCCCTGTAATAGAGACAACGACAAACTCCTTGCCCACCAGAACAACCAATATTCCCTCGATGACAATGACCAATGCACCCTCGAGGACGTCAACCAGTGCTCCCTTGACGATGTCCACCAATGCTCATGCGACCACAGCAACCAATGCTCTCTTGAACACGATGACCAATGTCCCCTTGACTACGACGACCAGTGCCCCTTCTAACTTGATGACCAACACCTCCTCGACCATGACGATGGATGCCTTGTCCATCACAATGACTAGATCTCCTTCCACTATGACTTCAACCTCCCCGTCCATTACAACGACCAGCTTCTCGACTTCAACTTCAGCTTCAACAACCATGGCGACCAACTCCCCTTCTATCACAGCGACCAGTTACCCCTTGACTACGATGACCAGCTCTCCATCCAACACAACAACCAGCACCCATCCACCATGATAACAAACTCCCCCTCCACCACCACGATCAACTACCCCTTCACTACGATTACCAACTCCCCTTCGACCACGACGACCTACTCCGTTTCAACCATGATAACTGACTCTCCCTCAACTGCTAGGTCCAGTTACCTCACAACTGCAACAACCATCTCCCCTTCAACTACAACCACCTTCTCCCCTTTGACCACGAACTCTCCCTTGACCTCAACAACCAACAACCCTTCTACACATCCACCACCACCAATTGTGGGTGAGCACAGCTACCAAAGGCGCCTTGATCAATTCCACTTCTCCCACGACGACCAACTCCCCGTCTAACATGACAACTACGTACTCCACAACATACTCCAATTCGACCACGACGACCAGCTAATCTTTGACTGACGACCAAGTTCCCTTCTACCACGACCCTACTGCCCTTAACCCACAATGACCGTGCCCATCACCATGTGTGCTTGTTAAACTATGAACAGCCTCCACTGTGACGACCATCGCCCCTTAACCACAACCACCATCTTCACTATGTGCACCAGTGTGCCATAGTGATAAGACCACATGGCGAACAGTGCTTAATTGCTACATTCAACACTACCCACCCCAATGTTCTTTTTTTTTTTCCTAAAATAAATAAATAATAAATGATTACAGGGTTTGAGTCAGTATTTTTTCTTTTGCTTTGTAAATGAGTGAAGTTGCCGAACCTGGTACGTATATAACACTGATGGTAACCCATTGAGTCGTTTGATAAAAATGTGCTTGGCCTTACCTGTAAATTCAACGTAATAAGTAATAACCATGTTCAGCCCACCTTGTAATGTGTTGCATGAATTACATTGCCCTTCAGTAACCACCATAGATGTGTAGGTCATCAACATTATGGCCAGGGGGTTGGATTTGGGGTTGCAGCATCTCTACGCTAGTTACCTGTGTTCTTGAGCGAGTTCAACTTGAGCGCTTCCAAGGTTTGGCCTCTAGTTATATATCTGAAATACTGACGACCTGTAAACTCGACTGCAACCTGAGATCTTCAGGTAGGGACCTCCTGGCTATTCCAATGTTTTCAGTGAGGACTTGAGGTGATTCTGTCTTTGTTGCTCAGTCTTTGCCAGAGGATACTGGGCTCACCAGAAGTTTATAAAAATGTTCCTAAACTAAACACTACTGTATATGGCAATCTAATATACTGTAAGCGCTGAAGGTTCATGTTTAAAAGTAGCCGTCCAAGGACATGATGCAGTGTGAATCATCAGTCAGACAAGATACTTGGAGCCAAAAGACTTGAGTGTCTTGAAGAATTGTTTCATTTTGATGTACTTGAATTGTACTCTGTGTTCAAAGATTATAATGCATCAGTCCACTCCATTGGCAATTTTGTAATCCTAAGCAGGACCTCTGCATCCTCTTCTCACAGAAAGAGTCCAATATTTTAAGTCCTACATTTCTTCTTATGGCAAATGCAAAGAAGATGACTACAAGTTCCAATTCATCAGCATCATGTTGATACTCGAGTTTTCTCATCTCATCTACTATACTGTACATTGATATTTTTAAGTGGGAGAAGAAGAAGACATCAGTATGTGATATTAACTTTAGAATGGGAACTGGTAAAGTCATTTAATCTGCTTTAACATGAGTTTGGTCTTAATTGGTCATCACAGTGATTTACAGCCTGTAAAGTACATGATTACCAAATTCTAGATCAGCTCCTACTTGCATCCCCAACATATGTTCAAAGTAGTTTGAATACAGAAACATTTTGTTTTTAATTATTTAATGTTACCTACAGTATTTATAGTATATAAAAAGTATACAGTATAAAACTACTCTAATACAAGTCAAAGTCCTGCATTTAAAATTTCACCAAGTCACCATTCACAAACTTCATTTAGAAGAAGAAGAACAACCTTTATTAGTCCCACTAGGGGAAATTCAATTTTTACACTCTGTTGTAACTTATACACAGTACATGCAGGACCCATATACATGCATCAAATGGAGAGATGTCAGAGTGAGGGGGCTGCTCCTGACAAGCGCCCCGAGCAGTTGGGGGTTTGATGCCTTGCTCAGGGGCACCTCGGCAGTGCCCAAGCGGTAAACTGGCACCTCTCCAGCTACCAGTTCACACTCAGTTCTTGGTCCATGTCGGGACTTGAACCGGTGACCCTTCGGTTCCCAAGCCAACTCCCTACAGACTGAGCTACTGCCAATGATAAGTAAACGTACAGAAGTATCAGAAACTATCAACTACCAACTAAAGCTATATTTTTTGTCATACATACAGTATCTCACAAGTGATATGTTTCTGCACATTGGTGTGTGTGGGTGTGTGTGTAGGTTTATGCTTGTGTCAGATATTTGCCAGATATTTTGTTAAAATGAGGACATCTTTCAACAACAAAACACCAAAAAGCATTAACATTTCCTGCAGCTAGGTCTTAACGTCTCATCTAGTCAGGTCTTGTTAGATCTTGTCCTGCATTTCCTTCAAACACTGTCTGCAACACATAATTAACAAAAAATAAAGATTAATTTTTTTGCTTAAATGGTGGCCCTATTTAGCTGATATAATTAAGCTAAATCATTACTTAGAATTATATATATAATATATAATCTTTTAAAGTTTTTAACTTTTTGCAAGTCTGCCAAAACATCGTTCCTAAACATTTTGCTTTGTGTGTAAGCTTACTTCTAATTGCTTTGTCATCGTTATTAGTGATGAGTGAAATTTGCCATGTCAGGCTCACTTACCATATGATTTCTCTGACATGCATGATGTCATTAGCAACCTCAGATCAATCAAAACTATTGTTAAATGTCAACTAGTGTTGTAGCAACTCTGACCTGAATTTATTAAATGAAATACATGGTGATAATACAGCAAACAAACAAAATAATCTAATTGCGTAATGGTTAGTCACTGGTTTCCCAAAACACTACACTGGAAAAACAGGGCCAGCTGCCAATTCTGTTTATTGCAACAAAAAAATCCAAACAGTCTAAATGAGTTTAGATTTTCCCTCAACACCACTCTCACTCACTCATCATCAACCGTTTATCTGGGGTTGGGTCACGGGCGCAGCAGCTACAGCAGGGGACCCAAAACTTCCCTTTCCCGGGCCACATTAACCAGCTCTGGCTGGGGGATCCCAAGATGTTCCCAGGCCAGTGTGGAGATATAATCTCTCCACCTAGTCCTGGGTCTTCCCTGGGGTCTCCTCCCAGCTGGTTGTGCCTGGAACACCTCCCTAGGGAGGTGCCCAGGGGGCATCCTTCCCAGATGCCCAAACCATGTCAACTGGCTCCTTTCAACACAAATTGACAGGTAGATCAAAACCTTTACCTTCAATAAATAAATAAATACCTTCTCAATAAATACAGTTTATGGCTTGTTGCCTTAAGCAACGTCCACTGAACATAAAAGTTTACTGAGCACCTAAAATCTGAACTGTTGTTTTTGTTGTATTATATTAGTGTATTGTGTTATATTCCCATTGGAGTCATGGCAGTGTAATTGTACACTTAACTTGCCTCCTCATATTCTAAAATTAACTGTATTTCTTCCCGGATGATAGATCATTTTTGGCTCTTCTCAGTTTTCATCAGTTACCATAGCCATCTAATAAAGGAGATTATAGTAAACTTGTGTTCAGTTTAACTTGCACATCTAATAACAGGGTTTTGATCTACAGTTGTAAATTTCAGGGTTATTTCAAAGTTATTCCAAAGTTGAGCCTTTGTGGCACAAGTGTTGGTTTGGAACCACTGTATTGTGTTTAATTTGTCTTTCCTTTAGTACCACCTAGTGGTGACTGTGAATAGCTGTAGTGAAGAGGAAGTGAGCTAAAAGTAGACAAGCAAAGTAACAGGAAGTGTTCAGGAAGCTCCTTTTTGCAAGGAATTCATAGTGAGAGCATCTCAGTGTGTAATCCTTTTAATCCTTCATTATATAGTCCACAAAACCAGATTCAACCGTAAGTCATCTATTATTAACAGCTATATTAACACATTCATGTAAACATTTCTTAGGTTTTAGTACTACAGTATTTTTGATGATGGTTAGTTTGTTGTCAGCTACATTGAGATATATTAGTGTTTGGTGTTTAAAGCATTGGTGCTTGTGTAAATGGTATTTACTTTGGCATTTCCATCTTTTATTACATACATTAATGTACTTGTATGCATCTGTTGGTTATGCCATTCTTTCTCTACTGATGTGCTAGAAATATTATTTAGTACTTAAAAACATACTTACCTGATGTTTTTATGTTTGTGATCTTTTACAAATGACAGATTTGCCCCCATTAAATCCTGCCAGGCACATCAACCAAGGGCAGCTGTGTCCTAGCTATCGGTGTGTGAATGAGTATTTAGATTAGATCCTGATGGGTAAAGATGGCACCTTGCATGGCAGCATACAGTGTACGAGTGTGTGTGAATGGATGAATGCTGACATGTAGTTTAAAGTACTTTGAGTGGTCAGAGGACTAGAAAAGTACAATGACCATAACTTAACTGTTAACCTTGGAGAACGCAATGCTGGAGATTATAATTGCCTGCCATGACTTTTAGCGAGGACAGCATAAGTGCTTAAGACTCTCCAGAAATGCTGGATTGTGCCGTAAATATGCACAGTAAATATCAGCAGAAGAGTAATAATTATAGACAGATTGTTAGGCTCACTAAATTGGAAGAGCACTTCACTAAGTATTAAGGATCTCACACACAGTGAAACATCTTCTTTATCAAAATACTGTTTTTTTCCCCACAACAATCAGATGCATAAGTTGTCCATGTCGCTGTAGTTCCTCCTTATGGTCTGAAGGAAGGCCTGAAGTGGCCTAAGTTGGCCCAAAGTTGGCGCTCATACCAAAAATATTGATGTCGCAGGTACCCACACAGACCTGTGATGATCTGGCAACAAATAACACATTTCAAAATGGAGTTCCATGATCAATCAGCATGATTTGCAAATGTAAAAGCTGTAAAACAAGAGAGTTTGTGACCCAGCTGCCATGTTGAGATCAGTTGAGGAAATACCAAGCACTGCCTACCAGCCGGAGCAAACTTTCTTATTTTACAGTTGAACTATACACTACAAGATGTTTCTGAAAACATTTTAGGGAAATAGGTATAACAGTAACAGAACAGTGATTCATATTTGATCAGCGCTGCCTAGTTTGACTGTTTGATCAGAGATTGTGAGTGACTGACAGCTGTCGCCAATCAATGAACAGCCAATAGGAACACTCTCTCTGAAAGGACCTGAGATTGGCCAAAGTTACCCACACAGGCTCGATTTTTTAAGCCTGAGGAAGAAGTCTAGTTTTCTCTCAGAACACTTGAATTACAATATGCTGAAAGGTTATCATGGGTTTTTTGCCTAGTGATGCCAAAATTATTCTGCCCACTGCAGGTTTAAATAGTTTTAGTAGATGAAATAAGGCAATAACTTAGAGCAATATGTGTGTAGGTTCAATTATTGTAAGTAGAGGGAGATGATTTACGTATAAGCATGCGTTGTGTCATTTCCCTCTCCTCAGACCTGTACGGTGTTGTCAAATAAGCCTGACACAGATCACCAATCAAGCAACAAAGCTGGAAAGAGCCAAAACCAGAAGGTCTCACACACACACACACACACACACACACACACACACACACACTCAAATGCTTTATCAAAAAGCATGCAGGCCTACTACACTTTTGTCTTGAAATAATTAAAGATTATATTAAACCTACTTTATCTTTTCCTCACCATATAGTCTTCTTCTAACTGCTCGAAGGTCATTTGGGTCAGTCCTTTAATTCTGTGGCTTTGTTAACTGAAATGAGCTGCCTCCATATATTGTTTGTTCACTAGCTGTGATTGTGTTAAGCAAAATGGAGAAGAACCATTTGCCTGGAGCCTCCATATCACTAAAACCACCCCTGATCACAGGTGAAATGCCATTCTCATGTGCTTTTTTTTTGTAAGTGCTGATCCCCCAGAGACAGTTCACACTTGACACAAAGAGGCATTAGTAGACACCACCCATCACTTACAACACCTACTGGTGGTGTTCATTTGTGATGTTACGAGCTGTGTGTCAAGTTATCCAGAAGATTTTCTGTGAAGCGTATATCAAGGCTTGTATCATCTTAGACCAGTGACGTAATTAAAGACACACAAAGCTGTTAATATTGTTCCTGAATAAAATCAAATAAAATCTCCCCTTTATAATTTCCCTCTCGCTACACAAGCACATTCACTGTCCTCTGCCCGGATAAAGCACTGCCACTTTTTAGTTGTGGAATACTAATATTGCCCCCTCTGCCATTATTATGATGCTATTCACTTACCTTTATGTATTATTGATTAATTTACCAGTATGCACATTTGATGCATTATTCACAAGACAATTATAGTTTTGTTATACACTTATGTAATACAATCATAATATAGGCTACTTGCCAGAAAATATATTATATTGATAGAAGTCATGATCAAAAGAACTAGGGCGGCAGTAGCTCAGTCTGTAGGGAGTTGGCTTGGGAACCGGAGGGTCACCGGTTCAAGTCCCGACATGGACCAAAAACTGAGTGTGAACTGGTAGCTGGAGAGGTGCCAGTTTACCTCTTGGGCACTGCCGAGGTGCCCCTGAGCAAGGCACCAAACCCCCAACTGCTCGGGGCGCTTGTCTGGAGCAGCCCCCTCACTCTGACACCTCTCCATTACTGCATGTGTGTGTGTGTTTGTGTGCATGTACCATGTATAAGTTAAACAGAGTGTAAATTGAATTTCCCCACTGTGGGACTAATAAAGGTTGATCTTCTTCTTCTTCTTCTTCTTCTTCTAGATCGTGGTTACAAGCAGTTGAAATGGGTTTTCTCAGGAGGGTGACTGGCGTCTCCCTTAGAGATAGGGTGAGTTCAGCCATTTGTGAGGGACTCGGAGTCGAGCCGCTTCTCCTTTGCGTTGAAAGGAGCCAGTGTTTCAGGCATGTGGTAAGGATGCACCCTGGGCGCCTCCCTAGGGAGGTGTTCCAGGCACAAGCAGCTGGGAGGAGGCCCCGGGGAAGACCCAGGACTAGGTGGAGAGATTATATCTCCACACTGGCCTGGGAACGCCTCGGGATCCTGCAGTCAAAGCTGGTTAACGTGGCCCAGGAAGGGAAGTTTTTTTATCATACTGCTTAAACCCTTATGGATCTCATACAGTTCTCCAAAGCAAGATCTACATAAACAACTTGATCAGACTCTAGAGGCCAGAGCCCTGTTTCAGAAAGCAGGTTTAACAAACTGTGAGCCTGCACTCTGAGTTGAGGTGGGAAACTCAGAGCAAACAGTATAGAAGCAGAGAGACAAAACTCTTTTTTAGCAATAGCTTTTACATGGCACTGCGGTAGCCATGCCGCAATTTTGGACTGAAAACACCAGTGAAATCACTGCCATGAATCTACTGTATAAAGTAGGTAAATTAAACTACCAGTGCAAACACATAAATAACTCTCATTTAAATCTTTATGTCCTAAAAGTTGTAAAATTCACTAGTATCTGAATCCAGAGTTATTTTTCTCGGCATAATGAACATGCATCAGACCCACTGGACTGCAATGCCTTGTATGTTTATATGACGTAAACAATTTCCTGCTAGCTGTATGTGGCTGTAATAATGGATATATGTACTGTATTTCATCACACCCATGGGCTGTACCATGGCGGATGTATTAACGTCTCTGTTTCCTAACAACTGGCTATCGGCCACTCGCTAGTAGTGCTAGTAACACAACATAAACTGAATTTAATGTAGTTGTAGGCTGTTTATTAAGATGCAGGGCATAAGCACAGGACACAACCTCTTATACATCCATGGCCTGTGGTCTGTTGGACATCTAATTTGTAGGTCCTTGAAATAAAAAAGTTTGAGATTGCTCTAAAAGCTGTCTGGTGGATTGTTTCAACTTCTGTTTGTGTCCATTTCTCACTTTATGCCTCTGGGAAAATAACAAATAAATAAATAAGTTATAATAGTATGCATATGTATATTTGTATTGTTCAACACAGGCCATTTTGGTAGAGACATCCAAATTATGACAATAGAACAGAAATAATTTTGTTTCAGTTTTGTACAGCACTTTTTAGGCAGACATTTTACAGCCATCCGGTAGTCACTTTCAGTCCAACATGGTGGAGGCATAGCTTTGCTGCTGGGGACTGATGTTACAACAAACTGGTTAACTTTCATTTCTTATGAATATAAGTACTTTGCTCATAGTTTTTGGTACCAGAACAGCTGATCAGTCATTTTAAAAGCCATCATCAATGGAGCTCTGATACCACAATATACCACGGTAACAGGTAAATAAAAGGCAGAGCCTCCATTTCCTTCCAGTCAACATAGTGATATTACTACATGTATATGTGGACTGTGCACAATTATCTATAGAGAAAAAAACAGCAATGAAACATGTCCATAGTAGAATAAAGTTTTATTCAGTATTGTCCATTAATTCATCCATCCATCGTCAACCGCTTATCCCGTTAGGGGTCGCGGGGGGGCTGGAGCCGATCCCAGCTGGCATTGGGCGAAGGCGGGGTTCACCCTGCACAGGTCGCCAGTCCATCACAGGGCACATAGAGACAGACAACCTTTCACGCTCACATTCACACCTACGGGCAATCTAGAGTAATCAATTAACCTAAACAGCATGTCTTTGGACGGTGGGAAGCCGGAGTACCCGGAGCAAACCCACGCTTACACAGGGAGAACATGCAAACTCCACATAGAAGAGTCCCAAGCCCGGATTCGAACCTGCGACCCTCTTGCTGTGAGGCGACAGCGCTAACCACTGCACCACCATGCAGCCCCGGCCATTAAGTCATCTTTTACCTAACTGACATTTCCTTAAGGGTCAACCATAGCCCTTTGCATGGGCCCCCCTGGGCCCATCTGGACCCTTTGACCCCCATTTGTGTTGCTAAATTGCTGAAAGTCTCGAAATTAATTAATACACGTTTAGCCAATTATATTAATATGTCATTACTTTTAGACAGGGTTCATATTTGCTAATTAAATTCATGACAGTAAAGTAAAATACAGAGAAAAGTGTAAATGTTCAATGAAGTATTAGGGCACTTTGAGGAAAAATAAATAAATCTGAGCTTTCAAGAATAAAGTTATAATATTACGAGAAAAAGTCATATAATGAGATAAAGTCATCTGTTTACAGGAAAAAATTGTAATATTATGAGAATAAAGTCATAACTTTAAGAGAAAATTGTTGTATTATTACAATACCACAAATTTGTAATTTTGTAAAGTAATAATTTCACGTGTTATTTTAGAGGGGAAATAGAGCAGCATGTCTGTTTGGAAATGAGGAATGTGGATTCATCTTTTGAAACTGTACTTTGGTTTAGGTTTCACAAATAAAATACTTTATCTTTTGACATATCACTATCGATCTTGAAAAGATTGTACAAGAAACTGCATTTATACTGAAAAAAGAGTAACACAGACCTGGGGAAACTGTTTCTTTTGTGGATATAGACACATACCTGTCGTAGGCCATGGCTGACAACAGTAAGAATTCTGAACCAACTATAGAGTAAAACGTATGAAATTGAAAGAGACAGGCAGAATAAGATATGATCTGTTTTTCAGATAGAAAGTCAACCAAAAGCTTTGGGTAAATAGCAGTGCTAAAAATAACAGAGTTCAGTAATAAAGCTGCAATGAAAATGTACATAGGCTCATGGAGATTTTTGTGTATCAAGATAAGGTATACAATAGTAGAATTACTGCATATTATTAGAATATATATTGTGAATATAACAAAAAAATAAACATATCTGTATTTGTTAACTTCCACATACCCACCAATAGTTATATATGTTGCATTTAACTCATCATCCATGAATGTTGTCTGAAATATATGTTCAATAATAAAACAGGAAGATTTTATCACCAACGTACATGAATTAAACTATGAAAAGAAGTTTCACTTTGATGATAATACGTAACATCCAAACTGTACTGAAGCGTCTTATTCATTCACAGAAAGGCACTTGGTGTTCGTCCATCTCCAGAGTTCAGAAAGTGAAATCTTTCAGGCTGTGTTAAGTTTTTATTAAATTGCTTCACTCTCCAAGGATCTCATTAAATTGTTTAGCCTCTTTTGAGCATTGCGTAATCTTTCCGACTCAAAATATGGTGGTGGTGATACCTTTTCCCATGCAAGTTGTCACAGTCAGGCAGATGCTTTCTGGGTATTGTGTCTGATTGTTGTCAGGACAACTATACACAGCCTCCTCCTCTTTAGGAGCTTTTCACATGCCTCATACCCATTGACTGAAGAGTTACAGTGTACCAACAGAGGACAGTTATGGACCAGGTTCTTGGTATCTTCCGTTGTCCAGAATGAAGTTAGCAGAGCTTACCAGTCTTTCAGCCAACCCTGCACAGCACATGCTCAGTGTCCCATGAAGCTGTCAGGGGTGACTAACTCCAGGACCCCATGTCTGGTGGACATGGCCATTGGCTTTCTTGTGGTAGTTACTCTAGTAGTAAACAACGAAAACATTTTCTGTCGGAGACATTACCCACACAGAAGTTGATGTACCTAGTAGTACAATCCTTGCTATCAGGGAAGGGCTACTGCAGTCAGGGCTAGAATGGAGAGACTGAAGTCTCAGAGACGTTGATCCCCTAAGCGGCCCAGAGATCCAGAGCATCAGTTGCTTAGTGGCCCAGCCGACGTTTAGTCAGTTCCTGTGCCAGGGGTCTCAGCAGAGTTTCATGCCAGTTTCTGTGTCTGGGATCCGAGCCAAATTCAGACCCGTTCCTGTGTCGGGATCTCAGCCAACTTCAAACTTGTTGCTATAACAGGTTCTTGACCAACTTCAAGCCAGCTATTGTGTCGGTGGTCTTAGCCAACTTCAAGTCAGTTCCTGAGTCACAGTCTAAGCCAACTGAAAGCCATTTCCTGTGACGGGGTACTGGCCAACTATCACCTGCTACTCATTTCCAGTTGGCTGTCCAGCCGACACCTGTTCCACATCTCCTGACCATAGTCCCGCTGACCCCTGCTCCATGTTTTCTGTTGGGGGTCTGGCCAACTTGTCAGGGGTATGACCAATACCGGTCCCCAGCAACCCCTGTTCGATTTCAGCAGCAACACTCCCATGTTCCTGCTGGTCTGCAGCAGTTCCAAGTTCCTGTCCGGCTCATCACTGGACCTACCGACATCCAGGTCATCAGTCACCGGCACTGCTCTCCCTGGCATCAAGAATTTATGGTCAAGTTCTAGTGTGGTCCCACCTTTGTGGTCGTCCTCCAGAGGGGTCCTGTTTGCGTGGTATTCTTTTAGCAGGGCCCGCCTACATAACTGTCCTTCAGAGGGTTGCACCGTCAACATCAGCCTCCTGCTTGACCTCCAGATGGCTCCTTTCTTCACGGACGGCTGAGGTCCTGCCTTTGCTAGCGCCGTCCTGACCAGTTTCTCTTGTTTGGTACAACACTTTTTTAGGCAGACACTTTATAGCGGTCCAGTAGTCACTTTCTGTGCAAAATGGTGGAGGCGTAACGTTACTGCTGGGGACTGATGTTGTCATGGAACGATTGACTTTCACTTCTTATCAGTATCAGTCCTTTGCTCCGAGTTTTTGGTTCCAGAACAGCTGATCAGTCAGTTTAATCAACTCTGAGTAGGATGAACCTGAGCATAAAAAGCCATGATCAATGGAGCTCTGATACCTTTTATTTACCTGTTACCACGGTAACAGGTAATTAAAAGGCAGAGCCTCCATTTCCTTCCAGTCAACATAGCAATATTACGACATGTATATGTGGACTGTGCCTATTTGTCTATAGAAAAAAGTAGTAGCAAGTCTCAATAGTAGAATAAAGTTTTATTCAGTTTTGTCCATTAATTCATCTTTTACCAGACTGACATTTCCTTTAGGGTCAACCATAGCCGTTTGCATGGGTCCCCCTTGGCCTTGGGCCAGGGGTCATCTGGACCCTTTGACCCCCGCTGACAGCGGGCCTGTTCACTCTTTTGCATCGCATTCAGTTAGGAAGAGGTTTCTGTCAGCATGTGCAGCAGTTGAAGACAAACTAAACAGCTGTGAACAACAATTATCATTGTTACTCAGAAGACCTTAGCTTGAAGTGCTGGCAATTTACAATATGTGAAGTTCAATAAAACACACATTAGTCATCTGCTTTAATACAATTTGTATTGCAAAATTTCAAAATTTAACTTGATCAATACACCGAGAACCAATTGAATATGTCATTACTTGTAAACAGGGTTCATGTTTGCTAATTAAATTCATGAAAGTAAAGTGAAATATAGAGAAAAGTGCAAATGTTCAATGAAGTATTAGGGCACTTTGAGGAAAAATAAATAAATCTGAGCTTTCAAGAATAAAGTTATAATATTACGAGAATAAAGTCATATAATGAGATAAAGTCATCTGTTTACAGGAAAAAATTGTAATATTATGAGAATAAAGTCATAACTTTAAGAGAAAATTGTTGTATTATTACAATACCACAAATTTGTAATTTTGTAAAGTAATAATTTCACGTGTTATTTTAGAGGGGAAATAGAGCAGCATGTCTGTTTGGAAATGAGGAATGTGGATTCATCTTTTGAAACTGTACTTTGGTTTAGGTTTCACAAATAAAATACTTTATCTTTTGACATATCACTATCGATCTTGAAAAGATTGTACAAGAAACTGCATTTATACTGAAAAAAGAGTAACACAGACCTGGGGAAACTGTTTCTTTTGTGGAGGAAGAAATGACTTTTTTTCTCACGTAAACTTGTGATTTTTTTCTCGTAATATTACAACTTTTTTCTTTGAATAGTATGAGTTTATTCTCATTAAATCATGACTTTTTCCTTGTAATATTATGACTTTATTGTCAAAATCTCTGATATTTATTCCCTCAGTGTGGTCCTAATACTTTGTTCTATAAATGTTGTGATGACCTGATAATATAAAATTGAAATGTGAATTCACATCTCTGCATGATTATTTCAGAGGAAATGTCCGTACAATAGTAATCAGTGTTAATACATCAAATCATTTTGGCTGAACAGAACAACCTTTTGAGGTGTTTGGAAATCTCTTTCATTTTGAGTCCATATATGAGTGGATTAAATAAAGGATGATACAAAACCGTTTGTAACATCATTATTAAGCGTGCACTTTTTGGCAAATTTGTTTCTACTCGAGCTATACTGATATCATATACAGCCAAACAGGTGGTACTGATTAAAACCAACAGGTGAGGTAAACAAGTCTCTGCTGCTTTTTTCCTGACTTCTCGACAACTTCGATTGGTTATTATAAGTATTTTTGTGTATGTAAAAATAATAAAGAGCATAGGCAGAATTACAAGATCTAATAAAATAATAATACCATGTATAGTAATTACTCTTGAATTTACACATTGAAGTTTAAAAATGACATTGTTACAAAATATTCCTTGTAAAGTTAAATTACACAGTTTCATTTCAGAACTCAGTATTGTTGGGATTGCAACATGACACGCAGGCAGAAACCAAGCAAAAAACAGAAAAATACTCACAGTTTTTTTCCTCATGATATTTGGATATTGCAGAGGTTTACATATAGACACATACCTGTCGTAGGCCATGGCTGACAACAGTAAGAATTCTGAACTGCCTATAGAGTAAAATGTATGAAATTGAAAGAGACAGGCAAAAAAAGATATGATCTGTTTTTCAGATAGAACGTCAACCAAAAGCTTTGGGTAAATAGCAGTGCTAAAAACAACAGAGTTCAGTAATAAAGCTGCAATGAAAATGTACATAGGCTCATGGAGATTTTTGTGTATCAAGATAAGGTATACAATAGTAGAATTACTGCATATTATTAGAATATATATTGTGAATATAACAAAAAAATAAACATATCTGTATTTGTTAACTTTCACATACCCACCAATAGTTATATATGTTGCATTCAACTCATCATCCATGAATGTTGTCTGAAATATGTGTTCAATAATAAAACAGGAAGATTTTATCACCAACATACATGAATTAAACTATGAAAAGAAGTCTCACTTCGATGATAATACGTAACATCGAAACTGTACTGAAGCGTCTTTTTCATTCACAGAAAGGCACTTGGTGTTCGTCCATCTCCAGAGTTCAGAAAGTGAAATCTTTCAGGCTGTGTTAAGTTTTTATTAAATTGCTTCACTCTCCAAGGATCTCATTAAATTGTTTTGCCTCTTTTGAGCATTACGTAATCTTTCCAACTCAAAATATGAGCCATAGTAGTCAACAACAACTAAATATCCCTCTTTGAGTCATGTGAATGGTCATGTTTGGTATGTGATGAGACATGAGATTTGAGGCATGTTGTTCCTGGAAGAGGGAACAGTTTTCCACAGTGGTGGTGGTACCCACTGACTGACAAGTTGCAGTGTACCAACAGAGGACAGTTATGGACCAGGTACTTGGTATCTTCCGTTGTCCAGAATGAAGTTAGCATAGCTTAGCAGTCTTTCTGCCACCCCTGCTCAGCACATGCTCAGTGTCCCATGAAGCTGTCGGGGGTGACTAACTCCAGGACCCCATGTCTGGCGGATATGGCCATTGGCTTTCTTGTGACAGTTATTCTGGTAGTAAACAAGAACAAAAGTTTCTGTCGGAAACATTACCCACGCAGAAGTTGATCTACTATGTAGTACAATCCCTCCTGTCAGGGAAGGGCTACCGCATCCAAGGCTAGAGTGGAGAGACTGAAGTCTCAGAGATGTTGATCCCCTAAGCAGCCAAGAGATCCAGAGCATCAGCTTCCTAGTGGCAGAGTTTCAAGCCCGTTTCTATGTCTGGGATCCGAGCCAAATTCAGACCTGTTCCTGTGTCAGGATGTCAGCCAGCTTCAAGCTTGTTGCTGTATCGAGGTCTTCACCAACTTCAAGCCAGCTATTGTGTCTGTGGTCTTAGCCAACTTCAATCCTGATTTTTTTGTCGGGGGTCTCGGCTGACTTCCAGCTCATTCCTGTCAGAGGTCTCAGCCAATTCAAGCCAGTTCCTGAGTCACAGTCCACGCCAACTTCAAGCCATTTCCTGACGTGGGTACCAGGCAGCCATCACCTGTTCCCCATGTCAAGTCGGCGGTCCAGCTGACACCTGTTCCACATCTCCTGACAGTAGTCCAGCTGATCCCTGCTCCATGTTTCCTGTCGGGGGTCTGGCCAACCTCTGGTCCACGTTTAATGTCGGGGGTCTGACCAATACCTGTCCGAGGCAGCCCTCTGTTCCTTTTTAACCACAGCACTCCCATTTTGCTGCTGATCTGCAGCAGTTCCAAGTTCCTGTCCGGCTCATCACTGGACCTACCTACATACAGGTCATCAGTCACCAGCACTGCTCTCCCTGGCCTCAAGACTTTATGGCCAATTGCTTGTGTGGTCCCACCTTCGTGGTCATCCTCCAGAGGGGTCCTGATTGCGTGGTTGTCCTTTAGCAGGGCCCGCCTACATAGCTGTCTTTCAGAGGGTTGCACCGTCCCCATTGGCCTCCGGCTTGACTTCCAGATGGCTCTTGCCTTTGCCGACTGCTGAGGTTCTGCCATCGCTAGCACCTGCCTGACCAGTTTCTCTCTTCTGGTGCAACACATTTTACGCTGACATTTTACAGCGGTCCAGTAGTCACTTTCAGTTCAGAATGGTGGAGGCGTAACGTTACTGCTGGGGACTGATGTTGTAATGGAACGATTGACTTTCACTTCTTATCAGTATCAGTCCTTTGCTCCGAGTTTTTGGTTCCAGAACAGCTGATCAGTCAGTTTAATCAACTCTGAGTAGGATGAACCTGAGCATAAAAAGCCATGATCAATGGAGCTCTGATACCTTTTATTTACCTGTTACCACGGTAACAGGTAATTAAAAGGCAGAGCCTCCATTTCCTTCCAGTCAACATAGCAATATTACGACATGTATATGTGGACTGTGCCTATTTGTCTATAGAAAAAAGTAGTAGCAAGTCTCAATAGTAGAATAAAGTTTTATTCAGTTTTGTCCATTAATTCATCTTTTACCAGACTGACATTTCCTTTAGGGTCAACCATAGCCGTTTGCATGGGTCCCCCTTGGCCTTGGGCCAGGGGTCATCTGGACCCTTTGACCCCCGCTGACAGCGGGCCTGTTCACTCTTTTGCATCGCATTCAGTTAGGAAGAGGTTTCTGTCAGCATGTGCAGCAGTTGAAGACAAACTAAACAGCTGTGAACAACAATTATCATTGTTACTCAGAACACCTTAGCTTGAAGTGCTGGCAATTTACAATATGTGAAGTTCAATAAAACACACATTAGTCATCTGCATTAATAGAATTGGTATTGCTGAATTTCAATATTAATATTGATTAATACACCTAGAGCCAATTATATGAGTATGTCATGACTTGCAGACAGGGTTCACATTTGCTAATTAAATTCATGAAAGTAAAGTGAAATATAGAGAAAAATGTAAATGTTCAATGGAGTATTGGGGCACTTTGAGAAAAAATAAATAAATATGAGATTTCTAGAAAAAAGTTATCATATTACGAGAATAAAGTCATAATATTGTGAGATTAAAGTCATATAATGAGATAAAGACCTCCGTTTACAAGAGAAAATGTAATGTTATGAGAATGAAGTCATAACTTTAAGAGACAATTGTTGGATCATTACAATACAATAAATTCGTAATTTTGTAAAGTAATAATTTCACATGTTATTTTAGAGGGGAAATAGAGCAGCATGCCTGTGTGGAAATGAGGAATGTGGATTCATCTTTTGAAATTGTACTTTTGTTTAGGTTTCACAAATAATGAAATACTTCTATACTTCTATACTACTATCTTTTGGGGCATCAGCACCACATTATCATAAGTATTAGGATCTTGAAAAGATTGTGCAAGAAACTGCATTTATTCTGAATAAAGAGTAACACAGACCTGGGGAAACCGTCTCTTTTATGGAAGAGGAAATGACTTTTTTTCTCACCTAAACTTAGGACTTTATTCTTGTAATATTACTATAAATGTTGTGATTACCTGATAATGTAAAATTGAAATGTGAATTCACATCTCTGCATGATTATTTCAGAGGAAATGTCCGTACAATAGTAATCAGTGTTAATACATCAAATCATTTTGGCTGAACAGAACAACCTTTTGAGGTGTTTGGAAATCTCTTTCATTTTGAGTCCATATATGAGTGGATTAAACAAAGGATGATACAAAACCGTTTGTAACATCATTATTAAGCGTACAGTTTTTGGCAAATTTGTTTCTACTCGAGCTATACTGATATCATATACAGCCAAACAGGTGGTACTGATTAAAACCAACAGGTGAGGTAAACAAGTCTCTGCTGCCTTTTTCCTGACTTCTCGACAACTTTGATAGGTTATTATAAGTATTTTTGTGTATGTAAAAATAATAAAGAGCATCGGCAGAATTATAAGATCTAATAAAACAACAATGCCATATACAGTAATTACTCTTGAACTTACACAGTGCAGTTTATAAACTACATTGTTACAAAATATTCCTTGTAAAGTTAAATTACACAGTTTCATTTCAGAACTCAGTATTGTTAGTACTGCCATATGACATGCAGGCAGAAACCAAGCGAAAAACAGAAAAATACTCACAGTTTTTTTCCTCATGATATTTGGATATTGCAGAGGTTTACATATAGACACATACCTGTCGTAGGCCATGGCTGACAACAGTAAGAATTCTGAACAGCCTATAGAGTAAAATATATAAAATTGAAAGAGACAGGCAGAATAAGATATGATCTGTTTTTCAGATAGAAAGTCAACCAAAAGCTTTGGGTAAATAGCAGTGCTAAAAATAACAGAGTTCAGTAATAAAGCTGCAATGAAAATGTACATAGGCTCATGGAGATTTTTGTGTATCAAGATAAGGTATACAATAGTAGAATTACTGCATATTATTAGAATATATATTGTGAATATAACAAAAAAATAAACATATCTGTATTTGTTAACTTCCACATACCCACCAATAGTTATATATGTTGCATTTAACTCATCATCCATGAATGTTGTCTGAAATATGTGTTCAATAATAAAACAGGAAGATTTTATAACCAACGTACATGAATTAAACTATGAAAAGAAGTTTCACTTCAATGATAATACGTAACATCCAAACTATACTGAAGCGTCTTATTCATTCACAGAAAGGCATTTGTTGTTCGTCCATCTCCAGAGTTCAGAAAGTGAAATCTTTCAGGCTGTGTTAAGTTTTTATTAAATTTCTTCACTCTCCAAGGATCTCATTAAATTGTTTTGCCTCTTTTGAGCATTAAGTAATCTTTCCAACTCTATATTCAGTAAAGATCACTTCCCTGCGTCTTTGAACTGTTGCTGTCAGGGAAGCGCTACTGCAGTCACAGCTGCCCATTGGCCCATCTGACATCTACCTCCCTGTCAAGTCCATTCCTGTGTCGGGGGTCCAAGCTGACTTCAAGCCCATTCCTGTGTCGGGGGGTCTCAATCAACTTCAAGCCTATTGTCGTAGTGGGTTCTTAACCGACTTCAAGCCCGTTCCTGTGTCGGGGGGTCTCAATCAACTTCAAGCTTGTTGCTGTATCGGGTTCTTAACCGACTTCAAGCCAGCTCTTTTGTCGTTGGTCTCAGCTGACATCAAGCCTGTACCTGTGTAGGGGGTCCAAGCCGACTTCAAGCCCATTTCTGTGTTGGAGGTCTCAGTCGACTTCAAGCTTGTTGCTGTATCAGGTCCAAGTCGTCTTCAAGCACATTCCTGTGTGGGGTTCCCAGACAACTTCCAGCTTGTTCCTTTTACAGGGGTCCCAGCCAACTTCAAGCCTATTCCTGTGCCGGAGTCTCAACCAACTTCAAGCCAGTTCCTGTGATGGGGGTACCAGTCAACCAACACTTGCTCCCTGTCTTCAGTCAGCAGTCTGGCCGACCTCTGCTCCGTGTTTCCTGTCAGGGGTCCAACGAACACTGGTCTGCAGCAGCCCCCTGTTCCTTTTCGGTTGCAGCAGTCCCATGTTCCTTCTGGCCCACAGTACTTCCAAGGTCCTGTGTGACTCATCACTGGACCTACCTACATCCAGGTCATCAGTCACCGGCACTGCTCTCCCTGGCCTCTAGACTCCGTGGCCAAGTTCTAGTGTTGTCCTCCAGAAGGGGTCCCACCTCCCTGACTGTACTTTAGCAGGGTCCCACCTACATAGCTGTCCTTCGCAGGGTCACACCGTCGCCATCAGCCTCCTGCTTGACCTCCAGATGGCTCCTGCCTCCACCGACGGCTGATGTCCTGCCTTTGCCCACAATCTCATGACCAGTTTCTCCTGTCTGTCCTGCCCCCGGCTAGCCTCCTGAGGGGTCCTGCTCCACCCCCATTCTTTAGTTCTTGTCCTTGACTTTAGTTTGTAGGATATGGAGTTTTCTGTTATATTTCTTGTCTCTATCATTCTAATGTTTGCTGTTTTATTTTGATAAGTTAACTCCTCTTGTGTCTTGTGTGCTTTTACTTCCTGCCTTTGTTTTTTTTTCCCGCCTTTGTGATTGTCTGTCCTGCCCTGATTTGTTCCACCTATGCATATTTTGTGTGTGTGTTTCCCGTTTCATTGCCAGTTTGTTGTTGTTCCTCATGTGTTTTGCCCTTCAGAGAGAGTTTTTTTTTCACTGTTTTGTAGTTCAGTTTTATTCTTTTTGACCATACTTTATGGACAGACTTTACTTTAACTTGCCTGCCAGACCAGCCGCCTTTCTACTTCATTGTACTCTTTCTATTGCCTCCTCATCCTTACTTGCATTAGGATCTAAGCCTGTTATCCTGAAAACCTGATCGTTTCAGTTTCACTTTACAAACAGTAGTTTTAAGCTCAACCATGTAGTTTTTTTTTCTAAACCTAACTAAGTGGTTTTGTTCCCTAAACCTGAAGTGATGCCAAGGAGCATGACAAAGCTTCAGTATGTGACAAGCTGGGATGAGAATGTGTTGGAACATGCGCAATAAATACATCACAAAGACTGCTTGAAACACAATGAATATGAAAAATCATTTTATTTAGGAATGCTTAACGAAATGTGGTATTAAACAGGCTGCGAGGCTAAAGACTGTATTTATCATTACGCTGATGCCTCTCCCCTGCTCCATGTCAGGGCTTTAGAGGTGCTCTCCACATACTACAGCAAAGCCGGCAACCAGCAGATCAGAGAGGCCGCGGTGAAGACAGTGAAGTGAAGATTTGATGACTACTATGCTTGTCATTGTAAATAAGTCAAATAAAACCTTTGCAAATATAAAGCCAATAATTTACTAAAGCACATGTTCACCAAGCATTAACATGATGCAAACATGTAGAAAAGTGATTTTTTTAATGCCTCTGTCCACAGTTCCACTAGCCTAGCGCACTAGCTTGGCAGACTTAGCAGGGAATTCCAGACATCCCTTTCCCTAGCAATGTTTTCCAGCCATTCCTGGGGGACCCTGAGGCATTATGAGATATATAAACTGGTGTTCTGGGTCTGTGTGCCAATTGGACATGCCCAGAAAACCTCCAAAGGGAAGCCAGACAGGACAGAGATGAAAACGTTTTAACCTATATTTTTTTTCAGCATATGGCATGAATAGCAAAACTGTTTATCATGCAGTAGGGGCTTAAACTAACCATATGAGAATTAAGATGTCTAATAATTGGGCCCCAGGTACTCCCACATTGCTTTGAAGTCTCTCAAGCTGTATCCCTGAGACCATTTTTGTCTAAACCATCTGGAGAAACAAGGCGTGCTGGAACCCTTCCAAATCCATGAGAATTATCCTCTTTGCTGCTGACATACCAAACATAAGGGTCTGTTGTACTGTGTGTAGCAGTGCAAGAGAAGGTTCAGAGCAACCAAACAGGGTAAATAGTGCATCAGGTTAAGATATCCTGCCAAAAAGGGACTATCTGGTCTTATCTTAGGATACGACCAGAACGTATGGCAGAGACTGCCTTTTGAAAGGTTACATATTTCACACATAATAGATGCATTTTGTTAAAGCTTTCTTTGGAATAATGTAACCTGTAAACTGAATCAGCAGCAACCTGGCATCAATTGAACTTAGATGGATACAGCCCCCCTTTTGGGGGATAGAAAACTGAAGATCCCATAGACTTCAATGCAGTTTGACATGTTTCGATTGTAATTTAGACTATTTGTATGTATTCATCTCTTGTTATACAAATGTTTGTTTTACACACATTTCTAATAATTATTTTGCGACTTTGCCTGAACCCGAGCATTTGCGATACCTTAATAAATCAAGGTTGATCGGCATTATGTCCCTTCAGTCTTCCCTCATCATCATCAACATCATGGCTGGATATTGTTTATCCAGACATATGTGATTGAATCCTGTTAGGCTAAGTGTGTGTAGTGTCTCTGTAAATAATCAGCCTGTTAATAGCCAACTGTTTGATCTATAGCCTGAGATTTAATTAAAGATGACGGTCTGATGCTGCTATAATCTTAATGTGTGACTGTGTTACTGCAGTAGCCTCCCACTTAAGCTAACGTAAGCTAGCCACTGTCACAGCATCATTTAGCCATTTATCACACTGACAGAATAATCACGTGTCGTACAATATGTGCCTCAAATCTCAGCACAAAAGCCTGTATTAACAGCTTTTCATCATTTTCCATTTTCTCTCGTGACAGCGAGTTTCTTTTTCCCAAATGGAAGCGCAGCCTCTGTGATGATGTGATGCTGTTCTGGTCTATAGCTGTAGGTCTAGAGCCATAAAGTCCCTCTGAAACCGCTTATTTTCAGTCTACTTAGGAAAGCTATTCATTACTTTTATTCATTTTTAGAATACAAACTGCATCGTTTTTGCCTAAAAGGGAGACTCGTGGGCACCCATAGAACCCATTTTCATCCACATATCTTGAGGTCAGAGGTCAAGGGACCCATTTGAAAATGGCCGTGCCAGTTTTTCCTTGCTAATTTTTTTGGAGTGTTATTTAACCTCCTTCCTGACAAGCTAGTATGACATGACCTGAGGTTTTCTAGTTTCATGTGATATTTGTAGCTTCACTTCAGCCATAGAGCCTGCCAGAGCCTCTGAAAGTCAGCAAAGTCAGTAGGGATCGCCCCTGGCCCTCAAGGTCTCTTAAGGTTCTTGATCATCCTTTCTAAACTTCACCCATTATTATGATGAGTAGCATGTCTATGTTCCCTTATTGAAGTGCTAAAAAGAACACAGATAAGTAGCAAAGCTGCAATAAATGTTCATCGCCTCATGGATGTTTTGGTAACTCAAGATAAGGTACACAACAGTGTAAATACTGCTTAGTATGAATGTATGTACTCAGTATGTACTCTGAACATTAGGAAAAATAATCATATCTGTATTTGTTAACTTCCACATACTCGTTAAGCATTATATATGTAACATTACTCAGTTAATGTTGTCTAAAATGTTCAATAATAAAACAGGCAGATGATGTAACCAGTGTGCACTATAATGATTACACCAACAGTCACCCTGTACTGAAGTATCTTTCTCTTTCACACATACCTGACCTTCAAATACTCTTTGGTGTGTGTTCACTCTGAAAGAATGAATGTGATTGTTCTGTGATTGAAATCAGCTGCGTTTGTGAAAAGTTTTTATTAGATTGCCGTCACCCTCCAAGGATCTCTTGGAGAAAACTTGTGTGTTTGTCTAACAGGTTTTAGCCAACACACAGCGGTTCATAAAATAGTCAAAAAGTTGAAAAAAAGTTTGGAAATTTGTGTTTGGTGGATGATTTCTCTGTTGTTGCAATGCTAATTGGCATTGTATTTTACCTTGTTGGAAAGCCAATTTATTTACCTTCACAATGATGTCCAACTTGTAAGGATCATGCATTTGTGGGATGAGCAGCACAGCTAATTATGTGGAAAGCGCCCAAGTAAAATTTAGCAAAATCTCTGCTAATGCTAAACAGTGTATTTTCCTGTTGGTATTGACTCTTGTTTTGAGCTCCAGGTGCACATGGCGCTGGGTGCTGTGCCCTACTAATGTGATCATTTGTTGTCTGCTCCAAGCATCAGCATGCCACATTTGTCTAATTTGGATAAGGCCCTAGCCATCGGGCAAGTTGAAGCTGGTGTTCTCTTCATTGAGAGTGATGGGTTAGTGGGCTCCATCTGTGCTTATAGAACGAGGGTTACAATATCATAACCTTCGTTCTAACTCACACAGGCTCCACCCTCTACTCGTCTTATGGGTACAGTGGTGCAACCCAATGATCTTCAAATAAAGTGGTTTAAATCATCTGAGTATCAGATTGTAAATGTGGCTTATTTACTGTAGTCAGAGGATTCAAATTCAGTGCAATTAAAGTTTGACTGCTTTGGAGTGCTTGTAATGATACAGTAATACAGCATGTTGGATCAGTTTGGTCATTGTTTTTTATCGCAGAGGTCCACTGAGGCTCGCACACTGTGACCACTGGGTCATAATTAGTTGTTTGTGTACTGGCTGTAGTCAGGCTGGTCCTCTGAGGCCTTGCCCACTAATGACACTCATTACAGTGTCCTTACATCAGCTGTGAGCTTCTGTGGATGCCATGTTGATGTTACCTAAATAGACTGTATAATACTAATTGGAGGCATGCATACACACAGAAAAATATACCCTTACATCACTTTAAAGATGCACTTTTTGATCATTTTGAACCATATTTTGACTTCTTTGACCTCCTATAAGAATGTGAAATGTATGGGTCACAATTTCATATCTTGGCTCTTCATGAATGACTCTGAATGAACAAACAGCTGATTGTGAACGTGAAACGTAACGCACAGGACACGAACTACAGTCTATTGAATGAATCATTTTTTTTGTCACATCAGGCCTTGGTCACATGACTCGCGCGACTGACGATACCAGTGAGTCATCAGTAGTGAGTCGTTAGTGAGTGAACCATAACCATCAACTATGACCATTTCCTAAACCTAGCTAAGTGGCTGTGTTGCCTAAACCTAACTCCCTGTGAAAACGGAAGTTTATTTTGAAAGGACACTATGTAAGTAACAAGCATATATCCATCAACTAGTAACATAAGAGGGATACCCTGTGCCTGAGTAATAATTCAGTGAAATCTGAATGTGTAGATGACGGTCTGTGGTCTCCACTGCTGCTGTACAGTCTGATGGTAGTTGGCACACACTCAGTTTTACATCTGGGTGGGATGATCCTGTGGCTGAATGAGCTGCCCATCTGCCACAACGTCATGGAGAGGGTGAGAGGGGTTAACCAGGATGTCGCTGACCTTGTCCTTCATCCTCCTCTCAGCCACTGACTCCAGACTGTCCAATTCCAGCCTGACCAAACAGCTTCTGCCTTACCAGCATGTTAAGCTCCAGCACAGCCAAACCCACTTAGTGTCCAGAAAAAAATGTTACCATCGTACATTTCTGTGTTTCGCAGGATACGGTGAATGTCAGCCTTTGTGAACCAAAAAAAAAAAAAAAAGTTTCATGAATAGGTTTTATACCAGCCTCTTTTCACGCTTGCAGAAGGCAGAAGTGCCCAATTACACAAGGTTAACATTGTGAAAAAAATGATTAGGATTTGGCAACAAGACTACTTGGTTATGGATAGAAAAAAGATGACGGTTTATGTTAAAATAATGGTGTAGCAATGTAATGTAATGTAACTTGCATAAGTAAACAACAACTGCCCTTAGCAGACTTTCTTGCAAAATGTTGCATAATAAGTGTAACAAGTGCAATAACGTTACGTGAAACAATGTTATGTAAAAAGCATAAAGTCAGTGTTTCTGGTTTCACAAGGGATACAACCAGCAGTCTCCTGTGAGCCCTGTGTTTGTTTGACTCACCACCCCTCTTGCTTTTGTAGTCATTATTATACCAAGTAACTTTGAATAATGGTTGCTCGATATACTACGCCACTTGCTCCACATTCAATGCATCTGTGGTTTGCAGAAACGTACAATGCTGGTGTATTTTCCAGTGACAGGGCTGGCACACCACAGCAAAGAACAGAGCAGACTGGTAAAAGATCTTCAGGAGATTTTTGCACACTAAAGGATCTGAGTCTTCGTCTTCTTCATCTTCATCTTCAACCGCTTATCCAGGGTTGGGTCGCGCGGGCAACAGCTCCAGCAGGGGACCCCAAACTTCCCTTTCCCGGGCCACATTAACCAGCTCTGACTGGGGGATCCCGAGGCGTTCCCAGGCCAGTGTGGAGATATAATCTCTCCATCTAGTCCTGGGTCGTCCCCGGGGTCTCCTCCAAGCTGGTCGTGCCTGGAACACCTCCCTAGGGAGGCGCCCAGGAGGCATCCTTACCAGATGCCCGAACCACCTCAACTGGCTCCTTTCAACGCAAAGGAGCAGCGGCTCTACTCCGAGTCCCTCACAGATGACTGAGCTTCTCACCTTATCTCTAAGGGAGATGCCAGCCACCCTCCTGAGAAAACCCATTTCGGCCGCTTGTACTCGCGATCTAGTTCTTTCGGTCATGACCCAGCCCTCATGACCATAGGTGAGAGTAGGCACGAAGATTGACCGGTAGATAGAGAGCTTTGCCTTCCGGCTCAACTCTCTCTTCGTCACAACGGTGCGGTGCAATACCGCCCCCGCTGCTCCGATTCTCCGGCCAATCTCACGTTCCATTGTTCCCTCACTCGTGACCAAGACCCCGAGGTACTTGAACTCCTTCACTTGGGGTAAAGACTCTACCTGGAGTAGACAATCCATCGGTTTCCTGCTGAGAACCATGGCCTCCGATTTTGAGGTGCTGATCCTCATCCCAGCTGCTTCACACAACCGATCCAGTGAGCGCTGGAGGTCACAGACTGATGATGCCAGCAGAACCACATCATCTGCAAAAAGCAGCGATGAGATCCTCAGCACACCAATCCGCAAACCCTCCTCCCCCCGACTACGCCTCGATATCCTGTCCATGAATATCACGAACAGGATTGGAGACAAGGCGCAACCCTGGCGAAGGCCAACGCCCACCGGAAACGAGTCTGACTTACTGCCGAGAACCCATCCAGTCTACATGTGTTTTGTAGACTTGGAGAAGGCGTACGATCGGGTCCCCCAGGGTATACTGTGGGAGGTGCTGCGGGAGTATGGGGTGAGGGGGTCACTTCTCAGGGCCATCCAATCCCTGTACTCCCAAAGCGAGAGCTGTGTCCGGGTTCTCGGCAGTAAGTCGGATCTGAGTCTCCTTATCTAATAATACAATGTATTCAGAGTATTGTTAAGAAAAGGAGAAAAGAAAAAGAAACAATATCTTGCAGTTCAGAAGTGCTTTTCTAAAGCTACAACAACACTTTTTGTTTGGGGACGTCAAAGTTAACACATTAACGGTTGTAGCGGGCTCAGTTTTAAAGCTAGAGTGAATCATAATGAACTAGAAAACCTAAATAATCCATTGATATCAACCATGTCATACTGGCTTTTTGCAAAGGAGGTTAAATAACACTCCAAGCTTGGGCTAAATTTTGGTGAGGAAAAGGTGTCATGACCATTTTCGGGGTCCCTTGACCTCTAACCTCATTATATGTGAATGAAAATGGGTTCTATAGGTACCCATGAGTCTTCCCTTTACAGACATGCCCACTTTATGATAATCACATGCAGTTTGGGGCAAGTCATAGTCAAGTCAGCACACTGACACACTGACAGCTGTTGTTGCCTGTTGGGCTGCAGTTTGCCATGTTATGATCTGAGCATGTATTATTTATGCTAAATGCAGAACCTGTGAAGGTTTCTGGACAATATTTGTCATTGTCTTGTGCTGTTAATTGTTTCCCAATAATAAATATATACATACATTTGCATAAAGCTGCATATTTGACCACTCCCATGTTGATGAGAGTATTAAATACATCACAAATCTCCCTTTAATTGATCTGTCCATTTTGGACAGATACAAGCTGTGTGATTAATCAGAATTAAATATTTTAATCGATTGACAACCCTAATTTTTAGATGTATAAAGATCTCAGTTGTCTTCTAGCAACACTGGGGAAAAATATTCACCCTTTCATATATTCATGTCTTGACTTTAGTTCATCTTAAAGTATAGACTATAATTAATGTTCTTATAACCATGTTTGGAATGACAACAATGTCACAGTGTAAAAGTCTTTTTAGTGTTAGACATTTTAATTTCTTATTAGCTGAACAGATCTGTGTAAACTGTGGAGGAAATGTTCCCAGATAGGTTTGATGTTTTGGCAGGAAAAGCTGTACAAAAACATGTCTCCTCCTCTGGCGGTCATGTTTTCTTACTTTTGCCTGTTTCTGTGGCATCTCTCTCCATCTCTCTCTTGCTTCTGAAGGATCAGTGTTAATCTCCGAGGATGTGACCCAGTGACTGTTACCCTGTCATAACCCCCAACACATACACTGATAACGACTGGCCTCTTGAAGACCCAGATGTTGCAGCAGGATTTAGTGCATCACAGCTACTGTTATTGTATGTTGCCCTCTGAACACTGTGTTTCCTGCTGCTGAGCATGTCTGTCTGACCTGCCGTGTGTGTGTGTGTGTGTGTGTGTGTGTGTGTGTGTGTGTGTGTGTGTGTGTGTGGCTAAAAGCAGTAAAGAGTTAAGAAGCTTTGTGATCTGTTGTAGAAGTACTTACTAGTGAGTGAGAGAGCGAGCAAATGATAGAGGGAGCAACACAATGAAAGAGTGCGAAGGTAAAGAGATGTAGGCCTGGTGCACCGGAGAAACAGATGGAGTGAGGAACAAGAGGGCGGGCGGGGAAAGGAAAAGATTTTAGAAATAACAGAAGAAAGCAAAGAGAAAGAGAGAAGAGGGGGAGAGATAGGTTGGTGGTTGGTGGATTAAGTCGGGTTAGAGAGGATTAGTGTCTGTTTTGGTTTGGTAGTAAAATCACATCCATGTCATTCACCACTGGCTGCTGCTGACACGCTCACACTGCTGATTCACTTCAAGTTCACACGCTGAACATCACCGGACCATAGCAGGAGGAGGACAAAGAGGTGGTGAGTTGGTCTTATTTTCTAGTTTGACTGTGTGAATCGAGGACTGAGCTCTGACCGAGGGTTCAGCTTGATGCTAGTCTGTAGTTGTGCTAGCAGCCCTGTGAGGCTAGATAGAAACATCAGCGTGCTAACATGAAGCAGGTATAATGTTTACCGTTCACCATCTTAGTTCAGTATGTTATCATTTGTTAATTAATGGTAAACACAATGTAAAGCTGAAGCTGGTGGGAATGTCAGGTATGTGTAGGTATTGGACACCAAAGGGATAATGTACAGCAAGGCGGTCATTGTTCTGCAAGAAACAGGGTGATGCAGCACCCAACACGGAGCAGAGGGGTCTCACATCGCCCTGAAGGGGTGTATTTCACAGCAGTGACCCGCTAGCTGTGCATTATCCTGCTTATTACACAGCTATTAATTTAAGAAATCACTAATTTGACACAGGAATGGTTCTCCAGAGTCCAACAACAGAGCTGCGCCCATAGCAACGGCCTGCTATAAATAAATAATAGATAGTAGAACGCTGTGATTGACCAATCAGAATCAAGTATTTAACACAGCCATGTAATAAATTAAAATGTTGACCTTATTGCTCAGGCAGCACATACAACAAATTGGAATCGATACAGAAAAGATTAGCATGGCCCCGGCGAAAGGATGGCACGCATATCTGTGAAGTGTTTTCAGTGTCCTTGAGTGAAACACTCCCAAGTTGCTCCCTGGGCGATCACAGCAGAGCAGAGCCTAAAATACTTTGGATGGGTTAAATGCAGAGGTCAAATTTCATGAATGTACCTGTATATGTACGACAAATGAAGGTTCCTTCTTGTGATGATGATGATGGCGTTGGATAAAAAGTCAGAGACAGACGAATCATCCGATTAAAATAATTAATCATGCTTAATCACACATTTTTTATCTGTTCAAAATGCACCTTAAAGTGAGTGAGATTAGTCAATATTTAATACTGTTATCAACATGGGAGTGGACAAATATGCTGCTTTATACAAATGTATGTACACAGTATATTTATTACTGGAAATGAATTAACACAAACAATGACAATTATTGTCCAGAAAGTGTAAAAAAAATATGCTCAAATCATAACATGACAAACTGCAGTCCAACAGACAACAACAGCTGTCAGTGTGCTGACTTGACTATGACTTGATCCAAACTGCATGTGATTATCATGGACATGTATGTAAAAGGGAGACTCGTAGTGACTTGAGGTCAGAGGTTAAGGGACCCCATTGAAAATGGCCATGATGGTTTTTCCTCACCAACATTTAGTCTAAGTTTGGGGCGTTATTTAGCCTCCTTCGCAACAAGCTAGTATGACATGGTTGGCAAGGATAGTATGACATGGATTTCATAGGTTTCCAAGTTTCATATGATACCAGCCTTTCCTCTCTAGCTTTAAAACTGAGCCCGCAACCTAAAAATTTCAAACTGTGTTAATGCGTAAAAGAAATTTATTTAATTATCACGTTAACTTTTACAGCCCTAGTTCAAACCAACTATAATCTTCCTTCCTCTAGACAAGTGTTTTGCATCAACTAGTAATATCAGTGTAGCCTCACTAGAAGGAACCAGGAAAGACAACAAACAATTAGACAAAAATGGCGACAGTAAATAAAAAAGGCTCTGGACACCGTGGCATGTGCAGCAAACACTGTTAAACCACAGAAATGAAATAGCCTGACACTTCAAAAGCTGAATACATCACCAAAGCAGGTAACAATGTAAACACCACAGCAGCTGGTGGCCACAAACACATTTATGCAACAAGAGAGATGCACAGTTTTTGCACAATGTGGTTGCTGACGTCCTCCTCAGTATGAAGATAAACAACCATGATGACCATGATGATATACAGCTCAGTCTACCCGGAGCTAAACAATATTCAATCTGTGTTCCTTCAAAAAAATAACAAATTTTTGACTCAGTTTAAGATCATATTTCCACTGACTTTGTATCCAATTGTGCCACTTGTAAAATGAACTTTTACACCTTTAAAGCTCCGCATTCACAGATTGGGCAGGATGAAACTAGAAACAAAATGGAGAACATTTTACAGGAATTCAAGATTTCTGCATAGTAGGTGTTGTGTTTAGCTTCTGACTGCAATCGAAGCATGTTCCATAATAGTTTGATTTCTCAGTGCTGATTTCACAAATGTCCTCTGTATAGCAACAAACAAAAATATTTGTGAATATTGTAGCATGTAGTCCCATTTGACAGTAATTTGAAGGAGAAAAATATGAATTATCAGGAACTTTAGTGGAACATTTCTGTGGCCATGAAATAAGCCAATAGTAAAAGTGAACTTGAAATGAAAGTTTCCAGTCCTAGTTAGCTGTCCAACAAATTTATAAATATCTGTGGGAAATAAGCTGGTTATTAGTGCTTCCCAAATGAGCCACAGCTTTTTACAAAATAATTGCTTATATTTGGACATTTTGGTTAAACTTTGCCCTCCTACTTTAGGAAAAATCAAAGTTTCAGACAACTTTATTTATATGACTCTACAGCTGAAACCCATAAATATAAACCAAAACACTCCTGCATTGCAGGTTTGAATTTGTGGCATTACAACCAGTCCCGGGCTTTATATAGCTGCGTCTCTGAAGAGGCTCTGTGAGGCTGCGTGAGGTGCTCAGTTGACTTTTGATGACTTTCACATAGTTAATAGAAGCTCTTCCTGGACAGTGTAAGTGGGAACGGAAGCTGAGCCAAGATAAGAAGCTAAAGAGGAGACAAGATCAAATTAGCCCACATTTAGCAACCTGCTGTGTCAGAGGAAGTATCAAAATAACATGTGCTGTGTTTAAAACCTTCAGTTCATTCAGTTTTTGTCTCTGTTCTGCTGTTTTTGGGGAATGTGACAGTGTTTTCCAAAATTGCAAACCATTAACACTCACAAAGGAATATCACTGATCTTATCAGCCATTGGGAAAGGTCAGCCAGTGAGTCTTGCAAGATTTTTTTTGCAAGTTTTCGTAATTTGAGGCTTACCATCAAGACATCACACACTAAAAGCCAATGGATTTTTCCATTGGATTTTGGATTATTGCAGAAAATAAGCTCTGTGGCAAACAGGCGTTTATGATATTTACATGTTTTGTTAAGCAAGACAATCTCCACAAATGAACACCACTTTCATGATTTTTGAAATGCAATTACCAGAAGTAAAAAGCTAATGTGGGGGAGTTCTTCGATAACCTCATTGATAGACAGGTATGATTGATAGACTTGGTGTACTGTCCTGGCTCTACGTATCCTCTCCCTACACTGAACTTTCATCTCATTAGGGGTAAGTTGAGCCAACAGACCACTTTTTCATATTTTGAGTGATCATTCCCAAGGATGCACCACATCCTGGAATATATGTACATGTTTTAGTTGGAGACATTACTGTAATTCCCTCACCTTAAAGATGCCTCAAGTAAAAAACTGGCTCAATTGACCCTAATGATAGCTGATACCACTGTCCCGACCGATGGTGGTAGCACAGCACCCACCTTCCTGTCTGTTACCCCCAGGTTAACAACCATTAACTCTGTCAGCACCGTTGATGCTTGCAACACTTGCACCGTTAGCTGTGAGATGCAGGTGTCGGTGTGCCGAGTCATGTGGAAGCAATAGATATGCTCTGAATTTTATATTGAGCAATTTTAAATCATGATTATGGTAGAAGTAAGACTTTCATGGTGACGCCGCCTCAGATATTTAACATATTTTGTTGTTACTTTTAAAAATATTAAGCAATGACACTGATATCAATGAGTCAGTCATGTTTTAAGATGTGGCCTTCTTGCAGTAGATCAGAGTATGTTTCTCATTAAATGTTCTTTTTTTGTTGTTGTGTTTTTTTAGTGAAATACCCCTTTTTTCCTCTGCAGTGAGTCTGGACAATCAGCATGAGAAACGCTATGGAGGACGGTGAGAAACACACACCTTGATATATATATATATTGATGCCATTCATTGTTTATTATCTGATTTGAGTTCAGTCTTAACCCTGAACTCGCGTCTAAATCCAAGCATCGGCTTAATTTCGATTTAATCTAATCTAAAACCTAATTCAGATGGTATTAGTGTCTCTCTGCGAGGTCAGGGCTCCTCTGTGGCACTTAATCCCATCTGGCCCAAACATGTTTGTTTTTCACCCTCTGCTCTGGAGCCTCAAACATCTGCTGTGATATTACAGAAAACAATATTTAGTCTCTTGCATGTTGGAAGCCGTTGTTGACTTGTGTAATGCATCTTATTTAACATGGTGAAGCTTTAGTGTCTTATTTCTGTCACTTTTTGGTGGCAGCGTTTTATCTGAGTAGAGTCACACTGTCCATCTGAAATGATGTGTGGCTTAACCAGCAGTGGAACAAGCGTTCAGATGCTTTACTGAAGTTAAAGTACTAAAACCGCGCTGCTACAAGTAAAAGTCATGCATTCAAAACCTTACTAAAGTATGTGTATATTATCAGCTAAATCGACTTGAAGTGTGAGAAGTAAAAGTATTCATTTTGCAGTAAAATGTTCCTTGTCATTGTTTTAGGTTTTTGAATTAATATCACTGCTGCATTAATGTGTAGGTTGCATTTTACTGCTTTAGATGTTTAAGGTTTTGCTCATAGAGGTAAAATCTACAGCAATGCATCATATGAAGATCATCATATGTTTGTAGTTTCGCTGAACTGTGAGAACCACATAGTGTATCTCTATAGTACACATAGTGTATCCTTGTACTCTCAAACTGCACATCTTCATTCGTCACAGCAGAGGGTTAAGGTGATGCACTGCTAATCCATTCTGCTCTGCACGTGTGGGTTCAAATCCAAATGCAGTCCATGTTACGTTTGGGCCGGCTGTTGCTCAGTGGGTAGAGCAGGTCGTCCTTTACCCACAAGGCTGGCGATTCGATCCCTGGTTCCTACTGTTTGCATGTCGAAGTGTCCTTGAGTGAGACACTGACCCACAAGTTGGACGCTTTGTAGCAGCTCACTGCTCCTAAATGCTTAGGATAGTTAAATGCAGAGGTGAAAACTCATGTATGTACCTGTATATATATGATGAATCTAATAAGGTTTTGCATTGTTTTTTTCCTGCAATCTCTGCATTGTTATTGTTTTTTTGTGTGTGTGTTTGTGTGCAGGTGTCAGTGAGGTGCTGTCCACTGTTGTGGAGGATGTAAGTCATGCTGTTGACCAAAACGTCGGTGGAGCTCAGGTCCTGCATGAACTGCTGAGTGCACCGTGGCTACGCGCACTGCTGAAGGTATGACCTGACTCGGCGAACACTGCACTAAAACTGATATACTTGTCAAGTCATTACGTCATTTCCTCTTTTGTATCTCCAGATTTATGAGTGCCTGTTGGAGTTCGAGAGATTGACCCCCACACCCGTTCTGCCTTATGCCTCAGGACTCTCACATGAGGTTTATACACGCACACACACACACACACACACACACACACCGACGCATATCCCAACTCATCACGTACTGATGCTCTGTCAGACCCCTCGGCGTCACTCTTTTCAGCCACAGTAAAATCATGTTTAATATTGTAAAGTAAACAAAAACATGTGCAGGTTTTTTAGAATAGGTGAAAATAACTAATTTATACTGCATGCTAAAACTGCATGTGATTATCATAAAGTAGTCTGTAAAGGGGAGACTCATGGGTACCCATAGAACCCATTTTCATTCACATATGCTGACGTCAGAGTGCTGTCAAAGGACCCATTTCAAAATGGCCATGCCAGTTTTTCCCCTTGTGAAAATTTATCCTAACTTTAGAGCATTATTTAGCCTCCTTCCTGACAAGCTAGCATAACATGGTTGGTACCAGAAGATTCCTAGTTTTATATGATTTCTGTAGCTTCACTCAAGGTCTAAAACTGAACCTGCTACAGTCTCTGAAAAACAGTAATGTTGGTAAAGGGTGAACTGATGATGCTGTGCTCCACCAGGATTACCCTCACACTTCTAGCTTCCAAGATTTGAGCTCCTCTTCTTAATCTCAGTTTCAGGAAGGCCTTACAGATTAGATTTTCTTGATTAGAGAGTTAGCATCTGTATTCCTGTCTGGCTGTCTTTCTGTCCATCAGATCATGACTGCAATACAGAAGGTCCACCGTCCATCCGCTGAAGCCAGAGAGCTCTGCAGCCTCCTCAGCTCACCACACATCCAGGTGTGTTGTTATCACTCATGTACGAGCTCCTGCAGAGCTTGTGTGTGGTGGACTGTTATATGTAACACCTGTTAACTATCTCTCAGGCCCTCCTATCATCCCACGACAGTGTAGCCCAGTCAGACTATGGACCTGTTTTACCCCCTCTGCCTGATGAGATGCCTGAGGACGAGGAGGCCATGCGGATTGTTTGTCTGGTGAAGAACAACCAGCCGCTGGTGAGACAGAAGCTTTTATTTGATTTAATGTAAAATTATTTGCTCGTAAAACACTATGAGTAGTAGATTGTGTGATTATAGTATCTTAGTCGTGGTAAATTTTTCTAATGGTACAAGCTTTTGTTTGTAGGAAAGTGACACTATCCTGGTTTAACTGGCATAGTTAATGAGTTTATTTTAACCCTTCGTTTTCAGCATCCCTGGCCTGAATCGCTGGGATGGGTGCAGTACCTGGTGCAGTGTCGAGAAAAGCAAAAATCTGATATTTTCAAGTCTGACACAGTGTCTTTAAGGATACTGTCTTCAATTTCCATTAAATGTACAGGAGAGGTTATTAAGTACTGGAACAAGTCAACCCTGCAAGCACTTCTTATTTTACTCCAAATGAATAAATCCATTCATCCGTGAAATATTCAAGACCGATATAATAATACTCCTGAAATAATAGTTTGGTGATCTATAATTCAACCCGACTCCTGTTAATTACATTTATATACAACTAGACATCTGTGGTTGAAAGTAACATTTATTCAAGAACTGTGCTTAATGCCTGCTACATGAGTATTTCCATTTTTTTCCTACTTTAAACTGCTACTACCACTACTACTCCACTAGCCTACATCTCAGAGGGAAATATTGTACTTTTTACTCCACCACATTTATTCTAACAGTTCAGAAGTATTCAGCTCTTTTACTTCAGTAAAAATAGTAATACTTCAATGTAGAAATACTTTGTTACAAGTAAAAATCCTGCATTTAAACTCTTATTTAAGTTACAGTACAAACATATTTGCATCAAAATATACTTAAAAAGAGTAACAGTACTCAGAATAATGTATGATACATCATCGGATTATAATTACTGATGAATTAATGTGTTCATCGTTTTAATGTTGCAGCTGGTAAAGGTGGAGCTCATTTAAATTACTCTGCTGGGTAACTTATTCTATAGTAATACATCATGATTTAATTATATTTTGTATTATTAATCTGAAACTGCAGAGTAACTAAAGCTTTAAAATAAGAAGGAAAAAGCATAATATTTGCCCCCAAAAACATAGTGTAGTAGAAATAGAAAGTAACATTAAAAGAAATAATGAAATAAGACACAAGTATATCAAAATTGTACTGTAGTACATGAGTAAAACTACTTACTTACATTCCACCATAATGTCTGCATAAATGTAGAACTTCTTATGCCAGTAAAAATATCCAGACAGCAGTTAAATGTCCCTACAAAATGTAATCAGCAAAGCAAAGTGTCTAAACATAATTTCCAGGAGACGGGTTGAATATTCGATCGTACGGACCATATTCAGAAGTGAAGATCTATTCAGTCAGTCATTGTAGTAATTTGGCTAAGCAATGAAAGAGTTATAACTGTATTATACAGATAATTAGTTTAATTTTAATCTTTGAGAAGAGATCTTTCCTTTATCTTTTGTTCACCAAGAACAGAGAAGAGCGCCGGGGAAGTGTAGGAGACGGTGTAGGAGTGATTCGTAGTCGTTGGAGCAGCCTCCGGCGCCTCACATTGGACCGTCTCGTCCCTGCGAGGAGGGCGTTGTCAGGGGAGGAGCTCAGAGTGACTGAAAGTGAAGCCAGGCCTTTGCCCCTCCATCGGGGAAGACAGTCACATCCCTTTCTCCCTCGCTATCAGTCAACAGGAAGCTGCTGTTTGTGCCCACAAACTGCAGCACTTTGGAAGAAAGGGCTCAATCAATCAGCTCCCTCGGTCTTTAGTCCAGCCCCCTGCACTGGTAAGAGGAGGACGACTGTCATTCAATGCAATCACCAATCATCCATCTATTCTTTCATTCACTCATTCTTTGTCCGATCATCAAGATGTCCAATCGTCGAAGGAGCAACAGTGAATAAACAGTTTATCCAGCAAGGGGCGTATTTATCAGGAATCACACACAGTTAACGCGGGGATGTGTAAAGAGAACTGAAACAGCAGTGGAGGCAGGCACTCATTAATTTCTATGAGAGTCACTCAGTGGCATGAAGCCAAAATGGATCGACTGCTGAGTGATGAAGTACCGGGATCATCTGGGTGCCCATAGAGCAGGCGCAGTAGTGCTTTCTTTAACTCCGCCTCCCAGCGGTTGATCCGGAGGAACGGAAATAACTCCTGGTCCAGCATTTTACAACTTTCAGGACCTAATTATTTAAATACGGGCTATTCAAGTATTAGTAGATTCACCTCAAAAAAAATCTCTCTCGTCTCTTTCTCAATGTAAGTCTATGGGAAAAAGTGTTTTTGAGCTCAATGGCATGATGTGATGGACTCAAAAGTTGTAGCACCACCGTTTGGCCACTATGAAAATTTGCTTCAAAGCCTGGTGCTCTTCCTGGGGGCTTGAGTTAACAGAGGACTCAACATAATTAAAAAAAAAAAATCTATATAGAGAAAGTAGCCTGACTTTGTTTTGTATGTAGGCTTTATATGCATAGGAAAATATTATATGTGACTCAGCTATTTAGGTTTTATATTCAAAAATATGATCACAGTGTGGTTGTGAGGAGCTCAGTTTTTGTTGATAGTGTGCTTTCTTTTGCATCCTGCACAAGGCCCATCAAAACATTATCTATTTTTTGCTGAAATGGCATCTTTTGTTAAGCTCATGGTCATAGTGCTGATCTGAACAACATCTCTTTGCAGCTCCCAACAGGCTAGGACCATACTAGCCAACCCTCACAATGTTCTGGGGAGACTCCTGTTTTTCATTGCCGTCTACCGGTTTCATCCAAACGTCACAATTCTCATATATTCTGCCTGATTTCTGAAAAATTTTCAAATCCTTTTTCCTTTGACATTATCACAGCATGTTTCTGGCACTGCACAGCATATATAAACCCTTCTGTTTCCACCACGATCCACAATAAAGCCACACCAAATTTCCTGGCAGAAAAGAGCTGCTCATGACCTCCTGAGACAATGCCGTCACCACACATTACAGTGCAGTGTCCAAATTTAGGCTTTGCTCGGTGCAGCCAAAAGCCTCATGGCGTCGCGCAAGCCATTAGAAATAACGCATTTCAGAGCGCAGTGGTGCCGTTGTTGCATTGTCTGAAAGGTCCTTCAGTGAGAGAGAGAAGGAGAGAGGAATGGAGAGATTCTCAAAAAGGGGCAAAAGTTAATGAAGAAATTAATGAAATCTGATTAGTTTATGACAGAAATTCACACAAATTCATGCCAGATGGGCAAATAATTCTTCCATAAGAATTAAAAGTAAGATTAAAAATTTTATTTACATAAAAATTCTGTTGCATTGTAACTTTGCTATACTGAATCTTTAAAAGTCACCAGAATGCAAGAAACAAAGTCTTTCTGGAAGAGGACACCCAGACCCCCGCTTTGGTTTTGAAACTCCAACTCAAGGTTGGAAAGTATGGCCCGGACTCCTCTGGAGCTCCCCTAATCAGCAGAGGTAGGACTGATGATGCTTGATAAATACGGGCCCAATATTATACCAAACATCATTCGATCCATCCCGTCATTCATCCATCTCTGCATTTGCTCATCCCTTTATCAGGAAGTCCATCTGTTGGTTTATCCAGCAAACCTGTTGGAAGGTAACGCCCAGTTCATCTACTAGTTCATCCGTCAGCTCACAAATTTATTATCCTCACCATCTGTCAGTCGTCACCTAGTCATCTGTCTTTTTTATCTAACCATCATTTGACACCTTTCTTACTTTTTCCTGCACTGCTGTTTTCTTTCAGTGATGTGTATTTCACTTTTCTGTTGGCACTTTCTCTCTTGTCTTCATCCGCCTCCCAACATGGAGGTCCATTTTTAGAGAAACCCAATCACAGCGGGGGAGACGGTGCCTCTACTGGAGGGAGCAGTGATGACTACGCCTATCCTCCTCCTCCAGTCCCAGCTTACAGTCTCAGCCTTCCCAACTCCCCAGTCCTTTACCAAAAGGGGGCTATAGGGGGACACTCGAGGAATATCCCTACACCTGGCAGGAGCCCCTCTTGTACTGGGATCCACCCTTTTAGAGCCCACACAGCACCTTCTAGTCCTGCTCCTCATCGCTCCACTCGGCAGCAGGGGGTTAGCACTCTCCCCACCCCCAGCAGGCAACATGGGTGTCAAAGTGGATCTCATAACAAACTCCAAGAAGAGCCTCTAAGTCGTCCCTTGATGACCCACTACTCTACTGCTCCTCGTCACAATGGACGCCAGAAGCAACCACAACAGACACGAAACGAGCAGCAGCAACCAAAACATTGTGAGCTCGCCAAACAGTGCAGCGTGGAGGAGCTCCGGTCCACCGTCCAGACGGTGGCTAGCAGTATTGAGCACGGCACTCAGGACGTCCGCCATCTTGGCCACAAGATGGTGGCGGCGACGGAGATGATCACAGACAGCGTGGAAGAGAATGCCCAGGCACTCAATCTGCTGGCGGAGGTTGTTGACAAGCTCCAGTGTCTCATTGTGGCCAGCAAGCACCCTGAGGTGTCACCGCCACGCCGGCCCAAACAGCGCACTCCTCCACCACCTCCTCCGAGGGTCTCTTCAATGTCTCCAAAAGCGGTCCGCAAACCTCCCACACCTTACCCACGCCGCCTCTCATCATCCTCTTCTTCTTCTTGCTCCTCTTCGTCTTCGTCCACGTCTGTCAGTTCCTGTGTAGACAGCTTTGCAACGTCGAGGAGTCCAAAACAATTGAACGGAGACTCCAAGAGGACGGTGGTGACCTTTGGTGGCACCTACAGGGCAGGTGGCAGTGGTAGTAACGGACAGGTGAGGCTCAACAATGGAGCAGTTTCTCGAGCTTCTCTGGAGGACCAAGACTGCAACAGTACAGGCTGCTTGACAACCAGGAAGAAGAAAAAGAATAAGTAGTCCTTTAACAAACCGTCTCCTCTCCTTCTCTGCTGTGGCGTAGAAAATAGACTTAAATATTTCTACTTAACTTTTTCAGTGTAGACTGACATTAGCATTTGGATCCAAACTATTAGTTTAAGGAACAGTTTAACCACATATAAGAAGTAGACTGAACAATTTTTTGTTTTTTCATCTCTGGATTTATCACTGGAAGGGGAAACGCACAGTAATTAAAGGTACAAAGAAATTACATTTTCTCACCGAGTATCTATTTATTATTCTATTTCATCCAGCTATCTTTAACACTGTGACCACCATCATCATCTCTCTTCTATTCATTGCAGTTTCTCTTTTCAGTTTGCCCATATGTTTGTCTAAGCCTGTCTTATCTCAATTTGTCTGTTCAGCTCGTGCTTTAAGAGCTTCAGTCATCAGTTTCTTCCATTGCATTCTCCATTTGTATCTTTCCCAATTTATATCCCTCTCTATGTATACAGAGCTGCACTAAGAGAAGGTGCTTGTGTGGCCATTGAAGGTTGTTAAATTTGGAGTTACTGTCTGTTTGTCAGGGGGCGACAATACGACGGGACGAGGAGACGGGAGACATTTATATTGCCAGGGTGATTCACGGAGGACTGGCTGACCGCAGCGGTGAGATAAAACCGTATTAAATATGTGTTAAATATAAGGTACAATACCACAGATATAGTCATGTATTACACACAGTCAAAATGTGCAATATTACGGTTTGTGTCTACCAGGACTCCTCCATCCTGGTGATATGTTAGTGGAGGTGAACGGAAACCCTGTGGTAGGTCTGGAGCCAGAAGAGGTCATCCAGATACTGGTAGGTCACCTGAGTGGAAAGTAAAGACATCACTAACTGTACACCAGAGATGGCATACATAAAGATGATTTTCATTGTAATTCCGATGACACGAAAACGATTTGTGCACAATATTAAACAAAATAAGTAAATTAGAAAGTAGAGTTAGTAGCTTCTGTGTGGTGTGGTGTCTGTAGGTGTTCATACTTGTGATCATCATCTGATTATTAAGACAGTTTATCAGTTATTTACTAGTATTTGCTGTATTTGCAGATCAATTCCCAGGGAACGATCCTGTTTAAAGTAATTCCTGATACAGCTCAGAGCAGCAGCAGCAGCCAGAAGTCAGAAGTAAGAAACATCCAGCAAACATCCTTAAATGATGGATTCTGTCCCTCTACACCAGGGGTGGACGAAGTACTCAGATCCTTTACTTAAGTAAAAGTACAACATGAATGCAAAATACTTAATTACAAGTACAAGTCCTGCATTCAAGTCCTACTTGAGTAAAAGTCTAGAAGTATTCTCAGCTTCATGCAGTAAAAGTACTGGCTGTGCAGTAAAATGTCTCCTGTGATTGATATCTGAGTCTGTATGACATTATGAGTTTGTTAATACTGATGCATCAATGTTAGAGCAGAATGTTACTGTTGTAGCTGCTCGAGGTGGAGCTAGACTCAGTAGGAGGCTAAACAACGCTCCAAACTTTTACTAAAAGCTGGCATAAAATAGTCAAGTTAGCACACTGACACACTGACAGCTGTTGTTACTCGTTGGGCTGCAGTTTTTCATATTATGATTTGAGCATATTTTTTATGCTAAATGCAGTACTGTTGAGGGTTTCTGGACAATAGTTGTCATTGTTTTGCGTTGTTGATTGATATCCAATAATAAATATGTACACACATTTGCATAAAGCAACATATTAGCCCACTCCTCTATTGAGTATTAAATAGCTTAAAATCTCCTTTTAAGGTACATTTTGAACAGATAAAAAAATGTGCGATTAATTTGAAATTAATCAGCAATTAAGATGCCAAAAAAACTGAAAACCACTAATTTCATCTTTACTGTATTTTTCTTGTAAAAATCCAAATTTGTAAAGTAATTATAAATGCAATATAAATGTAGTACAGTAAAACTTACAGTATTTCTTTACAATTTTATTTATATTACAGAATATACTCAAGTAAGCTACAAACAAGTACCTCAAAATTTTGAGTACATGTACTTTCACCACCGCTAATTCTCCTATTTGTTTTTGTGTGTGTGTGTGTGTGTGTGTGTGTGTGAGTGATGACCTGTGCGGTGCCCTTGTAAATGTACTAATGAGTTTTGTTTGAAGATGTTTAAATGTGTAAGATTCCTTTAATCCGTCTCGCTGTGTCTGTCAGGTGTATATGAAGGCGCTGGTGGACTACTGCCCCCTGCAGGACTCCTCCATCCCCTGTCCTGATGTAGGGATGGCGTTCAGCAGAGGAGACCTGCTGGAGGTGGTCGACCAGTCGGACGGACGGTGGTGGCAGGCCAGGAAGCTACCCTTCTCTGCATCCTGTGCTGGTCTGATTCCCTCTGCCAGCATGCTGAAGAGGTGATGCCTCACACACCCTGATAAGAAGCTGTGTCATCATTCCCAACAAACATTACAACACTGGTTCCCAACCTAAGGGTCCCGACCCTCACTCGGGATCACCAAAGCTTCAAGGGGGGTCTCGAGGCCCTCTTGATTTTAAGGGATGTAAGACAACTTTTTAAATATATGCTGCATATATATATACAGATGGACTATATCTCAGCACTTCATTCATTTCTGTGAAGAAAACTACACTAAATTAAATTGTTATTTTTAAAGTTTGGACTATTATTTATAATCTAAACAGGCATTAGAAAAGTTTTCAGTTAAAACAACCAAAGAGCTAATAGAACAGTTTCAGGAAGAGGAAAACACTGAATTTATCAAGAAAGAACCCTATTAAATACCCTACGTATGATTGTTTTAAGATTGTTGAAATTTAAAATATACATACAGAGAATTATATTAAAAGCTACTAAAATAACAGGAAAACTCATCTCTGGAAATAATCTGCCCAGAATCATCCAAATTATTCATTTTATGTAAACATCTTGTAGTTACTACGTTCACTATTTGGGTTAATTTGGGTTATAGTTTGTTTTTGTTATGCATTGAACATAATATGAAATATCCATAAAATATGTCCCTTAGTCAGGGGTCGTCAATGTAATGTGCAATGTGTTTCTGAAATGTGCTTTTCAAGGTTCAAGCTTTGTTTTCATCAGCAGGAAATGAAATGCAGTTTTAGTTCCCTCGACTGTACACACACATAGAAAATATAACAAGAAAATGGAACAACGTATATAGTATTTAAAAAGAAATAAAAACGAAAATTAAATTGTATTTTAAAGGAAGATATACACACTCAAAAATATGTAATATCAGCAGTGATTTAGAGTATATTTACTCAAGATTTTGACGTACTTCTACTCCACTTACATATTTCCATTGTACAATACTTCATACTTCTTCTCCACTAAATCCAGGCGGCATAAAGTTTCCTTCAAAACTGTTTTGTAGCTTTTGTAGGGTCTGAGAAGTGTAAGTGTTTGAGACATGTATATTTATTAATAGAAACAAAATTAATTTACTATCATATACGAAAATTAATAGCTGAAAATCCAAACATTTGAAAAAATTGGTTAATTGGTTAATTTTCTTTCGATGGATAAACCGTTGCAGCTCAAAGTTAGAGCCACTTTCAAGCAGCTAAGTGTTGTCTTCTTTCATGAAAAACAAGTTGCTTGTAGCTGCATCTTACAGTTAACATCTCTCTCTTTCTCTCTCTATTTCTGCAGTAAACAGAGAGAACAGTGGTGGTGTCAGCCATCACAGGTTCATACCTGCATCAGACCCCGTAAGCACTTGTCATTGTCATCACTAACATTAATGTTTATTGATGTGCATCTACTGTTAGCAGAGTGTAACAGCAGTAACTGGGTTAGGGTTGGTTTATATAACAGTGCATGTTAATAAACATTGCTGTAAATGCTGCAGAGTTAGTCAAAAAGTTCCTTTTCATCTGGACATACAGACGCAAAGTTGTCCTGCCTCCCTTCTACAGAGTATATAATCATAAAATTGTATTGAGAGTATAACATTAAAAGAATCAAAGGTTATTGAAATAGTTTGTAAAATGAGCATTAGTATAAAGATACTGCTATATTCAAGCTGCTCTCATACACCATGTGTAGTTATGCCTACATGGTGCCTGCACTTTAATTTGTAAATATCCCATGAAATCAATTTGTATGTAATCCACATAATTGTTAACAAGTATAAAAGAAAAAAGAAAAAATAAAACAATAAAAGTAAACAAAAAAAAACTATAAAAAATCTAAAAACACCGGATTTTCACCCAGGAGACCTGTGTTCGCATCCCGTGTGAAACCAGAAGTTAACATTGATTTATTTGTCAAGTATTTAAGTTATGCCACTTCTGGTGTTATTTAACCTGAACCATGATGTTTTCGTAATCTTAGATAAGTAGTTTTTGTCATGTAACCTCCATACTTAAGTTGCGCCACTTCCTGTGTAGCGTAACAACTTCAACTTCTGCTTTGGTGTAACTTACCCACGATCTCTTCCTAATCCTAACTAAGTAATTTTGTTGCCTAAACCTAACCAAGTTGATCTTGTCCTAATCCTGACAAAGTTGTTTCTCGTGAAAACAGAAGTGGAAAAAACTGGAGCGTAAATTGACACTGGATATTTGTACGGAAAATGAAAATGAGGAGTAACTTACATGTTGTGAATGTGACACACTGTTAACACCATTTCCTTTCTGTCTGTCCTCAGTGACTCTGGCTGATAACGGTGGGTGAAACAGCTCACAGGTCACTTTTTATTACAGTATCTGATGTGTCAGGTGTTTATTTACACATTTGATCCAGTAGTAAAGTGATTGTGTGACTTCAGTTGATGTGTGATGATACTGATGATGTGACTGCATTAAACTGACGTCATGTGCTGTGACTATAGTGTAGGACTGTGTAGGTGTTAAAGGTGCTATTGATAACACTGATAACATCCAGCCACTAGATGTCACATTCTCCCTCCCCCGGTGCCATTATATTTTCTTCACAACAAGTTGTTGACATTTACTTACCATCGATCTCAGTCATTTATTCATTTTTTCCACACTAAATGATGACCCAGAGACACCACATGATACCAGTACTGCTATACTATTGGCTCATAAGTGTTGTAAGAAGTGGGGACCAAACAGTAGATATCTTCGTCAGGGATAAACAAAACATTCATTTTGGACCCGCCAACATTTTTAAAATTATTTTATTCGCTTTCATAATAATTTTTTCAGGGAAATCCATACTTTTATTTGGCACTTTTCTAAAGGCTCTGTGGGTCTTTTATTGTTTAAAAATATTTGTCTACATAATATGTTATCAATAGGACCTTTAAAGCGTGGTTTGAATTTATTAATCCCATGAGGGGTGCATTTTTTTATGTTGAGATCAGCTGTACATAGTGGAGCATTGTAAAAATTGTAAAACACTGGATTCAAACTGAACAGAAATAAAATAAAACTCACCTAAACCGTTGTATTTACTCTTTCCAACAATCACAGTTACACTGCGCATGTGTTGTAGCCAGTTCTCTTCATGTTATGGCTGATCGGAAACCTTTGAATCCGGATCATCATCCAGCTCGCCACCAAAATGTAAAGGATTGTTCAATGAGCCACACCCCACCCCTCCAAAATATTTTACTGCATCACCAACCACCAACTTTTAGTTAGTGGTTGGTGATTTCCTGCTAACATCCTGCTAACAGACAGACAAAACTTCACTGTGGGACTAATAAAGGAATATCTTATCTTAAACAAACCAATGCCAGTGAAAACATAACCTCCTTGGCCTTTGGCCTTGGCAGAGGTAATTATGTAACCTCAATATGTGGAGGCTGATTATTAGTAGTATTAATAGTGTTGTTACACACCACAATTTCTGTTTATACCATGCATAGTAGCTATGATATGAGGTATAATTTTGGTTATGGTTGTACTTTTCTTTGCTATAAGATATTTTCACTTTCACTTTTGCTGATAATTAATTTCATGACGAAAGGATGTAAGGCATTATTTTCTTCTGTTTCATATGCATATATTTTGTTTCAGGACCAGGTACGTTACATTACGATATGATACGAACAATTAAACTCAAAATTACAAGACAGAAAGTAGACTTAAAGTACCCACAACCAGAGCTGTACTCAAACTAATACTGCAGTACTGTCTCAGGTGAAGTGACTTAAGACACTGTGACAACACGAAAGGAGCAGTTCAAGTGAAGAGACCAAGTTTGTGAGTCAACCTGAATTAAGAAAGAGCGACGATGCCTTTTCTAATGAGACGCCTCATGTCGAACAGATGAAAACATGTTGTCACATCCTCTCACATTAGAGGAGTGTTAACACGTTGCATTATTTCTGTCCAACAACATGAATCAGACTCTGAGAGTTTGTGGTCATTGGGTTAGTGTTACGATGTGGAAACAAGCTTTAACTTTAAAAATTACCTTTTTTTCTTCTGTTCCAGAGGACGATCAAACACATGCTGATGACAAACGCACCGCAATTGGTAAAACATATCCAACAGAATGATGAATAACTGATGCAGTTTTTACTGACTGAAATTAATCATCACCTGTTTTTCTGGTCTCCACAGAGCTGGAGGACATACACTTTGGTAGGTATTTATTTAGATATTTTTACATTTTACAGTAGAATGATTGTGTTGACAATGCATTTGTGTGCTTAGTGAGAAGCAGTATTTAGCTAAATCAAGAGTACTTTCGTGTAAAGTGAGTGAAAAGTTTTAATGTTTTCTTCCTTTAGATGAGGCTGACTCTGACAGTACTGATGGGATCTACATGGGTAAGACACAGCTAATTCACTCTGCTTGTTTGCTGTATAAAAGACACATAATGCTGCTCAGATCACTTTTCTCATCAAAAGAGGAAATTTAATTTGACAAGTCGTGAAGTGTTGATATTGAAAGTTTCAGCAAAATGTTCACTGACAACATCTCATGTGTTTTATTATAACATACACTCATAGCAACTTCTTCATGGTTAGGCTTCTGGTTAAGGAATACTGAAGAACGCAGTATGCAGTATACAGTATATAGTACACAGTATGCACTGTGTTTACCAGAGATGTGAACAACAGTGTCTTGGTAATTTAGTTATTTAGCATGAAAAAAGCATAGAAATGACAAATCAAGAAGAAATCTTAGGTGACCAAAGAGTGGACAGCCCTATGAAATGTAATGAAAATACTGTTACTGTGACAAAGATACAGTAAATGAATGAACGAATTGTGTTCACCAGCTGGTTTCCGGCAGAGTTTCCGTCTCTGGAGGAAGACGTCCTACAGGAGGAGACGACAGTCCTGCACCTCCTGCTCACCCAACAGCAGCATCCTGTCCCCCTACGAGGAGGTGGTTTTGTACCAGCGCTCGCCGCAAGAGAACCATCGCCTCATCGTCCTCGTTGGTGAGACAGAAATGCTTAAATTATCGTTTTGATTCATAATCTCTTGGCTGTTTTCTCTCACTATTTGTTCCTCTTTAATTCTCAATTTCTCTATAATATCTACAGTACAAATTTATACATATTTCTCTCTGTCCAGGTGCTACAAGAGTTGGAGTGAATGAACTGAGGAAAAGACTCATCAAACTGAATCCGTCAACCTTCCAGGGACCCATACCTCGTAAGTTCATTGATTTAAAGTGTTTCTCACAATAGGTTTGGTGTTTTACATTGTGTGTCATATGAAAAAAAAATCATAATGTGTGTTTTCATATTGTGCATAATTCACAATTTTCACATATATTATTATGTGATACGTTAAAGAACATAGAACTAAAGAAAAGAAAGTAAAAGTTATATCAAAATGAAAGATACATTTTTAGATTTTCTAAGGCAAAAATTATTTTAGTTTACACATAAATCGTAATTAGACCAAGAGTCTACAGTCGTGTTAGCAGCTCACCAAATAAATTTAATAAACCAAAGTATTGTTAAAATTGTCATGGTGACCAGTTACAATGTTGGTGTTTCATTGTGTGTTTATAATATGATATCCTAACAGAAGAAGAATGAAAGACATGAAAAAAATATACTGAAAAACATGTGAAGTAAATAATAATGTACCAGTTTTGATTGGCTGTCGCCCTGTTCCTCCAGACACCACTCGACCAATCAGAGCAGGGGAGCAGACAGGAAGAGAGTACCACTTTGTCACCAAAGAGCTGTTTGAGTACATGGTTTGCAACCACAGGTAGATTTCTCTTCTTTCTTGACTGTTTACATGATGACTGTGTTGGTGGTATCCATTTGATTTGGATGCACAGTCTATCTAAATTATTATTAGGAGAAACTGTGATGGTTTCATTTTAGATTAAAATGATCTTTGCTACATGGTCTCACATTTCTGACTGCACTGTTATCTGATCTGTATTTGTGCCTCTGTTATGTGTGTGCTGATCAGGTTTGTGGAGTATGGGGAGTATAAGGGCCACCTGTATGGGACCAGCACTGACGCTATTGATGAGGTGCTAAAACGAGGCCGGATGTGCATCATCGATGTTGAACCACATGTGAGTTTCATTAAGAAGAAAGTAGTCTTTGATAATATGGATCGTTCATCCATCATCAACCTGTTAGAGATCTGTGTGAAATTGTCAGAATGAGCATAATGAATTTTTGGCCAGAAACATGTTTTGTGAGGTCACAGTGACCTGTGACCACCAACATGCAATCAGTTCATCCTTGAGGCCAAGTGGACGTTTGTGCCAGATTTGAAGACATTACCTCCCAGCGTTCCTGAGATATTGTATTCATGAGCATTGTATATCGGATGGACGGACAGACAGACATCCCAAAAACATAATGCCTCCTGCCACAGTTTTCGCCAGCTCGGGGGCATAAAAACACTCATGTTAAAGGATAAAACTGCTGTTATTTTATATTACACACACTGTCAGCAAATCACAAGAAAATAACATGTTAGATGGTCAGTACTTCCTGTCTGTGACTTTGGTTCCTACTGATGACCTAAATCGTTAAAAACACTTCCCTAAAATATGCCAATCAGCCATAACATTACCATCGGTATGACCACTGACACCTGTAGTGAATAACAACATGTCATTACAATGGCAAAAATGGGCAAGCAAGGATGTGAGTAACTTTGACAAGGGCCAAACTGTGATGGCTAGAGGACTGGGTCAGAGCATCTCCAAAACTGCAGTTCCTGTGGGATGTTCCCAGTCTGAAGTGGTCAGGACCTACCAGAAGTGGTCCAAGGAAGGAAAACCAGTGAACCGGCGACAGGGTCATGGGCAGCCAAGGCTCATCGATGCACATGGGGAGCGAAGGCTGGCCAATAGAAGAGCTACTGTAGCTACTGTAGTTACTTATTGCTGAACAAATAAGTAATGCTGGTTCAGATAGAAAGGTGTCAGAACACACAGTACATCGCAGTTTGTTGCGTTTGTGGCTGCGTAGCCACAGAACGGTCAGGACGCCTGTGCTGTTATGGCTGATCGGTATGTAGTTTAATGTTTTAAAAAGTCTCTGTCATTTCCTGAAACAGCTAATTGCTGTAGTTTTCATCAAACAAACAGGAAGAAATAGTGAATTTGTTGAGGACTATTTTTAGCAGTGCTAATCCCAGATGTGTTGGTTTTGTTGTCAGAGCATCCTGCCCCTGAGGACGGGGAAACTGAAGCCCTACGTGATCTTTATCAAAGCTCCCAGTCCAGACAGACTGAGACAAACCCGGAGAGACGCCCGAATCATCACCAACTACTCCGTCCACAGAGCGTTCACAGTAAGAGCTCCGACAATATTACAACTCAGATTTCTAAAAGCAGGACAACACAAACATTACATGTAACAGCACCAAGGGCTGAAAGAAGGAGAAAGAAGTGAAAGACTGTTAGAAAATGTAGTCCTTGTGTTTCTCCTCCTGCAGGAGGAGGACTTTGTGGAGCTGGAGGACGTGTCCCGCCTGATGGATTCCAAGTACAAACAGTTTTTTGACAGCGTGATAGTGAACGACGACCTGCAGGACGCCTTTATGCAGCTGTGCTCCATCATCCAGGAGGCACAGGACGAACCACAGTGGATACCCGTCAGCTGGTGCTGGACAGAGGAGTAAAGGAGGAAAGGGAAAATGTGGGAAGATGAGTGAAATCTGAAGAACAGGGGAGGAGATGGAAGATGAACACCTGGATGTGGAGACATATGAGAACAAGAAGGATGAGACGAGGAGAGGAAAAGTTGAGACTGCATCAAAACAATTATTTTTCCTGTTTGTCTTTGGACTTTGCACAAAAACTCTTTAATAGCATTTATAAATGATCTTTTTATTCATCTTTAATGTTGGCAGGATGACAGACTCAGTAAGTAACTACTAAATAGCTTGAATATTACAGACTGATGAAACGCTTTCCGACGTCTCATGTTACCTCACGTCTTCTGTTAAAAGCTGCAATTTAAAAGACCAGTGTGTAAAAATTGGGAGGATAAATTGGCAGAAATTGAGGAAATATTAAGTATGTTCTAGTGTATAATCACCTGAAAATAAAAATTGGTGTGTTTTCTTTACCTTAGAATGAGTGGTTTATATCTACATACAAAGCGGGTCCTCTCCACGGAGTCCACCATGTTGCACCACCAGTAGCCCAGAACGGACAAACCAAATTGTGCTGCTTTTCCTGCCTGGGCCGGAGTCCGTAACGTTACTCGCTGCCGTCATCACTTTTCTTTCTCTCTTGCTTTACCACTCACTTCCCACAAAGACACTACGCACTGGCTCTGCTCCAAATGACCTAGAAATGGCTCTAGAAAGGGCCATTCACATCTTTCCACCGGCCACCGTTGCAATCTGCAACCTCATCACCAGATACTACCATATCCCACACACTTCTGTACTGTTTTTTTTTTCCAGATTTAGCCATTCAATTTATTTTTATTCCGTAATTACGGTGCTACAGAGCACCATGATCATTCATGAGGAGTGGTGTTTGTCTAACTGATGAATGTAAGTCTGATATTGCTTCTCTTTTAGCTCTGTTTTTGGTCTCTACCTCTATGTGTCTCTTTACCTGCTAAATGCTTCACTATGTTCACCTGCTAGTCTATAACCACCTGATTCGACTGTTATCAGGCCAATAAATAGGCACTGGCATGTTGTAAAACTGAATGAAATGATTTGTTTTGAACACACCGTTCACGCGGGATGTGGGCTTTAGTCTCCTGGGTGAAAATCCTGTGTTTTGCCATGTGAATAGATGATAAAACCTACTAATTTTATAGTAGGCCCCAACTGACCCACATCTATGAGGATTATAGCGAATGATGGTGCCTGACAGCATTTCAATTGTCTGCTGTTTGCTGCTGAGAAGGTAGTGTACATTGGCTTTTTACAGCTTTTTCTCTGAAATCCTTGCTATGGGAGTGGTGAGAGTAAATCACAACAGTAAAGTTGTGGGCCAGACAGATAAACAATGAGCTGAAGCTCACTGTAAAGCTCTATAAAGCTGAGGATAGCTGCTCAACGGCACTTGACAGTTAGGTCTAATTCAACCAGTCTTGAAGTTTCTATACTCTGAAACTCCTTTTTAACAATTGAACCTTCCTACTGATCACCCCAGACCAACAGCTTTACTATCATAAAAGCATGTTTCTTTTATCTAGAATGAAATTAAACTTGTACATACAGTATGTGTGTGCTAATTAAAGATCAAGATAAAATCATGTGGGTGCATGTCGTCTTCTCTCCCTCTCCCCTCTCTCTCTCTCTGTTTGTCAGGTTAATCCTCTGCAGGACAGCTGTCGCTCAGCTGATTTAACAAGAGGATTACAGCCTTCTCAGTGCATCATTCAGCTTTACTGTCATCTATACAAACAGCAGCGAGTGGCGGTCAGTGTAACACAACATAACAGATAACCTGAGACAATGATTGGATAAGAGCGGAAATATTGTGTTTATATGTTGACACCTAAGGCAAGATAACAGTAGTCAAAGAAAGATAAAGAGATAAATTGTTGGTGTACATGAAAGGGAAATATGCAACTGGGTAACAGTAATATATATTTGTATAAGGACTGACATCTTTAGTCAGATTAGCAATACTGTAGTGTAGAAATACTTTCTTTCAAGTAAGTTGCATCGTTTCTATGGCAGCAAACAAATCTGAGCCTGAGTGGAAGTGACAACATTTTTTATTGCATGAATCACCCTCGTCAAAGGCACGTTGACTCACTCGGCAGAGCCTTACAAGTGACCAGTTGTGACATTTTAATATATGGTGGTTGTCCCCAATTTAGAAAAAGCAGATTTTTAGGTCAGTGGTACTTAATGTCCCCAAAAGTGACCTAAGTAAGCATGTGAGTGTGTAATAGGATTGGATGTTTGACCTGGTTCCTGTGGTGTGCAGGTTTTAACTTCGACCTTTTAACCTCAGACAGGGCCAGCACACCTGCTCAGACATGACAAAGTTCATGTCTCAATTCTTTACCACAGCACCAATGGCTGAGATCCATTGGTGTCATACTATTTAGACCCATCCACCATATCAGACTTTAACGGTGTTAAATGCGAGATTGGGAGCATGTCTATTCCCTCCGCACAGCTCTCATCATGTCGACAACTCAGCCGGCGGCTAGCAGCTGTTAACCTGGGGGGAACCAGACGGTGGATGTTACACACAGACTGTATATAAGAAGTGAACATAGTCACCGTGACATCACCCACTGGTTTGTGGACTACTGTCTTGAATCCTCCAGTTCAACACCAGAAGTGACAATAAAGGTTTGGAGCAAAACATAACCGAAAACTAAATAAGATATTTTTATCATTTTTTATCTTTCATGAACTGAAAACACACTGTGAAAGTTCTAAGACGAAAACATGGATAACTCCCAGATTGGACAATGCCTTGGTAGCAATCTGTTAGTCACAAGGTAGCCACGCCGTAAAGCATCCCCTGCTTTATGGTCTATTTGACTCTAAATAGGACCATAATTTACTAAATGAAGATCATGCTGTTTTGTTGAAGACTTGAAACTAGTGACTGAGACCGTAAACTCATGTTTACAATGTTTACTGAGGTAATAAATAAAGTGAGAAGTAGGCTCATTTTCCCATAGACTTCTATACAGCCAGACTTCTTTTTGCAACCAGAGGAGTCGCCCCCTGGTGGCAATTAGCCAGAATGCAAGTTTATAGTACTTCCGCATTGGCTTCACTTTTCAGACCTGGAGGTTGCAGCCTGGTGCTTCACTTCCACAGCTGCACAGTCGGTAAGAACATCATTATGAGCTGTAGCCACCGCATGAGAGTAGTGCACAGCAGCAGCCATGAGTGAGCCAGTGGAGCGTTCACATGCATGAAAATGCTCTAAAAGGCACATGCGGCTGGCCCACCTACGTCTACAATATAATAAAATGGAAGCCAGTGAGCAGTTTTCTTTGTCATGACCAAAAACTACTCAGCAAATATGAACACTTGCAATCTTCCAGGTTCATTCATCACGTTGCAGTCTTGGCATTCGTTTGCGGGGAAACAGCTTAAACATTATGTATAAAAAGAAAAACATCAGTCTAATAATTCTGCCTATTTGTGAATAAATATTTACTGGATCTGTTGAAGAAAAGACAGAGAAGGGTGAGGGATTATTAGCATCCATGGCTACTTAGGATCACTACCCGCAGGTGACATCACAGCTGATCAACCAACCACAAAGCTCCCAGAGCCTGTCACGGCTCAGCACATGATCCACCTGCCCCTCTAAAACCCTGGGTCGAGTCTCAAAGCTGTGAATAAGCCTCCTCCCCCTCCTGTTTCTTGTTTGTGCTTCAGTTTATCTGCTCACTTTGGATTCATGCTACAAGACTTTGAAGTGAATCAGTCATCTTCAATCCACGTTATGGGCGAACAAGGGCAGATGAAAGAGAAATAAAGGGAAGGAGGGTGAAATTTTTAATAAGGCTCAGCCTACGACACTGTCCCTCTGTTTGTTAAGATCAGAGATAGAAGGCAGTGATTGTCTGTAGTGTTTCTTCACAGCCGCAGACCGACTCAACTGCACAGGTGAGCGTTTATATCGATTCAGTGGAATACATATGAATACACCTTTTTAAAATATGTGCTTGGCATGATAATAGTTAGTCTTTATGACAGAAACAAGGCGTACAATTAGAAAGACTTTAACTATGTCATCCTTAAAAAGCATCGAGCAAACATTAAGTTTTAATTTCGCAAACTTAAGCAACCCTAATTTTGATTCATATTTTATCTTTAATTTATCTAAGAGCAAAATATTATATTCCATTCTACTATATGTTATAGTTTTTTTGTTGTGCAGCATCTTACCATTAACGACTTTTGTATTTTGGTGACATTGACTGTGGAGATATTTATTCAGTTTTAAAGGAAAAAGTGTTCAGCATAATGTGTAAAACTGTTAACTGAAAAAAAAAAAAAACTGAAAAGGTTGAAGAAATTGTTTCTCTTAATCTTTTACTGTTCTTCCTGTGGGATGCTGTTGGCACTATGTAGAGCTTTCATGCACCTTTAGTACTAAAATTACATGAATACGAGCATTTAATGTATGTAGATTACACGCTGAAAGTTCTGTTCATATGCCTGCTCCCTCAGTGCATTGCATTTGTGCAGTTGCCATGGAAATAGGTCAGTTGTCATAAGTAGGTAACATGCAAGAAGTCCTCCAAACAAAAAGACAAAATATGCAGTTTGTCCATGCTCTCTGTAACAACATATAGGAGTGTTTTCTGATCTGACGCCACTATCAGCAGGACACCATCATTTGTCCGTATCTGCCATTGTTGGAAAATAAATCTGTTTTATGATGTGAGAACGCAGGTTTGGCTGGGTTAACGCACAAAAGCAACTTGGTTTGGTTTAGGAAAACATTGTGGTGTTATGGTTATTTCAGTCAGGACATTCAAATCAGGGTTTTAACCATAGAGTGATACAGGAATGAGTCCTAAAACTTAAGATTAACCAGCTATGGCCTATAAACAGATATCATAGGGCTTCATTCATTGGACACGTAACATGTCTTCTTGCCCCATGAACATACATTTCAAGGCAGTGACTAAAAAAAAATACTTTTACTCATACTCATTTTTAAAAATAAGTGGTCTGGCTTTCTTGCTCAGAGTTAGCTGAGAAGATTTATACTGCACTCAGACATGACAGTGGTGTTAATCTGTATTACAGAATGTGGAAGTTTTGCTTTAAAGGGAGTTGGTGTAAGAATCAGAAACTCCTTGTTAACAGTGACATCTTTGGCTGTTACGTCAACGACAGTCAGCGTCCTGTTGCTTGTGCTCGCGCTACATACAGTAGATGTGAGCGAGCATGAGACAGGGAGTGATTGATAGGCATCATGTTGATTAACGCTAGCAACATTAGCCAACTAAAATCACAATATTACTGCATATTTCACATGCTTGGCAGAAATGTTAGCTTACCTTTCCAACAGGAAATTTGTCAGCTCAGGGTCTGTTTTGATACCCAAAACCAAGCAAACGTTGGTCACATTCCTGTTTTGTAAGACGGGCTTCACTAGATATAACTTTGTGTTTCTGTGCTTCTGTCGAGGTTGTTTTGTAGTCTGAGTTGTGGTGGGAGTTGGTTGTTCATTGCCTTTATTGAACTCCATTTTTAACCAAACGTTAGCGATCGTTGCACACTGTTAGTCCTGAAGCGAAGCTGAAAGTAGGCACTTGCGGGCACGCATAACATCACATCCCAAAAAACAAAACAAAAAAAAAAAAAAAAAATGGCCCACATTCCTCATGTTAAAAGCAGTCTACAGTAGGCTGATAGAGGAAACCCAGAAAGTGGCGAGGGTCTCATTTTTTAGGTTAGGCTTCTAGCCTGTTCACGCACTGGCAGTAAAAAATGATTAAAAATATTTATGTGTTTAAAAAAACTTACATACAGTCCCTATAATGTTCACTGCCATCCAAGAGTGTCTGGCCTAATCAAGAGCAGCATACATTGCATTAAAACAAAAAACAATTCATTCCCACCTGGAAAAATAAATCACAGTAAAAACATGTGAGAGTATATCTTTGGTCTGTTAATCGTAGTATTGAGGTTTGATCCCCAGCTCCTCTTCCTCAAATGTTCAAGTGTCCATGAGTTATACACTGAACCCCAAATTACACAAGTATGGATTTGGATAAAAGTGTCAAAATTGTTAAATGTGTGTGAACAGGAACAAAGAAAAACTGCGGTTTCAAACCCAAATTCAGGTTTGGTTTCAGTGTGTTTAAAAATGTAGTATGCTGACACGCTGCATTGTATTGTCTTGGACTAGATAACAAAGCAGAGCTCTTTTTAAGTAGCATTTAAAATATTCTTCCTGAAGCTTCACCCTACAGGCACCACCATCCGGCCACTGCAAGATCCTAATTAAACGTTAATTAACTGACCTGGATCTTTTAAATAAATAAATAAATAAATAAAAGGAAATTACCTGCTGAAAGATCTTCACATTTTAAACTGTTGATCCTCTCACAGAGCAACTATGCCAACCGTCAAGAGCAAGAAAAAGAAGCCAAAGAAGGAAGTCAATGATGGAGAGGAGCAGGGAGAAGGTAAGAGGTGACGCCTGCTGCTCCACACAACACTATTCTTTCTACTCTATTTCACTCTATTATGTTCCTTTACAGTTGGTCTGGAGATGGAGATGGAGGAAGTGACCAATAGGAGCCACTCTGACAGCAGAGACCCTTTGACCCCAGAGCTGCAGGATCCTGCACCACAAAAGAAGAAGAAAAAGAAGAGGGCGCCTACTATCGGTAGCAACATTGCACCAACTGTTATTCATGCCACCTTTTACATTAAAGAAATATAAACCTGTATTAGATGCACAGCTGAGGAAGGGGTTAAGTTATACATGTGAACGTACTCAAAGCCCATTGAGGATGCATTGAGATCCGATCACTCAAACCACATTCAGAGGTGGTCTGGGCCACATATGGCCACATTATTTAGCAGTGTGTACATGAATGAGACTGTTTCCCATCGACTTACATTGAAGAAGAGACGTCTGTAACTCAGCGGACAATTTTTTTTTTTTGAGGTAAATCAACTCCCCAGTACAAACAATTTAAATTATTAGGTCCTAAAACTTGTAAAATAGCCGATTCCAGAGTTATTTCCTTCCTCTGTTTATGTCTATGGAAACCCAGGCTGCGACAACAGCACAAGCTCTGACATTGGGATGCCCTGAATGAGTCATATGACCGAGTGGACGTTACTGCCCATATAGGACATGCACAGTAAGGCCCAATAAGACCTGGAAGACCCCAGAAGATCCAGATATTTTTCCAGATGAAGTCGAGCCATTTTGACTTCATGCGCCACTGAGCAACTTTCATAGGACTGAACGGGGCCCCGCTTCCAACACTATGATTGTGATCCAGTTCTTTGTACAGAGCTGACATCCGCCGGCCTGCCGCTCTCTCGCCTCCCTGGCTCTCTGAAGCACTGTACACCGCTGTTGCCTGGTAAAGGCAGCGATGCTGGCAGCACAGGGGTCCCAGGCGGCCACAATTTCAGCTGCTTGCAATCTGCAACCTCACCAAAACCTACATCTTTAAAACTGGCTAGTGAGAAAAGATAGCCTGCGGGTCAAAGATAGCCTGCGGGTCATTCCAACACCAGGAGTCATAATGACATAGACTCTTTTTTCCAGTCTCAGTCCATACAGATGCACCTTAATGCCTATTATTGGACCTAAGATTGTGCCTATTTTATACAAGTATTTGTACAAATGTGGGCTACATTACCTGCTGAGAATGGCCTTGGTCATTAAAATATAGGCTACAAGTGCTGCACAAGTGGCTAAGGTGTTCTTTACATTGATAATAAACCTCATGTTTCATGTATTGTTTTGTTCAGATCAGGAAGCAGAGTACGCCGACGTGCCAAATGGTAACATGGCCGAGCCCGACATGGATGGAGAGGAAATGACAGTTGCTGTAACCAGAAAGATGAAAAGGAAGAAGTGAGTACCAACATTAAGTAATGGATGTCTGAGCCACATTTCATAACAATGCAACCAGTAGTTGTTGAGCTATTTCAGTCTCCACCCACACGACGTGGCTCAACATGTAAGTTACTTTTGACAAAACCCTCTTTCTTATATCACATGGCAGGAAGGCGAAGGCGACGGAGCACTACAGCGGTGATCTGGGAGTTGAAGACGACGATATCATAACAGACGCCCAGTCCCCGATCCCCCAGCATTCCCTTTTCTCCGCCCCACACGGTCACAGCCAGCCGGTTGGCAAAGTTTTCGTGGAGAGGAACAGTGAGTGTGACAGACATGTTAAACATGTTATTGACAACACTGATAATACTCAGCAACTAGATGTCACATTCTCCCTTCCCTGTTCAATTGCTTTTACTTCACAACAAGTTGTTGCCGGGCACTCTCTCTCTCAACCAGTCTCAGCATTTTATCTGTTTTTATTACAATACTGACAACCAAGAGATCACTTGATACCACCGTCATTTTACAATTGGCTCACAAACCTTTTTAGAAGTTCAAACTAAAGGTCAGATATCTTCCACAGAGATAAGCAAAACATTCATTATGGACCGATCAACATTTTTTTAATTTAGTCATACGTTTTTGTTTTGTTCAGGAAAAGCCATACTTTTATTCAGCAGCTTTCTAAAAGCTCTGTAGATGCCTTTTTTTAAATATTTGTGTACATAGAAATGTTATCAATAAGACCTTTAATGTTGCATGTAAACAACATCTTCCTTAGACTAATGAAACCGTGCTTGTGCTTCAGTACACAAATATTGGCATTTGGGCATTTATTTATTCATTCATTTTTGACTAACAACAACAAAAACAGTGCAAATTAAGTTAAGAAAATTTTAATTTGCATGAACTTCATTGAATAAATCCACATCCACTAATGACTGACTGAAGAGCATACCATTCATAGAAATGTGTAAACCACTGATTGTTTGAATTGAATACTTTGCCTGTCCTTTTGTAGTATGTTGTCCCACTTTATATAGTTTGTATTTTGTAATGGCTTCAGACAAATATCTTTTCCAAAAGAAACACTATATAAAGTGATATTTGACTTCATTTTTAACCAGAAAAGATGTGATTTTCCCCCACGTTGTGTGTGTGTGTGTGTTTGTGTTTGTGTTTGTGTGCGCACAACATACACACAGTGTGGGTTTTTTTTTTTTTTTGGGTGTTTTTTATGTCAACATTATACATCAGTCTCTTCAACATTATTGGTTACTGTGATTTTCTACAGTATTAACTTCATTACTGTAGTTTCTGCAGGAAATCTTGGATTACTGTAATTTTTTACTGAATATGCAGTATTCTGCTGTGAAATAGAATACAGCACTTTCCTGTGCACAAACACATTAATGTACTGTGGATTTCACAGGAATTTTTAAGTATATATAGAGTTATGGTTATTAGTTATTAGTTATTATATATAGTTTTCAATAATGAAAACTACAACATATTATAATATGTTAATGAGTTGATCTCCTCGTCTACTCTCAAATTCTCATAAGCCAATCAGAGAAAATGTAGGCATTTTCAAAGCTATGTAATCATTATATTTCAGTGTATACAGTAATAAACAAGAAAAAAGACCTGCATTCATTCAGATCCTGCTGTATGATTTAAATAAGTACAGTTACTTTGTCCATCAGGGGCCCTAAAAGCTGCAGATTTATTGTGTATCAATTGTTTTTGGTAATTTAACTAACTGAAACTAACTAATTGAAGCGTGCAGATTGTGTATAGTAAGTTCTTCCCTATCACGCTGTGTTTTAGTTTCCAGATTGCCATACTCACCACAGTCATGTGAGCATCAGTTAATCTAAGTGTAGCTCAACTGTAACATGAAACAAAGATTAGTTCATGGTGGTCACATGACTCAGAAAATAATAAAATAAATATTTTAAATGAAAAAGTCTAGACATTATATTTCTATTTTATTTATTTTATTCAAATTTGGAATTGACTGTAATGCTATCACTAGCATGTTATTACACAGATTATGTGCGGGAATAAACCGGATCACCCGGAGTAAACCACACATAAACCCCTACCGCCATCTAGGTGGAGGAGGTCGAGGTTGAAGGGGAAGTCTGTATTTTGGCTCCCCTTTACCTGCAGAGCCACAGTTGGACCCCTTTAGACTATGACTGAAAGCCTGCCGGTCATCAGGACGGGGCAGTTGCACGTAGCAGGTAGAGTTGGGCCCCTGGTTAATGAGAGTCTGCATCGGACGAAGTCTTCGACCTCTTTTTGGCTGCTCCGGAAGTCTGTATTTTGGCTCCCCTTTACCTGCAGAGACGTAGTTGGACTCCTCTAGTCTACGACTGAAAGCCTGCTGAACATCAGGAAGGGGCAGTTGCATGTAGTGGGCAGAGTTGGGGCCCTGGTTAATGGGAATCTGCATTGGACGAAGTCTTCGACCTCTTTTTGGCTGCTCCGGAAGTCTGTATTTTGGCTCCCCTTTACCTGCAGAGACGTAGTTGGACTCACCATAAGACAGTATCTCTGCAATTTCCTGCTCCTTCCTAAAAGATGCCGGCCTGTTAACAGTCTGATGTATCTGTGGCTTCCTGTCGCTCTCTGCTTGTGCAGTCTGCTGGAACAAAGAGCAGCAATTTGCAGCATCGCGATGGTCCCTTTTCTCTGCCTGTAGTCTAGCACGTTGTGCAGCTGCTATGGAGCGATTGACGTTGTTCCTGTCAATGCTGTCTTGTTTGTCCTTCGCAGCCTTCAGTTTTTGCTCTTTTTGGAACAATCTGCGGTCCGCCTCTCGAGCCTGATGATGTTTCAACTCTCTCTGACGCTCTTGCTCCTCTCTTTGCCATTTCTCCTGCACCTGCGTATGACGGCCAGCATTGAGCATAAAACGCATGAGAGATCTGTTGGCCTCCTCCTCCTGCTTCTGTTTTTTCAGGTCAGCCAATATCTTAGTGCCATACTTGGCAAAGCTCTGCCTCTCCCTCAGCTTTGCAGCAGTGTCCTGCTCCTTCTGTAAGGCTGCCAGGTTATCCCAAGCAGCCTGTTGACGTGCCTGGAGACGTAGCTTTCCCTCATCATAGTGAGAAAGTTTGGGTCTCTCCTCCAGACGTGGCTGTAAGACCACTCTGTTAAAAGTCTGGACATTGCCTCTGAGCTGCTGCTCAGTTTGGAGGAAACCCTCCTGCATCTTGCTGGCTTGCCGAGCCTTCAAGAGTTTGTACTCTGGTTGTTTTGCTGGAGTGTTTCTGAACATTGCAGTCCTATAATAGTGCTGTGCTCTAAGCTCCATCCCAGTTATCATAAATATCCACCTTCTATGAATATAGATCCTTGTCTGTGTGTTTGTCTAATAGAACAGTTGTTATTTATGTGCTGCACCTGTGAGTACCGATGACAGTCTGTGCCTTTGATCTGATTGATCATTAAAGGCTGGTGCCTTTAGTGGTCAATCGGATCAAAGGCACAGACTGATTTGATGTCGTCATAGTGACATTTTCACACTCTGGTGCATGTTTTTTTTTAATTGTTGGTAAAAGTGCCATCACCATGGCAACCTTTAACCTTCTTTTGCTGCTAGACAGACAGGTGAATCACATTAGCCAATCAGAGCAGGCTGATAGACACAGAGACACACAGATGAGCATCTGTTCACATGTTCAGGATTTTAAGGCAAAATGCCTTTTCCTGTCAGTTTCATTGTGTCAACTCCATGGATCAGGGGCATAAATAATTTTAGTAATTAATATTATTAACTAAAGGTCAGATATCTTCCACAGAGATAAGCAAAACATTCATTATGGACCGATCAACATTTTTTTAATTTAGTCATACGTTTTTGTTTTGTTCAGGAAAAGCCATACTTTTATTCAGCAGCTTTCTAAAAGCTCTGTAGATGCCTTTTTTTTAAATATTTGTGTACATAGAAATGTTATCAATAAGACCTTTAATGTTGCATGTAAACAACATCTTCCTTAGACTAATGAAACAGTGCTTGTGCTTCAGTACACAAGTATTGGCATTTGGGCATTTATTTATTCATTCATTTTTGACTAACAACAACAAAAACAGTGCAAATTAAGTTAAGAAAATTTTAATTTGCATGAACTTCATTGAATAAATCCACATCCACTAATGACTGACTGAAGAGCATACCATTCATAGAAATGTGTAAACCACTGATTGTTTGAATTGAATACTTTGCCTGTCCTTTTGTAGTATGTTGTCCCACTTTATATAGTTTGTATTTTGTAATGGCTTCAGACAAATATCTTTTCCAAAAGAAACACTATATAAAGTGATATTTGACTTCATTTTTAACCAGAAAAGATGTGATTTTCCCCCACGTGTTGTGTGTGTGTGTGTGTGTGTGTGTGTGTTTGTGTTTGTGTTTGTGTGCGCACAACATACACACAGTGTGGGGTTTTTTTTTTTTTGGGTGTTTTTTATGTCAACATTATACATCAGTCTCTTCAACATTATTGGTTACTGTGATTTTCTACAGTATTAACTTCATTACTGTAGTTTCTGCAGGAAATCTTGGATTACTGTAATTTTTTACTGAATATGCAGTATTCTGCTGTGAAATAGAATACAGCACTTTCCTGTGCACAAACACATTAATGTACTGTGGATTTCACAGGAATTTTTAAGTATATATAGAGTTATGGTTATTAGTTATTAGTTATTATATATAGTTTTCAATAATGAAAACTACAACATATTATAATATGTTAATGAGTTGGTCTCCTCGTCTACTCTCAAATTCTCATGAGCCAATCAGAGAAAATGTAGGCATTTTCAAAGCTATGTAATCATTATATTTCAGTGTATACAGTAATAAACAAGAAAAGAGACCTGCATTCATTCAGATCCTGCTGTATGATTTAAATAAGTACAGTTACTTTGTCCATCAGGGGCCCTAAAAGCTGCAGATTTATTGTGTATCAATTGTTTTTGGTAATTTAACTAACTGAAACTAACTAATTGAAGCGTGCAGATTGTGTATAGTAAGTTCTTCCCTATCACGCTGTGTTTTAGTTTCCAGATTGCCATACTCACCACAGTCATGTGAGCATCAGTTAATCTAAGTGTAGCTCAACTGTAACATGAAACAAAGATTAGTTCATGGTGGTCACATGACTCAGAAAATAATAAAATAAATATTTTAAATGAAAAAGTCTAGACATTATATTTCTATTTTATTTATTTTATTCAAATTTGGAATTGACTGTAATGCTATCACTAGCATGTTATTACACAGATTATGTGCGGCAATAAACCGGATCACCCGGAGTAAACCACACATAAACCCCTACCGCCATCTAGGTGGAGGAGGTCGAGGTTGAAGGGGAAGTCTGTATTTTGGCTCCCCTTTACCTGCAGAGCCACAGTTGGACCCCTTTAGACTATGACTGAAAGCCTGCCGGTCATCAGGACGGGGCAGTTGCACGTAGCAGGTAGAGTTGGGCCCCTGGTTAATGAGAATCTGCATCGGACGAAGTCTTCGACCTCTTTTTGGCTGCTCCGGAAGTCTGTATTTTGGCTCCCCTTTACCTGCAGAGACGTAGTTGGACTCCTCTAGTCTACGACTGAAAGCCTGCTGAACATCAGGAAGGGGCAGTTGCATGTAGTGGGCAGAGTTGGGGCCCTGGTTAATGGGAATCTGCATTGGACGAAGTCTTCGACCTCTTTTTGGCTGCTCCGGAAGTCTGTATTTTGGCTCCCCTTTACCTGCAGAGACGTAGTTGGACTCACCATAAGACAGTATCTCTGCAATTTCCTGCTCCTTCCTAAAAGATGCCAGCCTGTTAACAGTCTGATGTATCTGTGGCTTCCTGTCGTTCTCTGCTTTTGCAGTCTGCTGGAACAAAGAGCAGCAATTTGCAGCATCGCGATGGTCCCTTTTCTCTGCCTGTAGTCTAGCACGTTGTGCAGCTGCTATGGAGCGATTGACGTTGTTCCTGTCAATGCTGTCTTGTTTGTCCTTCGCAGCCTTCAGTTTTTGCTCTTTTTGGAACAATCTGCGGTCCGCCTCTCGAGCCTGATGATGTTTCAACTCTCTCTGATGCTCTTGCTCCTCTCTCTGCCATTTCTGCTGCACCTGCGTATGACGGCCAGCATTGAGCATAAAACGCATGAGAGATCTGTTGGCCTCCTCCTCCTGCTTCTGTTTTTTCAGGTCAGCCAATATCTTAGTGCCATACTTGGCAAAGCTCTGCCTCTCCCTCAGCTTTGCAGCAGTGTCCTGCTCCTTCTGTAAGGCTGCCAGGTTATCCCAAGCAGCCTGTTGACGTGCCTGGAGACGTAGCTTTCCCTCATCATAATGAGAAAGTTTGGGTCTCTCCTCCAGACGTGGCTGTAAGACCACTCTGTTAAAAGTCTGGACATTGCCTCTGAGCTGCTGCTCAGTTTGGAGGAAACCCTCCTGCATCTTGCTGGCTTGCCGAGCCTTCAAGAGTTTGTACTCTGGTTGTTTTGCTGGAGTGTTTCTGAACATTGCAGTCCTATAATAGTGCTGTGCTCTAAGCTCCATCCCAGTTATCATAAATATCCACCTTCTATGAATATAGATCCTTGTCTGTGTGTTTGTCTAATAGAACAGTTGTTATTTATGTGCTGCACCTGTGAGTACCGATGACAGTCTGTGCCTTTGATCTGATTGATCATTAAAGGCTGGTGCCTTTAGTGGTCAATGAGATCAAAGGCACAGACTGATTTGATGTCGTCATAGTGACATTTTCACACTCTGGTGCATGTTTTTTTTTAATTGTTGGTAAAAGTGCCATCACCATGGCAACCTTTAACCTTCTTTTGCTGCTAGACAGACAGGTGAATCACATTAGCCAATCAGAGCAGGCTGATAGACACAGAGACACACAGATGAGCATCTGTTCACATGCTCAGGATTTTAAGGCAAAATGCCTTTTCCTGTCAGTTTCATTGTGTCAACTCCATGGATTAGGGGCATAAATAATTTTAGTAATTAATATTATTAATATTAATATTATTAATTAATTGTGTTCACCCTGCAATGACATGTCAAAATGGCTGCTGTGAAAAGGGTTTTAGTACATCTTCATCAGCTACCTATCCATGTCAGATCTGATATACCTGTCTCTCTCACAACCCCAACCCCTTCAAAATAAAAGCCCCATATATGTAGTAACTATCTTAACAGGAAGTTCAGGATGAAGCCTTTTGATCAAATCTCCCACCCCCAACTCTCACTATATATTAACAGGAAACTATGTTGTTTCTTACAAAATCAGCACTGCATGCGTGTGTGTCAGATATGAGAAGGACATGGCAAACGTGTGTGTTTCCTATAGATCTCAAGCACAACGTTGTAATAAAAATGAATAAAATCAACCGGGATTTGGATAAGAATTATTGTTTATTAATATACAGACCATACAGTCAATATGCTCTCCTCACAGCTTTCCCACTTTACAATTAAAAACAGCAATTTAACTTGCCAGCTGTAAAACACACTTCACACTTGACAGAAACAAAATCAAACTCATCAGACCAGTCTTGGTTAGTCTTCTCACTGTTCCAACAATCACAAACTCTGGTTTTGGTCGAAATAAACCCTTAATTCATTGCATTAGCTGTGAAAATAAACAGCTATTATGCTCTCCTCAGAGGGACCAAACTTCATTGAAACACACAGTAATTTCGAATTTGCCCTTTTAACATCATTAAAGTGCAGTTCAAGGATACAGCCTTGACTTTGACAAACTCAGTATACCATTAAGTCACAATGTAAAGTGTAGTGTAATGTTAATGTACATTAACAGAGGTGCATGCGTGTGTGCGTGCTGTGTGTGTGTGTGTGTGTGTGTGTGTGTGTCTGTGTGTGTGTGTGTGTGTGTGTCTGTGTGTGTGTCTGTGTGTGTGTGTGTGTGTGTGTGTGTGTGTTTTGATGCATTAGACAGCATTGGGACATGTTGGATCTGCAGGAGCATGTGGCAGCCTCATTACCTGTTGTTTTTTATTTAAGCGTCTGTGATAATAGGTTAGAGCAGCCACACAGCCCGCATGAGATTGGCTCGAGACTTCCATCTGAGGAGTTGTAGTTTGTAGCCTCGTAGCGTTTATTCACTGACAAATAAACTGTACACACAGCTAAGGCTGTGTTCACAGCTATAACGCCACCAACAAACCCACACTCACCGCCACCACACACAGTCTGTCGGAAACTTGCTGAAGTTACGTTACAGCGGGCACAAAGTCACCAGCAACGCTAGCAGACACACAGCTGACAACCTGCTAAACTAAACTCAATGTGTGGAGCAGCGTTTTACTGGGAAAGTGGCTGCATGTCTGCGACACCACATGTAGCACCGTGGCAGCTAACACTCACAGACGGTGAACTAGAGACAGTGAACGCAGCACCGTGGCTGCTACAGTAGCTGTCCTTATGGTTAACTGTTGACTCAGTTGACTTCATTTTTAACCAGAAAAGATGTGATTTCCTTTACTCTGTCCCTGTTTACACGCTGGCTGATCTCATGAAAGTGAAGTGTTGATGCATCTAAGAAGCATTCAAATGAGAGTGAAATCTGATTAAAAACACACAAACATGTGTGTGTGTGTGTGTGTGTGTGTGTGTGTGTGTGTGTGTATTTAGGGCGTTTCCAGGCCGAACGAGTTGAGCAGCTCCGACACTCTGAGCTGATGGATGACTACATGGACCCCAGACAGATCTGGACCACCAGAGATGTTGCTGTTAGGGTCCACAGTGGCTTCAGGTCTGCACACCCAATTGCACACAAACACACACACACTACTAATATATGTATATTATCTGGTAACTCCTCTTTTACACGCTGTCCTGTGGTGTGTGTATGTTGTCCCTCTGTAGGGTGATCGGTCTGTTCTCTCACGGTTTCCTGGCCGGTTATGCGGTGTGGAACATCATTGTTGTGTATGTGCTGGCGGGCGATCAGATGACCACGCTGCCCAACCTGCTGCAGCAGTATCACCCACTGGCTTACCCTGCTCAGTCTCTGCTCTACCTGCTGCTGGCCATCAGCACCGTGTCGGCATTCGACAGGTCTGTGGATCTGTGTGTGTTGCGTAAAATGGAAATACTCAAGTGAAGTAAAGTATCTTGAATTTGTGGCAACTAACAGCTCTCTGTTTGGTGTCACCTGCAGGGTGAACCTGGCCAAAGCCTCCATGGCACTGAGAGGCTTCCTCACTCTGGACCCTGCTGCTATGGCTTCTTTCTGTAAGTAAGACAAGACAAAGATGATGATGATGATGATGATGATGAGTTAACAACAACTTTCTCTGTGTTCAGTATATTTCATAGCCCTGATCCTGTCCCTCAGTCAGCAAATGACCAGCGATCGCATCAACCTCTATCCCACAGCCAATGAGACTCTGTGGTGAGAATGTCTACTGTGCTCTAATGTATTGTTTTGTGCTGTGTTGACCTGTAATGTAATATACTGTGTTGTTTTTACTCTCACCTCCTCCAGGCCTCCAGGTTCAGAGGAGCAGATCCTGCGGCCGTGGATCGTAGTGAACCTGGTGGTGGCGCTGCTGGTGGGCCTGGCCTGGGCTGTCGTCTCCACCCGGCCTGACATTGACTACACAGAAGGTAGGTGGCCGTATTTAGCTGTCCATTAATATTGGGTTAAAGGGACAGTGTGTAGGAGTAGTCAGCATCTAGCAGTGAGCTTGCCGATTGCAAACAACTGAAACTTATCCTGTGTGCCAAATGTGTAGAAGTACAATGAAAACATGCAAACATGAATGGATCGATCTAGATCCGGTGTTCTGTTTGTTGGTTCTGGGCTACTGTAGAAACATGGCAGCCAGCTCTGTGATGTTCTGCTCCCTATGTAGATATAAACAACTCTTTCTAAGGTAACAGAAACACAACAGCTTTTATTTTCAGGTGATTATACACTAATGATGATGAATATTATATAGGCTTGTTGTCTTGCCTGCAGCAGGCAGTATTAAATTATTTCAGGACATTTGCTTTTTGGCTGTCCAGTACTTTACATCCTGAACCCAACTTATAATGTAACTTAATGTTACATTCTTCACCTGGTTTTAAGGGGAAATATAGCTGCATGTTGTATGTTTTGGTTTGTAGAACTGGTGTGGATTGCTGTTTATCACAGTGTTATTTTTGATGCTAACCACCAGATAGCGCCAAAGTAAGGAATGTTATCAAACCCTACACACACTGACTTTAAGGTTAGTTTAGAGCCTTGTCAGTGAGGTTACCAAATAAAACATGTCCAATATATAGTAAATATACAAGTGATATACTGTATGTATGTGGGAGGTTTCCATAATAATGTAATGATGTGATGGTTTATTTTTCTTTGCAGAGTTTTTGATGACAATGGAAGTGGAGGGATACCCGAGAGGAGACGAGAATCTGGACATCCCTGCCTGAAAGTCTACAAACCTCTCCCTGTCTGTCTGTCTGTCTGTCTCAGTTTTCTTGTTCATCTAATGTATGTTTTTGTACAGTAGCACTTTGTTTTGCTAAGTGTCATTTTGTATAATAAAGAAATACAGTATATGCACAGTAGCAGTCGTCACTTGTTTCTTATTTGTTTCACAGCGTTTGACCACAGGATGGTGCTGCTGCTCTAAGAAACACCTGAGGAGAATAATTTCAATATTTAAGATTTTATGGCTGCAGCAGTTGGTCAACATCACAAGCCCATGAAGTTCATGTGGAGAATAAAGCTGTAAATAAAGCCCCACATTTTTTAAAAAGTCTATCATGAAGAATGGTGACTTGTTGTAGGCAGTAGTCTTCCTTGTTCAAGCCAGAAAAGGCAGCACTCATGCTGCCTGTGTTCAGGTCGGCATAGAGGGCTCCTGAGTGCAGGGAGAATTACCTACAGGACATCTGTTTAAGGAAACCCGGGTGTGGGACGAGTTTTGAGAGGAAAATTATGCTCTCTTTCAATGACTGCATATTACAGCAAATACTACTCAGACCTCAACTGGGGATGGTATACAGGGGTCACTAGAGGATAATAGTTACTACTCAAGCACAATTTCAAGGTTCTTCTACTTAAATGAAGTATTTACATTTATACATACATATATATATATATATATATATATATATATATATATATCCCTAACAGGATAAGCGGTTGCAGATGGATGGATAGTAAGTTGGCTCCACAAGTACTACCTATGTGACACTACTTGTACTTAAGTATGGTATTTCCATTTTAAAGTCTACTCCAGTGTGTGTGTGTGTGTGTGTGTGTGTGTGTGGGGGGGGGGGGGGGGGGGTTGTTGTAGATAACCAATACAAAATATAAATCAACTAGAACTGTAAAAGTTAATGTGATAAATATTACTAACACTAATAACACTAATTTCTTTAACGTATTTATGCAATCGATCTTTCAGAGGTTGTAGCAGTCCCAGTTTTAAAACTAGAGTAAAGATACTGGTGTCATATGACACTAGAAAATCTAAGGAATCCATTGGTAGCATGTATACTATGTACCGTACCATACAAGTTTGTCAGGCAAGAGGTTAAATAACGCTCCAAACTTATGCTAAACTTTGATGAGGAACAGCCATATGGGGTCCCTTGACCTCTGACCTCAAGATATGTGAATGAGAATGGGTCCCAAGGGTACCCATGAGTCTGCCCCTGACAGATATGCCCACTTTTCGATAATCATATGCAGTTATGGTCACTGACAGCTGTTTGCCATGTCATGTTTTCAGCATATCTTCTATGCTAAGTGCAGTATCTGTGAGGATTTCTGGACAATACTGTTCATTGTTTTGTGTTGTTAAGTGATTTCCACTAATAAATATTCACATACATTTGCAGCATATTTGTCACCTTGTGTGGCATCACCTGCCATCAGTATATGAATGTGTGGACGGGTGAATATTGGCATGTGTTGCATAGCACTACAGTCCATTTACTATTTACTTAAGTAAAAAACAGAATTATTTTTCCACCATTGAAAATTGCCAAGCTCGTCAATGGAGAAGGCATACTTCATTTGTTTATTATTCTTTATGTATTCTACAGTGGAGTTCTCTGTTGACGCGATTCACCTGAACGCTCCATTAGACTGATGGAGTTGGAGATATCATAGACACGTTTCTCATAATTAGCTTTTTCCTCAACGAATTCAATACGGTTCTCTTAACTACTACCAAAATCGATGTTCATCCGATTGACAATCGGCATGCTCCTCTTCCGCTGAAAGTCACATCTCGGAGAAAACTCCCACTTTCCAGTCTTTTCGCGCTCGTTGTGTCAGAGTTGTGATAGTGCCCACATTCCTTGAAGGCAGCGGGATGCATCCAGTCAGCGCGCGCCGCTCTCTGCAGCCGTTAGTAGTAAAACCATGCAAAGATGGCGGAGCTACAAATGCTGCTGGAGGAGGAAATTCCTGCGGGACGAAGAGCTTTATTGGACAGTTTTACCAACCTGGAAAGAGTAGCGGAGTACTGCGAAAGCAACTATGTCCAGGTACATGCTCGTATTTAAACACCAGGTGTATTACATCAGGTAAAAATGACATATCGGGGTAATGTTAGCGGGGAGTGGGCGGTCTGGAGAGGGGAGTGATGGAATGACAGAACCAAGCTCCGTTATGTGACCATTAGCATTTTTTATGAAAGTAAAACGTCGGATTCATTTTAAAAACCGATCTGTTATACGTTTAAACAGCTTGGACCTCAAAATCAAATCGGCTTTTAAATATTCCACCAAACCCGTCTGCTTTTATGGGAATTCAACTTTTATAACTAGTCTAACTTTACTGTTGGAGTGTCACACGTAATTCAGTTGTTCCGTTATAAAAGTTGACATATTTCACAATTATGTCGTTAATTGTCTTATTGTATGCATGCCGAATGAAAGAACAGTTAGTGTTTATTCGTAAAGTGTCTTAAAACATCTTCTTCAATGTGTGTGACATTTGTAGACAAGCAGGGAATCACTACTTGGAGATGTTTCAGTGGGAGTCTGGCGTGATGCTTCTCCCATTTAGCCTACTGTGGTAGCGTATTGAAGGAGATTGTGAACCATCAATAGCCAGTACTGTGTTAGCGTGCCGTTGTTGTAACAATTAGCCTACGGTACGTATAATCTTGATTTCATTACATATAGACGTAGTTATCATCTGTACCAATTCTGAGATTTATCTTAAATAATTTTGTGAGCAAAGTTGTTCTGACTCTGGCTTCATTGTACTGGTAGTGTACCTGCCTACATTTGTTTTTGGAGGAGAATATACACCATTACTTGCTGATAATTAAAGATAAACTCTTCGAGAAAATTTAAAAAATACATGTTTATTGAAATAGAATCAATACACAATTATTGGCAATATTGGCACTGATCACTTGAAAAGGTTTGCTGAAAATAGTCTAGTTGAGGGCTGAAACTAAATCTGTTATAATAGTGTTTTACATCCATCAGTCAATCATTTAATCTATTAATTGCAAGAAAATGGCCATCACAATTTTCAGGAGTCCATCAGTATATTCAATGTAAACAGAGAAAAGCAGCAAATCCTCATATCAGTCAAATACATGTTTTAGCACTAATCTAGTCTCCAACACAACTGAGAAAGAGCAGCTGGCAATTTCCATGTTTATCCCCTGGACGTTGCCTTCAAATGTTCACCAGATTGGTTATAAAACATAGTTTTTAATGCACACAAGTTCCACAAGGTTTTGATTGCTGCATTCATTCTGCATTCATCAATTAATCATTTAGTCCAAACTATGTCAGGAAATAGTGAAAACTGAGTCCAAGGTGATGTCTTCGGGTCGCTTATTTTGTCCGACCAGCAATTCAAAACCCAAAGATGTTGAGTTTATTATCATATTTTACAAAGAAAAGAAGCAAACTAGGTGATCAGACATTTTTGCTTGAAAAAATACTTAGTTTAGCCGTTAATCAATTATCACAATAGCTGCTGATTTATTTTCTGTTGGTTGATTTATCATTTCAGCTTTGCCTCTGTAACATCCAGTGGTTAATGTATTTCCTGTTAACATTTTAAGACAGCTATCTGTGTAAGGCTAACATCCATCTCTGTAGTCGATTAGCAGAGATGAATACTGTGTGTGTGTGTGTGTGTGTAGGCAGGCAAGACTGTTATGGACAACTGTTCGTCTTCACCTGTTCATCGCCAGATTTTATCTTCATCACATTTCTGAAGCAGTCAATCAACAAGATGGGCTGCATTAACCGTCTGCCTTTTCTGGAGGCTTAAAATGATTTGTTTCAATTTTCTTTCTGTCTTTTATTCTTTTATTTTCTTGATTTTTACCTCACATTGTCTTGTTCGTGTCTGTCTTTCCCGTGTCAGATTTTCCTCTTTAAAGTTTTCCCCTCTTCTTTATCTCTTCCTTCCTTATATCCTTTCACCATTCCTGTCTTATCTTCCTGCCTTTCTTTCACTGAAATGTCTCCTAACACTCTTATCTGTCACTGAGAGTAATAACTTTCTCTTCTCAGCAATCCCACTCCATCTTTCTGAAGAAAACAACCATTTTCTAGTTCATTAGCCTGTTCATACTACATGTCCAAATGGGGCCTAGTTAGGGCTAACTCAGTGCCCACTGGATGGCCTACATTCCCAGTGCCAGCAGATGATGTGAGCCGTTACATAATCCAACAGTTGAGCTGTTGATCTTGTTTTATGGGCTAAATATTTGGATTCAGGGTTGACCCATGTTAAACCTGTGTGGCCCCCTCCCGGGATATCAGACATTGTCAGGATTAAATATGTGTAGATTTATTTAAGGTTGGGCAATGTTGAGTTTCATTATTAATGATATTGTTCATATTAAAAACTCATTACTAAGGCATCAAATGCCTAGTCAGATAGGTCATTTTTTTAAATTTATGTCTATTCTGATACCCTAAACTAATAAATTTAACTAATTGCATTTTTGTTTTTTGTACAATAAATGGATTGGCATTGGCTAAAATAAACAAATAGCTAGTGTTTTGTCATTTTTATTCATTTCATATATCAGTAATTTAAGCCTAGAAATGCAGTAGTTTTGAACTAGGGCCTTTTGGATCAAGTACTTAAAATAAGGTGATGTGTGCTGCAGCTGTTACTTCAATGTGACATTAATCAAAATTTAAGTAAATATAAATTGGATGGGACCTGGTATTGGCAGATATTCAGTTTTAAAGAACTCAAATTGGGATCAAAACATTTTGTAAAATGTTTACATCATGAAAATCAACCTGTTTAAATGTTTACAATTATTTAGGTTTATCTTCCCCTCATCTAAACAAAAGATCAAGTTTTGTAAAAAAAAAAAAAAAAAAAAAGAGCAATAACTCTTTATAATAATCATCATTTATATATGGTAAATTGAAAGTGAATTAAATTTAGTTACTAATTATTTTACTGTTAAACAACCAAATGGCAATTAATAATGTTTACTAATTATTAGTAATGCTATAATATCTGTTATTTTGTCATTTGTCTAATATGAAATAATTAGTTTATAAAGTATGTATTAAGAAGCTATAACAAGTACATTCTGATTACATTGCTATTTAACAGTTTATTGTCAGGCACATTATAAAATTTTATATACAATAGTAAGTTGCAACTAGCTAGCCAAATAATGTTTATAGATGATTTGCAAACCAATTAGAAACCATTACCAAAGTGTTACAATATGAATCTAGTTTATACATGTTTTACAATTTATTTTCAAGTCTACAAATAACAATCATTAGTTATGTAGTATATTAATTATATGCTGTATATATTACTAATTTGTAAAATGTCATTATCATTTCATTGTATGTTAACAGTAAAGTACCTATTAACTAAGTTTAATTAACTATCACTTTACCATTTATAAATGAAGGTTATTATAAAGTGTTACCTAATCACCAGGAAAAATTAGTGAAATGAACTAACTGCAAGAACCCAAGTTGTCTAATATAACACCACCCACATCTCCACTGTGTGCTATGGGTTTGTTAACTGTGACAGAAATTAAAATGTAAGGAAATACCATTATGTAAATACAGCAAACATGTGATTAAAGCTGCCACGATGTAAAACCAAACCTCTTTGGGTCCTCCACAGCTGGTACTAGTTAGCTGTCAGCAGAGCTAGTTGTAATGTGACTCTACCTCCTGCTGCTCATTGAAAACACATGGCACCACTGGTTGTGTGTGTGTGTGTGTGTGTGTGAGTGCGTGCGTGCGTGCGTGCGTGCGTGTGTGTGTTGGGTTGGAAACCATGGCGATTACTTTTCCAGTTGAAGGAGTATCAGCCTCCACCTTCGGTGTTGGTGCCAGGAACAGCTCCTGTGGGGGCGAAGCAAGCTGAGCTTTTTGGAAAGATGGATTTGTTCTCGCAAGCTTGGCAGCTTTTAACTTGAGCAGATAACATGATGATTGATTTCACATTTCATATGAAATCATGACAGCCTGAATGAATGAATTTACCAAAAGTACAAACATGGCTTCAACTGGTTCAATGAGACTGCCCCAAACTGCATGTGATTATCATAAAGTGAGCATGTCTATAAAGGGGAGACTCGTGGGTACCCAGAGAACCCATTTTCATTCACATGTCTGAGATCAGAGGTCAAGGGACCCCTTTGAAAATGGCCATGCTAGCGTTTCCTCTCCAAATTTTAACGCAAGTTTGGAGCGTTATTTACTCTCCTTTGCGACAAGCTAGTATGACATACAATGGTACCAATAGATTCCTTAGGTTTTCTAGTTTCATTTGATCTGAGTATCTTCACGCTTTAAGAACTGAAAAAACTAAAAAGCCTGCTTCAACCTCCAAAAGATTGATTGCGTTAATGCCTTAAAGACATGGGTGGTGTTAAAACAGATGTATTATTATTGTGTTAACTTTGATACCCTCAGTTGGTTTATTTTAGGTGTCTTGCTCAGCTCTTGTGTTGTAACTGGTTTATATGTTTCCTCTTCTTGTGTCAAACACAGGATATTAAGATGTACAATTCACAAGTCAGCAGTGCACCTCAGCTAGAATACAGCACTTTCCTGTGCACAAACGCATTAATGTACTGTGGATTTCACAGGTATTTTTTATAGTGTCAGTGTCCAGCAGAGCAACGTTATCATTCATTCGGAGTCTTGTTTTTGGCCACCTGCCAAATTTAAGTCCAATATTCTCCCTCTTTTAGCTCTATTTTTGGTCTTCACCAACTCCACCAAGTCCATAGAACCTGCAAAAACTTTGCTTTGACCTGGAGCCCTCTCATAGACTTGACTGACATCCTCATTCATTGTCTGTATCAGTTGGCTGTTTGCAACCACAGTGCTCCGGCAGATGTATTTGAACACAGTTGCACATGTTTGTGTCATTGAAATGAAATGATATGTCCCTGTCTAATCTATATATGTGTGGGTGTAAGTTTATATAGTTATTAGTCCCCGCTAGCTCGCCGTGATCGTATAGTGGTTAGTACTCTGCGTTGTGGCCGCAGCAACCCCGGTTCGAATCCGGGTCACGGCAGAGAATCAGCACGATTGCAAGGGGATCAGTTTTTTTGGGGCGGCAGTAGCTCAATCTGTAGGGAGTTGGCTTGGGAACCGGAGGGTCACCGGTTCAAGTCCCACCATGGACCAAGAACTGAGTGTGAACTGGTAGCTGGAGAGGTGCCAGTTTACCTCTTGGGCACTGCCGAGGTGCCCCTGAGCAAGGCACCAAACCCCCAACTGCTCGGGGCGCTTGTCAGGAGCAGCCCCATCACTCTGACATCTCTCCATTGTTGCATGTTTGTGCATGTGTGTGTTCGGGTCTGCATGTACCGTGTATAAGTTAACAACAGAGTGTAAAAATTGAAATTGAATTTCCCCTCGTGGGACTAATAAAGGAATATCTTCTTCTTCTTCTTCTTCATCTACTCTCAAATTCTCATTAGCCAATCAGAGAAAATGTAGGCATTTTCAAAGCTATGTAATCATTATATTTCAGTGTATACAGTAATAAACAAGAAAAGAGACCTGCATTCATTCAGATCCTGCTGTATGATTTAAATAAGTACAGTTACTTTGTCCATCAGGGGCCCTAAGAGCTGCAGATTTATTGTGTATCAATTGTTTTTGGTAATTTAACTAACTGAAACGAACTAATTGAAGCGTGCAGATTGTGTATAGTAAGTTCTTCCCTATCACGCTGTGTTTCCAGATTGCCATACTCACCACAGTCATGTGAGCATCAGTTAATCTAAGTGTAGCTCAACTGTAACATGATACAAAGATTAGTTCATGGTGGTCACATGACTCAGAAAATAATAAAATAAATATTTTAAATGAAAAAGTCTAGACATTATATTTTTATTTTATTTGTTTTATTCAAATTTGGAATTGACTGTAATGCTATCACTAGCATGTTATTACACAGATGATGTGCGGCAATAAACCGGATCACCCGGAGTAAACCACACATAACCCCCTACCGCCATCTAGGTGGAGGAGGTCGAGGTTGAAGGGGAAGTCTGTATTTTGGCTCCCCTTTACCTGCAGAGCCACAGTTGGACCCCTTTAGACTATGACTGAAAGCCTGCCGGTCATCAGGACGGGGCAGTTGCACGTAGCAGGTAGAGTTGGGCCCCTGGTTAATGAGAATCTGCATCGGACGAAGTCTTCGACCTCTTTTTGGCTGCTCCGGAAGTCTGTATTTTGGCTCCCCTTTACCTGCAGAGACGTAGTTGGACTCCTCTAGTCTACGACTGAAAGCCTGCTGAACATCAGGAAGGGGCAGTTGCATGTAGTGGGCAGAGTTGGGGCCCTGGTTAATGGGAATCTGCATTGGACGAAGTCTTCGACCTCTTTTTGGCTGCTCCGGAAGTCTGTATTTTGGCTCCCCTTTACCTGCAGAGACGTAGTTGGACTCACCATAAGACAGTATCTCTGCAATTTCCTGCTCCTTCCTAAAAGATGCCGGCCTGTTAACAGTCTGATGTATCTGTGGCTTCCTGTCGCTCTCTGCTTTTGCAGTCTGCTGGAACAAAGAGCAGCAATTTGCAGCATCGCGATGGTCCCTTTTCTCTGCCTGTAGTCTAGCACGTTGTGCAGCTGCTATGGAGCGATTGACGTTGTTCCTGTCAATGCTGTCTTGTTTGTCCTTCGCAGCCTTCAGTTTTTGCTCTTTTTGGAACAATCTGCGGTCCGCCTCTCGAGCCTGATGATGTTTCAACTCTCTCTGACGCTCTTGCTCCTCTCTCTGCCATTTCTGCTGCACCTGCGTATGACGGCCAGCATTGAGCATAAAACGCATGAGAGATCTGTTGGCCTCCTCCTCCTGCTTCTGTTTTTTCAGGTCAGCCAATATCTTAGTGCCATACTTGGCAAAGCTCTGCCTCTCCCTCAGCTTTGCAGCAGTGTCCTGCTCCTTCTGTAAGGCTGCCAGGTTATCCCAAGCAGCCTGTTGACGTGCCTGGAGACGTAGCTTTCCCTCATCATAGTGAGAAAGTTTGGGTCTCTCCTCCAGACGTGACTGTAAGACCACTCTGTTAAAAGTCTGGACATTGCATCTGAGCTGCTGCTCAGTTTGGAGGAAACCCTCCTGCATCTTGCTGGCTTGCCGAGCCTTCAAGAGTTTGTACTCTGGTTGTTTTGCTGGAGTGTTTCTGAACATTGCAGTCCTATAATAGTGCTGTGCTCTAAGCTCCATCCCAGTTATCATAAATATCCACCTTCTATGAATATAGATCCTTGTCTGTGTGTTTGTCTAATAGAACAGTTGTTATTTATGTGCTGCACCTGTGAGTACCGATGACAGTCTGTGCCTTTGATCTGATTGATCATTAAAGGCTGGTGCCTTTAGTGGTCAATGAGATCAAAGGCACAGACTGATTTGATGTCGTCATAGTGACATTTTCAAACTCTGGTGCATGTTTTTTTTTTAATTGTTGGTAAAAGTGCCATCACCATGGCAACCTTTAACCTTCTTTTGCTGCTAGACAGACAGGTGAATCACATTAGCCAATCAGAGCAGGCTGATAGACACAGAGACACACAGATGAGCATCTGTTCACATGCTCAGGATTTTAAGACAAAATGCCTTTTCCTGTCAGTTTCATTGTGTCTCCAGGAGCATGTGGCAGCCGCTTTACCTGTTGTTTTTTTTTTTTTTATTTCGGCAGAAAAATCACCAAAAAAAACAACAACAAAAAATCAACTGGGGATGTACTCCACCACTTGCTGATATATCGCTTGACCCTGTATTCCACTTAGAAAGTTGAAGCTAGCCTTCCTTCTTGTGTGGGTCCATGTAATTATATTACAGAGTAGTAGTAGTAGAGTAGTTTTTAGTGCTCATTTATTCATGCCCCCTAGAGGACATCATGTCAGGGTGGAAAAATAGATTATACTTAAATTTCGTCCTTTTGGTAATTACAATTTTTACCAAATAAATAGTTGAAACAAGCAGCAAGCATATGTATTCACAAATTTTACTTTCAGTTCCACTTAAATTTCAAATTATTATTTTGCCAAACTGAATCTTTTTTGTTGTTGTTGTTTTTAGAAGAACCTGTATATGTTTTCCTTCACATTATTCACTAGAATATGGTAATGTTTAACATTTTATAGTAATATTGCCACCACCTTCAGGCAGTTGCTCTTCCCATCTTGATGCTGTCAGGTGGTTTCATATTTTCACTTATAATTCAAAATAAAATAACTGCAGGAATGTGACTGTTAGACCCAAGTGTGTTTCATAAAAAAAGAGGTCACAGGAATCAGAGCGTGCATATGAATCCATGTAGCTCTGATGTGAGTCATGTAAATGAACCTCATACATTTAGCTGGAATTAAAAAAATAAATGTGTGTATGTGTGTGTCTTGCCCTGCTGCCCTGTCCTCAGGCCAGAGGATGCAGCCCTCCAACTAGGTCAGTGCTAACAGGAAATTAGAGGGTTGATGGGAAATAGAGAAAATAGGAGTTGTAATGATGATGATCTGATACAGAGAGGGGGGACGTGGAAAGGAATGGGAGATTTAACTGGAGGAGACTTGACTAAAAGATTCATTGTTCTTAGTTAAGGTGTGTCTGTGCAGTACCTGTGTGTGGAAGCCCTGTCCCTATGTAAAGAGTAACCACACAAGGCACCAGAGAGCGACCATTTTGGTGCAAAACATTGTCATTGGTCGTTCTGGTACACCTGGCAGGACCGTCTCTGAGTGTGAATGTGTGAAACAAGCCCTGAGCTTCTCCACGAGAAATATCACATCCATAAAACATACCAATAATTCAACAGAACTATCAAACAAAAATGTTGTGGCACCCGTTACACCTGTCCGTTACACTGAAGGACCCAGCCCAGACCTGACATCACCGGCTAATTAATGGGAGGTGCCATTGATGAATATTTGGCTAAGGTAGTTAGTTATAATGTTATCACGATGTGTTCAAATGTAATCTTGCAAATTGTAGTGTCTGGCGAGAAACTTTTAGTACATCCAGTTGTTTAGGGAGGTGTTTTCACAGCAATATAAAATAGATAATGGAGAGGGAATTGTAACCTGTTTAACTTCCTAAAAAAAAAAACCAAGCAGTAACTGAGTGGATGTTGAAGTACATGGGATTTATTGTTGTAATGATGTTCTCATTAGATATTATTTAAATAAATATTTTTATAGAGTGCTTGTTTGAGGTTTGATTGTGAGTGAATATGTACATGTAACTATGCTACTTTGTTCATACTGCCATCTACTCTGTTAAAAGTATTTACTGCACTGCATTTGACACTTATAGTTGCTAGTTACATAAAAAAACAAAATATGATGAGGACTATACTAATCTATCCAGTAGTACAGTATCTAAAACTGTTTCCACATTGACGAACTACATTATTGAAATGCTCTTAATAATAATAATAATAATGTAACACTGAAATCTGCATAATGAGTACTTATACTATTTTAACTGTCACACTAAGTAACATTTTGAATCAGGACTTTATGGAGTAACGAAATGGAGTATTTTAGACTGTGGTATTGGTATGTTTACTTAACTTATGCTCTGAATGCTTCTTCCACTGCTTGTGTGTGTGTGTGTGTGTGTGTGTGTGTGTGTGTGGGGGGGGGGGGGTGTGTGTGTTTCTTGTCAACCTCAGGCATGAATGAGTTAGCACTGACCTACATCATGCTTCAGCACACACACACACACACACACACACACACACATATATCTGTGTCTTTTTATACTGTCCCTGCTGTATTATGTACACATACAGTATACATGTTGCACACACATAAATAGATATACTCACATGTGATAACACTCATATGGATGCACATGTATCTGTATCCTTTAGCTGTACCTTGATATCACAATGTCAATCTAATGGAATAATTTAATTAGGCTTAGTAAGTAGATGTCCATTTGTTTCCAGCACTGTCTCTGTGAGTATATTCATGTTCTACGAAGCACTCATAAATTATTTTATAATTAATTTCATTTATATTTACAAAGACAGTTTATTTTATGTAAGTCTGCACCAATGGGTGTCTTATTTTATAGACAAAGGGATTATGTATTAACTGAGAAAATGTTGAGCAGATTATCAAGGATTAAACAAATTTTTAGTTGCAGCCCTAATTCCTTAAATTCCTTTTTACTGCTGAAAAAGGAGTGCAAGAGAAAAAAAAATAGATGAGAACAACAAGGAAATAAACAAATGAACCATCAAGATATGCTGCAAAAAAATAGATAAAGTACAGTAATGAAATGTATTATGATTTAACACCTACCACATAAAAATATTTGTCCCAGAAATTATTTTCTGCCGCGCTGCAATTGAATCATTCACATCACCTATTATGGGCTGCACGGTGGGGCAGTGGTTAGTGCTGTTGCCTCACAGCAAGAGGGTCGCCGCTTCGATACCGGCTTGGGACTCTTTGCATTTTCTCCCCGTGTAAGCGTGGGTTCTCTCCGGGTACTCCGGCTTCCTCCCACAGTCCAAAGACATGCTTTTTAGGTTAATTGATGACTCTAAATTGCCCGTAGGTGTGAATGTGAGCGTGAATGGTTGTCTGTCTCTATGTGCCCTGCGATGGACTGGCGACCTGTCCAGGGTGAACCCCGCCTTCACCCTATGCCAGCTGGGATCGGCTCCAGCCTCCCCGCGACCCCTAACGGGATAAGCGGTTGACGATGGATGGATGGACATCACTTATTATTAACTACACAAAAGTACTGGCATTGAATGAAAAGGATTCAATAAATGACTGACAAACATGTCAGCCATCATTTTGGGCTGTTCCTGAGATTATGGATTATGGAGATTATGGGTAATGCCTGATGTCTAATGTTGTGGTGAAACACAAAAATACAACAATAAGCTTAAGAAAAACACAAGTAGCATGTTGAGTCTTGATTTTGTTCATGTGTTTACTTCATCCCTTATATTGATTATCTGCCACTACTGTTCTGTGTCTACGAGAATAAAATGGCAGCGCTGGTGCAACTCCTGTCCTGAATCTGTCTCATTTCCCCCTGCAGTCAGCAGATAAGGAGCGAGCGCTGGAGGAGACGAAGAGCTACACCACCCAGTCTCTGGCCAGTGTCGCCTACCTGATCAACACGCTGGCCAACAACGTGCTGCAGATGCTGGACATCCAGGCCTCGCAGCTACGCCGTATGGAAAGCTCCGTCAACCACATTTCACAGGTCGGGTAGGAACACGAAAGCACCCTGTGCCGTCAGCGTAGTTTATTTTTGTTTATTTTTATTCCTAAATTCATATTTGGGATTCAGGGTTTCTTCCCTCCAGCAACACTTCATAGATTAGATTAGATTTTTAAAATAAAAAAATTACCTGCCACACATTGATCATGTAAGCCAGAGGCTGGTTCTATGAAAGAAGTTAAACATACCCAGGGTATTTTCTCAATATGTTACTAAACTAACCCTTTCAACCGCAATCCCACTATGCGGTTCTACGATGGTGGTTATCAACTCGGTAAGTCAACCCAGACTTTCTCAATGTGGCTACGAGCATGTTCACATGAAAAGGGTGGTGTAGGAGCCTTATTGAAGTTTACTGATAGAATATAATTTTTTGATTTTCTGTTTGTGTTTACAAGTGTTAGCACCCGCATAGGTGGTGCAAAATCTATAAGTTGGTGCGCATGACGCATGGTGAGGAGGGCGGGTTATTGGCACACTCTGTGATTGACCTCAGCCTCAGCAAATAAATGCAGAAAGTTGAACTAGACTCTAAATGGACTCTCTACCATTTGTTTTCATATTAAGTTTATTTTGCAGTAAATCCTAAGCTACAGTGAATGGTGAAAACTCTCCCTGAATTTATTTTGGCCTCAGTCTGCAAGTCTGACACACACACATGTTTTCTGCCATGGGAGGTGTTTGCAGCCTATGACCAGTCACAAACATGGACAAGTTTACTGTCAGCAGAGCAGCACATTTTATAGAAGAAGAGCATGCTACAGTTAAGTTAAACAGTTAAACACATAATCCAGACTAAAAGTAACACAGCTGAAGCTGCCAAATGCAAGGACAGCTGGCAAAAGAAAAAAAAAAAAAAAGTGTGAATGCATAAATTAACGGACTTAACAGGCTCAAGATTTAGATATGTGTTTCGATGGGGCAGTGATAAATAACTAGCTTTCAGAATGGTATTGATGAATATATTACATTTCATTGTGCCCCATGGTAATAATGTGGTGTGTATGACTATTTTAGATATAAAAACATAAATCAAAGCGGTAAGCACCCACAGTGTACAGTCAGCTGTCTTTCCTGCATTTGTCAATTTAAACTGTGCTTTTCTTAGCCTGGATTATGACTCTAACATCTTTGTATTTGTGTAATATTATCATACGATCTTTGCTCCGAGCTTTGATTGGTCAGCAGGCGGAGCTTTGAAATGAGCTGATCTCTTTTCTGGAACCTAACCTGCTCCGGAGCAAATTAGGTTTTCAGCAAAAGTTACCATGTCGATCTATCCTGGTAAAGTGAACTGAAATGAACCACCATTGTAGGACGGAAAACTCAGGGTTAACCCTGAAGTTACCTCGCTAACTGTAAATCCTGCTTTGTAGTACAGTCCTCCAGTGTCTAAATGCACACTGCATTCACTTCAGCAATGATGCTAAAGAATGTTGTGAAACTGATAAACAAACTTGCCTTTTAAACCTGAAATCTGTCTGTCAGCACGCATGCAGCATTATCATGGACACAGTGTACCATATGTCTGTTATTCATAGTGTGAGGGCTCATGGGTGAAAGCACACACAATATGGAATTATGTGTGCATGCAGTCTCACTTATGTTCTCCGCTCTGTGGACGATGTCTTCACTGCATCATGCCAAGTGCATCAGCGCAGAATTCATCTCGGGAAGTCAGAAATCCCAAAGCATGCAGCAGTAATACACTGCAGAGGTAAATTAACAGCCAAGAGTGGCTAGAGTGCAGAAATATGTATCCTTTGTTTCCCACTCTGCCTTCTGTGCACATAAGAGGGGACTGAAGTAGTAGTCGCAGCACTTCTAAAGTTCATAAATCAATTGTTTATTACACAGCTTTGTTGAGTATTTGGTTCTGATTGGTCAGTCACAGTGTTCTATTGTCTGTTATTTATAGCAGGCCGCTGCTATGTATAACAGACCGTTGCTATGGTGCAGTTCTGATGTCGAACTCTGGGGGACCGGTTTTGTGTCAAATTATATATATTTTTCAAGTGAGTAGCCATATGATAAGCAGGATAATATACAGCAAGCAAGTCACTGTTGTCATATAAACCCCTTCAGGAAGATGTAAGACCCTTGTGCCAGGTTCTTGTACAGGGCTGGGCAATTATTTTTCCTGGGGGGCCACATGAGAAACCCAGATTGTTGCCGGGGGCCAAACAAATACTGTCAGACGTAACCTCTATTTTATCACTATCCAAACAGCATATTATTTATAAAATGACATTATACACAGGTGTCTTTGAACCGTACAGGACTGACTGTTGTGGGTAGTAATGTTTCCATTAAAAAAACGTAACACTTACATTTAACATTTAACTTAACATTAACACTTACATTTCCTTCTTTGGTTGCATGAAGCTTTGTAAAAAAGTCCCTGCAGCTTTAGTATCTTAGCTTTAGTATCTTGTCCTTCTCACCTCCACACTCTGGATTTTTCTGTATGTTTTGTCTTAAAGGGACAGTTCAAGTTGTATTCTTTGAATACAGCCATGTTTTTTGCAAACTAAGCACACAGCTTTACTGCCAACCTCTATGAAAAAATACTCATCAGTCCCCGACTTCTTATAGACGTGTCGCTGGAGGGACTGCTGTCAGTGAGTGCGGAAGGGGTCCATGGCAGCACCCGCTGCTTGAGAAGATTAAAAACGATGTGCTTTTACGTCAGAGTCTCCAAATGTCTCCAATAGCACCAGAAAAAGTTGATTGATTTGTCGCTAGTCGCTAGAAGGGTCTGAAAACTTGCTAAATATAGTGATGAAGTCGTTAAGTTGGCAACACGCAGGTGACGCTACCTAAAAACATCGTCAATTTACATCACTGTCAAGTGTGACAGGAAGAAGCACACTAACTACATGACCATTTCAAATTAAAACCTAATTTCTCTGCTGTTCTTTTTTTTTTTTTTTTTTTTTTTTAGCTTTGTAGGTAAAATTGTGTGATTTGACTGAGACCTTGCGGGCTGGACAAAACCATCACAGGGGCCGCATGTTGCCCGTGGGCCGCACATTGCCCAGGTCTGTTCTTGTATTGTATAAGTATTAGGCTTACTACAGAAAGTAGAGCAGTTTACTTCAGTACATCGAAGGGTGCAGTCTGGTCAGATAAATAAAACCATCTGTAGGTGTGAAGCATCACCAGAGGTCTTATCAGGCTTACACAACACCCTGCACCCACACATCTCACCACACAGTATTCTGACGACAAACCATTTGTTTTGTGCTCTCTCAAATCGTAGCGTACTTCAACAACATGGCATTCTTATTCCTCAACAAACTCACACATCATTCATACAAAGTAAGCTGACACACTGCTCATTGTACTGCTCATGTTGAGATTCCTTATTTAAAACCAACTGAAGGAAAATAAGCATTTTCATTCATTTAAACACTGAAATTCACAACGGTCCCTTCACAGAGTCGCTAAGGACTAAAACTGTAGTTTTCAGTGGTACAGTTGATCCATTCTCCCCCTCATAAGCTCTGAGTATTCAACATAATCAGAATAAACTTCTGCATGCAGAAATGATGAGACGCCTCTCTCTGTTATGTAAAGACCAGGACTGTGATTGCACTTCATAATTACGGCTTTCAGTTCAGTGAGACACAGTCGCATCTGTTAGGTAGGCGAGTGTTTGTGCTGTGAGGCTCCCTCCCATAAAGAATCACACTGAGATGAGCTGTTATAATCCATTTTGCATTTCATGATGTAGAAATCAGCCAACAGCGTAGTCGTGTGAGATGAAGAGGATACAGACAAATGGATGTGCAAACTCACTCTGCTTTGTTCAAGTGTTTAATTGCTTACTTAGGAACCAAACCTAGTACCTGGCATCCGACCAGACCAACTACTATCTAATATAAATATATTCACAGCCGAAAACCTGTCGCCTCCTGATGCTTTGAGTGAAAGTACCTTGTGATCCTGACTGTTTTAGTCACCTTTTTCCCACTTGAATTTGCAGGCCTGTATCTTTAAGTAAATTCCTTGATAACGCACCACTGAAAATATAATTAACGCTTGTCCTGACTTGAGGCTTGAAAAACAGGTTGTCATACATATTAAAATGCAGTACACCAAAAATATCTGCAGTGTGAGAGCACAGAACCAGTGTGAAATATGAGAATTAACTCCGTTCTCACAGTGGGCTGTTTGTCAGACATCACTCCAGACCATGATTGAGCTGCTGAAACTTTAGACCATAAACAATTTGGAACATGATGCAGTACATACAATAATGAAACAATTAGTTAGTTGAAGCCTGTTTTTTTAATCAAAGCTGGCCTGAAATTATTAAAATCACACAACACGCTTTTATCAAAAAGGAAAAGAGGGGAAAAAGAGCTGTGTCACTCACAACTGTGGAGCAGTTACAAAACACATCCACACATAAACCATTCAAAAACCATTCGTACCTAAATGTCATCTTTTATATGGCCGTCTATTCTCAGCTGCAAAGTGTACTGTTGAAAAATGTCTTAAAGCTCAATGACATCTACCATTTGGATGCAGTTTGAGTATTTTATAGATGTCATTTTTCACTACAGATGTCACACTGAACATCTTGTCTTCTTTTCATTTGATCCAAGTTATGTTTGTGTCATCAAATTAGCAATTAATTTAGCAAAGAAGCATATTCATGTTAAAGATATAATCCTTAAAGGAACAATGTGTAACATTTTGGGGGCTCTATTAGCAAAAATTGAATATAATATTCATAGCAATGTTTTTATTAGTGTATAACCAGCTGAAACTATGAATCATTGTTTTTTCATTAACTTTGAATGAGCCCTTCATATCTGCATAGGGAGCAGGTCCTCTTCACGGAGGCCACCATGTTGCTCCACCATGTTTCTACCGTAGTCTGGAATGAAGAAACTAAACACTTGGTACATGTCAAACTCAAGGAATACAATTTACGGTGGCACTCCGACACCAAACACAGAGCTAAGTATGTCACACCACTGTCATCTACCACACATGATCTCAGCAGATCAGCTGTTGGAACACAAACAACTTATACGCCACAGACTGCATGGTAGATCAGAGCACATTGATTTGTTGTACTATAGTTCTGCAAAGTTAATGTTTTAAATTGTGTTTGATAATGTTTGTGATGGTAAAAAAAAAAAGACCTTTATTATTCACTTGAGAATTATTTTGATCTTTGATGGATGAGTAATGATGAGGGTTTCTTAATCTCATAAATTCATGGGATTTATGTTATAATAACGTAGAAATGTGAGTGTGTGCCCGCATACAATATTTTTGTGTCTATGTGCATGCACACATATTGATGCACAAACATGTGTTTTTGTGACTGAACTCATTTTTAGAATAAATTGTACAATATTTCTGCTTGCATTTATTCCTCCTAGACTTCTGCTTTCAGAGCTAGTTATTAAATAAATTATTACTAAAACTAATAATAATCAAATGCAGAGGCAATTTTGCAATATGATCAAGAGTAGATATATTTATAGATTTTATTTTATTTTTTTTTTATGTTTTTTATCAACCGGCCCTTTGAGGGCAACCACAATGCTGATGTGGCCCGGGATAATATTCCTATTAACTTTGATGATCCACTGATTATTCCTATAATGCCACCATGACATTTGTTTTTGTTTTTTTAGTGAAATATCTCAACAACTATTAGATGGATTGTGGTGTAATGTGGGTCAGACATTCATGTTCCCCTGAAGATGAGTTGTAATAACTTTGGTGATCCTTTGGTGAACATTTTTGTAATACTTTGGTTTATGACCGAATACCTACAGAACTAATGACCATCAGCCTCAGCTGTATTTTGTGTTAATTAGCTAATGTTAGCATGCTAAACTAAGTTGGTAAACAAACCTGCTACACAATAGTATGTTAGCAACCTGTCAGCATTTAGCTCAAAGCTCCACTGTGTCTGAGTGCAGCCTCACACAGCTGCTAGCTCCGCTGTAGACTTGTTTTTACCATAACGGGATTTACAATATTTTGATTGCAAGTTGGATAAATCACATAATCTAATTTTCTCTGTGTATTTTATTTAAGCCAGGCACTAAAGTTAGCCATTTTTTCTTTTTCAGACCGTCGACATTCACAAAGAGAAGGTGGCGAGGCGGGAAATTGGTATCTTGACCACCAATAAGAACACATCCCGCTCACATAAAATAGTTGCTCCGGCTAATCAGGAGAGACCAGTGCGCTACATCAGGAAGCCCATCGACTACAACGTGCTGGATGACATTGGACATGGAGTCAAGGTGGGAATAATGAAAATAATGATGATGAAAACAATGATCAGAGATGTTTTCAGTGTCCTAAACATCAGACCTTCAGTGTCACTAAATAGTTACATATAGAGTTCAGATACAGGCAGTCAAGTCTGCATACCAGAAGTGATTGTAATGTTTTATATCGCAAGAACAGATTTTTTTGTGGTAGGTGTGGCACGTTCAACAGATGTGCCACACAGAGCAAAGAGAGGGGAAAATACAGAAATACAGCTGTGAAAAGGAATTGCAACACTAAGAAGAAGAAGAACTAAAACAAAACTATTAAGCTCAAAGGTGAAGGGATCTAAACTTGCATGTTTGTGTGCATGGAGTGTTTCTAGTCTGTGTGCCTAACAGAATATGTTTATGTATTAGGGGTCGTTCAAATGTCATGTTTTTTGTTGTCAATATAGACTTGTGGAAGGCGAGATCTAATGCGTAGCAGCACCTATATTTGATGACTGCGCCCCAAAATAAAAATAGTTCAACTTTTGGAACGAGGAACAACAAATCAAAGCCGGCAGATATCGTTTCTGTCTTCCATAATTACCAGTCTACAGTAAATATATGGAGAAGTTAGTGCAGGGCTGCCCAGAGCTTTACAAGTCAAGTCAAGCAGTAGAGGGCTTGACAGCGCTGGAAATCCATTCATCTTTGTTTTGAATGAGCTTAGTTTGGTCGATAAGGCTTTCTGCTAAATTGTGCCAACTTCATCATCGTAGTCATCACAGCACGCAGGTTTTGGTTGCTTAGTAACAGCAGGTGTGTCAGTAGCACAACCGCCCAAGCACCTTGGATAAAAGACTGAAAGCAGCACGGCTGGCGTTTTCCACACATTTTTAGATGCTACATGTGAACAACCCCTAAGTGCAACTCAACTACATTTTTTTCATATGCTCACCGTTGAAGCTGTATGGCATCATTTCTGTCTGACTTTCTTTTTTTAATATTTCTATGTCTTTATCTCAGTCTGTCTCCCTCTGTTTCATCTTTATCTGTGTCTTTCTGGGATGTTATTTTGTGTTATCTTCATGTTTAGTGTTTGCATGATGTTGTTGCACCCACACTAATGTCTAGACAACTTTTCTCCTCTCTTCTTCCTCCTGTTGCCATTGCTTTCACTGACGTGTTAAGTGGTTGTTGAGGTTCAAGGTAAGGATGCACAATACACCTTCACATCTCATGTGTTCAACAGAAGGAGGAAAAATAGCCATTGTAAAGGTACATAAAGAAATGCCAGTGACGAATAAAGAGAATGATTGATTGATCCAGTGGGTTGCTAGGGGAAAAATGTGTTGTTACCACTGCCACCTAGTAATTTTAAAAACTTTATTTTTTGATCATTTCATGGCCGATACGTTTTAAATCTGAAATAAATAGCCATCAACCACTCAACAGATTAATTACGACTTCTGTCTGCTTATCCTTCTCTGGGTGTCCTTTTTTATTCCTTCATTACATCCAACTCAAACAGGCTCCACAGTAAATACAAAGAACAACAGAATCTGTTTCTTCATGTTTTAATATTGTGCCTCAGTTATCACCGTTGTTGGTCTAATTTGTAAAATCTTCATAGTTTTTCAGATGTGATGGGATCCATAGTTCATGGGACGTTTTGGTCGAAAAGAGTTATTTAGTAGGGCTGTCAAAGTTGACGTGATAACGTGTTCATGAGGATTTATTTTAACAGCACTAATTTATGTTACGCATTAACCCTAGAATCCATTGGTAGCATGTCATACTAGCTTGTTGCAAAGGAGACTAAATAATGCTCCAAATTTACCTTAAGTTAAATTTTGGCGAGGAAAAACTGGAATGGCCTTTTTCGTGGGGTCCCTTGACCTCTGACCTCAAGCTATGTGAACCTTATGTGAAACTTTTGGTCAAGCCATAGTCAAGTCAGCACACTGACACACTGACAGCTGTTGTTGCCTGTTGGGCTGCAGTTGGCCATGTTATGATTTGAGCATATTTTTTTTATGCTAAATGCAGTACCTGTGAGAGTTTATGGACAAAAAAATAAATAAATACATATGTTTTTCTTACAGGAAGCATATTTGTCCACTCCTATGTTGATAAGAGTATTAGAATATTAAATCTCTGTTTAAGGTGCATTCTGAACAGATAAAAAAATGTGTGATTAATTTGCGATTGAATTGATTAACAGCCCTACTATTGAGTGTATTTTGTGTTAGTTATTCGCCATGCAAAAATATTGTTCAGGCTCTATCATTTACCTCTGCCTGCTTCATATTTACTGGGTATCAATGACTAGATCAGTCGATGGGTACAGCCTACACAGAGACGCCACTGTTGGTCCCTCAGTAGTTCTGCTTTTTCCATAGCATTTTTTAATCAGAAGATATCTGGTTGAAAGACAATATGATCATGTTAAAAAAATGAGGTTTTCCACAGGTGAACGGCCAGCAGAACATGAAACTAGGAGGGGGTCTGTCCCGGTCCAACCCCCCTACCCAGAAACCACCCAGCCCCCCGAGGGCAGGAAAGGGCATCTTAGGGTATGTACCCAGCTTATCACACACATGTATATGCATTCTAACTCATTCCCCACACTCTCTCTCTCTCTGACATTTACTGTGTTTTGTCATGTGTATTTTTCTTGGTTTAATGTAAGTGATTGTGATTCTCTGTTGTGTTAATATTTGTTCTGAAAGTGCAAAATACGTCTGAATGATGTGGCATTTTGTGATAAATGTTTTATCATGACTGTAAATTAAAGATTGTGATTCAGACACAAATCCTCCTTCATAGAATCACAGATGTGTCGTTCTTTGACATGAAAATGAGTGTTGTGCTGCAGTTTGTGTGTGTTTGTCTCTTGTGGGAGGACGGAGGATCCTGCGGCGAGTTTATTACAGATTAGACCCGGCAGAGGGGGATGACATCACACACACACACACACACACACACACACACACACACACTGAAGCGCAGCGCTTAGAGGAAGGGGAGTAACGTCATGCGTTGTGAAAGCTTGTGTTCTCAAACATCTAGGTCACCCAGCTGTATCTCCTCTTCCCTCTCTCTCCTTATCTTTATTTCCATTTTGCTTCCTCTCAATCTTTTCTCTTTCTGTCTCATTTAGTCTTATCCTTCACTCATCTCACCTTTCTCCTCTTTTCTAACCTCTGTTTTCTTAACACTCTTGTTCACTCTTTCTCCTCTGTAGCATCCAAACATTGTGAGGTCAAAGGCCATGCTTTTGTTGTTTAAATACTTTGTGAAATCTTAAATGTTCAGACAGATAACACTCTCATGTCTTTTCAATAAATATGAAGCTGAAGCCAGTGGCCGGTTAGCTTAGCTTAGCATAAAGGCTGGCTAAAGCTAACCTGGAACTCCTGTCCGAATGTAACAATATCACAAGATATTCCTTTATTAGTCCCACAGTGGGGAAATTCAGTTTTACACTCTGTTGTTCACACAGTACATATACATGTCAATGGAGAGATGTCAGAGTGAGGGGGCTGCTCCTGACAAGCGCCCAGAGCAGTTGGGGGTTTGGTGCCTTGCTCAGGGGCACCTCGGCAGTGCCCAAGAGGTAAACTGGCACCTCTCCAGCAACCAGTTGGTCTTGGTCCATGGGGGATTTGAACCCGGGTCCTCCACATCCTAACCCAAGTCCTTACGGACTGAGCTACTGCCGCCCCCCACAACCTACCAGCACCGAGATTTTATGTATTTACTGGACTATTTTGCCTGGCTCAATGACTTCTTGAAGCCTTGGCACCATGTGACTGCCAGAGAACCAGCAGAGACTTGTTTCAGAGACAGGGTATTTCTCAAATTGTCAAACTATATTTTAAAGAATTTTACATCTCGTATTTCAGTGATATATTTCAGAAACTTGTTATACAGCTACAGTACAAGGTAAAAGGTACTGAGGCAAACCGTAAACTGCAAAAAGCATATTTCCCTTTAAGAATTCCCGTGTCGGAGCATAAATCATCCTCTTCTCATCATCCTCCTCTTTCTGAAAAAGCGCCTGGAATCACTGTTGTAAGTGATGCCAAATCACACCTCGAATCTTCACGAATCTCATGAATCTTAGACCACGATCCCTGTTGGTGTTTCCTCAAATAGTCTTTTATACTACACTCTGAGTTTGTGAGGCGCATTCTTATCTGGGTGACCGCAGCGAACACTGGGGACATATTGATTTCAGTGGCATTTAAAATATTTATTTAAAATGTGATGACTGATTTCAAATGGCTCTTAAAATGTACTCAATATTTTTTCCAGACAATCTTTAACCATATAGTTTAAATTGTCCTCAATTTTGACTGTTTTGTGAGTGTTTTCTTGCTTTTGGACTAGTCAAGGAGTCTAAGATTAAACTTCTGTTTAAACGTCAGGGAAATTAATTGTTATGAACTTCCCGAGTGTGAAGCCAGGTAGCCAGCTGGTCTAGCACCACCTAGGCCCTCCTGTTGGTGTGTTCCTTCCTGTTTCCTGTATGTAACCTGCTGATAGGCTGGCTCTTTCTCCACAATAAACCTTAATTAGGTGGCATGATCGTTCCCCTGCTGAAAGTATACCAAATGACCTGAAGATTTAAGAGGATGAAACATAGAAATAAAAATGTAATTTATTTATAGATAAGAAGAGAAAGTGTTTGAGTTTATAGGAAAGAGTGAACAGAAGCAGCTCAGCAGTTTGTTGGAACTGAAGCTGTGGTCAACAAGCCAAGTCCCTCAAACACACAGCAGTGTGTTGGCATCATGCTGCAATCGACAGGCCAAGTCCTTCTGTCATCACACGCACACAGACACACACACACACACACATACACCAACAACAACACCCCAGAAACACACTCACGCATCATTTTCACATTCTGTATCTTTTCTGTTTTTGTATAATTCTGGCTTTTGTATTTGCATACTTGTTTTTTAGCGCGAAATATGATTATTTATTATAAGCTGTATACAAATTATGCAACACAAAATGTTGATTTTACTCTAGTAAAAGTGTGACTGAGTTATAGCATGCTTGTGCTTTTTTCTACTACAATAACTCACATTGTTTATATTGATTTAGGGAGAAATCCTCATCAAACTGACTCTTGTTTGTCTTCAGTTTGGTTTTTATTCCTTGGTAATGCACATTTGTCCTTATTCTCTACAGTTTGTGTTACTGGAGGAGTCATAATTCTCTAAAAATACATCCTGACCTTTAAAATGGCCTGAACAGATTTCTCTGTTTCTCTGACAGCAAGGAGACAAAAACGCAGCCCATACTTAATGTAGAAATAATCTATAATTACATATCAGTCATGATGCTATATTTATGTACCCTTCTACCTTGAAATCTATGACTATTTAATTTCATGATTTATGTAATTATGGCTGACAGTTAATAATCTGACTACTGCACCATATGAGAGCTACTGCACACTCCTATTGCTCCTTACCCACAATTACTTTGAGTAGCCTAACTTAAAGAGGACTCGTTATGCTTTTGTGATTTTCCCCTTTCCTTTAGTGGTTTTTTGTTCAAGTAAAATGTACAAAATCCCAAAAACTAAACCAAAATAATCAGTTAACCTAAACTGCATGTCTTTGGACTATCTGGAAAAAACCCACACATACACAAGGAGAACATGCAAACTCCACACAGAAGAGCCCCAAGCCGGATTCGAACCTGCAACTCTCTTGCTGTGAGGCAAGACTGCTAACCACTACACCACCGCCCAACCAAAGCTATCAAAATGCCGCATTTACTAGCGGAGGCCAGGACTACTACGTCATGTAGTCACTCAGTTCTGCAGAGAGCTAAACACACCTCCACTTAAGACTCAAGTTAGCTTTTGGCATTTTTACTGGAAACTGTGCTGGATAGGACACAGAACAGAAATATGTAAAACTGCTCATGTGAAATAACCAAAAGTTTCAGGGCCTTAAAAGATGCTGTGATGTCTGGATCAGAGTTGTGAAGTTTGTGTTTCTGATTTTAAAGTCCCAGATGTTGCAGAATAAAAAAGTGAGCAATTTGATTTAACAAAACTCAGCTCACATTATACTTTAACATGAAATGACAATGTTTTGTTCCAGGTTCTCGAGTGTTACATGACAATGGTGTCAGACTTTGTCATCAGAAATAAGCTCCCCTATTAACCCTGCCTCCACCCTTACCCCTTACATGTACAGGAAGAACTCCCCATACAGGACACTGGAGCCAGTGCGCCCCCCAGTGGTGCCCAACGATTATGTCTCCAGCCCCACCAGAAACAATGTGGCTGTCGGGCAGATTCCCAGTCCGGTCCGCACTGCCACCCTCAACCATCGACCCCGAACATACAGGTAGCCGGGTTGGCGTGTAAACATGGCTGCCAGAACAGGATTTCAGAGCCTTTATTTCTGCTCTAATGCACTCTCTTTTGTTTTTAAAAGATGTCTGCCTTTTTGTTGTTTAGTGACAACAAGGCAGATATTCAACACATCTGTATGTCTAGTTTGGGACTCCAGATTCAGAAATTTTCAGATCACTGATTGTATTTTTCAATGCGTCAAGCGTCTTAAAGTTGGACATGTTTCAGTCCAATACAGACTACCAGATGTGTTCAAGATTATGATACTACAGTACTAATGATAAAGCAGAGATGCATCCTCTCATCACATCCTTCTTTCTCAGCATGCTTTTGTTCTAAATGATCTAATCATATTTAGCAAGGTGACTGAACATGAGCAGATATTTTGGGTTTGCTTGAGGCTCATTTTTGTGAAAAGAAAAATGGCCCACAAACTAAAGTTCAAGGTCAAACCGGTAACATCAATCGCAAGAATTTGACACCAGGATAGAAGGTATAATACCTTGTTATGCTGTGTATTGCAGTGATGCCTCTCTCATGTCTGTGCGAGACCATTAGCCTAGCTTAGCATAATGACTGGAAGCAGGGGAAATATCGAGCCTGACTTGTTGTTTTCAAAGGTGCTGATAGGTAGATTTTGTAACCATTGGGCAGAGCTAGGCTAACTGTTTCTTCCTGTTTCCAGTCCTTAAGCTAAGCTAAGCTAATAACTTATCATATTTAGCATACAGACATGAGAGTGGTGTCAATAATAAGGTTTGGACCTGTGCTCTAAAGAATCTCTGTGAATTGTTGATGAATTTGGACAAGACAGAAAATTTAAAGTGACGTTGCTGAAATTTGCCGTTACATCTATCTAAAATCTTTGCTCATGAGTTCTCACCTTTCTTCTGACTTCATTGCTAAACTTGTCTTCATCACAAATCTGCTGCTGTCCAGTGTTTCCTCTGTGGTTTCGTCCAGCAGTGATGCTCAGGGAGTTACTTTTTCGATTTGATGTACAGTATTGTGCTTTGCTAAAATATCTGATATGGTTACTGCAGTGAAACCTGGATAGTTGATCATTAATTCTTAAAAACATATTAAAGAGCAAGATGTCGTCTCCAAAACGTTATTATGTATCTTAGTCTTATTATTTTGCTTCCAAAGAAAAATGCTCATGAATAGATAGTACTATTTTTACTATGTCTAAAATTATTGATAGATACATACAAATCGTATATATTACATTACTGTAATTATTTCATGTAATATACTGACTGCAGAATGCCACTTTTGAAGCCCCTGGAGGGTTTTTAGGCAATTCTTCACATCCTCCTGCAAATTATATTGTATATTATATCTTTTTGATTTTTTTGTAAATTAAGAAATTAACAATACAGTATTACTGAAAGCAATAATCCTTATTTTTCTCCAACTTAAAAAAATACTTATTCTGTTAACTTTTAATTGACTAGATGTTAGTTTGCCTGAGTTGCTTCTCACAAACGTTCACAAGTAGTCGACGTATTTCCTCTTGAGCATCTCCTCCAGTGCAGAACGACAATTAAAGATGCTTGAAACTTGATTCAGTATCTCCAGCAGTGACAGTCATCAGCATCACTGCTGAGTGAACACAGAGGACGAACTTTCTGCTTTCATCCTCAGCAGCATCAATTAACTGACTTTCTCCTCATTCACGATTCATATATATATATTTGCTATTTTATCTGCAACTTATATCACTGTGTGGGCTTGTTGGTGCTCTGAATGGGAAAAGAAAGCTGCAGAATCTTTCCCATTCAATCAGCACCTTTGTTTTTTCTGCTCTGGGGCCTTCAGCCAATCAGAGTCTGTGTTGTTTGCGGCTTTTCATTGTTTCACTGCTTCCGCGCTGACATTAACTTGACTCACTGCTTCTGTTCTTACAGCCATTGCTCTGCTTTTATTGTGATGTTTTTCTACAGGCAGCTGACTTCCTGTCTGTCTGCTCTTTTTTGGTCTTAATTTTCATCAGTTTGTCTTTCTGCTTCTGCCGCTCTAACATCATCTTTTCTCCCGTCTTTAACTTCATTCATTAAAAGAGTAAAATTAAACTGTTGTCTCAGCAACGTCCTCACTGCAATATGGTGTCAACTGTAGGCGAAGTCCACCTATAATGATGTAGGAAAGTGTAAATAATCTAGACGCGAACACTCATTTCTCCTACTGTGTGTGCAGTGGTAGCAGTGGGGGCAGCCATCCCAGCAGCAGCAGTCGGAGCAGCAGCAGGGAGAACAGTGGCAGCGGCAGTGTTGGCATTCCCATCGCCGTGCCGACGCCTTCACCTCCCTCCACCTTCCCAGGTAACACACACACATGAAGAAACACCACGTGCACATCTACACTTGAAATTTTTGGTCACTTTCCTTTCATGAACATTTTTTGTTCTCTCTTTAATTTGGTTTGTATGTTGTGAATTGGTGTTGTTTTGTGTTGGAGTTTGATTGTTTTCTGATAAGACACCAGGATACCTCTGTTTTAATGAGGCTAATGAGGATCTTCATAAATTAAATTAAATAACTGATTTCTTTCCCTCACTCCCTTTAATCATCTTTTCTTCCATCCTTTTCTGTTTTCACTCCTCCAGACATGTCATAAGACTAAAAGTTGCTGTTATTTTAAACATTTACCGGCAAAATATTTCTATTGAACCACATAAAGCTTATGTTTGAATATCTTCTTGTAGCAACCACTATTTGAGATATTTACAGTTAAGCTGTGGTTTTTGTTCCCTTCCTGCTTTTCTCCTTCCTCCCTTCTTTCCTTTCCTCCTTGAAGTTTCCCCAACTGCCGGACCAGCTAGCTCTTCCTCCACTGCTCCTAACTCCTCTCCCTCCCCAACTCCTTCCTCCTTCTCCTCCTCTTCCTCCACCACAACCTTAACACAACCCAACGCACTTTTACCACCAAACTCACCTTCACAACACGCCGACTCGTCTCCTCAACCAAACACGCAATCAAACGCACCCGCCGACACTTCCCCGCCCTCTAACCCCGCCCCAGACACGTCCGACGTCCAGTCGGCTGTTTTGCCTGAAGAACCGTCTCCTTTCCTTCCTCCTGCCCCTCCTCCTCCACTCTCCTCCTCTTCCTCCTCCTCATCACCTGTTGAAGGTGAGTTTCTCCAACACCACCACCTCTATGGCCTGCTCTCTCCCTTCCTCCATCCTCCATTTTCTTACCAAGAAAGGGAACTATTCATGTTCTCTGTTGTGTTTTCATTGCATTGCAGAGATGAAAGTGAAAGCTATCAGTAGTGAGTGTGTATGGAGGTCATTTATATGTGTGGTGCTGATGTGATGTTCTCTGTTGGGTTTGCCTCAGATTAGTGCTGCAATTTAAGGTTTATTCTGCTGATCATGTTTGCTATTAATCTATTTAGTGAAGTGAGTGAGTCCAAATGTCTGTAAATGTCTTATTTTGTCCGGCCAACAGTCCAAAACCCAAAGATATTTACTTTATGATAATATAAAACAGAGAAAAGCAGAAAATCCTCACATTGGAAAATATTTGGCATTTTTGCTTAAAAATTGACTGAAATGATGAACTGATTATCAGATAGTTGCTGATTAATTTCTTATGAAATACTGTGTCTTGCATCAATGGTGTCTCATCAGTTTTTTGGAGTCACTCTCTGCCAGATAAACTTTCATTCATATCAAATCAATCATTATAGATAATCAGCTTAATAGCTCTGATATCCAGGAGCAAGTAAATACAAAGTGTGCAGAGTCAGTTGGCAGCAGCTGTTATTTCAGTGTCAGATACATTTTTAATCATTTCATATCTTCTGCTGCTCATCTCATTTTCAGGCTGTAGCTTCAAGTTGTTAGCTGCACACAACATGCAGTTGTTTCTTAATGCTCGCTCTGTCACTGCTTGGGTCATTTGGCTGGTTGTTCATCTTTGTGTCCTGCATTTTTATTTGTGGTATAGAGTGTGTTAACACAGAAGTATTGCAGCAATGCAGGAAGGGTACATAAATTCAGTGAGGAACATGTGCACGTCCTTTATTTTTTACTTTTATTTGGTAGTTTTTATCACCTTGAGGCCTGAGATGAGTCCAGGAGGTTTTAACTTTTCCTGTTTTCCTATTCCTGTTTTTGTCCATTCAGGCTGAAAGACAATTATAGCAAAAAACTAAACAAAAACAAAAACGTGCAGGTATTTTATTTCAAGTGATGGAGTTGTAATCACTTCTCCAAAAAGTTGAGTGCTCAAACAGCCAAAAAGAAGTATTAAATTAATTTTAAATACATTAATTTAATTACCAGTTCTGAACTGGATTTACATCTGTGCTGTGTCCAACCTCGTCCCTCTCTGCTGTCTCAGGTCCCATCGTCCCTCAGTTCTTCAGTATGAACCGGCCTCAGCCCCGGCAGCAGACGCCACAGGTCGGGGGATCACTGCCGTACCGCCGCCCCCCTCTGTGACTGGTCAGCCAATCGTAACAGAGAACCAGGTCAATGGCGGCCCCTACTACAACCAAAGCCCAGGTACGCACTGTAACACAGTGATGAAACCCACACTGGCTTTGTTCAGACTGACAGGTGGCGGGTTAACAGGTCTTCTTTGACGATGGGGGTTAATTTTCATTATTCTATAGACTAATACAAATCTGTATCTTAAATATTTTGGGAACTGGACAGAATTTATTGCTCAATATGTTTATAATCTCTGATTTGTGTGTGTTGACAGCCTCCCCCCCACCCCCGTCCCTCCTCCAGTTCAGTCCTCAGCTTCCTCTGATGGGTTTCGTTGCTCGAGTTCAGGAGTCCAGTAAGTAGTAAATGTTTTTTTAATCATGCATCGTAGAAATGTTTCCTGACATTACTTTTCTTGTGAATATCAGTACGTCTGTGTTTGGATTTACCTACATTTGTGTGGCTGTGTCATCTATTAAATTAAATCTTACGGTAAAACATTGATTTTAAAGTTTGTTCTTCTGAAACCTTTCAGTATGTTTTCATCCCAGGTTGCCTTAGTGTTTTATTTTATTAAATCAGCTGGTTACAAGGTTTTAGGTTTGAAGTGCCTGTCTGTGTGTGTTTCTGAATGCACAATGTCCTTTCTCATCTCCAGTCTCAGACCCCCCTCCTCCCCCTCTCCCGGCTGCCGAGAGCCAATCAGGACCCGAGGAGCCCCTGCTCACTCCTCAGCCAGTGGAGGATGGACACGAAGAGGATGACTCTGCAGTAGTAGAGTACAGCGACCCGTACGCTGAAGAAGACCCACCGTGGGCCCCCAGAACCTACCAGGAGAAAGGTGCACTATAACACAAAGTCCAAACTTGATTTAAATTATTCCTGGCTGTGATGAGCCCCTTACATTTTGTGTGTTGCATTATGGGATAGGGATAGACATACTCATCAATAACGTTTGTACCTTTACCTGACAGACCCAATTCAGGAGAAAATGTCACTCAAAATATTCTTATATATTGACAAGGAATACTTTACTGAGAATAGTTTGGATTTCCATGAGCCCACGAATGGATACAAGACACTCGGATGATGCTGCACAAGAGTTTTTCTGACATTTTATAACCTTTTGCTGTGTTTTGTTCAGCCTCTGTAAAAGTGTGTCTGCACTGATATGCTTTCATTTCTCTGGCACTCCGCTCTTCTTCACACCATTTGATAGAAAGCATAGTGAACTGAAGGAGGCAAGTAATGAAAATAATTTATATGCTTTTGGGTGAATTATTCCCTTTAAGATACACACCATATTAATGCAATGTACCTGGTTCGACTCTACCGCCCTCACACTCTAATTTCACTATCAAATAAAGGCAAAACATATTGATTATTATTAATAATGTCATGGTGTGTTTGTCGCCCTCCAGTGGTGGCCATCTACGACTACACGGCCGACAAGGAGGACGAGTTGTCATTCCAGGAAGGTGCGATCATCTACGTCATCAAGAAGAACGAGGACGGATGGTATGAAGGCGTGATGAACGCGACCACCGGCCTCTTCCCTGGAAACTATGTGGAGTCCATCATGCATTACGCCGACTGAGGACGAAGAAGAGTGTTTTTGTTTTCTCGTTTGTTCAGTCTCTTTGTCTCCACACGTGTGTTGTCTCGCTGCAGTTCAGTTTCTCAGATCTGAACCAGAAGGAAAAAGTTAACTGGATTTTGTTTTTCCTTTAGATTCACACTAATCGATTCACAAGCAAATCAGAGCATGTGAACAAAAATAATAGTTTCACTAATATTTTATTGTGACTATAGTTTATTGGAGAGAATCAAGACCTGTGAGTATGCGCATCAGTTCAGACTTTGTTTTGTTCTGCTTTCTGAGCTACATCTGTGTCTTTCTACCCATAAGGCCTTGCATTTAGGGGTTCTTAATGCTGGTTCAGATTATGTTCTCAAACAAGTATTATTAAGTTCTCTTGTTGGAGGACTGAGAGGCATTTCAGGCATCTTAATGTCATTATCTGGTATGATTTTCACCCCAGATGTGTTTGGTGTGAAGGATCCAACGTTTCTGTTCTTTTACATAAGTTCAGAGAGGTTTCTTGTGATCACGAGAAATTTATTTCAAGGTGCCGACATAACAAGTTTGTTTTCTTGAAATCAAAATCATTTTTTTCAGCCTTTGAATAACAAATTCACACTCTCTGAGTCACAACTGTTAAATCCAGACACACTGCAATGAAACAGATTTAGTGTCACTTGTACTTTTTGGGGATAACAATATTTGCGTCCATCCATAAGTTTCTGCTTAGAAATTATAGAAAAAATACGCTCCTTATAGCTCCAGAAATTGGCTAAAACATTGGACGCATTAACAATCACCCCTCATCTAGTTCATCAGACTTGGAGAAAGCACTAGAGACACCAGCAAAGCTTATCAAGACGCCTTTCTCCAGACAGCGACTGTACCTTGAGGCTCAGCCTCGGTACAAAGCTGCACTACTTCACAGATCCCTCAGACCTGATACAGTACTCTGTTCTGCTGCTGCCTGGCTGCAGGCTGGACCACAATCATCTATCCAGTGAACGCAGGCTGTTGGGGCTTCACCAGCACATCAACGTCTTCGCTGCTTCAGGACATTGGTTTAACTGAGGCAAAGCAGTCAAAGATCTCTGTGAGGAAGCAGAGAAGGGCAGCTTTTGGTTGAGGAGGAAGGACGGGAATTAGACTAAAGGAACAGTGGTCCCCAGCTGATGACCCATGGCGCTGTTGGAGATGTGACAGGCAGAAACACCCAAAATATGGCATGTCTGGCAAAGACATGTAGTGACTCTGTAAAGAAAAGTAGAGAAAACTTTGTTGTTCAAAGGACTACGAGACATTTAGTGTAAATTTAGTTAGAAATTTAAACAAGTCTTCTTACTTTATGTCAATGGAAGTAGCTGTGAAAACTTTCCTTCTCATGACGATGACACTGTTTTTGTCACCTCTACTTCAGCGCTTTTTTTTAAATCATGGTTTAATAATTTCATGCACACAGGAAAACAAATCTTGTTATGTTCAGGGCATTTTTTTTATGATCAAAAGAAAACACTGAATTGAAAATGAGTGCGTAGGTTTGCCCTCTCCTCCCGTCACCCTGATTCCCAACAGAGGACATTCAGTCTTTCCCCTGAAGTGAAGATTCATTTTAGTATTACCATGTGGGAACCCAGAAGAAATATGACAGATGTCCGGTCTGATGCCAGAGTTTAAATAGACAGAATGAAAGGAAGCTATGCAAAAAAACCTCTTTTGCACTAAACACTAAATTCAGAGATTTTCTTTCTTCTTTCTATGTTTTATTTTTGTTTCCTCTTCCTTCATCTGAAGCACTTTTACCAATCACTTTTTCTTTTTGACTTGAAACACACATCGGTGTAACCTATAAGCTTTGCCAATTAAAGTAAACAGTAAAAGCGACCCCTTTGCTTCACCAGCTGGTCGTTTAATGTGAAGCAGCAGCAGGAAATAGCATTAACAATAAGTTAAGCCAGTTCTAATATGGCTGCAAAAGAGTGAACAGCTGTAAACAGTACCAGCAACTAAGTTTTGTAAACATTCCCAGCCCCTCAAATCCCTCGAAAAGAGAAGTCCAGAATTTCCCAGAAGGGATCTGGATTCATCTTCCTTGTTCTCCTGCTTTCATATTAATATTGTAAAACATCATACAGATGCTGGTTTATGTGTGGTTGTAACTGACCGCTACACCCACAAAGGTTTCAGTGCATAAGGAGGATGTTTTTAATATATTTTTTATGTCCCTTTGACATTTGCCTTAACATATACCCTTTTTACTTTCTCAGGAGCCTTATTTTCAAAAGAGATATTTGAGAAGAACTAAATATAAAACTAAGGAATGAGAAAGACATTAAGAGTCACAAAAGCTTTAGACTAATCAAACAGCAATAGAAGAACAACACTCAAAACTCAAGTGGAAGTGGAGGTCATCCTGCTGTGACGGACAGTTTTTAGTAAGATGTATGCCAAACATATTCATCGGTTTCTTTAATGTCACACTGATGTGAAATCTGTAACTTGAGCCTCTGGGTGATATTTTAGAAGTAATGGAAACATTTTACTGCAAAGAAACAAATGACCTTGAATACAGCAGGCGTTCAGTGTGGAAGACAATTATTTTTGGATTCGTGAAGATTTTGTAGTAATATTCAGCATCCACTTTAAATGACAGTTCAGGGTTTTTACCAAGCTTGGGTCTTATTGTTGTAGATTTCTTTATAATTGCTGACAATGTAACCTAAACTCCTACTTTGGGAGAAAAGTCAAACATAAGCATTAAAACATATTAAAGGAACCTGTGGAGGTTTTGAACATTTAAAACTCTAAACTGTTACCCAAAATACTGATATCAAGATCAGATAGATCTTTATTCATCCAGGGGGAATTGCTAGCTTTAGGACTCATTTATGTGTAACACAAGTTAACATACTTGTATTCATTTTGATCTAAATTAACAGGATCAGATCAGGTTGACGTCTTCCTGTAAAGACGTCCAGTAAAGTGTTGATGGATTCATACCAAACTACACCAGAAAACTGCCATATTTAACATGGTTTCACACGTATTTGAAGTCTGACCTCTGAGCCTTTTCATTTCTTGTGGATTTGCTGCCTCAGCCTGTAGTCGTGTGGTGAAGTGGACCTGAACAAACCGCCTGGTGGAGATTGTGGACCTGTTGCCAGTTTTGAAGTTTACAGTGTATTTGCCTGCATGCCTGATATATTACTGACATTTTTTTTTAAATCACAAATATTCTTTTTCTTTGTATTTTTTTCACCAACTTGCTTAATTGTCTCTGTTTGATCAGCTGGAGCTTGTGATGTTTTTGTTTTGTGCTGTTTGGTTGTAATAGCCCTTTAAAAAGACATCCTGTGTGTTTGGACTCCAGACTGACTCTCAGATGGAGGTGGACGTTTTTGTGCCATATATCCAGGTGTTGTGGTTTGAATGCAAGTGTGTGGGAGTGTGTTCGGTGTGTGTGTGAAGCAGTATCAACCAAACCTTCCCTTGTGGACTGAAGTGTCTATGGACCTGAAACAGTGTTTCCCTGTTGTACAGTGTTATTTAAGAGGCACAACAAACAGAGTATGCCAATAGTACAATATAGAGGGAAATGAGTATTCTCAGCTGCACCTTATTTTCCTGAGTCTGTGTATGTGCAGTATAAAAACATTTTGTACGTTTCCTCTTGATGCTGCTGAAGGTTTTGCTCTTGTGAGTCACAGAAGAATCCAACAGACCAGTAACATAAAAAAGAAACACTACAGTTTTTCAAAAGTAGCCATGAATGCATCACATTAAAAATATTTAATGTTCTCAGAGGATTACTGGAAGACAATTTCCTGTATTTTGTATTCCTGAAAACTATGGTTTTGCTCCGTATCTCCTACAGTTGTAATACCGCCAGGACAAATCATGTGTCACGTGGTGCACAACTATTTGTAGATGTCTGCTCTGACTTTTGTAATTGATAACTATTATATTTTATGAATGATTAGGATTTTAAAACGAACCTGTATTCAGTACAAAAGGCAATAAGACATCAGAATGCTCTTTATTGCTGATCAACTGCACTACAGCTCATTATGATGACATGTACAGTTCATTTAGATATTTATAGTGCATTGAAGATTCTTTATACAAGTGCATGAATACAGCAGAAAACAACTATTGTGTAACTATTGTTTATGTAAAGATATAGAGTAATGTCTACCTGAGCAGAGAATGAAGTCTCTCTCCCTGAGTGTTGTAATCAGAGCCTTTCCATTCTTTGTTAACATAACCAGGTCAACTGCGTTTCGTGCATATGAATGTGCCATGCTGGCTTGCTGTGCACTGTATTCACACCGTGGTTACTGCTGATAATACCGTCCCGACTGTAGCGACCACCCTCCGGTTCCCCCTCAGGTTAACAGTGTCAACTCTGTCATCAGTGTTAGCTGTAACACTCCCAATCTCACGTTTAGCACCTTTAAAGTCTATGGATTTATATTGTATCGATAACTCAGCCAATACATTAAGGTCAGTCAGTATTCATGGCATTATAAAGCCATTCAAAACGAATGTGGGGTGCTGCTGTAGTCCTTGCCACAGCAGCCTCAGGTTCACATCCAACCTTGGGCCCTTTACTGCATGACGTCCCATCTGTCTTCCTCTTTCAAATACTGTTGCTGTCAGTAAAATGGAAAAATACCCACAAAAAATTTGATTTGAAATAATAATAATAATAATAATAATAATGCCAGTCAGCGTCAATGTGCACAGACATTTTTCAAGAAATGCTTCTCTCATTTATATTTTTGTCTTTACTTTTTTGTAATCATTTTAAAGCTGAATACAACCCTGCTGTGGATGCAGATATGCACAAGATGAAAGGCACAGTTCACAATTCAAATATAAACAAAAACTGACGGATAATCAGACTAAACTGCATTTTTTCCCCACTTTGCTGTTTAGTCTGACCATCATCTTCATGCTTTCTGTTTCTTTCATTTACAACAAAGCTACGATGACGTTCCTCATTCTTTTGTTCCCCATTGTGGGACTAATAAAGGTAGATCTTCTTCTTCTTCAATGCTCTGATTGGCTCCGATGTTTTAACATTCGGCCATCAACTGAGTCAAACTTGTGACAGTCAGCTTACAGGTTGGTTTCGTTGGCATACTCTGTTTTCTTGTTTTGCCTGCAGTTTCCCTTTAAAACAGTGGACTGCGAAATGAGATCTGTGAAATGTTACGGCTTCTCTCAGGCTGATTTTACCAGGAATCTGCTTCATCCAACCAGCTCCATTCCGAATCTGATTCCAAGTTGGGAAGGTTGTGCACAAATTCATTAAATTTCCGACAAATGTAATAAATATTTCATCTCCTTTGTTTCTTATCAGCATAGAGCAGTTTACAATGTGTTCAGGTCATAACTAAACAGCAAGTATGAGCTCTTTCTGGGAGAAGTTTTTTGAATGTTACTGAAAAACAAGTTTCACCAGAAATAATGTCTGATGTTTCAAAGTCTCGGGTCTCCATCTTTTCATCGGGACTGAAGTGAATTTAACATGTGGAAGTTGATGAGGGATTAAAGCCTTCCCCTGGATTGTTATTTAATGAGCTGTGGTTTATCTCTGTCAGCATGATTTAATCCTCAGTCTGCATATATTCCTGGTAGAACGTGATGTCTGGAGAAACTTTCTACTCTCCAAACTGAACCTCAACTGAAAGCACATTGCTCTTTTGTAAGAAAGGAAAAAAGTGAAATTATAATAAATGTTTTAACAGCCTGTCTGTGTTAGTCTCTTATTAAGCACAGAAGCACTGTCAAAGCTCCAAATTAAATTGTTGAGTGTTAACAAAATTTCTGCATATCTTGGTGTGAAAAAAAAAACAGCTTTATAGCACTACTAGAGGTCAAAACTCCACATGGCTCCTTCAAGGTTCAGTATAATAAAACATCAAGAGAAACCAGAGTTAGAGACAAACTTTTTATTTTACAAGTTCATTTGAAAAATAAAACGCAAATCTAGCTGCTGTCCACACTGACATATCTCAACCAATATTGGCTAGATTGCTATGAAATTATGTACTTGTTAGGGAAAAATGTGGGGTCTTCCCCTCTTTTCCTGTTATATATATTAAGAATAATCTGCCAGTTTCTCATTTAGAGATCATCCCTCCAATTCTATCCCAGTACAGGATGAAGGCCTCTGATAATCTCTAATAACTAGCCTGTTTTCCTTTCAAGGGTTTAACAAAATAGAATTAACAGTATTATTTTTTACATGTAGCAACCTTTATTTTGACAGCATTAAAAAAAACGGAAGTACATTGCAAAGGCTTATGGGTAAAGAAGTTCGTTAGCTAGTTTAGTTAACGTTAATTTCTGGTCAATTTTAGCTTCAGACGTGTTCGTTTGGAGGTTTATGATCTCAGTACACTAGAATAGAACATGTTTAATCGTAACATATTATTGTAAAGTGTTAGTATGACTTTCGTTATTGTAAAGACAACAGTCCGATTTGTGCGGGAAGTGAACCCCGGAGCATGAAACTACATTACCCATGATGCCCTGCTCCTGAAGGGTCAAGTCAGAATTTAAACAGCTAGCAAAGCGGTGTTTAACATTCCTGATAACACTTCGACAGGCGGGAATAATTAAGTTCGGCCGATGTTTGCTGGTGTTGTAAGACTGTTATGTAGCTACCGAACCGGTTCGTATGGGTTTTGTCGGACGGAGTCTTCAGTTTGTGCCATGACTTCACCGGTTTTTGTCAGTTAGCGCTGCTAGGCTAGGCTAACTCGTTGCTAACGTGTGATGACTTTCAGGCAGTGCTGTTGTTTCCTGGAAACATGAATTGACTTCACGTATGTGATGACAGGTTACCTGTATTGACAGAAAATACAGAGTTTTATAACACCGATCTCCAACGAGCTGAGCTAACCGAGGCGAGTAGACCATGACCCTCGCCCCGAAGGAGCTGTCCAACCTGCTGAGTATCATATCGGAGGAGGCATGCACCAACACCTTCGAGAGCCTCTCCACCCACTTTCATCATTACTTCGGGAAAGCGGAGCACTTCAGAGTGGGCTCCGTGTTGGTCATGCTCCTCCAGCAGCCGGACCTGCTGCCCAGCTCCCCGCAGCGGCTCACCGCCCTCTACCTTCTCTGGGAGATGTACCGAACCGAGCCGCTGGCCGCCAACCCGTTCGCCGCCGTGTTCGCACACCTGCTGAACCCCGCACCTGCCGGGGAGGAGCAGGAGAAGGTGCTCTCCGGTAGGTCAAAACATGATGCACTACACGTTTATTATTCAGGACTTTATTCTCGTCCTGTATGTCTAAGACATATTTACTTCAGGATGACAGATGTAGCTAATTAGTAAAATCAATTATTGAATGCACATATAATGATCTAATGCACGGTCCCATTTCCAAACTACACTAATAAGTGGTGGAAAGTAACCAAGTACATTTACTCAAATACGGTGAGGTACTGTACATGAGTAATTCCATTGTCTGCTACTTTATAATTTCACTCCATTTACACTACATAGATAGATAGATTGATTGATAGATAGATGGATGGATTGATCTGACTTCTTCAGTCCCAATACCGATAGCGATACCTGGGCTTTGGGTAGTGTTTATTTGACAATCTGTATGCCTCACTGTGTGGACTGCTTTCCTAACTTTATAAAACAAAATGTAACTAATAAATACATTAGATACAAATTTATTTAATTGTTCTTAATTATTAAAATAATAAATTGTACGCCAGCAACTTGGCAAAAAGTCTTCAAAATTAGCTGTACATACAGTACAAAAATACAGTTTGTAATGTCTATAATATGTAAACATAGAACTGAATTGAATAGATTGGCCCCATTGTCACCGCTATCCGATCCAGCTATTTGAGTCAGTATCAGCCCTATATCAATCCAGTACCTGTATCACTGCTTCCCTATATAATGTGTAAAGTATATACTGGTACTATATACACACAATTGTCAGTTTATTAGGTACATAAATAGTCCTGCAATAAATCTTCCTTCATGAAAGTTGTTGGCTAATGTACAGTGTTTGTTTAAACCATTTTAGAGAGGTCTTTATGGTATTAAAGCTTTTGTAACTTTGTTTTGAAAACTGCTGATTAAATAAAAATGTATTTATAATAATAATGATAATAATAATAATAATAATAATAGTATGAAACACCTCTCTGTGTAGCCTGTTTTGCTCATCCAGATTGTTGCTAGTACTGCTGCAGGAATTGGCACCAGTCAAGCCTAGAAGCAAGTTTTCATCCTAAAATTAAGTCCATGTTTTGGAGCAGAAACAATCAGCTTAGTTGTCGATTAGTCAATTGACAGAAACAATCACTGACAAAAGTATTTTGGAAAAAAAATTCTGCCTTTCTCTGTTGAACATCTTTGCAAACTGAATTTCTTTTGGGTTCGGACAGTTTATCAAACATTTGAAAATGTCAGTCATTGTCTAGAGAGAGTTTTGATGGGCATTATTTCACTGTTTATAACATTTTATAGACCAAACAGTCAATAGATTAATTGCAAAAGTAGTCGCCAGTTAACCAATAATAAAAAAAAATAAAATGTAATTTGCAGCTCTGCTGTATGCCAGGAGATATGATGAGATAGAGATTTATTTATCCCATTGAAAATTAATGTGCAGCAGTTGCAGTACAAAGTAGGAAAGAGTGCAAATAAAACAAAATAGAAACAATAAAGATGATGAAATGATGCAAAAAATGAATGTACACAATGCCAGAAATGTAAACAGGTTAACAGTATGGTGCAAATGACATATACGCATTTCAAACTAGAGACATGACTACTACACTACTACTACTACTACTACTACTACTACTACTGCTACTACTACTACTACTATTGTTGGTTCTCTGTGGCACATTAGTCATAAAGCTGATGTAATTGTGCATAAATGAAGTCTTCACTTTAAAACATCCTGTTTTGTACCACAACTTGATTCAGCATTTCTTGATTAAATACACAAACCACTCTGACCTCACAGTAAATACACAAGCTGCCTGTACCACAGTCAATCTCAACCTCAGAGTACAGCACATGTTCTCATCAACATTCATACCCATAACTCTGTTCTGTGTCATGTGATCTCTCCAGGTTTCTTGCCTCCTATCACCCAGCCAGAGAAGTTCTTCCTGTCCCAGCTGATGCTGGCGCCACCCAGAGATCTCTTCAAGAAGACACCCAGACAGGTGTCCTGCATGGACGTCGGCAACATGCCCCAGTCAATAGACATCAGTGGGCTGCAGCTAGCATTAGCAGGTCAGTACACACCGACGCAGCTATTTATTTATCTACTGAAGAAACCAACACCACTGATGACTGGAACTTTAAGTGTCACTGAAAATATAAAGATATTATTTTTGTTCAGGCTTTAATTTAGAGATGTCCCAAAGACAGTTTTGGGGGCTTTGAAGCTTCAGTGACAAACTGTCGATGATAATCAAAGCTTCAACAGGGTGGGAGTACGACGACAACACAAGCTGTCAAACGTTCCTCAAACCTCTGGAATTATTATCTAATGAAAGTAGAGGACAAAATTGGACTTCAGTGATTTTTCTTTTTATTGAAATGAAAACTGCTACAAAATGTGTAATCACATCAAGTAAATTACAATGATAGCCCATTAAAAAAAAAAAAAAAATTTGCTCATATGTAGACAATATATATAATCAAATGAATAAATAAATAGGCTGTAGCTTATGCTATCGTATAAAATAAGAGACCTGTCTTTGTTGCGACTTTGTGTCTGTTGATATCCATTGTGTTACAGCACCCGGAACAGCACCAAACACACACACACACTACGCACAATAGCAAATGCCGCAACACATCTGAGAATAAAGTAAAATAGATAATGTTGATGCAAAATGAATAATGTGGGGTTACTTATTTGGTGTGCTACGTGGGTTTTTTGGGGTAATGCATATAAATAAATAACAAAAAATATGCATTCAAATTCTAGATTAACGTGGCAACAGTCAAAGCTTTGAGGCATTTGGGTGAGCCTTACTTTGAATATATATTAAGAGTCACACAGAAGCACAAAGCGTTGACTGATGAGCTGAAACACATCTGCTCCAAACTCTATAAACTTTTTTTTTTATTTTGGATAATCCAACAGTTTTAAGTTTCTTTTCAGTGTAATATGAAGTAACTAAATGAACAATTTCAGCATTTGACAAATGCGTTGGCGCACACACCATCAGCCTGGTCCTTATTTATTTATTTAATTTTCCATGTGTTGTGTCTTTGTTGTGCAGAGCGTCAGTCCGAGCTGCCCACTCAGAGTAAAGCCAGCTTCCCCAGCATCCTCAACGATCCCGATCCAGATTCATCTAACTCAGGATTCGACAGCTCTGTGGCCAATCAGATCATAGAATCTCTGGTCACAGGGCCCCGCCCTCCGCTGGAGAGTAAGTGTTTTTTGATGCTGATGTTGTTTTTACATGTGTAGAAAGCAGAACAAAGTTACATGTTAAAGAAGTTTCCACCACAGGAACTTGAAGGGAACTCGAGGGCCACGAATCTTTTTCGGAACTCCACATCTAAACCTGCATTTTGACTAAATTTAGTTCCTCAGGAGTAGTTCCAGGTGGCAATGATGGTTAAACACAAACACAGCAGCAGCTACAGCTTGTTACCGCCTCATTCACAAAATAAGGAAGCACTGGGTGTGGCTCATATTGATATTAAGAGAAGGGTCTGACATTTCTTCATGTTTATTAATGTTAAAAACAAAGGTTCTGTTGTGGTGTCCAATGATTATAACTCATTGCTGTTCACATCCTGACTCATGGTGTTGACTCTGTGAATATGAGGACTGCTTTGTAACGGGTGCAAATATTGCCATGGTTACCAAAATGGAAAATAGACTAAAACATATTGCCACCTGCCTTCTGCATCGAAAATAAAGTTAAGACATACTAGAACTGGCTGCTGGTTGATGAAATCGTGTGGTCATTGAACACATCATCTGTTCTCTTAAAGCACCATAAAATGTGCCTCCTAACAACCTGTCCACCTACCTCTGTCCTCAGGTCACTTCCGCCCCGAGTTCATCCGCCCGCCGCCTCCTTTGCACGTGTGCGAGGACGAGCTGGCGTGGCTGAACCCCACCGAGCCGGATCACAGCGTCCAATGGGATCGCTCCATGTGTGTGAAGAACAGCACTGGCGTGGAGATCAAACGCATCATGTCCAAGGCTTTCAAGAGCCCGCTGTCCGCTCAGCAGCAATCACAGGTGATGTCACGCTCTCTCAGGTCACATGGTTGACTCAGTCCATTCTTGTGAACGCGATAACTCAGGAACATCTGGAGGGAATTTTTTCAAATTTGGCACAATGCTTACTTGAGCTCAAGTTGATTAGATTTAGGTGGTTTACAATCAAAGATTAAGGTCACTTTAACCTCTCCTCCGTCCCATTCTTGTGATATCTCAGGAGCGCCGTGATGGAATTTCTTCAAATTTGGCACAAACGTCCACTTAGAATCAAGAATGAAGTGATTAAATTTTGGTGGCCAAAGTTCAAGATCTTTTTGACCTTACATCCATCCCGAAAGCAATCTCAAACAAACATCCACTTGGAATCAAGGATGAACTGAGCTAGTCAGAGTCTGTTAGTGAATTTTAAGGAAAAATAAGTAAACACACAAGTAGTTAAGAGACAGACAGGCGACGACAGGAATATGAGGACAGATAGACTGGTGTTTAGAGAGATGGACAGGTAGCCTAGCTGGAGAAGCTACAGAGACGGGCAGGTAGTTTGAAATGCCAATCAAAGGTGGAGACAGACTGGTACAGTAGTAGATTTTGATCGTCAAAGGTTAGGATCACTGTGACCTCACATCTGTCCCATTCTTGTGATAGCTCAGGAACACCTTGAGTGAATTTCTTCAAATTTGGCACAATCGCCCACTTGGAGATTTGGATGGTCAAAGATCAAAGTCATTGTAACCTCACAAAACCTGTTTTTGACCGTAACTCAAGAATCCATCCATCTTCAACCGCTTATCCCATTAGAGGTCGCAGGGGGGCGGGGCTGGAGCCGATCCCAGCTGGCATCGGGTGAAGGTGGGGTACACCCTTTACAGGTCGCCAGTCCATCGCAGGGCACATAGAGACAGACAACCATTCACGCTCACATTCACACCTACGGGCAATTTAGTCATCAATTAACCTGCATGTCTTTGGACATGCAGGTTAACCTGGAGAAAACCTGGAGAACCTGGAGAAAACCCACGCTAACACGGGGAGAACATGCAAACTCCACACAGAAGGGCCCCGAGCCGGATTCTAACCTGCGACCGTGCTAACCACTGCACCACCGCACAGCCCATAACTCAAGAATTCATATGCTAATTGTGATGACAATTTTACTCAGATATCTAACAGGATAAAACGATGAAGTGTTGACATTCTGGACAGACTTGGGTGTAAACTGCAACTTTTCTAGCTGGCGGAGGCATAGAACTGCGAGGTGGCATTTCTAGTTTTTAATATCTCAGTAATTTACTAAAACAACTGGTCACTGTAGTTTGTATCAAACAAACAGGAGGAAATGTGTCTATTATAATATAATGTACTGGGGACTGTTTTCAGTGGCAGATTAATCAAAATCTGGTGCTCTAGTGAGCATGCGGATATGTGGAACTGAGTCTAAATAAACTTCAGTGTGTGTGTTCATGGTGATGAAGGAACATGTCATCCAAAGCAACAGTGAGGCTCACTGATGTGCTTTTAATAGTTTTTTGGACAACAATGGAGCTCTATGGTACAGAGGAAGAAGATATATCAGTGTTTTCAACACGCACAGTGCTTGTTAGATACATTCATTCACTAGTGGTTTTCTTCTTTTCTTTCTTTCTCTCTCTCTCTCTCTCTCTCTCTCTCTCTCCCCTCCCCCTCCCCCTCCCTCCCTCCCTCCCTCCAGCTGCTGGCGGAGTTGGAGAAGGACCCAAAGCTGGTTTACCACATCGGTCTGTCCCCGGCGAAGCTGCCTGACCTGGTGGAGAACAACCCGTTGGTGGCCATCGAGATGCTGCTGAAGCTGATGCAGAGCAGCCAGATCACAGAGTATTTCTCAGTGCTGGTTAACATGGACATGTCGCTGCACTCTATGGAGGTCGTCAACAGGTGAGGCCGCTGCTCTTTCTGCTGTATGTGAGTGTTTTCTTGCTTAAGTAAAAGTACTAATACCACAATATGAAAATACTCCATGACAAGTAAAAGCCCCGCAATCAACCTTACTTAAGTAAAAGTATTATCAGCAAAGTATGAAGAAAAGATACTCAAAGTGCAGTAAAATACAGTGTTTTACGATTGCATATGTTGTTTTTGGATTCATATTACTGCTGCATTAATGTGTATGTTGCGTTTTACCGCTGTTGATGTTTGTAAATCTTTTATACACTGTTGGTTAGTTTAATCTACAGCAATGCACCATGGTCTATAAAATCATCATATGTCTGTAGTGTCGCAGTCCTTTGAGAACCATGAGCTCAGAAAAACAGTCCTGTTTTCAGCTTTGTGAAGATGCATTTTCCAGCTGATCCAAGAGGCTTTTTAAATAATTTGTTTAGCTTAAGAAATAGGATGATTTAAAGGAACATTTTGTCCTTTAGTTTATCACAAACATTCATAACCAAGACATCTGGAGATGTTTTCACTGGATGGGGAGTGGATGAAAAAAAATGTAATCTGAAAAGTAACTAAAGCTGTCAGACTAATGTAGTAAAAAAGTACTATATTTGTCTCTGAAATGTAGTAGAAATATGATGTTACTCGGGCTGTCGATTGTTCTAGATAGTTAATTGCGGTTCATTTTTTACACATTTTTTTTATCTGTTTAAAATGTACTTTAAAGGGAGATTTGTCAAGTATTTAATACTCTTATCAACATAGGAGTGGACAAATATGCTATTTCATGTATGTATATATTTATATACTTAAGTAAAGTACAAGTACCTTGAATTTGTACTTAACAAATAAAACTGTCATCACTTAAGGCTTTGGGAACCTATAGATATCAATAGATTAATTGATAATGAAGATAATCCTATTTTCAGCCTTAATGTAGCAGCAGAGATAAGTTTTCATTTGTTTCATAACACACAGTTTTATTACTAAGTAGTTTGTATTTACTTAACTTGAGTTACCAAAAATGACAGATGTATCACCTCAGACAATGTTTAAACTTTGCAACAAATTTGGTGAGTGAGCTTCAGACACAAAATGATTTACGCATTAATTTCAGTTGTTCTTATTCAGTCTAACAGCTTTGTTTGTAGGACGGTTCATTGCTGCTGCACAGGTTATGGAGATGCATGTTGTCCTCAGTTGACAGTGTAAGCAGAATTATTATTCTGACTGAAGTTTCTCTTTAATGGTTCTTTCAGTGTTGATGATTTTCTTTCTTAAATCCACTCTCATTGCTTGTGTTTCTCTCAGGTTGACTACAGCTGTGGATTTACCACCAGAGTTCATCCACCTCTACATCTCCAACTGCATCTCCACCTGTGAGCAAATCAAAGACAAGTACATGCAGGTACAGTACAACACTTTACTCAATAATAATAATAATCATTTAAAAATGCTGTATTTTATTAGCTGTTCCCTCTAACAAAAAACAGAAAATGTGTGAAATTCATTGAATATGTCTCTTTTGAGACGTCAAAATGTCAGCAAAACAAATCGACTTTCGTCTCCATGAGTCCTGCTGAACTGAATGAGGAAGTCATTAATATCGCTGCATCAATTTTACCAATAATTTTATTCATGTACATTATTGTACATTATTCATAATAATTATTTCATACAAGATATCAGTCGATTAAAATATTTAATCCTGATTAATCGTATGTTTGACCATACCTTAATGGGAGAGTCGTCAAGTTTTTAATACTCTTATCAACAAGGAAGTGGGCAAATACGCTAAATACGCAAAATGTATGTATATATTTATTATTGAAACTCAATTAACAACATAAAATAATGACCTATTGTCCAGAAACCCTCACAGGTTCTGCATTTAGCATAAAAATTTGAACAAATCATAACATGGCAAACTGCAGCCCAACAGGCAACAACAGCTGTCAGTGTGTCAGTGTGCTGACTTGACTATGACTTGCCCCAAACTGCATGTGATTATCATAAAGTGGGCATGTCTGTAAAGACATTTATGATAAGACTCTTGGGTACCCATAGAACCCATTTTCATTCACATTTCTTGAGGTCAGAAGTCAAGAGACCACTTTGAAAATGGTCATGCCAGTTTTTCGTTGCCAAAATTGTGTTAAGTTTGGAGCGTTACTTAGCCTCCTTCACAACAAGCTAGTATGACATGGTTTGTACCAGTGGATTCCTTGACCCCGCTACAACCTAAAAATTGAATGTTACATTAATGTATAAAAGAAATTAGTGGCATTAAAACTAATTTGCATTAATGCATTATTTGTCACATTAACTTTGACCGCCCTACAAATGGTTAAAACAGAATTACAACAAACTGTTAAAGCCCTTTATTTGGTCCATCTAGCTAAAACTACTGCAGTATAATATAACAGTCCTGCAGTAAGTCCTCCTTCATGAAGGTTATAATGGTCAGTTTTAGTGTGCAAGCTGTAGTTTGTGTTTCTGTTGAAATGAACTTCATTATATGGAGAGTTGTTTACACTGATGCTGTCTTTCAGAACCGTCTGGTCCGCCTGGTCTGCGTCTTCCTCCAGTCGCTGATCCGAAACAAGATCATTAACGTTCAGGACCTCTTCATCGAGGTTCAGGCCTTCTGCATCGAATTCAGCCGCATCCGAGAAGCTGCTGGCCTGTTCCGCCTCCTCAAGACCCTGGACACCGGAGAAAACCCTGCCGAGGCCAAACCTGCCAAATAATGATCCTCACGGAGACACTGCACAGACTGTAGAAGTGGCCTGAGTTACTAAAATAATGCCAACTTCATCAAAACTATCAAAGGGACATGGTTTGGTTCAACATTCTTCATGTCTTTGTACATCACAGGAGCAGAAACTACAGCAGCCGCCTCAAATGAGAGTTCATCTTGTAAATATGTGGTGATGTTTTCTTCAGACTTTGAAATCCAGCTCTGCCTCTGAACTCTGTTCCCATTTTCCCCTTTCACCTTTCCAGAAGTTAAAAAAAGGATTAACTCAGTTCACCATTTCATTTTTTTACCAGTGCTCTCTTTCCTTTGAAAACCTTGCAGTTTTTCTCTAATTAAACAGATTGTTTAATTGAATCTTGTTATATTTCTGTGCTTTCATTAATGTTTTTTTAATCCGGTCACTGTCATCCACATCCTGTTTGTTTTCATCTGGCTCCTATGAAGAAACAAATCAATGTTTCTGTCTCTTCATTGCTCAACATTTATAACTCCTCAGCGATGCCTGACAACTGCGGTGAGTTACTGAAAACTTTTTTTTACATGAAGACATCAAGCTGACACCACCGTATTCTGTCGAGGTGGCAGATGTTCAGATTGAAACCACTCTCGCGTCTGTATGCTAAATATGATGCTGATTAGCTTATTTTAGCTTAGCTTAGCATCAAGACTGGAAACAGGTTTAACAGCTAGTATGGCTCTTTCCTAAGGGAGCTCCACTCACTTTCAACAGGCTGGTGAAAAGCTCCTTTGTTTATTAGTTCTGGCTTTAGGTTCTGTGAAATGTGTTTATTATCTAAACATAGGTTCCACTTTAGTTGAATAATACTTTTGCCTCAAGTAGTATGTTTTCATTCAAGTATTTGTTTTATTGTTTCTTGTTTGCTTTGATTTCTAATCATTCTCTCCGAGGTCCACTTCCTGTTTGAGGACAAGGCCTGTTGAAGGATGGACCACGCTGTATGGGGTATAACATCTACACATTGTAACTCAATTTTGGCAAGTGCAGACCAGATCTTACAGCGCATGTGTCGACTTTTATGACTTTTGTACAACATACTCTTGTTAAAGAATTTAGTTATGATATTCTTGGCTAGGTCTCACTTGTAAAAGAGGTTTTAATCTCAATGTGACCTCTTAGTTAAAGGTTATATATTGTATATTGAATATTTTAGGCTACTATGACCTTTTTTATGACATGTTTTCTGACTATACTATGGCCTTTTATGACATGGGCAAATATACTATGACTTTTCTTCTAAGACTTTTGAGCACCCCCCTCACTAAGGTGAAAAATGCACATTGTCAGGGCAAAGTTGGACATGCACAGGAAGTTCATATATGTCATGTTGTGCTTTTATTTTGAAGACCTCCTACTCTCTTTCGCTGTGAGGGTTACTTCCGGGGGCGTGTTTTCATGGCCTGAACACCTGAACAGCTGCCACATGACTCCAGCTGATGTCAGTTACCTTGTTAGCCTGAACCAAGTAGCCAGGGAGGAAAGAGTTGAATGTGAAGTTGGCTTTTATTTGGTTATTCTTGATGCATAAGCGAAATAAGCAGCTTTATGCCCCCGTGGCTACCAGAGAGCTTATCCCAAAAGAGAGTTTAAAGAAGAGCCAGGCGCCCCCCTCCTCTCCCAGCGGCTTGTGTTAACTTTAATGAGAGGATGTAGTGGGACTATTCTGTTCACGAAGAGAGGAAAAACACGCCACGAGTGAATGGCAGGAGCTGCAATCAGGTAAAGTTGTGTCAGCAAATAACAGTTGTGAACGTGGGTGTATGAAGGGAACGTTGGGAATGGGAAGCGCGCTGCATTCTGGGGCGCGCTGCCATTTTAGCAGAGTACAGCATACGGAGCTACGGTAACATTAGCTGTCATTATCTGTCATCATCAGAAATGTATAATGTACGCGCGAAAGGTAAATACCCATATAAAGAGAAGCTGACAGAAGCAAAGGGATGACCTATTGCAACATGTAAGTTAATGTATGACATCGATCCTCACGAATTAGGAGGAACTAGACAGCTAGCGGCTCATTACGGTCACTGATGTGTTTTGGCGTCTCCTGAATATGTTCATCTTTGGAGTCTGATGTCCAGTTTACAAACTGGTAGGTGTTTTACATTAAGATCTACCAGCTAAATGCCAATTACACAGCCATCCGGGCTAAAACGAGCAAGCTAATGTTATGCTAATAGAATACAGCTAATACTGCATTTTTAATCTACCCCGTATCTTACGAAATGAAACTCATATCATTAGCCTACGTTTGTGTCTGTCTGCGTGCCGTATGTACTGTGATTCAGCTTTTGAATCATATTCACCGAGCAATGTTTTGTGTTATCTTTTGTCACTTGCAGCAAACGACCAACGGATGGCACCCATACCCTTTATGCTACAGTAATGGCGGACCTGCAGTCGGTAAGGTTAAATTTATGTGCGATTAGTGCTTCTCTCTTGTCTGTCTTGCATGCTGGACACTTCCAGGGCTTTTTTTCTGTGACTTTGTGTCTGACAAATGTAGTTAAAGCTTGATATATAGTTTACTCCTTCGTGCATGCTATTTATTTTAGATTAGGTAATACCAATTTTTATTTTGTACGTAGAAATATAAGGTTATATTAGAGAAAAAAGAAAAAAAATTACAGTATAGTAAGTCGGAAAAAATTGTCCTAGTACAGTATGTTGAAAATTCAAAAACATTCTAGTATGTCGAAAAAAGTCATAGTACAATGTCAAAAAACTGCAAAAGTCATAGTGTAGTGTGTCAAAAAAAGACAGGTCTATTTATATAGCACATTCAGCTAAGGCAGTATTTTACATAAAACATCAAACCATCAAAACAAAGTGCAAAACAAACAAATGAAAGGACATTTAGATATAATTTTATTATCAGTCATTAAAAATCCAAAAGAATAGCAAATAAAAACTAGCTGAAATAGAATCAAACAACCATAAAAAACTTCATATTCATATTATAGTATTTCGAAAAAAGTTATAGTATGTATAAAACAGTCATAGTATAGTATGTGGATTCATTTCATGTAAGAAGAAGTCATAATATAGTACGCTGATAAATTCAATGTTAAAAAAAAGTCATAGTATAGTATGTCGAAAAATTTCACGGAAAACCGTCATTTTTTAGTAATTCAAAAAATTCCATGGAAAAATGTCATAGTATAGTATGGGGATTAATTTTATATAAGATAAAGTCATAATATAGTATGTTGAAAAATTTCATGTAAAAAAAAAAAAAAAAAAAAAAAAAAAGTCATAGTATAGTATGTTGAAAAATTTCATGGAAATACGTCATTTTGGAGTAATTCAAAAAATTCCATGGAAACATGTCATAGTATAGTATGGGGATTAATTTTATATAAGATAAAGTCATAATATAGTATGTCTATAAATTTCATGGAAAAACGTCATTTTGGAGTAATTCAAAAAATTCCATGGAAACGTGTCATAATATAGTATGGGGATTAATTTTATATAAGATAAAGTCATAATATAGTATGTCGATAAATTTCACGTAAAAAAAAGTCATAGTATAGTATGTCGAAAAATTTCACGGAAAAATGTCATTTTTTAGTAATTTAAAAAATTCTATGGAAACACGTCATAGTATAGTATGGGGATTCATTTTATATAAGATAAAGTCATAATATAGTATGTCATTAAATTTCATGTAAAAAAAAAAGTCATAGTATAGTATACTATAACGGCCGTTTTCATCGTAAAATTTTCCACATACTATGCTATGACATTTTTTTTGTAAAATTTTTCAACATTCGATAAAATGACTTATTTTCATCATAGAATAATTTTACATGCTATAATATGACCGTTTTCATGATTTCTTTCAACAGCAAAAAAATTTGACGGTTTCATCGAAAAATTTCGACATACTATACCATGACGTTTTTCTTGTAAAATTTTCCAACATTTAATGAAATGACTTTTTTCCACCATATAATCATTTAACATGCTATAATACGACCGTTTTCATGATTTCTTTCAACATCAAAAAAATTTGACATACTATACTATGATGTTTTTTTTGGAAAATTTTCCAACATTTCACGAAATGACTTTTTTTCACCGTAGAATCATTTTACATGCTATAATACGACCGTTTTCATGATTTTTTTCTCACCATAGAATCATTTTACAAGCCATAATACGACCGTTTTCATGATTTTTTTCAACATCAAAAAAATTTGACGTTTTCATCGAAAAATTTCGACATACTATATTATGACTTTTTTTTGTAAAATTTTCCAACATTTCACGAAATGACTTTTTTTTCGTATGATGGCATGTAAAATGATTTTATGGTGGAAAAAAGTCATTTCGTAAAATGTTGTAAAATTTTACAAAAAAACGTCATAGTGTAGTATGTGGAAATTTTTTTGATGTTGAAAAAAATCATGAAAAGGGTCGTATTATAGCATGTAAAATGATTCTATGGTGGAAAAAAGTCATTTCATGAAATATTGTAAAATTTTACAAAAAAAAAACGTCATAGTATAGTATGTCGAAATTTCTCGATGAAAACGTCAAATTTTTTTGATGTTGAAATAAATCATGAAAAGGGTCGTATTATAGCATGTAAAATGATTCTATGGTGGAAAAAAGTCATTTCGTGAAATGTTTGAAAATTTTACAAAAAAAACGTCATAGTATAGTATGTCGAAATTTCTCGATGAAAACGTCAAATTTTTTTGCTGTTGAAAGAAATCATGAAAAATGATTCTCAAATAGGCACATAAGCAGACTCTCAATCAAAATGAATACTAAAGCTGACTCAATACAGCAATTCAAAATGAATAGTATAACATGCCTCTAAATAAGGCAACATCAAGACGAAGAAGAAGAAGATCTACCTTTATTAGTCCCACAATGGGGAAATTCAATTTACACTCTGTTAAACTCATACATGGTACATGCAGACCTGAAACACACATACATGCAGTAATGGAGAGATGTCAGAGTGAGGGGACTGCTCCTGACAAGCGCCCCGAGCAGTTGGGGGTTTGGTGCCTTGCTCAGGGGCACCTCGGCAGTGCCCAAGAGGTAAACTGGCACCTCTCCAGCTACCAGTTCACACTCACAGTTTTTGGTCCATGTCGGGACTTGAACCAGTGACCCTCCGGTTCCCAAGCCAACTCCCTACAGACTGAGCTACTGCCGCCCCAATAGCAAGATGCCAACAGGCATTTCCTTTAAAAGGGTCAGCTAACGTTACAGGAACTGACAACAGACAACTCTATGTGTCCTTGAGCCAGTTGCTCAGACAAACAACCTTGTTGACATTGTCTGAGTGTAAGGCTGCCCTCTTCTTTTCAATGATGTTACCTGCGAGTGAAAAGAGTCTCTCACATGGCCCAGACGTGGCAGCGGTAGCCAGGTAGGAGGAGAGGACAGCTGTTCATCAGCTCCTGCGTGAGCTGCCACCACTCCAGTGGACAGTCATGCATTCCAATGCACGGCTCAGCTCTGTAGCGGGCTAGAGGCCCCTGCTCCTCCATGTCCGAGTCAGAGTCCGAGTGAAAGGTCCGAGTGGGCTTGCCTCGCTCTCCTGTGTCGCGTCCATCTCTGTTGTCAGTCACCCTGCTTTTGACTAGTGGCGCAGGTACGAAGTGACGTGCCACTGCAGCCTACGGGTCACTCAATGGGCAAAATTTAAAATGCTTGCGCATTGACTTGCCACTCATGATTAATTGCGTTAATTTTTATAGCGCGTTAATTTGCAGCGTAATTAATTAATCTAATTAACGCGTTAAACTGATAGCCCTAAAAAAACGTCATCGTTTTTCGAAATTTTTCGATGAAACCGTCAAATTTTTTTGATGTTGAAAAAAATCATGACAACGGTCGTATTATAGCTTGTAAAATGGTTCTATGGTGGAAAAAAGTCATTTCATGAAATGTTGTAAAATCTTTCAATAGTATGTTGAAATTTTTCGATGAAAAGGTCAAATTTTTTTGATGTTGAAAAAAATCATGACAACGGTAGTATTATAGCTTGTAAAATGGTTCTATGGTGGAAAAAAGTCATTTCATGAAATGTTGTAAAATCTTTCAATAGTATGTTGAAATTTTTCGATGAAAAGGTCAAATTTTTTTGATGTTGAAAAAAATCATGAAAACGGTCGTATTATAGCTTGTAAAATGATTCTATGGTGGAAAAAAGTCATTTCATGAAATGTAAAATTTTACAAAAAAAACTAGTGCTGTCAGGCGATTAAGAAAATTAATCTAATTAATTACAGGATTTGTAATTAATTAATCACATTTTAATCTCGTACCTGCTAAAGGCCCCAAATAAAGAATTTGAATTCTAGGACATTACAAAATTGTAGTGCATGACTAATCAATAGAATACACCAAGAAGAGAAGATTTGAAATCCACATTTTTATTGGTTAAGTGTGCTTTATAAATGAAATTCAAAAGAAAAAAGGTCAAGCACATCAGCAAACCAATTAGGCCAGGTGCATTTCTCAAAAATGCAATACAAATACAGTTAAATAAAATAAATAAAATTCAGAAATAAAATAAGGCTGAGTCTCAAATAGGCACATAAGCAGACTCTCAATCAAAATGAATACTAAAGCTGACTCAATACAGCAATTCAAAATGAATAGTTTAACATGCCTCTAAATAAGGCAACATCAATAGCAAGATGCCAACAGGCATTTCCTTTAAAAGGGTCAGCTAACGTTACAGGAACTGACAACAGACAACTCTATGTGTCCTTGAGCCAGTTGCTCAGACAAACAAGCTTGTTTACATTGTCTGAGTGTGAGGCTGCCCTCTTCTTTTCAATGATGTTACCTGCGAGTGAAAAGAGTCTCTCACCTGGCCCAGACGTGGCAGCGGTAGCCAGGTAGGAGGAGAGGACAGCTGTTCATCAGCTCCTGCGTGAGCTGCCCACCACTCCAGTGGACACTCATGCATTCCAATGCACGGCTCAGCTCTGTAGCGGGCTAGAGGCCCCTGCTCCTCCATGTCTGAGTCAGAGTCCGAGTGAAAGGTCCGAGTGGGCTTGCCTCGCTCTCCTGTGTCGCGTCCATCTCTGTTGTCAGTCACCCTGCTTTTGACTAGTGGCGCAGGTACGAAGTGACGTGCCACTGCAGCCTACGGGTCACTCAATGGGCAAAATTTAAAATGCTTGCGCATCGACTTGCCAATCATGATTAATTGCGTTAATTTTTATAGCGCGTTAATTTGCAGCGTAATTAATTAATCTAATTAACGTGTTAAACTGACAGTCCTAAAAAAAACGTCATAGTATAGTATGTCGAAATTTTTCGATGAAACCGTCAAATTTTTTTGATGTTAAAAAAAATCATGAAAAGGGTCGTATTATAGCATGTAAAATGATTCTATGGTGGAAAAAAGTAATTTCATGAAATGTTGTAAAATTTTTCAAAAAAAACGTCATAGTAGTATGTCGAAATTTTTCGATGAAAACGTCAAATTTTTTTGATGTTGAATAAAATATTAAAATGGTCATATTATAGCTTGTAAAATGATTCTATGGTGGAAAAAAGTCATTGCGTGAATTGTTGGAAAAAATTTACAAAAAAACCGTCATAGTATAGTATGTCGAAATTTTTCGATGAAAACGTCATCACGTCAAATCATGACAAGGGTCGTGTTATAGCATGTAAAATGATTCTATGGTGGGAAAAAGTCATTTCGTGAAATATAAAATTTTACAAAAAAACGACATATATAGTATGTCGAAATTTCTCGATGAAAATGTCAAATTTTTTTGCTGTTGAAAAAAATCGTGAAAACAGTCGTATTATAGCTTGTAAAATGATTCTATGGTGGAAAAAAGTTATTGCGTGAATTGTTGGAAAAAATTTACAAACAAAGGTCATAGTATAGTATATCGAAATTTTTCGATGACACCGTCAAATTTTTTTGATGTTGAAAAAAATCCTGAAAACGGTCGTATTATAGTTTGTAAAATGATTCTATGGAGGAAAAAAGTCATTTCGTGAAATGTAAAATTTTACAAAAAAACATCATAGTATAGTATGTCGAAATTTTTCGATGAAACCGTCAAATTTTTTTGATGTTGAAAAAAATCATGAAAACGGTCGTAGTATAGCTTGTAAAATGATTCTATGGTGGAAAAAAGTCATTTCATGAAATGTAAAATTTTACAAAAAAAATGCCATAGTATAGTATGTCGAAATTTCTCGATGAAAACGTCAAATTTTTTTGATGTTGAAAAAAATCATAAAAACGGTCGTATTGTAGCTTGTAAAATGATTCTATGGTGGAAAAAAGTCATTTCGTGAAATGTTGTAAAATTTTTCAAAAAAAACGTCACAGTATAGTATGTCGAAATTTCTCGATGAAAACGTCAAATTTTTTTGATGTTGAAATAAATCATGAAAAGGGTCGTATTATAGAATGTAAAATGATTCTATGATGGAAAAAAGTCATTTCGACAAAATGTTGTAAAATTTTACAAAAAAAACGTCATAGTATAGTATGTCGAAATTTTTCGATGAAACTGTCCAATTTTTTTGATGTTGAAAATGATCATGAAAACGGTCATATTATAGCTTGTAAAATGATTCTAAGGTGGAAAAAAGTCATTTCGTGAAATGTTGTAAAATTTTACAAAAAAAAGTCATAGTATAGTATGTCGAAATTTTTCGATGAAACCGTCCAATTTTTTTGATGTTGAAAAAAATCATGAAAACGGTCGTATTATAGCTTGTAAAATGATTCTATGGTGGAAAAAAGTCATTTCATGAAATGTAAAATTTTACAAAAAAAGCGCCATAGTATAGTATGTCGAAATTTCTCGATGAAAACGTCAAATTTTTTTGATGTTGAAATAAATCATGAAAAGGGTCGTATTATAGCATGTAAAATGATTCTATGATGGAAAAAAGTCATTTCGAGAAATGTTGTAAAATTTTACAAAAAAAACGTCATAGTATAGTATGTCGAAATTTCTCGATGAAAACGTCAAATTTTTTTGATGTTGAAATAAATCATGAAAAGGGTCGTATTATAGCATGTAAAATGATTCTATGGTGGAAAAAAGTCATTTCGTGAAATGTTGTAAAATTTTACAAAAAAAATGTCATAGTATAGTATATCGAAATTTTTCGATGAAACTGTCCAATTTTTTTGATGTTGAAAATAATCATGAAAACGGTCATATTATAGCTTGTAAAATGATTCTATGGTAGAAAAAAGTCATTTCATGAAATGTAAAATTTTACAAAAAAAACGCCATAGTATAGTATGTCGAAATTTCTCGATGAAAACGTCAAATTTTTTTGATGTTGAAATAAATCATGAAAAGGGTCGTATTATAGCATGTAAAATGATTCTATGGTGGAAAAAAAGTCATTTCGTGAAATGTTGTAAAATTTTACAAAAAAAACGTCATAGTATTGTATGTCGAAATTTTTCGATGAAACCGTCAAATTTTTTCGATGTTGAAATAAATCATAAAAACGGTCGTATTGTAGCTTGTAAAATGATTCTAAGGTGGAAAAAAGTCATTTCGTGAAATGTTGTAAAATTTTACAAAAAAAAGTCATAGTATAGTATGTCGAAATTTCTCGATGAAAACGTCAAATTTTTTTGATGTTGAAATAAATCATGAAAAGGGTCGTATTATAGCATGTAAAATGATTCTATGGTGGAAAAAAGTCATTTCGTGAAATGTTGTAAAATTTTACAAAAAAAACGTCATAGTATAGTATGTCGAAATTTTTCGATGAAACCGTCAAATTTTTTTGATGTTGAAAAAAATCATAAAAACGGTCGTATTGTAGCTTGTAAAATGATTCTATGGTGGAAAAAAGTCATTTCGTGAAATGTTGTAAAATTTTTCAAAAAAAAACGTCACAGTATAGTATGTCAAAAATTTTCGATGAAACCGTCAAATTTTTTTGATGTTGAAAAAAATCATGAAAACGGTCGTATTATAGCTTGTAAAATGATTCTATGGTGGAAAAAAGTCATTTCATGAAATGTAAAATTTTACAAAAAAAACGCCATAGTATAGTATGTCGAAATTTTCTCGATGAAAACGTCAAATTTTTTTGATGTTGAAATAAATCATAAAAACGGTCGTAGTATAGCATGTAAAATGATTCTATGATGGAAAAAAGTCATTTCGAGAAATGTTGTAAAATTTTACAAAAAAAACGTCATAGTATAGTATGTCGAAATTTTTCGATGAAACTGTCCAATTTTTTTGATGTTGAAAATAATCATGAAAACGGTCATATTATAGCTTGTAAAATGATTCTAAGGTGGAAAAAAGTCATTTCGTGAAATGTTGTAAAATTTTACAAAAAAAAGTCATAGTATAGTATGTCGAAATTTCTCGATGAAAACGTCAAATTTTTTTGATGTTGAAATAAATCATGAAAACGGTCATATTATAGCTTGTAAAATGATTCTAAGGTGGAAAAAAGTCATTTCGTGAAATGTTGTAAAATTTTACAAAAAAAAGTCATAGTATAGTATGTCGAAATTTCTCGATGAAAACGTCAAATTTTTTTGATGTTGAAATAAATCATGAAAAGGGTCGTATTATAGCTTTAAAATGATTCTAAGGTGGAAAAAAGTCATTTCGTGAAATGTTGTAAAATTTTACAAAAAAAAGTCATAGTATAGTATGTCGAAATTTTTCGATGAAACCGTCCAATTTTTTTGATGTTGAAATAAATCATAAAAAAGGTCGTAGTATAGCATGTAAAATGATTCTATGATGGAAAAAAGTCATTTCGAGAAATGTTGTAAAATTTTACAAAAAAAAGTCATAGTATAGTATGTCGAAATTTCTCGATGAAAACGTCAAATTTTTTTGATGTTGAAATAAATCATGAAAAGGGTCATATTATAGGATGTAAAATGATTCTATGGTGGAGAAAAGTCATTTCGTGAAATGCTGGAAAATTTTACAAAAAAAAGTCATAGTATAGTATGTCGACATTTTTCGATGAAACTGTCCAATTTTTTTGATGTTGAAAATAATCATGAAAACGGTCGTATTATAGCTTGTAAAATGATTCTATGGTAGAAAAAAGTGATTTCGTGAAATGTTGGAAAATTTTACAAAAACAACGTCATAGTATAGTATGTCGAAATTTTTCGATGAAACCGTCAAATTTTTTGATGTTGAAAATAATCGTAAAAACTGTCGTAGTATAGCTTGTAAAATGATTCTATGGTGGAAAAAAGTCATTTCATTAAATGTAAAATTTTACAAAAAAAATGTCATAGTATAGTATGTCGAAATTTCTCGATGAAAACGTCAAATTTTTTTGCTGTTGAAAGAAATCATGAAAAGGGTCGTATAATAGCATGTAAAATGATTCTATGGTAGAAAAAAGTCATTTCGTGAAATGTAAAATTTTACAAAAAAAAGTCATAGTATAGTATGTCGAAATTTTTTAATGAAACCGTCAAATTTTTTTGATGTTGAAATAAATCATGAAAAGGGTCGTATTATAGCATGTAAAATGATTCTATGATGGAAAAAAGTCATTTCGAGAAATGTTGTAAAATTTTACAAAAAAAACGTCATAGTATAGTATGTCGAAATTTTTCGATGAAACTGTCCAATTTTTTTGATGTTGAAAATAATCATGAAAACGGTCATATTATAGCTTGTAAAATGATTCTAAGGTGGAAAAAAGTCATTTCGTGAAATGTTGTAAAATTTTACAAAAAAAAGTCATAGTATAGTATGTCGAAATTTTTCGATGAAACCGTCCAATTTTTTTGATGTTGAAAAAAATCATGAAAACGGTCGTATTATAGCTTGTAAAATGATTCTATGGTGGAAAAAAGTCATTTCATAAAATGTAAAATTTTACAAAAAAAACGCCATAGTATAGTATGTCGAAATTTCTCGATGAAAACGTCAAATTTTTTTGATGTTGAAATAAATCATGAAAAGGGTCGTATTATAGCATGTAAAATGATTCTATGGTGGAAAAAAAGTCATTTCGTGAAATGTTGTAAAATTTTACAAAAAAAACGCCATAGTATAGTATGTCGGAATTTTCTCGATGAAAACGTCAAATTTTTTTGATGTTGAAATAAATCATAAAAACGGTCGTAGTATAGCTTGTAAAATGATTCTATGGTGGAAAAAAGTCATTTCATGAAATGTAAAATTTTACAAAAAACATGCCATAGTATAGTATGTCGAAATTTTCTCGATGAAAACGTCAAATTTTTTTGATGTTGAAATAAATCATAAAAATGGTCGTAGTATAGCATGTAAAATGATTCTATGATGGAAAAAAGTCATTTCGAGAAATGTTGTAAAATTTTACAAAAAAAACGTCATAGTATAGTATGTCGAAATTTTTCGATGAAACTGTCCAATTTTTTTGATGTTGAAAATAATGATGAAAACGGTCATATTATAGCTTGTAAAATGATTCTGAGGTGGAAAAAAGTCATTTCATGAAATGTTGTAAAATTTTACAAAAAAAAGTCATGGTATAGTATGTCGAAATTTCTCGATGAAAACGTCAAATCTTTTTGATGTTGAAATAAATCATGAAAAGGGTCGTATTATAGCATGTAAAATGATTCTATGGTGGAAAAAAGTCATTTCGTGAAATGTTGTAAAATTTTTCAAAAAAAAACGTCACAGTATAGTATGTCAAAAATTTTCGATGAAACCGTCAAATTTTTTTGATGTTGAAAAAAATCATGAAAACGGTCGTATTATAGCTTGTAAAATGATTCTATGGTGGAAAAAAGTCATTTCATGAAATGTAAAATTTTACAAAAAAAACGCCATAGTATAGTATGTCGAAATTTCTCGATGAAAATGTCAAATTTTTTTGATGTTGAAATAAATCATGAAAAGGGTCGTATTATAGCATGTAAAATGATTCTATGATGGAAAAAAGTCATTTCGAGAAATGTTGTAAAATTTTACAAAAAAAACGTCATAGTATAGTATGTCGAAATTTTTCGATGAAACTGTCCAATTTTTTTGATGTTGAAAATAATCATGAAAACGGTCATATTATAGCTTGTAAAATGATTCTAAGGTGGAAAAAAGTCATTTCGTGAAATGTTGTAAAATTTTACAAAAAAAGTCATAGTATAGTATGTCGAAATTTCTCGATGAAAACGTCAAATTTTTTTGATGTTGAAATAAATCATGAAAAGGGTCGTATTATAGCATGTAAAATGATTCTATGGTGGAAAAAAAGTCATTTCGTGAAATGTTGTAAAATTTTACAAAAAAACGTCATAGTATAGTATGTCGAAATTTTTCGATGAAACCGTCAAATTTTTTCGATGTTGAAAATAATCATAAAAACGGTCGTATTGTAGCTTGTAAAATGATTCTATGGTGGAAAAAAGTCATTTCATGAAATGTAAAATTTTACAAAAAAAACGCCATAGTATAGTATGTCGGAATTTTCTCGATGAAAACGTCAAATTTTTTTGATGTTGAAATAAATCATAAAAACGGTCGTAGTATAGCTTGTAAAATGATTCTATGGTGGAAAAAAGTCATTTCATGAAATGTAAAATTTTACAAAAAACATGCCATAGTATAGTATGTCGAAATTTTCTCGATGAAAACGTCAAATTTTTTTGATGTTGAAATAAATCATAAAAACGGTCGTAGTATAGCATGTAAAATGATTCTATGATGGAAAAAAGTCATTTCGAGAAATGTTGTAAAATTTTACAAAAAAAACGTCATAGTATAGTATGTCGAAATTTTTCGATGAAACTGTCCAATTTTTTTGATGTTGAAATAAATCATGAAAAGGGTCATATTATAGGATGTAAAATGATTCTATGGTGGAAAAAAGACATTTCGTGAAATGTTGGAAAATTTTGCAAAAAAAACGTCATAGTATAGAATGTCGACATTTTTCGATGAAACTGTCCAATTTTTTTGATGTTGAAAATAATCATGAAAACGGTCGTATTATAGCTTGTAAAATGATTCTATGGTAGAAAAAAGTCATTTCGTGAAATGTTGGAAAATTTTACAAAAACAACGTCATAGTATAGTATGTCGAAATTTTTCGATGAAACCGTCAAATTTTTTGATGTTGAAAATAATCGTAAAAACTGTCGTAGTATAGCTTGTAAAATGATTCTATGGTGGAAAAAAGTCATTTCATGAAATGTAAAATTTTACAAAAAAAACGCCATAGTATAGTATGTCGAAATTTTCTCGATGAAAACGTCAAATTTTTTTGATGTTGAAATAAATCATAAAAACGGTCGTAGTATAGCATGTAAAATGATTCTATGATGGAAAAAAGTCATTTCGAGAAATGTTGTAAAATTTTACAAAAAAAACGTCATAGTATAGTATGTCGAAATTTTTTGATGAAACTGTCCAATTTTTTTGATGTTGAAAATAATCATGAAAACGGTCATATTATAGCTTGTAAAATGATTCTAAGGTGGAAAAAAGTCATTTCGTGAAATGTTGTAAAATTTTACAAAAAAAAGTCATAGTATAGTATGTCGAAATTTCTCGATGAAAACGTCAAATTTTTTTGATGTTGAAATAAATCATGAAAAGGGTCGTATTATAGCTTTAAAATGATTCTAAGGTGGAAAAAAGTCATTTCGTGAAATGTTGTAAAATTTTACAAAAAAAAGTCATAGTATAGTATGTCGAAATTTCTCGATGAAAACGTCAAATTTTTTTGATGTTGAAATAAATCATGAAAAGGGTCGTATTATAGCATGTAAAATGATTCTATGGTGGAAAAAAAGTCATTTCGTGAAATGTTGTAAAATTTTACAAAAAAAACGTCATAGTATAGTATGTCGAAATTTTGCGATGAAACCGTCAAATTTTTTCGATGTTGAAAATAATCATAAAAACGGTCGTATTGTAGCTTGTAAAATGATTCTATGGTGGAAAAAAGTCATTTCATGAAATGTAAAATTTTACAAAAAAAACGCCATAGTATAGTATGTCGAAATTTTCTCGATGAAAACGTCAAATTTTTTTGATGTTGAAATAAATCATAAAAACGGTCGTAGTATAGCATGTAAAATGATTCTATGATGGAAAAAAGTCATTTCGAGAAATGTTGTAAAATTTTACAAAAAAAAGTCATAGTATAGTATGTCGAAATTTCTCGATGAAAACGTCAAATTTTTTTGATGTTGAAATAAATCATAAAAAGGGTCATATTATAGGATGTAAAATGATTCTATGGTGGAAAACAGACATTTCGTGAAATGTTGGAAAATTTTACAAAAAAAAGTCATAGTATAGTATGTCGACATTTTTCGATGAAACTGTCCAATTTTTTTGATGTTGAAAATAATCATGAAAACGGTCGTATTATAGCTTGTAAAATGATTCTATGGTAGAAAAAAGTGATTTCGTGAAATGTTGGAAAATTTTACAAAAACAACGTCATAGTATAGTATGTCGAAATTTTTCGATGAAACCGTCAAATTTTTTGATGTTGAAAATAATCGTAAAAACTGTCGTAGTATAGCTTGTAAAATGATTCTATGGTGGAAAAAAGTCATTTCATTAAATGTAAAATTTTACAAAAAAAATGTCATAGTATAGTATGTCGAAATTTCTCGATGAAAACGTCAAATTTTTTTGCTGTTGAAAGAAATCATGAAAACGGTTGTATTGTAGCTTTTAAAATGATGCTATGGTGGAAAAAAGTCAATTCGTGAAATGTAAAATTTTACAAAAAAAACGACATAGTGTAGTATGTCGAAATTTCTCGATGAAAATGTCAAATTTTTTTGATGTTGAAATAAATCATGAAAAGGGTCGTATAATAGCATGTAAAATGATTCTATGGTAGAAAAAAGTCATTTCGTGAAATGTAAAATTTTACAAAAAAAAGTCATAGTATAGTATGTCGAAATTTTTTAATGAAACCGTCAAATTTTTTTGATGTTGAAATAAATCATGAAAAGGGTCGTATTATAGCATGTAAAATGATTCTATGATGGAAAAAAGTCATTTCGAGAAATGTTGTAAAATTTTACAAAAAAAACGCCATAGTATAGTATGTCGAAATTTTTCGATGAAACCGTCAAATTTTTTCGATGTTGAAAATAATCATAAAAACGGTCGTATTGTAGCGTGTAAAATGATTCTATGGTGGAAAAAAGTCATTTCATGAAATGTAAAATTTTACAAAAAAAACGCCATAGTATAGTATGTCGAAATTTTCTCGATGAAAACGTCAAATTTTTTTGATGCTGAAATAAATCATAAAAACGGTCGTAGTATAGCTTGTAAAATGATTCTATGGTGGCAAAAAGTCATTTCATGAAATGTAAAATTTTACAAAAAACATGCCATAGTATAGTATGTCGAAATTTCTCGATGAAAACGTCAAATTTTTTTGATGTTGAAATAAATCATGAAAAGGGTCATATTATAGGATGTAAAATGATTCTATGGTGGAAAAAAGACATTTCGTGAAATGTTGGAAAATTTTACAAAAAAAACGTCATAGTATAGTATGTCAACATTTTTCGATGAAACTGTCCAATTTTTTTGATGTTGAAAATAATCATGAAAACGGTCGTATTATAGCTTGTAAAATGATTCCATGGTAGAAAAAAGTCATTTTGTGAAATGTTGGAAAATTTTACAAAAACAACGTCATAGTATAGTATGTCGAAATTTTTCGATGAAACCGTCAAATTTTTTCGATGTTGAAAATAATCATAAAAACGGTCGTATTGTAGCTTGTAAAATGATTCTATGGTGGAAAAAAGTCATTTCATGAAATGTAAAATTTTACAAAAAAAACGCCATAGTATAGTATGTCGAAATTTTCTCGATGAAAACGTCAAATTTTTTTGATGTTGAAATAAATCATAAAAACGGTCGTAGTATAGCATGTAAAATGATTCTATGATGGAAAAAAGTCATTTCGAGAAATGTTGTAAAATTTTACAAAAAAAACATCATAGTATAGTATGTCGAAATTTTCTCGATGAAAACGTCAAATTTTTTTGATGTTGAAATAAATCATAAAAACGGTCGTAGTATAGCTTGTAAAATGATTCTATGGTGGAAAAAAGTCATTTCATGAAATGTAAAATTTTACAAAAAAAATGCCATAGTATAGTATGTCGAAATTTCTCGATGAAAACGTCACATTTTTTTGATGTTGAAATAAATCATGAAAAGGGTCATATTATAGGATGTAAAATGATTCTATGGTGGAAAAAAGACATTTCGTGAAATGTTGGAAAATTTTACAAAAAAAACGTCATAGTATAGTATGTCGACATTTTTCGATGAAACTGTCCAATTTTTTTGATGTTGAAAACAATCATGAAAACGGTCGTATTATAGCTTGTAAAATGATTCTATGGTAGAAAAAAGTCATTTCGTGAAATGTTGGAAAATTTTACAAAAACAACGTCATAGTATAGTATGTCGAAATTTCTCGATGAAAACGTCAAATTTTTTTGCTGTTGAAAGAAATCATGAAAACGGTCGTATTATAGCTTGTAAAATGATTCTATGGTAGAAAAAAGTCATTTCGAGAAATGTTGTAAAATTTTACAAAAAAAACGTCATAGTATAGTATGTCGAAATTTTTCGATGAAACTGTCCAATTTTTTTGATGTTGAAAATAATCATGAAAACGGTCATATTATAGCTTGTAAAATGATTCTAAGGTGGAAAAAAGTCATTTCGTGAAATGTTGTAAAATATTACAAAAAAAAGTCATAGTATAGTATGTCGAAATTTTTCGATGAAACCGTCCAATTTTTTTGATGTTGAAAAAAATCATGAAAACGGTCGTATTATAGCTTGTAAAATGATTCTATGGTGGAAAAAAGTCATTTCATGAAATGTAAAATTTTACAAAAAAAACGCCATAGTATAGTATGTCGAAATTTTCTCGATGAAAACGTCAAATTTTTTTGATGTTGAAATAAATCATAAAAAGTGTAGTATTATAGCTTGTAAAATGATTCTATGGTGGAAAAAAGTCATTTCGTTAAATGTAAAATTTTACAAAAAAAACGTCATAGTATAGTATGTCGAAATTTTTCGATGAAACCGTCAAATTTTTTGATGTTGAAAATAATCATAAAAACGGTCGTAGTATAGCTTGTAAAATGATTCTATGGTGGAAAAAAGTCATTTCATGAAATGTAAAATTTTACAAAAAAAACGCCATAGTATAGTATGTCGAAATCTTCTCGATGGAAACGTCAAATTTTTTTGATGTTGAAATAAATCATAAAAACGGTCGTAGTATAGCATGTAAAATGATTCTATGATGGAAAAAAGTCATTTCGAGAAATGTTGTAAAATTTTACAAAAAAAACGTCATAGTATAGTATGTCGAAATTTTTCGATGAAACTGTCCAATTTTTTTGATGTTGAAAATAATCATGAAAACGGTCATATTATAGCTTTAAAATGATTCTAAGGTGGAAAAAAGTCATTTCGTGAAATGTTGTAAAATTTTACAAAAAAAAGTCATAGTATAGTATGTCGAAATTTTTCGATGAAACCGTCCAATTTTTTTGATGTTGAAAAAAATCATGAAAACGGTCGTATTATAGCTTGTAAAATGATTCTATGGTGGAAAAAAGTCATTTCATGAAATGTAAAATTTTACAAAAAAAACGCCATAGTATAGTATGTCGAAATTTCTCGATGAAAACGTCAAATTTTTTTGATGTTGAAATAAATCATGAAAAGGGTCGTATTATAGCATGTAAAATGATTCTATGGTGGAAAAAAAGTCATTTCGTGAAATGTTGTAAAATTTTACAAAAAAAACGTCATAGTATAGTATGTCGAAATTTTGCGATGAAACCGTCAAATTTTTTCGATGTTGAAAATAATCATAAAAACGGTCGTATTGTAGCTTGTAAAATGAATCTATGGTGGAAAAAAGTCATTTCATGAAATGTAAAATTTTACAAAAAAAACGCCATAGTATAGTATGTCGAAATTTTCTCGATGAAAACGTCAAATTTTTTTGATGTTGAAATAAATCATAAAAACGGTCGTAGTATAGCATGTAAAATGATTCTATGATGGAAAAAAGTCATTTCGAGAAATGTTGTAAAATTTTACAAAAAAAAGTCATAGTATAGTATGTCGAAATTTCTCGATGAAAACGTCAAATTTTTTTGATGTTGAAATAAATCATGAAAAGGGTCATATTATAGGATGTAAAATGATTCTATGGTGGAAAACAGACATTTCGTGAAATGTTGGAAAATTTTACAAAAAAAAGTCATAGTATAGTATGTCGACATTTTTCGATGAAACTGTCCAATTTTTTTGATGTTGAAAATAATCATGAAAACGGTCGTATTATAGCTTGTAAAATGATTCTATGGTAGAAAAAAGTGATTTCGTGAAATGTTGGAAAATTTTACAAAAACAACGTCATAGTATAGTATGTCGAAATTTTTCGATGAAACCGTCAAATTTTTTGATGTTGAAAATAATCGTAAAAACTGTCGTAGTATAGCTTGTAAAATGATTCTATGGTGGAAAAAAGTCATTTCATTAAATGTAAAATTTTACAAAAAAAATGTCATAGTATAGTATGTCGAAATTTCTCGATGAAAACGTCAAATTTTTTTGCTGTTGAAAGAAATCATGAAAACGGTTGTATTGTAGCTTTTAAAATGATTCTATGGTGGAAAAAAGTCAATTCGTGAAATGTAAAATTTTACAAAAAAAACGACATAGTGTAGTATGTCGAAATTTCTCGATGAAAATGTCAAATTTTTTTGATGTTGAAATAAATCATGAAAAGGGTCGTATAATAGCATGTAAAATGATTCTATGGTAGAAAAAAGTCATTTCGTGAAATGTAAAATTTTACAAAAAAAAGTCATAGTATAGTATGTCGAAATTTTTTAATGAAACCGTCAAATTTTTTTTGATGTTGAAATAAATCATGAAAAGGGTCGTATTATAGCATGTAAAATGATTCTATGATGGAAAAAAGTCATTTCGAGAAATGTAAAATTTTACAAAAAAAACGTCATAGTATAGTATGTCGAAATTTTTCGATGAAACTGTCCAATTTTTTTGATGTTGAAAATAATCATGAAAACGGTCATATTATAGCTTGTAAAATGATTCTAAGGTGGAAAAAAGTAATTTCGTGAAATGTTGTAAAATTTTACAAAAAAAAGTCATAGTATAGTATGTCGAAATTTTTCGATGAAACCGTCCAATTTTTTTGATGTTGAAAAAAATCATGAAAACGGTCGTATTATAGCTTGTAAAATGATTCTATGGTGGAAAAAAGTCATTTCATGAAATGTAAAATTTTACAAAAAAAACGCCATAGTATAGTATGTCGAAATTTCTCGATGAAAACGTCAAATTTTTTTGATGTTGAAATAAATCATGAAAAGGGTCGTATTATAGCATGTAAAATGATTCTATGGTGGAAAAAAGTCATTTCATGAAATGTTGTAAAATTTTACAAAAAAAACGTCATAGTATAGTATGTCGAAATTTTCTCGATGAAAACGTCAAATTTTTTTGATGCTGAAATAAATCATAAAAACGGTCGTAGTATAGCTTGTAAAATGATTCTATGGTGGCAAAAAGTCATTTCATGAAATGTAAAACTTTACAAAAAACATGCCATAGTATAGTATGTCGAAATTTCTCGATGAAAACGTCAAATTTTTTTGATGTTGAAATAAATCATGAAAAAGGTCATATTATAGGATGTAAAATGATTCTATGGTGGAAAAAAGACATTTCGTGAAATGTTGGAAAATTTTACAAAAAAAACGTCATAGTATAGTATGTCGACATTTTTCGATGAAACCGTCCAATTTTTTTGATGTTGAAAATAATCATGAAAACGGTCGTATTATAGCTTGTAACATGATTCCATGGTAGAAAAAAGTCATTTTGTGAAATGTTGGAAAATTTTACAAAAACAACGTCATAGTATAGTATGTCGAAATTTTTCGATGAAACCGTCAAATTTTTTGATGTTGAAAATAATCGTAAAAACTGTCGTAGTATAGCTTGTAAAATGATTCTATGGTGGAAAAAAGTCATTTCGAGAAATGTTGTAAAATTTTACAAAAAAAACGTCATAGTATAGTATGTCGAAATTTTTCGATGAAACTGTCCAATTTTTTTGATGTTGAAAATAATCATGAAAACGGTCATATTATAGCTTGTAAAATGATTCTATGGTGGAAAAAAGTCATTTCATGAAATGTAAAATTTTACAAAAAAAACGCCATAGTATAGTATGTCGAAATTTCTCGATGAAAACGTCAAATTTTTTTGATGTTGAAATAAATCATGAAAAGGGTCGTATTATAGCATGTAAAATGATTCTATGGTGGAAAAAAGTCATTTCATGAAATGTTGTAAAATTTTACAAAAAAAACGTCATAGTATAGTATGTCGAAATTTTCTCGATGAAAACGTCAAATTTTTTTGATGCTGAAATAAATCATAAAAACGGTCGTAGTATAGCTTGTAAAATGATTCTATGGTGGCAAAAAGTCATTTCATGAAATGTAAAACTTTACAAAAAACATGCCATAGTATAGTATGTCGAAATTTCTCGATGAAAACGTCAAATTTTTTTGATGTTGAAATAAATCATGAAAAAGGTCATATTATAGGATGTAAAATGATTCTATGGTGGAAAAAAGACATTTCGTGAAATGTTGGAAAATTTTACAAAAAAAACGTCATAGTATAGTATGTCGACATTTTTCGATGAAACCGTCCAATTTTTTTGATGTTGAAAATAATCATGAAAACGGTCGTATTATAGCTTGTAACATGATTCCATGGTAGAAAAAAGTCATTTTGTGAAATGTTGGAAAATTTTACAAAAACAACGTCATAGTATAGTATGTCGAAATTTTTCGATGAAACCGTCAAATTTTTTGATGTTGAAAATAATCGTAAAAACTGTCGTAGTATAGCTTGTAAAATGATTCTATGGTGGAAAAAAGTCATTTCATGAAATGTAAAATTTTACAAAAAAACGCCATAGTATAGTATGTCGAAATTTTCTCGATGAAAACGTCAAATTTTTTTGATGTTGAAATAAATCATAAAAACGGTCGTAGTATAGCATGTAAAATGATTCTATGATGGAAAAAAGTCATTTCGAGAAATGTTGTAAAATTTTACAAAAAAAACGTCATAGTATAGTATGTCGAAATTTTTCGATGAAACTGTCCAATTTTTTTGATGTTGAAAATAATCATGAAAACGGTCATATTATAGCTTGTAAAATGATTCTAAGGTGGAAAAAAGTCATTTCGTGAAATGTTGTAAAATTTTACAAAAAAAACGCCATAGTATAGTATGTCGAAATTTCTCGATGAAAACGTCAAATTTTTTTGATGTTGAAATAAATCATGAAAAGGGTCGTATTATAGCATGTAAAATGATTCTATGGTGGAAAAAAAGTCATTTCGTGTAATGTTGTAAAATTTTACAAAAAAAACGTCATAGTATAGTATGTCGAAATTTTTCGATGAAACCGTCAAATTTTTTCGATGTTGAAAATAATCGTAAAAACTGTCGTAGTATAGCTTGTAAAATGATTCTATGGTGGAAAAAAGTCATTTCATTAAATGTAAAATTTTACAAAAAAAATGTCATAGTATAGTATGTCGAAATTTCTCGATGAAAACGTCAAATTTTTTTGCTGTTGAAAGAAATCATGAAAACGGTCGTATTATAGCTTGTAAAATGATTCTATGGTGGAAAAAAGTCATTTCATGAAATGTAAAATTTTACAAAAAAAACGCCATAGTATAGTATGTCGAAATTTTCTCGATGAAAACGTCAAATTTTTTGATGTTGAAAATAATCTTAAAAACTGTCGTAGTATAGCTTGTAAAATGATTCTATGGTGGAAAAAAGTCATTTCATTAAATGTAAAATTTTACAAAAAAAATGTCATAGTATAGTATGTCGAAATTTCTCGATGAAAACGTCAAATTTTTTTGCTGTTGAAAGAAATCATGAAAACGGTTGTATTGTAGCTTTTAAAATGATTCTATGGTGGAAAAAAGTCAATTCGTGAAATGTAAAATTTTACAAAAAAAACGACATAGTGTAGTATGTCGAAATTTCTCGATGAAAATGTCAAATTTTTTTGATGTTGAAATAAATCATGAAAAGGGTCGTATAATAGCATGTAAAATGATTCTATGGTAGAAAAAAGTCATTTCGTGAAATGTAAAATTTTACAAAAAAAAGTCATAGTATAGTATGTCGAAATTTTTTAATGAAACCGTCAAATTTTTCTGATGTTGAAATAAATCATGAAAAGGGTCGTATTATAGCATGTAAAATGATTCTATGATGGAAAAAAGTCATTTCGAGAAATGTTGTAAAATTTTACAAAAAAAACGTCATAGTATAGTATGTCGAAATTTTTCGATGAAACTGTCCAATTTTTTTGATGTTGAAAATAATCATGAAAACGGTCATATTATAGCTTGTAAAATGATTCTAAGGTGGAAAAAAGTCATTTCGTGAAATGTTGTAAAATTTTACAAAAAAAAGTCATAGTATAGTATGTCGAAATTTTTCGATGAAAACGTCAAATTTTTTTGATGTTGAAATAAATCATGAAAAGGGTCGTATTATAGCATGTAAAATGATTCTATGGTGGAAAAAAAGTCATTTCGTGAAATGTAAAATTTTACAAAAAAAACGTCATAGTATAGTATGTCGAAATTTTTCGATGAAACCGTCAAATTTTTTCGATGTTGAAAATAATCATAAAAACGGTCGTATTGTAGCGTGTAAAATGATTCTATGGTGGAAAAAAGTCATTTCATGAAATGTAAAATTTTACAAAAAAAACGCCATAGTATAGTATGTCGAAATTTTCTCGATGAAAACGTCAAATTTTTTTGATGTTGAAATAAATCATAAAAACGGTCGTAGTATAGCATGTAAAATGATTCTATGATGGAAAAAAGTCATTTCGAGAAATGTTGTAAAATTTTACAAAAAAAACATCATAGTATAGTATGTCGAAATTTTCTCGATGAAAACGTCAAATTTTTTTGATGTTGAAATAAATCATAAAAACGGTCGTAGTATAGCTTGTAAAATGATTCTATGGTGGAAAAAAGTCATTTCATGAAATGTAAAATTTTACAAAAAAAATGCCATAGTATAGTATGTCGAAATTTCTCGATGAAAACGTCACATTTTTTTGATGTTGAAATAAATCATGAAAAGGGTCATATTATAGGATGTAAAATGATTCTATGGTGGAAAAAAGACATTTCGTGAAATGTTGGAAAATTTTACAAAAAAAACGTCATAGTATAGTATGTCGACATTTTTCGATGAAACTGTCCAATTTTTTTGATGTTGAAAACAATCATGAAAACGGTCGTATTATAGCTTGTAAAATGATTCTATGGTAGAAAAAAGTCATTTCGTGAAATGTTGGAAAATTTTACAAAAACAACGTCATAGTATAGTATGTCGAAATTTCTCGATGAAAACGTCAAATTTTTTTGCTGTTGAAAGAAATCATGAAAACGGTCGTATTATAGCTTGTAAAATGATTCTATGGTAGAAAAAAGTCATTTCGAGAAATGTTGTAAAATTTTACAAAAAAAACGTCATAGTATAGTATGTCGAAATTTTTTGATGAAACTGTCCAATTTTTTTGATGTTGAAAATAATCATGAAAACGGTCATATTATAGCTTGTAAAATGATTCTAAGGTGGAAAAAAGTCATTTCGTGAAATGTTGTAAAATATTACAAAAAAAAGTCATAGTATAGTATGTCGAAATTTTTCGATGAAACCGTCCAATTTTTTTGATGTTGAAAAAAATCATGAAAACGGTCGTATTATAGCTTGTAAAATGATTCTATGGTGGAAAAAAGTCATTTCATGAAATGTAAAATTTTACCAAAAAAACGCCATAGTATAGTATGTCGAAATTTTCTCGATGAAAACGTCAAATTTTTTTGATGTTGAAATAAATCATAAAAAGTGTAGTATTATAGCTTGTAAAATGATTCTATGGTGGAAAAAAGTCATTTCGTGAAATGTAAAATTTTACAAAAAAACCGCCATAGTATAGTATGTCGAAATTTCTCGATGAAAACGTCAAATTTTTTTGATGTTGAAATAAATCATGAAAAGGGTCATATTATAGGATGTAAAATGATTCTATGGTGGAAAAAAGACATTTCGTGAAATGTTGGAAAATTTTACAAAAAAAACGTCATAGTATAGTATGTCGAAATTTTTCGATGAAACCGTCAAATTTTTTGATGTTGAAAATAATCATAAAAACGGTCGTAGTATAGCTTGTAAAATGATTCTATGGTGGAAAAAAGTCATTTCATGAAATGTAAAATTTTACAAAAAAAACGCCATAGTATAGTATGTCGAAATCTTCTCGATGGAAACGTCAAATTTTTTTGATGTTGAAATAAATCATAAAAACGGTCGTAGTATAGCATGTAAAATGATTCTATGATGGAAAAAAGTCATTTCGAGAAATGTTGTAAAATTTTACAAAAAAAACGTCATAGTATAGTATGTCGAAATTTTTCGATGAAACTGTCCAATTTTTTTGATGTTGAAAATAATCATGAAAACGGTCATATTATAGCTTTAAAATGATTCTAAGGTGGAAAAAAGTCATTTCGTGAAATGTTGTAAAATTTTACAAAAAAAAGTCATAGTATAGTATGTCGAAATTTTTCGATGAAACCGTCCAATTTTTTTGATGTTGAAAAAAATCATGAAAACGGTCGTATTATAGCTTGTAAAATGATTCTATGGTGGAAAAAAGTCATTTCATGAAATGTAAAATTTTACAAAAAAAACGCCATAGTATAGTATGTCGAAATTTCTCGATGAAAACGTCAAATTTTTTTGATGTTGAAATAAATCATGAAAAGGGTCGTATTATAGCATGTAAAATGATTCTATGGTGGAAAAAAAGTCATTTCGTGAAATGTTGTAAAATTTTACAAAAAAAACGTCATAGTATAGTATGTCGAAATTTTTCGATGAAACCGTCAAATTTTTTCGATGTTGAAAATAATCATAAAAACGGTCGTATTGTAGCTTGTAAAATGAATCTATGGTGGAAAAAAGTCATTTCATGAAATGTAAAATTTTACAAAAAAAACGCCATAGTATAGTATGTCGAAATTTTCTCGATGAAAACGTCAAATTTTTTTGATGTTGAAATAAATCATAAAAACGGTCGTAGTATAGCATGTAAAATGATTCTATGATGGAAAAAAGTCATTTCGAGAAATGTTGTAAAATTTTACAAAAAAAAGTCATAGTATAGTATGTCGAAATTTCTCGATGAAAACGTCAAATTTTTTTGATGTTGAAATAAATCATGAAAAGGGTCATATTATAGGATGTAAAATGATTCTATGGTGGAAAACAGACATTTCGTGAAATGTTGGAAAATTTTACAAAAAAAAGTCATAGTATAGTATGTCGACATTTTTCGATGAAACTGTCCAATTTTTTTGATGTTGAAAATAATCATGAAAACGGTCGTATTATAGCTTGTAAAATGATTCTATGGTAGAAAAAAGTGATTTCGTGAAATGTTGGAAAATTTTACAAAAACAACGTCATAGTATAGTATGTCGAAATTTTTCGATGAAACCGTCAAATTTTTTGATGTTGAAAATAATCGTAAAAACTGTCGTAGTATAGCTTGTAAAATGATTCTATGGTGGAAAAAAGTCATTTCATTAAATGTAAAATTTTACAAAAAAAATGTCATAGTATAGTATGTCGAAATTTCTCGATGAAAACGTCAAATTTTTTTGCTGTTGAAAGAAATCATGAAAACGGTTGTATTGTAGCTTTTAAAATGATTCTATGGTGGAAAAAAGTCAATTCGTGAAATGTAAAATTTTACAAAAAAAACGACATAGTGTAGTATGTCGAAATTTCTCGATGAAAATGTCAAATTTTTTTGATGTTGAAATAAATCATGAAAAGGGTCGTATAATAGCATGTAAAATGATTCTATGGTAGAAAAAAGTCATTTCGTGAAATGTAAAATTTTACAAAAAAAAGTCATAGTATAGTATGTCGAAATTTTTTAATGAAACCGTCAAATTTTTTTTGATGTTGAAATAAATCATGAAAAGGGTCGTATTATAGCATGTAAAATGATTCTATGATGGAAAAAAGTCATTTCGAGAAATGTAAAATTTTACAAAAAAAACGTCATAGTATAGTATGTCGAAATTTTTCGATGAAACTGTCCAATTTTTTTGATGTTGAAAATAATCATGAAAACGGTCATATTATAGCTTGTAAAATGATTCTAAGGTGGAAAAAAGTAATTTCGTGAAATGTTGTAAAATTTTACAAAAAAAAGTCATAGTATAGTATGTCGAAATTTTTCGATGAAACCGTCCAATTTTTTTGATGTTGAAAAAAATCATGAAAACGGTCGTATTATAGCTTGTAAAATGATTCTATGGTGGAAAAAAGTCATTTCATGAAATGTAAAATTTTACAAAAAAAACGCCATAGTATAGTATGTCGAAATTTTCTCGATGAAAACGTCAAATTTTTTTGATGTTGAAATAAATCATGAAAAGGGTCGTATTATAGCATGTAAAATGATTCTATGGTGGAAAAAAGTCATTTCATGAAATGTTGTAAAATTTTACAAAAAAAACGTCATAGTATAGTATGTCGAAATTTTCTCGATGAAACCGTCAAATTTTTTCGATGTTGAAAATAATCATAAAAACGGTCGTATTGTAGCGTGTAAAATGATTCTATGGTGGAAAAAAGTCATTTCATGAAATGTAAAATTTTACAAAAAAAACGCCATAGTATAGTATGTCGAAATTTTCTCGATGAAAACGTCAAATTTTTTTGATGCTGAAATAAATCATAAAAACGGTCGTAGTATAGCTTGTAAAATGATTCTATGGTGGCAAAAAGTCATTTCATGAAATATAAAATTTTACAAAAAACATGCCATAGTATAGTATGTCGAAATTTCTCGATGAAAACGTCAAATTTTTTTGATGTTGAAATAAATCATGAAAAGGGTCATATTATAGGATGTAAAATGATTCTATGGTGGAAAAAAGACATTTCGTGAAATGTTGGAAAATTTTACAAAAAAAACATCATAGTATAGTATGTCGACATTTTTCGATGAAACTGTCCAATTTTTTTGATGTTGAAAATAATCATGAAAACGGTCGTATTATAGCTTGTAAAATGATTCCATGGTAGAAAAAAGTCATTTTGTGAAATGTTGGAAAATTTTACAAAAACAACGTCATAGTATAGTATGTCGAAATTTTTCGATGAAACCGTCAAATTTTTTCGATGTTGAAAATAATCATAAAAACGGTCGTATTGTAGCTTGTAAAATGATTCTATGGTGGAAAAAAGTCATTTCATGAAATGTAAAATTTTACAAAAAAAACGCCATAGTATAGTATGTCGAAATTTTCTCGATGAAAACGTCAAATTTTTTTGATGTTGAAATAAATCATAAAAACGGTCGTAGTATAGCATGTAAAATGATTCTATGATGGAAAAAAGTCATTTCGAGAAATGTTGTAAAATTTTACAAAAAAAACATCATAGTATAGTATGTCGAAATTTTCTCGATGAAAACGTCAAATTTTTTTGATGTTGAAATAAATCATAAAAACGGTCGTAGTATAGCTTGTAAAATGATTCTATGGTGGAAAAAAGTCATTTCATGAAATGTAAAATTTTACAAAAAAAATGCCATAGTATAGTATGTCGAAATTTCTCGATGAAAACGTCACATTTTTTTGATGTTGAAATAAATCATGAAAAGGGTCATATTATAGGATGTAAAATGATTCTATGGTGGAAAAAAGACATTTCGTGAAATGTTGGAAAATTTTACAAAAACAACGTCATAGTATAGTATGTCGAAATTTCTCGATGAAAACGTCAAATTTTTTTGCTGTTGAAAGAAATCATGAAAACGGTCGTATTATAGCTTGTAAAATGATTCTATGGTAGAAAAAAGTCATTTCGAGAAATGTTGTAAAATTTTACAAAAAAAACGTCATAGTATAGTATGTCGAAATTTTTCGATGAAACCGTCCAATTTTTTTGATGTTGAAAAAAATCATGAAAACGGTCGTATTATAGCTTGTAAAATGATTCTATGGTGGAAAAAAGTCATTTCATGAAATGTAAAATTTTACAAAAAAAACGCCATAGTATAGTATGTCGAAATTTTCTCGATGAAAACGTCAAATTTTTTTGATGTTGAAATAAATCATAAAAAGTGTAGTATTATAGCTTGTAAAATGATTCTATGGTGGAAAAAAGTCATTTCATGAAATGTAAAATTTTACAAAAAAAACGCCATAGTATAGTATGTCGAAATCTTCTCGATGGAAACGTCAAATTTTTTTGATGTTGAAATAAATCATAAAAACGGTCGTAGTATAGCATGTAAAATGATTCTATGATGGAAAAAAGTCATTTCGAGAAATGTTGTAAAATTTTACAAAAAAAACGTCATAGTATAGTATGTCGAAATTTTTCGATGAAACTGTCCAATTTTTTTGATGTTGAAAATAATCATGAAAACGGTCATATTATAGCTTTAAAATGATTCTAAGGTGGAAAAAAGTCATTTCGTGAAATGTTGTAAAATTTTACAAAAAAAAGTCATAGTATAGTATGTCGAAATTTTTCGATGAAACCGTCCAATTTTTTTGATGTTGAAAAAAATCATGAAAACGGTCGTATTATAGCTTGTAAAATGATTCTATGGTGGAAAAAAGTCATTTCATGAAATGTAAAATTTTACAAAAAAAACGCCATAGTATAGTATGTCGAAATTTCTCGATGAAAACGTCAAATTTTTTTGATGTTGAAATAAATCATGAAAAGGGTCGTATTATAGCATGTAAAATGATTCTATGGTGGAAAAAAAGTCATTTCGTGAAATGTTGTAAAATTTTACAAAAAAAACGTCATAGTATAGTATGTCGAAATTTTTCGATGAAACCGTCAAATTTTTTCGATGTTGAAAATAATCATAAAAACGGTCGTATTGTAGCTTGTAAAATGAATCTATGGTGGAAAAAAGTCATTTCATGAAATGTAAAATTTTACAAAAAAAACGCCATAGTATAGTATGTCGAAATTTTCTCGATGAAAACGTCAAATTTTTTTGATGTTGAAATAAATCATAAAAACGGTCGTAGTATAGCATGTAAAATGATTCTATGATGGAAAAAAGTCATTTCGAGAAATGTTGTAAAATTTTACAAAAAAAACGACATAGTGTAGTATGTCGAAATTTCTCGATGAAAATGTCAAATTTTTTTGATGTTGAAATAAATCATGAAAAGGGTCGTATAATAGCATGTAAAATGATTCTATGGTAGAAAAAAGTCATTTCGTGAAATGTAAAATTTTACAAAAAAAAGTCATAGTATAGTATGTCGAAATTTTTTAATGAAACCGTCAAATTTTTTTTGATGTTGAAATAAATCATGAAAAGGGTCGTATTATAGCATGTAAAATGATTCTATGATGGAAAAAAGTCATTTCGAGAAATGTAAAATTTTACAAAAAAAACGTCATAGTATAGTATGTCGAAATTTTTCGATGAAACTGTCCAATTTTTTTGATGTTGAAAATAATCATGAAAACGGTCATATTATAGCTTGTAAAATGATTCTAAGGTGGAAAAAAGTAATTTCGTGAAATGTTGTAAAATTTTACAAAAAAAAGTCATAGTATAGTATGTCGAAATTTTTCGATGAAACCGTCCAATTTTTTTGATGTTGAAAAAAATCATGAAAACGGTCGTATTATAGCTTGTAAAATGATTCTATGGTGGAAAAAAGTCATTTCATGAAATGTAAAATTTTACCAAAAAAACGCCATAGTATAGTATGTCGAAATTTCTCGATGAAAACGTCAAATTTTTTTGATGTTGAAATAAATCATGAAAAGGGTCGTATTATAGCATGTAAAATGATTCTATGGTGGAAAAAAGTCATTTCATGAAATGTTGTAAAATTTTACAAAAAAAACGTCATAGTATAGTATGTCGAAATTTTCTCGATGAAACCGTCAAATTTTTTCGATGTTGAAAATAATCATAAAAACGGTCGTATTGTAGCGTGTAAAATGATTCTATGGTGGAAAAAAGTCATTTCATGAAATGTAAAATTTTACAAAAAAAACGCCATAGTATAGTATGTCGAAATTTTCTCGATGAAAACGTCAAATTTTTTTGATGCTGAAATAAATCATAAAAACGGTCGTAGTATAGCTTGTAAAATGATTCTATGGTGGCAAAAAGTCATTTCATGAAATATAAAATTTTACAAAAAACATGCCATAGTATAGTATGTCGAAATTTCTCGATGAAAACGTCAAATTTTTTTGATGTTGAAATAAATCATGAAAAGGGTCATATTATAGGATGTAAAATGATTCTATGGTGGAAAAAAGACATTTCGTGAAATGTTGGAAAATTTTACAAAAAAAACGTCATAGTATAGTATGTCGACATTTTTCGATGAAACTGTCCAATTTTTTTGATGTTGAAAATAATCATGAAAACGGTCGTATTATAGCTTGTAAAATGATTCCATGGTAGAAAAAAGTCATTTTGTGAAATGTTGGAAAATTTTACAAAAACAACGTCATAGTATAGTATGTCGAAATTTTTCGATGAAACCGTCAAATTTTTTCGATGTTGAAAATAATCATAAAAACGGTCGTATTGTAGCTTGTAAAATGATTCTATGGTGGAAAAAAGTCATTTCATGAAATGTAAAATTTTACAAAAAAAACGCCATAGTATAGTATGTCGAAATTTTCTCGATGAAAACGTCAAATTTTTTTGATGTTGAAATAAATCATAAAAACGGTCGTAGTATAGCATGTAAAATGATTCTATGATGGAAAAAAGTCATTTCGAGAAATGTTGTAAAATTTTACAAAAAAAACATCATAGTATAGTATGTCGAAATTTTCTCGATGAAAACGTCAAATTTTTTTGATGTTGAAATAAATCATAAAAACGGTCGTAGTATAGCTTGTAAAATGATTCTATGGTGGAAAAAAGTCATTTCATGAAATGTAAAATTTTACAAAAAAAATGCCATAGTATAGTATGTCGAAATTTCTCGATGAAAACGTCACATTTTTTTGATGTTGAAATAAATCATGAAAAGGGTCATATTATAGGATGTAAAATGATTCTATGGTGGAAAAAAGACATTTCGTGAAATGTTGGAAAATTTTACAAAAAAAACGTCATAGTATAGTATGTCGACATTTTTCGATGAAACTGTCCAATTTTTTTGATGTTGAAAACAATCATGAAAACGGTCGTATTATAGCTTGTAAAATGATTCTATGGTAGAAAAAAGTCATTTCGTGAAATGTTGGAAAATTTTACAAAAACAACGTCATAGTATAGTATGTCGAAATTTCTCGATGAAAACGTCAAATTTTTTTGCTGTTGAAAGAAATCATGAAAACGGTCGTATTATAGCTTGTAAAATGATTCTATGGTAGAAAAAAGTCATTTCGAGAAATGTTGTAAAATTTTACAAAAAAAACGTCATAGTATAGTATGTCGAAATTTTTCGATGAAACTGTCCAATTTTTTTGATGTTGAAAATAATCATGAAAACGGTCATATTATAGCTTGTAAAATGATTCTAAGGTGGAAAAAAGTCATTTCGTGAAATGTTGTAAAATATTACAAAAAAAAGTCATAGTATAGTATGTCGAAATTTTTCGATGAAACCGTCCAATTTTTTTGATGTTGAAAAAAATCATGAAAACGGTCGTATTATAGCTTGTAAAATGATTCTATGGTGGAAAAAAGTCATTTCATGAAATGTAAAATTTTACAAAAAAAACGCCATAGTATAGTATGTCGAAATTTTCTCGATGAAAACGTCAAATTTTTTTGATGTTGAAATAAATCATAAAAAGTGTAGTATTATAGCTTGTAAAATGATTCTATGGTGGAAAAAAGTCATTTCGTGAAATGTAAAATTTTACAAAAAAACCGCCATAGTATAGTATGTCGAAATTTCTCGATGAAAACGTCAAATTTTTTTGATGTTGAAATAAATCATGAAAAGGGTCATATTATAGGATGTAAAATGATTCTATGGTGGAAAAAAGACATTTCGTGAAATGTTGGAAAATTTTACAAAAAAAACGTCATAGTATAGTATGTCGAAATTTTTCGATGAAACCGTCAAATTTTTTGATGTTGAAAATAATCATAAAAACGGTCGTAGTATAGCTTGTAAAATGATTCTATGGTGGAAAAAAGTCATTTCATGAAATGTAAAATTTTACAAAAAAAACGCCATAGTATAGTATGTCGAAATCTTCTCGATGGAAACGTCAAATTTTTTTGATGTTGAAATAAATCATAAAAACGGTCGTAGTATAGCATGTAAAATGATTCTATGATGGAAAAAAGTCATTTCGAGAAATGTTGTAAAATTTTACAAAAAAAACGTCATAGTATAGTATGTCGAAATTTTTCGATGAAACTGTCCAATTTTTTTGATGTTGAAAATAATCATGAAAACGGTCATATTATAGCTTTAAAATGATTCTAAGGTGGAAAAAAGTCATTTCGTGAAATGTTGTAAAATTTTACAAAAAAAAGTCATAGTATAGTATGTCGAAATTTTTCGATGAAACCGTCCAATTTTTTTGATGTTGAAAAAAATCATGAAAACGGTCGTATTATAGCTTGTAAAATGATTCTATGGTGGAAAAAAGTCATTTCATGAAATGTAAAATTTTACAAAAAAAACGCCATAGTATAGTATGTCGAAATTTCTCGATGAAAACGTCAAATTTTTTTGATGTTGAAATAAATCATGAAAAGGGTCGTATTATAGCATGTAAAATGATTCTATGGTGGAAAAAAAGTCATTTCGTGAAATGTTGTAAAATTTTACAAAAAAAACGTCATAGTATAGTATGTCGAAATTTTTCGATGAAACCGTCAAATTTTTTCGATGTTGAAAATAATCATAAAAACGGTCGTATTGTAGCTTGTAAAATGAATCTATGGTGGAAAAAAGTCATTTCATGAAATGTAAAATTTTACAAAAAAAACGCCATAGTATAGTATGTCGAAATTTTCTCGATGAAAACGTCAAATTTTTTTGATGTTGAAATAAATCATAAAAACGGTCGTAGTATAGCATGTAAAATGATTCTATGATGGAAAAAAGTCATTTCGAGAAATGTTGTAAAATTTTACAAAAAAAAGTCATAGTATAGTATGTCGAAATTTCTCGATGAAAACGTCAAATTTTTTTGATGTTGAAATAAATCATGAAAAGGGTCATATTATAGGATGTAAAATGATTCTATGGTGGAAAACAGACATTTCGTGAAATGTTGGAAAATTTTACAAAAAAAAGTCATAGTATAGTATGTCGACATTTTTCGATGAAACTGTCCAATTTTTTTGATGTTGAAAATAATCATGAAAACGGTCGTATTATAGCTTGTAAAATGATTCTATGGTAGAAAAAAGTGATTTCGTGAAATGTTGGAAAATTTTACAAAAACAACGTCATAGTATAGTATGTCGAAATTTTTCGATGAAACCGTCAAATTTTTTGATGTTGAAAATAATCGTAAAAACTGTCGTAGTATAGCTTGTAAAATGATTCTATGGTGGAAAAAAGTCATTTCATTAAATGTAAAATTTTACAAAAAAAATGTCATAGTATAGTATGTCGAAATTTCTCGATGAAAACGTCAAATTTTTTTGCTGTTGAAAGAAATCATGAAAACGGTTGTATTGTAGCTTTTAAAATGATTCTATGGTGGAAAAAAGTCAATTCGTGAAATGTAAAATTTTACAAAAAAAACGACATAGTGTAGTATGTCGAAATTTCTCGATGAAAATGTCAAATTTTTTTGATGTTGAAATAAATCATGAAAAGGGTCGTATAATAGCATGTAAAATGATTCTATGGTAGAAAAAAGTCATTTCGTGAAATGTAAAATTTTACAAAAAAAAGTCATAGTATAGTATGTCGAAATTTTTTAATGAAACCGTCAAATTTTTTTTGATGTTGAAATAAATCATGAAAAGGGTCGTATTATAGCATGTAAAATGATTCTATGATGGAAAAAAGTCATTTCGAGAAATGTAAAATTTTACAAAAAAAACGTCATAGTATAGTATGTCGAAATTTTTCGATGAAACTGTCCAATTTTTTTGATGTTGAAAATAATCATGAAAACGGTCATATTATAGCTTGTAAAATGATTCTAAGGTGGAAAAAAGTAATTTCGTGAAATGTTGTAAAATTTTACAAAAAAAAGTCATAGTATAGTATGTCGAAATTTTTCGATGAAACCGTCCAATTTTTTTGATGTTGAAAAAAATCATGAAAACGGTCGTATTATAGCTTGTAAAATGATTCTATGGTGGAAAAAAGTCATTTCATGAAATGTAAAATTTTACAAAAAAAACGCCATAGTATAGTATGTCGAAATTTCTCGATGAAAACGTCAAATTTTTTTGATGTTGAAATAAATCATGAAAAGGGTCGTATTATAGCATGTAAAATGATTCTATGGTGGAAAAAAGTCATTTCATGAAATGTTGTAAAATTTTACAAAAAAAACGTCATAGTATAGTATGTCGAAATTTTCTCGATGAAAACGTCAAATTTTTTTGATGCTGAAATAAATCATAAAAACGGTCGTAGTATAGCTTGTAAAATGATTCTATGGTGGCAAAAAGTCATTTCATGAAATGTAAAACTTTACAAAAAACATGCCATAGTATAGTATGTCGAAATTTCTCGATGAAAACGTCAAATTTTTTTGATGTTGAAATAAATCATGAAAAAGGTCATATTATAGGATGTAAAATGATTCTATGATGGAAAAAAGTCATTTCGAGAAATGTTGTAAAATTTTACAAAAAAAACGTCATAGTATAGTATGTCGAAATTTTTCGATGAAACTGTCCAATTTTTTTGATGTTGAAAATAATCATGAAAACGGTCGTATTATAGCTTGTAAAATGATTCCATGGTAGAAAAAAGTCATTTTGTGAAATGTTGGAAAATTTTACAAAAACAACGTCATAGTATAGTATGTCGAAATTTTTCGATGAAACCGTCAAATTTTTTCGATGTTGAAAATAATCATAAAAACGGTCGTATTGTAGCTTGTAAAATGATTCTATGGTGGAAAAAAGTCATTTCATGAAATGTAAAATTTTACAAAAAAAACGCCATAGTATAGTATGTCGAAATTTTCTCGATGAAAACGTCAAATTTTTTTGATGTTGAAATAAATCATAAAAACGGTCGTAGTATAGCATGTAAAATGATTCTATGATGGAAAAAAGTCATTTCGAGAAATGTTGTAAAATTTTACAAAAAAAACATCATAGTATAGTATGTCGAAATTTTCTCGATGAAAACGTCAAATTTTTTTGATGTTGAAATAAATCATAAAAACGGTCGTAGTATAGCTTGTAAAATGATTCTATGGTGGAAAAAAGTCATTTCATGAAATGTAAAATTTTACAAAAAAAATGCCATAGTATAGTATGTCGAAATTTCTCGATGAAAACGTCACATTTTTTTGATGTTGAAATAAATCATGAAAAGGGTCATATTATAGGATGTAAAATGATTCTATGGTGGAAAAAAGACATTTCGTGAAATGTTGGAAAATTTTACAAAAAAAACGTCATAGTATAGTATGTCGACATTTTTCGATGAAACTGTCCAATTTTTTTGATGTTGAAAACAATCATGAAAACGGTCGTATTATAGCTTGTAAAATGATTCTATGGTAGAAAAAAGTCATTTCGTGAAATGTTGGAAAATTTTACAAAAACAACGTCATAGTATAGTATGTCGAAATTTCTCGATGAAAACGTCAAATTTTTTTGCTGTTGAAAGAAATCATGAAAACGGTCGTATTATAGCTTGTAAAATGATTCTATGGTAGAAAAAAGTCATTTCGAGAAATGTTGTAAAATTTTACAAAAAAAACGTCATAGTATAGTATGTCGAAATTTTTCGATGAAACTGTCCAATTTTTTTGATGTTGAAAATAATGATGAAAACGGTCATATTATAGCTTGTAAAATGATTCTGAGGTGGAAAAAAGTCATTTCATGAAATGTTGTAAAATTTTACAAAAAAAAGTCATGGTATAGTATGTCGAAATTTCTCGATGAAAACGTCAAATCTTTTTGATGTTGAAATAAATCATGAAAAGGGTCGTATTATAGCATGTAAAATGATTCTATGGTGGAAAAAAGTCATTTCGTGAAATGTTGTAAAATTTTTCAAAAAAAAACGTCACAGTATAGTATGTCAAAAATTTTCGATGAAACCGTCAAATTTTTTTGATGTTGAAAAAAATCATGAAAACGGTCGTATTATAGCTTGTAAAATGATTCTATGGTGGAAAAAAGTCATTTCATGAAATGTAAAATTTTACAAAAAAAACGCCATAGTATAGTATGTCGAAATTTCTCGATGAAAATGTCAAATTTTTTTGATGTTGAAATAAATCATGAAAAGGGTCGTATTATAGCATGTAAAATGATTCTATGATGGAAAAAAGTCATTTCGAGAAATGTTGTAAAATTTTACAAAAAAAACGTCATAGTATAGTATGTCGAAATTTTTCGATGAAACTGTCCAATTTTTTTGATGTTGAAAATAATCATGAAAACGGTCATATTATAGCTTGTAAAATGATTCTAAGGTGGAAAAAAGTCATTTCGTGAAATGTTGTAAAATTTTACAAAAAAAGTCATAGTATAGTATGTCGAAATTTCTCGATGAAAACGTCAAATTTTTTTGATGTTGAAATAAATCATGAAAAGGGTCGTATTATAGCATGTAAAATGATTCTATGGTGGAAAAAAAGTCATTTCGTGAAATGTTGTAAAATTTTACAAAAAAACGTCATAGTATAGTATGTCGGAATTTTCTCGATGAAAACGTCAAATTTTTTTGATGTTGAAATAAATCATAAAAACGGTCGTAGTATAGCATGTAAAATGATTCTATGATGGAAAAAAGTCATTTCGAGAAATGTTGTAAAATTTTACAAAAAAAACATCATAGTATAGTATGTCGAAATTTTCTCGATGAAAACGTCAAATTTTTTTGATGTTGAAATAAATCATAAAAACGGTCGTAGTATAGCTTGTAAAATGATTCTATGGTGGAAAAAAGTCATTTCATGAAATGTAAAATTTTACAAAAAAAATGCCATAGTATAGTATGTCGAAATTTCTCGATGAAAACGTCACATTTTTTTGATGTTGAAATAAATCATGAAAAGGGTCATATTATAGGATGTAAAATGATTCTATGGTGGAAAAAAGACATTTCGTGAAATGTTGGAAAATTTTACAAAAAAAACGTCATAGTATAGTATGTCGACATTTTTCGATGAAACTGTCCAATTTTTTTGATGTTGAAAACAATCATGAAAACGGTCGTATTATAGCTTGTAAAATGATTCTATGGTAGAAAAAAGTCATTTCGTGAAATGTTGGAAAATTTTACAAAAACAACGTCATAGTATAGTATGTCGAAATTTCTCGATGAAAACGTCAAATTTTTTTGCTGTTGAAAGAAATCATGAAAACGGTCGTATTATAGCTTGTAAAATGATTCTATGGTAGAAAAAAGTCATTTCGAGAAATGTTGTAAAATTTTACAAAAAAAACGTCATAGTATAGTATGTCGAAATTTTTCTATGAAACTGTCCAATTTTTTTGATGTTGAAAATAATCATGAAAACGGTCATATTATAGCTTGTAAAATGATTCTAAGGTGGAAAAAAGTCATTTCGTGAAATGTTGTAAAATATTACAAAAAAAAGTCATAGTATAGTATGTCGAAATTTTTCGATGAAACCGTCCAATTTTTTTGATGTTGAAAAAAATCATGAAAACGGTCGTATTATAGCTTGTAAAATGATTCTATGGTGGAAAAAAGTCATTTCATGAAATGTAAAATTTTACAAAAAAAACGCCATAGTATAGTATGTCGAAATTTTCTCGATGAAAACGTCAAATTTTTTTGATGTTGAAATAAATCATAAAAAGTGTAGTATTATAGCTTGTAAAATGATTCTATGGTGGAAAAAAGTCATTTCGTGAAATGTAAAATTTTACAAAAAAACCGCCATAGTATAGTATGTCGAAATTTCTCGATGAAAACGTCAAATTTTTTTGATGTTGAAATAAATCATGAAAAGGGTCATATTATAGGATGTAAAATGATTCTATGGTGGAAAAAAGACATTTCGTGAAATGTTGGAAAATTTTACAAAAAAAACGTCATAGTATAGTATGTCGAAATTTTTCGATGAAACCGTCAAATTTTTTGATGTTGAAAATAATCATAAAAACGGTCGTAGTATAGCTTGTAAAATGATTCTATGGTGGAAAAAAGTCATTTCATGAAATGTAAAATTTTACAAAAAAAACGCCATAGTATAGTATGTCGAAATCTTCTCGATGGAAACGTCAAATTTTTTTGATGTTGAAATAAATCATAAAAACGGTCGTAGTATAGCATGTAAAATGATTCTATGATGGAAAAAAGTCATTTCGAGAAATGTTGTAAAATTTTACAAAAAAAACGTCATAGTATAGTATGTCGAAATTTTTCGATGAAACTGTCCAATTTTTTTGATGTTGAAAATAATCATGAAAACGGTCATATTATAGCTTTAAAATGATTCTAAGGTGGAAAAAAGTCATTTCGTGAAATGTTGTAAAATTTTACAAAAAAAAGTCATAGTATAGTATGTCGAAATTTTTCGATGAAACCGTCCAATTTTTTTGATGTTGAAAAAAATCATGAAAACGGTCGTATTATAGCTTGTAAAATGATTCTATGGTGGAAAAAAGTCATTTCATGAAATGTAAAATTTTACAAAAAAAACGCCATAGTATAGTATGTCGAAATTTCTCGATGAAAACGTCAAATTTTTTTGATGTTGAAATAAATCATGAAAAGGGTCGTATTATAGCATGTAAAATGATTCTATGGTGGAAAAAAAGTCATTTCGTGAAATGTTGTAAAATTTTACAAAAAAAACGTCATAGTATAGTATGTCGAAATTTTTCGATGAAACCGTCAAATTTTTTCGATGTTGAAAATAATCATAAAAACGGTCGTATTGTAGCTTGTAAAATGAATCTATGGTGGAAAAAAGTCATTTCATGAAATGTAAAATTTTACAAAAAAAACGCCATAGTATAGTATGTCGAAATTTTCTCGATGAAAACGTCAAATTTTTTTGATGTTGAAATAAATCATAAAAACGGTCGTAGTATAGCATGTAAAATGATTCTATGATGGAAAAAAGTCATTTCGAGAAATGTTGTAAAATTTTACAAAAAAAAGTCATAGTATAGTATGTCGAAATTTCTCGATGAAAACGTCAAATTTTTTTGATGTTGAAATAAATCATGAAAAGGGTCATATTATAGGATGTAAAATGATTCTATGGTGGAAAACAGACATTTCGTGAAATGTTGGAAAATTTTACAAAAAAAAGTCATAGTATAGTATGTCGACATTTTTCGATGAAACTGTCCAATTTTTTTGATGTTGAAAATAATCATGAAAACGGTCGTATTATAGCTTGTAAAATGATTCTATGGTAGAAAAAAGTGATTTCGTGAAATGTTGGAAAATTTTACAAAAACAACGTCATAGTATAGTATGTCGAAATTTTTCGATGAAACCGTCAAATTTTTTGATGTTGAAAATAATCGTAAAAACTGTCGTAGTATAGCTTGTAAAATGATTCTATGGTGGAAAAAAGTCATTTCATTAAATGTAAAATTTTACAAAAAAAATGTCATAGTATAGTATGTCGAAATTTCTCGATGAAAACGTCAAATTTTTTTGCTGTTGAAAGAAATCATGAAAACGGTTGTATTGTAGCTTTTAAAATGATTCTATGGTGGAAAAAAGTCAATTCGTGAAATGTAAAATTTTACAAAAAAAACGACATAGTGTAGTATGTCGAAATTTCTCGATGTAAATGTCAAATTTTTTTGATGTTGAAATAAATCATGAAAAGGGTCGTATAATAGCATGTAAAATGATTCTATGGTAGAAAAAAGTCATTTCGTGAAATGTAAAATTTTACAAAAAAAAGTCATAGTATAGTATGTCGAAATTTTTTAATGAAACCGTCAAATTTTTTTTGATGTTGAAATAAATCATGAAAAGGGTCGTATTATAGCATGTAAAATGATTCTATGATGGAAAAAAGTCATTTCGAGAAATGTAAAATTTTACAAAAAAAACGTCATAGTATAGTATGTCGAAATTTTTCGATGAAACCGTCAAATTTTTTGATGTTGAAAATAATCGTAAAAACTGTCGTAGTATAGCTTGTAAAATGATTCTATGGTGGAAAAAAGTCATTTCATTAAATGTAAAATTTTACAAAAAAAATGTCATAGTATAGTATGTCGAAATTTCTCGATGAAAACGTCAAATTTTTTTGCTGTTGAAAGAAATCATGAAAACGGTTGTATTGTAGCTTTTAAAATGATTCTATGGTGGAAAAAAGTCAATCCGTGAAATGTAAAATTTTACAAAAAAAACGACATAGTGTAGTATGTCGAAATTTCTCGATGAAAATGTCAAATTTTTTTGATGTTGAAATAAATCATGAAAAGGGTCGTATAATAGCATGTAAAATGATTCTATGGTAGAAAAAAGTCATTTCGTGAAATGTAAAATTTTACAAAAAAAAGTCATAGTATAGTATGTCGAAATTTTTTAATGAAACCGTCAAATTTTTTTTGATGTTGAAATAAATCATGAAAAGGGTCGTATTATAGCATGTAAAATGATTCTATGATGGAAAAAAGTCATTTCGAGAAATGTAAAATTTTACAAAAAAAACGTCATAGTATAGTATGTCGAAATTTTTCGATGAAACTGTCCAATTTTTTTGATGTTGAAAATAATCATGAAAACGGTCATATTATAGCTTGTAAAATGATTCTAAGGTGGAAAAAAGTAATTTCGTGAAATGTTGTAAAATTTTACAAAAAAAAGTCATAGTATAGTATGTCGAAATTTTTCGATGAAACCGTCCAATTTTTTTGATGTTGAAAAAAATCATGAAAACGGTCGTATTATAGCTTGTAAAATGATTCTATGGTGGAAAAAAGTCATTTCATGAAATGTAAAATTTTACAAAAAAAACGCCATAGTATAGTATGTCGAAATTTCTCGATGAAAACGTCAAATTTTTTTGATGTTGAAATAAATCATGAAAAGGGTCGTATTATAGCATGTAAAATGATTCTATGGTGGAAAAAAGTCATTTCATGAAATGTTGTAAAATTTTACAAAAAAAACGTCATAGTATAGTATGTCGAAATTTTCTCGATGAAAACGTCAAATTTTTTTGATGCTGAAATAAATCATAAAAACGGTCGTAGTATAGCTTGTAAAATGATTCTATGGTGGCAAAAAGTCATTTCATGAAATGTAAAACTTTACAAAAAACATGCCATAGTATAGTATGTCGAAATTTCTCGATGAAAACGTCAAATTTTTTTGATGTTGAAATAAATCATGAAAAAGGTCATATTATAGGATGTAAAATGATTCTATGGTGGAAAAAAGACATTTCGTGAAATGTTGGAAAATTTTACAAAAAAAACGTCATAGTATAGTATGTCGACATTTTTCGATGAAACCGTCCAATTTTTTTGATGTTGAAAATAATCATGAAAACGGTCGTATTATAGCTTGTAACATGATTCCATGGTAGAAAAAAGTCATTTTGTGAAATGTTGGAAAATTTTACAAAAACAACGTCATAGTATAGTATGTCGAAATTTTTCGATGAAACCGTCAAATTTTTTGATGTTGAAAATAATCGTAAAAACTGTCGTAGTATAGCTTGTAAAATGATTCTATGGTGGAAAAAAGTCATTTCATGAAATGTAAAATTTTACAAAAAAACGCCATAGTATAGTATGTCGAAATTTTCTCGATGAAAACGTCAAATTTTTTTGATGTTGAAATAAATCATAAAAACGGTCGTAGTATAGCATGTAAAATGATTCTATGATGGAAAAAAGTCATTTCGAGAAATGTTGTAAAATTTTACAAAAAAAACGTCATAGTATAGTATGTCGAAATTTTTCGATGAAACTGTCCAATTTTTTTGATGTTGAAAATAATCATGAAAACGGTCATATTATAGCTTGTAAAATGATTCTAAGGTGGAAAAAAGTCATTTCGTGAAATGTTGTAAAATTTTACAAAAAAAACGCCATAGTATAGTATGTCGAAATTTCTCGATGAAAACGTCAAATTTTTTTGATGTTGAAATAAATCATGAAAAGGGTCGTATTATAGCATGTAAAATGATTCTATGGTGGAAAAAAAGTCATTTCGTGTAATGTTGTAAAATTTTACAAAAAAAACGTCATAGTATAGTATGTCGAAATTTCTCGATGAAAACGTCAAATTTTTTTGCTGTTGAAAGAAATCATGAAAACGGTCGTATTATAGCTTGTAAAATGATTCTATGGTAGAAAAAAGTCATTTCGAGAAATGTTGTAAAATTTAAAAAAAAAAACGTCATAGTATAGTATGTCGAAATTTTTCGATGAAACTGTCCAATTTTTTTGATGTTGAAAATAATCATGAAAACGGTCATATTATAGCTTGTAAAATGATTCTAAGGTGGAAAAAAGTCATTTCGTGAAATGTTGTAAAATATTACAAAAAAAAGTCATAGTATAGTATGTCGAAATTTTTCGATGAAACCGTCCAATTTTTTTGATGTTGAAAAAAATCATGAAAACGGTCGTATTATAGCTTGTAAAATGATTCTATGGTGGAAAAAAGTCATTTCATGAAATGTAAAATTTTACAAAAAAAACGCCATAGTATAGTATGTCGAAATTTTCTCGATGAAAACGTCAAATTTTTTTGATGTTGAAATAAATCATAAAAAGTGTAGTATTATAGCTTGTAAAATGATTCTATGGTGGAAAAAAGTCATTTCGTGAAATGTAAAATTTTACAAAAAAAACGCCATAGTATAGTATGTCGAAATTTCTCGATGAAAACGTCAAATTTTTTTGATGTTGAAATAAATCATGAAAAGGGTCATATTATAGGATGTAAAATGATTCTATGGTGGAAAAAAGACATTTCGTGAAATGTTGGAAAATTTTACAAAAAAAACGTCATAGTATAGTATTTCGACATTTTTCGATGAAACTGTCCAATTTTTTTGATGTTGAAAATAATCATGAAAACGGTCGTATTATAGCTTGTAAAATGATTCTATGGTGGAAAAAAGTCATTTCATGAAATGTAAAATTTTACAAAAAAAGCGCCATAGTATAGTATGTCGAAATTGCTCGATGAAAACGTCAAATTTTTTTGATGTTGAAATAAATCATGAAAAGGGTCGTATTATAGCATGTAAAATGATTCTATGGTGGAAAAAAAGTCATTTCGTGAAATGTTGTAAAATTTTACAAAAAAAACGTCATAGTATAGTATGTCGAAATTTTTCGATGAAACCGTCAAATTTTTTCGATGTTGAAAATAATCATAAAAACGGTCGTATTGTAGCTTGTAAAATGATTCTATGGTGGAAAAAAGTCATTTCATGAAATGTAAAATTTTACAAAAAAAACGCCATAGTATAGTATGTCGAAATTTTCTCGATGAAAACGTCAAATTTTTTTGATGTTGAAATAAATCATAAAAACGGTCGTAGTATAGCATGTAAAATGATTCTATGATGGAAAAAAGTCATTTCGAGAAATGTTGTAAAATTTTACAAAAAAAAACGTCACAGTATAGTATGTCGAAATTTTCTCGATGAAAACGTCAAATTTTTTTGATGTTGAAATAAATCATAAAAACGGTCGTAGTATAGCTTGTAAAATGATTCTATGGTGGAAAAAAGTCATTTCATGAAATGTAAAATTTTACAAAAAAAATGCCATAGTATAGTATGTCGAAATTTCTCGATGAAAACGTCAAATTTTTTTGATGTTGAAATAAATCATGAAAAGGGTCATATTATAGGATGTAAAATGATTCTATGGTGGAAAAAAGACATTTCGTGAAATGTTGGAAAATTTTACAAAAAAAACGTCATAGTATAGTATGTCGAAATTTTCTCGATGAAAACGTCAAATTTTTTTGATGTTGAAATAAATCATAAAAACAGTCGTAGTATAGCTTGTAAAATGATTCTATGGTAGAAAAAAGTCATTTCGTGAAATGTTGGAAAATTTTACAAAAACAACGTCATAGTATAGTATGTCGAAATTTTTCGATGAAACCGTCAAATTTTTTGATGTTGAAAATAATCGTAAAAACTGTCGTAGTATAGCTTGTAAAATGATTCTATGGTAGAAAAAAGTCATTTCGTGAAATGTAAAATTTTACAAAAAAAAAGTCATAGTATAGTATGTCGAAATTTTTCGATGAAACCGTCAAATTTTTTTGATGTTGAAATAAATCATGAAAAGGGTCGTATTATAGCATGTAAAATGATTCTATGGTGGAAAAAAGTCATTTCGAGAAATGTTGTAAAATTTTACAAAAAAAACGTCATAGTATAGTATGTCGAAATTTTTCGATGAAACTGTCCAATTTTTTTGATGTTGAAAATAATCATGAAAACGGTCATATTATAGCTTGTAAAATGATTTTAAGGTGGAAAAAAGTCATTTCGTGAAATGTTGTAAAATTTTACAAAAAAAAGTCATAGTATAGTATGTCGAAAATTTTCGATGAAACCGTCCAATTTTTTTGATGTTGAAAAAAATCATGAAAACGGTCGTATTATAGCTTGTAAAATGATTCTATGGTGGAAAAAAGTCATTTCATGAAATGTAAAATTTTACAAAAAACGCCATAGTATAGTATGTCGAAATTTCTCGATGAAAATGTCAAATTTTTTTGATGTTGAAAAAAATCATGAAAACGGTCGTATTATAGCTTGTAAAATGATTCTATGGTGGAAAAAAGTCAATTCGTGAAATGTAAAATTTCACCAAAAAAAGTCATAGCATAGTATGTCGAAATTTTTCGATTAAACCGTCCAATTTTTTTGATGTTGAAAAAAATCATGAAAGCGGTCGTATTATAGCTTGTAAAATGATTCTATGGTGGAAAAAAGTCATTTCGTGAAATGTAAAATTTTACAAAGAAAACGACATAGTGTAGTATGTCGAAATTTCTCGATGAAAATGTCAAATTTTTTTGATGTTGAAATAAATCATGAAAAGGGTCGTATAATAGCATGTAAAATGATTCTATGGTAGAAAAAAGTCATTTCGTGAAATGTAAAATTTTACAAAAAAAAGTCATAGTATAGTATGTCGAAATTTTTCGATGAAACCGTCAAATTTTTTTGATGTTGAAATAAATCATGAAAAGGGTCGTATTATAGCATGTAAAATGATTCTATGGTGGAAAAAAGTCATTTCGTGAAATGTTGTAAAATTTTACAAAAAAAAGTCATAGTATAGTATGTCGAAATTTTTCGATGAAACCGTCAAAATTTTTCGATGTTGAAAATAATCGTAAAAACTGTCGTATTGTAGCTTGTAAAATGATTCTATGGTGGAAAAAAGTCATTTCATTAAATGTAAAGTTTTACAAAAAAAATGTCATAGTATAGTATGTCGAAATTTCTCGATGAAAACGTCAAATTTTTTTGATGTTGAAAGAAATCATGAAAACGGTCGTATTATAGCATGTAAAATGATTCTATGGTGGAAAAAAGTCATTTCATGAAATGTTGTAAAATTTTACAAAAAAAACGACAGTGTAGTATGTCGAAATTTCTCGATGAAAATGTCAAATTTTTTTGATGTTGAAAAAAATCATGAAAACGGTCGTATTATAGCATGTAAAATGATTCTATGGTGGAAAAAAGTCATTTCGTGAAATGTAAAATTTTACAAAAAAAACGTCATAGTATAGTATGTCGAAATTTTTCGATGAAACCGTCAAATTTTTTTGATGTTGAAAAAAATCATGAAAACGGTCGTATTATAGCTTGTAAAATGATTCTACGGTGAAAAAAGTCATTTCTTGAAATGTTGGAAAATTTTACAAAAAAAACTTCATAGTACAGTATGTCAAAATTTTTCGATGAAAACGTCAAATTTTTTCCACCACCACCAATTTACATGCTATAATACGAACGTAAGAAAGTATGTAAGAAAAAGTCATAACATATGTCTAAATTTCATGGAAACAAAAGTCAGCGAATAGTATGTCGAAAAAAAAGTCATGGTATTGTATGTCAATTTTTTTCCTCCAAAGTCAGTGTAGTACCACAAAAGAGTCATAATATGCTGAGAGTTCTTTAAAAGTCAGCGTGATACGTCAAAATAAGCACAATTTTTACAGTGAGAACTCAATTTTTAATAGAAAAATATTTGTGTTGTGTTCATTTGGTGTAATTTGGAATATGTTTGTAATCAAGTGAAAACCCTAGCAAGTGAGAGTGTTCCTCTGCCTGACTCTTTATGTATCAGATAAACAGTAAACCGGTGAAGGGGAACGTTGCAGCTCTGCTTGGAAATATTTGTGAATTTCTCCACTGTGAGACTAATAAAGGAATATCTTATCTTATCTTAAACATTCAGAAAATCCTTCACGATTCACCTGCATTACTGCTGCAGATAATTGAGATGTGTAAAAGAAAAACAACAATATTGCAACAAAAAAGGGGTTGATAACCAGATTATTTTTAGATGTTTGTAAAAATAAAACATAACATCCTTTGAATGTAAAGCTTGCACTTTTCCAAAGAATATGTAAGAATAATATAAGTAACAGACTGCAGTGTTTGCACCAAAATTAATTTTCCAATGTCCATTTGCCTGCAGACACCACCACTATTTTTTTTAATGTATATCATTACTTATTATCTGTAACCTGTTAGAAACCTTGTACATCCTATATTTATGTGGTTGTGGTCCTTATGCTCTTTTCATGCCGCGTGCCATGAGACATGCAAACACCGTCATCACCATCTTTGGTTTGACCTCCACCAGGTCCTCAGGCAGCGCGTATACTCGGGCACCGATCTTCCTTGCCATGGAGATGGCGTATCTGCCAAATCAAGTGACAGAGCATGTAGTGATGAGAAGAACGGTTTCTCTCTTATACCTCTCTCTCCCGAACCACGAAAAGACAAGCAAAGACAAAAAAGTAAAGGTAAATTATGTGAAATGATGACAATAAAATATGTCCATACTTTGCGTTGTTGAGTTTCTCCTCTTCAGTCAGGTCTTCTGTCTTTAGCAGGTCGTATCTGATCGATCCGGGCTGGATGGCATCAATCAGGTCCAGAACTGGCATACTGCTACTGATAGACCCGTCCTACACACAAACACAGATGCGATGAATCAACATGCAGCGATGGAACCAAAACTGCACAAAGTCAAAGTATAGTAAGTCATAAATAATGTAATTTTTGACATGTCTGTCAAAAAAGTTCTAAAAAGTGTAGTTTGTCAGAAAATGAAAAAAAAACTCTAATATGGTATGTCAAATTGAGTAAAAAAAAAAAAAAAAAAAGTACAGTGTAGTATCAAAAAAAAGTCGTAAATATAAATTACATTTTTAAATTCATAGTAAAGCATGTCGAAAAAATTCAAAATGTCAGCCTATAGTATTTAAAAATTTCAGTTTGTATTTGGAAAAACATCATAGTATAGTATGTTGAAAAAAAGTCAGTGTAGCATGTCGAAAAAACAGTATAGTATGTCGATTCATTTCATCTAGGAAAAAGTCATAATATAGTATGTCGATAAATTTCATGCAAAAAAAATCATTTAGTATGTCGATAAATTTCACTAAACGTCATTTTGTAATAAGTCAAAAATTTCATGGAAAAACATCATAGTATAGTATGTGGATTCATTTCATGTAAGATAAAGTCATAATATAGTATGTCGATAAATTTCATGTAAAAAAAAAAAAGTCAGTAAAGTATGTCGAAAAATTTTACGAAAAAATGTCATTTTGTAGTAATTCAAAAAATTTCACGGAAAAACGTCATAGTGTAGTATGGGGATTCATTTCATCTAGGAAAAAGTCATAATATAGTATGTCGAAAAATTTCATGTAAAAAAAAAAAAAAGTCAGTAAAGTATGTCGAAAAATTTTACGAAAAAATGTCATTTTGTAGTAATTCAAAAAATTTCACAGAAAAACGTCATAGTGTAGTATGGGGATTCATTTCATCTAGGAAAAAGTCATAATATAGTATGTCGAAAAATTTCACGGAAAAACGTCATTTTGTAGTAAATCAAAAATTATATAATATAGTAATATAATATAGTATGTCGATTAAAAAAAAAAAAGTCATAGTATGTCGAAAAATTCCATTTCAATTTCCATTTCATGTAAGAAAAAGTCCTAATATAGTACATTGATAAATTTCATATAAAAAAAGTCATAGTATAGTATGTCAAAAAAGTCATAGAACAGTACGTCGACAAAAAGTCAGTATGGTATTACAAGAAAAAAGTCATTGCATAGTATATTGAAAAAGTCATGGGAGTGTGTCGAAAAAAAAGACAGTACAGAATGTCTAAATAAAAGTCAGTATATGTCGAAAAAAGTCGGAGCGTAGCATGACAAAAATAGTCAGTATAGTATTTCGAAAAAATAGTATGCCAAAAAAGTCATAGTATAGTATTACAAGAAAAAAGTTATCGTATAGTATGTCAAAAAAAAGTCATAGTATAGTATGTTTTAAAAAGTCACAGTATATTGTTCAAAAAAGATGCAGTATAGTTACAAACAAAATCATAGTATAGTAAATACAAAACAGATATAGTACATTGTCGAAAAAAATCGTAATATAGTATGTCGACAAAAAGTCATAGTACAGTATGTTGAAGTCATATAAAGACATAATATAGTATGTCAAAAAAATAAGAAGCCATACTAAAGTATGTTGAAAAAATGTCTTAGTATATTATGCTCAAAAAATGATGTAGTATAGTATTTCGCAAAAAAACTGTAGTACAGTAGTTTCAAAACAGATATAGTACATTATGTCGAAAAAAAATCATAGTATAGTATGTTGAAAAAAAGTCACAGTATAGTTAATATAGCTAAATAAATAAATAAATATAGCTAAAAAAAAAGTCAGCGTGGCATGTTTTCAAACGTCATAGTATAATATGTTCAAAGTAAAATATAGTATAGTATTTTGAGAAAATCATAGTACAGTATGTCAAAAAAGGTCATAGTATGTTTTTCAAAAGTCATAGTTTAGTATGTAAAATATAACAGTTTTAGTATAGTATGTCAAAAAAAAGTCATACTATAGCATGTTCAAAAAAGATGTCATCGTATATTGAAAACAAAGTCATAGTATAGAATGTCGGGGGGGGGGGAATCATAGTATTGTATGTTTGAAAAAACTCATGGTATAGTATGTTGAAAAAAGTCTTAGTATAGTATGTTAAAAAAATACAGTACAGTATTCTGAAAAAATATAGTTTAGTATATAATATATAAGATATAGTATAGTATTTCCAACATATAGTGTTTTCAAAAATCATATTATAGTATGTTGAAAAAGGCCACTTGACATATTAAAGTTTGTAGTATAATGTTCAAAAAAAATCTTCAAATCTAAATTTACTATATTGAAAAAAGTAAGTTGTCAAAAATAAGTCACAGAAATCATACTATATGTTCTAAAATAGTCATAGTATATAGTATGTCGAAAAAAAAGTCATAGTATACTATGTTCGAAAAATGTCATCGCATGGTGAAAAACATGGTATATGTTCAAAAAAAGATACAGTATCGCAAGTTGAAAAAAGTCACAGTATAGTATGTCCAAAAAAATAAAAAGTCACTTATCGAAAAAATAATAGTATAGCATGTTCCAAAAAAGATATAGTATAGTATGTCGAAAAAAAGTCACAGTATGTCAAAAAAAAATTAAAAAATCTTAGTACAGCATGTCAAAAACACACAATTTAGTATGTTGACAGAAATTGGTTGTCAAAAAATGAAGTCACAGAAATCATAGTATAGTATGTTGAAAAAATTCATAGTTAGTACGGATAGTATGTTGAAAAAATTCATACTATAGTATGTTCGAAATAAAAGTTTTGCTATAGTATGTTCAAAAAAGTCATAGTAATACATAGTATAGTATGTAGAAAAAATGAAAAAGCCATGCATGTATGTCGAAAAAAGTCGTACTATAGTATTTTTTCCAAGTCATTGTATAGTATGTTCCAATAAAATCATCATACAGTGTGACAATGACAGTTTAGTATGTTCAAAAAAAGATATAGTAAAGTATTTTGAAAAACATCATAGTATAGTATGTCGAAAAGTCACATTAATACATAGTATAGTATGTCAAAAAAGTAAAAGTCACAGTATAGTGTGTTGAAAAAGTCGCTTGTTGAAAAGTTCATAGTAACTTCATAGTATAACATGTCAAAAAAATTTAAATCTCAGTAGCATGTGAAACTTACAATTTAGTATGTTGAAAAAAGCTGGTTGTCAAAAAGTAAGTCACAAATCATAGTACAGTATGTTGAAAAAATAAGTTGCTTGTTGAAAAGTAAAAAAGTCATAATATACCATGCTGAAAAGTCAGTGTAGCATGTCGAAAAAAATAGTAAAGTCAGCAGTATAGTATGTCAAAAAAGTAAAAAAATAATAGCATAGTATGTCGAAAATAAAAATCCTCGTATAGCATGTTGAAAAGTAATTTAGCATGACGGAAATATAAAAAAGTCAGAGTACAGCATGTCAAAAAAAGTCACAGTATAGTACGTTGAAAAAGACGCTTGTCGAAAAAATTTGAAAATCATCTTATAGCATGTAGAAAAAGGTCACAATTTATATGACGGAAATATAAAAGTAATAGTACAGTATGTAGAAAAAATAAAAAGCCATACTATAGTATGTTCAAAAAAAGATAAAGTATATCATGTCAAAAAAAGTCACGGTACAGTATGTTGAAAAATAAAGAAGTCACAGTATTGTATGTTGAAAAAGTTGCTTGTCAAAGCATGAAGTTCATAGTGATGTCAAACATTCAGTGTAGCATGTCGAAAAAAAATAAAAAAATATTAGTATAGCATGTCAAAAACTCACAATTTAGTATATTGAAAAAAGTTGGTTGTCAAAAAAGTAAGTCATAGAAATCACAATATAGTATGTTGAAAAGTAAAAAAGTCATAGACATAATATATTATGTCGAAAAAAATAAAAAAAAACATACTATGTCGAAACAAAAGTCCTAGTATACTCTGTTGAAAAAACTCAAAGTCGTATGCTCGAAAAAGTCAAAATAAAGTATGTTCTAAAAAAGTCATAGTATAGTGTGTTGAACAAAGTCATATAAAGACATAGTATAGTATGTAGAAAAAAAAATAAAAAGCCATACTATAGTATGTCGAAAGAATCATAGAATAGCATGTCAAAAAAAGACATAGTATAGTGGGTTGAAAAATAACAAAGCCATATTATGGTATGTTGAAAAGATTTTTAAAAAGTACGTCGGAAAAGTCAGTATAGTATGTTGAAAAAATAAAGCAAATCATAGTATAGCATGTTGAAAAGTAATAATTTAGCATGATGGAAATGTAAAAAAGTTGGTTGTCAAAAAAAAATAACGTCACAGAAATAATAGAATAGTAGGTCGAAAAGTCAGTATAGTTGGAAAAAAAAACATTGTATAGCATGTCGAAAAAATAGTCACAGTATAGTACGTCAAAATAAAGTCACAGTATAGTAAGTTCCTTGTCAAAACAATAAAAATCATAGTATAGCATGTCGAAGAAATTTTAAAAAAATCACAGTATAGCGTGTCAAAAAAAGTCACAGTATAGCATGTCAGAAATGTAAAATAAGTCATAGAACAGTACGTCAAATTGTGTCAAAAAAATAATATATTGAGGAAAGGTCAAAAACGTCATAGTACAGTTTGTTTCAGTGCCAGTGTTTCTTTTGTCTCCATCCTGGCACCGCACTGTGTGAGCTGAAGTGTAGCTATGCGTCTCTCTCTTACCTTGAAGCTGGAGATTTGGGGTTTTCCAGCCTGTGTGAGCATGTCGTTGACCCAGGAAACGATTGTGTCATCTGTCACTTTCTGACCGTCGCCCAGGTCCTCAAGGATGTTCAGGGTGTACCTGAGGGAATAGACAGCATGAGGGGAGACCAGAACACCTGGTTTCAAAATAAAAAGCATCACTTGTCCAGGGCTGATGAAAAATGTAAGACTTTTTTTTGTTGTTGTTGCTGGTGGAACTTAATTCATTACTTTGTGAATCCAACCTGACTTGAGATGCTGTCTCAGTGGAGACTGATGCAGAGCTAACAAAGGTTGTAACTTGTAAATTACTTTCTTTACCTCCTCATGAGCTGCCAGAGCAGAGCGAGGGTGAGGGTTCGATTCCCTGCGTTCAGGTCCTGACCTGCGATGCCCACCAGAGAGAATTTGGCCTCCTTCTTTCCCAACTCAACAGCGTAGTTACAGTTTTCCAGCTGGAACAGACAGAAGATTTATATTTTAGTTTAGTTAGTAGAATCGCATTTGTTCATTTTCACAGAGCTACACTGCTCTTACAGTGAGTCCCAAATGTGTGGGGAAAATCACACTGTATTCAGACTAAATATGGTTCATTTCTGAGTGTTGTCAGACATTATCCTCCCACAAGGCAATGGACAAATGAGATAATGAACTGCTCAAAGCTGGACAAAACTGAAATAAATTGCAGGCCATGAGAGATCTCCAGAAATATTTCAGAAAACAAAACAGTCAAACATATTGTACACTATCAGTCTTTGTGCTAAGCTATCTTAAGGAGCATTTTATTTACTATTTGTTCATGTTGCCAGCTATTTAGCATGGTGTATTTATTCTGTCAATAATAAACTTATTTGTACGGCACGTTTCTCAGGAGTTTTTTTTTTTTAAACAACTCTTTTTGGTTTTGACTGAAATATCGTTTTGTTTTGATGTATTATGTTAGGTGGACTGTGGTATTTGGTTTACACATCCATGTTCCCCTCTGGATGAATAGTAATAACTTTGGTGATCCTGTGACTTTTCATCTAGCGCCATCATCAGGTCAGTGTTTTATTGTGTCCAGTACTTTGGTTTATGACCAAATAGCTACAGAACTAATGACATTCCCGTCAGCCTCAGCAGTACTTTGTGTTTACTGATAATGTGCTAATGATAGCATGCTAACAAACGATAACATGGTGAACATTACATATGCTGAGCATCAGTGTGTTAAAGGGCTGTCAATCGATTCAAATATTTAATAGAGATTAATCACAAATTAACTGCACATTATTTGTTTAAAATGTACCTTAAAGGGAGATTTGTCAAGTATTTAATATCTTGTCCAGAAACCCTCACAGGTACTGCATTTATTTAAAAAAAACAATACGCTCAAATCATAACATGGCAAACTACAGTCCAACAGGCAACAACAGCTGTCAGTGTGCTGACTTGACTATAACTTGCCCAGACTGTGATTATAATAAAGTGGTCATGTCTATAGAGGGGAGACTCATGGGTACCCAGAGAACCCATTTTGAAAATGGCCATGAGAATTTTTTTTTCCTGGCCAAATTTGACACAAGTTCGAGGCGTTTTTTAACCTCCTTTGCAACAAGCTAATATGACATGGTTGGTACCAATGGATTCCTTAGGTTTTCTAGTTTCATATGATACCAGTATGCTGTAGCTTTATAACTGAGTCCACTATAACCTCCGAAAGAGAAATGTTAAAACGAATTTGCATTAGCGCGGTATTACTCCATTACCTCTGACAGCGCCAGCATGTTAGCATGTATTTGCTGAGCTCCTTCTCCATCAGTATTTTAACTTTTTTGAGTGATGCATCATTTTTGACCATAACAGACTTGAACTTTGCTGTCGTACCTTCTTCATGTTGCTGCCCAGTTTAGAGTAGGGAGGCTTGTTGACTTTGTCCCAGTCCACTGGTACTTTGATCTTCTCGTACAACTGGAAGATCACCAGGGCATCATCAATGTCTCTGTAACAAACACGCATTACGTTACATGACCCTTCCTGTAACGTCACCATCAGGATAACTGAATCAGGCTGTTTGGCTTCAGCTGTCTTGTGTTTTTAAAAGGCAGGATGTGTCTAAAACTAGTATTGTAGTGGTCAGAGAAGAAGAGTCAGTGTTCGTACGCGTAGAGGTGGTTGACACGAGGGTTGACCCCCAGCGAGTTCATCCAGTTCCTGAAGGTTCGCTCCTCCCTTGTTTCACCTGAAGCAAGAATATCAGTGCTCTGATTAATAAACAGGAAACACTAAAATACGGCATAGAGGTGTAACATAAAGCTGATATCTGTCTCTGTCACAAAAATATTTGGATTCTGTCCAGACAGTTTTTACTGCCTAATATATCTTTACAAATTTAGCTTCCAATAAAATATACAGTGACATTTCTTACATGATATTTAAACCTATTTTATTATTTTATTTTTTCGGAAGGTGGGGTTCAGAAATATATGAAGCCTAAACTAAGTCTAAATAAAAGCTTGTTTAAACAACAGGAGATAAGACAATAGCTTGCAGTAAGTCATATTTCATGATTAGCCTTTAAAAATGGAAGTTGTGCATATATAATGGGACAAGACCAAAATGGATGTAAAGTTGTCCTAATGTAAAGTTAAAGTCTTTAAATTAAATTATTGTTTGCATTTTGTTATTATATTTCAAATGCCTTATTTTTCAGTGTTAGACAATAATCCATGTGCTTTTGATATTCTTCTTCCTACTGGATGAGAACACATTTGCTTCTTTGTTATTGGAAGTTATTTAAAAAAAATACTAAAGATATTGCTGGAAAGAAAAATGTTTTTGTTTATATCACAAACTGTTTTATAAATAAAGAGGTTTGCGGTAAGAGAGGTCAGAGGTTTCTTCTACCTTCTCTGTGGATAAACTCACCTTCGATGGAGCTCCAGTCGATGTCCTGGTTCTCAGGTTTTTTCAGAGCCGGGTACTTGTTGAACAGATTGGCAACAAAAGCCAAGTTCAGCTTGGGGTTGCCGCGGACGACATCCGTCGGCATGACGAACTGTCTGCAGCCCAGCCGGTCGGCCTGATCCAGCATGCACTCGGCCCTCTTCAGGTCCTCTTTCTCCTGCACGAGGACGTCAACAGTATTCAAGTCAGATTCAGATAAATCTAAATCACTAATCCTTAGATTAATAGTTTAAACTGCTTTAAATCAGCTTTTTATTCATGCTAGCACTGTTGTATTTCCAACGCGTCTTATCTTGTGTGTCTACACTGCTGGAACGTGTTAATTTCCCCTTGGGTATGAATAAAGTATCTTATCTATTTTATTGTTTTTATCTTGTGTATTTTATTGCATTTCATTTTTATATTACCTTTAATTGTCTGTTTTATTTCCCTCACTGCCTCCTGAAATGTTTTAATCCTGGTTCAAAAGCACTTTGTAACTTTGTTTAGAAATGTGTGGTTATGATAATAAAGGTTATGATTTTATGACGACAGCATTTCACAACAGTTTAACAACTACCAGCTACACCCACAGGATCATTATCATTTAAGGAACTTTGTGAACATTAATTGAATTTGTGTATGCAAACATTTATAAACTTAATTTCTAGATAAATATCACAGAATTTTACAAGCTGATAAATAAATAGCGAGTAATTTACAGAAGCTATTATTAAACTACTATTAAATATTATATATAAAGCGTAGAATGAGTTCATAAATTTGTGAAATTTATTAAATACTGAGAGCAGCTGCAAAATTAAAATAACAGCAAGCTCATACACACAATGAAACAGTAATATAACCTGTACATATAGTTTGATACACAAGTTTTACTTCAGCAATCCTTAAACTGCAGCACTCTAAATTAAATGTAAAAACTGCAGAATTAATAAATGTTTATTCTTTTGTAGTGAAAACTTCCTCTCAGTAAATTTTAGATGCTTTTATATTGAAGCTGAAAATCATTTCTACCTGCGTTAATTATCTTTTGCGGTCTAAGAAATTGTGTTTATATTATACATTAAAATAACTTATCTGCAACTATTTTTTATAAGCAATAAATTATTAAAGTCAGTTTTCCAGCTTCTCAAATGCAAGCATGGTGTTGCTTTTCTTTGTTTTATGCAATAGTAAAATTTATATTTTTGTTGTTTGTGCACTTTGCAACATGTTTTGAAAAGTGTTATGTAAATATAGTTTATTATTCCATCCATCATCTGTAACTGCTCATCCCATTCGCTGACACTGAGCAAAGCCAAAGCCTGGACAGGTTGCCAGACTATCACAGCATATTATCATTATTATTATTCTTATTAGATTATTCGATTGTTGGCCTAACTTTTTTTCTCCACCATTTTATAACATTTTATACTAAAGCATTACAGGAAAAAAATAAGTCTGCATATTGATCAATAATCAAGATATTTGTTAATTGCAACCATAATTCATATTCAAACACTCAAGAGTTAGTCCCTCTAAATAAGAGCATTGACTAAAATTAAAACTAAATTCTCAGCTACATTTCCAGCCATATAGTGGTTATAATAATAATAATAATAACTGATAAGGTTTTACCACTGAACTGATGAAATCATTAATTAGACTCAGGAGGTTAAAGGACTAGTTGAAAAAATGTTAAATTATACCAATGAAATAAATGTTGTATTATTCCTGTATGTGATGCCAGAGTCTCTTACCCTGAGTCCTGACATGTCGATGGCGATAGGCGGGATTCCCTCCTCATCTCCTTTGGGTGCCACCTGGTTCAGGAGGTTGTAGTACGCCTTGGAGTCCTGAAAAATATGCAAACAGTTTGGAAATGAAAACAACTGCAGACTGAAGTGATTTGGCCTTAAATAGAAGACATAATTAACATGTTTACCCTGTCACCAGAAAATCAGCAGCATTGATTTTATTGTAGTAAATCTTTTCTTTGACTAGAGCAGATGTGTCTATTATTATGTCAACAACCAAACTTCTGCTGCATCTCTTTGTTTATTGTTGTTTTAAGCAGCTGTTTTTTACTAAAATAAATAATAAATATGGACTTGACTCTGGATTGTAGATATAATTGTAAATGCTATTACTAAGAATATTTCATAAAATGAAACAGAATTTGAAAAACAAGTACATTTTACTTCAGCAAACCATAAATTGCAAGTGACTTTGAAATAATGTTCAATAAATGTTTTATATTCTTCTTTTACTTAAAATTACTCTCAGTGAATTTTAGAAGCTTTATATTGAAGCTAAAAATGATTTCTTGAATGTGTTAACTCTGTTTTGTGATCTAAGAAATAATTCTATTATATGGTAATATTATAATTAATAATGATATTACATAAAATGAAATAAAGCTCTCTAAAAACTTCCATAATTTGTGCAGAAACTGTGAAAATGAATCAGCTGTGTGGAAACACAGAGAGAAGACAAAGCTGCATTTAGTATGCAGCAAATTAATAACTATGAATAAATCAAACAATATTCAGAGACCTTGTTAGAGATTACAGTACTGACTGGTTGCCATCGAAAATTTAAGATTTTATCCATAATTTGGAGATCTGTTCAGTAGTTGAATGTAGAGACAGTCAGGAAACTGGGGAGAGAGTGGGGGGGTTCATGATGATGTGTGAGAAGTCTAAATCTCATGTTTCTGTGGATATATGTGTGATCACCTTGATGTCTGAGCTGAAGTTATTGATCTTGCTGCAGCCGGCCTCCTCCAGGTGATAGTTGGCCCAGCGCAGCAGCAGTTCCTCAGGAGAAAGTTTCATCAGATCCTCCAGACTTTCTCCATCACGCAGCAGAGCGATCAGAGCTGCACACAACATATACAGTGTTAATCTGTGAGCTTCAGAGGTGCTGGTGGGTGAATTTCTTTACCTTTAGACAAGACCTGGCTAGCCGTTTACCCGAGTTTCAAGTCTTTGTGCTAAGCTAAGCTAAGCTAAATGTACAGACATGAGAGTCTTATCAATCTGAACATCTAATGATCGGCAACGAAGCAAATAAGAGTGCTTTATAAAATAAATGAACACAGTTCATTTAAAGCTGAATCAACATGAACACACACACACAAACCTTCGTTCCTGCTGAGCTCAATGTCGGCAAACAGCCCAATCTTGATGACCTGCCACAGCAGACCCAGGACCAGGTGCTGCCTGCCCTCCTTCAGGTCCTCAGCTCCAATGTTGACCACGTGGCAGCCAATGGCCGATGAAGAGTTCAGAGCCAGGTTCAGGTTCTCCTGTTAGGCAGAACGACAACGACGCAGGATGTAAACACACTCAGAGCAGAGGAGATAACATCCACGGAGTAACCAAACTGATTCTGACACTTCCTGTCTCACCTGGATGGTGAAAGGTGTGAGCTTCTTCTTGTTGATGGTTCTTTCGTCAATGGTGTCAGGGACAGACAGGTTGATCATCTTACTACGAAGTGAGAACATTTCAACAGTTAAGACGCATTTACAGAACGAAGCACAAAGTAAAACATACTTTAAGAGGAACAGAAAGAGTTTGACATTTTGGGAATTACACTAAGTCTGAGAGCTAGATGTTCAGATTGATACCCTACTCATGTCTGCGCAGTAAATACAAAGCTATAGCCAGCAACTGATTAGCTCTGTCCAAAGGTAATTAAAAAAAAAAAAAAAACTAATAAATTATTAAAAAAAAAAAAAAAAAAAAAAAAAAAATCAACCTACCAGCACCTAATTTGTTGTTTTTACTCTTCAGTTTTGTACAGATTACACAACCAAAATTTAACATATCAATTAGTAAGCTTTAGCTGAGCTGGTAGGCTAGCTATTCCCCTGTTTCCAGTCCTTATGCCTTTAAGCAAAACTAAACAGCTGCTGGCTCCAGCTTCATATTTACAGGAGAGTGGGATCAATCTGAACAAAAACAGGACTTCCGAAATGTCGAACATTTCATTAAATGAAATCAGACTATAGATTTTTAAAGTAGAACGTACCAGAGAACGATCCCATCTCCCATAGCTGTGAACAAGTCGTCGCTGTTGGGATCCATTGGCAGAACATGTTTACAGTCTGCGTCCTTCTCCAAAGCCTTATTGATCCAGTTCACAAAGGCCACTTTCTCTTCCTCTGCAGATGGAAGAAATCCCACGTCAGATCACAGAGAGCAGCCGAATCTACAATCAATTGTTCTCCACCTTTTACGATTTTAAACTCCCAAAAACAGTTTTGATACAGCCTGAAAGAAGTGTAAATATGTGTGCGTCGCTGATCACAGACCTGAGTATGAGTGCTGAGTGCCGGACTGCTCTGAGGTTCCTGCCACGTTACGGATTCCCTCCTTTTTATTGATGGCCTTCCTGAAGGTCTTTGCCACCTCAGTGCTTTTCAGTCCGTGGACAATCTGAAGGTTGACACACAAGTATAAAGAATTATAATCTATTCATGCCATGACAGTTTAGAAAAGGTAAAGAGGTTCAACTCTTTGACAGCAGAGGGTACAAAAAGTAAGTACAAAATATTTCATAAACTGGAGGTGTGCACAAAAGGTATTACCATTACTAGGAGATATTCTGTCTTTGTTTTAGATGCTTTAGAAAAGACAAACTAAGTATATTATCTGGTGTCATCTCTACAGCAGATATTTATTTACAGCCTTTCTGAATTATGTTTGTAAAACAAAAAAACAAATCAAATCCACTAGTTTGAATTTGATGGTTAGTAAAAAATTTTTTTTATTTAGCAGAAACCGCCTTCAAACCTTCACCCTGCCAGTCTGTTCACGCTGTATATTTTTTGTGTGACCTTTGACCTGTGGACTCACCTGAGTAAACTCATCAAAGGTGAGCTGGTCGCTGGTTTTCGTCAGCTCCTGGACGATCTCTCGGACCTTGTAGCCCGGCAGTGCCAGGTTAGCGGCCCTGAAAAGCTCTGTGAGCTCATCCTTGCTAATGAATCCGTTGTTGTCCACATCTATAGAAGGATGGAAAAGACACTTTTTAAACCTGGGTTATCAATTCTATTCATGCTAACACCATTTTACTCAGGTTTAAAACACCAAAAATGTCAAACTATCCCTCAGATTTTCCTCCGTCTGCTCTGCTGCAGCACTCACAAGGATTTCTCTTTTTCCCTTCTAGTTAGATTTTTTTAGATGTATAAAAATTATTTTAATACGGTACTTGTTTAGAAAATTTCTTGTAAGTTTAACTTTATTACTTGGATCAAACTATAAAGAGAGTAGAGTAGTAGGTTTGCATTTAGTAATGCTAAAAGGAGAAAATGTCACATCTTAATATGACACCATACATCTAAAGAGTTTAAGATAACTTTATTTATACAGAGGGAAATTGTTGTGTAACAGTTGCAGGAATGAGTGCAAACATATACAATGCAAATAAAACGAAATATAAACAATAAAGATAAGGTATTCCTGTATTAGTCCTGCAGTGGGGAAATTTGCAGTTTTGCTGATTATCAATAAGGTGCAAAAGCCATATGTACAAAATGAGAACCATAACAGTAAGTGTCATGAAAATAACGTGGTTAATGGTGAGATGCACATCCAAAATAACCAAAGTTTGGCATGTTTTGACATTTCTGATGCACCAGTTCCTTGCTGGTTCTTCTGGAATCAAAACCACAAAAGGAAATAACAACAACCACCGTCAGTTCACTTACCAATCTTGGCGAAAGCTTCTCGAAGTTCCTCCAGCTCCTCTGGAGAGATTGGCGTTGGGGTGGTCATGTTGGGAACCTGAAACCGACACAGAGCAAAAAAACACAACATCCTTAAATTAAAAGCCAGAATCTGGCAGGACTGAGTGGCTTGACATAGATGTGCAACGGTGCAGAAAAGGAGGAACTTGGTATCTCCTGATGCTGTGACCAAAACTGCTCACAGTTCTCACTTCTGCCAGCCTCCAACTTCCTGCTTCTGCTGCACTTCCTGCCTGACATAGAAGTGTTTCTTTATGTTACTGCTGTTTGTACTAAGATCTGCTGATCCAACAGGTAATCTGTACTGAGTGGAGGTAGACTGTGGTGACATAAAAACTCAAACTCTTTACTTCAAAGAGTACTCCACAGATTTAGCATCACACTACTGTAACATGCTCAAGGTCACGGACAGTTTTTGCAGCAGATCCAGAGATGTCTACATATACTTCTTCCTTTTCAAAACCTGGCACCAAAATAACCTATAATGCAACTCTTCCCCTGACAGTTTTGTGGTAGATTGTGGTGTGTTATTCTAGTAGCAGCTAATGTAGCCTGGAGCCTGTAGCTTGCAGCAGAGATCATCTGGCTACAGAGGTCTAGTTGACTCAATTATTTCTAGCTACACACCTCCAGATTTTTCTATCACTTGAGTACATCTATCAGACTTAACAAAGCTTCCTCTGGAAGGCTAAAGGCTTTAAACTACTTTCAACACATAGTAAAACTCCCTGACATCTGGACATAACATCCTCTGGATTACAGATTACACAAGATATAAATGTTATCAATCTTTTCATCCAACTCTCCATAAGAGTGCAAATAAGCTTCCAAAATGGTGTACTTTTCCTTTAAAGCTACTGAAGAGGAAAACTTTCTCTCCGTATTTTGTAATTTGAGGGTTCCACACTAGTACATTATGCATTTTAATTTAATTGCAGCTATACTTCTGTTACTGTTAACGTCAACGTTTTGTGTCTCAAGAAAGGAAAAAGCTGCAGATGAGGAAGAGTGAAGCAATTCATGAAGTAGGTGATCACATGACACATTTTATTTCAGTCTGTGGTGATTCACTCAGAGTGTGTGCGTGCATGCGTGCATGCATGTGTGTGTGTATCCTTTTTTGGCGTTGGGAGTTAAATGTGAACGAGGAGGATGTTAAGAAAGAGTGTTACACTGAAGAAGAAGACGCTTTAAACCACAAAGAAGACGACTGGCTTCCACCTTTAAGACGAGTGATTCAACTTCCTGCTCTGTTCAAAGAAAAGCAACCTGATGGTGACATGATATGATATACATGGTATTACAGTATGCCGAGAGGTCTGTCCTGCTCATTCAAATGGGGGCATGGGAGGAGACACTGTCTCTTTAAAAATTACACTTTTACCACACACATTTTTACCAAAATAAACATTTAAACAAAACTAGATGCTAACAGGATCTTAAATCTGATAGTGAACGAGTGAAATAAAAAATCCAAGATAAACACAAAACAAGACAAGAGTGACATGTACAAGTGTTACTATGTAGATAGAACTTAATCTTCAGTCTGTTATAAAGATGTTTGTAACAAACATTTTAACATTTGCAAAGTGTGGAAAAACTATTGTTTTGTTGGCAGACGTATGCAGGTACAGCTTCAATAAAATAATATTGGGCCTTATAGAGCTGGCAGACTGCAATCAAATCTGTATTTTGGAGGGGACAAGGACTAATGTAATGCATGCAATAGCCTTAATATAAGGATTTGATTCAGTGTTTATACTGTAAGCACTTCAATACCTCCATACAGCTGCTAACAGTCAGAATCAACAACCTGTAACTTCAGTTCCTGCTGTCACACTAACTAATTAAAGATAATTCATTATTAATTCAATGCGCATAATTAAAAAACAAAACTAAAGCTTCTGACCTGCCATGCTCCATCAACATTATCTAAAGGGCAAAATTCACCAGCTAAAACAAAGACATCCAAAGAAAACCGATCACAGGTCCACCACACAGAGCGCACTGGCCACACTGACTTATGCAGTATATTTATTTATTTACATGCATTGTGTTATTTTTTCCTCATTGATTTGCTGAGATGCTCTGCTACATATACTTTTAATTGCCCCACTGGTGGGGATAAGTAAAGTTAATTAACTGAATGTAGAATTAGGGCTGCAATTAATAATCATTTCCAATATCAGTTAGTCTGATCATTTTCTCTGTCAACTGATTATTTGTTAGTATAAAATATCAGATTAAAGTAAAAATAATGTCATTTCATGAAGTCTTTAAAGTGCTTGTTTTGTCCAAAACCGAGAGATATTACATGGTGATAGTCATTAAAAATGAGAAACTGAAACCAGACAATTTTTGCTTGGAAAAAAATGATTGAAATAGTCAATCTATTATCAATAGTTGTTAGTTAATTTTCTGTCAATCAACAAATCGGAGCTCTGTCTAACAGAATTGAATTAAATGACTGGAGCTGACTTGCTGTGGTTAGCTAACCTCAACAGGTATGGCAGCATCTGACTAACACATTTATGTTGCATCTTGTCAGTTTGCTCGAGTTGCAGTAAAGTGTGAATTGTTGCAGCAGATTACGGATGGAGGAGTCGAAGTCGACAGTTTCCTGTTTCTACATCAAATTAACTTGAAGGTTCTTGATAAAATCTAATGAAATTAAATGTTCTTATGCATCACACTGAAGGATCAACCCCACTTATTAATATCAAGGAAACATGAATTGAGAAACTTTAAGGGGTAAAACAACTGAAGTTTATCTTTATCTGATCACAAGTGAGATCTGAATGTTACTTCTGCTCTTTGCTCTGCTCTTCCAATAATTATTAGGGCATTTAAAAGCTAATTGCAAATTGTATTGACATGTCTGTCTAGATTTAGAGATAGCACCTTTTTTTTTTTTTAAAGAAGTTTTAAGGGACATTTGTCCCCTTAGTGTCTTCACAGCTCTGAAGTCTAAATATAGTGAAACATGGCAGAAGTGAGTGATACAAAATCTCTGTTCCGTCTGTCCTGCAGAAGCAGAAATAAAATTCAGGGGCTGAAATGAACCTCTGAACAGTTTTAGACGTTCACTTCTCATCAGCTTTGTTTGAGCTAATTGGAGCTCAATGATAAAACTGCACCAACTCTGCACGTCTGCTTCACAATTTCTGTCCATGGCAACAATCTTCAACTTCTTTTCTTGTTTTCTTTCAGCAATTTGTACTATTTAATTAACTTAATTATTCATTCTCATACCATTGACTAATGTAGGATCTATTTGCATGTACTGTAGTTTATTTGATTTTGAGAGTGGTTGTGTACTTAACTGTAGCTGTATGGTTGTAATTATAAGATAAGATAAGATATTCCTTTATTAGTCCCACAGTGGAGAAATTTACAATTAGCTGTCATCTGTTTGTTCACACTAGGCACATTTTATGTTTATATCATATGAGGTAATTTGAACATTCATTGATATATTATTTATGATTTTGTGTTATTGAGTTGATTTGATTGTAATTACTGGGGGAAACTTGGCTGCATGCCCATCCCCATGTTTCCTGTCTATCGCTACATTGACTGTCAAACAAATGATTAGCTACTTTGCTCTATTTATTTGAATTTCTGTTCTTTTGGACCTTACCTTTATGATCATATTATTGTTTTTTAAAGACTTTTTTATGGAACAAAGTGGATCCAATAATATAAATGAATCTTTTCTAACGATTCACATGGTTCAGTTCACAGTGAACAGCAGCTCAGTGGGTAAAACAAGAAACTATGACTGTGAGTGATAGTGGTTTGAATCCTGGTGAGCCACCTGAAACAATCAATCCATTATAACTGATCAGTCAACTGACTCAATTAACAGTTTTGATAATTGATCAACATTTTCACAAATTAACCAAAAACTCCAAACAGTTGCTGATTCCAACCTTTCAAATGTGAGGATTTGCTGCTTTTCACTGTTTTTTATCATTGTCAACTGAAAACATTTTGATGGACATTTCTTACATTTTTCAAGCATTTTAAACACTAAACAACTAATCAGTTAATCTTAAAAATAACAGGATCAGTCAATAACCAACCACCATTGATAAACAAAAATGTTATGTTTTAACAAGAATTAACTCTGAGTACAATCACTGAAATCAGGGATGTTTTTCTCACAACCATAAAAACACAACATCATTTCAAGCAAATTCTCTCCCACGTTGAGCTACTTGGGAGCAGAAGACAATGATGTCAATGTAGTTAGATATAACTGTGACTGTAGTAATCAATGATTATGTATCAATCAGATCAATTCAAGTCACGACTCAAGTCTCCTCTGTATACCACAATTATAAAATCTTCGATTACAAGCAAAAGTCTAGGATTCACTGTACTTCATATGCACAAGTAATATTAACAAAAAAGAACATAAAGAAATATTGCATATAATTACATTAAGTATTATGGGTAGTTTGTTGATAATAATGCATCAGGTTTTCATATCTTTAAATCTAATAACTACAGCTGTCAGATTAAATGTGCAGTACAAAGAATAAAAACCTGACATGTTATGGACTAGAAGTATAAAGCAGAAGAAAGCAGAAATATAAAAATACTTAAGTGCAGTACTCAAGTAAGTGCACTTACTTTCCACCCTTGCTTCTGTCGATGAGAGTGTATTTGCATGTGCTGACCCTCATCAGCATGCCTCACACGTGCCTGACTTTCATTAACTGGCCTATATCACACCATCTGTCTTTCTTTTCCAAGACAAAGTATAAAAGACTGATGAAACTCGCACATGTCTGAGTTTATGGAGGGACTTTTTGCAGTTGAAGTGAAGCCAACCGCAAACTTCCTTGTCAGCTCGCTGCACTGGTTTAACTACTGCTTCCCTTCCCCTGAAGGCCTCATTCTGCCTCTGACTGCTCTTATCCATTCATTTGTACAATTCATTTGTACCATTCATTTGAAATTATTTTTTGTCAAATGTGCACACATGAGCCATGCAGGCTGTTAGCAGGTTGCAAGTTTTTAAGTTAATGCTTTGCATGAAATGATGAAATGGGACAATTTGTGAACACAAACTTGGACTGCAGTGAAGAACAAATCAAGATTTGGATTATAAAAATAAAGATATAATGCAGAAACCTGGGATTACAAACACACTATGTTCTCCTGTTGTCCCTTTCTGCCCTTCCTCTTTTACACAAACATGCAGAATAAAGAAAAACCCTCTCAAGTGTCTCACAGTGATGGAAACACCTGTGGACCAGAAGCCACCTGATTTCATATTTAGTTACCTGAGAGGTGAGGCGAGGATGCTGGTGATCTCTGAGGGTGGAGGACAATTGGTCTCTCTCGTCCTCAACTGGTCCGTCTGGCTGCTGTGCTGCTCACTAGGTGACAGGCAGCGCACTGAGTCGCCACCAAAAGCAGGGCGACAACGCATCTATTCAAATCTACGAGGAAGGAAGTGACATGCAACATTTCAGAAACAGGAATGAAAGCTGTTTTGTCTTTATATGGCAATACACGCTAGCTGAATGTTAAGGTGACCCCCCATGCTAGATATGAAAGGGTATAAGACACGTGTTTTACAGTTTTGAAGCGGCCATCAGGACTGAAGGTTTAGATATTACAGGACTGAGGGCTTCTTTTAAAATACTGTCAAATCCAAAACAACGTGGTGATGGAGACCACATTCAAAACCTGATCAAAAGGTCATGTCAATTATTTTAATGGACAAAGCATTTATTTTCTATCTGAATACAATAATGGTGAAGGAAGTGGTCCATCCTGTAGCCTTTAAAATCAAGCGACCAAAGAGAAAAGTGTTTAGATAGAGAGACAGACAGGTAGATAAAGAAGCTATAAATGCAGGCAGGCAGCCAGATAGACTGACAGGTAGTTTGAGAAAAGGAGGTAAATAGAGAGGCAGACAGGTAGTTAGTTATAAGGAGATACTGGTAAGAAGACAAGTAAGCAGACAAATGGTTAAGAGACAGACAGGCGAAGACATGAATACAGGTACATAAAGACAGGTATTTAGGGGGACGAATAAGCTATAGAGATAGGCAAGTAGCCAGAAAGACAGACAAGTGGTTTGAGAAAAGGGGGTAAACAGAAAGACAAATGGGTATTTAGTTATAAGGAAATACTGGTAAGAAAACAAATAAGCAGACAGGTAGAAAGAGAGGCAGACAGGTAAATAAAGAAGCCATGGAAGGTAGCCAGAAAGATAGATGGGTAGTTTGTGAAAAGGAAGTAAATAAAGACAGACAGGCAGTTAGTTACAAGGTAATACTGGTTAAAAAAACAACAAGTAAGCAGACAGGTATTTCAGAGACAAACAGGTAAATAATGATGCTATGGAAGCAGGCAGGTAGCCAGAAAGACAGACAGGTAGTTTGAGAAAAGGAGGTGAATAGAGAGACAGACAGGTAGATAAAAAAGTTATAGAGGAAGACAGGTTAAAAAAAAAAAAAACGAACAAAACAAGTATGGTAAGACAGGTAGTATGAATTGCCAATCAAAGGTAGAGACACACTGTTACAAAAGATAGAGATGGGCAGAAAGACAGAACACACTGGTACAGGGGTAAAGTGGTAGTTAGAAAGACCACCAGGTAGAGACACAGACAGGCAGAGAGAGAAAGACAGCTAGCTTGAAATCCCAGTCAAAGATAGAGATCGACAGGTAGTTGGAGCTAAGGAGGTAAATAAAAGAGACAGGCAGATATCAGGAAATACAGGTAAAAATATAAGTAAGTAGACCGGTAGCTAAAGGACAGACACGTAGTAAGAGAGGCAGATGCGTGATGGTCGACAGGCTTAGGGACACAGGTGGAGACAAAAACCGATAAGACAGGTAGACACATACTTTGGTATACCTGTATACCTCTCAGTTCCTCCTGGAGAAGTTATATCCAAGTTACATGAATCCCTTTAAACTTTCTCACCCAGCTAGTTAGCAACATATCAGGTACCAGGTAGCTAAGTTCATTCAAAACTTACCTCGTTAAACGTCCGGTCTGTACGTCGTTGTTTATGTGCCGACTAAATCTACTCTCGTGACCTTCATTTTCCTGGTAAACTATCTCTTTAAAAGGCTTCATGTTTGTTTGTTTGTTTGTGTGATTGTTTGTTTGTTTGCTTATCGGGCTCTAGTGCACCACACCTGACCGCAGCAGTTGCTAGCTAGTCTACAGTAGCAAGCTAACGTTAGCTAACTAGCTGATTCACACCACCTGCGTTTTTTTTTAGCCAATCAGGAGCCGGTGCGGAGTTTGGGAACACGCATGCGCAGACACAGGTGCGCGCACGCACACACAGAGGAAGAGAAAACTGTTGACTGTTGCTATGACCGTTGCTAAGGAGTCTGTTGAACCGGAAATCGCAAAGTAAAAGTCTCTGCAGTAAGATATTATATTATTGTGTTTTAAATTAATTGTTTTTAAAACTAATTAGCATTAGACATTAATTAATAAAATATCAATTCGTATCAGCAAAGCTGTTGTTAGGTTAACTAACTCTACAGACCGTACTCAAGTAACCAGCTGCATTTCTCCTATCTATCGCTATATGAATATTGTGAGTACTGTAGGCTATACACACAACTCTGCATTAAGTAATTTATGACAAAATGAAAACTCTCCAACAGTAGTGGAGGAAGTACTCAGATCTTAGAATGCAGTACTCTGTTATGAATAAAAGTCCTACGATGAAAATTTTAAAATTTCAAAAAATTTCAAAATAGGCTAAAGTACCGAAAGTAAAGCCTACTCAATATATAGAATGGGCAGAAGGTATATCTTTTATATTTTATATATTTTTTTATTGTAATTATTGATGCATTAATACTATTAATGCCTATCTCAGTAGTTAGTGAAGTATGATGGAGTCAGACATTGACGCTGAAACACTGATGAATCAGTGTCGTACAACATAAATCTAATTCAGCACATGATGTGGATGTCATAGCAGCATGAGAGAGGGGAAAATCAAGAATGAACTCTGTTGTAATAATTTTATAAAATGTCTGTTGGAAGTTTAGAAAAGAGGAAGTGAAGTTAACAGTAAGTGTCCCAACTCAGCTGGATGACTGAGGTTTAAAACCTGCTGAACCTGCTCCTCCTCCTCTATCACTGTCTGTATTTTCAGATTCTGGTAAGGTAAAACTGAATGTTGTCACATCTAAAACCAACGAATAACAAAATGTCACTTTAATAATAATTCCAACCTGTATTTTGGCAGATACAAGGTTCCTCGCTCCACCACCCACTTTCTGTCTCAGTGACTTCCTTCAAAGTCATAATGATGCACATCACAACTCCCAGGTACCACCGGTTTGCCAACACCAACCAGAGCCAACAGACTGAGGTCTGTAGCCAAATGACTTTTACAATTTCAAAACTGAACTGCACTGGGGCTAAATTGCAAAGAGCCAACTCATATTTACCAGCCCCACTGCCTGTGTGGTTTTGTACCAGTGGATGAAGGCACGCACCTTTTTCATAATAATCAATTATTTTTATAAACTTACATTTATTATATATTGGGTGGAAAGATGGATAACTATTTTTGTTTGGATTTATTTACTGTTATTATTTTGTGCAGTGGTAAATAACATTACAAAAATATCACATACATACAAGGGAACAAACTGCCTACAAGACTGAAATGACCTAAATTACTTTATTACCTAAATTAAGACAAAAAATAAGATGCTGAAAACATACAGTATGTTGATTAAAATTTTGTTTATTTTTTATTTTAACGCAATGCCAGCTGGGATCGGCTCCAGCCTTCCCGCGACCCCTAACGGGATAAGCGGTTGACGATGGATGGATGGATGGATGGCATTGTATGAAATTAATAAATACAAACATGGTTACATGAGGGGTATCGGTTGAATACTGAATATCATTGCGCCTATTATGACCTATTATACAAGTAAACTATGTGTTGTAATTTTTAAATTCCATATACAAATAATATATGTAACTGGGGTCAGACAGCAACATACAATGTAAATAATAAATGAAAATTATTTCATGTTATTTTCTGAACTATTATATGTGTGTATTTGTTTGGCATCACTTTTATGTTGCTATGTGGTGTAATAAAATTAATAAATCAATAAAATAAATGTCACGTGTCGATGACGTCCAGGTAAACAAACGCTGAGCCAATCGCTGAGAGGCAGCTCGGTCAGCTGACAGCAACTTCCGGTAGTGTGACGTAAAGTGTTGTGTTGTCAAAATGGCAGGACACGAACATCACCATCACTTCTCTCTGTGTTTCTGCGATTTAATGAGGTAAACTTCTCCTCACAGTCTCTCGCTTCTTTCACTCAGATGACGAAATGTTATTAAAACGGAGAGTCGCGCAGAAATAATCTCGAGTCACGAGCGGACGGCTAACTTTAGCCTAACTAGCAGCTATGTGGCTAATCTCAAAGTAAAACTACAGATTGAGTCTTTGGGTAAAATTTGGTCGTTTACGTCTCCGGTGGTGTCACATCTAACGTTACTCACAGCCCGTTCACAGTCCTCTGTCTCTCCCACTCCCCAGGTTGTTGTGGTCACTGGTTGTGCCCTGCGTCTACCTCAGCCTGGTTCTGACCCTCGTCCTGCTGCTGCTCCTGCTTGGGGTCCGCATGTGGCTGCAGGGCCGCCGCAAGGCCCGCCGGACTCAGTACGGCGGACCTGCGGTGGCTTTCTTCCACCCGTACTGCAACGCGGGAGGAGGCGGGGAGCGGGTCCTCTGGTGCTCCCTGAGGGCTCTCATGCACCGGTACAGCTGTCTGACTACACCACCTATTAACACTGTATGGCCAAACGTAGGGAAAGTAGATTTACTCAAGTACTGTACTTATATACTTGTACTGTACTTGAGTATTTCCATTCTCTCATTCAGAATGAAATATTAACTTATTACTCCACTACAGTCATCTGACAGTTTTAGTTACACAGATTCAGATTACGGTAATAATACATCTTATAGTGAACAATATATTATGGTGTAATATCATAGATTCATTTACAACTTTATTGATAGCCAGCAGATTAGTAATTAATTTGAATTGAATTAAAGTTAGCTCCACCTTTACCAGCTTCAACATTAAAGTGTTGAACACATTAATGCATCAATAATTGTAATCCAATAACATATTATTCCGAAATGGGTCAATCTGCATAATGAGTACTATTACTTTTTGTACATTTAAGTAGATCCTGATGCTAATACTTATGTACTGTTACTTGAGTAACATTTTAATGTATGACTTTTACTAAGTATTCCACACTGTGGTATTACTTTTACTCAAGGTCCAGATCTGAGTACTTCTTCCACCACTGCCTTGTTCACATACTGTACTTTAGTGTACTTTTGGTCTTGGTTTGTTTATCCTGGTTTGGTTTAGAAACGTTAATTACAGTGAAGTGAGATCTTATTACGACCTATATTAGACAGTAATGTTCATCCACCTGTGGAAATTGCAATGGAAATTGAAGGTATAGTCACTCAGCTAAAATTGATTAAGAAGCAATTAAAATAGTTGAAATTGCATAATAACCAAATGGCTAAACTAAGGCTAAATTATTATAAATCACTGAAACTGATTTTGTGTTTTCCCTTATCTCCCTAGTTATCCCAGCGTCTCTTTTGTGGTCTACACTGGAGACCAGGGAGTGACTGGTGAGCAGATTCTGGAGCGAGCCCAACAGCGTTTCAACATCACACTGCCTCGACCGATCACCTTCATCTTCCTGCGTCATCGCTCACTGGTGGAGGCCAGTTGTTACCCTCACTTCACCCTGCTGGGACAGAGCGGCGGCTCCATGTTCCTTGGTAAGGCTCGGTAACACTACTTATAATTAATTATTTTTTATGACTTTGAGTTCAAGTACATTTACATTGTGTGTGTGTGTTTTGTGTGTGTTGTGTGTGTGTGTGGTGCAGGCTGGGAGGCACTAACGGCCTTCGTTCCTGACCTGTACGTGGATTCGATGGGCTACGCCTTCACCCTGCCCATCTTCCGCTACCTGGGAGGTTGTAAGGTAGCAAGCTATGTTCACTATCCCACTGTCAGCACCGACATGCTGTCTGTGGTAAGAGAGAGGAACCCCAGGTAACACTGCACACATATATGCACATACACGGGTGCGCACGTGCATTCATATTCTTATAAAACCACACCAACCTTCCTCTTCCTGTCCTCTTCCTCTTTCTCTTGATTCCAGATTCAACAACAGTGACTTCATCTCCAGAAACCCCATGCTGAGTGCAGTCAAGGTGGTGTACTATTGCTGCTTTGCCCTTCTGTATGGTCTGGCCGGCTCCTGCAGCGACGTCATCATGGTGAACTCCACCTGGACGCTGGGACACATACTGTCTCTGTGGCGCTCCCCGAGCCGCACCAGCATCGTCTACCCTCCCTGCGACGTCAGGGCTTTCCTGGATGTCCCACTGGAGGAGGAGGATGAAGAGGAGGTGGAGGAGGGCTGGGAGGAGCTCGGACAGGAGCTGAGGAGTGAAGAGGCTGGAGGGGACAGGAAGTGCCACTCTATTGTGTCGGTGGGTCAGTTTCGGCCGGAGAAGGACCACCGGCTGCAGATTCGGGCGTTTCACAAACTGCTGGAAAGGAAAAGAGAGGGGCCCGGGGGGCGGGAGTCTCTACGGCTGGTGCTGATTGGTGGATGCAGGAACCAGGAGGATGAGGAGCGGGTGCTGATGCTGCGGGGGCTCTGTCAGGAGCTGGATGTGTCTGACCGCGTCGACTTCAAACTCAACGTTCCCTTTGAGGAGCTGAAGAGAGAGCTGGTGGACGCCACCATCGGTCTGCACACAATGTGGAACGAACACTTTGGTATAGGTGAGGACAACACGCCACTTAGAACACACACACACAGTTACATGTTGAATGTCGGCCATGTTAAAATGATTATAATTTAGGAAAAATTGCTACTGTTTATCCTTGAATAAGAACAGATGTTTACTGATTTGGTGCTTTTTATCATATTTGTCTTTCACAAAAATGTCTAAAGAACACATTATCTCTGAGTGTGTGAAATACATCAGTTCTGTGCAGCAGAGGATTTCTTGCAGTGAATGTTTTTTGTTTAAGATGAGCTGGTTTGGACTTGTACCCTCTGTCTCCAGGTGTGGTGGAGTGTATGGCTGCCGGCACCATCGTCCTCGCTCATAAGTCTGGAGGTCCAAAGCTGGACATAGTGGTTCCATACGAAGGTGGGCAGACTGGCTTCCTGGCCGACAGCGAAGACAGCTATGCCGCCGCTATGGAAACCATCCTGGCGCTGTCTCCATCAGCCAGATTGGAGATCCGACGTAACGCCCGACGCTCTGTGGAACGATTCTCTGACCAAGAGTTTGAGGTTTGTTTCCTCGCTGCCACGGAGTCGCTGATGAGTAAACTGGAGCGATGAGGAGGAACAGACAAGGCTCAGTGTCCACCAGAGACAGGACATAAGATTAATTCTGCTACACAGATATATGAGGTGAAGCAGTAAGAGTCATATCCATGTTTTAAAACAAGCCAAGCTTCCGACGCTGTTAGTAAAGTGTGACACGGGGCCTCCTTACTAATTTAAAATAATAGAAAAAGAAGCCGACATTGTAAAGAGAAGTTCCTGGTGGACACCCAGAGATAAAATTGCCCTTGTCTGCTGCGATGAAGCAAAAACAAGAAAATAAATTTCCAGTGACTTTGCATGTGTCAAGCAACAAAGATGAAGGGTTGTTCAGTATCAGCAGATCTCTGTAATGTCATGCAGTGTCAAATATTACTGTTTGACCTCCAGCTGAAAGCCTTCCCGTACAGAAAACCTTAACCGAAGTTCCAGTGACTCACCTTGGAGAAGCTGATGACAGATTAAACACACAAGTCACTTTGTGTTCACCATTAAACTGTTGATGTTAATGTTGATGTGATGTTGGCTGTTACAGCTTAAAAGAGAGTTCAAGCTTTAGGAAAGTTTTAATCACATTATTCCAAGTGGGAAGTTAAGTGAAAATAGATTTTGGGATTGTTTGTTTTCTTAGCATGTGTTAAATGACAATATTATATTTAACTTCATATCACTGTTATAGTATGGTCCAGGAACTGTTGAGCCTAGCATAGCACAAAGGCTGAAAGCAAAGGGAAACTGCTAGCCTGCATAAAAAGAGAAAAAGTTTGTCTTGTACAGTATCTGTCCTAAAATTTGTTATATTGTTTTATCTTGTTGGCTCGCGAGCTAATGACCAACACATCCAGGAATCCCTGGGTATTATTTTAGCAGCTGCAGGTCAAGGAACAGCTCCAGTATTTTCATTCAAGTTCACTCTTTAAGTACACAAGATAGGACATAACTTATTTTTTCTCTTTTGATTATGCTAGGCTAGCAGTTTCCCCCTGCTTCCTGTCTTTGTGCTAAGCTAAGCCAAACACATGCTGGACTTGTCATAGTGCTGGATGCATATTTTCCCAAATGTTCCTTTTGAGGCGTTAAATTATATCGAGAGCCGTTGCATTCCAAACAGCTTTTTATTCGACACCACTGACGCCCACAATTGTTTGCTACTGTGGAAGAGTTATATTGAGATAATACTGGTGTGATTTTGATTATAGTTTATTTATGATGATGGTGTCATCTGTTTTCCAATTACTGATTGATTCCCAAGTACCGTAGATGTAAAGGAGTTTGCAATGTTATTTCTCCTCATAGAAATGAAAACTTTTCTTGTGGTGTTTTCTGTGCACAACAAAGGAGCACTTAAGATGTGTTTGGGTTAAGATGATGGCCAAATCTCTCTTTATTTTTTCACTTCCTGCATTCCTGTTTGTAACGAGGTCCAGGCATGGAATCATAATAATGTGTGAAATTAAAGAATCTTTATTTTGAAAGAGGCATTATTACTATTTAAGTATGTCCATGTAAAGAGGATGCTCTGGGAAACTGAAATTCCACTTAAACAATACTGCAATAAATGCAATCATCAAACACTTGGTATTAACTGCTTGATGTGTGCTGCCCACCTGTGGCAAGAAAGAGTTATAACACAGGAAAAGTACAAACATCACTGCTCCTTATAAGAGAATACCTTCCATTTAACTCCATCTCCTGTACAAGCGTGAAGAATAAGAATAAATCCCATGAAAAGACCAAAACCAACAGTGAATGTAACTATTGATCATCACAGCCTGAAACAGGGTATCTGCAGGTTTCAGCAAGTCAAATTTAAGACTTCAAGTCATTTCACATAATTGCATGTCCATTTAAGACCACAATGAATGTTATTTAAGACCTACTGCATGTCCATACTGGAAAGAAAGTACTAAAGATATGAAAGAAAATTGGGACCTCAATATTGTCATTGCTGCTATATGACTGATGCTTGGTTACTGAGTGTTAACTCCAGAGCACCTCAGCTTTTAGTGCAGGTGGAGCACCAAACGCTGTCTGGATATGGTTTTGTTATGGCGTGCTCAGAAAACAAAAGCAAGATGATTCATTTCACTTTTGAAATGAAAGTAACATTAATGAATTTTTAAGACCTGCCAAGACATTTTATGAGATTTTAAAAACATTTTGAACATTTTTTATATTCTGGTTATTGTATTTTGACTTTTTTTTTAGACTTTTTAAGACCTGTGGGAACCCTGCTGATATGTCTTCTTCATCTGTGTCATGGAGCATCATTGTTGTCCAGAAACTATTAAAAACACACCAATGAGAGACGCTGTTGCCCTGGATGACATGTTCCTACATTACCATGAACACACATACTGTAGTTTATTTTGACTCATTCCCACATACGCCAACCTGCTGCCCCAAATACTCACGAGAGCACCAAATGTGGATTAATCCGTTTGATTAAAAACTGCATTGACCAGCTGTTTTGGGAACTTACTTAGCCTTTTAAAAAATAAAACTATTTACTTGTGAGGCTTTATGTCCAGTAGGCTTGGTGCTGAGAGACAGACTAACACATCATTGGTTTTCATCTTTTCATGGGATCTGTTGACAATAAAAATGATAAAAAATAACACCAGACTTATCCGTTAAAACATTGTAAATCAATGGACCAGGAAACCTAAAGACTGGACATTCAGACATGCTTCTTCAGCTTTAGTATGCTTCAAACGAAGTGCTTGTCCGATCATTCAGTCTAAAACCCCACCGACTGGAGAATTAGCTGCATCAGCTGTGTATCCCCATCTGATCATGAACTCACATTCACACAACAGTAGTGGATGGAAATGCTCATTAATTCGCCTTTACTTTTTCCAGAAATCTGGTTAGGATTTGCAATATATTTGGATGCCTTGACTTATGACCTTTCACTCTCTTCAAGTGTGGCCATTTGTTTCAAGCATACTGAGGTCTTAAAATCTTAGTAGGACAGGGAGAATGGCTGGTTAAAGGTGCTCTGCAGAGTTCATTGTTAAAGGCCACCTGTACATTCAGTGTTTCTTACTAAAGTACATTGTGCAAAGCCATATTTAACATGTTTTACATGGTTTACATTGATAGCAGTCTTCTTCACTGCTTTTGTTAATACATTAATGTGCTTCTTTACTGTATCTTTAATTTATAGGCCGATGAAAACTGTAGACACTACTATTGTAGACTCTTCTGCCTCCTAATTTAAACAAGGCAACTTTTTCAATATCCGGTTAAAGAATGATTTATTTGTTGAATCAGTTTTTCAGTGCAGAGTAGATAGAATATAAGTTAATAAGAAGTGAAGAGACACTTTAGTTACTGCTGTCTGTGTCAGTCAGAATAATGGGTTGAATGTTTTTTGTCAGCGCTCAGGTCATATGTTGCTGCTTATTTAACATTGTGTGATCATCTGAATGCTCGGACTGACCGTCATGTTCTTCAGGCTCACTGGAAACAACGTCTGCATGTGAATTCTTGATTTCTGGCTGGATCTGTTGCGAGTCTGCAGCACTCACTGCACCTCTGTCCTCATTGTCCTCCATCCCATCATCCACCACTACCCTCTCCTCTGTGTGCTCTGCCTCGTCCAGGCTCCTGTCCTCCATCACGAACAAGTTTTTCATGGAGTCTGCCACCGCTTCTCTCAGCTCGTCCTCCGACTCCTCAAAGTTCCTGCAACAGGAAGTTGAAATGATCTCATGCAGAGCACTTTGACAGTATTCCCCAAAGGCAGATATAATCTGATGGGTTGGGTTAAATTTCAGTTGTAAGTTTGCAATGGGTTTTGTTCATAATGCGTTTGTATGTTTGGCTCATGTTAGGACATATTGTGGGAATTGATCAATGCTTAAAAAATATTTTAAGAAATGATGAGGTAGATCAGGAGGATGATATTCACTTCCTCTGCTTGTACAAGATTTACTGTCAAGTACAGCACCAAAAATCAGCCATCTTAACTTTTGTACCCCCTCGACTTTTCTGGATTGTAAGGCCAGCCAATTCAAATTCAATTTCAATAGATGCTAGAGCCTCTGAAACAAGTAAGCTGACTTTCATGTAATCTATTCAGACCTATAGTACATTATAGGGGAGCTCTGAAATATTAATTTGTCATTTTAGTCACTTATTAGACCTCTAACCTCTCAATGCACTTACAATAAGTCAGTTTAAACAAGTTAGTCAGAGTATCTACATACAAAATATTCAATAATCAAATCAATAATCATTTTTACATTTACTCACACATTGTCAAAAAAAATGAACAATGCTTACTTTCAAAGCCTAACTTGCATTTTAATACTAATAAAAAAATGCTTAAAAGTAAAATGTACTCAGACCAGTGGTTTCCCCAACAGCTCTAAAAGGTGAACCCAAGTACTTCACTATTTATTAAGAGAGTTACAATAGCAAGACCAATTCATGAATCAGTCCGTTTTCTTATTCATTTTTTACAAGCTAAATTATCAGAGAAAACATGCATTATGAAATTTGGGTATTGCTGAAAGTAATATTAGGTTACAAAATACTCAAGACCTATTTTCTTCTGTATTTATGTAACCTGACACAGGAACATATACAACATGAAAACCAATATCTTATTAAAAGGTCTGTATTGGAAGCAACCGAGAAGGCAATGAGGAGGGACTGGATGTTATTGAAGAGCTATACGATATGTTCATGATCTGAGAATTCAACTGGAGTTAAATAAAAAAGTGGAGTATATATAAAACTCATCACAAGGACACAACTGAAACGTGTATAAATATGAGAAGATATTCTAAATAGTATCTGTATGTTGTTTAGCTCACCGACACTAATTATGATTGTTTTACTATAATTATATTCATAAGACATTAAGAGGTACAGAGAGCAGTGAACAGAGGAGGTGCTGACTTACGTGTCGTCATCGTCTGACCTCGGCTCCAGACGCTCTTTATCCATCTCCACATCAGAGTCCACCTCATCCTCTTCCTCCCTCCTCTCCTCCTCTGCTCTGTCCTTCTCTGGCTCTGAATCTGACAGTAAACACAGTTCAGTATGTCAGGTTTTCTGTCCATGTCGTAGAATAAATTATTGAACCGAACCCCTTATCATTTAAACCATTATTGTTAAAATGTCCTAACTGTGACATCTGTTGATCAGTCAGTGCCTCAGTGAAGTCTGACCTGCAGTCACTGAGTCCAGAGTTGATGATGTGAGTTCAGCCTGGGCGAGAGCATTCAGCAGGGTGTTGGGGGGGTCGTCGGCCCACTGCCTGCGACCTGCCGCCTTCTCACCTAAAGGGGAAGGGCGGGGGTCATACAAACTGCACTGTCATGGTCAAGCTTCTCAACAGGTTTTTTGAACTGCTGTCAAATTTCCCCTCTGTGATGTTAAAGCTCTACATCATAACTGGACAAAATAACCTGGACAGAAGGTGAGCGTTCACAAGTGAAGTTTGTTGCACCTGTGCTATAGTGGATTGTGCTATGCTAGCTATTTACCCCTGTTTCCAGTCTTAATACTAAGCTAATCCAACCCTCTCCTGGCTGTGGCTTCAAAGTCAGAGAACACAAGGAAAGCACAGAGAAGAAAAATAAAGTAAATGAAGAAAATACACTTTAAATCTGTGAAACTTTGGTTGTTGTTAAAAGTTAAATATGGAGAGAGGAGAATGATGAAGTGCTTCACTGACGAATAACAATGTAAAAAGTTAACATATGATTCAAATAAACATGTGAGCCCTTTCACTCAGATGTTGTACAGGTGTACTGCACCTTGTTCAGCCTCGACAGCAGTGTTGTAGACGGAGTTGACGTCCATGTTGGCGAGCACGTCCAGCAGAGTCTGAGGAGTCCTCTGGCTCCACCCCCTCCTCATCTTTGACCAATCCCTGTGCTTCAACTCCTCCCCCTCCTGGAAGCTCAGAGTCTGGTTCAGAGGGTCCACCTCCTCCTCTCTTTGTTTTCCATCACCCTCTTTCTCCTTCTCTTCCTTGCTTCCCCTCTCTTTCTCCTTCTCTATGTCCTCTTTCATCCCTTCCTCATCTAACCTGATCTCAAACATGATTCCTTTCTGCAGAAAAGACAAAACAAAACAAGCAATCAACAACCTAACTCTAATCTGTTTTGTCAGGTTTGTACTGTTTTATCCTCCTAAATCAGTGCCACATGATGAGGCATGTTCAGCACACATGACTCACACTAAAACCGTTTGTCTGTAAAATACCTGATTTACACTTCAGCTGTTCTACAAACCTTTATGGTCGTTTTGGGCCTCCACAGAAGACTATTGTACACATTCCATGTAGGCAAGGCTATTCGAAAAATCACATGGACGCCTGCACTCTGTCTCCAACACAAATTAATTTAAAAAGATAACATCTTCATTATCATGGGGCTGTTGAATCAAGAGGGGCCAACATCTGACAGCAGGAATATCCACAGCACATCATGTAAATCTGGCAGGGAGGGATAAAGTCATGTGTGCCGCTACACAAAGTGTTTGACAAACCAACTTCGATAATTTTAGGTGGATAGCGAGCTGAAAACTGAGCTGCTTCTTCGGTGTACCTTATGCTGCTCTACATTAAATAGTGGAATTAGAGGCTGCAATACCAGATTCAAAGACAGGTCTACCTTTTGTGTTAGGACATCAGTTTTGACTGTCTGAGCTGAATATTTAGGTTAGTCACCTTTTCTTTGTGATTTCTCTCCAGTTCTCTCTTCTGATCTCTGATCTCCTCTCTGATCTGCCTCAGAGCTGCTTCGATGTCCTGCAGCAGGAGCAAAACACAGGAAGGACATGCTATTAGAGGCTAATACATTAGTTTTTTTGTTTTTTTATCTCTGGACTTAATTCCCATAAAAAGTCATAAATGTGACAAAATATCTCAAAATTGAACCCATCTATGTTTTCACATTAAATACACAGTAAGTAAAGTTCAACATAATTCTCTTTATTAAGACTTTCTATCATATATAGTAATAATACATTGTAAAATATGTAAAATATGTAAAATTCTGACTTTATTTTAACTTAAATTTGGACATCATTCCCATTCCAAGTCATAAATGTGACAACGTATTTCAAAAGTGACCCTTAAAAAATTTAAATCTCAAACTTGATCTATCTATCTATCTCTGCAATTTTTACACTCAAGTCATCGAGTGGGCAGGATTGGACTCTTCTGGCCCTTGGGCCATATGTTTGCCATCCTTGCTTTATGAGTAGCTTTTCTGTTATGTAGGTACTTAAATGCTGCTTACCAACATGTTTACTGATTGGAGTATAAAAAGTCCTTATAGACAGAGTGTGACTCAACTGATTTCTTGTCATTATGTACCTGTGCAGGTGGAGCTCTCTGCTCAACTTCACTGTCTGCAGAGGGTTCTCGGTCTCTGGGTTTCTCAACCACAAAGGTTCCATGTTTGTGTTGTGGCTGAGGCTGACACATTAAAATGAAAATACATTAGTGGTTTACTCTGTCTCATTAATCATGTTAATAAAATCACAAGAGTTGCTGTTATTATCTGGGCTGACAAGAGGAGCTAATGTCTGTTCACAGTGTACACATTTAAACTGGATTAACACTTCAGAAGGAGGTGGGGGTGCTCTGTAAATGAACTCCTCATACTGTGAAATTACAGGATATTTAGGTCTGTAATAGGCATTTAGCAGGGAAAAGACAAAAGCCTCCTCGGGGGGCATCAGAGAGTTGAAGGGAGGACAAAGAAAATGCAGAAGGTGAATTAATCTCAACAATCCCACTCCTTCGCACTCATAACTCAAATATGCAAATACACGCCCATGAATCCACATAGAAGCCATAAAAATAGACGCTTCAGTACTTATTTGACAACTAGCATGTCTTTAAGTTTTCTTCAATATCAAAGTGATAATCCAGTGATAATTGTCTTTACATCTGTTACTGCAAAAATGGAACTGCTAATAGCTCATTCACCATACTTCTAACAATTTGACAGCATGTAAACAAATATAGGCTCAAAACAAGAAGCTCAGCAATCCTTTCTGCTATTAACAAAAGTTATTAAGTATTCTAGTGAATCTCCTGTTTGAAATACTATAACTATAATGATATATATCATAGCTGTACAGCACTGTAATGTTTTCAAGGATCACCCATCACTGGAGCCTGAAGTGGGATGAAGTTTTTGTACCTCTGCTTTAGATCTCAGCCTCATCTGTCTCATCTCCTGGTGATATTGTTGTCTAATGAGATCCAGCTGACGCAGGTACTCCTGGACACACACACACACACACACACACACACACACACACACACACACACACACACACACACACACACACACACACACAGTATAAAGCTACATAAAATATAAATACTCAAATACTTCAAAGTAAATGTACGTAGCTACTTTTCACCTCTGTAAAGCCAACATGTGGTTCTAAAATCTAGAGCTCTGTGGTTTAGAAACAAATACAATACAATTATGTGAGGCATGCCTGCACAGATTTTATATCATGCTGAATGTTTTGCAAAAGCCAACTCCTCTCCAAAAGTCACAGCTCATGAGCTACAGTGCCGTCCTTTCACTATGACTGGTGTGTTTCCGATGTGTCCTACCTGCTGTCCTTCCTGCTTCCTGTCTTGAGGTGCATGTTGGTGTTCAGTTCGTCCCACTTCCAGTTCCGGACCACCAGGCTTCCTGTTGCGCTCAGCTGTACACGGACGTAAACCCTGATGGACAGAGAGGAAAGGTCAAAGGTTAGAGTAGCAGTGGAACTTGACATTAGTTAATTATATTTTATTTTTCAGATAGTTCAATTCTCCACATAGTGACTTTAAACTTCTATTGTCAATGCTACTGTTCATTCCCTCCCTCACTTGGTTGATAAAATGTTTTTTGGTTGTTACTCTGAATGTGAACAAAAAGTTATTCCTCTGTTGTGGTTGTGCACAGCACAACTAAGGTTTACAGAATCATGTTCCTGTGTGTTGTTATTATATGTTGAAATTCAGGGAATTACTATGCTCCCTCAGTGATTTATCTAAATTGGAAGGAACCTGAATGAATTGACAGCTAAAATTATAATCCAGTAATCAGAAATATGTAGTAGAGCCAGTAGAGCAGCATGTATGACAGCAGAGACTGTGAAGCTGCTGAGCTTCATCCTACCAGCTGTTTCTCTGCTCTCAGCTTGTACTGGTTGGCTTCATGTCTCCTCTGCAGGTATTCATTACGAGCTGCAGCCACACTGAAAGACAGGTGAGAAGGAGGACACAGAAATACAGTGTTACAGGTTCACAATTATGACAACACATCACAAATTAATTATGTTGGAAACACTTTGCTGACTTAAAGAAACAGTTTCACAGTTTGTGAAATAAGCTTTTTTTTGATACAATGCTCATACCATTAATTATGAATGTATGTAATACAAAGCTACAGCCAGCAGCTGGTTAGCTTAGCTTAGCATAAAGACTGGAAACAAGAGGAGACTTCTAATATGGCTTTGTCCTATGTGAACAAACTTCTCTTACTGACGAAGTCATTACGCCTGGGCAGGAAATAGTGCTGCAAATAACATCTGCCAAACCACAACTTGTAGTTTTTACACTTCAGTTTTTTACATATCTGTGAGCTTTAGAGGTGCTGGTAAATTATTTTATTACCTTTTGAAAGATCCAGGCTAGCTGTCTCCCCCAGATCCAGTCTACGCTAAGCTTCCTACTTAAGGAACAGGCACAGTATGAGAGTGGTATCAATCTTGTCATCTAATTCTCAGCAAGATAGCAAATAATTATATTCCTATACATTAATGTGAACATGTGGTGCAGTTGGCTGCTAGCTGTTAGTAGCTGATGAGTAACTACTTTGCTGGGAAGATGAAAATCTTTTTTTAAGCAATAATACCAAACATTACCTTGTCCCAGTTTCTCAAATTTGAAGATTTCCTGCCTTTTTTTCTTATGTGATTGTTAATTGAAAATATTTGAGTTTTGGATGATTGACAAAAAAGCAGCTTGAAGATGTCACCTTGGGTTCTGGGCAACTTTTCATTATTTTCTGACAATTTATAGACTAAACGGTTAACTGATCACCTGAGAAAATAATCCACAGATTAATCAACAATGAAGAAGAACTGTATGGTCACTCACAGCTGGTATGGTTCCACAGTGTGGTCTTCACAACGCTCCCTCTCTCTCTCCTGAGGAGGAGCAGGAGGAGGAGGAGGAAGGATGTCCTCCTTGTTCTTCCTCTGAAAGGCGTCTAGCTGGGCGTAGTGGTGCTGGTAATGACCGACTGGCTGCTGTCCATTAAACCTGCATCAGTAATAGTTTTAGATCAAAGTCCACATGTGAAGCTGACTGAAGAAGATTTTCATTTATGGTGTGAAGAGGTCAAGTGTATGACACAGTCGATCTGATTCACCTCTGGTTCTGCTGTCCCACAGCTTCTCTGTCTGCAGCTCTTTGATGAAGGGGCTGCAATCATAAATTAGTGTGGTATTAGAACAATAGAAGTATAAGAAGAAAAACATTAGAAGGGTCCAAATATAAGAGGCAGTTGTATGAACATATACACATTTATAATATCCCATATTTGACAGCACAATTTTGAAGTGTCATACATTTATTATTTCAGTTGTCCCTCTGCAGCCTCTACAGCACAATGTGCACATCCTAGCCACTGACAGTTCATAATTTCTCAAATAAATCGAGATTTATGATTGATATATGCAATAACCTTAAAGAGTAAACATTAGATTAAAGGGTTTTGTGGGGAATCATTTATGGGCTGTAACCTGATGCACCCTCTGATATCTGAAAAATAAGAATACTTTCACATTTTAGGAAACACGCTAAACAAATATGATATAACCTGTTACACAGTGAGCTTTAGAGGTGTTGGTGGGTGTGTTTTTAAACCTCTGGATAATTATTATTATTATTACTATTACTATTATTATTATTATTATTATTACTTTGTAGTAAGCAGGAGTGTAGGCTCTGAGTGGGACTCTCCACTCTGGTTTAGCAGGCAGTCTCTTCACGGCGACCTCAGGCCTCTCTGCTGCTCTGGACTTCTGTTTCTTCTCTGGATAAGAGGAGAGTCTCAAGTTAGAATTACAAAGCATAATAAAAAAGCTGTCACTTTGAATGTTGTCTCCTGTCAGTGGTATCCATTTACTCAAATACTGTACTTAAGCACAAATTCAAGGTACTTTTTCCATTTTGTGTAACTTTATAATTCTACTCCACTACATCTCAGAGGAAAATATTGTGCAGCCCAGCCCAGATGTCAAGCAAATATCAGACTTCTGCAGAAGTCCAGATCAGTCCTCTCCCGCTTATGTTAACCTGCTGTTACCTGAGTCCATTTCAACAAAGGTCTGCACAGGCAGCCTGCCTTTTGGTTTGTTGTTTTAGTCTGCACCAAAGTACGATTACTATGTTCACAACCACTCAAACAAACTGCACCAGGGTTTGATTAAATTAGTTTAAATGTTCCCAAAAACACTGCCAGGGTACATTTTGCTTTACATTTTACTTAAAAATGATTTTGAATGCAGGACTTACTTGTAGTGGACTTACCTGTAGTGGAGTATTTTAACAGTGTGGTTTTAGTATTTTATTGAAGGATGTGAATACTTCTCCCACCAGTGTATACATATTTTACATGTGCACCCATAGATGGCTTAGGTTACCTGTTTAGTTCTGCTCTTGCTGATCTTGTTCTTCTGTCTGAAATTGATTAAAAATGCCAAAACGGCTCAGTTTGAATTACCTAATTTTAGTTTATAATTCAAAACAAAAAAAAGCTGTCAGCAGAAACAAAAAATGAAGACAAATGAGTTAGGCAACCACTGTGAAGCAGACTAGCAAATAAAAACAGACACTCCCTCAATGTTATAAGACTTTGTGTTCTGATGTTACCAAGACACAAAGCATGCCAAGATGTGACGCAATCACATTCAGTCCAGTCAGGATTCAGCTCGTCCCCTGTGGACCGAGGACAGACTTATGTTTCCCTGCAGTTTGTCAGATGTGTTGAAGGACAGCAGCTGGAACCAAGCCAGCAGCAACAATGTCGGATCAGATTGAACATGTTGTTAGTGAACAACCACTGGGTGGCTCCAGAATCTGCATTCAACACATATGACAGAGTGCAGTGTTACCTGCTGCTCCTGCTCTTGTTTTAGCAGCCTGAGATGCTTCTGCTCGGTTTTGCTGCAGCACCGTGCGGCTGAACTCCTCCTGCATCACCTGCACACACAGGAAACCACACGCACACGTTTTAACATCTATAATCCAGAGCAGGGAATAAATTTAACACCTGCCACCTGCCAAATGCAAGGGAAATGTTAGCTGTGGCAGGTAAAAATGTCAGGTTAGCTGCCTGTTTTCCTTTTATTATCATTATTTTTAGCATCAATTCATAAATTCTAAATAGTCAGGGATTAAAGTTATATGATTTATTTCATATTTCAAATCTGATATCTCTGATCTGAGTGCCCAGTCGAAATGTTCAGAAACCTGCCACTGAGTTGTCTTGTCAGTAAACAAATCAGATTCATTACCTGTGGGTCCAGGTGTTTGCTGATGTGCTTCTCCAGGAAGGGACGCTTGAGGACAGAGCTGACTGAAGGACGGTCCCGCGGGTTGACCTGAAAAAACAGTGTGTGTGTGTTTATGTGTGTGTGCACATTGAAAGTTACGATGAACATTACAGAGCAGCATCACTTGGTTTTAGAATTATTCTATCGATTGATAATTATTTGCACACTCCAATAACAAAACTCATCACAAGTGACAAAATGTATTTTTCCGTCACTTACTTTCTGTACGATACAAAACTATATGTAAAAAACAGTCATGAATAAGTCAGGTAGTAATGAATATCATACTACTTTACATGTAACAAACTGAAATATTTAAGTGTGAGACATTTACTTTCTATTAGGGCTGTGAGTCAATTAAAATATTTCATTGTGATTAATCACGATTGTCCATAGTTAATTGTGATTAACTGCAAATTAAACACACATTTTTCATTTGTTCAAGATGTACCTTAAAGGAAGATCTCTCAAGCATGTAATACTCTTATCAACATGGGAGTGGGCAAATATACTGCTTTATGCAATATATATGAATTATTGGAAATCAATTATCAACACAAAACAATGTCCAGATTGTCCAGAAACCCTCACAGGTACTGCATTTAGCATAAAAGTGTGCTCAAATCATAACATGGCAAACTGCAGCCCAGCAGGCAACAATAGCTGTCAGTGTGTCAGTGTGCTGACTTGACTATGACTTCCCCAAAACAGCATGTGATTATCATAATGTGGGCAGGCCATAGAGCCCATTTTCATTCACATATGGCAGAGGTCAGGGGAGCCCTTTGAAAATGCCCATGACAGTTTTTCCTCACCAAAATTTAGTGCAAGTTTGGAGCGTTGTTTAGCCTCCTTCATGACAAGCTAGCTAGCTAGCTTTAAGTCTGCCCGCTACAACCTAAAAATCACATTTCACAATCACAGGATTTAGTGGCATTAAAATGAATTTGCATTATTGCGTTAACTTTGACATCCCTATTTTCTATACATTGAATATGTGCAGTGAACTCCAGTGACTGGCAGTGACTGGCTGTGGTAATAATCAGCAGTCTATATGTTTTATCTGCCTGACTGACTACTGCAGACAATGGAAGCTTCCTTATGTGCAGCTAAGACTGATATCCTGAACAGCTGCTCAAACAGTTTCCTGATATTCTGACATTCACACTTTCCTCTTTATATGTTGTTGTTTTGCAGTTTGAACACAAAGAACTTAGCAGGTGATTTAAGGAAGCCTAACCAAGTCAATCTTTTCCTAAACCTAAGTACTTTTGTTTGCTAAGCCGAACCAAGTTGATCTTTTCCTAAGCCTAAGTACTTTTGTTTGCTAAGCTTAACCAAGTTGATCTTTTCCTAAGCCTAAGTACTTTTGTTTGCTAAGCTTAACCAAGTTGATCTTTTCCTAAGCCTAAGTACTTTTGTTTGCTAAGCTTAACCAAGTTGAACTTTTCCTAAGCCTAAGCACTTTTGTTTGCTAAGCTTAACCAAGTTGATCTTTTCCTAAGCCTAAGTACTTTTGTTTGCTAAGCTTAACCAAGTTGATCTTTACCTAAACCAAAGTAGTTTTGTTTGCTAAGCCTAACCAAGTCCATCTTTTCCTATACCTAACTAGTTTTGTTTGCCAAGTCTACACAAGTCAATCTTTTCCTAAACCTAGGTACTTGTATTTGCTAAGCCTAACCAAGTTGATCTTTTCGTAAGCTTAAATAATTCATGTTATGTGTTACTGGACATTCATAGGAAAACATATGACAATACATTGCTGAAATTTAATTCTATGCACAAATCAAATACATTAAATTTTGTAACTATTTCACGAACTGCCATGAGACTGTGTTGCATGTCCACACACTGTAAAAAGAAAAAATAAATAAAGAGCATCAGACCTTGAAGAGTTGGGTGACCAGCAGGCGAAGGTCGTAGGAGTAACGGCTGGGTACAGGGTTGTAGCGCCCCCTGCAGATTTTACTGATGAGCTGGCGCAGACTGCTGCCTTCAAACTGCAGGTGAAGACGGAGGATGAAGGATGAAGGTAGTAATATACGCACACATACACAGTCTAACATTTCTGTTTCGAGCCATTCCAAACGCCCCTTAGCTGTTGTGAGCTATTGGTTAAATACACCAAGTCAAGTGTTTGACTTGAATTTGTTGAGACAGTGACAGTGCATGATGATGTGATGATATGTAGATGTTAAAAACGGGGTACATTTTAACCATAAACAGATAATAATGGACGTAAGTAGATGCTTTATTGACAGCTTTTCAAAAAATGTTATTCTTCAGTTCAATTTTCATTTTAAAGATGAACAAAATCAATAATTTAATCAAGAAATTAATTATGTGATTAATCAATAATGAAAATAATTGGTGGAACTTGGAAGTTCTAGCTGTGTGTGTGTGTGTGTGTGTGTGTGTGTGTGTGTGTGGGGGGGGGGGGGGGGGGGGTGCGCAGCTTACTGGATGCCTCAGGGTGCAGAGTTCATACAAGACGCAGCCCAAAGACCAGATATCCCTGCAGAGAAGACACACACACACACGCGCACACACACACACACACACACACACACACTTTTGCATAATAATAAAGGCTTTTAAAAGCAATCTGACATCAATTTAACACTAATATAGACAAACTGCCTGATTTTGTTCTATCACTCCCAGATGTCCTCCCACCTTATGTTTTGAATCTAGTGCATCTTGTGTAACTTGACATATTTCTTGTTGAAACAGGATGCTTGGGCAGGGCCCAACATTATCTTCTGTCCCTCTGAGTCAAAGTCAGAAACGTCCATAAACAAAATCATAATGTCAAAATCCAAAACAGTGAATTCTCCATACAGAGCACAGCTACTGACAGAAACAACTAGTAAACAGTTTTTCAGTTCAGAAGTTATATCACAGCTTTGGCATTGTCCTTTTTGGCAAGGATGCAAATATGTACATGTGTGCGAGCCCTTGTACTTCTAGCGCTGTGAGGTCCTGCTTAAGTTTCAGACCATGAGAATGAAGACGTTTTCTGACATTGAGGACATATTTGTCCCTTCTTCAGAGGGCCATTTGAAAGTTTAGAATTAGGTTTAGGTGAAGGTGAAGGTTAGGGCCTCAGGCACGGATTATGTAAAAAAGGGTCTCACAAGTATAGCAATCCAGACATGTCTGTGTGAGTGTGGGAAAGGGGAAGTAACTATGACCTCAGTTGTATCAAAACAAGAGTGCAGAGAACAGAGCAATGATCTGTCTAAACACACAGAAAGAGAGGGCAGAGAGTGATTATCAGTTTTCATGTGTGTGCATGTTTGATTTACTTCAGAGTTTCCCTGTAAGCGAGTATACATGTGTGTGTGGTGTGTGTACATGTTGTTGATTTGAAATACCCCTCTGACTGAATGTGCCTCAGTGTGACCAGATGATGACAGTATGACTGCAGAAGAATGCACCCCTATCTAGTTTAGCAGGCTGTCAGCTGTGGGTCTGCCTGGTGTCACGATACTCTGTCTGCCTGGATTAATGATAACGATTGTGTGTTTGTGCTACGTCAGCAGCTGCTAGCACTGCCGGTGGTTTCGTGCCCACTATAGCATAACTTTAGCGAGTTTCCGACAGACCGTGTGTGTGGTGGTGAGTGTGGGTTTGTTGGTGGCGCTATAGCTGTGAACGTAGCTGTAGCAGACATTGTGTGTACAGTTTATTTGTCGGTGAATAAATGCTACGAGACTACAAGCTACATCTCCTCAGCTGGAAGTCCAGAGCCAACTTCCTGTATCTGTGCCGGCTCTCTCTTAAGGTGGACCAGCTTTTCTCTTTAAAGTGACAAGCTGCTCCTCTGTGTTTTTCTCAGCAGCTTTTTCATTAAATTTCTTTTAAAGGCTTAACTGATAGCGTTAATCGGTTAAAATGCTTAATGTCAGTTATCAGTTAAATGGTTAATTATTAACAGCCCAAGAGTGCACAGTGCTGTTGTAACAGAAATATTCTGCATTTTAAGAGTTGGTTTAGTCTTTCCTTTCCAAAACAAAATAGCAAAAATGTTTATGCGCTTTAACATAACCTGCAATTATTAGCATGTCTGGCTAACTAACTTGACAACTTAAAGGCAGGGTTGGTAAAGATTTTAGAAACATTTTTTGTTATATTAGTTGAAATTGTCATTACAAAATGCAGTACAACACCCAACAAAGATATGATAAAGTCAATAATAATAAAACAGATAAAGATAAAAAAAAAAAAAGATAAAAGATATATATGTCTCTAGCATTCGTTTAAAAAAAAAAAAATCATAGCTGAGCATTACTTTCAAGGCCAGGGAGCATATCCTTAACTAACTAGAGTAGCACTTGGATGCTATCAGGAGGCTAATGTTAGCAGATCTGTCCTCAAGTTTACACTCCAGCAACTCCAGCTAATATTTACCTGAGATAGAGTTACAAGTGGCAATACAATAGTTAGTCCTCATCCTAAAAGCCTTTTCTGTTGCTATGTTAAAAGGAAAGCAAAACAGGCTAAGCAGCCAAACAGGGTCTAATTAAAATTAAATAACTCATATCTTATATTTTCCCTTCTCGTACACAAAGGCTAACTATCTCGACCCTGCAAAACCAGAACAAACCTGTTTCTTTAGTTCCATGTCTTCAACATGAATCACCAACTGCTGAGAATGATGATGTTATTTTTCAACTACGATAGAAAAATAGTCACACTTCATGTGAAAATGAATTTTGTGGTTTGTTTCAGCCAACAACATAATGAGCAACAGAACGTTAATCAGTCAAAAATTTCCCCTTTGTAGTTGACAATTTACAGGAACCTCCCTGAGCTGACCAGAAGAGATGGACTCCACCCAACTGGGACTCAAAGCAGATGGAAACAAACAACACCAAGGTTCTGTATTATTTCCCCACTACTGTATTAATGATATACAGTTTGCATGTTGATATACAGTTTGAAAATATACTATATTTTTAGAAATTAGAAAGCAAAACATGCATTAATTTTCTATAAAACATTTTGCTTTCTCTTTATGGAGTGTCCCAATCAGTGTTGCCCATTAAACAAACTTAGTATGCAAACTGACATCATTATACTTTATTTACTTTACATTTAACTATATTTGAATCTCTCTCTATAGGTACAGTATATATAACTATATTTACTCTATACTATTATACATCACTGTTATTATTATTATCACTTGTATCAGCTCTGTATATCTTCATCTGCACCTTAGCTACAGTTATAAGTTTCCACTTCATCCATTAACTGCTCTGATTTTATATAAGTATGTTCTTATCAATGTTAAGTCTCTTTATCATTTTATAAACACACTGCATCACAATGCTGCTGCATCACAACACATTTCAGCCATATAAGCTTCCAATTTCAGTCTCAAGCCAAAACAAACAAATGACTCTTGACTCAAACAAACAAACAAAGTTCTCTTATTATTGCAATAATACTCACAGTGATATATGAATCGTCATAATATTTTTCTGTCCGAGTTCAGCGCTGATTTTGTATTTTATAGAAACACGACTTTGATTGTATCAACTATGAGCCACCATAGCTCATTACAGAATGAAAGAGATGTCAAAGAAAACCTAGTTCAGGTTGTGGGTGCTGTGCAGAATTGACGGCGTTACATACGTCTTGTTGTTGTAGGGTCGACTCTCGCAGATCTCTGGGGAGAGGTAGTACGGTGTCCCAACACAAGTCCTGGCCAGCTCCATGGTGCTGCACAGCCACAGGTCACAAACACAACACACTTAGGTTCAATACGTAAAGTCACATAAGTGTAAAAATCACTCTTCCTATTCATACTTGATATCAACAGACCACTACCTAACATGCTTCCAATATAAGGGATGAAGCACAAAACCAACAGGCATCTCCCTGTGCAAAATCACATTGCAAAGTTTATCTGAAGATAAAATGAGGCTATAAAACCTTCATGTGTGCAACTATAAACACTTTTTCTGGGTAAATATCATCAGACTACAGCCCACTGAGATAGCCAATAGATAAGAAAGAGACAAGCTAATAGGAATATGCCTACTGCTCTGCACCAAGCATAACTGAAAGAAGCTATTTAGGTGTTTAAATGTTGGCTAAGTTGTAGGTAGCTCATTAGCCATCCTACAGTCTGAAATCAAACTTCATCTTAAACTGGGAAAAGAATTTGTTTATGGAGCTAGCTTTGTGCCCGGGTACATTGTCATGTTCAAACAGGAACGAGACAAACACAAACTGTTAATACAATGTTGGAAGGAGCATTAAAGGATAAGGCTGGTGACTTTCATTATTATTTTTAGAAATCCCATGAAAAGACTAAAATAGACCAAGTGTTAGTCTGTATCTTAATACATTAAATCTTTCCTACAACGTCTGTCAGAAATCTGTCAAACACCTCACTAATATACTGTATACTCTCATTTTTAACATGCTCAGTAATTTCCTAAAACAACTGGGCCCTGTAGTTATCAAACAAACAGGAGGAAATAGTGCTTTTGTTGAGGACTACAGAGCAGTGACTCTCAAAGTGGGGTCCGGGGACCCCCAGGGGTCCTTAGCAATCTGTCTGTCTGCAGAATGATTTGCTGTAAATTATAAAACAGTGCTGTATTCTTAGAAAGAAAGAAAGAAAGATATTCCTTTATTAGTCCCACAGTGGGGAAATTCAGTTTTACACTCTGTTGTTCACACAGTACATATACATGTCAATGGAGAGATGTCAGAGTGAGGGGGCTGCTCCTGACAAGCGCCCAGAGCAGTTGGGGGTTCGGTGCCTCGCTCAGGGGCACCTCGGCAGTGCCCAAGAGGTAAACTGGCATCTCTCCAGCAACCAGTTGGTCTTGGTCCATGGGGGTCTTGAACCGGCGTCATCCGCGTCCTAACCCAAGTCCTTAAGGACTGAGCTACTGCCGCCCCCAAGAAGTGAATATCTACAGATGGGGACCATTTGTACCAATAAAACAAGCATATTGTGTCAATTACTCCAATCCATGTTAACTTAACCAATATAAACTCTGATATGATCGTGACACACAACAGTAAGTTCATTATCTTTATATTGAAATACTTAGTGAAAGTCAGCTTTAGACTGGTAAGATGTTTGCTCACCTGCTGGCTCATTGGTGTGATTTTAGAAGATATATCAGACTGATACACACACAATACATAGTTCTAATCAAACAGCTCTGATTTCTGACCTCAGAAAAACTGAAAGTCACATTTCACAGGTGATTGATATCTATTTCTTGATTCTTTATTTCTATGTGCCATTATGAGATTGTTACTTAATACTGATGCATCTCTTTTCAGTTTTGGACTTTTCTCCAGTCTTTGATTTTTTGTTAAGTGTTGATGATTTGAACAGTTATTATTGAGGAGAAATGTCTCTTTGTTGGAAATGACAACAACTCAGATGCATCTGAAACATGACAAGGGACCCCAAATTAGACAATGCTATCTTTTCAGGGGTCATAAGCGGAAAAGGTTGGGAAAAATGTAATGCAGTAAAAAGTACAATATTTTACTCTGAATTGTAGCGGAGTAGAACTACGATGTTGTATAAAATGGATATACTCAAGTAAAGTTCAAGCTCACAAATGTACTTGAGTATACTACTGGTTATCATAACGTATCAAATGGGAAACATTATAAGCCCTGCAGGCTGACCACAACATGCGTGTTTACATGTCCTGGTTGACAGTTTGTGGAATGATAATGACTTGTTTGGAGGTCTTCCATGTGTTACCGAGTGCTCAGTGATAAACAGCTGCACTCTGTGTGTGTGTGTGTGTGTGTGTGTGTGTGTGTGTGTGTGTGTGTGTGTGAAGATGACACTGACTCACTTATTCAACATTCTTGCGATTCCAAAGTCCCCCAGCTTCACTTTCATCCCTCCGTTGGTGAGGAAGATATTCTAGAGCAGAGGGAGAGCAGGAATGAAAGCATGTCTGTGTTCCAGCAAAGAAACAGTGACTGGACATGTATTGTGTGTGTGTGTGCGTGTGTGTGTGTGTGTGTGTAAACAGATATGATTGATGAAAGATAGTGATGGCTGTGAACAGAGAAACAGTCTTTGGTCAGTTGTGTCGAGTTATTCTGGGAGTTGGCACACAGCGAGGTCTTTGTTCAGAACAATGCTGAAGCTCTGGAGAGTTCAGCCTCATGATCCCCTGAACTCTGTAATGGTAATACTCGTTAATTAAATCATTTAACCTCAGGTTCTGAGGACGATGTTGTTTACCATGTACGAGTTTTAGCAGGAATACATGATGTAGGCTCAGGTAAAGTCATAGTCTACTCAATCTTCGTCAGTATCAAACACTGTAGGCCTGAATGTGGCTGTAGAAAGCTTCCAACAGCAGCTGTCATCAGGATGAATGTGCAGACATGGCTGTATTCAACACCACCTACTGCTCCTGAAGAAGACAGTATGCAGAATACAGTACACACTGCATACTGCATTCCTCAGTAGTATGCAGTATGAAACTGTTAAACTAACTTATTTAGCAGTATGCTAGGACAGGCTTTACCCTTAAGGAAAAAAAACAACAACATACCAATACTGCAATATTATCGTCCATATACTTATTGAGCATTGAAACTGTTTTTTTTGTGACCAGTGTTTGTTTTCTTTACAAGATACTGCATGGTTTATCTCCACCACCCCTTAAACTATTTATTCTAACAGCTCATGGTGAAGTGAGTCCACGTATCTTATTATAATGATGAAACTTTATTTATAAAGCACACTGCATACAAAAAAACAAAACAATGGGCCTCACGCAAGAACATTCTTTAGTATTCTTATCCCTAAACTTTTCTCCGATCTGATCGTACACATTGCACCGAACTGCTGATTAGCTGATGAGTTGAATTGGCTATTCGATGGAAAATTAACAACTATTTAGTTTTAGTCTATTTACAAGCAGAAATGTCAGGTATTCAATGGTTGGACTGTGGATGAAATTTTTTTTCAATATTTCCTGACATTTTATAGACTGAATGGTTAATCCATTAACCGTAAAAGTAACTGACATATTAAATGATGAAAATAATTGTTAGTTGCAGTCCTGAACTGTTTATTAGAGCAAACAGAGCCACTGAGCTCAGTGTATCACAGATGCAACCAGAGTTTTACCTGAAGGTGTTTGTGTAATGAAGTGGCTACCCATAAGCCTTCTGCTAACTCGACCCCTCGTGTCTAACAACATCAATGAGCTGCTTTTTAAAAGTGAATGAATTGTAAGTGTGTGCAGCAGTGAAGCGGATCAGATACCTGAGCTTTGATATCTCTGTGGAGGATCTTCCTGACGTGGATGTGTTTGAGCCCGAGGCAAATCTGAACGAACCAGTCCATGACCTGAGGAACACACAGCTCAGTTTTATGAAGCCCAGTTATCATATTCATTCATGTCAAATTACTTCCTAATGACAGAAAACATGGGTAGGATCTGCAGCACTTCTGAGTCCACTTCACCTGGTCCTCTGTGAAAAAGATTCCTCTCTGCATGTTGATCTTCTTCATCAGATCTCCTCCATCACAGTACTCCATCACTATATACAGGCTGCCCCTCTCTATACACACATATAGTAAACATTATATACACTGAGCACAAAGACATGATCCCATGTTCACGTATGGAGTTACACTCACCTTGAAATGAGCTGATGAAGGCGACGATGTTTGGGTGTTTCATCTTTGACAGCAATGTCACTTCTTTCTTGGACGCTTCCTTTTCCCTCGCTGACATCTAAGCAGCACACACACTTTTAATCAAACAATAACAAAACTTATATTTAGTTAATTTGCCGCAATCACTGCTTATTGACTGTGCGGGCCTGGAGGAAACCACACTCTTCTGGACATATAAACATGGACTTCTAAATAATGTATAAAATATTTGTATTCATTAACCTCAGTACAATATCACCTGTGGTTTTAAAACAGTGAGCTGCAGGTGTACTGTTGTACCTTTCTGAGGTTGATCTGTTTGACCACACACTGTCTGTCTCCACCTCCCCCTTTGTCTTGAACCAGGAAGGCTTTACCAAACGCACCCTCTCCAATCTGACGGATGACATCATAGTTGTTCATAACAGCTGGAAGACCTGCAACAAGAAACACAACGTTTCTGCACCAAAATGTGAGACGAGAAAGTTTGTCACGTGTTTTAGTTGTTTTTATAGAAAATTGCAAAGGCGGCATAATGTGCCTTATTGCTAATGAATGATAATCTTTACTTTAATGTTATTTTTCTAGGTTTTGATCCTCAACATAGTGTGCCAGGATTAGGGCTGCAGCCAAGGAATAGTTTAATTATCAATTAATCTGCCCATTCTTTTCCACATTTAATAATTTGGTCTATAAAACATCAGAGAGTATCACAACTTCTCAGAGCCCATTTTGTCCAAAACCCCCCCAGATATTCAGTTTACAATGTAAAACAGAGAGAAATGAAATGAAATGACCATTTATCTATCAGTTAATATCAAATATAAGATAAATAGATAAAGATAAATTTTATGTTGACTGACTAATTGTTGTAGCTCTATACATTATTTAATTGACACTAATTATTATTAGTGTCAATTATAACAGATTCATCAGTGCCGTGTGCAGGATTTTTTTTTGTTGTAAAGCTAACTACTTTGTGTACTGTTGGTTAGTTTAATTTTCTAACAATACATCATTATTTAATAATCAAGCTAATCTGTATGTGACACATTAATCTTAAAATTAAATAGCAGCTACAGCTGTACAATAAATGTAGTAAAGTAAGTAGTACAGTATTTGCCTCTGAATGTAGTAGCGTTAAAGTATGAAGTCACATAAAAAAAATAAATGGAAATACACAAGTAATGTACCTCAAATTTTGTACTTTATTTTATTTTATTATTTTGTATTGGACTTCAATTAACCACTATTTTAATGGATTAATCTACTGATTATTTTCTCCATTAATTAATTGATTGCTTCATTTATAAAAAATGTGAAAATAGTGACAAATCATGTCACAATTATCCAGAGTTCAAAGTGACGTCTTCACAATGTTTATTTTGTCAAATAAAACAGTCCAAACATCAACGTATTACATTAAAATTAAATTATTCGAAGGAAAAGCAGCAGATCTTCACATCTGTAAAACTAGAACCATGAAATATTTTTACATGAAAAAATATTTTAACAACCAGAATAGTTGTTAATCAATTTTCCACTAATCACCTAGCTTTAAATGGATTAACCAACAGTCAATAATGCTTTCAGCTGTAGGCTGACTGCTGGATTGTTTAATTAATAACTAATGATGACACACCAATGTAGTGGTGTAAAAAACAATATTTCGACGAGAAGTCGAAAGTAGTAGAAAATGGAAATACCCATGTAAAGTAGGCCCCTGCAAGTAGCCTTAATTACATTAAAACTGCAGCCTAATTAAATACCGTACTTGAGTAAATGTATCCTCACGTTACTTAGTTACTTTCCACCACTGTAACTTACTAACTTTAGTAATTTTGAAACTATCCGGTGGCTAAGTTAACGTTTATATAAACTAAAACACCCTTCCACATCTCCAACAGTGACAAGCAGAATCCAAGCGGAAGAAGCCCGTTGCCATGGCGACAGGTACACGAGCGATTAGCTCCACGTTAGCATGCTAATATGCGTTCACTTTCGGCAAAAAAAGCTGTTTTTTTTCTCTTTTAGTATCACATAACAATGTCTGGTCTTACCTTCCACAGAGCTGTGTTGTTCCCAGAGGTCACATACTGAAACAAAAAGCAGCTGCGACGAGTTTAAACTGATGGCTGATGAGACGTAAAAGTGCCTGTCAAAAAGCCATCGCTGTTAAATACGGCAAGCGCGACGGGGAAACATGAGGAATGCTGGGAGCTGTAGTCGTAGCAGTTTTTCCAGCTCGACACCCCTTTAACAGCACATTGACGAAAGAAAGATGATCTTGATAACAAGACACCCCAATGTTTTAAACCAACTTAATGGTGCTTTGAGATTCCCTGTTGTATAATCTGAATTTTAATTTGTTAATGATTAGGCCTAAAGTGATCAATTAGTTGATTGCCAGAAAATTAATTTGTAGTTTGGGTCCAGCTTCTCAATTGTGAGAAATTTCTGTCTTTTTACTTGCTTTAAACTGAAAATATGGGTTATATGGGACTGTTGATCAGACAAAACAAGATATCTGAAGACATCATCATCTGTGTAAGAAAATGTTATTATTTTCATACATTTGTCCTAATGATTAATTGAGAAAGTAATAACCACATTAATTATGAATGAATGAAAGTAGGCCTAATTGTTTTTTGCCCTCACATCTTACAAATTCATTAAGCTTACCTGCTTTTTCTGGGATCTTTTTACCAATTTTCATGGAGTTCCTCATCTTTAAGATTTCTTTTTCTGTCATTCAGATTGAGTTTGAATAACAACCTTTTAATTCATATTACAACTATACCTATACTACTATACTTTGTTTACTGTAGAAGCCCAAAGAGTGATTTTTGAGCATACTCTCAAAATACAGTTTTACTGCTGTCCTTACAAATATTAGCCTATTGATGCAAAAACAAACTTAAAAAAAAATCAACAACTTTTATTTCAATTAACATTTGATCAAACTCAGTTTCTGAAATGTGACACTAATATCTGGTCAATATCACATTTTATTTGTACATTTTGACTTATTAGGAAGCTCACCTACTAAAATACATACAGTACACGTCGGCTAAACGCACACACTGATGACACCGACACATTCATCATGCAAAGTGGGAGTGGACTGTGTGTGCAGTTATCTCTCACCTGTCCACTCTGTAATCAGAACCAGAAGCTTCGCTGTGACTGCAAAGACAAGATCCTGATTTAAATCCTCAGTTTGGCAGAAGAGGTTTGGTGCTTTATTCACAGTCACAGATCATGTTGCTGTTGTCACATTTTAACCATCACACCCCAGAATGATATGCCAGGCAGCCATCATGTCTGTGTGAAGTTATTCATGGATGTTACTATAACTGAAAGAGATGTGATGGAAATATAGTGTAAGCAAAGTTTCCTTATTAATACATTCATAGAGTTTCAGTTGTGCTAAGCTAGGCTAACTACATCTTGGAACTATATTTGTAACCTGCTGATGCTGCTATTCCTTTCGTCTGATAGGTCTATCATGGAGGACAGAGAATTAACAGTCGTTTTCAATAGTCTGTCTTTAGCTCTCAGCTTTTCCAGCAATGTTAAAAGAGAAGCCAGAGGATCACCAAAGTTATTAAGATACATGATGTAGGAGTCAGTTATGGTCAAACTACTTTTGCGACGATCCATCAAGAAGATGTTGAGCGACAGATAAGAAAAAAAAATTGGCCGTGCTACAAGAGAAGTCAGTAGGATCCATCTTCTGGAGACCATGAACATCTGTACAACATTTAAATAAATACAATCAGTCTAAAAATACTGATTAGTGCAACTTTGGGCATTTTAATTACACATAAAAGTATTAACCACAAAATGTACATTAGTTTTAAAAGTTAACAGTTAAAACTGTTTTATATTTTATAAAATGATTTCGGTCACCAGAAACTACAGCTGTTAGATAAATGTTGTGGAGTAGAAGTTTAAATTAGCATCAAATTGAAATACTCATGCAGTGTAAGTACCTAAAAACAGATTAAAAGTCCAGTACATGTGTAAATGTACTTAGTTCCTGTCCAGGACTGATTATTTTATTATTTTGTCTTGTCCAAATCTAATTTCTATAAAGCTTTGTAGTTGTTTTGAAAAATATGATGAAAGTTTAGATGTTTTTAATTATAGAGTTCATGATATGACAGGTTGTAGTGCTGCAGTGATTACTAACCTCTGTAGCTGTTCGACCACTTTGAACAACCTTCTCTCTGATCCTTCAAGGTGACGAACCATCTGGCTCATTTCCCACGATCCCCCTGGGCAAGGTCCCTATGATTAGTGCTTTAATCAAGGACAAATTTCCACTGTGATCAAATGACATGCAGGCTGAGCGCCCGTTGTGACAGCTGATCCAGGGTCAGTGCTCTGTGGTTGTGGCTGCAGATAGAAGGTCACATGATGACACAGCAGTGCTATTATGAACAAAGTCGACTACAGTACACAGTAATATTCATCGATTAGTCTGTTAGCAACTAATGGACAAATTCAAATGTTAGCCTGATGGTGGCACTAGGTGAAAAGTCAGAGGATCATCAAAGTTATTTCAATTAATCCTGAGGGGAATGTCTGAACCACATTTCGTGACAATCTATTCAAAAATTGTAGAGATATTTAAGTCTGGATTAAAGTGGTCCATAGCACCGTGAAGCGAAAATAAGTGAAGTGAAAATACACAACAGCAGTTTGTTTTTTTCCATTTTGTTTATTGTGTTGGTCTGTTCATATCTTTAAAGAGATTATATACACAAATTAGTACAAGAAGAGTTATCCAAAAAATTACACATTCAAAAAAAGACCGACAACCCTTGAGAAAAAGATTTTAACATAAGTGTGTGTCTAAGCTGTGAATTTTAGTTTCTCATTTCTATTTCATACAAACTTATTTCTAAAGCTAAACAAAAGAAGCACATATCCACACTCTTATTTTAAGATAACTTTCCAGTTAAGAAAGAACAGGTGCAGTGTATTAATAGCTACAGCAGACAAAATACGAAAAACAAAAAGTCTCCCTGGACTGATCTGCTTCAACAACCAGGATGAGTGGTACAAAAGTTGCCCTTTTTCATGACATGTTATGTTTGGACTGAAAAAAAGGCAACCTGCAGTTACCTTTGTTTATTAAAATACATGTTCATGCTAAAATTGCAGTTATTTTGATTAAAATAATTTACTATTTTATACTCAGCTGACTTTTAACTAGTTATTTTATGAAAAGATTCCAAGAAGATCCCCATACAGAAAAGTGGAAAAATACACGACTCTTCACCTTTTTTAAAAACACAATCAATGTATATGTTTTTCCAAACAGCTTCACATTTCACTCCTCTCACTCACTCAAACTACCTGAAGTAAAGGACAGAAAAAAAGACATGGTGAAGATTAAAAACACAGATCTCACTGCACGCCACTGACTTTAAGAGCAGTTGTGAGGTGTAAGGTCTCTTAAGGCTCACAGATCAGAGTTTCCACCACAATCTTGCTCTCAAAGTGACGAATCTTGTGGCAGTTCAGAGCCTCGCGCTTCTGCATACCTGTGAGACGAACAAAGGGCGATAACATAAAGCAAAGATAAAACTGATAGCTTTAAATATCAAGGTGTGTTCACACTGCATCCTGTTTGTTGTAGGTGCTACAGCCATGTCTAAAACTGAACTTTTTTTTTGGGGGGGGTGGGAGGTGGGGAGGGGGGGTATAGGTGGTTTAAAGTATTCCCATTTAATTGAATAGTAGCCATGTAGTGAATTCAGCAGTGTACTCTTCCATCACATATACCAGGGCTGTAATAGTCTGTGTATTCGTGCCAAACCGCCATGGTCCGGGGGTCATGCTTCAGTGCACGTAGCTGCACGCAAAATACACGGTATGTAGATTGATGCACGTAACGCGGAGTTCACAAGTGCAAATTCTGTCAGGAAACTTTTAGCTGTATGCATTAGCAACACGTGCTGAGGTTAGCTTAGCACCCATCATGTCGTTGTCCCATCCATTTCTACTGATAAATCCAAATTCTTTAAGGTTTCTTAACACTGTTAACAGAGTGAAACTGTCTTTGTCTCCTGATTTCCTCCACTCTTCTTTATGTTGTGATTTGCTCAATGTGGAACCACATTCTTGTGGATACACACTGTACATTATGCTCCTCGATCTCCACAAGTATAACAGAAACACACACAGCAACATATCTGTACGACACCAGAGTATCTTCTCTTAGGTGCATCTGGAGAAGCATAATTCCAGCTTAAATAGGCTTGTTAGATTGGTTGCTAACAGTACACAAGCTCACACAGTTAAGAGATGTAACTAATTTTGCTGTTTTAAATGCTAGGTGTGTCTTCAGCAAGCATTTAACGCAGAGTAGCTATATGTACTCAGAAGCACAGATGCATCTATTTACCTTTAAATGTAAAAGTAATCTTAATACAGATAAATGAAATGCCTGAATGACTTCCTGTGCCTACCCAGAATCCTGTCTCTGCGCTGCAGCTTGAAGGTGTCTTTGCCACGGCAGAGGTTGTAGATGAAATTGCCAAGCTGGTCGACATGCTCCAGGCGCTCCGTCACAATCATCTCCTCATGGAGCAGGTAGGACTGAGGCAGGTAGGTGCCGGCCTGGGCAGAGGGAGGACAAAAAATACTAATAATACATACTTCACAAACATAATCACCATTAATACCTGCCAACCTTTAAATACAATACTATAGAGTTTAAGCTGCATCCTTCAGACTCCTCAGGGCACAGTGCACATTGCTTTTAATCAGATTAATCAATTAATTTTCACTCTTTGCAGTTACCAAAAATGACCTTGTCTTACTGATTTAAAAACAGGAGTTGTTTTTAAATTGTTCTTATTTGTTGGTTTAACCTCTTTAATGTGTTTTTACTTACTGACACATTCAGTTTAGGTGTGTCTTTTTTTTGCTGCAAGCCAAACTTCTCCAGCAGGACAATGAAAACTGAACTAAACTATCCATCATGTAATGAAGTCTCATTATATTTGTTTTTTTTTAAGTCAAAAAAGTCCTGAGAAAAAAATTCTGAGTCATAATGCAAAAGTCTGCCACACGAGCATGTTTACTTTCTGTTTTGATTTGTCAAGGCAACAAAATCTCTGTGAAAATCTATTTAAACCAACAAACTTTGTAGTTTTACTTGATGTATTCTGGTGCCAGCTCTGTTTTCTTCTTTCCATTTTTAAAGGGAACAGCTTGTCATTTTGGGAAACACACTTATTTGCTTTCTTGCAGAGAGTTAGATGAGAAGATCAATACTACTCTTATGTGTCCATTAAATATGAAACTATGGCTAGCTGCAAGCTAGCTTAGCTGGCCTTAAAGACTAGAAACAGCTGGCTCTGTCCAAAGTTATTGATTTTTTCATCCCAACTCGGTGCAGTGAATAAGTTTGTTTCCAAAAATGTTTAACTATTCCTTTAAACTGTCCGAAACAGAAACGACAGCACATAATCAAAGCAAAGTAATTTGAAGTTTCAACTAGGATTTGGTCAAAGAAACAAATACTATTTTCATAATCTAATATCTCTATAGGAGCCAGCCATCATAATGATCAAGACTTAATTAACTGTCAGGATTAAAAGGTGAGACTTCAGTCCGACAGGTAAAGACAAGTTATTGAATACCTTGATGTTGACGAGCAGCTCCAAAAAGTCTCTGGGAGGCATGACGATGGAAGTGTTGAGTGGGATGACGTAGCACTTGTTAAGACTCAGGTCCAGGTAGGCGGTCAACCTCTGAGGTAGGAGACACACATTTACAAACCAAGTAAACTAATATTTACAGAGCACAACTTTTTCTTTTTTAAATGCACATTGTCATAAATGTTACTTTTGTGATAAGCCTTTACTTCCCTCAAATGCCCATGATGGGAGCCTTTGGCCAATCACTATTCATTTCAGATAGAGCATTTCTATTGAGGGTTCCTATTGGCTGTGCTTCGGGTGGTGAGCATATTCTTGGTATTTCCTCAACTGATCTCAGCATGGCTGGAGGGTCACAAACTGTCTCGGCTTACAGCTTAACCGTGCACTACAAGATGTTTCTGAAAACATTTGAGGGGAGAAATAGGCCTTACAGTAACAGAGTATTGATTCATATTTGACCAGCACTGCCTAGTTTGACCGTTTGATCAAAGATCGCGAGTGATTGACAGCTGCTCAGAAACAGCAGCTGGACAGCAGATTCCAGATCAGCGCTGGTTGGTTGTTTTCCTCCAGTCTGTGAAATCTTGCAGATGGCATTACTAACACCAGAGGACAATGGCGCACACCGGAGGTGCAAGATTTTTTTCAGGTTACCCGTCTCATGCACTACTGTCCGAATTTAACTGTAATCTTTCACACAGATCCCCTAATCTACATTTAATAAGATGTATGATCAATTAGTCAATCAGCAGAAATTATAATGAGCTCTTAAACATTCTAGTCATTAGTGAGTCAAACAGGAAGCAGCAGAGGATGAAAGGGTGAGGGTGTCTCACACGCTGGAAGTCGTGGACGATGTCAGCTGGGTCTCCTTCGCCGAACTCGGGCACGGGGACGTTGATGAGCTCCACCTGCTCCCTCTCCAGCACCTGGATCCTTTCCTGCAGCTGCCGCAGATGGAACTGGTTCGGCAGCTCCACCTCAATCTGCAAACCAGTTCAGCCAGTTAGTTAACCAGTTCCACAAGCAGTCACACAGATAGTTATTATATATATATTATATGAATTATTGCCATTGTTCATTCGCTGAAGGGGCAGATTTCAGCTTTCAAAGATGTGCCTGAACTCAATTTATGGACAGGATTTTTTCATCAGAAGTCATTAATGTACATGTGATGTATTACCACTCTATGAAATACTTTGACAGGATTGACAGTGACACAGTCCACCATTCTACACTGGATTTAAATAGCCACAAAGGATTGACAAGAAATTCTGCATCATAAAATCCAGTGTTACACTTTGTAATTTAATCTGATATCAGCCTCACTGTTTACTGCAGCCCCATCAGAGCTGGGTTAAGTTCCTGCTCACACTAACAAAACATTTCCTAGTGCTGCTGCTTCACATTAAAAGACTTCCACTGGACAAACACTGAGTGGCTTTTATTGTGAGGCGGTCACAGGAAACACAACCATGATTTTAATCTTGCTTGACCAGACCTATCTTCACAGTGCTGTGTCAGCACTTAAGGAAGGTCTGGCTGTGCCCATTATCATTCTACTATGGGAAAAAAACACGCTGGGTTGTTTGTATTGCTTTAAGCCGATCACAATCATCTTGGGCAGCCCTAAGCACAGGATGCAGCGACTGCTTGCAAAATGGTAACATACATGTGGTGAGTCAGAGTAGTCAGACATGCATCTACAAAATGATGCTGATGTTTTTGTGGAATGAAAAATGCCCCAAGTTGATGTCTTCACATGTTTTGGCTTGCCTGATCAGCAGTCCAAAACCCAAAGACATTAAATGTACTATAATGTTACACAGCTAATTCTGTCAAGATTCAGTCGAGCAGCTGGAACCACTAAATGTTCGGCATTTTTCCTAGAATATTGACTTCATTGATGATCAAAACAGCTGCTCATCTGTCAAAAACAACAATGTGGATGTTCGTGTGTCAATACTGAATAAAAAGTACAAAAGCTCTGTGGATATAAACAGAATTAAATGACTTTACAGTGAGTCCACAGCAGGCTGAAGACAATTAGTCAGTAACTCAAGTCATCAATCAATCAGTGACTCAGTCTGTAATGATTAAAAAAGCCACTTCATGTCACATGTACTGAACACGAACACCAACGTCTGATAAGCAATACGAAGACAAACTAATGAAGTGATGTGTGATATTCCTGAAGTTGCTGCATGTATTGCAGTGTTGTGTTGTACAGCTTCATACCTCTTCTTCTTCCTGGATCATGAAGTCTTCCTCACGGTATTCCGCCCCGCACCAAAACACCTCCCCTTCCTGTAGGGACGAGGGGAGGTTGGAAAGACAGAAAATATGAGAAACAAGGTAGAAAAAGATCCAGAAAGTTCGGTCTCCAGTTTGAGCTTGCGTCACTGTTGAAGATATGAATGCATGTCAATGTGTAGAGTGAAGGCTGTGAACTGTAACACTGCCTACTGTCCTACATGTGACATTTCTTATACAGTTTAAAAACTGTTGCGACCTCCACAACTGACTTAGTGATTCAAAGCAGTATCTTTGCTATGTAGGGCATTATAAGATAAGATAAGATAAGATATTCCTTTATTGGTCCCACAGTGAAGAAATTCACACGTTACAGCAGCAAAGTGGATAGTGCAAAAATTATGATATAATTATAATAAACTTTATTTATATAGAACCACACATAACAAAGTTACAAATTGCTTTACCTGGTAAAATATTCTTAATTTTCTACAATTAAATAAAATCAACAAGTAGAACAAAAAAACTACAGATAAGGAATATTAGAGCTGGATAATCAGGGTTCCCGCGGTCTTCACCAAATAAAAAGTATTGATTTTTCAGGCCAGGTTTCAGGCCAAAAACATACCACTGAAACTGAAGTAATTCTCTACTGCTGTGCAATCACCATTTTTATGTTTATTCATTAATAAACCCTCCCGATCTTTCAATGCCCTCTCGCAGTTTCCTCCCAGGGTCACAATTGTCCAGTATTTCTCCCGATTTATGGAATATTTTCACACCTTTTTTCCTTTTAGTTATCTCAACCTGTTTCTGGCTCAATGTGAATATTAGAGATTCACAAACGTTCAGGCCAGAGGAGAAAATTATTCAGATTTATTTCCTGAGAATTGAAAGTGAAATTAAAAGTCTATTCAATGTAAAAATGCTGTTATAGCATACTTATTATTTCCTTTAAAAGTCACCTTAATGCAGGAAACAAAGTCTAGTATGGATCACGGTATGGGAAAGCCTTTGCTAGATGTGTGTCACTAAGAGGAAGATAACTGAGTATTTTATTCAACATCCTTAATGTTGCGTTAACTCTCGACAATCTCTGCTGCCATTAGAAACTTGTTGGACGAAACACAAACAGACCAATCACAGTTCATCCGGTCTCCATATGGTATCTGGTCTTTGTCATCCTCGAGAAAACCTCGCTCTCGTCTCTTCTCCCTCTGTGAATGGCGTCCTTGAGTCATGGTTGAGTTTGTCTACCTGATATTATCATTCTGTTTCTCTTCCTGAGGTTTTTTCCTGTTAAAATTGTTATTTTGGAGATTTCTTCCTCATCTGAATCAAGGGTGTTGTATGCTGTAGATTGTTAAGCCATTTGAGGTAAATTTTGGATTTGAAATTTTGGGCAATATAAATAAATTAACTTGACATGACTTGACTAGCTTCATAGTTGTTGCATCCCCCGTGGTGTAGTCTTGGCAGCTACATACATACCTACCATACCTACGCTGTAACCTATAATACATAACCATAAATCCAGCTTTACACTGACAGTCTGAGATGTCCTAAAACAGCCACCATTCTTGACCCTCAATAACAACTTGACATTTTTACCCCACTAATGGAAAGTTGTCTCTGCATTATTCCTCCATCCATATTTAGTTTTCTGGAGTATGAACATTACAGCCTCATGTGTCTGCTGATGTGGCTGTAGATTTATAGTCACATTGTATGTCATAAGAGTTCAAATCATCTGGACATAATAAATCTAACTAAAGGAGGAAATACTGTTAAGTTATAAAGAAGAGTTGAAAGGGAACACGTAGATTGATTTATAATAAACACTCTCACAGCTGTGTTTTCTGTTTAATTTCTGTTTTGGCACATTCCACAGTTATTAATCACCTTGAAGCGAGAAGGATAGATCTGTGTATCATTCCCACTGGTGTTTTGACAAGCTGCCCAGGTAGGTTGAGTTAGCATGCGACATTAAAACAGCTCACAGCAGTTTACCTGCTTCAACCTGTTGAGTTTGTCAGTTCGCATTTTCTCCTTTACGATGTGATTTACATGTCAGAAGCTTGTGATGGTGTTTTTATGTTTGACTGTGGACTACAACCCTAATATTCACTTATCAGATTATTACTTTCATTTTTAATTTCATTATTATTCATTATATGCATGATTTGTGTGGCTGTTGGAAAGCCTGTGATGCTGTGTATGCAGAGGACTTTTAGGTGGCTAAATCCTCCCAGGCCGCCAATGTCTATGGCGATGAAGGCCAACTGATGCGTCGCCTCACGCTACCTTTCACAAGCTGCACTTGAACACAACGCAAAGACTACAGCTAACGGCTTGTTAGCATTTACTTTCTTCACCTTTATTTGTCATTCAAAAAGGGAAACCAGCAGACGGAGGACTGCATACATACAAGCTGTTGTTATGATTTGCACATACAACAAAGCAGCGTTTGCCAACTGCCACCGATTAAACATGCTGAATCTGCTGAAAAGCCTCTGACACGGGCAGACTAGAGTAGACGGTGAGGGACACACCGAAAAACTAGGCCCACAGAAGATCACCAGTGGCTGCTGGCTTGATGTGTCGGGGCCTTTAGGACCTTGGCATGACAATGAGCAAATAATAAAGCTGCAAGTGGTCCTGCATGAAGTGTAATCTGTCTCCTTTACTGTTCCTTTGATATTACATTATCATTCAATTTACCTGTTCTTCCCACCCTTGTTGGGGCTGGTAGCTCACCTCCAGGATGTAGTAGCGGTACAGGTAGGCTCCTCCAACCACCACTCCAGACAGCATGAGGGCGAGACCCAGGCACATGCACCAGCACCAGGCCCGTGACTGGTGACGCACCGGCAGAGCAGCCTCCGCATCCTGCAGGAGAGAAGAAGAAGAATACAGGTGACGTGACAGTTTCCACCATATTCAAGGAGCAGTGAGGATGTTCTTCATCAACATGATTAAAATATTAAACAAGAAAACACACTTTCAGAGATCAACATGTGTCTGATTATCATTTATCACTTGCTGGTTATTTCCATTGTTTCTACAGTTCGAGTGTATTTTCTGTACCCTCACCCTTTCATTCCTACAACGACTGATTCTTTTGCTAGTATTTCTATGAAATGAATGATTTCAGATGCGCTCATGACATGTTTTAACATTCAGCTGCAGATTGCGTGCAAGTTGCATACCACATTAGCTGAGTTCCAGACATCTGAATCACAGCCCTCATCTCCGATTTGTTATTCAATTCAACTCAATGAGTAAGGTTTAGCAAAACCACAGTTCAGTCTAATTATCGGGTTTTGTACACACAGCCCAAATTTCCACAATAAGAGATTGACACAACAGAAAGCCTTTGAACGGATTGGGGAAAAACAAAAATAAAGTTGTGACATTTTTGAAGAAGTAGTGGTGACTTCATGCTGTTTAAGTGGAATGAATGTCAAATATTTTTTTTTGACATACTTCACTTGTATATATGCATGTATGTGGATACATGCAAGTATAAATGTATAAATGTACAGATATATATGTAAGTATAAATGTAAACATAAATAATGTATGTTTAGAAGACTGCTAGCTAGTAAACATGGATGTAAACAAAGCAAATACTTATAATTAAAAAGGTGCAGTACTGGTTGATATGGATGGTAACATTTTAAATGGTAGTTTCTGTCTGTGAACTGTTTTATTTCAGTCTGTGTCATGGACGACACTAAAATGACGTATCAGTGTTCAACGTGTGCGTGCACCTAAACAAGCTCTTGTGAGAAACTTAAGACTTTGAGCTACATGGAAATGAGGATTATGGGAAAATATTCAACAGTGAAAAAGAAACCGGGCCTTATCATCATCAGACAAACATCAGCCGGTGGACTCTGGCCAGGTGAATAAAGCTTCTTTCAGAACAAGCCCGGACTCGTCTCCTGGGAGAAACCTCGACTGAGGATAAATGGCAATGAATCATTAATGTGAGCATTTCTGAAGCTCACATCGTTTTAACTGATGTTGAGCCTGAAAACATAACCTGTGGTTTCACTTAAAGAAATGCTGACAAAAGCGTTTCACTGTTTATTTTCAACACACAACTGTCCCGAATTTACTCCAGTGGCTTTAGTGAAAACTTATGGGTGTGTTTATGTTATTTAAGTATGAATCTATGGTAGACATTTCCTACTTCAACGACTAACTCATCAACTCTACACAACACCACACCAGTGGAGTCTGCTGATTTCTGCCATTATGATAGTGCCACACTTCATAACACATGGAAAACAAACACTTCCTCCTCTTGTTCCTGTGTAGTCAAACAGGCAGCACAATGCGGGAACTGTCGCCAGAGTCAGTAAATAAACTGCACACATACTGAAAACATCTGCCCTTGAGGTACAATCAGTTTTGTTATGATTAAACAGACTTCTGCAGTAAAATTCATATTCTTCTATATCTTGAAAGAACGGTGACCTGTGAACAGTTAATAAACAATAAAAATTTCAAATAACGGGGCCAAAACAGTATATGAACAGTAGATAATCATTTACAGACGTCTTTCTGTCCTCAGTGTTTTCTCTAACAGTCATCACCAAACTTATTTACGGATATCAGCACACAGTCCACCTTCGGTTTAACACTCAGATTAGAATTTTCTGTAAGACCATCTAACTGGGAAAACGCAGTTTTAACAACCTGATAAACATGGGCTATGGGTCAGCATCTCCAATACACCTCGGTACAGGAGAAAACAGCATGGCGGCAACTCAAAAAAAAGACAATCAGCCCTTTTGGACCTTAATCTCGATTTAAAGACAGCAAAAGCTGGCGATAAGTGAGGTAAGTGAGGAGGACTGTTGAGAAAGGAGGAACCAAAGAACAGTTCTTTGAGAAGAGGAAGTGAGGGTGAAACCTTTAAAGGAGGAAAGTGCAGAGCAGCTAGATGTAGCACACTAGATGTAGTGTGTTTGACAGGCCGACTGGCTGACAGAGACACTAAAAGGGAACATTTCCTGAGGCTGCAAAGCTTTGGTCATCTCTGCTGAGTGGACGTTTGTTTGAATCACCCACCCCCTTTGACTTTGAGGGAAAGAAAAAAGAGGAAGTGAAAGAAAAATAACACAGAAAGCTGAGGAGGATGTTTTTACTGAACATGGTGACATGAGTACATCATGTCACAATATTAAACAGTTTAGTTTGGAGAATCTCTGGTGCTGAAATAGGCAGTGGCAGGAGGGTGGTGCATCTTATTTCTACTTTAAGATAAGTTAAGATAGAACTTTATTTATGCTGAGGGACATTGATTATGTAGCAGTGCAAAAGAGTGCACATATAAAATATCAATAAATGGATATTTCACATTCAAAATATACAGAATGTCAAAAATATGAACAAGGTTGACGGTGAGGATCAGTAGCTGCTTGTATCTCATCACATCATAACAGTATCAACTCTTAGTCCAATATACAAGACAGGCACACTGGGATGAAAAGAAATCATTCACCGTTACTTGAACTTGCTGACTGTACCAATTTCTCTCTTCCAGATAATCCAATGACACAACTATCCATTCATGAAATTAAAATCGCAGACTTAAGGATCCTCCTTAACCCGGGAATATGCACCAACATTAATGGTTTGCAAGAGTGTACAGGACACAACAGAAGTAACCTTGGCCATAATTATTCCAGTGATGTAATCCATAAAATCACACTTCAGGATATTCTTTTATGAAGTATTAAAAAAATATATGCAAAAAAAGAAGCCAACAGGGCTGCTGCAGAAGAAAATATAACCCAATCAATCAGCTATCAACTTTTTCCTGCTTTAAACCATCGTTATTATTTTGGCTCAAACTCACTGATCTGTTACTTCCATGATTGTACCGAATCATTATATTGTGATTATCTGATCAGGACGGCCTCGCTTGCTAATGTCCTCGTCCATTTTATCATATTTATTTTATTTATTATCAGCTCAGTTTGCTGGTAGGTCAACGGGCCAAGCTGATAAATTCTGTGAGCTTCCTCTGTTGGACCACAAGGTTCGTATTTCAAATAACAAACTGAGTCCTGGATTCTGATCTTCCTGTTTCACGTCAATCCCCTAAAGCTTCATCAGCAACAAGACCCAACAGGCCTTCAGACCAACATTTCATAACTTCAACACACACACCCTCTTGAACACACTCATGAGTCAACCCAGTGAAATATATTAACGTCACACACAGCTGGAACAATATGTACAATCGGAAACACTCAGGGAACAAAAAGGTGGATTTTCTGGATTATTTAATCTGATTTGGCTGCAACTGAAGATTATTTCCATTACTGGAAAAAAAAGTTTAAAAATATGTTTTGTCCCAACTGTGGTATTCAATATTTAATGATAAAAATCAATAAATCATCACATCTGAGAGGCTGAAACCAGAGATTTTATATTTTTAACTGATTAAATACTTCAAATCTATAGTTTTCTTTTGATCTACTCACTGATTAATCAACATCTCTTCGGCTCTACTTGATGATTTGATGAGTACAATTATTTTTAATGTCAATTCATATTGCCTGCTTTATCCAACCAACTGTCCTAAAGCCAAAGATAATTAATTTACTGCCACATGTGACAAAGACCAGCATCCAATCCTCACATGGGAGAAACTGTAATATTTGGCATTTTTGTTTGAAAACTGACTGTTCATCAACTAATTGTTAACTAGGGATGCTAATTCTGAAAAAAATAAAAATGTAACCGATAACTGATCCTCATTAACCAATCATTATATTACACTAACATCTTTATTACAATAACAGTTGAATGACAAGATTAGTGCGTCACATGCAGCGGTGTGCCAGCTTCAGAGTGTGACCACAACATACATATAATCTGTCAGCACAGCATAACATTAGCGAGTGTCCGAGAGACCGTGTGTGTGGTGGCGGTGAGTATGGGGTTGTTGGTAGCATTACAGCTGTGAACGAAGGAGTCGCAGACAGTGTGTGCACAGTTTGTCGGTAAATAAATGCTACGAGGCAACAACTCCTCCCCTCTGTGCTCTGCTCATGGATATATTACGGGGACTGGATACAACAGGGCCCCGTTCATTCCTATGAAAGCTGCTCAGTGGTGCTTGAAGTCAATGGGTAGACTTCTGGGTCTGGAAAAGTACCCGGATCTTCTTGGTCTTTGTGCATGTCCAATATGCGCAATAGTGTCCGTTTGGTCACATGACTTGGTCACAGGGTCCAAACGTCACAGTCTTGGTCTCCATAGACATAAACAGAGGAACGAAATAACTCTGGATTTGACTATTAGTGCGTTTTTTAAATAAACAAGTGTTCATACTGTGGATGTGGATACTGTTTGCCTTAAAAAACAAACAAACAAACAAAACTATCCACTGAGTTACAGGCATCTCTTTCTCAATATGGGAAAAAGTCTTTTTGGGCCAAATGACTTCATGTGACGGACACAGCAGTTGTAGTACCACCATCTGGCCACTGTGAACATTGGGATGAAGGACTGGTGCTTTTCCTGGGCTCCGCTCAAGACCCCCTGCAACTTCCTGTATCTTGCAACTCCGTCTCAGACTCTCTTGAGGTGGACCAGCTTTTCTTAAACTGACAAGCCACTCCTGAGTTTTGCTCAGCTTTTTCATTAATTATTTCTTTTCGCTGTTTGAGCAATAGCGTTACAACAAGGTATGCGACCTTGTGCAGATGTTTTATGTAAAGGACCTGAGTGTACTGAGAACACAACATCAGCCTTTTTGTATCTTAACAACTGTCAAATGGAAACTGCCTGAAACTGTTTCACTTCCTCTTTTGTTCTCGATCTGTCTGTCCGACTCTCTTATGATGATTTTGCTCTACTTTTATGTCCCTTTTATTGTTGGCACTTTTTGGCCTCATTTTGAAAGCTTGTTATTGGCAGAAATCCCCAGTGTGGTGTGCTGTGGTGAGGACAGAAACCGCTGGTTCAACCGGGCTGCATTCACGTCACACAGTCAGGCTACAACAAGGATCAATGATCATCTTTGTGTGCATGTGTGTGTGTGCATGTGTGTGTGTGTGTGTGTGTGTGTGTGTGTGTGTGTGTTTGAGATAAACCAACCACACACCACATTAACTCAGCCACAAGAAACAACAATTTTTCCAGTTAATTACATTTTTGTGTGTGTAAAACTTTCCAATCTGTTTTGTTTAAGCGCATTGACTCAAAGAGGGTTCATGGGAGATTTCTTTCACATGGTGGGGATATATCATATATATATCATATCTTCTAATATATACAGTCTGAACATGTATGGTTAAAACAGTCAGTGTGGCTCTTCAACTGATATTTAGGGCTGCAACTACAATTATTATCTTTACTATTTTTTTCTGATTAATCAATTAATTGTTTGCCTAAAAACATGTCAGAAAATAGCGGAAAATGTCCAGTACAGTTCCACACAAACCAAAGTGATGTATTTATTTGACTTGTTTCGTTCGATCAACAGTCCAAAACCTAAAGATATGCAGTTAACAATGATACAAAACTGAGAAAAGCCAAAAATCCTCACATATAAGAAGCTGGAACCAATTTTGCATTTCTGCTCAGAAAATGACAGTAATATGATAATAACTCAGTTTAACATTAATCTACTGATTTATAGGATGTCGCTGTAATATTTTATGTTCAAACTCCAACTATTTGTTACTGAAATTTATTGCTTTGAACCATTTAAATATGCATTTGCTGTCAATTTCAACTGGTTTTCCAGCAATTTGAGTTCTGCTTTCACCCTCACCGTTGTTGTCTTTTGTTGTCACAGCTGTAAATTTACTATGCTTGTCTTAGATTTTGCCTGAAACAATAAGTTTATCCTCCTTTGTCCGGATTTTATGATCCCATTGTGTGTGTGTAAATATTTGCCTGTTCTGCCTGATCCTAAACATGGTTCAGTCTTCCGGTAAATGTCTTTAGGGGATCAGCCTGCAGTCCTGGGCACCGTCTCACCTGAGAACAGCTCGTGTTTCTGTCTCTGTGGAGACAGGTGAGTATCAGTATCCAGGACACAGGTTTAGTTTCACTGAAACTCCATCCTGTGCTGAGCAGAAGATGGCCTCTGTGAAGGGAACCCGACACACACCAAACACTGTGCTCAGAGCTTAACCAGAAAAAACATGTGTTAGTTTAGAGAACGGAAACATTGCTTTTTCACAATGTGACCACCATCAAACTATTCAGCCTTATGTTCTTACAACTTCTCCTACAAACCTACCATGAACGGGGGTGAAGCCACACTGATACACCAGAGGAAGTTCTTCGACTATCTTAATCAGATCTCTGCAGCATTACACACGGAAAAAGTGGTTGATGACACAAACCTGCCTGAGACCAGCACATCATCAGCCTGGTACAATGCAAATGACCAACAGACACATCCAAAATTATCATAGTCCATGAAATAAAGCAGAAACTAAAACTAAAGTCAAACATTTCATGCCCACTCCTCTATCTTTGTCATTACCTGTTTGACAGCAATTTTAAATGACCAGTGCAGTGAGATTATCCATTTAAGTGTAACTAAACTAACTGTGGACATAATTAGAGCTGATACTAATGATTACTTTACTTACTGATTAACTGAGTAATGGTTTAGTCTATAAAATGCCAGAAAATAGCAGAAAATGATATTTAATAAATGCCTTCTTTTGTCCAGACACAACTATGTCACAAAATAATGAATAAGAAACTGGAACCAGCAAATATTTGGCTTTTTTTAAAGACGTTAGCGCTGAATTAATAAATCAAAATTTTCTTTTAATAGACCTACAGATTTATCGACTAATCGTTACAGCTTTAGACATAACATATACAATACATATTGGAGTTGCTGTAACTCTGGTTCTCTGCATCGTATCAGGTCTACACTGGGTGAAGGGTGTCTGGGTCTCTGAGCCCCTGGGTGGGGGGAGGATGGTGGGTGGAGGTTGTATATCTGCCTGGTTGGTTAATCCTCCCTCTTTTTGAGTTTTAGTGGTCGGCGCCCCTGTAGGAGGCTGCTAAGTCTCTCCGGCTGAGTCTCTATCTGACTGATTAAACCATAATCCTTTTCAAGCTGTCCGCATGCCTCAGACGACAATCAGAGGACACACAGGCGGAGAGCAGCAGCAAGTAGCCCAGAGACAGATTTGGGATATAATCCATAATGTACATTACTGAAAAGTTTGGAATCTCCTACCATCAAAGTTTGATTACAGTCAGATGGCTGAGAGGAGGAGGAGGAGGAGGAGGAGGAGAGGACTACTATATATGTTTGAATAGTCTTTCATGGTTTTAGGTTGTTGAAAGTCCTCTTTACAAATAGATGTTATGTTGTATGAAGGGTTTGTCTTGTACACGGAGAACAAAATGATGCTTCAACCAGACTGTCAACTGGCTAACTTGAGCTCCTTACTCCCCACGTCCCACCTTCTAACCTGAGGTCCTCTGACAAGGCTTTTCTGGTTGTACCCAGGTCGAGGTTGCATTTTAACACTTACATTTTTTTTTTTTTTTTTTTAGCTTTGTAAGTAAAATTGTGTGGTTTGTCTGAGACCTCCCAGGCCGGGTAGAACCATCATGAGGGCCGGTTCTGGCCCATAGACCGTATAATGCCCAGGTCTGATCATTATTGTCCTCTTTTGGCTTCAGTGTTGCCTCTGTAACATATTGTTTGATACCACTGGTTGCTGATTTTAGTTTTCTCATTATTCTGTCTCAATGTTTTGTTCTTTTTTTGTTGTTTTCATTTTGTCTGTGTTGTATTTTATCTGTGCAAGCACTTTGTAACTATGTTTAGAAAGGTGCTATACAAATAAAGATAATCATTACTATAATTATTAACTGAACGAGCATAAAGAGACAAAGATGCCTCTGAGCAACAGTTTAATAAGAAGGGAAGAAATCGCCAGTAAGTGGTAAAAGAAACCAGAAGCTTAGCATAAAAATGTGTGCAGATTTTAATATGAACAGGTTTCTGTTTCAGTGTCAAGTACACAATAATACAGCCAAGATGGCAACATGCTGCTTTAGCATAGCTATTCTTCAAACATCACAATAGAAATAGCAGGTTATTCTAGGGTTAGCTTAGCATTATTGGAATATATCTAACCACTGAGTAGACTGCAAAGGGCCCAAAGAAAAATGGATTAACTCAATTTTTAGAGCCAGTTGTACTGATGTGGTTCAGTCATGATCAAGGGTCACTGATGCTTTTCTGGGCTGGAAATCAAATTCAAAATCCAACAATATTCTCTCCTGAGATGCAACACTGTGGGGACGTCGTCTAAATGGTTCATTCTTCTTCTTTTGGGTCGAAACTATTTGAACTGTAACTAATACATTTATTGTCTGATTTATATTGTTTGATCTCGGTTTGGTTGTATGTTTTGGATTTTGTACCAAATGTACAAAAGTACAGCAAGCAAACTGAAGTGAAGCTGTGTGATTTGCATGCAGAAACTTTCAGGCAGTCCAAGATGGAAGTACTTTCCATCTCTGTGTGGATCACCTGCTAACTGCTGCAAGAACAAGCTGCAATCATTCTCATTTAATAATTTGGTGGGCAATATGGAAATAATGAAAGAAATGTCAGACTACCGTGAGTTTACGACAGACCTGGGTATTATACGATCCACGGGCCGCAACCGGCTCTCATGATGGTTCTGCTCAGCCTGGGGGGGTCTCAGACAAACCACACAATTTTACTTATGAAGCAAAAGCAAAACAGTAGAGAAAATAGCTTTTGTTTTGAAATGCTTGTGTATTGTTAGTGCACTTCTTCCTGTCACACTTGACATTGGTGTAAATTGACATTAAGTGTCATTAAATGTCTGAAGTAGCGCCACCTGCTGAGGCGGCACGTCTGTTATAAGTCATGTACTGCTATGTATTTTTTCATGGAGGTTGGCGGTAAAGCTGTGTGCTTAGTTTGCAACAAAAGTGGCTGAATTCAAAGAAAACAACTTGAACCATCACTTTGAGACAAAACATGAAGAAAAATACAGAAACCTATCTGGAGCTGAGAAGGAGAGGACAGCCGACAGGCTGCTAGCTAAGATACTAAAGCAGCAAGGACTTTTTATAAAGCTGCATGCAATGAAAGAAGGAAATGTAAATGTTACTGTTAATTTTTTTTAATGGAAACATTACTACCTAAAACAGTTAGTCCTGTACCGTTCAAAGACTCCTGCATATAATATAATTTTCTTAATACTATGTTGTTTGAATAGAAAAAATGCTGAAAAATAAGTGCCCATTGTGTTTACTTTAGTGATAAAATAGATGTTACGTCTGTAACTGTCCATATTTGTTTGGCCCCCGGCAATATTCTGGGTTTCTCATGTGGCCCCCCAGGAAAAATAATTGCCCACCCCTGGTTTACAATAACACCAATATATTTTTACATTCTTTCAAAATGAGCTCTTATACACACAAGTGATTCAGTATTATGACTGTCTACATATGTTAACATACCAGTGTTGGCATGAAAATCAACAATAATATTATCCATCATTAACAAAAAAAACCCTTCAAACTGGCTCTGAAGGTGATTATTCCCTATTAATTGATTGATCATCAATGTCAATGAATCATCAGAAAATGGCGATAAGTCTTGTTTTGTCTGAACAACTGTCCCAAACAAAAATATATTCAACTGTGTGTTAAGACAACAAACATGGCAAATTCTGAGAGGCTGGAAGTAGAGAAAGTTTGGTAATTTTACTTGAAATAGTTGCAGATTAATTTCTTGTAAATCGATTAATCATCGCAACTGTACTTCCAACATTACAGCCAGCAGTAACCTGGTGTCAGTTTTCTACAAGCTGACACAATAAAAAAAAAAAAAAAAAAAGTATCATATACACGCTCTTAACTGGCACATATAAAAATAATTCACTCTAACACATTATCAGCACAGTAACACTGAGGTCAGCGGCAGCCAGCGCATCTTAATAAAGCTTCCTTCCTGCGTTCACAGCAGACCGTCTATATCCGGCTCCAGTTTATTTCAGCTCCAATAAAATCACATTTATAGTTCAGGCATCTCAACAGACTCTCACACCATCAGCAACCATCTCACTGCTCCAACAATAAGCAATAAGCAATAAGCAGCTGGCTTCATTCAAAAACTCAAATTTTGATAGTTGTTACGTAAGAAATACCAAAGATTTGTTAAGTACTGCTTCACAAGCGCACGCTTCTTTTTTCATATCATTAAGAGAAGCTCTTTAAAACTAAAGCTCTTGAGATAAAAGCAGGTAACTAAAATTGATTTACGAAAAAAAAAAAACCAGACTGATTCATTGGCAATAATCCAAATGTGACGCTTTCACTCAGCAGGTTTATCTCATCTGAATTAGAGGAACTGCTGCAGTTGGCCAATCAGGCCAATCAATGTTTTGATAGTGGTGCCAATACATCACTCAAGTGTCATAATCAATAAAAAATGATGGACTTATTAACATATAACAAAACTAATATTCTCAAATGCATTAATGTCCACTGTTAACTTTTGTAAATGGTGTATAATAGGGCTTGCAACTAACAGTTATTTTCATCACTGATTAACCTGCCATATTGTCTTGATTAATCAATTCATTGTTTAGTCTATAACATGTCAGAGGAGTCAGTTTCAAGGTGCGGTGATATACTGTGAATGTCTGGTTTTGTCCAACCAAGGGCCCAAAACCCAAAGACAGAAAATATTCACAATTTAAATGCAATATTAAATGCAATTTTTTTGCTTGAAAAAGAATTTTCATTTTAATCAACTTATTATGAAAATATTTGATGATTATTTTCATATAGATTGAGCAGTGTTTCAGCTCTCAGTTGATGTATATCACGGTCGGCAGCCAGAATTTTGTGGGGGCGGGACTTTCAAATTTAAAAAACAAATTACATTTATTTAGGCCTAATTAGCATCATTGATATTTTAACTTTCTTACAAAATGAATGTTATTTTTATTAGCCTATATCAGTGTGACTAAAAACAGGGAAATCCATAATGATAACTACATACTTAATGCTTAAGGCTCACTGAGGAAAGATGGTTTAATTCTGTAATTATGGAAACGTAATTGAAAAAATTCAGTCCTATAAATCCTGGACTGCAGCTTGCATTCGTTTACACAGGGCAGGCACAAAAGAGCAATTTATCCAATTTTAATTCGGTACTGTCCACAAATGAGTGTGGTCTCATATACAGCCATAAACACTCTTATAACATTAGTTATTATGGGAAGCTTTGATGGCTGTATGTGACCTGTGGACCACTAGTCACCAATCACTGCTGTATATTGTGTCAGACAGCACATTCTGATGGGGGGACTCAATCCTTAGTATCCATGTATGCTCACGCCAATACTACCAGACTAAATTGAAAAAAAATATAATTTTACCTCACAGACCACGGAGCTGTTGGGCTACCGCTGCCTTGATCAGTTTGTTTGTGTCAGTGTGACCTTGGTGAGTCTGAACTAACTAAAGTCACACCACAACACAAACTCGTGACATCCCTATTTCACGCCCAGCTGCAGTTCGTACTGTGAGAGCAGAGTTGTGAAAACTGACCTTTAATGAGCGCTACTCACACCTGCCCGTCATGGACCAACACAACTTGAACGTTAACCTGGATTCATGCCGCTGATGGCGCTGCTGACTCATAATGCCTCGGCTCAGCCGCTGATGCGATCTTTGCTACACAGAGTTGACAGCAGACTGTGACGTGTTAATGTGCTGGAAGATCAGCTCAGGTATTCATCCTTCAGCTCAGCTGTCTAGAGGTCATTTTATGTGTTTACTCAATGGGCGCTCTGCAGAGAAAACAGGGCCTGGTGACTTCAGTCAGCACTACTAGTCCAATATAAATCATCATTCATCAGTGGTAAAAGCCGCAACCTATAATTTAATCTTATCAATTAAAATGTCCACACATTCCCTGCTTACAGCTTTTCAAATGTGAGTATTTGCTGCTTTTTCTTCATTGTGTATCACTGTAATTAAAATTTAAAGACACTTTAAAGACACTCTGCCTACTTTGATAAGAATTTATTAACATCTACACTAAATGATCAATCTAAAAAAATCAATCAATAATGGAAATACAAAGCTGTATACATTACAGAAAGACTAAATTAATATTTTAGGCCTTTTTAATTCTTTCAGGTGTAAAATTTAAAATGCAATGAAACAAAAGCTGACTAGTTGTGTCTGTTTCTAATTGCTGAGCTCATTAATGACCGGATCCATAAATGTGCAGAATCAGCACACTGACAGAGAGACATCAGGAGATTAACTGCTAATTTGCACAAAGTCGAACTGTGTTTAGTAAAGCAGATAAGATGCTGATTAACTCGAATGATGGTGTGGATTAATTAAGAGTGGACACAAACAGACCTGAACAAACTCACTGAACTTTTTGAAGACCTACGTTTGGACAGATGGATTAACTGAAGACTTCAGGAACTTCATGACAAACTCTAATCAATTAAATATGAAATAATACTGTACTCTCCAGCTCAAACAGAGGATGGGGGTGAGGTTAATAGTCAGATTTAATTCATTACCATGACAACCAGATTGGATCCCTTTTCGACCTTGTTTAGATGAAACCAGTTTGGATGAATTTAATGTTTATTACTGTTGGTACTATGCAGTATCGGGGTGTTTTGGAGGCGCTAACACTGTCCGCTCTTCACCACACAACCTATGCACAGAGTTCTTCCTTAAAGTTCACTACTTGTACAAGTGGCGGGGGGGGGGGGGGGGGGGGGAGAATCACAGTATTTCATCCACTACTACCTAGGGGCTGTTGTTTTTCTCACTGAAAGAAGCGAACTGGAACTTTATGTTCAACAGGAAGAGCCTGCATCCCTGTTTGAACAAACCCAGCATGGCTTACTCAGGGAAAGGCTAAACTAAGCGTGCTTAGCCTAAATGTTTAGCTTGGTCTATTTCTTGTTGCTCTAAATGTCTCAGCGACAGGCTTTAGCTGATTGGTTCAACTCTATTTAACCTGTTAAAGACACAAACAGCCTGCAGAGGAATACAAACAACAGACACAAGTGACGAGGTTCATTAACAAGGAGCTGAGACACATGGTGCTCATAATAATTTTCATTGTGTTAAAAGACCCGGAAACAAGTATAAGACATGCACCAAAGAATAAGGAAGTGCTTGTTTTTCTCCTCACTCATGACATAAATCAATTAACTGTTTAGATTAAACCAGGTTGGAGGATTTCTAAAATAAACGAAAGAGAAACAGAAGCAAGAGAAACAGAAACACAAAGAGAAAGGGTGAGTAAGAATATCGAACTAAACAGAAACTAAAAATGAGGTTACAGCCAACAAATATCAGTTAGGACAGAGAAAGAAAGTCAGGAATAAACAGGAGAGAGGTTGTTCTGTGTACTCCACTGTAAATCAAAAATTAAAGAAAAGGTATGGGGGGATCAAGATAAACAGGAAGGCAATCCTGTTCAATCCACTCCAAGAACAAGTGGCAACGAGGAAGGAAATATTAAAAAAAAAATTATTATAGTAGCAAGATCATCATTAAATCAAGGCCTGGATTTCCTTCCTGTTCATATAACTTAATAATCAGCTTTGCAAGACATCATATCTGATATCACACAGAGACTAACATTCACGAAAAATCGAATCACCCATGTATCGTGATTTGTTTCGTTTTTGGCGACTGAAATCGTGTTATGAGAAAAATCTGTTCTAACTCTGTCAACCAAAACAAACTGCCGTCGCGAAGTGAAATAGTGAAAGACAGTGGAGGGTCCACGTGGATACGACCTGCACTCTCAAAGTTTAAATCCAACGTAGTAAACACTCCACATACAATAAAGTATGGAAACACTTGCTGGAAAAAATGTACAATGACTGATGAATCTGACCTCAGGACATCTCTGACTACATACATGCTGACAATCAAACGTTTTTAATGTATTAATTTAGGTATTTTCCAAAGTAAAAGTCTCTAGAAGTTAACAAGCGGTTACCTTCATCAAAGCCTGAAAAGTACCTTCTTTCCATCGTTGTGAATCGTGAATCAATTCAGAATTGAACCGTGACAACAACGAGTAGGACTTCAGCAGCGCTACTTTCAGACTCTTACAACAGTGTGCGGTAACACAGGAGGGGGAAACTACAGAGTGGGACATGACATTTCACTCTTTAAAGGTCGACATGCAGATGTCGGCTGTGACGAGATTTTTTCTTTCTTTCGAGATGAGATTTTATGCACACTACATGAGAATCGAGCCGATTTTGGGTCTGATCTCCCCCCCCCCAACAATCGCAGCAAAGCCACTATTTTTTTATTCTTCTAAAGACCATCTTTCCACTTATTCCTGTGGTGGTGCGTTGAGTGTTTTTTCACGATGACACTGTCACGTGAGAAAGAACGACAGCCATCTGAGAACCAGGCTGACTGAAGAAGGAAGGACAACCACCGCCGTCACTTTGGAAAACATGAGAGCAACAATTTGGCCAAAACAGCACAACACACACTGATAGATACAGAATTAGCAAGGGTAGTTTTTGCACTACTTTGTATGGCAAATTCACAATGGATCGATGGATGGATGAACTCATAGTCACACATTAAATAAACATTCATATATCATACATCAATAGCAAAGTATGGTACTGTGTTCATTACAATTCCTCCCCCCCAAAAATAGAGCTCCCCAGAAGCTACGGTGTAATTCAAAGACTGTAATTTACCATGTATGTAATGTTTTTTTAATGCAAATTATATCAAACATTGGATGATTTGAAATGTTATTCCTTCATTTAGCACATAGATTTCAGAGACAAAAAAAAAAAAAAAACTTGTCTTCCACAGTGGTGGGCAGTGTTCATTTCAGACAATAGTCTTTTAAAGACCTATAGCAGTATCAGTCCTCACTGTATGTGAGTCGGGAGCTTCCCCGTCACTGTTTCTGGACTCCTCTCAGAGGACATACAATTATCTTTTACTGCAGAAGGAGCCACACCACCCAAGCGCAGGAAAATCCCTTCAAACAAAATGAATACGAAGTACAGAATCTGCTGCATTCACACCCACTTCAGACCACAAGACGGAAAACATTAAGGTCCAATTATCAAGATCAGTCAGACTGAAACCAACCCAGAGAGCCATTTCACCGTCTGCAGCCACAACAACCACACAGGAAGACAGCAGAGATATGCATCATAGCAGCTTTTTTTAAAGACATAAGATTGAGTCTACAGCTCTCCGAGTCTATTCACTCTGCAGAGAAATTATCTCTCAACCGGCAAACAGCTGAAACTTCCTGAAAAAAGCCTGAAACAGAAACAGCTTCTTTCACAACAGGGTGGAGACTGAAGGAGCAGCAGGAGGAGTTTTAACAGGACTTTATACCCAAAGAGAGACAACACGCCTCAGCAGTCAGCGGTTTAAAGCCTCCAGACAGCTTTACGCCACTGAATTATTCATCCGGTTAGAATTAAAGTGTGCTCGCTCACACCTACTTCACAAGTTCAAAACCATCACACTAAATGTTCAGATTCACAGCCGTTTCGCTTGTTTTAACTCAGCAATTACAACCTAAAAACGATTGTGTCTTTTCCCAACTTTTCCTGATGTTTTCCTGTTTCTCTATGCAATCCAATCCCAGAAAAACAATTTCACAACTTCTCCAGGACTCCTTGAAAAGTCAACTTGTGACAGGAAGCTTCCTCTTTGTCTGTAAATCACAAAGGCTGAAAAACTGAATCGCAGCAGCTTTAATATCTCATTTGAAGTCTGAGCTCTTCATTTACAGTACATCAGCATATTATTTGCAAAAGATTAGAAACAACATATCTATGTGTGACAGATATTTTATCACCTTGTCTGCTTTCTGTTTTGTAAGAGTGACGCACTTTTTCTTTATGATGAAGATTGCAGATGATGAGATAAAACAACCACATGAGAGCAAATTTAACAAAAAGCACACAGAGCTGAAGTGTAAGAACCTCTTTAAAGGTGAAAAAAACTAAAAAGTCAATTTATAGGCTAAATTAATAGGCTTCCATATTGATATTTGAGCAATAATCCAAAATATTTTCTGCTTTCAGCTTCAGGAGGATACTTCATTTACTTTTCCAAACACATGTTGAGTTCCTGACGTTTCTGAGCTGTAAAACAACATGAAAAATAACTGAAAGCACCAAAATAACACAATAATGCCTTTTACACTGATGTTTTCTCGTATAACTATAAAAAATATGCTGCAAATATTTTGCCAAAAATAGAAAAAAAAATTAAAAATTGCAGAATTAAAATACATATTTAAAATGGCAATAGACAAGTCGCACAAACAAACATAAAACTATGTAATATGATATTAAAGAATAAAAGCATTAAATGCCACATGAGGAAGAAGGCAAACACCACCGTTAATTGTGTAACGTTACCATAACACGCTTGAAAACGTCTCTTTAACAATACTGTATTTGCCTTTGTTTAACGTGTTTACGTTACATAAACAGAGGGAATATATATAGAGAAAGTTTAGCTAAACAACACTATTTTGTGTTTATGCAAACTGCGTCTTCTGCGCCCGAGCTGGAAGCTAACTTCACGTTAGCTCGGTTAGCGTTAGCCATTTTCTACTCACTTTGTCCTCCTCTGGAATAAGACTTTCGGCGTCCTTTTTCACATCTTTCTGAGCCAAAGCGGAGCTAAAAGACACTTTGACCATCCTGAAAAGAACGCTGAAAAACTCCGACAAGAAAGAAAATCGACGAAAAAGCTGTAAAAACAAGACAAAACAGAGAGAACTTGCTCCGAAGTAAAGTAGCCGCACTTCTCTCCGGCCAAATCTGATCTGTTGTGATAACGGCGGGGTCAAGCTCAAAGGAGGCCTACAAACATTACTTCCGGTTTGATTTCAACATAAAAGCATAAAGCGGAAACCTGACAACATAATGAGCCGTGGTGAAAGTCGCAACTCTAACTACATTTACTTAAATACAGTACTTAAGTACAATTTTGAGGTACTTGTATTGTACTGAAGTATTTCCAATTTGAACTGTACCATTTGTATTTCATCTGGACTCTTTGTTTATACAGTATTTATATATAGACCTACACATGTTTACTTTCCAGCTGCACCTTAGTTATTCCTTTGTGTATTTTTATTCCTGTATTTATTTTTTTACTTGTCTATGTAGAGACACTACAACAGCAACGTGCAGTATCTGATGTGCAATATCTTACTGTTTTTATAGATCAAGCTGCTGCTATGACACCCGAATTTCCCTCCGGAGATTAATAAAGGTTCATCTTATCTTATCTTATCTTTTCTTATCTTAATTAGCACTCTTACTTTTGGTACTTTAAATATATTTTTATGCAAATACCATTGTGCTTTAACTATTTTATGATTTTAAATGACTTTACTTGTAACAGAGTGTTTTTTTTTTTTTTACTGATCTACAGGGAATGAAAATAATAAGTACATGTACTCAAGTCAAGTACTGTGCTCAAGTGCAAATTTGAGGCACCTGTACTTGAGTATTTCCATTTTTTGCTACTTTATACTGTTCAGTCAACTACATTTACCTGACAGCTGATATTTACTTTCCACAAGATTTAATGTAAAAAAACAATGGTATTTTCTAAAGTAGAATAGATTAAAAACAAGGTTAAAAATAGGTTAGGAGGTTAAAAACCTTTTTTTGATTTGTGGCCCTTTACAAAAAACAAAACAGTATCTAGTTGGGCCCCTTGTTAAACTGTAGATGTCTATGAGGTGTTAGTTGGTGATGCTTTATTGACATTCACTTTCTACACGTTTCATAGTTTTATTTGCCTGAATAATGTCTATATTTTTAAACATTATCAGTTGCCGAGTCTGCGTCTATACTGATGCTTGCTGTTGTATTTACAATCATGTGTTTGCTGCCCTCTAGTGGTGACAGCAGGAACTGCTAAATTAGTCAAAATAGCGTCAATGCAGCAGTAATAGCAAACTGCACTTCCGAAATGACATTTCAAAATAAAATGCTCACCGTACACAGGTTTAGTTACTCGTATTTCTAGATTGAGAATAGTTTTTTTGTGTATATTTCGGGGCTTTTCATCAACATGTACACCTTGTGTCTTACTCTTTGAGTACCTTGAGTCTGAATTTCCCTCAACTGTTAAAGGAACATTTCATCCTTCACTTTATCACAAAAACTGAGAAAGTCTGGCCTGCAGTTTGGGTCATTTTAAGTGTTTTTGATAATGAGTCTAAAAAAAAGGTCTATGTGGTGAAATAATCTATAAAAGAATGGCCTTTCAGCTATATTAAATCTTATAAGATCCACCTTCTTATTTAAAAAAATACTCCAGATGTGAACATCTTGCTGAGGCTAAAGAAATCTGGATATTACAGTTTTAACAGCATGAATAAAATTAATTCAAAGACTGTGAAACTGACACAAGGTTTTATATGAAGAAACAATAAACTGCTTTTCTCAGATTCTTATTGACTCACTGCTGTACATTTATAAAGGAATCCATATCTGCATTTATTATATTTTTAACCATTTTATGCCTTTTTCTGTTTGATGGCATTGAGGGCTTAACTCAACCTGGTAACCGCAGACAAACACAGTTTCTATTCAAAAAGTATTTATTTACAAGGCTGAGTATGTACACACTTATTTACACCGATTTGTCCATTGTTATTTATGAACACTACTTGTTGAACATTCATGCCACAACTGATAAAAATGAGACACACACTTTTCAAACATGGGTCACCAAAGAGCACAAGAAGTCAAATTCTGGGTTTCTCTTTAAACCCGTCTGCAGTTTTTAGAATAATTATACCTTCATACAGACGTCCATAATGGGAGTTCACATTTCTTAGTTTTGTTTAAGTTGTTGGACATAAACCACCTTCAACTGTTTAAACTTCAATTCTCAAACTGATGCAAATACAGCTGTTAAAGGAATAGTTATTAGAAGGTGGGATTGATCTTCTCATCCAACTCTCAGCAACAAAGTCAATACGCGTATTCCCCAAAATGTCAAACTATTCCTTGTAATAAAATGGCTAAGAACTGCATGAAAAACCCTGACACTCCTTCACATGACAGCAGTACAAACTCTGAAAGCTTTGGCTCTGTTGACTCTGGAGGAACAGCTCTCTCTGACTGTTTAAAATCGCACAGACTGCAGATTAAACCCTCAAAATATGACTCAGAATATCTCTGCGCCAACAGGCAGAACGATTGACTCATGTAATTATGATAATAATGTCTGCTGGGCCACACTGGATCTTCAGCCCACCAAGACTCAGAATGCAGAGTCAGTTTTCCCACAAGGTAATGACACGACAATATTCACAGAAAATGACTCAGGAGGCTGGAGCTGTTATTACCAGTCGGGGTAAAACAGGTGAAAACAAAAATGTTGTTGTGTTTGCAATGCAAGAATCAAAAGGGAAAACTAAAGCTACTCTGATAAACACACTCATTCTACAAAATGTACATAAACGATGGCACTTATTTAACAAAATATCGTTTAATGAGAATGAAACCTCCATATTGAGCTTTACATGTCTGTCCACTTTACTCCAGAGATGTACTGCATGCTCACAACATTTTACCGTAACACACTCATGTGGACTATGATTTGAAGTAAATGGAACATGCTATGGAAAGTAACAGAACGGTCTTTTAAATTAAAAAGTAATTTTTGTCCCTCCGTGTGCTCTCCATGTATGATTCTCTGTAGATATTTGATCAGGTGTTGCTCAGTGGCGACCTCTCAAACACACACTCACACTCTGAGTCTCTGTCTTTCAGTCGGAGTCGCTGCTGCTGCTCGAGGAGTCGGTCGACATGGCCTCCACGTCGTCCTCGTTCTCCTTGTTGTGACCTGGAGGCTCCAGGCCGAAGTCGTTGCCGTGGTGAGGAGGCAGCATCCCCACAGAGACATCGGAGGACTGCCAGGGGTAGTGAGGCGTCAGCACGTCTGAGAGAACGAGAGGAGAAGTTATTTTCATAATCTACTGTCAGCTGGATCTGCAGCAGGAAAAAAAAAAATACTTCCTGGTAGTTCAACCTTCATATTGGACACCTTGTTTACCTTGTTATGGTCAACTGTTCAGTGTTGTGTTTTGGGCATTCAATGCAAACAACAAACACAACTCAACCAACAACATAATAAATACAACATTGCACATAGAAATAATAATTCAAGAGTAATAATGTTCTCTGCAGGGTCCCCATGAAGGAAAATAATAGACGCAGTGGAGGACTCTTACTTTGAAAATTACGCCAGAGTGGTTTGGGCTAAATTAAATTTTCCATAAAAGAAAATAGCAAGATGCCAGAATGACTTTCAGTTGGAAAATCATGTTGATGAAACTGATGACTTAAATTGATTCATAATCAACAACAATTGTGTTATTAACTGATAAAAGGGGAAAGACCCACTTTTTATGGTGTGAGTGACAAAGTACTGAGTGAATGGAGTAACATCTGCACCATCACACACTATAAACAGACATTTGCTAGCCATAAACCAGAATTACAGCCTCATGGTTGTATGTCTCCATCAACCAGTCAAGTTAGACTTTACGTCCATGTCTGTCTGTCTGTCTGTACCGGAGCACAACTGGACATTTGGGACAAATTTTAAAAAACTGCCTCAAGGTGTTCCTGAGATCACTTTCATGAGAATGGGATGAATGTGAGGTTACGGTGGCCTTTCGCTTTTGACCAACCCAATCTAATCACTTCGTCCTTGTGTCCAAGTGGACGTTTGTGCCAAATTTGAAGAAATCCTTTCCAGGTGTTCCTGAGATATCACATTAATGGGAATGGGATGGATGGATGGATGGATGGACGTAGTACACAAAAATAATCATATCTCTGGTCATGGCTGACACTGACGTGGAAGCATAACAACTCTAAACCCCTGGACAGACTTACCTGGTAACCTCCCAGCAGCCAGAGCGTCACCTGGCAGATGCCCGTTCACGCCATTGGTCGGCAGGTTGGCCATGTGACCCAGCATCCCACTGCGCATTTCCAGGTCAGTCGGGTAGGGTCTGCGTGGATCACCTGAGACCAACATGTGTGTTAACAGTCAAGTAGAACATGAGAACAGGAACAGGAGGAGCAGAACTCTGTGGTTCCTACCTGGGACCCAGTTGAGTGGTGCACACACGGCGTTACTGGCGCTGATTCTGTGAGCATACTTGATGATTTCCTCTGAAGAGATGCTTCCTGCAAACAAGTCAACAAGCCATCAGACACAGAGCCAGAGTCAACATCCTCAGCGGTCATCAGAAAGAGCTAGACAGGTGTGTTAGCTCACCTTTCCTTGCTTTGTCAATGGATTTGAGTTTCTCTTTCGCCTGGTAAACAGCAGTGGCCTTAAAAAAAGGAGGAGGACTCGATTTAGAGCAACAGAAGAACCTGCAATTATCTGGACACTGGACCAGAGTGCATCTTAATATTAAATAGAACTGAGCTAGATCAATGATGGTTTATTAAAGTGTAGGGTGAGAAACATTGACTGATTATTAGAACATATTCCTACTCAAGCAAACTGTTAAATTTTGAGTCTTTTTTATGTTTTCTAGTCTTATTACTAATGATGCCATGTTGAAAGAAGATGTTGGTGTAAAAAGTTCATCTGGACTGTTTTTTTGCAGAAATTTTGGCTTCTATACATTATGTAAAAAAGCAGTTGTCATAATAGCAAATAAAACACCATTATTTAGATCATGGTAGTGAGAAAAAAGTTATAGACTTGTTGAATCTCTTAGCATTTCTCATTTTATCTGAAGGTAATTTTATACACCAGTTTGGATGGAAAAGGAAAAAATACTGCACCACCCACCAGGATGTGCTCAGCCTCCTTCAGCTGTTTCTGGAGCTGCTGGATGTCGCTGTCTCTCTTCTCCACCTCCTTCTCCAGCAGCTGCATCTCCTGGTGAACCTTCCCCTGCTGCTGAGCCACCTCCATCAGCTCCTGAAACTCCCTGTCCCTCTGCACCAGCAGTTCCAGGATCTGAGGACCATGCAGCACACAAACACGTTTAATATATAAGAAGGCTGCATTTGAATTAATGATCCCTGTCTCACTGTGGCTTTGTCACCACAGTCCCTCTGAACCCTTCTCTTAATTTTGAAGTCATCTACAAATGAAGCCATTCTGGAAGAGTAGAGATAAAATAACTCAACTTGAACCTGAAAACCACCGAGTTTTACTAACTATATATTTTATTACTTTGACTTATATGTGTGTATAAAAATACCTTACACCGCCCTTATCTGATCTACCTTCCAGGCAGGCGCAGTTCATCTCGAACAAGCCTAATGTCATTGGTAAAATGTAACTTAATACACTTACTCAAGTACTGTACTTAAGTACAGCTTTGAGGTAATTGTACTTGTACATTCTTTTCTACTTCTTCTGCACTACATTTGTCTGACAGCTTTAGTTTACAGATTCTGGCATGCAAAACACATGAAGAGTTTATAAAATAATATAATGTGTTGTTATATGATAAACTCCAAAGGTTTACACAAGTAAAGCTACAATTATTAGTCGACTAATCAAGAAAATTATATAATTTTCATTAGAAAATTAATTAGAAACTATTTGGATAGATTTTTTTCATGTAAAAACATACCATGGTTTCAGCTTCAGAAGTTTGAAAATTTGCTGCTTTACCTTTAAATAATCCTAATGTTTTAGTAATAATGTTGAGTTTAACAAACATTGTGAAGGTGTAACTTTGGACTTGGTGGATGCGTTTCTTTTTTACAAACCAAACAATCAATCAATTAACGGAGAAAATAATCAGCAGATTAATTTATAATGAAAATAATGAGTAGTTAATGGTTCAAAATGAGCTCCATCTCAGCCAACTACAGCAGTAAAATCCTGCTTTTACATTAATGTACGAGTACTAATAATCTAAGGATATATTATATAATAAGTTAACCGTGAATAATAGGGGACATTTCTCTGACTATACATAGATATATTTAAGTTAACTTAAGTAACAATTTTAATGGAGGACATTTACTTGTAACAGAGTAGTTTTACAGTGTGATATTGGTGGTATTAGTACTTCTACTTCAGGATCTGGATACTTCCTCCACCACTGGTCATTGTTATGAATGAAACCAGTATACTTCCATATACCAGTTGGTTTATTCATCGCACTGTGTGCTGTGTTACCTGGCTGTCCTCTCCTGGCTGGGGCAGCTTCTGACTCCTGGACAGAGCCAACATCTCTATCAGCTCCCTGAAAGAAAAACACACGTAAAGGAGATTCAAATGAAAGCTAATGTTAATGTTAGCTAAAAGGACCGCTGCTGATTCACAGGCTTCTGGTCGGCCGAATAAACTCTCCACACATGAAACAACAACACCGTTATAACCCTCATACAAGCGATACCAGTTACAGACTGAGAGACTCTTCACTTTACCGGGATAAAACCTCCAAATCATCCAACACAGACAGCAGCCGCTCTTTTGTAGATTTCTCTGCCACCGCCGCCATGTCTGGCTCACGTCGCCACTGCGCAAGTCAGGAAGTGACGTATGACAAATCTTCTTTGAGGGTTTTTTTTATGTGCAGTTGGCAGTATCGCATTAGATTATACCACCATCTTCTGGTGAAATGACCTCCTTTCAGTACTCAAGAGCTCAAGTTCTGTATTAAATTTTGAAGTACTTATACTTTACATGAGTGTTTCCATGTCATGCCACTTTATGCTTCTTCTCCATTAACATAACAGAGGAAAATATTGTACTTTTTACTGCACTACATTTATATGACTGCTTTAACATGGATGCACTGATGCAAAGTTTAATGCATTGCTGTTCTTTGCTTTGTACTACCAGTGTGCATTTTGTTTTGCCTTTTACCTGAGACTTAACAGCAGTGATTAATTGTTAATCCCTTGCATCTTCCTGACAACACAATATGGGAAATACAACGAAAACACTGTTGAGCTGTTGTGTTTCTTTTCCTTTATGTGTACATGATGCCTAAATAAATACTCTGTAAAACGTCAAATAAGTACACTAAATATAATGTATTTGTCACGTTATTAGTTCTTGTAGCCATTCATTGCCATGACTATACACTGCTTTCTTGCGGTGATCATGAATAACTACATGCTTTATTTTAATGTCGCAGTTCCTTGCTGTTACTAGAGGGTTCTCATAATTTTAAATAGCCTACATATCAACATCTCATAGTATCAAAGTAGATATAGACCAAGGAACATGTAATACTTAAAAATATGCATTATTCGGGTTTAACAACTGGTAAATAAAAATATCCCGTATCCCAGGGGCTGGAGCCGATCCCGGCTGGCATTGGGCGAAGGCGGGGTACACCCTGGATATACAACATATAGACATTCACGCTCACATCCACACGTACTGGCAATTTAAAGTCATCACTGTAGGAGGAAGCCGGAGTACCCAGAGAAAACCCATGCTTACACGGGAAAACATGCAGCCCACAAGTAGAAACTGCATAATATATTTTGTCAAAGTAGCGCCCTTGCAGGCTTTACTAATAATAATACGATTATCAATATTAATTCCATTCTTTAGAAGTGTCAATAATACATGAGCATGACAGTATTGTATATCTAAGGCATACTTTGATATGAAACAATATAAAGTCTGCATCATGTTATGTGCTAAGGAATGTATATCAGAAGTAAACGCTGGAAGTCAGTGAGGCCGATGATAATCCCCATTTATTACACAGTAATGGTTGTGCTGATTTAGGTGAAAGGCCAGAATGAGGTTATATTTACCTGTGTCAAGGCCATTACACTGCTGCCTTCAAAACTATTTGTAAACTCTCCATTATCATGAATCTGCATTGTGTTTTGGTTCAAAATGAAGAACAAAGAGCAAGCTAACTTTTGTAGAGTGGTTTTTAATTTATGTTGTGTTTCATTCTAACAACAACTATCTGGTAACAATTGTGTTTCCTCTTCGTGTTACTGTGAAACACGTTTCAGTAACCTGAATAGTTTTCTAGTCATGTTTACTGGGCTTCATTTTGAAATGAGATTTTAATTTCCGACAGTCTTTGAAAGTGGCACTGTGGAAGCCGATTTAGCAGAACACCACGCATGCGCCTCAATACTCTGCTCAAGAGGGAGACATGGCGACGTCCCTGATTTGCGGCCGTTTGACGGCTAGCCTGAGAAATTCAGGGGCCAGAAACACGATCAGCTCCGCTTCCAAGGTGAGTTTGTGTCCGTATGGAAGCGAAGGTCTTCCGGCTTCCCGAGCAGGTATCTGTGACAGCGCTGCACGGTCATCAAATACTACAGTTTCTCCCAAAACGGACAGGGTCAAATCTGACATTAGCACATCCCCATTGGGTTTCCGTTGCTTTGGCTAGCATGCTAATCTAGCGCGGAGCTAGCGTTAGCGCGTCCGGGCTGTCACAGAGAAGAGACCCAGGAAAAAACATCAGTTAACTCACATAATCCTTTTTTAAAATCATCTCTGTATTCTGTCACACCTGTGTGTTTTAAACGGTGTTTATGGACGTGGATGTGCGCAGTGAACCCAGGGAGTGGTAGCCCGGTGACCTCCACCCGCACAGCGGAGGAGAAGCTGCTGAGCTCTGCGCCATCGCATCTGTCCTGCTGCGTCTTCTTGTGGAAAGTTAGCTGGACAAATCCGCTCAGTCTCAGTGAGCACAAGGGCTGTCACAGCGGAGAAAGGCTGCCAACACACAGCAGGGACAGCAGGGATATGATCAACAATGAGTGTGCTCCTGCAGGCAGTGGCGGTATTCAGTATAGGTGTCATTATTTTACAAGTACAAGCAAGTCAGAGTGGGTGGAATCATCAGACTCACCCAAGCTGTTAACAACTCCAGAGTTGCCTTGCTCAAGGGGAGTTCGTTAACGTTTGATGTGGGGCTTGAATGGATCTTGTGTTTGACTAGATGTTTTCTGTAGCTGCAGCACATTCAGAAAGTATTCACACCACCTCCCCAGATCTGTGCCTCGACACAATCCTGTCTCTGAGCTCTGCAGGCAGCTCCTTCCATCTCATGGCTTGTTTTTGTCAGCTGTGAGATATTTTTATAGACAGATGTGTTCCTTTACCATTAATGTCCTCAGTTGACCACAGGTGGACTCCAGTCGAGGTGTAGAAACCTCTCAAAATGATAAATGGGAGGGGCCGGAGCTACATTTCAAGTGTCATTTGCAAAAATCACTTTGTAATGATTAGGCAATGAGTATCGATTGATTATGGCCTAAGGCTGCAACATGAAAACTTGTATACTTTCTGAATGCACTGTACTGTATATGAAAATAATATCTATTATTATTATTATTATTAGGTATTATTATTATTATTAGGTATTGAATCTTAAATTACTGTTTGACTACTGACTTTAAAGTTTTCTGCAATTTCTTTAAAAATATTTGTAATTTTTAGGGCTGATATTCATGTCAGCCCTATGCAATATGCATATATATATATATATATATATATATATATATATATATATAATGGATTAATCCCAAAATAACCAATGTAATTAGGAATAATCCTAATAGCATGAATTATTATTATTAGTTCTCAGACTGATATTGCTGTTTGTTGTGTACAGTAGTTCACCATTCGCAGATGGAGACAGACAGACAGAAGAACATGTCAGTCTGCTGTGCTGCTATGTTCAAAACTTTGAATACCTTTTGAATATTTCTCACTGAAGCTTTGAAGCCCAAAAAATGATATTCAGGACAGCTCTTTAATTTTTAATAACATTGTGTTTCCAGTTAACAGCAGGCTTTGCGAACTGCGTTTTCTATAGCGGCTGATAGCAAGATAAGAGACAAAACGGGAAACGGAACCCCCTAATTTCCCCATCTGCGTAAGGCCTTGAAATAGGCTGGGTCACACGCTGTAAAATGTGGAAAGCACTTGCTGAAATTGAGCCAATTGCGATGCACGACTGCAACTTCAGTGACGCTGCGCATGTATTATACCCCATACCCCAAGACCTGTGTCCGCCTGTTGTCCCAGCCTCCTTTAATAGGCCTTGCATCTGCCCTCTCCAATGTAGTCCTGCTGTCTGAGCAGTTATGGTAAAAAGAGTACAAACAGCTGTGTGATGAAATTGGAACCAAAAGTGTCTATTTTTAATGTGACATCCTGTTGGATGGCTGCCCCTTTTCAGTCTATTTTTGCCCTGTTTCTGATCAGGATGTATATTGGAGTAGCACATCACCAGTCTGTTGTGTAAACACTGATGCAGCAGATAGTATATACACCACCACCACCACCACCACCACCATCACTTCATACCAGCATTACTGACTGATCTGTTTTCCCAGATTTTGGTATTTTCCTCCAGCTTCGGTTTGAGTTGAGAAACACTTTCATACATGGTCTTGGTTTCATATCCTTAATCAAGTTTCCACTGTTGCTTGTGTTTCCCTGCTGACTGCACACTTCTCTGTTATAAGAAAGTGACTCAGGATGCCTCTGTTTTTGCTGTAGATGAGTTTTGTTTTTTTTAAATGTGTGGAATATAACCAGATATACCAGTTAAATGTCTTGTATTTCTGACAAAGTACCTGCTCAGCCAGACTGGTCTCATTCCCAGGGTGTCAAATACCAACCTTTTTTGTCACAGCGTGTGATACACCGCCTGCCTGTATAAGACGCACCAGGCTTTCCATTAACTACAGTGTAAACTTATACAAGGCAACAGTAAAAACTCAGGGAAAATGATCCCAGGAGTGTGGCTGCATAGTTCAAAAAGCAAAAAGACACACAGGGCGGGCGGGAGGGGAGGTAGATTGGTCCAACAAACACAAGGCTTTCATCCAGAAGGCCGTTTGTGTCCTGTGTTCACAACATTCAGTTTCATTTGCACTTTACACTCCATATACCGTTACCAAGGTAACCACAGATGTTGCCAAATCAACTGAAACCCCAAATCTGGATTAGAATTAGAAGTTGACTGATTAATCGGCAGGCCGATCAACCTCTAATTCTAATTTAAATCTTTTGTACATAATAATGATGAAAATAAGCAATAAAGAGATGAACATGGATAGAAAAGTCAGATAGGATTTGTTCTCTAAGACATGAACTGCACCAACAGGTCAAGTCTGTCTGCCAGTTTAACTTCAGGAGGTTAATTACACATTGATTTTAAGAAAGTACTAGTGACAAAACATGTTCCATTTGTTGGTTCAGGTTCTCGGCGGTTCTTCGGGTCTGTTCGGAGGCCATGTGTCCCAGCTGCAGCAGCTGCAGCAGCAGCAGCAGAGGAACCTGTCCCTACACGAGTACATGAGCATCGGGCTGCTGAAGGAGGCCGGCATCTCTGTGCCAGCTGGCATGGTCGCCAGCTCCTCAGAGGAGGCCTACTCTGTGGCCAAGCAGATCGGTAAGCTGCGCTGAGCCTGGAGGAAGAGCCAATAATCAGATAATCATAATATCAAACATATTCATCTTCACAGATGATTAGAGAAAAGGTTGAATGTGTCCTCTTTGTTGAAGTAAAAAGATATATTTAGGTGGTAATTTCACCATACAAGAACTGTTTCACAACTGTTTCCATACAGAGAAACAGTTGTGAAACTGTCAAAATGTAGTCTTAAATCAGTAACTAACTGATCCAAGAATAATTAAACAAGATAACCAGACATTTGACGCTAACTCCTTGTACTACAAACCTGTTTTAGTAGTGTCCAGCAGAGTATCGAGGTTTGACATCCAACTCTAATTCTTATTGTCAAACCCAGAGCGTGCCTTTTCTGACATGTCATGACCTTTGTGTGAGGAGGGGTTTTAAATAGCTAGTATGGGGAGTATGGGGACGAACACACAGTCTAAACATAGCCAACTCCTGCTTCAGTGGTATCAGTTGACACCCCACTTACATAATTGGAAGACAGTAAGAGGCTGCACCAATAATGGCCCTCAGCGTTATGGAGCTTTATAGTGATCTTGAGCTAATTGTTTATCTGTCCAGCCCACAACTTTACTGTTCTCACCGCTCTCATAGCATTGTTTTCAGAGGAAACGCTGTATAAAGCTGCTGTACACTACCTGCTCAGCAGCAAACAGCAGACAGACAGAGACTAACTGGTGAATATAATGAAGCATTTAGCAGCTAAAGAGACAGATGTTTACCTCAGGAGTCAGTAGAGACCAAAAACAGAGCTAACATACACTTACATTCATCAGGTGGACACAAACGCCATTCCCCATTAATGATCATGCTGCTCTGTAACTGTTGGATGTGGAAATAAGAATGCTAACAAGTTCATTCATCCATCATATTGCAGGTTTAACTGGCTAACACCTAACCAGTGTCTTTAACAATAAGTCATCATTGCTACCTTTGAACTAGCTACCATGATGACTTAATTTGGCTGGTTAAATAAAACTGGACACAACTCATAAACTTAAAAATATTATTTTATCACTGTATCTAGAATTTGGTTGTGGGGATGAGAAGAGTTTATTTGAAGATTAATATTTGCGTTAATGAAATCATTGAACTGCTCCTCACTTACAACACGAGTGAAACATCTATCATAATTTCCCAAAACCCAAGGTGACATCTTCGGATTGTTGTTTTGCGACCACCAGTTCAAACCCCAAAAACATTCAGTTTGCAATAATAGAAAAAAGGGAAAAGTCCTTACATTTAAACAGGTGAGCACAAAACCTTGACCTTAATATATTCTCACATTGTCAATATTTTTTCAGTCAGTCTGGCTTTTGTTTGACTTGACCTGTGTAGGGCGCGATGTTAGATGGAGGTTTTGGGGTGCAGAGCCCACTTTTGTTTTGTCATTGTCACAGATAATATGGCAGTGTTTGCTTGATGGACTGATGTCTGTGTGTCTCTGTGTGTGTAAGGTTCAAAGGACCTGGTTGTGAAAGCTCAGGTGCTGGCTGGTGGCAGAGGAAAGGGGACATTCGAGGGCGGATTGAAGGGAGGAGTAAGGATTGTCTACTCGTAAGTAATCCAGCTTCACCCTACGGTGCCCTCTATCTTTGGATCAGTTCAGTTGGGAAAAACTCCAAAAACAAAACCTTTTTGTGGGGAAAACAAGAGAAAACATGAGGAACTTGAGGCTTTTACTTCTTATGAACCATTATCCACATTTTTCCCCGAGCATACTGTAGAGAAATTTTCACAATATGCACCACAGAAATAAAATCATGACTGTACTTTTAAATAGCTGAGGGGCTGCAGGCGTTTAGAGGGTTGCATGAGTTTTAATTGGCACTGCTGAAATTGTAAAATGCCACATACTTGCCAAATGTCACCAGTGTGGCAGGAACAAGCTGCAGTGAAGCTGTAAGAACATGGAGGAGGACATGAAAATTATCTTCAGGCTGCATGTAAGGAACAAAAACAGAAGGCTATGTTGATATTTTATTATCTGGTTACCAGAAACTCTCTAAAAGTCAGTGTCAGATGGCTGCTTCATGTGGTATTCTTAGCTTTTAGTTACTTGATGTGAGAAGGAGGCGGCATACATGGCGTCTCCCCTGACGATCGTATTTGTCCTCCTTGTCCTCTCCAGGCCAGAGGAGGCCCGTGACATTTCATCCCAGATGATTGGTCGAAAGCTGTACACCAAGCAAACCGGGGAGGCGGGTCGTATCTGCAACCAGGTATTCATCTGCGAGCGCAGGTACCCACGCAGAGAGTACTACTTCGCCATCACCATGGAGAGGTCCTACCAGGTGAGCGAACACACTCGCAAACAGACATTTAGGTACTGATGGGCCTAAATGTGGATTTGTTGAGAGTGAAGACTAACGGTAAAGACGTTGAAGAAAGACAAAGCAACACTGCAAACCTTCTGCTTACTGTGATGGCTGTTCTGTCTGAATGAATGAAACAACGTTTTTTCATGTGGTAGTCTTATATTCAGGCATATTCATGGTGAAATAATGTTAAAAGTTACCTGGATGTAACTCTACCTGTATAAGCGTGTGTGCAGCGTACTGTCGCTCTGTATTACAAAATAAATGGAATAATGTAAACATCAAAACAGGAGACTCCTGCTATATAAAAATACATAAATCCAATTTAATGTGTTGTATTTCCTGAGTAGTTCAGTAGCTTGATGAAGGTGGTAATTGTTGCTGTAGCTGAAGGCCTAGTTTGAATTTTTTTCTTCTTCTTGCTCTATTGATGGACACAAATATGCAGAAGGCAGAAAAATAAAGATCAAAATAAGAGTGATTTTAAAAGTGATCCCTTACATATTTTTGCTGGTTGTGCTGAATTACACCAGTAGATGGCAGCACAATAATAAAGATAACGCTGATGGCCTATTCCTGCAGAGACTACAATGGCCTTTCAGGTCACTGCTTATGTATGTTAAATGTTTTTTTAGAGACATACCATCACAGCCAGATGTTTGATCCCGTCAGCATCCAGTGAATCCAGTCAAAGTGTCCTCATTCAGCTGAATACAGAATGGGCATCATTGATGTGATTGGAAAGGCTTTGAGGGGGATTTCACAAGTGGAACATGCATCTTCGTTCTCCAGCTATATTAGAACAGTGTTTTAGAGACAACAAATGTTGCAATGACCTTTTAAACAAGTAAAAATCCTCCCATTAGACATAATTCACATGCAGAGCTTCTTCATTACCAGATACTAGGTTTCCCTACAGCCAACCTCTCAAAACTTTAAATTAGGGGCCATAGTTACAGAACACCCTGAGGCTAAAAATATAGTAGTAGGAGAAAGGGGCTTGTCAGTTTTAACTTTTAGAGTAATTCACGAACATTTTAGTACTCAAGTTGTTTATAGTCTGTGAGAAGTTGGAGGTAGTCAGAAACGCTGCTGGATTAACTGGTTATTACCTGGAATAATAATAATAGCACAATTTAAGAAGAGTCTGAATGGGAAGAGAAGACACTAGATGTGGCCCTAGGTCTTTTTGGCGAAAAGGACCTGGTTTAGTTTCCCTGTTCTTCATTTTGGAGAAGTTAAGACAGAGAGACAGAGATATTGTTAACATACATAATGAGATCATTACCATACATTATACATGCCATAGATAATGGAACTCATCAGAGACTTGTCTTTTTGCTCTTAATCTTCACTCCGACAACACGGGAAGACAAAAGAAAGTCTTCTCAGGTGGGAGTCTGTGGAAGAAAACCTTTCATTAAATGGGGAGTGTTTCATCTGAAGTGCCTCCTCTCAAGATCCGTAGACATGGAGACGTGCTAACCGCCAAGATCCAGCTACTGCCTGTTCACTAATCAATCCAGCTTCACCACAACATTTAGTTCACTTTTATCCACATTTCAGAGAGACATGCTGCTCTTATAAGCAAGCAATGTGCAGAAGTAATGTGAGGGTAAAGGACCAGAAAAGGATGCAGCATTCATGCAGGTAGATCTATGAATATAGAACGTGAACTTTGCGGACAACAAGTTTTAACAGACATTATTATTATTTATATTTGGAGCCATTGTTGCTTTTCCTCGATCCTATGCATGTCTGGAAAGTCTTAATAAAAAATAGAGCTGAAACGATCGGTTGATTAATCAATTAATTGATTGAGTCACTTTTCAAACAAAAAAATGAAAATAGTCTTGTTCCACCTTCTTAAATATAAGGATTTGCTGCTGTACTTTTTTTATAGTAAATAAAATATATCAGATACAACAAGGCATTTGAAGACATCATCTGGAGTTTTAGGAATCTGGGATCAACATTTTTCTTTTTCTGTCCTTTTATAGACAAAACAATTCATTGTTCATCAATTGTTAATTACGGCCCTGAAATAGGTTCAGGTTAATGCAACACTACACATTTCAAACCAAGAGAAATCAAAATATAATGACAGATTTTTCCTATTGAAATAGGGCAGAAAAGGCTATTAAACTCCTCCTCTTGTGTCCTGCAGGGTCCCGTGTTGATTGGCAGCTCACAGGGGGGTGTGAATATTGAAGATGTTGCGGCCGAAAATCCAGACGCCATTGTGAAGGAGCCCATCGACATTGTGGAGGGCATCAAGATGGAGCAGGCTGTCAAGGTACAATCAATAGTAGATGGAACAAGTCACAAAACACACTGGAGACGATCCAGCTGTGTGGTTTGGGCTGAAGGAGAAATCGAAAAAGAGAAGGAAGGGATGCTGTTTGTGTTCATGCTGCATTGTGGGGAACAATGTCTAAATCACAAGAGGCTGTATGTTATTTCTCAGAAGGAAACAATTTTCTTACCAAGATACAGGTCCAATCTCTTCCTCACAAATCAATTCTCAGATTAGAGAATATCTTTCCATTCATTCCTCACACCTGTTGGTTTCTTTTCGAATCTAAAGAAAAACATATTTTCGATAATTCAAGATTTATGTTTTTGTTTTGATACCCCATCATTTACAGATGTGATTATCAGACACCAACAAAATTATAATCAATCTCCAGGTCTTCATAGAAAACAGCCTATATTTTCTGAATGTGGCAGCTGCTTTGAAAACAATTATCCTTTCTTTCGGATTTTCCAGTCTGATGGTTGTCATTAGCAACACTCGTATGTTTAAAATCATCCACTATAGTCGTAAATACACCCTTGACCGTGAAGGATGATATGCTGGGAATGATTATTGTTATGTTTTATTTACAAAGATGACAGTTCATCTGAACATTACAGCTTTTTCTTTCACAGAACAAATATTGCTCTTTGGACAAGTTTCAGTTTTGCTACCTACTGCTGTTTGAATTAACAGGAGCTGACGTACAAGTGAGACACAACAAACATGATACTGACAGATGACGTCAACCTGTCTTTAAAACTGGCCTAACCAATATTTTCATGAAAGCGACAACTGACTCCAGAATGTGAAAGAGGCTGCTTGTAGTGATAAACACACAGGATTGACACTTGGCTCTGAGGAGCGTTTTAGCCTATTTTAGCTCAAAGTTTTGGTTTTATGGCAGATTTACTGTTGTGGTTCAATCCCACTGCTCTCATAGTGTCGTTTTCAGAGAAAAAGCTGCAAAAAGCCCACAGTACTCTACCTGCTCAGCAGCAAACAGCAGACAGAGAATAGCTGGTGAACATAGTGGAGCATTTAGCAGCTAAAGAGACAGATATTTCCCTCAGGAGTTGGTGGAGACCAAAAACAGAGCTAAAAGAGAATATTACACTTGCATATGCAGTATAGAGTTGTGTTGCCTGCTTGTTTCTGCTGCCCCCAAGTGGCCAAAAATCAGTTAATACAATTTAAGGTAATTTCCAAAGTTCACTCTCATTCTCTCTAAAATCCCAAAAATATTTTTTCCTGTAAAAGTTTTATTTGTGTCGTCTGGGATCACTTCCTGCTGTACAGTATGTCCTGACCTTTTACTGGTTGGCAAACATTGTTTTTACAGTTACTGCAGTTTTATTTCTCTGACTGGACATTATTTTCTTGAGTCACATCAATCATATCAAGTCATGAAAAAATACACACAAACAGAACATACAACTCATGCAGCATTTCCAGAAACTATGAAATTAAAGCTGAGAGTCAATTTGCCATTTTCTGTTTTGTTCAGTTTTTAATGTGGACAGACACATTTGTCTTTTTCTGACGTCTTTCAAGGGACTTTCAGAAACTAATTTGAGGGTTTACTTTTACACATTTTTTGGTTTATTTTCTCTGAATTTGGTCGTAAATATACTCGTTTCACCACTCTCTCTTAATGCATCTTGTCTCAGTCCATTTTCTTTCTCGTCTCTCTCTGTCTCCTCTGAATTTGAGATTAATTTAGCGTTCGATCTCTGTGCTTTGGGCTGTGGATATTGAATATGTTGGCTGTTGTAGAGAGAGCAGAGACTCAATATATTTAAAAGAGAGGAGAGGCGCTGATTGCAGGGCTCTCCAAGTACATGGAGGTCCATTGATGTTCCTTCACTCCTTTTTATTACTTTTGTCCACTGAGACCACATTTGTAAAACTGCACAAAATTCATAGGAATAATCAGCAGGTTTTCAGTGTTTACAGTGATGAAGGGAGTATTGGGAATTAATTTATTCAAGGTAAGCTTTAATTATATGGCACATTTCATACCCAGTGGAAAACGCAATGTGCTTTTCTTTACATGAAGATGAAGAAGAAATGAAAGAGAAAGAACAAGAAGTATTACAAGACAAAAATTATATTAGCAAGAATGATAGTATTAATGATAATGTCATGGAATTGTCTCGCCCTCAAATATATCAAATATATTAAAGCGCCTGAGTTTTCACTTCCTTCGCATCACTTAACCTCTTATCTCTCCTCTCAAACACTAACATGGAAATTAAGTGTATAATTTTGTTCAGTATTCAAAGCTTAGAAATAAAATACTGGTGCTGTGTGTCATGCAGAATTATATGGAAATTATCTGAGAAATGACACACAAAAAGTGTCTGCTGTACTGTATTTGTTTGATACCATTTTAAAGGAATAGTATTTACTCTTCAGTTTGTGTAAATATTAATATAGCATGTTAAGCAGTGAGTTTTAGAGGTGCTGGTTGGAGGATTTTGTTTTGGACATAGCCAAGCCAGCTGTTTCCCCTTGTTTCCAGTCTTCATACAAAGCTAAGCTAACCTGCTGCATCTCCGGAAAGTGTGTGGACATGATGCTCAGTATTAATAACAAGTTGTGTTGTGTTTCTGCAGGTAGCTCAGAAGATGGGCTTCCCGCCGGCGCTGGTGAACGAGGCGGCGGAGAACATGATCAAACTGTACAATCTGTTCATCAAGTACGACGCCTCCATGGTCGAGATCAACCCCATGGTGGAGGACTCATCTGGCATCGGTACACAAACACTCACACACTCTCACACAGTGAATGTATCTTCTACTAACAAGTAGTTTGTATAGTGTGTCTATCAAAGTCTGTTATATCTTCTTCCTCCTTGCCATAGACCTTCAAAATCTACTAACAACACGTCATTGAGCCTCACTGTTGCACTGGGTGACATTTTCCTTCATTACCATGAACATAGACACTGTAATTTATTTTGACTCAATCCCACATACACCGTCCTGGATTAATCCGCAGCTGAAAGTAGTCCCCCTCAAATGCACTTTTTCGTTTGTTTGACATAACTGTTTGTTACTGGCTGTTTGTTTGTTACTGGCTGTTTTAGGAAATTACTGAGCCCTTTTTCTATATATTTGTGAGGTGTTTTTAAAGATTTACATCTTCACCAGGAACCAATAGGCTTGGAGCTGAAAGCCATGGACAGGGAGTATTAGAGATGGATTGTATTGGATTGTTGGTTTTGGTCTATTTGCGGGATTTGAAGAACAGAAAAAAAGGAAAAGGTCCAGCCTTAATTTTAAGTTAAGTCTTTGTATTTGCTTGATTTTCAGCTTGCCAAGATCAATAAGTTCAGGAACCATTTAGCATTTAAACATCAATGGGCCTGTCTCATTTTTAGCACAAACTAACCTATTGTTTTAAATGACACTCACACAAAGAGACACGTAATGGTGTTTATCGACGAAAATGTCCTGGACATTTACAGGAGATTGATTTTGTGTGTGTGTGTGTGTGTGTGTGTGTGTGTGTGTGTGTGTGTGTGTGTGTGTGTGTGTGTGTGTGTGTGTGTGTGTGTGTGTGTGTGTCAGTGAGTCAGGGTTAATGACTCTCTGCAAATGCACAGTGATGATCTCCTCAGGCATGAATCAGAGCTCTTTAAACACACTTGTATGAAGAGGAGACCACTGACCTTTGTGCTAAATGACAGCTAATGACCAACGAGTGCTTGACATGTTAAACAGACAAGACAGATGCACTGTGATAAGCCTGATGGAAAAATGCTGCAATGAGATCATGTCATTTTAGGTTAATTAGGTTTTTTGACATGCAGCTAGAGCTAAAACAAGTTGTTGATTAATTTATTGTAGTAATAGACAGAACTAATCAACAACTTGTCTTTTTTTTAAGCAAGAACACTCAAAATGTTCAGGCTCCATCTTCTCTTTTCTGATAATCTGCCTGTTTTCTATGTCCTGTATGATGATGATTTTGGTCTGTTGGTGAACCAAAACATCTTGTTTTTCTGATATTTTATAGATCAAACTATTAAACAAAAGAGTATAGATAATGGATTGATCCAACTAATCGAACTGTAACCAGTAGGCTACCAGGATAGCCTGAAATGTGTGTTAATGTACTTAAGTGATGCTTAACAAATGTAATGGAGCTACAACTACAGACTGCTTGGCTACTTTTATTGTGGATTAATCTGTTGAGTCACTAATTGTTGAAATGCCATTTAAGTTGCCACCTTCTGGCGTTAAAAGAATGAAACTCAAATCTGTCACTGCTGCACAGACATCGCCGCAGATGGTTTCGTCTGTGTGACATCACCAGACGTTAATCTTCTGATGCCAAAATCTCATGTGTCTGTTTGTCACCAGTTATGTGCATGGACGCCAAGATCAACTTCGACTCCAACGCAGAGTACCGCCAGAAGATGGTGTTCGACATGCAGGACTGGACCCAGGAGGACCCCAGGGACCGGCAGGCCGCCAAGGCCGACCTCAACTATATTGGCCTGGACGGAACCATCGGCTGTCTGGGTCAGTGCACGGCAAACTTCACCAAGGCGAAGGCAGTAACATAGGCTTTTTAAGAAGGGTTATTTCAAAATCAGATGTCCACCATTATTTGTTATTGAAAGAAAATATTTGGGTAAGGACATTTTCTCAACCTGATTCAGTTCATCCAGTTGATGAATTTCACATGAGGAGTTGTGCTTATTTAAATGGTAACATTGCATATAATGCTGCCTGTTCTGCTGGGCATGTTTCATACACAAAAATTTTACCAAAGAGTAAAAAGAAGAATTTCAAGTCCTGCTGTCAGAAATCAGCAGAGTAAAAGAGAGAAGTTAGCAGAGACAGTGGTAATAATAGAGGACTCGAAACAGTTAGAAAATATGAATACAGCTGCCAGCAATCATCAGAGCGGTACTGCGCTGTGACAGTGATAGAGAGAGAATGATTTGACATGAAGTTGTAGGTGGTGTTAAGCTGTCGGGTGCTGTAATGGTTGATGATCCCGGACAAAGACCTGCATGAAGACTCTGAACTTCCCAACAGCCACTGAAATTCATAAGTTGCAAAACATGCCAATAAAATCTAAATAAGAAAAAGAAAAGTTGTCAAACTTCTCAGTAAGACATGATGATTATGGTGAACAAATTATTCATTTTGCATTAAGCTTTCTGTTTTTATATTAGTTGGCTGACTTGGTGGTCTGGACCACTTGAGTATTTAGTTTGCAAATTTGAGAAAATTCAAAGTATGAGAAAATTGGTGAATGACAAATTCTCTGAAATTGCTTGTACGTGCCTCTTAGGAAATAAAAGTAAATAGTGTATACAAGTGATGAGCTTACAAAAGCAAACACAGATATACAAAACATGATCTGGGCATTTTTTAATGGATTGGCCAATCAAAATCTAATCTGTTCTTAACTGTATTCTACTGAGTTTTGTTACCTCAGCCTGCTGGTGTTGCAGCGCTGCTCTACTTCAGCTTAATTGAACTGTTGAACTGTTATTGAACAGTTTTTTTCTCTCTCTTCTTTTTTTTTTTATTAGCAAACAGCAGTGTACAATGACAGATATGTCCTCAGTAGCAATGAATGTTTAAGACAAACCACGTATTAAAAAAACTAAACTAAATAAGTTTGTCATTAAACTCCCATATTGCAATAAAAGAAAGATACTGACATATGTGAGTCGCATTTTCCCATTTAAACTTCCATTCATACCATATCACTGTCAAGTCAGGACCTTGTACGTCTGTTATTTTAGTGTGTCAAATACATATGTACTCATTCACATATAAAAATGGGATCTGGACCAAACAAACTCGATCTGGAGATCTCTTAGTGTTTTTTTTTTTTTTTTTTTTTTTATAGACATGCTTCAGCTTGCACTGCGGTTTGTGTCAAGTTTCATATTTTACTTTCAAATGACTAATGGCTGTTGTTCTTTCTAGTAAACGGAGCAGGTCTGGCCATGGCCACCATGGACATCATCAAACTCCACGGCGGCACGCCGGCCAACTTCCTGGATGTCGGAGGAGGAGCCACAGCTCATCAGGTGACCGAGGCCTTCAAACTCATCACGTCGGACAGGAAGGTAAGAACATACCTGCTGCTGATCCTACAGGCTGTTCAGTGCTTTCTCTAATGTTAGCATTATGTTTGTGTCACCATGTTAATTAATGCTAATACTGATATTGTGGTGGTGTCGCTCAGGTTCAGGCCATCCTGGTCAATATCTTTGGAGGCATCATGAGATGTGACGTCATTGCCCAGGGCATCATCATGGCTGTAAGAGACCTGGACCTCAAGATCCCCATCGTAGTGCGGTTACAAGGTCAGCCACACACACACACAGACAGTTGCACACTTTCTTATAAATCTTTCACATACAGCACACAGTAAGATTCTCACATATCTGTGAAAACCTGCAAATCTATAATGAGTTATCTACTCCATACTCTTGTCCTGAGATAAATATTCATATGCAACAGGATTATTATCATCATATTGCTGCATGAGGGCTGCACGGTGGTGTAGTGGTTAGCGCTGTCGCCTCACAGCAAGAGGGTCGCAGGTTCGATTCCAGCTTGCGGCTCTTCTGTGTGGAGTTTGCATGTTCTCCCCGTGTAAGCGTGGGTTTTCTCCGGGTACTCCGGCTTCCTCCCACCGTCCAAAGACATGCTGTTTAGGTTAATTGATTACTCTAAATTGCCCGTAGGTGTGGATGTGAGTGTGAATGGTTGTCTGTCTATATGTTGTCTGTCTCTATGTGCCCTGCGATGGACTGGCGACCTGTCCAGGGTGTACCCTGCCTTCGCCCTATGCCAGCTGGGATCGGCTCCAGCCCCCCCGCGACCCCTAACGGGATAAGCGGTTGACGATGGATGGATGGATGGATTGCTGCATGAACTTCAAACTCACAAAATGACCTTTAGACAGATTTGTGTCACTGCAGTAGCTGACACTGTTAAGCTACAAGGTGGAGACGTCCCGCGCTGATCCTGAGGACTGATATCAGCTAAAATAAAGCAGATCAAAATCTGATCTTTTCTTTACTAAACACTACTGTGTTGTTTTGTCCAGATCAGCCTTCTAGTTTTGCAGCTCTGCTCTCCTTTATCACAGAGTGAGAGGTCTTCTCTCTAGTGGATTGTGTCACATCAGTTTCAGTATTTGTGTTAAACATCATTCACATCACATCAAAATTTTAAGTTGATGTTAATTAATAGTTTTGCACCAGGACCTTCAGTTTTTGGATGAAATAGCTTTTGAAAAATAAGATGTGTCAGATTTAGAAGGCTACACCGGTTATTTCAGTATGTCAGAAACATATTTAATCAACATTAAGAGAATATAAGCATCTGATTGGACTACTAAAAGACTCATTCCTGGTACAGGGGGAAATCGTATGAAATCATTTTGTGGCAAAGATGATTTAAAAAAAAAGTCACCACAAATTATTGCAATTAAGTCTTTAGTCCTCAGCCGACCTCAGCCATTAGCCTCTTTACACTCTGATAAACTAAACACACACACACACACACACACACACACACACACACACACACACACACACACACACACACACACACACACACACACCACCTCCAGTCAGACGGGTTAACAGGCAGCAGCTGGCAGCTCAGAGGGAGAACTTGTGTCGGTTTGATGCCTCCCACTTCAAAGTCTGGCTGCTGGAAACGTCAAGAACGATGAACCCGACTGAACTGTATTTTCTAATTAATATTATATTTATATGCATATGTACATTCATACTCTGTATTGTCAAGGGCAGCTGTGATCAGAGAGGCTATTAGTCCTTTTAGTCTGTACACGACCTTCACATGACTTTGCAAAGACAAAGAACTGAATCCTCAGCTCACATCTTTATTCATTCAACTGCGCAAGATGTTGAAATTTACAAGCACACAGATCTGGTGCTTGCTTGTATTTGGAGCCTAAACAGAGCTGACATTTCTCAGTTTTCCTCAGGGTGTCACTTTTCTGCTCCTGTTTTCTATTTTGGAATCAAATACTGCTGTCACCTCAAACTGGTGCTGCTGAGGTTCAGATTTATGCTCCAATTTAAGCCGTACAAGCACTGCTTCTTCACGCGTTTTATGAATGTGTCATCCATTCGTGCTGCCTGATGTCTGAGTTTGGAGTGAAACTCTGACACTCTGTGCATAAACAGATGCACTCAGTGGCACTTTATTGGTCTTTTCTGACAGTTTTATTCCATGTGTGAAAGAATGGGAAGGAAATTGGCCAAAAAAAAAAATCCCTGCAATATAACATGCACAGAAAATGAAGCAATGGCAACAGCAGTGGCTTATTTTTTTACCTTTAAAACTCCTGAATTCATAAATGACTGACAACGGTTGTGACACACGGTTGAACCTCACAATGTAGAAGAACAAGAGTAATAACTGACTTTAGCTCTGCAGCAGGTTCAACTTTTGCAAGACAGCAGCACTACGTCATCTGGCAAGACACTATGTTGGCCAGTCAAATATGTGCAAGCAGACATTCCTTGTAGATTACTTTGTAACATGAATGCTGGATTTCTGCTTTTTACCTCACGATCACTGCATCAAAATATAAAGTAATTGCTTTCCAGAGTTCTGAAACCCTGTTTCAGAGTATTTCAATCGTCTTTGCAGTGTATTGGTGTCTGATAAACCTTCAAACTCCTTAATTTGTTCACAAATGGCCTGGCTAGACCGACTTCTTCAGTTACCAGAATTGCTCTTAAACTATGGCCTGATAGTTTTGCAAGAGGACAGTTTAAGATGCCAAAACTCAGCTGGAATTATGCTTCATGATTATCCACAGTCAAATTCAAAGAGCTCTGTCATTGCCATCTTAAAGCCCCTGTGGTAGCATCTTAAAGACATAATATAAATGCATTTTTCACACAAAAACATGTCATGAATTAGCTACCATGAGACACATCAGCCTCCCTGACAGCGACACAATACTGCTCATTTTTGCTCTATTCTCTGATGCTACGTAGTTTTCAAAAACTCAAATTTGATAAAATCTTAAATTTTATTGTTTTGTTTTTGAAGGGACGAGAGTGGATGATGCCAAAGCTTTGATTGCTGCTAGTCCGCTGAAAATCCTGGCCTGTGATGACCTGGATGAGGCTGCCAAAATGGTACACACACACACATTAATACACTCTCCTCATTGCGCTGTACCTTTTTAAACAAAAGCCTGATTTAACTGGACCACACACACTTTAGCACACACGACCATGTATTGTAGGTAGGGAGATGAACAGACATGCACCTGTCTGTTAAGCCTCGAGGTGTGTGCATGAAGCTGTCACAGAAATGTCACTTTGGCTTTGTAACACATGTTAGCAGCAACCCGCAGGTGAGAAAAGGGTTAGAGGCAGGTGTTTGTGTGGATCTGGCTGGTCAGGATGCCCATTCTGTCCTAATGTTACGGCTCATCTGTGTATCTGTGCTCCTCTGTTTTACTAAGTACGATCTGATCACCGGGTGAGATGAGGATCAGTGTAGCGGAGCTGATAAATCTTCTCTGTGTCAGTCATGTCCCTCAGGTATAGTGTAGTGTAGTGAGGTACTTAAGCTGCCTCTTACTGATGAATAGAAGATGGAGAGAACAGTTAAAAAGTTAGAGATTCATTTAACATTTATGTCATTCTCTGCCCTCTTTTTTGGTTTTATGTTTCTTGCCAGTAACATGTACAATCATGAGTGCTGATTAAAAGACATGGGATTTTTCTGCTACGTTTATCTTTTTGTAATTTGCATGGTCAAACAGCATTATAGGTCCTTTCGTAGAATTACAATTATTTTTCAATATTACATTTTTGGGTGTGTTTTCCATAAAGCAATGGGCAGCCATTGGTTTCTAATTATTTCTGTATGATATGAAAATGTTAAATTTGTGATTGTCAGGTGAAATTGATGGGCCTTGATATGCAGCGTCGGACGGTACCTCATTTGTATGTTGCTTTGGACAAAAATAGCAAATGAATAAATTCTATATCCCAAAAAAAAATCACAGGCCACAGCCTCACCAATCTGCTTTTAAACTGAGTATTTACATTTTTCACTGATGACATGTATTAGTACAGTTGTCTTTATATCCACAAGCATTTTAAAATGAACAGCTTCTGTTCCTTTCATCCTTTAAGTGACTCGATGTGTCTGATTTAGTTGTTTTTTTTACCAACATATACATGCTTAACTGTTGATATCCCAAGTATCTTTGTTTTTTAATCTGAAGTGGGCAACAAATAGAAATTTACTTCTCAAATTACTTATTAATACATTTCAAATCATACAGAAATCAATGGAAATAATGGCTGTCTTGAACAGTTGGTGTAATACATAAACACTTGTAAAACATAGCAACATGATATTCAAACTTATCAGCTGTAATGTGAAGTGTGAAGTACAAAACAACAGGTCTGTTCCATTTAACACAAGATTTGTTTGACTTCACATGACTGTCTCTTTCTGTCTACTCACAGGTTGTAAAGCTTTCTGAAATCGTCTCGCTGGCAAAGGAAGCTCAAGTGGACATCACCTTCCAGCTGCCCATCTAAGAAAAATAAAAACTCCACCTTCATGACCTCCTCACCCCAAGCACTTCCTCTGTCACACCCACAGTCGCCCCCCACCGCTCCACCACTCCACCCCGACAAACAGACAGCAAGACGAGCCTCTCGCACATGAGAGGAGATCAGAGACGCGTAATTTTCTCTGTCATACTCTGTGGCATGATGGCACGACTCTGTACAGGTGTCTGACAGGTAGACCACTACGGGCTTTACTTCAAGAGAGAACGGCGTTCTTTTTAGTCGCACTGGGATCTCTGTTTCCTATCTCGATCCTTCGTCTCCTTCCACGTTTCCTCAAACCCACTAACTTAAAGTTGCACTTCAGTCGATACGCACAAAGCAAAACTCCTTCACACATGGTGAACCGGTCTGTTTACTTCAGCACTTGTTGGGAAATGTTCCTTTGCTCTTTTTTTTAGAAAAATAAACACAGACCAGCTAAAGCGTTTTCATGTGTGAGAAAGCTGCTTTCACTCACATTATTTTGTGGTTTCAGTTAAAGTGAATGTTTGAGACAGCAGCCACACTGGCTGCTTGTTGGTGCTGTTACATCACGTGGGTAAAAAAGGATGATTTGAAAGGCATCAGGATTGTAATCCCATTACTTTTATAAACACACAGGCATAGTTAAGCATGAGTGCCTTTTAAGCGTGTTGTCTCTAAGTAGGACTGTCACAGAATAAAGAACAGATTTGCTCCCTCTGTGCAGAACATTGAAGTATTTCATCAAACACTAATCAGTGCTGAAAACACACAAACAAAATGACTGAGCCGTGTCTCAGTCAAATACAATGAACAACACTGCAGCACTGATTTAATAATAGTGTTCAGACAGAAATTGCTACAGAGAATGGGCTGTTTTCCTCTGCAGACGCCTCCACATTATTTCTTCCCCTCCTATAGAAGCCCTCCATTATGCTGTGATGACAGTGACAGCGTTCACTGGATTCATATATTTAAATATGTAGCTGAATTTAGCCTCATTTTAAAACATAGAGAAATTTGTTAAAAGCTTGGTTCACCAGAACTTCATTGCATTTACCTCTTAGCGTTATCTATCCATGCAGATAGTTTGGGATTCATTTATCCAGCTTTGACATTTCTGCCTCCATCACAACACTATGGAGGTGAATGGACTTTAGTGTGTTGAAAAATGACATGCACAGACGTCTCTGTCAGCAGTTTTTGCTGAAACTTAATTTCTACCAAACATTAATATCGGCAGGTTGAGGCAGAAATCTCACAGACATGGACAAATTAATCCCAAACTATCTGCATGGTGGTTTGTGACAAATATATTTTGTTTATTTTGGACACATAAAGCTAAGAGTGTCAAGTGGAAGTGATAAACTTGTTTGGTTCTTTGGTTTGTAAAGACAATTGTAACTAAACGCTTCAAATCTTCTCTGGAAACAGTCGCTTTTGCTGATCAAAAGACAACCGTAGTGGTAGATTTTATCCGTTGTCTTTTAGAGATTTAATTAAATTACAATGCATCGCTCAGCTCTGTGGCTAAATCTCAAAGTATGAGGACATTTATAAACTTAGCTACTGAAAAACTGCATCCAGAGTTGATAAAATGCTCCCAAACTCCAGCTTTAGTTGTGGGTATTAGAGGTTTAGGGTGGCACCAAACCTCCTAGCGTGAAGTCTCTGATGGTTAAAGACTGCAGCATTAGCACGGCTCACACTATTTTCCCACAGCTTTGAACAGGCCACACTTGTCAGTCTGAAATATTAGTTGCGACGCCTGTGGACTCAGGTGCGTTGATCGATGCAGAGATCTGTGGCGGGTATCGATGAACGGTCCTGGGGTTTCCGCTCTGCCTCGGCTGTGGCAAAGCTTCGTGTGTGGTCATGTTGAACAGAGGTGATACATCTCATGTTTAAATGAGTCAGATGAATTATTCAGCGTTCTTGTTGTGGAGCTCAACTTTCCCAGAGAAAAGCCCCGAGGGAAGAACTAAAAGTTGAGTCGAGCGACCGTTAAATCAGCTCACTCTGTCTCGCGCTGTTAAATAAGGAAAAGGATGCTCATCTCTTTCTTCCTTGGTGATAATTTGCAGACTGCTGTAGCGTGACCTCATGTGCATCTTCTCACTGTCATCACAAAAGGAATGTGCTTCCTGCTTAAGTGAAGCATACTTTATTATGTTAGTTAATGAGAGCGGACGGGATGTCTGAGGTGCAGGCTGATGTTTTCATCTGGTTCTCCAATCGAAGCCTAGAGAGGCAGGTATATCGTCATATTAAAGGCAGCCATTGTAGAAGTGCCATTGCACCTTTTAAGGCTTTTCTCTTCCATTGCATGTTGAAAGTTACAAGAAATGCTGACAGCTGGGGTCACTGGAGATTTGTGTTTCTGTGTATTTATTTTATGCTACTGACTCCCCTTTCTTTGAAGAATCGCTAAAGGGTTGAACAGGGACTTCTGCAATGGCTTCCACTATATGTTCAGTCTGCCATCATGCCACACGGCGGAAGCCATTTTCTCTTTGTTTCTGGATGTAATGTCAGACCTTTGGTTGGGCTGTGACATCTCACAAGAACGGTAAAATGACTGTAGTTGTTTCTTTTCCCTCCTCCTCTTCCTCCTCCTGCAGCGCTCCGAACACAAGCCGACATTGTGAGTTGTACGTCATTTAGTATATCTTGTAAATAACCAAACCGATGTTCTCTTTCTGTAAAATATTTATGCTCCTTGCAAGGAGTACAAACAAAGGAAGAAAAAAATAAATACAGAGAACAACGTTTCTGTGGTTTCTTCTTTTTAATTTTGTTTTTGCCTGTGTTGGTTTGTATCGATGAAGACATCCGTGCATCCATTTTCTGCCACTTATCTGGGTCTGTGGACCACTTTACAATGTGTTTATACTTGGTGGCAAGATCAACTCTGGAGTCCAAACTGCTGCAGACGAGAGGACACAGTCGGGACAGCAAGATTGGTGCCGACTCAAAAGGTCCACCAATGGTTCTTTTGGGAGAAAAAACTGCTTTTTTGGAGCCTTCAATCGAACTACCAGTGATATGCAGCCAATAATATTAATGTGCTGTATATGTTAAATGAAACAAAATATAATATAGATATATATTGAAATGTGGTTATATTTGTTTACATGTAGGAGCCCAAAGTCCATAGAGCAGCTCTGTATTCTGAGACCAAAATATCTTCCAAAAGAAATTATATCTTCTATGAAAACACAGTCGTTCTTTAGAAGATTTGGGCAAGAAAACAAGAAAAACACAACAGAGACATCAGAATCACAGATAATTTGCCAAACGGCTGCTGAGATTATGGCGGGCATTGACCAGCCAGTCACTTCCAAAAACCTCAGACCAAATTTCTAAATAGGCATTATGTGAATAAATTTGCCACAAATTTGTTGCCTTACAGAGTTTATGCATCTGATAATTTCTTGGCCGTGACCAGTAACTTCCTGGATTCTCTGCTGGTCGCCTGGCAACTGCTCAAAGCAGCAGCTCTCCTTTCTTATTAACAGTTTAGTTTCCTGGTGTTTTATAAGGATGGCCCACAGTGTGGGTATGGACTCTTATTTTGTCCTGTTGATTATAATGGTAATTTGTTTCCGTCTGTGTCGGGTGCTGCAGTGACCCTGATGGAGCTCGCTCTGATTACAGGTTCTTGTTGTGTAAGAGAGTCACGTAGGCCGACTGTAATGACCGTTAGATTACTGGAGTGGGTGTTTAGTGGCGCAGCAGAAGACAGTCGGCTGAAATGCTGTTGACTCTATGTTTGTGAAAATAGACACATAATGATCCAAACTCTGCTCAACAAGAGAGAGAAAGAGACCAAAAACAGGAGGAATATTGGACTTTAATTCACAAACGTGACTACTTGTGAATGATCATGTTGCTCTGCAACAGCTGGAGGTGGAAATAAATTTGCTAACAAGTTCAACATTAAAAAGATGATACGTCAATGTCAGAAAAATCAGTTATTGCAGTTCTTTCAGGTGATTCTGTGCAGCCTTGATGATAAAGAATGACAGCACCAAAACTGCCCAATGAATGAGGTGTCTGTAAGTCCAAGTGACTTCATGTTTACAGCACTTGGTTAGTTTGTAAAAGGTTAACATGAACACAAGGCAGACTACAATAAAAGGAAGTAATGTACTTTTTAATCCTGTGGTTGGGATCAAATGAAGATGTAAAAGTGACCCTAGATTCACACTAAAGTAGTGCGAGTTAAGTCACATGACTCAGATATAAGTTATTGGACAGAGTTTTAATAACTCAAACCTAAAACATGCAGTTTAGGTAATAATTCTAGTGTTTACCTTCATTTTAGCTTTCAGATATATAATAATATACTTTTTTCCTTGATGTGGACCGAATGAGCAGAGCTGCAGGTGTGAAAGATTCACACTGATCCAGGGGAAGAAAAAAATAGGTGTTGGTTTACTGAATGTCAAACTAATGACCTTAGTGATGATAAATGAATGAACCGTTAAGCGCAATCTCCACAGGTTGTCCAGTAATAACAGGGAAGATGGTTATGGGTTGAGGAATCCAGTTCACTCACAAGCATTTACTTCCAGTTCAATCCCCCACATGCACCACATTTTGGCGGTTGAGCTTGAGATTCGCACCATAGTGTCACAACTGAAGAGATCTTGAGAACAATATGTGAAAAAGCAGAAATCGTTAAGGTAATAATATGTCTTTTTGTCATTAGGTCTAGACCAAATGGCTTGTAATACAGGTGAAAGTTTTGTCTCCACCATGTTTCACACCAAGGAAGCAGATTGCAGGCGAATTTGTACCTGTAGATGTTTAACTGCTGAAAGCCTCTGAATGTTGGACTCAAAGCAGAAAAGATCAAAAGCTGGTTTTAGTCACTTACCACTACAACATACTACATTACACACACAATGCACAACACACATTCAGCTTTGAAGTTTTTGCTCGAGCCTTTTTTTTTAATCATTTTTATTCCATGATTTCTTCTGCTGTGACACAAAGGCTCAATTTTCATCCTCCAGCTGGAGAAGACGAGCTATTTCATTTCATACTTGGTGCCATGTTTTTCTGGAGATGAAAAGGCCACTGAGGCAGAAAACGTCATAAATGAACCTTTTTTGGATTTTTTTTTTTTTTAAAGGTTGCGGCTAAAGCCAATATAGCAGGAAGGCAGGGGGTCCTATGGAAGGCCTTAGAGGCCATTGAGAAAAACAATTGTGGTGATCATTTTTCTGTTCTGATCTAAATTGTTTTCTCTCCTGTTCATGACTTAAGAACAGGTAAAAAGGTTTTTCTAGGATATTATAAGTCCCTTAAGTTTTATTTTTTTTTTCTCTGTGAAACAGGTAGAGGAAAAAAAGGTTTTCCCAGGTACCTCCATCCTCCAGGAGACCTAACTTCTCTATCGATTTAATTCAGTCTAAGGGGGCTTATTGGCATGGGAAACTCATGTTTCCATTACCAAGCAACTGTGAAAACAAAAATCTGGTCCTCTCTCCAGGTTCCATGGTGGAGAGGAGGTTGTGTTGCTCTGATTCTATCTGTATGGCGAGGAGAGGAGGTTGTGTTGCTCTGATTCTATCTGTATGGCGAGGCCAGGAAGCTGCTTGACATCCTCCTGGATCCACCTTCTCACATACAGTACGTTCACATAATATAATATATATTAATTTTTTTTTCCCATTATGTTGTTACTCTGAACACATGGCATCTGTTGTCATGTCTGGAAGGGGAATCCCTCCTCTGTTGCTTTTCCTGAGGTTCTTCCATTTTTTCTTTTTTCCCTGTTAAAAGGGTTTTTTTTTAGTTGGGGAATTTTTCCTCATCTGATGAGAGGGTCACACTGTAAACGGCAGAGGGTGTCGTATCCTGTACAGATTGTAAAGCCCCCTGAGGCAAATTTGTGATTAAATCAGTCTGAAAAAAGGATCACCAGAATATTTTTTTTCTCTCGTGCCTCTCAGGGCCTCCGTAACGTCCAGCTTATGTTGGGTGCTGATTTTTATGGATATGCTGTTGAATTTAGAACTGAAATATGAAACCTGATGACTTATTTTTCATTCTTTTAATGCGAGTTTGTGGGCGGCAGGGAATGTCATGATTCAATATGGCTGTGAAGGAACAATGTGGTAATGCCAGAGGTGCTTACTTAAACCACTCTCACAGCGTAATGCTGTTTTACAGGAGGTGGACAAAATAACAAAAACACTTTATAATAAAATCCAAGTGTAGCTCTGTGCATCTCGAAACCAAGCCAGTACTTTTAATCTGTTGTCAGCCCAATTTTTGCTAATCCTTGTGGCTCTGTAAAACATAAATGTACTAAAGGGGCTTTTACTTCCATATAGTACTTGGTGAGTTTATTTGCTGGAACTAATTAGTTGACTAAACCCCATTGTGTTGCCAGAGTAAGTCAGAGGAGGTCAACAAGTTCTGGTACTTTGTCCATCTTCCATTTTGTGTGATTTTATACTTTTCCTACATTTCAGAGGGAAACTTTTAGATTCATTACATTTATCTCACAGCTGGTGTTTTGGTTATTAAGAAGATCAAGGTTTAATAAGCAAAACATCAACATGGCCAATATTAGCTCATATTGGCAGCGGTATAGGAAGAGATCCTTTATTTAAGTAAAAGTACTAATACCACACTGTAAAAACACTTGGCTACCCTTAATTGAAAATGTTACTTAAGTAAAAGTATATTGGTATAGTCAGGGAAGCACAACTTTAAGAAGATAAGAAGAAGATAGTCCTTTATTAGTCCCACTAGGGGAAATTCAATTTTTTCACTCTGTTGTTAACTTATACACGGTACATGCAGACCCGAACACACACATGCACAAACATGCAACAATGGAGAGGTGTCAGAGTGATGGGGCTGCTCCTGACAAGCGCCCCGAGCAGTTGGGGGTTTGGTGCCTTGCTCAGGGGCACCTCGGCAGTGCCCAAGAGGTAAACTGGCACCTCTCCAGCTACCAGTTCACACTCACTTCTTGGTCCATCTCGGGACTTGAACCGGTGACCCTCCGGTTCCCAAGCCAACTCCCTACAGACTGAGCTACTGCCGCCCCCAATTTTTGTCTTTACTGGTTGATGTGGAGCTCATTTTGAACTATTGTACGATTCTACTATAATGATTGTTTTCATTATGGATAAATCTGGTGATTATTTTCTCTATGAATCGATTTGTTTGGTTTGTAAAAATTGTGAAAATAGTGAGAAATGATGTCACATTTACCCAGAGCCCAAGGTGACACCTTCACAACTGTTGTTTATTTTGTCAACATTATTTCTAATGAAAAAAATATTAAAAAGGAAAAACAGCTAATTGTCACATTTGATGCTGGAATCATAAAAGATTTTACATTAGAAAATTACAGCAATCAATTTTGTATCAATCAACGAATTGATTAACCATTGTTGTTTCCTAACCGTAACTATGTGGTTATTATTGAAACCATGACGACGGTTCCCTCACTTTAACAAAGTGTTTGTTTTTTTTACCCAAACCATAATCTTTCTCTAATGACATTGCTTTTGTACCTAAACCTAACCAAACCTTAACCATAGCATTGCAGTAAATACATGCTTACACTTTTTTCAGAATCAGTCCTTTGACTACTTGAGTATATTTTACTGCTTACTTTAATAAAAAATATGTAAATGCATGTGATGGAGTATTTTTACTCTATTTTTACATTGTTTCATTACTATTTTTATTGAAGTAAATAATGTAAAACCTTCCTCTGCCACTGATTTTTTTTTTTTTATCTGTCACTTCTTTGAAGTGTCAACATGCATCACATTTGGACTCCCACGTCCTCCCTCAGCAGCAGCAGCTGATGGCGATTCAGTCTCATGTGAATCCTAATCTGCTGCCGCTGGCTGGTTGGCGCCTGCTTTGTTGCAGCGATGTGGGAAGAACAGTGAGCAGATTAAGAGCATGTCGGACTGAAGAGAAAACCAAACGCACATATTATATCACTCAGAACAACTCCTGTGTGATCAGTGTTCAGGCAGAGAGCCTCTTCTTATTAAGACACATCTGGCGTCCCATATGTTGTCCCACATATCCTCATCTTAGAACACTTTGTCTTCACATATAGTGCACTGTACGCCTGTTATTTTCAGTCTGTATTGTTCAGGCATGTGTCAACATTTATTTTGATTAAGACCCAGCGATGTGAAAAATATTCTGATAGTTAAACTAAGATTTTGAATGTAGGACTTTTACTTGGAAGAGGATTTCTACACGTATTACTGCAGTTACTCAGGGAAAAGTAAAACTGTATTATCATCAGAAAATAAAATAGATCAGAAAGTAAAGAATGGCCCATTTCATATAAATTACATTATTGGATTATAATAATTGATGCATTAATGTGTTCATTACTTTGATGTTGCATCTGGTAAAGGTGGAGCTCATTTTAATTACTTTATATACTGCTGGGAATATTAATGTATAATAATATATCAGAATTTATTAGTTTATTAGATTTTCTATCGATGATCAAAAAATTAACTAATAACTGAATTTATCAAATTAATGTGGCAGTGTAAAAAGTACAATATCCCTCTGAGATGATTTAGTGCTATAAAGTTGCATTAAATGGAAATACATGTACCTCAAAGTTGTGCTTAAGTACAGTACTTGAGTATATGTATTAAGTTACTTTTCATCACTGCACAGTGGTGGTTCGTGCTAAATGCTAACATGCTCATCATGACAATGGAAACACAAAGCATCCAGGAAGAGCGCGGGAACGCGCTGTGAAACAAATTTGACATAGTGGCCAAATGGTGGAATTACTGGGCCCAAAATTGCTTTTTCCCCATAGACTTACATTGGAAAAGAGATGTCTGTAACTCATATTTTAGGTTAATCAGCATCCCATTACAAACACTTGAATAGCCTTTGGTCAAAGCATTAGTTACTTTTGTGCTGCTGTTCATATGAATGAACCCCAGCTCTATGGGCCTGTAGATGTGGAAGATTGTAAGAAAATCTGGGTATTTTTTAACTTTTTTGGCTTCATGCACCACTGAGCAAGATTCATAGGAATGACTGGGGCCCCACCTCCAATGCTAGATGTTCTTTTTAGACGTCCCTAGGAAACACGCTGATGTTCAGCACCTTAGCTAAAAGTGTGGGTATGATAATATTGGCTAATTAGCAGTAAACACAAAGCATAGCAGAGGCTAATGGGAATGTAATTATTTCTCTATTTTATGTATTTAGTCATAAACCAAAGTACTGGACAAATTCTGGTGTTTTTTGTGAGGACAGTGTCCTGCTGCTTCTACTACATCTGAAGTTACTCAAAACTCACCTTTCAATGTGTGATTTCATGTCCTGCTCTACGCTTGCCTTGTGGCATGGTTTAGTTTTTTATATATTCTCATTTACCAGGATACAAGTACTGAAATATGCCATAAATGTGTTATTCAGGAAATCAGTGCAGTCACTGCTGATTATCTTTAATAATCAGAATAGAAAGTTTTTATAAAGTTTTAAAAACCCACACAGAGGAAATGACCTGAGTGACCTCAGTGGTAGCTCTGGTCCTTGTTGTTGCTGAATTATGGTGATAATTGAGTATAAAGTATTCACAGCCATCATCATCAGAGGAACAGTTTCCTATGGCAACAAACACAACAACTTTCTGATGTAAATAGAAACGGCGCTAATTTTTAACCACACAGTTTCAATGATTCAGCCTGAAGATGATGAGCCTTATGTTAACATAATAGCTTTTTAGGTCACAAAAACACAGATAACTTTCTTTCCATCTCTCCTTCATCTCTCCTCCTCCTCCTCCTCTTCCTCCTCCTTCTCCTCAGTATCTCCACCTATGTGCAGACAGTGATGGAGGTCCTGCAGTGTGAATACATGCAGGTAGGCTCTGCGGCTGTTTGCTCTCAGCTGGCTCAGACTGATAAGGTTCAGGGTTTAGGGGAGTCGTGCTGCTGCAGCTGCCAGTTCATTTACTTAAGTTGTGATAAGGCCAGTCAGCCTCAGTGAGCTGGGGTGGGTGGCTGGATGGGGGGGTGGTGTGGTTGTTGGTGATTTTAGTCCAAAAAAAGAAAAAAAAACAAAAACTTGCATTCTGTGTTGGAAATGGGAATAATATGTTTCCAGTAGACTGAGTGGTCTGAGTAAATAAAATAGAAAAGTTTTGTGGATTTTCCAAGTTTTAAATACCTGCATGATGTTTTCCAGGAACGCCTTGAACATGTTTCACACATGCTGCATTCAGACAACATCAGAGTTATTATGAGATTCTAAATCGTAGATACGTACACATCAACATACAAGTCATAGTTGGGCCTGAAAATCAGACAGTCATGGACTTTTGATGGATCAGTGTATCCTCATCGTCAATGTGCACCTGCGCAAGCCCCTGGGATGTTGGGTCATTATTTATGTTCAGAAATTAAGTGACAAATTAATCAACGTTAAGGTCTAGTTTCACACGGGACACAAGCGGTGGTTGCCTGGGTGAAAGTCCAGCATTTAGACCCAGCTCGACCTCTTCCTGATCTGACCTCTATAGTGTTATATTGTAAAAGCACTCCAACTCAACCAACTCTTGCATGAAAAGGTATATAAATGCCACTATAATGTGCAAAGTATTTACTGCGCAATAAGGACACCTTTCTTGCGTTTGGTTTGGCATTTGTACATCACATAGTCTGCACTGACTGTGTGTAAACAAGTAAATATGCTACGCTCAGAGCTAGTGACGCTGAATAAAAAGTGAGAAAGTCTGCTGATGGTGGGTGGGGAGGTGGATGGGTCCAACAAACAACTTTTAACCAGGAGACCGGTGTTTGAGACCAGTGATTTGTTTTGCAAGTTACCTTGTCTTGTTTGTCATGTCTTTTAGTGATTTTGGAACGTCTTTTCCATACTCATGTATTTTACTTAGTTTACTTACTTACATAAGCCCAACCATGATGTTTTTCCTAAATCAAACTATTTGGTTCTATTGCCTCAACCCAACTGCAGACGTCACCATATTTTTGTTGCATGGCATACAAAATCGGGATGGAATAAAATTAGATCTTAAAAATTAAGAAGACCCAAATGAACTGGAGGAGTTAAATTTAGTCTTAATAATGGACAATTAATCAGTCACAGTGACTTTGTTTTCTAGTTTTATTGTTTGCTGACCAAAAGAATATGAAGGAGGGATTTACAGATGGACATCTTTACTAAAACAACCTGAAAACGTTTTTGTAGATGTATGTTGTTTTCTCACATGAACCATTTTTCCTCAACATAAAGAGTATTCACCAGACTTTTATTCCTCCGCTCACTGTTCTTCCATTACATCTCTGAACCCTCCCAGACTTAATTAAAATAAATAGTTTGATTTAATCATTTATGGCTTACAGATGTTGAGTGAGTTTATATCAGGACATTTAATATCACTAATACTCTCTGCTGATATCAGAACTGGCCTCCTTTATTGAGCCCTGGACTTTGCAGTTTGGATTTTTATTAATACAGGATTTATTTTAGGAATTTAAGGATTTAGCAGATTTATTTGATAAAGATGATGTGTGGTGCCTTTGGTGCTTGTGGGATCTGTGTGAAGATTGTGTGTGTGATAATCCAAACTTTTTATACCACATCTAGCCATCAGACCATTTTTTTGTTGTTGTTGGGGAGTTTTTCCTTATCCGATTAGAAGGTCACGTCGTAAAGGACAGAGGGTGCTGTGACCTGTGTAGACTATAAAGCCCCCTGAAGCAAAATCGTTGTTTTTGATTTTGGGCCAAATAAATAAAATGACTTGACTTTACAGTGTTGTATTAGTACATTAGTACAGGAAAAGCATTGGGCTGTGAAGCAAATTTTCAAAGTGGCCAAACAATGGTACTAAAACCACTTCTTTAACTTAGCGGTGTCATGACTGGGTCGGTACACGGTAGAGCAGATGACAGAACAAGTCCAAATCAACAGGCTTAAAGGGCTAGGTCAAAAAACAAGCAGAGGTTCGATACACTAAGATCATACACGACAGCATTAGGAAAGGACGTGGGTACACTACTTACAAGAAGAGACGAACTGGCAAGGGAGGACGGGGAAACACACATTATATACTAGTGAGGGGAGTGATTAAATATACACAGGTGGACACACTCAGGGCGGGGGAAAGACAATCGGAACCAGGTGAATGGTGTTAGAAACTAGGTCAGGAGGAGGTGCTCAAAGGTGTGGGCGGGAAGCATGCAAACCGGAAGTGACGTGACCTAAACTGAAAAGGGAAGTAAAAACTACAAAATAAAACAGGAAGTGAGAAACACATAACATGCAACATGCAACACTAAACACCTAAGACTTGACATTTGTTACAAGCGGATAATTTTTTTTGAAGATCTTTTAATCATAGGTCCTAAACATTTGTGGACTGAAGGCTGGGAGGTAGGAAGAGAAACATTATTGTGCCTGCTGTATGGGCCCACTGGATGCAGAAGATTGCCAGAATATTGCTGGATGATTCAGGTACTTTATCACTTAAGAGTTGAGCCATTTTGGCTTCATGCGCCACTGAGCAACTCTCACAGGAATGAAGGGAAGCCAGCCTACAAGGTTATATCCAGTTGTCTTTATATATCCATATTCACCCTCTGTCTAAATCTGTTTTTTGTGCTGGTCTCTTTGAAGGTAGTTCACAAGCTGTGGGTAGAGATACTCAGATGAATGGCGGTATATACTAATATGCCTGCATGTGACATAGGAAGGGGAGCCAAATCTGAATGGCCTGTTGAATCACATGTTTTCTGATTCAGGAAGAACACAAAAAACTGAATGGGTTGTTTGATTTCATATTTTTGTTTGTGAGTTGATAGGCACTCCAGACACCCAAATGTATGTGCACAAGCACTGCAAAGTGAGTTTTCCATGAAATATCCCCTTTAAGTAAAGTATTGAATACTTCCTCCACCACTGCTTGGTAGTACTCTCAGTAGATTATTGTATGTATTTTTAATTTAAAAAAAAGTCAGCTGTTTAGCTGTTTAGACATCCACAGTATTTCTCTCTGCATGTGACCAGCTGCCACAATGACTCCATCTCATATTAGCACAGATTTCTACTCTGTCCTGTTTCATCTTCTCACTGTCTCGCTGTGAGAGTTCAGACGGTGATCGGTGGGAAGACAAACCAGACTCAACAGCAGATGTTTCCTGGCTGATATGATCACAAAACCATCTGTTTATCGCATCATCAGATTGTGTCTTATTGCATTAGAGTCAACTGTGTCACATCGATTTGAATTTATTAAAGTCAGAGAAAGAGACTGATTGAAAGGGAGAAGATGAAGAGATTCCTGTAACAAATGATAGAGCTGCTCATGTTAAACACATTTCAATTAAACCATCACAAAACACTGATAGAAAAAACAACTGTGCTGCTGTCACAGTTATAATGGGAGAGACAAGTTTAAATTAACACCAAAAGAACAGAGTGTGGTAGTCATTAAAGCTATCATACACGAGTGGCCATGTGAGGTATTGTGGTGTGTGGCTGCAGTAACAAAGAAACTAAATGCAGCACCGGTAGAGAGCTCTTATAGTGGCTGAGGAGCATCAAGCTCAGGTGCTTCCACTCACTGATGAGACAGCCCCGCCCACCAATCACCTGCAGGATGATGAGCTCATCGGCAGGTACACCCAAACAGCCAGAGAGACGTTTACACTGATTAGGTTTTTAAAATACGTCAAAAAGGAAGCTGCATGGGATTTAATGCTTTGACTACATCCTCTGGGTTTCTGAGTAAAATGAAAACCACATAGCTTATACTGTATATCCTTTTAAGGGTGATTGCACCATACAGTTCTTTTATTGCAGTGACAGAGGTGGAAGATGTTTTACTTAAGTAAAAGTAGCAATACCACATTGTATAAATTCTGGCAAAAAGTTGAATCGAAGGCAACTGGACTTAGATTTGTCCCTGAAGACGTTTCGCCCCTTATCCAAGTGGCTTCATCAGTTCGAACGCTGCAGTCTGACTAGTCCCCACTAGTCTAGACACTAGTGGGGACTAGTCAGACTGCAGCGTTCGAACTGATGAAGCCACTTGGATAAGGGGCGAAACGTCTTCAGGGACAAATCTAAGTCCAGTTGCCTTCGATTCAACTTTTTGCCAGAATGAATATGACCTGGATGAATGAGAACCTTCACAAACACATTGTATAAAGGCATTCAAAATTTTACTCATGTAAAAGTACAGAGTATTATACAGAAGAGGACGAAGGCCACATGTTTCACACCCAGAGAAAAGTGGGTGTGAAACATTAGGAGGCAGGGCCGATTGATTGCAGGTGATAAATCATTCTAATTTGCAGGGAGAGTGTGTCTTTTTGGAGCAAGTGTCCCTTTGCCATAAAGGCCAGATTTTCATTAATTCAGTTCAGGCTAAAAATATAATTACAGCCTCACGGTTGTAAGCCTCTGCCAACCAGTCAACTTACAGTTTACATCCATGTCTGTCCATCATGTCAACACTACATCATATTATATGATTAGATATTTGTGTAAAATTGTCATTATTAGCATACAAATTCTTCAGTTATGGCCAAAATATGTTTTGTGAGGTCACAGTGACCTTGATTTTTGACCACCTAAATATAATCACTCATTCAAGGTGTTCATGAGATATCACCAGAACTGAATGGAAGTAAGGTCACAGTGACCACACCTTTGACCACTAAAATCAAATCAGTTCACCGTTAACACCAAGAGGATGCTTGTGCTAAATTTGATGAAATTATGTCACCTTAACCATTGTTGTGAGTCTTTTCAACATTCATCAAGTGTGCTTTAGTCAAACTTAACACTAAAATACCAAAATGTAATAGATGCTAACCTGCTAACAGACAGACAAACAAACAAAGAAACCAACGTCGGTGGAAACATAACCGCCCTGGCCCAAGGCCTTGGCAGAGGTAATAAATTTCACTTTGCCTCTCAGGGCTTCCATACAGTTGTGTTCAAAATTATTCAACCCCCACAATAGATAAGTGTTTTTGCAAGTTTGACATTTATTTTTCATCTTGTTTATAATCACATTAAATAATGACATGTCAAATAGACAAATACAACTGAAATTACAACAAAAATGTTTGTAATATACCAATTAATGACCTTTCTGTGATTACTTCATTGACAAAATTATTCAACCCCTTAGGTATGTACAACTTTAGTACTTAGTACAACATCCTTTTGCAACAATAACATCCTTTAGACGTGAAGCATAGGAGGCCTCCAGTTCATTAAAATTTTTGGGCTTGCGTGCTGCAACTGCCTTCTTCAAGTCCCACCAGAGATTTTCAATAGGTCTGGTGATTGCGATGGCCACTCCAGAATCTTCCAGCCCTTCTTTTGCAACCAAGCTGTGGTAGATTTTGAGGTATGCTTAGGATCATTGTCCTGTTGGAAGGTCCAACGTCTCCCAAGCCTCAGCTTTGTCACTGACTGCATGACATTTGCATCCAAGATCTCCTGGTAGTGAACTGAATTCATAATACCTTGCACACGCTGAAGATTCCCTGTACCTGAAGAAGCAAAACAACCCCAGAGCATGACTGACCCCCCACCGTGCTTCACAGTAGGCAGGGTGCTCTTTTCTTTATAGGCATCATTCTTTCTCCTCCACACGTACCGTTGATCCATTGGTTTGGTCTCATCACTCCAGAGAACAGTATCCCAAAACCTTTGTGGTTTGTCCACATGATTTTTGGCATACTGGAGTCGACTCTTCTTGTGCTTTGGAGTCAGCAGGGGGGTGCGCCTGGGAGTTCTTGCATGGAAGCCATCATTTCGCAGTGTGCGTCTTATTGTCTGGGCAGAAACCTGAATACCTCCCTTTGACATGTCCTGTCGTAGTTCCTCAGCTGTCACCCGGGGATTTTTCTCCACCTTTCGCCTCAGGTATCGCACAGCAGTTACAGACAGTAACCTCTTTCTACCATGCCCAGGTAGCGTTTCCACTGTGCCTTTAGCTTTAAACTTGCGGACTATGCTCCCAATTGTGTCTCTTGAAATGTTTAGCTTCTTTGCCATCTTTTAATATCATATCCTTGCTTATGAAGTGAAATGACCTCCTCTCTGAACTTTTTTGACCATTCCTTGGACTTCACCATGTTGCAAAGATGTCATTAACTGCCAAGAAGAGCCATGTGTCACAGTCCTTTTAAATCTGCTTAATTGCTGCTCATTAGGGTTCCGTTCACATCTACAGGTGTTTTCATCAGCTGTTTGACAACACCTGATGGAAACCTCAGTTCTTAAGAGTGGTGGACTAGGGGGGTTGAATAATTTTGTCAATGAGGTAATCACAGAAAGGCCATTAATTGGAATATTCCAAAAAATATTGTTGTTATTTCAGTTGTATTTGTCTATTTGACATGTCATTATTTAATGTAATTATAAACAAGATGAAAAATAAATGTCAAACTTGCAAAAACACTTATCTACTGTGGGGGTTGAATCATTTTGAACACAACTGTATATTTAATGTATAATGATGCCTATTAACAAGTGGGAATTAACAGGTGTGTTGCTTTAGAGAAGCTATTCTTCAAACTTCATAATAGAGAGGGAACGTTGTATCAGGGAATATCAGATGAACATACTATTGACTGACAAATCACAGTTTAAACGCATTCAATCTCACTGTTGAGTAGACTGTAGAGGGACCAAAGAAAGATGGATAAACTCAATATTTAGATCCCATTTCCACCGTAGTCATGATGGAGGGTCACTTGCACTTTTCTGGACTGTGTGTGCTAGCTAATTGCTCCACATTGCTCATACTGTGGCGTGTCTGGCCTACTGGCGCTATCCATGGTACTGAAAGAGGGATTCAGTTATACCATCATTTTTTTTTGGAGCCTTTCTAAATTCTTTTTTATTGATAGTGACAGAGCAAAACAGGGAGACAGAGAGGGGATGTCATGCAGCAAAGGGCCCCAGGCTGGATACAAACCTCAGGCCACTGTTCAAGGACTCAGCCTTGGTACATGGGACACTCGCTCTACCAGGTGAAATACATTGCCCCAGTTCCTGCATGTTGAATTACCATTTCATTTTATGTTGTTGTGTACAATCACATCTCCTATGTGCCAACATGAAGAAAGGACAATGCAAGAGCGTGAAATATCGAACTAATTTATGAATTAAAATTAAAAAAATGGATTAACATATTCCTGCAAATACAGTGGCCCTTCTATTAAAATTCACCATTATTCTACAAATGCTACTTTAACAGCTTAACTGTTTGTGCTGTTAGCGCCATTAGCTGCTAACCGCCAGTGTGTCTATGTGTATATCATTCTCTACAAATTTTTAAACTAGTCTGAAGTCTTTCATGTCTGTGTCGCTACAGAGTTGATCAGAGTTGGCAGGTTAATACTGACTGTTTCGGTCACAGCAGCTGAGCTCCACTCTGATGTTAAACTGAGCTTAACATTCAATTTCATGGCTTCAAAATCAATTTGAACAAACATCTTTCTTTCTCCTTGTTTTCCAACAACCTGACATCATTTAAAGTGACTATATTCAATTGTTTTATGCTAACAATGAATCAGATGACTACTTGTAATTGAAAGGTGTTGCTCATAGTGATAAACCTACAGATAATTATCACCAGACTGCAGTTCCCCTCAGCTCCACAGAGGGCTTTAGCATCTTTCACGCTGCTTGCATGCCGTAAGAAGCTCCATAATATGCCAGGTGCTAGCTGGAGTTTTGAGGTTCTAGTACTTGACTGTTTTCCATTTGTGTAACTTTTCTTCCTTTACATTTCAGAGGGAACTTTTCACTCCATTACATTTATCTAATGACTGTAGTTACTTTGCATGCAAACATATAGCATAATCAGATAAAATGCCCAATAAAAATATGTAGCCATGAATTAACAAGAACTTGCAGAGCAGAAACAAAGAGCATTGGTAATCCTCCAACTTTTCAGCTAGCTCTGATGGGAATGTCATTAGTTCTGCAGGTATCTGGTCTTAAACCAAAGTATTGGACACATTAAAATGTTGACCTGATGATGGTGCTCAATGCAGGGTTAGATGATCACCAAAGTTATTACATTTCGTCCTGTGGGGAACATGAATGTTTGAACCACAATTCATGGCTATTGATCCAGTAGATGAGATATTTCAGTCTGGATCAAAGTGGTCCAGACTGACTAGAGCCATGATACAAGCACGACAAAAAATGAGACAATACCAGACTTTGAGATGCTCAGTGCAAGTCACAATGGTCATTAGTAAGGTCAAGAGCATTAGTTTTGTGTGTGAAATGTAAAAACATTCCCTTAAAAACAACAAAAGGAGACTGATTATCATTGTGAATGCTTCTCTTCACTACAGGTTCTAGTGTTTGATAATAGGATTTGTGTCTGAGCTGTCATTATCAGCATCAGGTTTTCTTCAGTGAAGACACATCATACCCCTCTCTATCTCCCCCCGGTCATTGGGGAGGCTCGCTCGTCCTCTCCACAGGTGTGTGATGGCTCATGCTGATGTTTTTCTCTGCCCTCCAGTGTAAAGGTGAGGAAAGGAGCAGCTGTCTTTATAAATATAGATAAATGAGGCTACCTGCTGATGGAGCTGTCACTCACACACAAACGTGTCCTCACGCAGGTACCATGTTGGCATTCAAACCACAATTAAAGCCTCATTCAGGTCTTGTTGGATTTATTGTAAAAATGAACTGCCAAGTGTAAAAAAAGTTTTGAGGATACTGTGCAACTTCTACAGGTGCACTACCAAGAGTATCCCGACCAGCTGCATCACCACCTGGTATAGCAGTGGCACCACTCTCAACCACAAGGTTCTACTAAGGGTGTTGAAAACTGCCTGGCACATCAGCAGGACGGAGCTGCCATACATGGAGGACCTCTACACCCAGCGGTGCAAGAAGAGGTCCAACAGGATTATTACAGACCCCAACCACCCCCAGCCACAAACTGTCCTGCCTGCTGCCATCTGGCAGACGGTAACACACGAACAGACGTGGGGACAGCTTCAACCCGCAGGCCGTACGACTGCTGAACACTTGAGCTCCTGCGCTCATCACTTGTCACTTTACCTTTATTTATCCTTAAATACTTAACAAACTGTTGCACCTCTGTGTATATACTTACATACATAGTACATCTCTGTACATACTACATCTTGTTTATATTTAGTTTTCCCATCTGAAATGTCTGTCTTCCACAAAATTACAAATTTAAATTATGATTTTATATTAACCTCTGTTTACATTTATTTTATGTTTATCTATTTTAGTTTATGCCTGAGATTATCATTTTGCTTTTACTTTTATTGTGTGATTTCTTCTTTTATATATGCATATTTATGAGCATTGTTTAAGGAACCCAAGACCAAAGATTTCGATTGCCAATGACTGCTTTGCTGGAATTGACAATAGACAAATAAAGAACACTGAACCTTACATATTAAAGGGACAGACATGAGACAGATATTTGAGTGGTACCAATCTAAACATCTAAATCTCAGCTAGAAACAAATAAGTGTTTTTCCCAAAATGTCCAACTATTCCATTAAAGTACTAGCAACAAAATGAAAACTAAATGTGTTACATGTCACATTTCCAACTTTGCAAACAAGAATAAATAAATATGGATAAATGCCTGACATGATAAAAGTTTACAGTGTTCGGTTCTCTGACAAACTCTGATCTCAGCTGACAGTGAGGAGGCAGGTGGGACTGCAGAAGCAGGATGACACCTAGAAACAGCTGGACAGACAGATGTTCTCACCTGTATGTGGTGTGTCAACATGCAGTAGCCTGGGGTGAGCATACACACACACACACACACACACACACACACACACACACACATTCTGTTCAGTGTCCTCCTGCTTTCTCTGATCATATTTTATATGTTGTTGGGTTTTATCATCCCATTTTACATTCTTTAAAACTTTATTTTAGCCATTTTATAATTCCCTGTGTTGCACCTCATTTGCTTTCATTTTTTTCCTGTAAAACACTTTGCAATGTTGGTGAGAAAATCGCAAAATAAATAAAGTTCAGTATTATTCATTGTTAATATAAATAAAACTGACAGCAGCTGTGCTGTGAGATTTGACATTTTAAATGAGTGATCACAGGGAAAGTTAGAAGAACAAATTGCTGCAATATTCAAGTACAGACTGCAAAGCATCTGTTGACATCTGTGTCCAAATGAGCTACAAATGTGTGAAACATGTCACCAAAACTGCTGTAAACTATATCAATAAGTCATGCTATTAAATCTGAAAGTGTTCATTTATTTTTGTGCAGATGAAACAAAATAATGTGTGTAGTTTAGCATTGTGCAACACACAGGGTATTCTTGTTGATGTTATGTTTTATATATTATTTATGTATTTATTTTTGGTTTAAATATTGTTTCAGTGTTTATTTCCATGTTTTGTGCCTTGAAAACAAGATGCATCTCAAGGGGTTTTCCTGTAACTAAAAATTGAAAAAAAAACGTGGCTGCTTCTCTTCTGAAACATTGTGGACACTGAAATGGAGCCGTGACTGAACCGGATCCTGTTTACAGTCAGTGTTTGCAGGTGATGACAGATCAGGCTCCTTGTTTACATCCGGCGGGGCTGAGATCACTGAATCCAGAGACTTAATTAATCAGTTAATTAATCTGTTAGCACAAATTTCCACATCAGTATATTTTTTTGGTGGGCTCTGTAAACTTGTATGTTTGAACCACAGCAGGAAAGTTTCATTTCATTTCATTAAATTCTCCCTTTGAGCCTCACACAGCTTCTACATGAGGCTGTCTTGTGTACAAATAGGTCTATTCATATGGCCCCTCTGTTATTCCCACAGATGACTTTTAGGAAGGAAAAAAAGGAAAAAGAAAGAAAAGTCATCTTTTCAAAGTGTGACTCAGCCAGTGGCTTCCAGAAATAGTCTTTCTATATTAGTATCCATCACTCACATGGCTGTGGACTTTGCGAGCTAGTGGTCGCGGTTACTTCCCTCCACCATGCTGTGTCTCTCTTTCTGTCATACTGCCTCAGCAGACGTTCATTTTAGACCATTTTACATTCTTGCCATTTTGGGGGAGAGGTAAAATTAGCTCACCGGCACTCAGCGGCTCTCTATTCAAGTTATTACACCCTGAAGCAAATCAGTCCACCGAGTTGACAGAAAGCCATCTCTGTACAGCCACGACACACAGGGGAGAGATGGTGGCACTGAGGATTTGTCATAGACATATTTGGAAAAAAAAAACTCATAAAAATCTGATTCATGAACCATTTGAGTAAAATATGAAGTGAGAGAAGTGGAGATGTGTGTTTTGTCAAGCAAAGTCTCCATTGCAGCAGTGATGGGAGTTATGGACTCACGCTATAAACACACAGCATCAGCAGCCACATCTGTTTGCTAAAATTAACTTGAGCTCTGACTGATCACCAACACTGGAAGAAGCATTCACATCTTTTACTTAAAGGCACAATGTGTAAGATATGGCCACATGCTCCAAACAAATTGTTTCACCTCTAGTACTGGGTCATTGGTTATAAAAAAAGCCAACTACTGACTCACAGCAGGGCAAAAATAGACCAAAATTCGACCAAACTGTGACTCCGTGAGCCAGTTAAAATAACATTGATTATAATAATATTAACAGAATAACATTGATGTTATAATCTTTATGTGTAGCGTCAGCCTATATTGTGTTTACTGTGCAGTGGGCAATATCCAGGTCTGAGAAGTGAAGCCAGTGCTGAAGTGCCTTAAGTTTGCATTCTCTCTAACAGCCAGCAGGGGGCGACTTGCAAAGAGAAGTCTGACTGTATAGAAGTCTATGAGAAAATGAGCCTACTTCTCACTTGATTTATTACCTCAGTAAACATTGTAAACATGAGTTCATGGTCTCAAGTGCTAGTTTCAAGTCTTCTTTAATACAGCATGATGTTCATTTAGTTTAGGGGGCGGCAGTAGCTCAGTCTGTAAGGACTTGGGTTAGAACGCGGACGTCACGGGTTCAAGACCCCCATGGACCAAGACCAACTGGTTGCTGGAGAGGTGCCAGTTTACCTCTTGGGCACTGCCGAGGTGCCCTTGAGCAAGGCACCAAACCCCCAACTGCTCTGGGCGCTTGTCAGGAGCAGCCCCCTCACTCTGACATCTCTCCATTGACATGTATATGTACTGTGTGAACAACAGAGTGTAAAACTGAATTTCCCCACTGTGGGACTAATAAAGGAATATCTTTCTTTCTTCTTTCTTTCTTTCTAAATTATGGTCCCATTTAGAGTCAAATAGACGATAAAGCAGGGAATTCTTTAGGGCGTGGCTACCTTGTGATTGACAGGTCACTACAACTGCATTGTCCGGTCTGGGAGTTGTCTGTATTTTTGTCTTACAGCCTTAACCCTTTCACAGTGTGTGATCAGTTCATTAAAGTTAATTATGACCTTGTGGGTTGCAAAATGGTACAAATATCTTATTCAGCATTTGCTTGTACTTAGCTCCATCCTCTCATGTCACTTCTTGTTGTGACAACCAAATGATGGCGATGTCCAAAATGCCAAACTTGAGGCTTCAAAACAGCAGTCCACAAACCAATGGGCGTCACAGTGACTAGGTCCACTTCTTCTTCACTAACTGGGGGCCGCACGGTCTGTGTAAGTGTTGATAGTTTGTTTACTGGATTATTGTAATTGTAGTATGTTATATTATATATTATATTATGTGGATTTTTCCCTGGGGATCAATGTTTTCTTTTGCCCTATAATAATAATAATAATAATAATAAGAAGAAGAAGAAGAAGAATAATGATAATGATAATAATAATAAACTGGACTTATATAGTGCCTTTCAAGAAACCCAAGGATGGTTTACAAAGAGGGCACTCAAAATCATACTACTAATAAAACTAATCATAGTGATGGGTAGAAAGAGTTAGCTGAGGTCATATGCCTTGACGAACAGGTGGTGCTTGAGGTGTTTTTTGAGAGCATTTCTGATTTCAGGAGGAAGAGGCTTCCAGAGGGCGGGGGTCACGATGCTGAAAGCCTGGTCTCGGGGGTGGAGAGCAGACCAGTGTCGGAGGATTGTAGCCTCTGGGGTGGAGAAGGGCAGTTAGGTACTCGGGGGCAAGGGTATGGAGTGATTTGTATACAAGAAGAACCTACATCATAATGTTTTTATTGTATATATTTTGTTGAGAAAAATCTCCTATACTTCTGCGATGTGCTCATGCCAGAAATAATTCATCTTCCTGATGGTGTGTCTTCCATGCTGCCGTATATCTGGACTCTCTCAGCTCTGAGGCTCTTATCTCCCTCCCTCTCTGTCTCCACTGAATGAGACACATCACAAGTGTAATGGTGCTGTGTCTATTTCCTGACATGAGATATTGGAGTATAATAACCCAAGGCGCTCTGTCCGTCTTTGTTTTACTTCATGTTCCAGCTTCCTGCTCCTCTCAGCAGATTGACGGGGGTGGCTGCTGGTGTTTTGGATATCGAGATCAAATGCAGTTTATGAGGTCAGTTAGTATTGTTGTCTGGAAGGTTGAAATTGTGTTTTTTTTGTTTTCTGTGGGGGAATCAAAATATAACAAAGCTATTTTGAAAATGAGACATGGTCAACCTGCAGTGTCCCTTAGTTTCACAGATAAAGCAGAGAGAAGTTATCAGACATCTTGACTGCTATCTTTACATCTTTAATGAAATACTAACATATTAACTGTCTTCATTGTAACTGGATCGTCAGGTGGATTTAATTCCCTGCACACAAAGGAGCAGGTGGCATGTGTGTTGCCTTTTACACATCCAGTTATTGACTTTTATTTGAGGGCATCACTGTATATGTATATATTTTGCTATTTATTGTTGGTAGTTACCTCTGTGTCGACCTTGAAAGTGTCTAATCTGTTAGTTTGTCTCTTACAAACAGTCTCTTTTCTTTTCAAATCAGATGTCTTCAAGATTCTCTAGATTATAAAATGTCACTGCTGAACATAAATATTCATATCCAACACACTCTCCTTTCCCTGTTATGGAACACAGATAATATCAGACATACAGTGATATTAAAAATATTCATCTCTCTGTGTTTGCAGATACCATCAAGACCTCCAAATAAAAAAACTCTCGGTCCCAGAATCCCCTGGAGCACTTGTTTGGTGACATTAAGCTCACTTTCTGTGGTCATCCTCCTTTCTGTTGACCTATTTGTTTTGCACAAGAGTCCAATGGGATCCACTCAGGCAGATACCACCAGCAGGACTGTAATTCCTCAAATTACAGATCAGGTAGCCGTAGCATCATGAACAGGTGCTCAGATTGTTAGCTAGCTAGCATTTCAGTTTAGCTGGATGTAGGATGTTAGGTGAGTCTGAGTGGTCAGATCGATGCACTATTCACACTACACAACCTGCTGTCTTGTACTCTGGTTTTGGAGGTTTTCACACTACATGACTGAAGGGGTCACACATTACAAGATTTTTCACTAAGACAAATCCCATAAGAGGTCTCCCGACTACATTTTGTCATGAAAACACATGCGAGAAGTGACAGGCTTGTCGATGTTGTCACTGGCACGTGTTTACTATTTGTCGCTGTCCATTGATGGGGGGTCCTTCACAATGTGGGAAAGACCTCCAAAAGCATTCGTAGCCCAGGAGGAGTGTTCATGTGTTTCAGGTTGAAGAAATTCTTTGTAACATAGGTCAACATGTCACAGGAGTCATAGGACTTAGTTTACATTTTTACTTAGTTTGACTGCACTTCACTGTACAATCAAATGATGGGTGCAACTTTCCATGGACATTGCATGGCAGCTTTGCCATTGCTTGGTGTATTTCTGGCTTACAACCAGTTCAAACTCAAAGATTTAGTCTCTTTATTCTTTTTAAATCAGACGTCTACATGATTCTCTATATTATGAAAGGTCAGTGCTGAACATAAATATTCATATCCAACACACTCTCCTCTCCCTGTAATGGAACACAGATAATATCAGACCAACAGTGATATTAAAAAATATTCCTCTCTCCATGTTCACAGATACCAGCGAGCCTTCCAAACCAAAAACTCACACTCCCAGAATCCCCTGGGGCGCTTGTTAGGTGACATTAAGCTCACTTTCCGTGGTCATCCTCCTCTGTGTTGACCTTTACTTGTTTTCCCTGCTGGCTTCTCTCACTCCTCCACATTCCTCTCTGGATATAAGACATAATGAGGAACTCTTTGCCTGCATATCATTTTATGGATATATTTTGTTTAATTAGATATAATTTAGGTGACATTTAGTCCAGAGAGATTTGTCTAATTGTAAAAACTTCACACACTGCATGTGATCAAGGATATACAAGGTATACCATATTTTCATGATGAATATTTTCTGTTATTTAAATCACAAATTTAGAGACTGATGTCAGATGTTATCTGAGGGCATTGATGTTTTTGTTCTGATATCCAAACTTCACAATCATCTGAGTCGTTGAGACATTTCAGACACAATTTTAACAAAAAGTCAAACCAAAGCACCAAATTTTTCCAGTATGTATTTTTCCTTTCATTTCCAGAAAAATCTGTGAATGAATGCTTGTTTCCATCCACTACTGTTGTGTGAATATGAGTTAATTGGTTGATGGAGATAAACAGCTGATGGAGCTAATTCTCCAGTTGGTGCCATTAAGCCATAGCAGAAGAAGAGGACACAACAAGATAAGGCCATTAAAAGAGCTTTAATCAAAGCTCAAATTATGGAAATGAGGAAAAAATGATGGAAATATGACAGTTCTGTTTGTTTTGTATATTTATGCAATTCGTTATTCCTCCTCTTTTGTTCATCTTCCTATGATTATCCAACAACACATATCAATTTCCATTCGTTACATGCGTGCAGACTTCAAAATAACTTTCCGTCTTCACAGGGAACAACTTGGGTAGGATTAGGCAACAGTTTTAGAAAAAAATCATGGTTTGGTGTAAAATAACCTCAAAAGTGACGTTACTTATGTATGCAAGTTATGGCTGGTTTCACAAGGGAAGCCATCCACCCCGACCTCGTTACTCTTTATATTTCTTGGTTCACAATTACAAGAATTACACATTGATTTGATTTTGTGGGATATAAACGAATTACAGCGCATTACTTTTTTGTTGGTATACCTACAAACAGCGTATATATATTTTTTTCCATTTGTTTTTTTTACATCCAGACACCTACTTTTCCACCTCAGACGAGTGTAAAACATTTGTAGTGGTTGGACTGTTTTTTTCCTTTGAATTCTCAATAATTCTACTCAAGTTTCATGGATGGAAACAGACTCATTGAAGTGTTGGATCCTGACTTCTTCTTTTATCAGTTATCTCCTAACAGTTCCTCTCCAACCACCTGGATGATTCATATCATTTCCAGCAGACAGTTGCACTGATGTCAGTGGTATCTTTGAAAAAAATCCTCCCCACATGCATCACTTAATTCCTCTCTCATGATCTAAAGATGTTTCAAATACTTAAATGTATCTCCGCACCAATGAGAAATTATTCAGAAGTCTTTGATACCCAAAAATAGCTTTTATTTAACTGACACCCTGCTAAAGGCAAAATAATCTTGTTGGTGCTGCAGCATCGAGATGAACATTTAAAAGTCAGTTTAAGGCAGCGGGATGGAGCGAGGAGAGTGCAGCTTGTTTGGGCTGAATGACTTCTGAATGAAGCGTTTAACTGAAGTGGCTGAATGGACGCCAACGAATGTTTTTCAACAATCAGCATCGTGCTGTGAAGCAGTAAACAACTGTGAGAGGCTGAAAACATCTGATTTCTGTCATCTTTCTCATCCACAGTGGTGGTATGAATAATTTAGGAAGGCAGGGTGGATGTAAATGAGGATATTAGATGTTCTCCTGGTGTAACTGTACATCACTGAACCATGTGATTGATACATCAAAAACATTTTCCAGCAGTAAACAGATATAGTGATACAGGAAATAGACTGGATGTTGAACGGGATTATATACACGTATGCTTGTATTTCTATTTTATTGTCCTTTAAATATAGAAACACCATTCAAACTTTGAAAAGTTTAGATGATTTTTAGGAATTGTAAATCGTCCATGCAGGTCTGTACGAGTCTGGAGTGTTTTAAATAGTGACGTTTTAGCAAAGCTGCATGTGTTTGGGAAGTACCGAGCATACGACTGGATAAATGAGACTTGCATTATGATGCACAAGTTGTAAACAGATATTTTCATATAGTTTTGATGTTGTTAAATGTATACAGTTTACTCTTATTTAGTTTAACACCCCTTGGCATCACTCTTGATTTTATATGTGTTTTACTTAAATTCTGCTTCCTCTTTTCTTGTCACGTTTTTAATTATGTTCTTTTTAATGCTCTTCCTTACTGGGAAGCACTTTGAGTTGCAATGTTGTATGAAAGGTGCTACACAGATTTAAGAAAAAAAAAATGACATTAAACAATGTTGTGGCTGGAGTTTTTCAAACATGCTCATCCTCAATCTGAGCAACACAGTGACCCAAACCAGGTCCATGCATGTTCTCCTTGTATCTGTGTGGATTTGTATGAATGGGTAAACCTGCCATCACACAGCCTTAAGGTTGCAGAAGAACACAGTAAAAATGTCATGCAGGAGAAACAGAAATGTCAGCTTATCTGCAGTTTAGTTAGAAAGAGGAAGTTAGAACAGGCTGAGAAGAAAATAAGACAGGTAGCAGGTGTGAGGCAGGTAACAGGCAATCAAGACAGACAAAACAGACAGGAGTGATTAAAGTGCCATGGTACTTAGAAACAGACAATGTGGTAACTCAACAGAGAAAACTAGGACTACATGTGAACACAGAGGGCTAATGACTGAGAGAACAGGTGTGCAGGCAGGTGGCTGATCAGGTGATGAGCAGAGGCAGGGACACAGTGAGGGCAACCAGCGGAGCGATAAAGCTCCATAATAAGTACAGACAGAGAGAGACAGGAGCTCAGTCTCAGCCCTTAAACCCTCTGAGTGATCACCATATTAATGTTTGCAAAACCAGTAGACAGTCTAGCATTGTAACTGAGTTACTAAGTACTTTACTCAAGGACTGTACTTGTTTGTTGCTTCACTTGAGTATTTCCATTTTATGTTACTTCCACTCCATACATCTCTGAGAGAAATATTGCACTTTTTACTCCACTAAATGTATTTGATAATGTCAGTGACTTTGCAGATTCAGATTATTAACATAAAATTAAATCAACTAAGTCAAACTCAAACTCACTAAAATCAACTATAATCAACTAATAAATGATGATTTATTATTGTAGATCCAAGATATCCAGCAGTATATAATGTAGGTGAAAGCAGTCCCACCTTTGCTAGCTGCAAAATCCTGCGGGGATCATGAATGTCTGCACAAAATGTCATGTCAGCCCAATCAGTAGTTGTTGAGATATTTCAGTTTAGACCAAAGTGGTAGGCAGACAGGTTTCCATCCCTAGAGTCCGGCAGAGAACATAACTACTATTTGGTAGAATGTCCATTATTCATCAGATATATAAAACACCTGCTAAGTGATGAATGCCTCAATCAGTGTTCATGGTGATGGGTGTTTCCTGGAGGTGAGTGAGGTTCACCTGCTTTTTTATAAACTCCCCTTTAATGCAGAGCTATTAGCTTTAAACAGAGCGACACTTTGTACGCTGCCCTTTACGGATCTTCTGGACCACGATGGGATGTGTGTGACAGTCTGCATTGTACACTGTGTGTGTGTACCTGATGTTAGGATGAAAGGTGTGAACATGATGCATCAGATCCAGAATTAGTTTACTGTAACAAGAGTCATTATTCTGACGTGTGGCCACAGGGGTTTTCCTGTGAGAGTGTCATCGTGTGCTGCACAGTCTGCTGTGGTGCTCAGGTGTCTCCAGCAGCCATCTGAGCTGCAGGTGATTGCTGCATTCATGACACACTCTGCAGGTTCATATGGGACTAAAGGGCAAACCCTGCTGTCTATACTGGCCTCCTAACGGTCTATCTGTAACTTACCGTTGTAAAATAATAACAACTCTTTACTCTGGGAGGTTTTCTGCAGCAATAAAACTCAAACACATTTCATTATTTACTTTGTTCAATTAAAAAATTTTGTACTCAGGTCTTTTACTTGAGGAAAAGCAGTAATACCACAGTGCAAAAATACTCTGTTACAAGTAAAAGTATTTTTTTATTTGTGCAAAAGAACAAGTACTAGCATCGACATATTCTTAATAAGTGAATATCAGAGGTGAATGTTTTAAACTTTGGACAGAGCCACTAGCTCAGAGTGGTATTGATCTTCTCATTTAACTCATATACAGCCCATTCTCATTGTCACGGTGTCAAATACTGATGCTTTGTCATGGCCGCTGGCATGTGATAAGCTCTCACAAGGAAGCCATGGGAGAGGCACCGGGCTTTTCATTAACTACAGTGTAAAACCATCTATGTCAACAGTAAATGCTCACAGAAAATGCTCTGAGACTGACTGTTGTAACGTAGTTTAAAGGGCGAAAAGACACACTCAGGGTGGGCGGGAGCGGAGATGGATGGGTCCAACAAACACAAGGCTTTCATCGTGCATCATGCACGTGTTGGCATATAGTCCCAATTTTAATGATGTTTCTCTTCTCATCCAAGAGCTCCAGGAATTCAACCCTCTTTGAGTCATGCTCACCAGGATGTGACATGAGTCATAAAGGTGATCGGCCACCTGGAGTAACAGGTGAGTCATCAGAAGAGGCACATGTGGGAGTCACAGTCGAACTGATGATGCCTGGATGAGTCACAAAAATACCCTCTGAGAGGATGTTAAAGAAACACAGATTATTATTTAGCCCTGTTAATAGAAGTATTATTATATACTTATTATTATTATTATATATATATTAACATTATTATATATTATATATAGTATTATATACTTTCATGTCCTCTAAGCTGAGCTGCTGCAGTCTGATCTTTAGTTTTTACTTTCTGTGGAAGTTCAATACAAACAGCTGCACTCTGAGTCCTCCGTGGACAGCGAAGTGTTAACCCCTGTGTTCATCTTCCTTATGGACTCTTAAATGTTTTGTTTTATCAAATTGCTTGTGTGGGAGCACTGTTTCCTTCCCCTATAATGACATTACGGTCATTTACAGCTGTAATTGTTTCCAAGGTATTCACAGGAGCCCCCAGCAGCTGCTTTAGCCTGTTACCGTGGAGACCTCAGCAGCCATGACATCATGAGGAAGGTAATCAGTTTTTGAGGAAACAAAACAACAAAAAAAAAGAGGAAGAGCATGAAGGAGAGGAGAGAATGGGTGTTATTGTACATATATGTAAAGAAATGCAATAGTGGAAGTGGTGGAATGAACAATTTACTACAACGATTTAGTACTGGACTTGTATTTGTACTTGAATATTTCCATGTTCTTTGTCCTACTTAAAAAAACACATGATGGAATACTGGATCCTCACTGATGACATTAAAATGCTCTTAGTCCATCCATCCATTGTCAACCGCTTATCCCGTTAGGGGTCGCGGGGGGGCTGGAGCCGATCCCAGCTGGCATTGGGCGAAGGCGGGGTTCACCCTGGACAGGTCGCCAGTCCATCACAGGGCACATAGAGACAGACAACATAGAGACAGACAACCATTCACACTCACATCCACACCTACGGGCAATTTAGAGTCATCAATTAACCTAAACAGCATGTCTTTGGACTGTGGGAGGAAGCCGGAGTACCCGGAGAAAACCCACGCTTACACAGGGAGAACATACAAACTCCACACAGAAGAGTCCCAAGCCGGAATCGAACCTGCGACCCTCTTGCTGTGAGGGGAGAGTGCTAACCACTACATGAGCCCATGCTCTTAGTTATAAAAATAATATAATAACAATAATATCATGTTCTATGACACTTTGAAAGAAGCTATTCTGCATAATGAATACATTTACATTTGATTATTTTTACATTTTAAATTCAGGAAGGAATATTGTTAGACTTCCTAACAGACAACCTTCCTGTTGTCCTCAGGTCATATTTCACTCATTTTCAAACTTTATTATATCATAAATATGGATTTATTTCATCTAATTGACCCCAAATAACATGGATGGTTCCCTACTATAGTCTTTGCAAAAACAATAATGACCTCAACTTTCATTGAATTGTGGGTGTTTTATTCAAATGTATAGCAATTGTGGTCTTCTCTGGTCAGAATTGATGGGAGGATGTCATTATGTGCTGCCATTAAAAAAAAAAAAACATGCTTTCAAAACAACAGACATATACCAGTATGTGATAATAACTATAGTCAAAGTAGATATTTTGGTACTAAATACTTATATATAGGTATATTTTCATGGAAATTAGGTTTATTAACCTTAATCCCCCCCCTCCAAAAGTGTAAAATGTGGCAATAATTTTGAATGATGTTGGCCAAAAGGTGTAACAGAGGGGTGATAATTTGTACTGTATACTTTATACACAGTCAAACCAGGCTGGGTTAGTTTGGAAGACAAAAGGTCGATGGGAAGACAACAGGAGGGTTAAGTAAAGGATCTGAGTTTGTCTTCCAACTACACTATGAATATTATGCTCTTCATTCATATGATCTTGCACATAATGAACACTGTTTAACTTGTTTATCGTGGTTTCCATAAGAAAAAGCCACATACGTACATTCCTGTATTATAATACACTAATCCATTAATCACCTATATTTTACTTGACAGAGACCAAACAACATTATTTTCCCCAAAACAGTTAACACACATTACTTTCCTAATACAAACATAAATACCACACATTCTGTGGTTGATTTTACAGCTTCGGTTCAGAGGACATAAAAAGACTCTGCACGCCGACAAAATACTTCAAACACCCAAAAGAGTGTATACCAGATTTCTGGGAGTATCAAACATGTACAACACTGCACACACTGCTGAGATGTTGTTAACACTTGAGATGAATAAATGTGATGAATGAAGAGCAGCTGTGTTGTTTTAAGATAGATTGTGACAAACTCATCCATCAGTGCTCTATCTACATCCTGTTCAGTCACCAGACGAGTCTCAGCTGTCAGTTATTGATAAAAATCACCATCACTACACCATGAAAACCAGAAGAAACAGTTCAATAATCACAAGTGATGTAGTTTATATGTAGCAGCATGCTTTACAGCGACATCCATCTCATAATTGAAAAACAGAGTACAACCAGTGTCACTTTTCTGTAAAAGTCAAAACAGCAATCTGTCCAAGATGACCTTAAAACTTCCACCGCAGCACAAGTCTGAACTGAATGTCATCACATTAACAGAAAGGCTGCAGCACCGTGAGGTTAAACACACACAGGGGCATCACATGTGGGTCTTCTTTCACCTTTTTAAAATCCCTGTATTAAATGAGTCACTTAGTTATCAGTTCTTATGCACAAGGAAATAAAATCAGTTAAAGAAAGAGTGAAATAATGAGAGTGAAACCATTTTTATCTGTTGAGATATCAGAGCAGTGTTATTTTCTTCTCTTCTCAGGTGTGGTGGAAAATAGACAAACACTTCAGAAAAATCCCACAAACCATCAGACCTTCAGGCATTGTACATTTAAACATACTACACAATGTGATTTTTTCACTCAAACACTTTTTAAATAATGTCTGAGGCAAAATGACTCAGTCTGTTAGGCTTTTGAACTCCCTCTCAGTTCCAGGAGCCTGTTTCTTAAAATATTTTTGTATTGTCATTTTTCAATGATGTCATATTGCAAATTGCAGCTTTTGTGTTGTAAATTTGGTGAAATGAGGCCCACAGACACACTTAATAATCTGAATATTGCACATTGGCTGAGCAGCAGTGGATCATGTTCACGTAAAATGGAGGAAAATATACTTAAAGCATAAACTTGTCTGCAGAGATACCTCATCTGGAAATCCAAAAATAAAGAAGGTGACCTCAGAGGTGTTTTTGCCAGCGATCGAAGAGTCAAGAGTGTAATCATTTTCAACTGTGAATTAAACAAAAACAAAAAAAAAAGTGAGGTACTTATGATAAATTACGACCCTGCTCTTAGGTCATGACAAGAAGAACGAAAGGCACAAAGATTGTACTGTGAAGAAAAAAAAACACAACAATTTCAGATATAGCAACAGAATACACTAACTAAACATATGAAACGGTCAGTTACTGAGTGGATGTGTGAAAGTGTAGTGTTGTACGGTGTAAAGATAAGTACAACTAAAATCAAACAACATAAAATGTGGTGCAAATATATTGTGCAACCATGATTGAAAATTACATGGTTTGAAAGATAAATGTTATATGTTATAAAGTATATAAAATGAATATAACAAGTAATAAAGTTCACAAGGGTTGAGTGTGAGAGGTGATATAACACAACGTTGTATTACGCGACGTTGTTTTACGCAACGTTGTTTTACGCAACGTTGTTTTACGCAACATTATTTTACGCAATGTTGTTTTACCCAGTGTTGTCATACTTGTTATGTAATAATATGCAAGAAAGTTGGCTCTTTTTTCTAACCATAACAAAGTAGTTTTATTGCCTAAACCTAGTGAATTGTTTGACAATGTTAACCATGTGGTATTGTGCATTTCTGAAAGCATTATACAAAGCTCATATGAAATGTATTTATGAGACTTTATTTGATTTGTAAATGTCCAGATGTCCAATGTCAGAGGTAGGCCCAAGTTGGGCTCATTTAGCTGTGTTTTGGTTGGGGCATGGCGTGCTTAGAGCACATCCCAGGCACAGACTTGGCCGAAAATGTATGACGCAGTATTTTCATGTCTATGTAAACTCCCATATGATGAGATTACAAATGCAAAAGAACAAATTCTGCCACCACTTCAAGTCTAACTCCTGTAGACACACTAATTGAAGAGGACTCGGAAATAGTTTGGTCCATTTTGAATAACTCATCCGAACAAATAACCATAACGATTTGGCTTGGCGGGTTGTCAAACAACGTTTGCCCATAAGAGCTTTCCTTGAGAGCAGAAAATGCACCCACAGTGCCAAGTACCCTACGCCTTCCTGTGGCGACAGTGAAATGGTACAACAGCTTTTTGGTCGTATCGCACTGCTGGAGGTGTCTGGTTTGTCTGGTTACTGGTGTCACAATGGTTGCTTTCTATAGAATTCCCATGTGTTATGAAGACATAGTTTATGGTTGTATGCAAAGAAATCCAATAACAAACGTAGATAAATGGTTGGCTATCATTAACTGTGTCAAGGAAAGTCTGTGGAAAGCAAGAAATGTATGGGTTATGAGAAAGAATTGAGTCCCAGATGAAATGATTGGTCTTCAATGATTATATGTTATAAGATAAGTCAACAACAGAAAAGAAATGAAAACTGTTATTGTGGAAAGTTCCTAAAACTCTGTTGTTCTTGACTAATTTTGATAATTTATAGTCTGTATATTCTGTTTAGTGGGAAATATTAATATGAAAAGACTGCTATGAAATATTAATGGGAACCTGAATCCTTATATGTACTGTAATTGTGTGAATTTTTTATGTTACTCCGGCACTGGACTTAATAAACATCAACAACTTTAAATAAAGAACCACTGAACAAAGCCAGCAACTCAACACAATAATGGATCAGTAATTGTGGCAATTGCTGAGCAAATACAGAGTTGTTCTCAGCTCAAACTTTTAAAATCTGTTGTTAAAGACGACACTTTTATGACCTTCTTCAGAGGCGAACGACATACCAGCACACAGCAGGGGACAAGCCTCCTGGATGTGGATTCAGCAGCTCATTTAATTGACTCGTCTGACAGAAGATTAGCCGTGAAAGCTGGTTAGCTTTGTCTGAACTGTCACTGAGTCATCTAATCAATGTGACTGTTTAAAGGTTGTCTGACATTTTATTCTGAGTGTTTACTGCTTCTCTACAAACAGCTGACATCCACACAGAATGAGTCAGCCCAGCTGGAGGGACTGATCAACAGGTAGACCTGAACGATGGGCGTATCTGTGGATGAATGTGCACTTTTATAACAAATATATTTTCCTTTAACAATGAATATTGTACAGAACAGATTTAGTGTTTTGGTTCACTCTCACTGCTCTCAGTGAGTGTTCAGAGAAAACAGCTGTGCACTACCTGAGAGACACAGTTAGAGACTAGCTGTTGAACATAGTGGAGCGTTTAGCACCTAAAGAGACAGATATTACCCCTACGAGGTGGTAGAGACCAAAAACATAGCTAAAAGAGGGTGAATCAAAAAAAAAAAAAAAAAAAAAAAAATCAAGTACTGGTTGGATGATATCAGAGCAGGTTATTTTGTTGGAAAGACCAGAGCCCATAGGGACTGGTGACAGCAGACACTACATCCTTAGAGGGTACGAGGAATCCAATCACAGACCAGGAAATCAATCCAATAGCAGCCAACCTGCAGCTCATCAAACACACAGCTGCACCACAACAGGTGCAGTGCTTATACTGTAGTGATGCACACAAGCAAAACATGTGAACATGACATTAGAGTAGAAGATGAAGCTGCTTAACTGGAGGGAAAACAGCCCCAACATGAAAGACACTGACACACAGAGTGAGAGTATTACAGCATTAATGATCGACACTGCACACGATGCAACGGTCCTCATACTGTGTGCTGAATCTGTCTCTTGACCTTTGCTGAATGTCATACCACCTCTGTCTGTCTGATTGTATTAGCAGCCAGTTCACAGTCAGATGAATGAAGTTTAGTCCTTTATCTTTGTATTCAAAGATTTTTTTGTATGTAAATTGGGCTAATTAAGAACACTTTCTAATATAAAGCAGCACTAACTACAACCTCAGAAATGACCACAGAGTTCAATTACTTGCTCCCAAAAGGTGAGTTCAGAGAGGTTCAGTACATGGACGAACATATCTTTAAAATGGAAATGGTGAATTACAATTGTGAATAACAAGCATTTAGCATTTAAATTTGCCCTTAAAACCTATTAAAAGACCACAAGACAATATTGATAATAATAATAAGTGTAATTTGCGCCTACTAGCTGTGGAGCAACTGTGTATAAAGTCAATGGAAATACTAAATTGCTCTCTCTCCCAAATCATCAAGTACAGACGCTTGGTCAGTGCCCCTCAGCATCTGCTACCGACGCACTTAGGCACCCTTTTATCGTATGGGGTGCACCAGGCTCTGGGTGAGAGCAACTGATGAAGTACAAAGAGTGAGAATGTCTGTATAGGGTGAGTGTGACAGGAGGCTGAATGGGTCAAACAAACATAGGACTTTGACTAAGGAGACACTGACTTATTTTACCTTACTTTTGTTATGTAACATACTTATTTTACCTAATCCATGATCTTTTCCTAATCTTTACAAAGTACTTCTGTCAAGCCAAGTAGTTTTGTTGCATAAATAAACCTAAACACTACATAAACTCAAGTTGAAGATTATTTTGAAAAGAAACCATGCACGGTATGAACAGAAACTGACAAGTCATTCCTGACACAAAAAAAAACTAACATTAGAGGGGTACCTGGAGCGTTGTAGTTTGAAGCATAGGACCAATGACCAAGCATTTGGTATTCGACAAGCTGGGAGTGAGAATGTGGTTGAAATATACGAATGGATGTGGATATGGATACAATGATGAAGACGATAGCAAAATGCATGCAAAGCCGCCATTGACACAAATACGCTGACTACAGACAGCTAAATTAAAATGTGCTACAAAATCTGGTTTCACCTGGTCACCAACTGCTACAAACGTAATGCGACAAAAGTTAATTTAAGCAGATTTAAATAATGTCACCAAGGCTAGCAGTGGGAGTAAACATGGAACAATGTCCAATTATTTCCAAGTCCGAATTACTGAGTTTTTTTTTTCTGGGTCTTCCTATTCTGCCAATGTTGCATGAATGCTGCATTATGGCCAATGTACATAGAATATGGCTCTTCGAGTGTGAAACTCACTTCTAAATGTAAAAGTATGTAAATGCCTGTATTTATTAGCAATTTTAATGATTGATTGCAACATTTGTTTTTCTTGTCTGTAGTAAGTTTGAGAGCAGTTGAGAGAAAGAGGAAAACGAAGTGTTCAATCTCCTGCTTTCTGGGATCATCTTGATTGAATGAGTATGACATTCGATCACGAGTCATAAACTCTATGCTGACCAAAAGTCAATGTCAAGCTGCTGAGCTGCAGATAGATTTATTTTATGATCATGACATTGTAAGACAAAATAAATGTAAATAGAGGTTAATGACAGCAGCTGTGCTTTGAGATCAGCCGACATTTAAAGTAATGTGACTGTTGTCATATTGAAGTTCATCTGTCACCATCTACGTGAGCTCCAAACATTATATTTATGCTTTGTAAAAGCTTAACAACTCTGCACTACATATGCTTCACTTCTGAAATGTTAAGGAATAGTTATAATTAGATTTAAGGTTAGGCATTGACCTAAAATAGTAGGTTAGACATTGATCTGAAATAGTTAAGGTTAGGAACTGGCCTTAAACAGTTAAGGTTAGGCACTTAATACTTTGAATACTTAGGGTTAGGCATTGAACTCAAATAGTTAAAATTAGACATTGATGTCAGATATTTAAGGTTAGCCATTGCCCTCAAATGGTCAAGATTAGACATTGACCTTGAATAGTTAAGATTTGGATAGATTGTCATGTAGTGAGTTTCGCAAGAGTTTTTGCAGATCTCAGATTAGATTTTGCAGTTTGCAGGGTCCCTTCTAGACAAGGCCACTAATATTACAGAGCCATGGCTGGAACCATTGTAAGTAACTTACTTAACTTATAAAGGATCAATGAGTCAGGCAGACTAGTCTAATATAGTCAACTAAACAACGCCTCTGCACCAACTCTGCTACTAGGGGATGGAGAGGTTGGATGGCAGGTAAACAAAAGGCATGTATTTGATCATTTTGATAACAAGGGGAATGGCATCTCCCCTCACCCCCCTCAAATTGCCTGCTGAGTAAAAAGGCTGCATGCATATTCAACTCAACTACAATATCAAAAGAATATTACGCAGGTCACCTAAATTTGTAATTTACTTTGCCAACAACCTTTTTTCAGCTGAATTTGGGCTTCGGCGAGATGGTGTCATTACATTTTACACAACAATCCTCGATATGATTTTGTGTTGGGGCTGAGAAGATGGTTTCTTATTGGCTGTAGAGGACCCAGGCTTCTGATGAGGTCACTGCGCTGCTGAGTTGGTAAACACATCCATCAAACCGTGGACTCCTGACCCATCATCACAGCAGAACATCACCATGCTTCCACTCAGGTCTGACTAATAATAATCAGGGGTTAAAGTCTGCAACACAAACACAATACGTCACAATATGAATCTCTTTATTGTGAAGTCGCCAGTGGTGATGTCGGTGTTTGAATATGGGGAGTTGAAACAGAAGCAGAGTGACACATGATGAAGGATGTCTTTGCCACTCCACCGGCTGTGACGCACAGAAACATGATGGATGGATTTCCCTCTAAATAAAGATTAAATTGGCCTCCAGTTGGTGTTTGGCGATGACAGAATTTCACTGCTTTCTATTAGCCATGCTGGCTGTGTGTCGGTCGATCCGCCACTTTGGTCCAAACTGAATCATCTAAGAAACAATTTGATAGACTGCCAAGAAAGTTTGGACAAACATGCATCTTCTGCAGAGAATGAATCCTACCAGGTCAAAGTTGTCATTTATCCAGTTAAATATATCAATATCTGCCAGATGGGTTGCACAAAATTTGGCTCAAATTTTCACCAGCGGATGAATCCCATAATTTTGGTTACCCCCTGACTTTTCCTCACATTTGTGGTTTTTAGAAAATATCTCTGCATGTCTGAACCAAATCTCCACATGAGATTTGGTTTGATTTATGTTCCTCTCAGGATGAACACTAAAAACTTTGGTGATCGTCTGACTTTTCATCTAGCTCCATCCTCAGGTCAACGTATAATGTTAGAATCCTAAGATTATAAACATGGAATACACATTACATCTGCAAAACATTGGCGTGATAGCCTTGTCATTGTGAGCATGTTAGGATGCTGACATTTGCAGAGACAGAGCCACACATGTGGCTTTAGACTCTTTAAAGACATGTTGTCGTTGGTGTTTTAATTTACCTAAGACAGTAAGGTTTCTGATTAAGCAACAGATGGCAGATAAATAACTGTATGTATGTGTGTAGCTGTAGGGATAACTGTTGTATTGGTTTATTTCTATTAAGAGAGGTAAGAGAGAATGTATTGTTAAAAAATTGTGTTTCTCCTGGTCATTGGTGCCAAACAAAATGAATGAATGATGCAACATTCAGTGCGAGAGAAGCAAACATTCAGACTACACATACAAAACAAGGTACAAATGTGATGCAACAAGAAACCTGTAGTGTAATAGCAGAAAAATTCAAATAGTGTAAACAAGTGGACAGTAGTGAAGAAGTATTATTTAGTTTCAGTCACTACTCCACACAATAGCTAAGCAGACAACTGCAGTGTTACCATGGAGAGGCATACCATGCAACTCTCATCAAACCAGCCGGTAATCAGCACCATGGACAGCAGCCAGTGTGCCAATATTATTTACGCTAATTAACAGCCTGCGCTGGACTCAGCAGCCAAATGTTCTTACAGATGCAGATTACAGTACATGCATGTTGGTATAAGAGTAACAGTTACATTGCTATAGATTTGAATCACTGATCCCTCTCATTAATAACAAAGAGAGTAACCTGTACTCCTGTGTACACCTGTATTCATTAGAAGTTCGTCCTACGGGCTTTACGCTCAGCAAAGTCATTAATCACACTGCCCAGAAAGACAGCACAAAAACCTTCCTACATGGTGCCCTGACAGCTTCTGGGCCCCATAGCACCTGCACCAATTGCACCATCAATATTTACACCATTGCTTTTAATAAAATTTTCCAAAAGGCCTTCATACACCACATTAAGATATGCTTTCCAACTCCAAAATCATTTCAATTCCTAAAGCGATACAATCGCTCCACAACTTTCTCTCGCTCTCTGTATCCACCTATTCATTTAATAATAATGAAACCATTTTCCAATAACCAGTGTCTGAGGGCAAATCACAAAGTGACATATTTGGGCTGCGGGCTGAAACAGTTATGACCTCTGTCACAGGAGGTGAGGCGTTGCTAATAAAGATAAAATGACAGTGTAATTGTATTCCCAACACAGAGATGTTATTGCTTCTTATGTCCTTAACAAGGTGAAGACATCATTGCACCAATGTAATTTGCTTAGCATTATTTTCCATTCATCATTTCCACTGCTTGTCAAAAGCCATATGAGTCTATAACAATAACTGCACAGGCCATTAAACTCTGTGGGAGCATCGTCGTTTCTTTCATCTCACTGCTCGTGGAATTTTTTTTCCTTGATGTTAATTTATCTTTCAAAGCGTAGCGCTGCTTCGCTCTGATGACTGAAAGAGAAGTCTGGATGCCAGAGGGTCTGACTTTAATAACGTACAGACTCCAGAGCCGAGGTGGAGCACCATGGAAAATAACACTGGAGGGAAATGGAGCATGACAGTACTGTACTATTAACCGGAAAGGTGGTACTTCTCTTTTTATATTTTGGAGGTGTGAAAAAGGCTGTAGGACATGTTGGAGGCACCTGGAGAGGATAGAGTTCCCGCTCTGTTCAAGAAAAGGAGGATGACCTCAGTGACCTGCAGCTGGTGTGACATCATGGATCATAGCTGATAGCTTTCCTCACATGTTAAACTTACCTCACATGTGAAACTTGACTGCCAGTGACCATTAAAAAAATAATAATAATCAAACTTGTAAAAGCAAATGGCTGATGTCCAAATTACTGTCGGGCCTTGAAAAAACAAGACTAAGAGACATTTAAAGACATGCCAGCAGCTCTGAGAGGCTGTACAGCAGTGCTTTGAGCTAAGTGCAAAGTTTAGGAAGCTAAATTCAACAACATACTTGTGGCCATGTACTGTACCCCTGCCAAGGTTTCATAATAATCTACTCAAGTTTTAAATCTGGAGGAACATAAGAAACACATCAGTTTTTTTGGTAGCATCTAAATCCTGAAATTGTAGATCTGTACCATAAGCTCTTTCACATAGAACGTCAGCTTTTGCACCGCAAATAAAGGCTTCAACCAATCATGCTGTGCAAAAATGGTTGTTGCACCTAAATTTATGAAAAAAAACAAACAATATGTTCCATTGCATCATTTACTCTGAGATCATAGTCCTTTTTGATTTATGTCAAAACACAGCGGATGTTGTTCTACATGACAGAAAAAAAAAAAACTAATTGGCTTGGACCTCAGATCTGCTGCGCACAGCCCACAATATTATATAATGTCTATTTTAATCCCACAGTATTGATAACCCATTTCGCCTGTCACTGCTGCAGAACAACATGCAGTGGTGGAAGGTAACTAAATACATTTACTCAAATGCTAAGGTATACTTTGACATTTTCAAACTGGCTTTGTGTCATTGCAGCTGGAAAATGCATCGTCCCAAAGCTGCAACATTTACTTGCAATGGAATACTTTACAGTGTGGTATTAGTACTTTTACTGAAGTAAAGGATCTCAATAATTCTTGCACCACTGATACATGTTAGCTCTGCCTATACGGGAATCTAAATATTTGTACATCAGTCATGATGCACTTAGAAACAACCTCCTATTATTTGGAGATTTCATGCATCTGAAGACCAGACACAGCAGTAAGTTGTAAGCCAACAGAAGACTTAAATGTGATAAAGATGCTGTATCTTCATCCTCTTTTATCTTCTGATGTCCTCCACATGGCCTACTGGCATCGATTTTATCTCTACTTTAAAACATCCCACATGTTGTACTTGTCCTCTTCTGCTGTAGTTTTATCTGCATCGTAATCTTCTGCTGCTGAAACACCACATTTTCCCCACAGGCATCGTATCTTATCTGTCTCTCCTCAAGAAAGCCAAGCTCAACTTATATTATGCTGTTCATTATGCAAAAACTATGAGTTAGGAGGATTTGCCACTGCAAGATTTTGTTATTGGAGAAGTTTCACTTATGTTGCATCTCCAAAATGTTAAAGTCTCAGCAGCCAAGAAAACAGCTTTGTCTTCTGGCTTTGTGCTGTTGTCTGTCTGTCTATCTCTTTGGTCCAGACTGTAACATCTTAACTAAGCACCTTGTTCCAAAGTACAGCCTCAAAGAGCTGACAGCATGGCTGTCATTTACCTCCATCAAGGTTATTGGCCTCACTGATTGCTTGTTAGTTAGCAGGATATCTCAAAATTACTTAACACTTAATCTGAGTTAGGTTGAATGTACCAATGACGTTTTGCAGCAGAACACAAGATGAGGAAAAGAACCAGAATCAGGCTCTGACAGAGAGACAGGCCGACTTTAGTTAAACAGAAAGTAATGGCTCAAAAGCTACGTCAGCTACACCAACAGAGACACTCTAACAAACAGAAGCTGTGAGACGCAGGTGAGTAGGTGAGTGGTAAGCAGGTGAGTGGGTCAGGTGGTCCACAGAGGAAGGAGACTCAGAGGAGGCAACAGCACAACAGAACCTGAACCAAAACTCATGGAAGGAGCCCTGTTGTCTCCTTTCTCTCTTTCTATGTCACAAATCAAATATGAAAGAGCTGAAGGCTCTCGTGTCGCTGTTTCATTAGCACATCATGTGCTCCACAAGAGGAAATTACCTTTACAGCTGAGCGTGTGCTGTGTCACCTGGTCTGACAGTAATTACAGGAAACACAAACAACCCCGAGGTTCAACAATGAGCAAGAAACACGCAACTCCAACAAACAAGGCTTTTATCTAAGAGACTGCTGTTCATGTCCTGTGCATTAAGTTTCACTTTCCTGTTTGTTTGTGTCCAGTGTTCACAATGTCCAGTTTCATTTTCACTTCAAAAACATAGTTTTATGCCAAACCATGTAGTTTTGTCCTAAACGTAACTATGGTTTTGTTGCCTAAACATACAGTGACACCAAAGGAATGTGACTAAATGGCTGTAGTTGGTGATGAGAACATGTTGAATACACTGAAATGACTAGGTTTTGTTGATTACCAGTTTTCAATCCTTGTGTGTTACTTCTATAACTATGGACAGTGTATTGTATAAAAAGAGCCTGACCAGAATGAGGTGAATGCAACAAACTTAGACAAGCTGCACAAAGGTAAGACGTATGCCTTATTGGAAGTATGTGGTTTGACAAGTGAGAAGATCTTTCCCACCTCTGATAAAGAGCACAGTTGTCTCCCTGAGCTTTTCTACAGAAAGCATCCCCAATTCTCCCCCACACTGTCATAAAGTTTGATACAGCAGGTTTATGTCCCGTACCTGATCGACCATTCAGTTAATAAAACCTGAAGCCCCCCTCACACTTAGTGTGTTCCTCTTCTCTCTCCATCACAGCCCTTCTTGATGGTGTTTCTCACTCAGCACATTGGCTTGCTTTCCTGCAGACCGATGTGTTTCCTCCAAGCTAGTGATTCAACGTGAACTCACAACCTTTCTACTCTGAATCAGAGTAGAAAGTAGACATCATTGTTCCCTGAATTCATGAGTCACGATTTACACTTTGTCTGCTGCGGTGAATATTCATTCACAAATAAACAACGTCAACACATTTCAAGATGGAACTGGACTCAACCAGCACGGACCCTCGTGCCAAGTTCACAGTTCAAAAACTTTAAAGGCAGATCGCTGTACAGCTCACACTAAGCTACTTGCTGTCTTGTAGCTGGGAGTCTTTAATTGTCTTTCCTCACTGTGATTTTCTCACTACATCACTGACCGGCGGTATGAGGTCACACAATAGAAGATATTTTACCAGGAGGACTCTCTGATGAAGTCTCCAAACTACGCTTTGTCATGAAAACACATGCAATAAGTATGGGACAAATGATGTTATACGATACGTGAGGCACATTGATGATCTACATGAGCTCACAAAATAGCCTACAGTTTCCACACTCTTTTTACTATTTATTCCTCTAGGTCTTACAACAACTTTGCCCCATACAGTAAGTTTCTATTGTTACAGGTGACCCCTCTTCCCCCAGGTTTCCCCTCAACCTGAGTCTCACGCCCTCATTGGCTGTAGCTTGCGGCCGGAGTCCCCGACAGGTCCAGATATTCAGCATGCTAGATATCTGGAATGTGTCTACGAGGCATCACTGAGTGTCTGCGAACCTGACAGCTCTTTGAGGTGTTCTCGAGCGCCGATGTGTGAGTGGTGAGCAAACGCCGATTTGCATCTGATCTGGGGCTTTTGTCAGGGAGCTCCAAAAACTGTCGGGGAGCAGAAAATCAGGGTTAAGTTGTGTGGTTGTGAACTAGGCATTATAGGACAGCCAAACTCCTGATGAATAAATGAATGAAAACATGATGGAGTTCAATCTTGCAGGTGGTATGGGGTCGACATGTTTGGTGAGCTGATTGGCAAGAATTAAATAAAAAAAAAAAATGTTCTCTTAATGAGTAAATACTTTAATTAGAAGCTTTTGGGAATTGAATGTGAATTCTGTCAGCATTTAGCTCAAAACACCAGTGTGTTTAAGTGCAGCCTCACAGAGCTGTTTACTGTCATAGTAGATTCACACATTGTTTTCTGTAATATTATATATTGTCAGAATAAATTCAGAGTAAAAGAAATGCACCTGTGTGTGTGCTCTCTAAATTCTTAGCTGACGTTTTGTTTTGATTCACTGTTATTTACAGGACTAATTATGTGGCGTTTCCCAGCAGCCATTGTGGCAGCCGACTGAGGAACTGAATAGAGAGTCACCATGACAACCTCTCTCTTTATTTAGGACCATTCATATCAGGGTTTGCGTCCACAAACTTAATGCACCTCTTCCAGTTCATTTAAATGGAGTTGTCTCTGTCTGTGGATTTCCTCTCGGCATCGAAAGTATTTTTGTTTTGATTTCAACTCTTGGTGAACTTTTAAGACGTGAATTTTGGCTCTTAGCTTCTTTAGTTTCACACAGTTATTTATTCTCTGTGGATGGTGGAAACAGAATCTTTCCTTTGAGATGTCTCTGAATATTTGTGTCCCTTGTCTTGTCAGTTAACAAAAATATGTTTTCTTTATCACTTGTTTTTCTGCTTTTCTTTCTTGCTCCCTCCTTGATTTCTTTTCTCTGTTGATTAGCTATTTTTTAACCTCTCTTCTGTTTTTTTTGTTGTTAATTTGTCCTTGATGCTTTTCTTTCTTTGCATCTTGCTTCCTTTCCACTTTTCTCCTTTAGTCTTTTCCTCTTTCTTCCTTGTGGAGTATTTTTTGTCTCCTTGTCTTTCATGCTATACTGTTCTTTCTTCAAGTTTGAAGTTACTTATTGTCATATGCACAATTACAGAGAAACGTTAAATAATAAAACAATAAAAACCTTAGATCTCAGGCTCCCTTCAACAGTGCTCATTGTCTATGAATCAGAGATTGTCTGCAGTCAGCTCTAAAGGAGATGGCTGAGCCAGCAGTTAGCAGCGGTGCTAACAGCATGAACTGCATCAACAGTGGGGGAGGAAACCCAAGCAAACACGAGGATAACATGCAAACTCCACACAGAAAAGCTCTGATATAAAATATATAAAGTTAAATATGCATGTGTGGTAGACAGTAATTGCAAAATGAATAATCTGTAATGTAAAAACGAATGTAGTAAATGTATATGCGCAATCTTCATCCTCATCATCAATCGCATATTCAGGTTTGGGTTGCGGGGGCAACAGCTCCAGGAGGGGACCCCAAACTTCCCTTTCCTAGGCCACATTAACCAGCTCTGACTGGGGGATCCCAAAGTGTTTACAGGTGGGGATATAATCTCTCCACCAAGTCCTGGGCCTTCCACAGAGCTTCCTCTCAGCTGGTTGTGCCAGGAACACCTCCCTAGGGAGACACCCAAAGAGTATCCTTACCAGATGCCCGAACCACCTCAATTGGCTCCTGCAAAGGAGCAGCAGCACCACTCGGAGTCTCTCACGGATGGATCTCCAAGGGAGACGCCAGCCACCCTCCTGAGAAAACCTATTTCGGCCGCTTGTACCCATGATCTAGTTCTTTCAGTCATGACCCAGCCCTCATCACCATAGGCGAGAGTAGGAACGATGATTGACCAGTAGATTGAGAGCTTTGCCTTACGGCGCAGCTCTCTTTTCCTCATAATGGTACGGTAAAGCAAATGCAATCACACCTGGCCTGCTCTGATTCAATCTCATGTTCTCGTTCTTATATGCGTCATGAGAAGTAATAAATATAAATATATACAGAGAAGTAAATGGGTAGTAAGACTGTAAGTAAAAGCATGTAAAGGTAAAGCAACATCCCTTTTGTTTCATAGTATATTCAGCACACTGTGGTTGAAGCATTGTTGTAAAGGCTCAGGCATGCGGTAATGCCATGAACTGTGGGTAAACAGTGAGTAAAGACGGCTGGATTATTGTAATCTGGTGGTAAATCACAGCAGGGGCTCTGCAGGCAGCTGTAGGAGGAGGAGGCTCAGTGTGTTGTTGGACGGTGGGATGAAATCGGACAGAAATGGAGCTTGATGAAAAGTCAAAGGATCACCACAGAGAGTAAAGTTCATCTAAAGGGAAACATGAATGTGTGATGATTCTTTTAATATAGATATTTCAGCCTGGACCAAAGTGGTGGACCATCCGCAGAGCCATGTGTGGCTCTTTTTCAGCCCAGTCGCACAGCAGTTCATGAAGTAGTCACAAAACTTGTGTACATAGACATGAATTTCATGTTCATTTGTGATGATCAACATGAAATCAATTCATATGTAGTCCATGTAATTGTGAATCAATGAGTATAAAGAACAGTGAACGCTGCATAGGGAGGAGGTTGGGGTGGATGGATGTGTCAGAAAACAGGACTTTTACCTCGGAGACCGGCGTTCATGTCCCATGTGAAACCATAAGTCAAGGTTAATTTATTTGTCACGTAACTTCCATACTTATTGCACCTCTGGAGTTCTTTTAACCCAAAACATGATCTTTGCCTAAAGATAACTAAGTAGTTTTTGTCATGTAACTTGAGTTTAAGTTCTGGCACTTTTGGTATTACTTTAACCCAAACTGTGATCTTTTCCTAAACCTAAGCAGTTTTGTTACCTAGGCCTAACCAAGTCAATCTTTTCATAAACCTAACTAAGTTTTATCTTGAAAAGACTGGCGTGGAAATTAACATGTGCATATCATGCTGTGTCTTAAAAAAAGGGGGGAAATTTGTGTCTCTGTACACAGATCAAATAGATTAAATTTCATGCCTATTTCACAAACTGCGTTGAGACTGTGCCATCTATTTAAACCAGGCAAACTTTCTCTTTTCAACATTGATGTTTTGACCTCCAAATCATCAAGGTTTTATTTTGTTTAAGACCTTTGAGGGTTTTTCAGCTCTCTCTCTTTTTTGGGATTTTCATGATTGTATGAAGAGTTTTGTTCGTGTGTATTTAACTATCTGTTGGGAACCCCAGGTCTTAGTCCGTTTTCATGTTGCATGCTTTTCTGTTGAGCACTTCCTGTTTTATTTTGGCATGTTTAACCTCCCTTCTCATTTCAGTGCATGTCACTTCCCCTCCTGCATGCTTCCCGCCACTACGTTTGAACACTGCCTTCTGACCTAGATTCTCACCATTCACCTGCGTCTCAGCGTCTTCCCCCCGCCCTGATTGTGTCCACCTGTGTATAGTCAATCACTCATTCACAAGTATATAATGTGTCTTCCCCTTCCCCTCGTTGCCAGATCGTCTTGTGCGTTTTCGTCAAGAGTTCCAGCGTTCTTCCCAGTGAGTTATAGCCTTCCAGTGTTTTGACCTTTGCCTGTTTTTTCCGACCGAGCCCTTAGTCTGCCGTGTTTTGATGTGTTTGCCTGATCATTTGATTCCTGTGTACCGAATCCTAGCTTGTAATAAAGGCGCCGATTTTTACCTACGACCTGCTGTTTCTGTGTTTGCTATGGAGTCCTCTGCCGCCGTGGATCAGATCCCTAACAACTATCAATCATATAATTTTGTTAGTTTTGTACATTTCAAAGTGAGAACCCTGCAAAAGGGTCTTAAATATGTACTGGACAGATACATGATATGACAATTCAGTGTTAGTAGTAGTAGTAGTGGAATATAATTAAGTATATCTACTCAAGTATGTTTTACTTTAATTGAGCCTTGTCATGCCAACTTCTACTTCACTGCACTTCAGAAGGAAATATTATACTTTTTACATCACTAGGCTAACCTTTGTTTTCACAGCTGCAGTTACTTTAAAAATTAAGATATTTTATTATAAATTAAACTATTATATAAAACAGTCAAGTACAGCTGAAACAATTAGCCAGTTAATCAAGTAGTGGATAGACAAAATAATAATTGGTTTAAATCATTTTCATGTAAATCATTTCACAGTTCCAGATTCACACATGGGAAGATTATCTGCTTTTCCTTTTAATAACTGTAATATTTCTAATTCAAAAGTAATGGAGGATGGTGGATTAATCAAACATTGTGAAGGTGTCGCTTTGGGCTTTTCTTACTATTTTGAAATTTCTTTACAAACCAAATCATCAATCGATTAATGGAAGACAGTCAGCAGATTAATCCATACTGGAAATAAAAGTTAAAGGTTCAAAATGATCTCCATCTCAACCAACTACAACAGTGAAATCATGCTTTTAGAGGAATGCATGAATAATAATAATCTAATGATATAAGATAGCTGTATTTTCCTGATTATACTTACATATTTTTACCAAAGCAACATTTCCAATGCCAGACTTTAACTTGTAACAGAGTATTTATATGGTGTTGCATGAATAATTTAGGATGTGAATGGTTCCCCCACCCCTCGTTGTGAGGATGTATTAAAACTGAAGATGAAATAAAACAGTCTAAAAAAGATGAAGATCCATGTTTTCTACATGGGAATAATGAAACAGCTTTGTTCTTGTGTTGCAGGGTGGCGCTGAAGTTAAAATAAACTCAGAGAAAGTGACCAACATGTCCTCACACACACAGTGAAACTTTTCACTTGTGTGTGTGATTGGTTGCCTGTGGGTGTGAGAGTGTGGGTGTGAGAGATTCAGCTTAGTGAAGTGAGCTTTTTTTCTTTTTTGTTCACATGTTGATGAGTTGTTTTATAAAAGCATGTCAGTCTGTCTTCCTCCCCCTCCTCTTCCTCCCACCTTGTCCTGCTTCACTATTCTCTCTCCTCGGTTAATAAAAGTCGAGCTGTGTGAGGAGGAGTTCTCTCTGGAGAAACATGTTCATATGAAGAGATGTTCTGAATAAAAAATGTGATAACCAACACTTAAAATGTCCTGGAGCTTCTTCCAGAAATCTCATTTCACTGAGGACCATTTCCCAGTATTTGAATTTAACATTTAAACACACTTAAATATTTAAGAAAATTACGTTGTCATGCAAGCAACTCAACCAGGATTTCAGCAATGAAAAGTTTACAAAGTTCACTGTCCTGCAGAAAGTTGTACAAATTAACACGATGAGCATTAAATGACAGCTTTTCATGTCTCATTTAAGACCCATTGTTACCAGGCCATAGTTAGGTTTAGGCAACAATATCACTTAGACAGGTTTAGGGAAAAATCATGGCTGGACTTAGGATAAGTACATGGAAAACATTGTCACAAATGTCACTAACGTAACCTCTGCTCTGGAGCAGATTATGTCCGAGATAACAGATCAGCTTGTATAAAAGCACCATTTACTGACCAATGATGTTATGATATGGCAAAGAGTGGACCCAAAAGCAGCACATGAAACACATAGATCAGAAAAAGGGAATTTATTGCAAAAAGTCGATGAGAATATTGCTGGGAATGTATCGGGGCAGAGGGGTTTCTGGCTCAGGGAAGATGGAAACCCAGGAAGTGGCGAGGATCAAGATCTAAAGAGAACCCTCTGGTGGCAGAGCACAGTGTGGTGTGGTTGTCTGGAAATGGTGAATGAGTGGAAGCAGGCAGGCGAGCGGTGAGAGTGGAGTGGGAGCAGCTGGCAGATTGCAGAGCTCAACACAGGAAACAACAATGTTTAAAAAAGGACAGGCTCAAAAAAAGAGGCAAGCAACAAAGTAGTGGCCTGGGATGACCGCTACCACTGAGGGTGACTGAACAATCCGGCATATATGGAAGGAATCCCAGGGTTAATATATACTGCAGGGTTGTAAATGATTAGATGACGTTCAGGTGTGCCTGCCGCGTACGTCCTGTGGGGGAAGGTCGGAAACCACGCCCACCTGCAAACACATACACAGAAGGACAGCCAAGGGGAGATAATACAGGAAACAAAAGGGCAGGGAAAACACAGAGAAACCCTGGGGAAAACTGGTTCAGATTCTAAGATCATAACAGATCAAAGCTCGGTGTGCTGATCTGTAGATAATATTACACAAATACAAAGAAGTTAAAGTCATAATCTTGGCTAAAATGCAGAATGAACAGTTCGCAAAAAAATCGTCAAATGTGTGCTTGTGTAAACTGACTTATATATATAGTTGCAAGAACCCTTTGGGATTACTTGGATTTCTGCATAAATTGGTCATAAAATATGTTCCGATCTTCCTCTAAGTCACAACAATAGACAGTCTGCTTAAACTAATACTGCACAAAAAAATTACATGTTTTCATGTTTTTATTGAACCCAACATGTAAACATTCACAGTGCAGGGTGGAAAAGGTACTGTATGGGAACCCCTCAGCTAATGACTTCTCCAAAAGCTATTTGGAGCCAAGAGTCAGCCAAACTGGAGTCCAGTCAATGTGATGAGACTGGAGGTGTTGGTTAAAGCTGCCCTGCCCTATAAAAACACACACCAGTTTTGAGTTAACTGTTTTCAAGAAGCATTGCCTGATGTGAACCATGCCTCGCACAACAGAGCTCTCAGAAGACCTATGATCAAGAATTGTTGACTTATGAAGCTGGAAAGGATTACAAAAGTAAAGCCTTGATGTTCATGTGCCCACGATAAGACAGATTGTCTACAAATGGAGAAAGTTCAGCACTGTTGCTACTCTCCCTCGGCGTGGTCGTCCTGTAAATATGACCTCAAGAGCACAGCACAGAACGCTCAATGAGGTGAAGAGGAGTCCTAGAGTGTCAGCTAAAGACTTACAGAAATCTCTGGCACATGCTAACATTTTTGTGTGACAAATCTACAATAAGTAAAACAAGAATGGAGTTCATGGGAGGACACCATTGGAGGAAGCCACTGCGGTCCAAAAAATCCATTTCTGCACATTTGAAGTTTGCAAAAGAGCACCTGGATGTTCAACAGCACTACTGGCAAAATATTCTGTGGACAGATGAAACCAAAACTGAGTTGTTTAGAAGGAACACACAACACTATGTGTGGAGAAAAAAGGCACAGCACATCATCAAAACCTGATCCCAACTGTGAAATATGGTGGAGGTGCATCACGGTTTGGGCTGCTTTGCTGCCTCAGGGCCTGGATGGATTGCTGCCATCAAAGGAAAAATGAATTCCCAATTTTATCAAGACATTTTGCAGGAAAACTTAAGACCATCTGTCTGCCAACTGAAGCTCAAGAGAGGATGGGTGATGCAACAGGACAAAGACCCAAAGCATAGAAGTAGATCAACAACAGAACGGATTCAGCAGAAGAAAATAGGCCTTCTGGAGTGGCCCAGAGTCCTGACCTCAACCCGATTGAGATGCTGTGGCACAACCTCAAGAGAGCGATTCTCACCAGACATCCCAAGATATTGCTGAACTGAAACATTTGTAAAGCCGAATGGTCCAAAATTCCTCTTGACTGTTGTGCAGGTCTGATCTGCAACTACAGGAAACGTTTGGTTGAGGTTATTGCTGCCAAAAGAGGGTCTACCAGTTACTAAATCAAAAGGTTCACATACTATTTCCACCCTGCACTGTGAATGTTGCAGACTGTGCAATGGGCCATCACACCCAGTTCACCCCCTCCTAAACTCAAAAAAACATTTAACTCAAACAAGAACAACTTAAGATCTTTAGCCCCAAAACAAAGTAACAGACTAAAAGCTGGCAAAAGAAGTCATCTAAGATAAAAAAAAAAAGGCAACAATGGCGACAGGAGTCTCCCGAGCAGTGCTGCCGGCTGGCAGGCCTGAGTTACTGACTGTGCAACCTTGTGCACCATTCCTCCGCCCTTTTCTTCCCCCCTAATCAGTGCATTGTTTCAGGTGGACTCCTTGAAAAAAACGAAATTCAGACAGGAGAGGAGCGAGAGGAACAACAAAACACACCCACCATAGCGTGCACTACGGCACATTCAGGCCTACACACATGAAATGACTCACAACTTGTCATTTCATTCATATGTGGTGAGACTGAGCTGGATGATTTACACATTCAGAATAACTTCGCAGTAGGAACTGAATTAATTCCCTCGTGGATCAATTCTCTAAGAGTGATGAAGAAATTCTGGCTGATAATGATGAACAGCCACTCAGCAAAGGTAGTTTGAATCGAGTCAGAAAATCGCCTTCCTGCTGAGTATAAACACAGTGTGAAAAATGGAGTAAAACCAGCAGCAGATGCTGATCAATAAACCTGCAGACCCTGAACACTGAGGCAAATATAAAATATAATCCCTGTTAGATCTCCTTGGGGAAAAGACAGAGGAAGAGATCAGGAGACAGTAAATGAGTCAAATGTTTGGGATCAATGTTGTGGTATCTTCTCCTGCCAAGATGCCCTCTGGGTTTGTTTCATAGCTGCTCTTGTTATTTTTGTTTACTCTGAAAACATTTCCTCGGGGGATTCACTGAAGGTACCCCGAGATCCTTAAAGTTGATACACAACCTTAAAAAGCTTTTGATAAACTTAAGATTCCACATACTATAACAATGCATCTCTCTGCAGTGATCACTTAGTTAAATTCATTAGAGTTTCCTTTGTCACCTGAAGGAGGAGTGAAGTGGAAACAAAAGCTTTAGAAGATGTAAAAGCTAATCTCCTTTACAAAAAGTTGAGATACGAGCCTACAGGGAGCTGCTGGAAATAAAAGACTAAAAGCTAGAGGAAGAAAATAACCAAAAACCAAAGTTTGTAATCATCATCATCATCTTCATCATTTGATTACTGACTTCAGGATGTAATAGAAGCCTGTCACTGTCATGAGAGGAGTTATCAGTGGACACAAAGTGAGAAAATTGCATTCCTAGAAAAATGCTGCTTTGTCAATTATGTTTTCTCAAATGTTAAATTTCTCCTGCTATTATGTTTGTTTTTGATGTACTACAAATACATTTCTAATCATTGTCTGCATATGTGAGGAGTTGGATGGGTGAGTCAAACAAACACAGCACAGGCAACACATTCTCATCCCAACTCGTCATACGTCTCACACCCTTGGCAGTGGCATCATGCCCCTTGAGGGTCACTTTATTTCCTGCATCAAAAAACACTGTACTTTAGGATTAGGCATTAAAACCACTATAGTTTATGATTTAAATGAGCAGCAGTCTCCTGGATGAAAACCTTGGGTTTGTTGGACCCATCTACCTCCCATTCCAACCTGCCCGATGTGTGTGTTTTCACTCTTAAAACTATGTCACCACACTCCCGGCCCACGTTCCTGGAGCTTATACATTATAATAAATGGAACACTTGTGTGTTTTATAAAGCTTTGGTATTTGACACCCTGATAGTGAGAATGTTTTGGGGCAGGGGACCACTGTTCGTGTCCATGAAACCAGACATCAACACTGATTTATTAAAATTTCCGTCAGTAACTTAAACAACATGACAAACATACTTACTTCAAGCCAAACTATGATGCTTTACTAAACCTAAACAAGTTGTTTTGGTTCATTTTTTTATTTTGTTTTGTGCAATTTCCAACATTAAGCACATGTTTAAACTGCAACCATAATCCAGGAGAAAGCACAGCACATTTCCCTCAAAATGTAATTAAGAATGCAGTTTAATTGCATGGAAACATAATATTGTAGGAGACAGGGTTGGGAAGACTGACAGTATAAGTAGTGACTTTAATGTCTTCGTCTCTTTCACTTTCAAGAAAATAACAAGGGAAAAAAAATTCTGTCTTGCGGGTTTCTTCACACAGCCTTTATCAATGTTTTAACGTTCAACAATTTTGCATTAATTATGACCTTCTAGCCACAGAAACAAGATGCAGTTGTCACCAAAAACAAGACATGCCAGCAGCTCTGTCTGTACAGCGGTGCTGTGAGATAAATGCTGCCTCAGCATGCTAATGTGCTACCACAGAAAAATAACCAAGAAACATTTGGCAGATTGACGTTTTTCTTGCACTTTATTATTGCCTCTGTCTACAAGGGGGGACTAACAACCAGGTAAAGTGAACAACTGGCCCCAGGGTTACAGGGACACAAAGCGGTCTCCGGGATTAAAGCCCTGTATTGTCGGACCAATCCACCAAAAGTGGTGTGTGTGTCTTTCACTCTTTAAACCACATCACCATTTCTCTGAGTGTTTACTGTTGCAGCAGATGGACTTACATTGTAGTTCATGGAAATCCAGGTGCGTCGACAAAAGGGGTCTCTGTTTTGGGTCTTACTGAAAACATAGGAACTGTTCCAACAGCTGCTTTAAACACAACACCCAGTACTTGCTGCACAGTAAAACAGGTAACATTACAATGCAAACACACCATCATACAGTTGGCAATATGCATTGAGCAAGAAGGAATAGACAGCATAGTGTTTATTAGACACATTGGTATGCATGAATAAACATGCATGCTGACAAGTGCTTTACTATCATTCAATTAGTTATTTCAGGAAACTAAATATACAGGAAAATCTAGAAAAAAACAGCGGCACCAAAAATTAGGATATTTTAGAGCTCTCCCTAAATTTCTCAAGTGAGGCTTTCTGCTTATTTCCAATCCTGGTCTCATCTTTCCTCCCACACATTCCTCTTCTTCATCACCTCTCTGTCCATCCTGTTTTATCCCCTTTCTGCTCTCCTTGCCTTTTTTCTTTTCCCTCCCCCAACTCCTTCTCTCCTTCATTTCCATTTCTCCTCTCTCTTCCCTCCCTCTTGTCCTGTCACTTCTTCACCCTCTTTTCCTCCCTTCCATGCCACCATCTCTCCTCTTGTCCCACCACCTCTTAACTTTTCTGTCACTTTTTGCATCTAATTCTTGTCATGTCTTTATGGTACACTTTGCCTTTTTTTCTCAAAAAAACCCTCACTCATTTCATCTCACTTTCCTTTCTTCCAGTGTTCTCCTTCCTCTGATTTGTAATTAATCCCCTCTTCTGCCTACGCCTATCTCCGGAGGGATTTGTGAGGAATCCTTTAATTACCTCGTGCTTACCAAAACCACTTAAAAACTAAACTTCTTACCCCTGATAACAACCTTGCCTAAGATGACCGTAACTAAGAGGAAAGTCTGGAAGGACATTTTGATTTATGCACTTTGGACAAAAGTGTTGCAGCCTACTCAGTTAGTATTAGCTAGCTGACATTTAAAGGCTTCAGACTTAACCAGCAAGAAAAGTATTTACTGAATGTTGTCCTTAAAGATTCTTCTCTCTGGCTGATTTCGCCTCATCTCTATTTTTTTTCAGAGAGTGAACCAGTGAGTAGAGAATATTTAAGTGATCGCCTATTTGAATAATTTATAGGTTGAATGAAACAAGCTTAAAAAAGGAGGAAATAACTGTGCAATTAAAGGGTAACGATGTGTGTGAGTGTACGTGTGTGTATGTGAGTGTATGTATGTGTGTGTGTGTGTGTGTGTGTGTGTGTGGAGCAGCAGGTGCACCAATCAGAGCAGTCATGCTGACTGACATTTCACGACTACGATTTGCACACACAGAATGGATTATGACCCACCCAGAGGATTATACATTCACAGCCTTCGTGATCTCCTCAACACAAACACAATGACATCATCCGGGAGGAGGTGGTGAAGAAGAAGACGGGGTCAGAAATATGTTAACCTAGTGACAGTGTAACCAGTCACAAAATTCTCAGTTGATTTTTGTAGGTTTATTTATTACTTTCTACTATGTGACATTTTATAAATCCATGCTTGCAGCATTTTTGGTTTTGAGTGAAATATCTCAACAACTAGTGGATGTACTATGATGAGTCACAGTCATGTTCCCCTCTGGATGGATTGTAATAATCTTTAGGTCAACATTTTAAGTAGTCCAGTACTTTTTATCATCAAATATCTGCAAAACTAATGACATTCCCATCAGCCTCAAACATTATACCTGCTAAACATCAGCATGTTAGCATTTAGCTGAAAGCATTGTTGTGCCAAAGTATAGACAGATGACACATGGGGCCCTATCTTACACTTAGTGCAAAGAGGTTCACAGCACAACGCAACTGTCATTGCTCGTTTTAATCCAACACAGTTGTCATTTTCATGCCCAGCGCCCACATTGTGGAAGTAGCAAATGTACTGGCGCCCATCTGTGCGCCCATGAGCATGTTGGTCCTTAAATGAGGTGTGGTCAGGTGCATTGTTGGGCAATGCTGCAGAAAGCAATTGCTTCACTGTATTTTTCTGCTATTCAGATGTAAGATTCATCTGTATAGGCTGGTTCACAGTGCATTTACGCTCTGCTTATTACACACAGGGTTGGCCAGTGGTGGTCCACCTTCTCCTTAAATATGTTATTGGTGCATTTGCTCATATGCAATCAAACTCAGTTTTTTGATGGGGCAAAAGTTTGACAGAAGGCAGAGGCAAATGTCTTCACTTTCCACAAATATTCACATTTTCTGCAAACATTTTCAGTTTCCACAAATGTTCCACGTTCAACAAATGTCCAAACTTTCAACCAATGTCCCCACTTTCCATAAACATCCTCACTTTCCACAAATGTCCCCACTTTCCACAAATATCCTCACCTTCAACAAATGTCCCCACTTTCCACAAATATCCTCACTTTCCACAAATGTCCCCACTTTCCACAAATATCCCCACTTTCAAAAAATATCCCCTTTCTACAAATGTTTCCACTTTCTACAAGTGTTCCTACTTTTCACAAATGTCCCCACTTCCTACAATTCAACCCACTTTGGTCCTCACAAAGATAGAGGGACGGTGCACACAGATGCACTTGTTGCTTGTTGTCCAATGACATAAGTAGATGAACAATATTCATATTGTTTCATTCAGGCTCAGATTAAAGCTGACTTTGTAATTACCGGTATTATGCTTTTGTGTGTGTGTGTGTGTGTGTGTGTGTGTGTGTGTGTGTGTGAACAGCTCGTGGCCTGTGCTATTTTAAACAGCAGAAGACAGATGGGGCACAGATAAATTCTTCACAAAGACAAATTGGATGGTTGGACAGTACTCGCTGTGGGCGAATCAGATTAGCACAAAATCAGACTCTCTCTCCTCCCAAATTTTCATCACAAGTTCCAGCTTGGGCTCCGAATTTATTTCAGTCTGAAGATGAATCATTAGTAATGAAGGAAAAGGAGAAGTAGGTTATATTATAAAAAGCAGTGATGTGGGGGAGCGGTGCTGTTAGGAAAGGACATTTTATTGTTTGTGAGGAAAAAAATATGCCTGAAATTATAATGTAGAAATTGTAACTGACTCAGACTGCAAGTTCAGCCCTTCAGAGTCTCTACAGCTCCGGGCTGTTATATTTAAAGATTTAGCCTGACATTAATCTTTATGATGACCACAGTAATAACCAGCCGAGTCGGTAATTTCCAGGCATGTCAGAAAAACAGCTCGTTTTCAGCTTTGTGACAATGCATTTTTTGTCTGCTGATCCAAGAGGAGTTTTAAAATAGTTTTAGCCTAAGAAGTAGTCAACCCTACTGCAGACAAATGTAGTATGAGTAAAAGTACAATATTACAAACACATATAGCTCACGGTGGTTGCTCTGTGATCATGTGTGCTGATTGCCCTGGAGCTGCTTTTTCCTATCACAGCTAGCGGACACTTTCAGAGTAAGTTCAGCTGCTCTTATCACAGACAGCACCTGTTTCTACCGACTAGGAGGAGTAAGGATTACGCATGTGTCTTGGAGAGATGGCTGCATTTGCACCTTTTCAACATCTGGCTATCAGTTTTCAATCTGTCTCTAATGCTGCTTGGCTACATTTACACTTTTTAGATATTAGATCCACCCTTAGATGTGAAATGTAAATGGCGATAAAAGTCAGGATATCTCGACCTCTGCTGCATCAATTTAGACCGTTTTTAAAATCGGTCTCTTATGAGCAGCTGAACATTTCCCTAATAGAGCCGAAGAACAAATGAAGGTGCAGCAGCCTGGATGTGCTGATGTGGAAGCAAATTTAATAAATGTACTGCCTTCTGGAGACTTGATGTGCGTTGACATAGGATAGATGTGTGATGTATCCTGCTGTGTCAATCCGATCCACATGTTTCCACTGCAAAGTTTGTTTTGCAAATTTAAGAAACTTGCTCGGTCTCAAACCAAGAAATAAAGCTAAATAAATATGAGAAAAAAACCCTTAAGACTGAAGGGTCATGCATTATTAATACACTATAAACATGCCAGTTCTGGTTCAAAAATATGGTAGGGAGTGTTGGATGAATGTAAACACAAGTTTTACAGTAAGCATGTTTCTGCAGTACATGTAAACACAGTCTCTGATTTCCTGCCGCCTGATTTCTCCCAGTAACCTACTTTATTTTGTGAATCAAAACACAGCAAGCTGGTGTCTCAGGGGATCTGTGTTGGAAGTTATTTGGGTTCAGGGACTTCAAAGACTTTGGGGCTAAACAGGAGAACTGTGCTGTGTACAGCAGATGTTCCCAAATCTCAGAACCGGGCCTCGGGACATCTGCTGCTGGGCCGCGAATGATTCAGCGAAAAAGAAAAAGGTTCAATAATAATCATGTAACTTTATCATACTCATACTTAGTGTCGCATTTTTCTCAGCAGTCCCTGTCACACCCCCAAAACTGATATACTGGCTTTTAATTAAGGTCTTTAGTACACAAGGCAACCAGTCAGTTATCCCCATTCAGAGTGAATTATTTAACTTGCCCTTGTAGAGTGAGTGAGGAAATAAATGCCCTGTGCCCTTGTTCTGTCTTTATCAACACAAACTGTACATTCATTCATCCACTTGAGTAAATAAAACTCTTACACAATGGAAAACACTTCATCTCCAGTTTTTCTTTTTACTTTGATTTGAAAACAAGGAGACGAAAACACCTGTTGCATACAGTTGACATACAAAAGAAACGTGACTGTCACCATCGAACATCAAGGTCCAAAATAGACACCAGTTAAAAAATACAAAAAACAAAACAAAACAAATTAACACCTCCAAACCAAACCAGAGTTAGGTTGGTGGATCCAAAGTTACGTCAGCAGAAAGGTGTCGATACTCTCCACATCACTGCAACAGCAACAGAACTACAAACAGAGAGCAGCTACATCATCTGAGTGGGTCCAGATCCATTAAAGCAACCCAGACCGGGACTGTTCGACACCAGGATGAGCAACACGATGAAGCCAAATTAGATGGTTCTTCTCCTGCCAAGGCTTTTGAAGCCTTTAGCATTAAAGAGAAATCCAGTTTGTTTTTCTTTTACATCCTGGGTTTTATTTCCAAGGTTTTGGTCCTGGGGGGCTCAGGGCCAGGCAGTGTCATTACAGCATTGTCCAAAAAGCAGGAACACCAGCCGTAAAATGTCCAAAGGTACAAAAGTGGTCCAAAGTCCTAATTATACATTGATCTCTTGAAAAAAAAAATACAATTTTAAAAACCCTAATACAGTTATTTAGTTCTTCTAGCCTGATAGTCAGTCTGAATTGCCAATTTCAGTAACAAGAGATGTTTCATTTTTAGTCAACACAGAAGCTGTAGTGATTGATAGGCATAGCTGACTTAAAAGAATAGCTTGGGAAATATGCTTATGTTAGATTCCACTCATATCGTTCTATTAAATATGAAGTTGCAGCCAGTAGACAGTTAGCTTAACATAAAGACTGGAAACGGCCAAACAGCTTGCCTGGCTTTGTCCAAAGGTACCAAAATCTACCTCTAAAGGTCGCTGATTAACATGTTATATCTTGTTTGTTAAATATGTACAAAAGCTGTGGTGCAAAAAGGAAAAGTTGTGGTTGTGTCATGCCAAGATACAACCTGTTAATTAGTGACCTTTAGATGTTGCCAAAATTAACATTATGAATGTTACGTTTATCAGTCCGACCAGTTGTAAACAAACACACCCCTAGTTTTACCTTGTTGAAAGAGAAAACAAAAGCAGATATTAAAATTGCATCCCAATGCATCCTCTTGGTTCAACTTTGTGTTGCATTGCTATGTACATGCACAGATTTTCTATATAATGGAGGGCTATAAGCAAGATTTTAGGTTTCAGCTTCACCTCCAAATAGTTTTAATAATTTGGCAAAATTGGTTGCCACATTTCCAGATCTCTTTAAACTGTGTGATGGATAGGACCAAAAAACAAATGGAAATAAAAGACCCAGATCATAAAACAAACAGCTGACAAATTAATTTAGACAAACAGAAGCTGAAGATTTTTTTTCTGTTTCTATGTAAAAGCAGGTAGAAGAAAATGCATCACTGCTAAACGTTGCTGTACAGCTAAAAGCAGCCACCTGCTGAGCTAATATTTCTCTTCCTTCATTACTGCTGTTTATAAGAAGCTTCGCTGTTGCTTTAGTCTTTCAGTGAGCCACAGCTCCTTACCTGCGGCTGTAAATAACAGCTGTGGTGACAATAAATAACCTCGCTGCTGCTCCCTTTGGCTGAAAAACTTTTCTTAAATTACTTCCAGCCCCTCTGTACGACATTTAGTGCAACAACCATTTAATGTTCTGTATGTCTTAATATACCCTGAGCTAGCTGTTGCCTTCTCATTACATGTGAAAAGTTCTGCTAAAAAATGAAATACTGATATGATTTATAGTAGAACATTTTACAAAACATCCATATTTCCAAAAAGATTATTATCCTAGTAGAATTATGAACCTTTTACATGTTGGATCCTATAAAAAAAAATCAAAAACAAACTGATATTCTCATTCTTTTCATTACACTTTTCCACCTCTATCCACCATCTTGTTGCTTTTGGTTTTTCAGGTTTCTCTTAATATGATTGTGTGATCCATGGATGTATTAACAGATCTGGAAATGGAGTCTCACAGTCGGCTCCAAAAAGCACTCTCCCTGTAGACTGCAATTATAAAAGAGACATCTGTAAAACTGTTGACATCAACCAATCTATGATCTAATCTACCTGGAATGTGGGCTTACACATATTTGATTGGCTGACGCTGCCTAATGAGCAGGAGTAGACTCCACAGCACCATAGAAATCAGGAGGAAAAGTAACTTTCTTGATGCATATGCAGCAACTTTCAAATTAATTTTAAATAAATAGCCGTTATCCAGTTTCAAAGAGTTCAGACTGAATGAAAAACAAATTGTCATCTTACTTAAAGGCACCCAGTGGAGTTTTTGACTGCTCTGTGGATTACTATGTTTTGAAGAGTGTGTTGTTTTTATTGTGTATAAAGATGCACCAACCAATTTTCACACTTCAGTTCATCAAATACTGAAACCAAGTCAATGTAACGTTATGTAAACTCACTACCTAAACCTAACCAAGTAGTTTTTGTTGCGTAAGTAAATCTAAAAACCTACGTTGGCAGTGTGAAAAGACACTGTATACATGTAACAAGCAGAAACTGACATGCTGTCCCTGACATGTCTAAAACTGATGCTAGAGCAGCATTGTTTGAAGCACGGATTCACCAACCAAGCATCGTAATTTGACGAGTTGGGAGTGAGGATGTGTTGTGATGTCTACACAAATGGTGCCATAATTCCAACTCAGATTTAGCATTTTCACGTACCATTTGTACACCATGCAATCGTTTGTAGGTTCACCCGGTTAGAGTAAGGGAAAACACCATCTTAAAATAAGTACGTAAAATAAATAATTCACGTACGGAAATCCTATCATCGGTTTCAGGCAGCTCCACTAATCGACAGGTAGCAGCAGTGGAAAGTAACTAAATACATTTGTGCTGTACTAAAGTACAGTTTTGAAGTAATTGTACTTGCTTGAGTATTTCCATTTTCTGCTATTTTATATTTCTATACTACTACATTTCAGAGGGAAATATTTAACTTTTTATTGCACTACATTTACTTCAAATCTGTTGTTACTTTATAGATTCAGATTAATGTTTTTTTTTTATCAGAAAATAAAATTATGTATTATTATACATTAAGCTCCCCAGTAGTATATAAAGTAATTGAAATTGGCTCCACCTTTACCAGGTGCAACATTAAAGTGATTCATACATCAATCCATCACTGATTATGATCCAATAAATGATACTGAAATGGGAAAATTCTGCTCTAATGAGTATTTTTACTTTTGGTGCTTTAGTATGAAGTTCAGTACATTTTGATTCTAATACTTTTGATTAGCAGTGAATATGTAACGCATCCACTCAAGTTTTTCATTTGTGTTTGTTTGCAGTTATACAGCATCTAAAATTCATGTAGCATTCAATCTGAACCCCAATGACTGACAGCACCTTGTTAATACATCCATGGCTCAGGTATACCTTCATGCATTAATCCAGCTTCTGTCCTTCCACCAGGCGATTCTCTCTTTAGTTTCATACAGTGGATCCATATTAAAACAATATTTAACATATGGCAACCAACTACCTGATCATTTGATACAAGGTGTAAATACTGATGAAAAAACCTTGTTCTTTCTGGAAAACAAATGGTAGTCTGAGAAGAACACAATGAAAAGTGTGACTTTTACAGTGGAAACTGCAGTTAAAGCCTCTTCATTTCCTGCCTATGTAATCTCATTTTACAATCTTCATACTGCATCACATCTGTGGCAATAATCATCCTCTCGCTTGTAAATATCAAAACATTTTAACCTCAACAATCATATACAGTTATTCACATATATCTGCACAAAATACAAATATAGATTTATTTAAACATGATATTTATTCTCCCTCTTATTTTCAACAGAAAATACAGAAGGAGCAGGAGCCTTTCCTTCCCCTACTTGTCAGCTGTATCTGACCTCTGCAAGAGTCTGTAGTCCCGGTGCGTCAGGCTCATCCTGGATCTCCCTCCCTCGACTCTAACATCTGATAAGGTGGCAGGAAATCCAGTCTAATCCCTGCTGATCCACCCAAAGGTATGATGGGAGGTAGAGGCCACCGGACTGGTGCCAGGGAGCCGGCGAAATGAGAAGGGTGCTGAGGTCACTGCAGTTGAACATCTGTGAAAAATGAGCATGAAGAATCTACAAAATCTGTTTTTACCCTTTTGTCCAAAGAGTTACACAAAGGGTAAATTTTTTTGTACTGGCTATGTGCCAGGAGTGTCGTACATCATTTACATTTACTGTCCCTCCTTCTCAGATTGGAAGATATCGATTGACTCAATATCTATATAAAAACATATGACATGTTTTCCAAGACTAATTTCATTTGCTGGCGGTGTGGAGGAGGCTCTGAAACTGTTGGGACTTTTAGGGATTCTAATCCATGAAACAGCACTGATTAGCTTTATTTCTGGGTTATTAAAAGGTGTTTTTGTTGTAATGAACTCTATCACTTGATTCAGCTGATCCAGACCCTGTTCATGAGGCATGGATCAGAAGCTGAGTGAATCCAAGGACTCAAGTTGCTCTGAAAATGCTCAGAATGCACTGAAATGTAAAAAGTTTAGACAATATTTTCAACTCAACTGACCTCTTTCTAAAATCCTGACTGAGAGGCACTTCATCTTTGGCACTTTAAATCTCAAACCCTTCACTGTATATAAGTATGATGTGGCCACAGAAGTTAAAGGTTTTATTTAATCTGAGTTCACAGGATCAACCTTGAAGCAGATTTGTATTCACACACAGCTCTCGTCTTTGTCGCCATGACTTTTGTCCGACCTACGCTTCTCTGTTTCCTGTCCAGGTAAAGAGCACTCCTTCACTTCGCTACTAGAGTGCACCACTCCATTTCGTAGCTTCCCGACGTCGCCCAGGGGCAGCTGAGTGGAGCTGTAAGCCAGTGGCGGGATGGTGTTCACCAGTATGAGCTGAAGAGGCTTCTTCTCCGGCTGGTACCGGCAGCGAACATAGCGCAGGAATGCCGCTCGGTATGTTTTATTAAACAGTGTGTAGACCAGCGGATTGACTGCGGAGGACAAATATCCGACCCACACGAAAACATTCAGCAGGCCTCCCATGAGTCCTGCATCACACACCGCCGGATCACACACCACCACCAGCACATTGGTGATGAAAAACGGGCACCACATGACCACAAAGAGAAAAAACACCACCCCAAGAACCTTCGACGCCTTCTGCTCGTTGCTGATCGACTGCATGGTGCGGCGTCCAAACAGTGAGCCGGAGATGCTCCCGCGGGTGCCTCCCAGGCCGCTGCTGCTTCCTCTGCTACTGGTCTCACGGCTTATCGAGCGTCTGAAGAGTTTCTCAGAGGAAAGCGAGGTTTGCGGTAAGAAGCTCAAGGTGAACGTGGTGCTCCATTTGGGCCGCGGGACCAGCTGGTCCAAGCAGAGGGTGGCTTCGTTCTGCAGAGCGTTGATGGTCAGGAAGTAGGTGACGACCATGATGGTGAGGGGCACAAAGAAGGCCACAAAGGAGCCGACCAGCACAAAATTGTTATCTGTCAGCAGGCAGCTGCCATCTTTGAAGACCTTGGAGTGGTCTCGGAGTCCGAGAACAGGAATAGGCATGGAGATCCCTGCAGAGAGGAAGGAAGCAGCACAGAGATGATACGAGAATTACAAACCCAGAGCAATTTCTGTGATTTATGTCAATATTTGTGGTTGTCTGTGTGAGAAGAAAGCTGGTTGATTTTGTGGAGGAAAGCTTAGTGATGGAAACACTGGAAATATCAGGCTGTTCTCAAACACCATTTGTAGCTATACCTATGAAAAGTAAATGCACTGTAATTCATATACTGTATATCCCACGACATCAATGTGTATGTAATTCAGTTAATTATCAACCATAAAGTATAAATAGTGGTGAATGCCACGTAGGGAGGAAGTCGGGGTGGATGAGTGGATCAAAAAACAAAAGACTCACCCAAGAGACTGGTATTTGTGTCCCTTGTTAAAGCAGAAGTCAACACTGACTTATTTGTCATATAACGTTCATACTTAAGTTTCAGTGTGGTGTGTGTAACCACTTCCGGTGTGACGTAACTTAACCACGATCTTTTCCTAAACCTAACTAAATGGTTTTGTTGCCTAAATCTGACCAAGTTGTTGTGAAGATGGAAGTTTATTTTGAAAAGACTGGAGCGAAAATTGACACTGGACATTGGTAGGAAAACACACGGAAAATTAGGAATACTTTTTATCGTAGAAACTATGATAATATGTTGGGAAATCTCCCCTCCTACAGTACTACATTGAAAAAACTGAAGTATTATTATTTGAGCATGGGAAAGAACAAATTAACCCAAAAAGAAATCATACAGGGAGAAGTATTTAAAATTAAGAACATAAAACATGTGGCCTTTATGTGAACGCTGCCTCTTATTTGTTGACTATTCAACTGATAGTTTTAGTATTAAGTGATCAAGATCTTTAGTTGATTAGTCATTTACACTTTGTCAGACCACTCTGCCTTTGGGCGCAGCAAAAACAGTAAACATGCTTAGGTTTAGGCAACAAAACCACTTAGGTTCAGGAAAAGACAACATTCTTGGGCTTCAAATTACTTCATTTGTACAGTGAAAATATGTCTTGACATTGTGAACACGGGACATGAATTAACAGCTGATTGTAATGTAATGTAAGGTGCGTCTCATACTGGTGCTAAAGGGTGCCATGTGCTGCGGTGTTGAATGCAGTATTCTGTATTTTGCCCAGGAGTTACAACAGGCTGGGTAAACAGAAGATTTAAAGTGGTGCTTTTGTGTGATTCTTTGTGGTGAAACTTCACTTTTACAAGATGAAGTCAAGTGAAAGTCAGAAGCAAGGTCTAAATCACAACTGGAAGTCACTGAGAACAAAAGGCTGGAAAGTTAACTATGAATAGCTGAGATGAACTGGCAACAGACAAGGGGAGCACACAGGCTAAATACACAGGGGAGGAAGAGATAGGAGGGACAGGTGAAACCAGTCAGGGAAGGGTGGGTAATATCACAGGCAGGAAACACAATAGGAGGAAGTGAAGCATCTAAAACAAGAGACAAAGATGAGTCTGCCAAAATAAAACACGATATAAGAACTGAAAACTGGGAATAAGGAAAACATAACCTTAAACCTGTTGCAGGCACTCATTAGAGTGAACAGTATTTGAGTGAGTTATGTTTAATTCTATTTAATATTAATAATAATAATATTCTGTTCATATTTCAGATTGGTCGATTAGACTGTCAGGCTATTAAATAGGCATTATCAGTTGCTATAAGCACCATAAATGTGGGTAAATAGGGGACTACTACACTCACCAGTAGGTACAGTATTATCATCTATTCACAACATGTAGTATAAAGAGTGAGGATGTCTACTAAGGTAGGGAATGCTGGTGCATAGGACTTTAATCCAGGAGACTGGATTTTGCATCCCGTGAAACACAATGTGTATTTGTCTGTATTCATAGTTATTTTAACCCAAAACATGATGTTTTTCCTTAAACCTAAAGAAATTGTTTTGTTGCCTAAACATAAAGAAGTTGTAATTTCGTTGCCTAAACCTAAAGGAGTAGTAGTTTTATTGCCTAAACCTAAAGATGTTGTAGTTTTATTGCCTAAACCTTGCAAAGCCGTTGTTGCCTAAACCTAAAGAAGTTGCAGTTTTATTACCTAAACCTAGAGAAGCTGTAGTTTTATTGCCTAAACCTAAAGATGTTGTAGTTTTATTGCATAAACCTAGAGAAGTTGTAGTTTTATTGCCTAAACCTAAAGAAACCTTTGTTTGTGTTCAAAACATGAATTTTCACTCAGTTTTACATGTTAGATTGTGTTGCTTTAAAATTTCATTTTCACTTTTACAACATAGTAGGTTGGTATATACATAGATAATAGCCTTGCTAGCCTACTATTAGTTTAGTAGGCCCCAAACAAGGGAAAAATGTGTGTTGATAAGGCCTATTCAATAGACTGATAACAGTCAGATTAGGTGATCAGATATAAAGATACTGAGGTTGTTTGTTTGATGTGTGCTGTATGTTTTGATTTTCTTTCTAATTTTGCTTTGTCGTTCAGACTGTGGGTCTTTGACTTGATTTGTTGATGTGGGAAGTGTATATTGAATATATTGAGAAATGTAAGATTGCGATTATTTTCTAAAAGTAGGCACAACTATGTAAAATTCCAAAGGGTAACAGTCCTGCATAGAATTGCAGAAGTATTACTGACAAAATGTCCTTAAGCATGGTTTTATTAGAGACAGTCCAGACAGGAGGCCCACTGAGAGTTAGTTTCCTGTTCTGTGTCACATGGGTCCTGAGTCTATTGACTTTAAATGGAGAAGTGAATGTGAACACAGATAAGGACGGATTCTTTCGCCTCATAGTCACCAAAGAAAATATTCAACTCAGTCACCAGAAAAATGTTGGCATCGTACATTGACATTCAGTGTATCCCTGGGTTGCTGAAACAACCTTTTTTTCATGGTGACTGGCTGAAATATTGGACCCATTTTTCACAAACCACATCTTCCCAGCATTTTGGCACTAAAACAGCATTTTTCAGACACACAGATCAGGAGAAAATTAACTCTGAGATTTTTCTCTGTCTTAGAAACATATTGTCGCCGTAGCTCACAAATTTTCATGGCCTAATGCAAAATATGGCTGGTAGCTGTTTAAATATCTCATGGTAGCAAAAGAAAATTTAAACTTTATGGTATTTCCAAGGCAATAAAGGGACCCGGGCACACTGATCGCTGCCTTATAACAGTATAAACAGACCAAAATCAGTACATAGATTGCATATAGTATGGCAATTAGACAAGAAGGGCATTAATAAACATGAATAGGGCACAAATATGAAGACAGTATAACTTGGTGAAGGGGAAAAAGGTCTTTAAAACCTCCATTGCTGTGTCTCTGAACTACTCTTCTCGTTACACATGTCGTTAGGCATTTAATCAGCACAGAAGTGGCTCAGTATAAGTCCTCGTTATTGCCAAGCTGCAGACAAAAATCAATGATTACAAAACTTAAAAAGGCAGGAAAATTAGTTCCATACATCAAAGTAAACATCTCCGATCTGAATAATTTAACAGTAACAGCAATACTGTGCAGATGCTCTGAGCTGCAGCACATAGAGAGCATAATAAGAGTAATAATAATAATAATAACAAATTAAAACCTTTTTTAATCTTGTGTCTTTGTGTTAATTGTTCAGTCATCTCTTGCTATATGCCAAATACAGTATACAGTATATGTCAAACATCACTAAACGTCTGTAGTTATGCTAGGAGCTCCATGAGTTTTTAGCAAAATAAAATCTACCAAACAAACTTCCAGCACAGTTTCACAGCAGTTCCTGAAATTATGAAATTTTATGTATTTGATTTGTGTACATATAGACACGAATTTCCCTTTTTGTGATGCTCAGCACATCTCTCAACGTATTGTTTTGTGCATTTTTCTACAAATGTCCAGCAACACATCACGCATGTGCAAATCTCTGCTCCAGTCTTTAAAAAATAAAACTGCTTAGTTAGTTTTAGGAAAATATTGTGGTTTGGCTTAAAATTACTCCATAACTGCTGTAACTTAATTACAGAAGTTCTGTGACAAGTAAATTAATGATACAGTGTTTTTTGACCCAACCAGCCCGACCTCCATGTGGCGTTCACCACTCTTTATACGTTCCACTTCACAACTACGTGGATTACATATGAATTGATTTTGTGCTGACCACCATGAAAAAAAATAATACAACAGGAAATTTGTGTCTATTCGTGACTATTTCACAAACTGATGTGTGACTGGGCTGAAAGTTATTGCTGTGTATTTTTTCCAGTGGTTTGCAGCAGTTAACAGCAGGCAGCACAGATACAGTCTGTCGAATATTTCACCAGACAAGCACTGCTATTTCATACTACCTGTTCACTTTAAAATGTGTCAAATTTTCCATTAAGTCTGGGGCTAAAGCTCTATTTCTTTTCCCATTTGGCTGTCTGTCACTGTGTGGGAGGAAAGTGCAGTTTGGCCTCATGTATCCCCATCAACAGCCTCTCCTTCTTAGGTTGAGTCTGAGGTCTGACCACGTCTTTCTCTCTCTGTGGCCCGGCCTGCGGGTAATTCAACTTGGATTATTGTCTTCCCTGTACCAATTTCTAACCTACATTTCTATATTGTTTTCTCAGTTGTAAAGTCTAAGAAATACAGGGCTGCTTTTAGTCTTGATCTCCCTGGTGAAATGTGCAGCCTATTATTTAGTTTCCTCAGCATAAATTCCTATTTTTGTTGTTGCTGTCTTGTTACTTTTCTTATGATTTTTTTTAAATGCAGTCACACATTATGTTAAATGTAAATTTGCCAAAAAAAAAGTCCTGGATGAGGGTACGATTGCTGTAAATGCACGCTCCATATCAACAGGAACTGGGTGAGGTGGACTGAGCAATCTTCCACACGCCATGCTCTCATATACCTGCTCGTAACAAATACAAGGAAAGTGAGAGATTGACAGATACAGCGAGGTTGGACAGAAATTGTTGCTGCACATTGGGAGCAGAAGGGTCAAAGACGGATAATTCTCATTAAGTCTGGATGGTTTGACAGAAAAGCAGCTGGAGGGATCCAGTCTGAAGGTTGTTTCAGTTTCATAAAGAAACATTTATTTTCCACCTGAGGCATGTGTCATACTCTGACACCTGGAGCACTGAAATGATAATCAATTAGTCTACAACTATTTTGATCATAGATTAATTGTATAAGACATTTACAAAACAAAAATGTCCAACTCTGGAAGAGGCTCAGGAGGCTTTGGTGTGCTACACAGAAGGTTTTATTGATCAAGGAGCAATTGATAGGTCTCCATCAGTGATGTGTTCTCTGTGTGAAACCCTCCCTGGTGCTCAGTCCTCCCGGTGCCCGACCATGTTTTGACTAACAAGAAACTTTGCTTCTCTGTGACCTTGGTTGCATCAACAATGGGCTTCACTCTCTACTGTAGCGCTGACCAGAACAGAGAGGAAAAAATGTAAAATTCTATCACAAGTAGTTTTGTTGCCTAATCCTAACCAAGTCGATCTTTTCCGAAACCTAAGTAGTTTTGTTGTAGGGAGTAGGTTTCTTGCAAAGAGGGAAGTTTATTTTGAAAAGACTGTATGCATGTAACGAGTGGAAACTGACGTGCTGCTGGATATTCATAAGAAAATGAAAAAAACGGAGGAATAACTTTTTTCATAAGACATCGCATGAATGGCGAATACGCTCATCAGTTAACTCTAGAGGAGCTGGTAGGTTGTTTTTAGTTACCTTTGGACAGAGCCAGGCTAGCTTTTGTCATCTATTTCCAGGTTTATGCTATGCTAAGCTAACTGTCTCATGGTATTGATCGTCTCCTCTAACCAGCCAAAATGTCTAGATATTCTCTAAATAACCAGCAGGAGCAACAGCAGCAGTACAGACACACATCCTCCAACCTACACACACTCAAACTGCATCAACCTAATGTTTACGTCACAGTCCCGCCCAAACAGTTTGATTGACAGGTGATCTCTTCAAAGACCAGAAGCACCTTAGTGATGAAAACCATTGACCCTTAAGCTCAAGGACACACATGCTTCTGGCATCTGCTGTTATTAAAACTCCATGGTGATAATATCCAGGCTAAATGTGAAGCCGCCGCAGGCTTGTTATTACAAAATGAGATTTAGAGGGCGAATACAGGCTGACTGCTGTGAATATGAGGGTCTGTGTGTGTTTAAAAGGCAGGTGATTAGTTTTCTGACTAATCCCAGTAAACCATATTCATCAATCATTAAATGTGTGACAGACTGAAGGTGACAGAAAGAGGGGGAAACTGACTTTACATGAGCGTTATATACCGTACAAAGAAACAGAAAATTACAGTCTGCTTCATATCCAGCTGATAAAATGATATTTGTCGAGGTGACATTGTTAATATGAGATTCACTGAGTTCTTCAGATAACCCCCCGAGCATCCATCACCCCACACTTCTACAGAAACCACAAATCAGAAGCTGGTTTAATGTTTTTGGTCTTTCTCTCTTTCTCCCTGATGGCAACTCTCTGCTCTAAATACATGAAATCAGAGGCACAAGACGGAAGGGGAAAAACTTGACAGAAGCGAGAAAGAAGATGAAAGGGCATCAAGTGAGAGAAAACAGAGAGGAGGGGGGACGCTTTAGACACAAAGGAGATGAAGGAGGAGGGAGAGGAGCGAGAGGAGATGGAGACTTTCATGGTTTCATTTCTAAATGCAACAAAGGCATTTAAGAGAAAAGCTGCAGCCTGAAAACTGATCATTTTTGACAATCAGCTTTTACTCAAAACACTTAATTCGGAGAAAATGGCTCCTTAAATTGTGTTTTATTAGACTGATATGATGAGCTGTGATCTATCTCAGCTGTCTGTATCTGGTATAACCGTGATGATCATAAAACATATTTTTAGATTCAGTGTGACTTTACAAGGATATCATCATCTCTGATATCCATCATGAATAAAACTCCTTAAACCTGCTCATAAATCAGAAAAAAATGCTTATAACTACCTGAGAATCATCACATTTTTAATGTTTTTTCAGTATTAAAGTAAGGCTCTGAGTGGTCTGTACATCCATGGCTGCACTACAAACAAGAGCTGCTAGCTTATTCTGTGTATACTTTTAATGGCGACAATTTAACAAAAAGTAAATATAGGCTAAAAAAGAACAAGCTCAAGTTGTAGCTCACAGAGCAACATCCCCAAAAGCATTATGGGAACTGTGGTTCCACAACTTATAGCCTGTTTAAATACGAAATAGAAGTCAGATAAAGATAAATAATATGTAGTGCCTTTTACAGCTTTTTCTCCAAATACAATGCTATGAGAGCTGAGAATGGAAAAAACAGCTTAACAATGAGCTGAAACTCACTGTAAAGCTCTGTAAAGTAGGTTTCACATCAAAATCTTGCATATCAATGTGATTTCTAAGAGACAGGTTACATTTGTGACTAAAAACTCATTGATAATAATCATACTTCAGCATTACATCACTTGGGAGACAGATGTCCAAGAAACACAGGGCTGTTTGTGTACTGTGTTCACAAAGTTAAGTTTAATTTTCACTTTAAAAGCTTAGTAATTTTAAACAAGCAAGCTCTGATGGCTCGTACCTGCTGTGATGCTGTCAGTGATTCAGTCACTGCTCTGCAGTGCACATACAGATGTTCGTATCACTATAACTATGAGGACCTACTACATTTACAAAGGGCGAAACTCCCGCAAGAGACCCCTCCCCTCACCTTTATTGTTTCAGGCTAAACATTGTTCTCTTTCTGTCCAGCTGCCAAAATCCAGATGACAGAAGAGCTGAGCTGATAAAAATGTTGATTCGCTTGTCTGAGTTGCCATCAGTTATTAGCATGTATGCAAAGCAACAAGCTTAACGAGCAGTAAGTGGTGCAGCGAGTGCAGAGCGACAAAGCCTAAAGCTGAAGTCAGAGATAACGGGCACCACCACGGTGGTTATCAACCGTCTTTGTTAACCCAGGATTTATTCCTCTGTGTGAGTCCCCATGAAAGGACGTGTTTGGTCCATCATTTGACTCCTCTTGACCGATCATGAGCCGTCTGTTTCAGACCGGCAGAAAATTCTTAATTGTGAATATTTTCAAGTCAATATATTTATGCATGATTTTTAATGTGACAACTGCTCATTCTGAAGCTCTTACACTTTGAACTTGATGCAGCAAATTTAAATACTATATAAAGAATTGCATTTAGGTTTGACACTGTCCCATAATGAGAGACAATAATACAAATAAAATACATAAAAATCACTTAAGTTTTTGGCCAAGTCAAAGTAAAAAGAATTTTATTGACTTAGCAAATCAAACCTCTTCTGAAAACTTAAATGACGTGTGAAAACGTGATTGGCACAACATCAGAAGAATTTCAGATGAAATATACGGACTTGACATGCAAGGGCCTTTAGCCGTGCAGCAAGTTGCAATGTCGATCTACCAAGTTAAAACAGAGCCACCTTCTCAACATACCTCATTAACCCACTAATCTCACTGTGTGCTACACTCCGCTGATGCACATCATGCTAACTCTCACACTGACAGAAAGAGACACATACAACTGCAACAAAATCAGCCTTCAAACATCCAGTTTGAAGGATGTTCCTCATCCTTCCATCCTGTTGAGGAGGAGATCTCTTTCTGGGTCATGAAAAGGAGGGAAGGAAAAAAGAGGAAAGGAGCGTTTAAACCCCCACACAAACATCAAAACTCTAGGGAGCTGAGCAACAAATAAACATGCATGCGCACACACACACACACACACACACACACACACACACACACACACACACACACACAATGGCCTTCTTTCTTCCAGTAACAGTACTCGATGCCAACCTTTCGCTCTGTGTTGTGTGTGCCAGTCTGTGTGATTATTAGACTGTGGGGGTTCAGATCTCAACAGCAGCTCTGGATGGATTAGAGCTTTAATTCCTGCTAAAAATGTGTTTACTCTGGGCTCTGAAAGACACTTGTCTTGAGTGTATTAATGACAAAGAGCCAGTGCTGCTCTTTGCTGCTGTCTGTTATTGTTTCAGTGTAAGTTAAGAGATAGTAGCCTCCACTTCCTTTTTATTTAAACAGAAAATTCATCCAAGATTCTGCAAGTTTAGCATCCTCATGAATGCACAACTGTAAATGCACCAAATTCTACTGCCAGCAGTGTTAATATGTTAGATAATGTCTTTTTTATGATCAATGCCAGTGTTTTTAAAATTCTTGCTTTCTACATTACATGTGCACCAACTACAATACATTGGGTTGAGATTAGTAATGTCACCTAAACTATGGTTTAAGGGAAAGTTTGATATTTTGGACAATATGTTGTAGGTAGGTATTCAGATTGATGCCACTATCATGTCTGTATGGCATAGCGTTGGTGGTATAGTGGTTAGCATAGCTGCCTTCCAAGCAGTTGACCTGGGTTCAATTCCCGGCCAACGCAGTTACTGTTTTTTGGGGGCGGCAGTAGCTCAGTCTGTAGGGAGTTGGCTTGGGAACCGGAGGGTCACCGGTTCAAGTCCCGACATGGACCAAAAAGTGAGTGTGAACTGGTAGCTGGAGAGGTGCCAGTTTACCTCTTGGGCACTGCCGAGGTGCCCCTGAGCAAGGCACCAAACCCCCAACTGTTCGGGGCGCTTGTCAGGAGCAGCCCCCTCACTCTGACACCTCTCCATTAATGCGTGTGTTTCAGGTCTGCATGTACCATGTATGAGTTTAACAGAGTGTAAAAATTGAATTTCCCCATTGTGGGACTAATAAAGGTAGATCTTCTTCTTCTAAATATGAAGCAGTCAGTTAGCTTAGCTTAGCATAAAGACTGGAAACAGGGGGAACAGCTAGCTTGGTTCTGTCCAAAGGTAAGCTAAGTTAAACTAAGCTACATGTAGTGGAAGAAAAAAAATAGTATTTTCCTCCAACATGTAGTTTACCATAAAGCATGAAATGGAAAATACTAAATTGTACTTAAATCCAGTAAATGGGAAAATTCACTGGACTTCTATATACAATGAGATATTTTGTGTAGTACAGCCAGATTTAAATTTCAAATGAATATGAATCAAATGCGTTTCTAATCATTTTAATTAGTGAAAATATTAACCATCTGTGTGTGCGTGAGTCAGAACAGACAGATTATGTGTGTGTGTGTGTGTGTGTGTGTGTGTGTGCGTGTGTGTGTGTTGGTTGGTCTCCCTCCAGTTTCTGGATGAGCCAGTGTAACACTCCCACTGGGAAACACCGAGCCGTCTGTCTGCCTGCGCGTGCGCGCTCGCACACACACACACACACACACACACACACACACACACACACACACACACACACACACACACACAGATATGTCAGTTTGGGCTGCTGCTTCTAACATTTATATATCAACACTTGCTGCAGTGTGTTTTTATTGCTATTTTACAGCTGCTGTATGACTTTATTTGTAGACAGCGATTAGAAGTATTCACATCCTTTACTTGAGTAAAAGTAGAAAAATACAGTCTAAAAAAGTCCATTTCGAAATGTTACATAGAAATACAAAAAACAGTAACAGCAAAATGCACTCAGAGTATCAAAAGTAAAAGTATTCATTATGTGAAATGGCTCCTTTCACAGTGTTATATTATTATAGAATATTATTCAGTTTTTGTCACTAACAAATACGCCTAAGTATTTTAATGTAACTAACTCTAGAAACTAACTCTAGAAGTGCCGTCACTTAACGTGACAAATAAATCAGCATTGACTTCTGGTCTCACATGGGACACAAATGCTGGTCTCCAGGGTGAAAGTCCTGTATTTTCTGACCAACATGGCCTTCGCTCTCTTTATACTTCCTGGTTCACAATTAAGTGAATTACACACAAATTGATTTTGTGGGATATACACAAATTACAGTGCATTGCTTTCTTAGGTATAGCTACGAACAGTGGAAGAGATCACCTGCAATATTAGAAATACAAAGTTGCAGAAATTGAATTACTCAAATAAAGTACTACTACTGCACTTAGTTTGTAGCAACTGGACCTCATATAACTCAAGTATTTACATATATTATTTCGCAACTCTGTAAAAGAAAAGGATAACAGGTTGGTGTAACATCAGTCTTGTGTTTGTGCTACAGCACAGTTTGCATTTTTCTTCTCTTGTGATCACTTGTTCAAATGAACTAAGGTTAAATCTGCAGCAGGAAGTAAAAAATAAGAAATAAGACGCAGATGTCTCCCTTCAGACTTCACCGAGCGGAAAAGTGAAAACAAGCCTCGCAGGAAATGGTTTGTAATGAATGTGGTTTGTGTCGAAAGACCTTTCCACTCCAGTGAATCAATATTTGTTGTGTTTGTGTTCAACAAGCAACGTTGGAAATTCATAAGTGTTTACACTTTGTTGTTTATCCTGTAGAAGCAGATGGAGCCTCACATTCATACAGTTTCACACATGAACATGTTGAGTTACAGACTCAGTTAATTACTGTTGGTCATTGGGAGAAGCTCCCATCTTTCTCTTTTCTGCATCTTGCCCTCTGTACTGTCTTCTCTCTTTGTGTCTTCATGTATCCCAGTAATGGGGAGGGACTGTAACAATGCAAACCCTTCCTCCCAATATTATGTCAGACATACAAACTAAAAGTGTTTGCTGACACTGAGCACCAATCACTTTGTTCCAGAGAGTGAAATATCTTAATAACTGTTGGATGGATTGTGATGAAATTTGGTTCTGAAAATCATTGATCATCTGACTTTTCATCTAGCACCATCATCAAGTCAACATTTTAATTTATCCAATATGTTGATTTATGATGAAAAACCTGCAGAACTCATGACATTCCCCTCAGCCTCAGTTGTCCTTTGTGTTTACTGCAAATTACCAAATATTACCATGCTAGCATGCTAAACTAACATGGTGAACATGTTAAACATTAAACATGCTTTATACCAGAATGTTAGCATGCTAATGCTATAAGATGAGATAGAATTTATCTGCTTTTGTGAAGCAATTGCATTAGAAAGTAGGAAAGAATACAAATATAAAATATCAATAACGGTGCAAGAAAACAATCTAAAATATACTGTATAAAGAAATATATGCAATGCCAAAAAATATGAACAGTGTTAATGGTAAGGATCATAAGTTGTTCAAATCTCAAGTTGTTTCTTGGTGAGTTGAATGTTAATATGTATGAGAAGTGGTATATATTCTATGTATATACAATAATGTATGTCAGTTAAAGATAAGTATATATGGCAATTTAATAATATTCAGTGGTGTCCATTATGTTACGTGTCTTTATGACATTATGTTTTCTCAGTCACAGTTTTAAGCAATTTTAACTTGAGATTAATGTTGTAAATGGAAACAAACTAAACCAAAATGAAATCAAACTGTCTAACTAGGTTTAGGCAAGAATGGTCAGGCTTAGTTAAAAACAACTACATAATTTGGCTTGAAATTAAACAAAAACACAACAAAAATGCAAGAAATTGCTACTTTTCACACGGGACATTAACACTGGTCTACTGGGGAAAAGTCCTCCCTGTCTGCCCACTAGAAGTAGACGTTCTTGCTTGTTTTACCAGTTATTATTCAATAATATTTTCATTTTATGCATTTTCATTTATGTTTGCTTGATATACTACCCTGCGCAGCACTCGTATTTTGCCACTAACTGCGGCTGGCTGCAGAGACAAAGGCATTTCTGAAAAGACTGCATTTTGTTGCCTAATCCGCAACAAAATGGGTTTCTTTCCAAATGTAACTGAAAATGCAATTAAGCTGTATGGGACATCACATACAAGAGAATCTGAAGGAAAAACTGGAATATTTCAGTGTGGTGTGAATTTCTACAACAGCCCTTAAGTTCAGCTGGAGTACATAATCATATTTATCATGTTGTATAATGTCAAATAACTTCATAATATTTACACTCTTTAGCAATGCTGCCATCACTGCAGCACCCTGCATGGACTAAACACACACAATATTTTTTCTAGTTGAAGAAGAAGAAGAAGATCTACCTTTATTAGTCCCACAATGGGGAAATTCAATTTTACACTCTGTTAAACTCATACATGGTACATGCAGACCTGAAACACACATACATGCAGTAATGGAGAGATGTCAGAGTGAGGGGGCTGCTCCTGACAAGCGCCCCAAGCAGTTGGGGGTTTGGTGCCTTGCTCAGGGGCACCTCGGCAGTGCCCAAGAGGTAAACTGTCACCTCTCCAGCTACCAGTTCACACTCAGTTTTTGGTCCATGTCGGGACTTGAACCGGTGACCCTCCGGTTCCCAAGCCAACTCCCTACAGACTGAGCTACTGCCGCCCCCAGAATGATTGAATTGAACCAGAATGGTAAAAGTTATACTTTTAAAATAATTCAGTCAGCTATTTTCTGCATGGATTTCTCTAGATGCTGTGTCCTTGGAAGTATGTGGAAAATTAATAAAGTGTAGCAGGGAAATGAAGTGAGACTGTGTGTATGTGTATGTGTGTGTGTGTGTATGTGTGTGTGTTGCAGGGTGTTTGGTACAGGGTAACACATTTCTGAAGAAACATTTCAGTGTGAATTATGTCATTCTGAAGATGACACACACACACACGTGCACACACACACACACACACACACACACACACACACACACACACACACACACACACACACACCAGTATGCACTGATGCTTGCCAGTGTGTGCATGTACACCCCCTCTCCTCCTCTGCTCAACAATGTGTAAGTCCTGATGTTACGTCCAATCAGATCAGAGCGTAACCACGACTCACTGCAGGAACAGGCTTGACTTAATGCCAGCCACCACACTCCCACGAGGCAACATCAGCGCTCCTTTCTCCTCCTCCTCCTCCTCACGACGAACCCGAGGAGGAAACCAAGGCGGTGTGTGTGAATAAAAATAAAAAATTAACCCTGAGATAATCTCATTGGGCTCGTGGGAGGCACAGCATATCGCAGCACCGAGGCCGGCTGTGACGGCGCCTGAGGCCGACCTGCTGCCCGCCACGCTGACATCACATTATTAAACTCTTCCTCATGTTGACTCTGTGGAGATTCAGCTCAGCTGCATTTTTTTTTTAGCTTTAGCCTCGAGTTATTTACATATAGATGTTAAAAACATACAAAGAATCAGCCGTGAAACTGTGTGGGAGAGTCAAACAAAATGCTCACAGCGAGAGTTAAATCTCAGCTTTTTAAAGAGAGAATGAAATTAGACCTGAACTACTCTGCTAAAATCTAAAAAATATCAAAACTAAACTACTTACAAACCTTCCTACTGAAGCCAGAAACAGAGAGACCATCACTCTGGAACAAACTGAGAGCTATATCAGGAACACACCGCTGTTTTTGCCCATTATCTTCAAACTGTCCTCTTTACAGCTGAGAGTTTCACAAAGAAACCTTCAGGTTTTAGATTGATGTCCTACCTTCCAGGCAGCTGCTAGTTTGTTTCATTTCAGTGCACAGATTACTGCTTTTCTTCATTTACATCACTGTGTTAAGATAAGATAAGATAAGATAAGATATTCCTTTATTAGTCCCACAGTGGGGAAATTTACAATGTAGATACCGCGTGATCAGGAGCAGCTTTAAAGGTAAGCTGCACTGATTTTACACATTAAGATCAGTTTACTCGTTATAGTTAGTATACTCAGATATTTTACATGGTAAAAGTAGAAATACCACCATGTAGAAATAAAAGAATTAAAAGTCCTGCATTCACAAATGGACTTAAAGTAAAAGTAAGTAGATGAGTATTAGCACTGAAATATACCGTGCTTAAAGTAATAAAAGTAAAAGTACACATTATGCAAAATGTCCTGTGTCCAAATTATATTATATTATTGAATTATAGTTCTACTTGTTGGTGCTTCAGTATTAAATGATACACCAACTTTTAGACCTCAGCCAAGTGTAAAAAAATATTTTTTTTTACCTTTGAATTGCCAGCATTGCCATTTTTCATTTTAAATTGCCAAATTAACAATATGCATAAAGAAGGAGGGTTGAGATGCACTTGGTCAAAACTGTTATTTTGGTAGCAAATACAACTACTTGCTTTGCCTCAACAAATTATGCATTTCACTTCAGTGTCACATATTTAGGTTTGCGTTTATAGTAAAATGTAATATAAGATATATAAATCAGTTATCAAAATATATATATAAATCAGTTATCAAAATGTTGTCTTGCAGTTTGATTGATGTTTTAGATTTTCTGGTCTTCAGTGTTTTTACTGTTTTTGTACTTATTTCTTAAATCTGTTTAACTCACTTAAGCAGAGATGCTGTAACCTCTGCAAAATATACAGTACATGAGAAAATAAGGGAAAACGAAACACAATATTCTTGATTTATGACTGTTTTAGAAGCATATTTTTAAAGATGACTGAGTTAACATTCTGTCCATACATCACATATAGCCTTGCATGCTTGGATGAAGTGATTATATGGCAGAAGCTTACATCTCAGCTGAATGCTAAACAGGCTGATGTTGCATCACCAAAACAGACTGTTAATGTCTCTGAGTCATTTCTTCTTGTAGCCTCTGAAGGCTGAAAACAACACAGAACTAGATTCCTGTCAGAGACGAAGCAGAAATGGTGACACTCAGGCCCTGTTCTGTTATGATCTTAGAATCTGACCCAGCCTCCCCAGTGTTTCCCTGTGTTTTCCCGGCCCTTTGTTTCTTGCATTGTCTGTCTGTCTGCGTATGTGTTCACAACCCTGCAGCATATCAACCCTGAGATTCCTTCCATACTCCACCAGATCGTTCAGTCACCCTCCGTCGTAGCGCTCGTCTCAGGCGATCGATCACCTTGTTGCTTGCCTCTTTTTCTAGTTTAACGTTTTTGAATTCACCCTGCTTTTTTCCTGTGCTCAGTTCTATAACCTGCCAGCCGCTCCCGCTCAACCCATCCGACGCTCACCTGCCTGCTTCCGCTTGATCGCCATTTCCGAACAACAACACCATGCCATGCTCAACCTCCGGCGGGTTCTTTTAGATCTCGCTTCTCGCTACCTGTTGGTTCACCCACCGCCCATTTCCCCCGAGGCAGAATCCCCTCTGCCCACAATATAGTCAGCTGTATACAGGTGTGAACACACTCAAGATGCATTGAGGACACACTGAGATCCGATCGCTCAGACCACTTTCAGAGGTGGTCTGGGCTACACTTTTGGCAGTGTCTACGCAAATATGTCCTGGGCCACACTGAAGGACCGCCTACTCAACTAACGTCTCACCAGGATCTGCGGGGTCTCTGCCCTCTACAGAACTCTACAGCAGGACTAATGGAGGAATGGACTCATGGAACACACTGGTGTTTGTGTCCCGTGTGAAACCAGCAGTCATCGTTCACTTATTTTAATTTATGTACATAACATACTTAACATAACATTATGAAACAAACAGTACTTAACGTAACATACTTGACTAACATAAAGTACATAACTACGTGACAAACTTATTTGAACCCAGACCACAATCTTTCCCCAAACTTAACCAAGTAGTTGAACGGGGAAGTTTCTTTTGAAAAAAGTGAGTCCATGTAATGAGTGGAAACTGACACATGCAACAGTGACGCTAGAAGGGTACGTGGAGCGTTATAGTTTGAAGCAGCCAATGACGAAGCTGCTGTATTTGACGAGAGGGAGTCAGAAGGTGCTGGACACACACACACACACACACACACACACACAGTTGCCGAGTTTCTTGCTGGACTTTTCACTCTTTTTTCACTCTAGCATCTTGCTCAGCTCACCTCAGCTCTGGCAGCAGCGAAGGTGTCTCTCGATATGGGCACGCTACAACTGCGTGGGTTACTATGGTTACGGGCATTGGTGTCATTTTGGTTGGGGCTTAATCCTTAACCTTTTGAGTGAAAAATAATTTTAAATGCAAGCTAATGTGAAGACATGCCTACTTTGAATGTAGGCTTAAATAAAATGCCAGAGTGCATAAAAAAGCATCAACATAGAGCTTGTTTATAAAAAAATCCCAGGGAAGGATTCCCCCAGAACCCCCTGCATCTTAATACCATGTTTTTTGGTATCGCCCTGTGTTCATATCTCAGCAACGCCGCAGAAATCGTGTGTGCCATTTCCTAGGCTGCGTTTCCAATGGTCTACTAAAGAATTAACCATCAGTGACTTCAACTAGACTATGTTGTTTTCAAATCCTGGCTGCTGCCCAGGAAATGGAAGACAGCCTATGACTACAAACCATGTGCAAATGCTACATGTAGATAGGGAGGATATGCTTATCATTCTATAATCAGCTTACTCTATTATGTTTACATTTGGACCGATCATGGAAATCTCACTTTACTACATTTCAACAAACAAACTATGGCAGCTTAAAAATCAGAGGATCACCAAAAGTTATTACAGTTCATCCTGAGGGGAACATTAATGTCTGAACCACATTTCATCACAATCCATTTAATAGTTGTTTATATATTCAAGATGAGATAAAACTTTATTTATCTTGAGGCAAATTGTTGTGCAGCACCGGCAGAACGAAGGACTGAATGCTAATAAATCAGGTTCAAATTCAAAATATAAACAGGTTAAAGGTTGTATCACAAAAAATATAGATTTGTATAAATTACTGTCTGGACCTAATAACCATCTGTTTAGTTAAAGTAACTTTTGTTCATCTCATTACTGTGTTGTTTTTGTGTTATTTTGACCCCATGTTTGTTTTTCACTAGATGATTTTATCTGCTCAGAAGAGCTGAACAACACAGTAAAACAGTGAAACTTATCTCCAGATCTCTGATAAATTACAGACCTGCATTAATTTACTGAGAAGAGAATGTAAATGATGAGTGAATCCCAGCTATCGTGCTTTGGATCTGGATGAGGAAGGAAGGCTAAATTAGCTTTCTGCAGCTCCGGCAGGACTCGGTCATTAACACACAGTACGGACTGACAGAGCAAATGAAGTGGAGGCAACAGGAAGCAAACGCAGACCACGGGGCCGCCGAGGAGCCAGAGGCATTAAGAGAGGCTGACAACTCACTCCAAATGAATTAGCGCCTTTGTTTTTGGTCAATAAAGTTTGGAGAAAACACAATGAGCGTAGAAGGTTTATTTGTGAAAAACAGGAGGTGCTTCTTCTTTCACTTTGGTTGGTGAGGCTCTCCCTTCCCCACATCACTGACCTCGTCCTCTACACATCCACCACCTGCTCCACCTGCCCCTCTTTGACTGTGAACAATGTGAAGAACTGCTATTGAACATATTCACACCATTATTTCTTTGAAGTAGTTTAATTGGATTGATTGTAATGTTCGTCCACAAGACCTCAGTGGCTTCATTATAATCCCACTGCTGGACTGCGTATTACAGTCAATTGTTACAATATTCATTTGCTATAATCAGCTCATATTTGCACCCCAGCTATCAGAGGAGGAGGGATCGTTATTTAAAGATGCATGTAAACCATAGACCAGTGTTTTCTAACCCTTTTTCTTTCTATCATTGAATGAACTGACATAGGGGACATGTTTTAAGGATATTTCATATAATATTCAATTCATAACAATAAAAGTACAGAACAACTGATAAAGTGACTCTAACTCAACTAGTGAATGTAATAACTGCAGGAAGTTTCTGCGATTTGGATTTGGATGAATTTTGAGCAGTTTATTTCCTGTTATTTTTAGGAACGTCTAATACAATTCTCTGTCTATATTATGAATTTGTTTGAATTGAACTAGAAAAGCACTCGGAGAGCGCAGACCACAGCCAAGCACCATAGTTCCCCCCCTGGCGGTTTCTTCTGGATCTATCTCCTCAAGTATTAAAGCCAGATCAAATTCGTTGACATACTTCAGATGCGGAATTGTCTCAGCTACACGATGCCGCTTGTTAGAAATCTCTACCTCTAATATTAAATGCACAGTAGGCCAAAATGTAAGAGTACCCCCATTTTTTATATAAATTGCTATAAAATCTGCCATCTGGATCAGATCTGGATCAGCCTTTGGGATTTGATAGAAGTACACATTGTAAATCCCTGAGTCAAATTTCATGAGCTTTGGGCAACAATTACCAGAGATATTGAGAAACAATTTTTTGGGTCCCATTTATGCCAATGTTAACGAAAATTTCAAAGTGATCCAGAATCCAGGATTTCTTCCGGATTACCCCCAAAATTAAATCAGTTCTTCCTTTTCACATTTTTGACACACCCTGAAATTTCATCAAAATCCGTCCATAGGTTTTTGAGTTATCTTGAACACAGACAAACAAACAGACAGATAAACGCCAACAAAAACATAACCTCCTTGGCGGAGGTAATAAGCTTGTTTTTTTCCTTCTCCCTGATGCTTGGCCATTGTTCTATTAGCACTTTGACTGTTTTAAGTGAATACTTTTCTAATGCAGGATGAGGCTGTTTAGCAGAGAGGGAAAGCTCTGTGAATATAACTTGTGTTCAGGTCTTCACTGTGCTTCTATCCTGTTTTTATCTTTAACAATGCAGACATACTTTTTTAGAATAATTTCACTTAGTTCTCTTCACAGAAATAAATGAAAAGCTGAGATATAGGCCAACTATATATGTATTTTTTTTTTTTTTAAGTTGCCTCACACCCCTTAAAATTGAGAAGGTGATCCCCCATAAAACTTTGGTGGTTCCCAGCCTTGAGGAACTAGTGCCATAGACTACAAGTGTGTAATCACTGTGACGTCATCCGTTAGTTTGTGGACTGGTGGTTTGAAGGATTGAGTTCGTCATTTTGGCATGGCCATCTTGTTTTGTTTTTTTCCGCAATTGACACAAGAGGGTGGAGCTATGTATTGACCACGTGACCACATGAACTGCAAAGACACTGTGAAATGGTTAAAGTTGAAAGATGAAACACAAACAACTTCCAGATCAGACAACACCGTGGCAGTGACCCGTCAATCACAAGGTTATCACGGCCTAAAGCATCCCCTGCTTTATGGTCCATCTGACTCTAAATGGGACCATAATTTACTAAATGAACATCATGCTGTATGGAAGAAGACTTGAAACTAGCTTCAGCATTGGCTTCACTTTTCAGAACCGGAGGTTGCCCACTGATGTAAACATGTGTTGAGATCTGCTGTATGTGGAGAAAGGTGTTATGGGTAATGTCACAATATGCTGACAAAATGCGCCTCATGTTAGCCACTGCATTCATACAGTCATAAATCACTGAAACTGACTTACATTACATTTACTATTATACTTATTTTAACTTTCACTTTATTATTGCTAATTTTTGCATTTATCATAACAAACTGGGGGCACATCCGTTTTGAAGATATTTTAATGGTTGTAGTTTGCCTTCCAACCATAGAAAAGTGACATTAAAATTTGCAAAGTGACATTTATTCATCACTTTTCATCCTGTATATCTGACATGTGCATCACTTTCCTGAACAAAGCTGCTGCTGGTCTTTTATCTCATAAAATCAGGATAACTCAGTTATGTGAGTTTGTAAATCATTAACAGCTCTGACGTCTAGCTGTAATGTTCCTGCCATCCATTCATTAGATAAACTCTAAGAACCGGGCACAAAGCCACCTGAATAAAAATGAACTTTTCCACCATGTCTCATCTTAATTAGCTTAGTGTGAAAGCATGTCACCTAACAACGAGAAAAACAAATCAATTAGATCAGAAAATGGAAAAGTTTTTGGATAATTCAACTTGAATCAAACGATAACTGATGGTTTGTTTTTGCAGCTTGCTAACTCAAATGCTATCAGCTAAAAGTGAATTTTTTTTTCATACTGTTTTTCCTCTTTCTTTGTGTTAATAACGGCTGTACAAAGCTAATGTGCACTCTGCTCATCCCTCCCACCAGCACCATCATTACATTTCCTGCTAATCATAGCTCCATTGACCTGAGCAGCTGGATACCAGCCAGGCAGGCAGAAGCCAACTATATGACCTGATTGTTCCCTCACCTCCATGGAAATTATATGGAGTCATAGTGTAAATGTCACTTTTGTCTTGAACAAGGGAAAATTGCTTCTTCTGAGCCGCTGACTTGCCTTCCTACTCTCATTGTTCGCAGCTTTGTTCTCACTCTGCTCTGCTTTCCCTCAGTTTTTAACCGTGGCCTCTCCACGGAGAGAGTTCACTTCATCCAAAGCATTTCTGAATAACTGCTGTCCATCTGCAAAGAGGAGAGCTTTACAGCGACCAAGGACATACACGTCAGAGAGGCACTGTTTCATCCTTGACTATGAAACACCATGTTGTTTCCAGAGCCTTGGTTTGGTGGATTCACAATGTGCACTCAGTGCTGTCATGGTATGCGTTCAGGGATGTGTAGTACATTACTACTACTGTACCGCCTCGACCTTCTGATCAAATCATACCCCCAAAATTCCTCTCAGCTCACCGGCCTTTCTAGGCAACTTACTAAAGCATGTATAGTCATATCTGTGTTTATCCTCCTCCTAAACACACACTTTTTAACCAAATCATTTCATTCAATCAATTTAAATTTTCAATTAGCTTAGTGTTTTCCTGGCAACAGCATAAGTAGCTTACCCTATAGGGGTACAAGTACACCTACTGGGGATCAATCCTATCTACTTTAGCTTTTGTGTGCAACCCTACATGTCTCCTACAAAATTTCGTTCCCATACAACTAAACTGCATTCTCAATCACATTTTGTGGGAAACATACTTTATGGTTACATTTGTAATTTTAAACACATGGATAATTTAAGGTTTAGTATACCATCATGGTTTGGCTTAAAAGAAGCATGTTTGTTACATAAACGTTGACTTTTGGTTTCCCACAGGACACAAACAGGTCTGTGTTTGTCTGACTCCACCTCCTCCCCACGCAGACTTCCGAGGCAAAATATATTTCCCTTGAAATGTCATTCCCAACGCAGTTTCATTGTATGGGAACATCATTTTCAGGAAACTGCAAATGACGAGAGAGGATCTCCAACGCTGAGACGCTGAGACGTGATTCAAGTTGAGATGTGATTCACGTTGCATTAATTTGCATTCAGTGAGAATTTATTTATTAATATGCAGGTGAAACTAGCTAACTGACTCTAAAAGACACACTAAACTGACCTGAAGAAATTCAATGACCAAACATTAAGGCTACAAACAACCCATAACGCAACACCGTCTGTAGGGGCTGTTGTCTCACCGGTATGCTCTCTGATGTTGTATATATGCAATTTTCTCAGAATACACGATGGATTGTTGTACTCTCTTTGAGTAGATTTATGGCAAATATCAGAGCTTAAACACAACATAGAAGTCACCACACAAACACAAACAAATCACATCTTTTCACACAGACGAACAAGTCTTTGGTTTCAACATGTAAATAACCAGTTTATATCTCTGTGTGTGCTCTTACCCACTGAAATTGTCCACACTGCCATGATCTTGATGCGGGCCTTAGTGTGGGAGTTGAAGCGGCTGTGGTGGATCGGGTTTCGTATGCCGATGTATCGATCCAGAGAGATGGCACAGAGGTGCATGATGGACGCTGTGGAGAACAGGACGTCCAGGTAGATCCAGATAGGACAAAGGAAGGAGGGCAGTGGCCACCCGTAATCTGCAGGGGAAGGGAATGAGTGGATAGATGGAAAGATGAAAAGGAAGAGAGAGGAAGGAAAATACTGTTAGTATCCTGGTTCTGATCGAATCCGCTGAATTAATCAATATCTCTATTCCATTTCCCACAAAATCTTTCAACACCCCTTTCACGAGGGAGCAAAAAGGTCGACAGAGGAATTTGAAAAAAGTTAAAATATCACTTTTAAGTTTTTATAAGATAAAATAAGATAAGATGACCCTTTATTAATCCCGGAGGGAAATTTATACTGGCTGAGGTGGAAAAGTTGGTGTAGCAATAAAAACGAAATGTGACAGAATGCAATCTGTGTGGAGTGACGAGGTGACTGTAACCTTCCTCACAATAATACATGAAATATCATATTTTGTCATGGTTTGGACTGGACTAAACTAAGCACAAAACATGTTTGTTTCCATGAAATCAAGTTCAAATCAAATTTTGAAGTATCTCATTAATTCAGAACACAGCACACTTTTTTTTACCATGAAAAGAAGTTACCAGAATTACCAAAATAAAACTCTTATTTATTCAGAAAAAGGGGGCAAATGTTTCCTTTTCTCAGATGAATGCATTAACCATGGAACCATGAAATGCTTTTACATGAATAAAATTGCTTAAATCATCCAAAATAGTTACCAATTGATTCTCTGTCACTTGACAAACTGATTAATCACTTCATATGTTTTATTTGCAAAAATCTCTAAACTAACTCAGAACTTTCAGTAAATATAGTGGAGTAGAAACAGAAAGTAGCATGAAAAAAATAAACAAAAAGTACTTGGTCACCTTTGACCACTGGAAAAGCTAGTGTGAACACAAAATGGACCAGACCCGAATGAAAATGTAACCAGACACTTACTTCCTGTGTTTCAAATGAATGGACAGTAATGGAGCAAAATTTGTTTTTGTCCCAGACTGTATTTGTTTGAATGTAACTGTCTGTAATAAAAAGGAATTAGCAGGAGCATAGTGATGCTTTTCATAGACACGTTGCCCATCTGTAGCCTTTGAAAAGCTAATTACACAGTGACCACGCAGTGATAAATGGAGTGAGTCATACAGAGGGAACATGGCCGAAGGCTTCAGAACCTGAGAACATGCTCCAGATACATGAACACTGTTTCAGCTGCAGGTGCACAGGCTGAAAGTACGCATGCACACACACGTTGACACACACACACTCACACACACACCAGTACATCTCCCTCATGGCCGCCTACAGAAGCCATCTCTATATATAGTCCTGTAAATTGGTCTTGAAACCACTCAGCTGCAGATGGAAATGACTTTATGCATTATGTTGAATATTAACATGAATGGAGGCAGGTTCTATACATCAAGGGGAGGCAGGTTTATTTGTAGAAGCCATTTCATATAAGGCAGTTCAAAGGCGCACAGCATAAAATCAGAGGAGAATAAGATCATAAGAAACAGATAAGGAAAAACAACATTTCTATATTTAAAATAATGGATTCAACAAGTCTAAAAGTGTACAGCCATGCTGGCAGCTCAGTGAGGATAACATACCACACCTAACTAATACATGTTGAATGATGGCTATTAAAAATGGAGAGATTTTATCACTAGAGGAGCAAAGAAATAAAGTTTGTCCTGCGGGAGGACAGATCAAAATGAATTATTGTCTCTGGTGGCCATTTTAAGACCATTCCATCACTCTAAAAAAGTCACTCTAAAGATTTTCACTATTTGTGGTGCCAGATGTAAAGTCAGAAGATCACCAAAGACAGTAGGAGTCTCTGCTCTATTGGAAACAACAGGTGACAAGTGACCATTAAACTGTCATCACCAGTATGCGGTACGCCATGTCGTCTATACCGACTGCAGTGTAAACACTCGGTGTAACTATGCTACGTTCAGACCTAGTGATATAGAATAAAAAGGACAAACACTGCTTGTAGTGGGCGGGTGGGCAGGTGGATGGGTCCAACAAACACAACTTTCAACCACGAGACCAGTGTTTGAGATTGGTGTTTTGATTTCTAAGTTATGCTAGTGATGTTCGTCACAATGTTGTTACTGATGTTTGTAATGTGTTTTCTGTACTTTACATTGTTTACACACGCATTTCACTTAGTTTGGTAGTTTTAAGCCCAACCTTGATGATTTTCTTAATCCTAACCAAGTGTTTTTTTTTTTGCCTAAACCTAATTGCGGCTGTTTCCGTAGTTTTATACAAGAAATGAAGCAAAAATCAATCCATTTTCTGACATCAGTCATCCTTCTCCCCAGCAACCTTTTCCAGCTTCTCCTGAGGGATCCTGCGGCATTTTCAGTCCACATGAGAAATATAATCCCTCCAGTATGTTCTGGGTCTATACCAGGGTCTCCTACTAGTTGGACATGCCCGGAAAACCCCCAAAGGGAGGCGTCCAGGAGGATCCTGATCAGATGTTGAACCACCTCGACTGGCTCATTACTACTCTGAGCTCCCTCCGGATGTCAGAGCTCCTCACCCTATCTCTAAGACTGAGCCCAGCAACTCCACAAGGGAAACTCATTTTGGCTGCTTGTATCTGTGATTGCCGTCTTTTGGTCTCTAAAGCTTATTGGCTTTGGGACTAAAATTATTAAAAGAATATTAGATGTACATATGTGTTGTGACTTTACTTTTGTCTCCACAGTTAGACTATAACACAGTTGCATGGTAGCAGCTTTAGATCACAGAGTGTAAACACACAGAGACGACAGTGAATCAGAACCTATTAGTGAATTAAATCTCAGTCCAGGCGAATAAAAAACACCCATCTGCAGTTGGAAGGTGTCATCGCCTCCCCAGGATCGACCCCCCCAAGGGTGCACATTGACAAAAATAGACCTGGAGCTGAGGGGATTAGACCGTCCAGGGCGTCTACATCGTGTTCAGGGTTAGGATGAAGCATTTACTCCTCTTCCTCCTCCTCTTGATTCTCTGTCGTTCCCTCCATGCAGTAGGTGAGGGATGACCTGATCAAGGCTTTTATTATTTGGGAGGAGATGACTCATCCATTTTGCTCGATGTCACCATGGTCACAGCCATACTCTCGGCCTCCTCCTCCTCATTGCTCCTCTGTTTTTCTCTTTTTCTGTCAGCTTTTCATTTCAGCGTCCTCCTCCTCCTGCACTCACATCATGTTTGTCCTCCGTGTCTCTCTGTCCTGCTTCGTCTCTTTCACCTTGTTTTCCATTTGTGAATCTCTCTCGCATTCAGAGCCATTCAGTCACAAACAACCCTCCTCCTCCATCTCTTTTTGTACATGCTACTTCTCCTACACTAAAGTTTCCATTCAGTCTGTGTTTAGTGTTTTTGGGAACTGAAAAAAAAAATCTCTCTCTCTTTGCCTGATAGTCCTCTCTGTATTTCAGGAGGAGAGAAGTTGAGCAGATTAACTGAACTAACTAAAACAACAGTTTTCAACAAAGTACACAGTGGAAATGCTGACCTGGTGGTATTGCTTGATGAAACCATGAACATTTCAGAGCAATCCTTCTTAACTGTTGAGCTGCTGCAAGAAAGTGCTGGACAGAAAGACTGACTGACACCGTGGCCGTTGTTACCGATGCTAAAGAGTTTTAGCAGAAAACAGACTCCTGAAGTTGAACTGAAATTGAAATCACGATACAGTGCATTCAGAAAGTGTTTGTATTTTCAGCTTCATGCTGAAATTAATCTATATTCAATACCCCGTCATGATAAAACTAGGACATTTTACAGGTCTGCAAATTTCATGGTAATTAGGTGATAATTAGCAAGTAACCTCTGAAATTTCTTTGGAATTACTGCCGAAATACCTATGTTTACCGCAACATGTATCAAAAATTACTTTACTATAAACATTACTTAATAATGATATGCTAAAATAGCATGCGATAGTTAAAATAAGGCTTGAGAGGCAGCTGTGTGCTGCTCTTCATCGGAGGTGAACAACAAAACTAAGTAATTTTCAATAAATTTTGAGGTAAATATTGGGGTAATTTGGCAGTAATTCCAAAGAAATTTCAAATTGGTTATTAGCAAATTATCACCATGAAATTTGCTGACTTGTAAAATGAAGTGTTACCCATTTTTGCAACTGCATCAAAAAGAAAAAAGGGAAATATGACATTGGCAGAAATATTCAAATCCTATGCTGCGACACTTGAAATTGAACTCAGGTGTCTCCCATTTCTCTTGATCGTCTCTGAGATGTCTCTACGTTTTGATCAGAGACAGAGACTACCTGTGGTCAATTCAGCTGATTGGACCTGATAAGGAAAGGCACACACCTCTCTAAAGGTCTCACAGCTGACATATCAGAGGAAAACCTGAGCCATGTGGTTGAAAGGAACTGCCTGCAGGGCAGTGACGGACTGTGAATACTCCTGTTGTAAAGGGACAGATGTCATAACTTGCTATAAAAAGGCAAAAAGAACCTGTCACATTCCCACTTCCCCAAAGCTGCTCATTTCCATTCTCTACTCTACCAGCACACTTTTCCACCTGCTCATCCACCTGCTCATCTGTTTCCACTTTCTCTCAGCAGCCCTGCATTTCCATTCATTCCCCGTCACACTGTTGCCATGTGCTTCTTGACTTTGCTTTGTAACTTTCGTTATATGTTACCTGAAACACTCTCTAAGCCTGTTTCTGTTGCACTTGACACCAACTTTTTTGCAGCATTTTTGGGCAATATTTAGAATATTTAACATGCATTAACAGGTTGATTGCCACACTCAGTTTCCACAAATCTGTCCAAAAATGGTTTCATCCTCTTTCACTATCATCATATTTTCTTACACAAAAAGTGAAGATAATTCACTTTTCCTTGTGCGTGTCCACTATTATGAATTACTCATGTTAAGCAAGCTTAAAGCCTCTGCATGTAAATTTTCCAACCTGATCTCATGGGTCGGCGTTGTACATTGTAAGGACATTACGTGTGTCATGATAACACATTTTATCATTTTCATGTGTCATTTCACACCACAAGGTTAAGCGTTCCATTAATGCCATGCCACATTGCAGTGACACAGTCGCAGTTATGTTTAGACAACAAACCTGAAGTAATGCCCCATAAAACATCATCGTTGGGCTTAAAATTAGTATATAAACTAAGTTACGGTGCATAAGTACAGAAAACACATCACTAACTTCATAATATAACTCAACAGCACTTTGAGACACAAACCCCAGACTGCTGGTTGAAAGTCCTTTGTTTGACCCATCGACCATAAGCACTCTCTCACTTTTAGGCACTCTTTCTACGTCACTAAGCGTAGCATGTTTACATGGATACACTTACATTGCAGTCAGACGGCGGTTGTTATTGCACATGAAATGACTTTCAAATGGTTGTGTCATTCATATGCAATTTGGTGCGACTGAGCTGAGATTTTCAAAGACTAACTGAGATAATTGGCTGCATGGACGGGAGGAAATCAATTTAAAGTTAGTGAGCTAAGACATGCATTAGCAGTTATGTTTGGTGCTTTAAACTGGTTGACTGGTGTCCAGCAGGGATGTGTCTCTGCGGTTGATCCTCTATTCGGAGTTCCCCGGTGAGACCCACAAAGAGAAAGGAGAATTCCCCCTGAGGGAAAGTATCATACTGGCTCCACATCCTCTGATGGTGATGACCTGGAACCAGAGTGAATTATCCCTCATGGACAATTTCTCCCCCCAAACACACACACCCAAAAAATATCCGGAAAAAAAAAAAAAATCCCACAGGACCTGCTGAGATGTGACTTATTGCCTCTTTGCCTGCTGCTGCTGCAGACATAGCTGTCTTTATGAAACTGTGGTTTTAAACAACATGCTGTGGCGTCACCTTGGCCCTGTTCCTCAAAGATCGGGGGTCTGACGTTTCTGCTTCCCCGGCCTGTAAAACCTCAACACAGGGAAGGCTGCGACTGTGACATTTATTCCTCAGTACCTGACACCAATTAGACCCAGTCAGCTCTGCACCACCCCATCTTCTTCCTGTTCAAAGCGATCTTTAGAAGCCGGCGTGTTACAGTAATAAGCTAGAGTTTTATGGAGAATGAATCATTTAAGCGATCATGATACAGACACCCCAGCAGATCACACGCTCTCATCAGGACACTGAAGTCGTGTAACTTTCAGTTCTGCTGAAAATCAGAAAAATCTGCCCTTAATAAAAAGCCTTTTAGTCCTCCCCATTAGTTACTGTTACTAGGTTGGACAAGCTTGACAAGAAGAAACATGGCGGCACTGGTTCTGTTTAGACAGGTGCCTCAGTGTGCATTAGATTAGATTCTGAGCACCAGGCAAAATAGGCACAACAACACTACATGTAAAGGAAGGATATATTCACAATGATAAACTTTACTCAAGTAACTTTCCTGCTTGTATATCAAAATAATAATTAATTATCACTTAAATAACACTTTAGGACAGCTCGTAGCCTTACAGAGATAATGCAGACAAAGGATGAAATCACTAAAATGTTTATTTTAAGCCCAAACACAACGCTTTTCCATTCCTGGCATACAAATGACACACAAAAATGCATCCTCAAGACATCAAGAATGTCCATGTAATGTTGTGCTATTTATACACCTTCACATGTGTTTTTGTTGGGCAGACTGTCGGACACGGCTGCAATAACATTGAAGGTTTTCTAAAGGGAGTCAGGTGCTGCCTTTGTCCACAGAGACCGCCTAAACCAACACAAACTGAAAGCTCCTCGTAGCAACTGTGACTATAAACAGTGTAATGTGTCTGTGAAGATTGTGACACCAATGTCATGTGACTTACATAGTCATTGCTCAACTGTTATTCGACCACAGAGCAAAAGGGGCGGGACTTAAGAAAGGTCAGTTGACACGGAATTAATCAGCAACAACTTTGGGTTATTAAATCATTTTTCAAGCAAAAGTCATAGATTCAAGCGTGCGGAAGTCTTTTCGTTTACAGCACTTAGCTAAGATTTAGACAGGCAGAGCGGTTGTTCATCTTGCATCAAGCAAAAATCCTAAAAGTTTACCAACTCCAAAAGTAAATGCGCTGTAATTTGTGTGTATCCCACAAAGTAATTTTTTAATATAATCCATGTAATTATGAGCCAGCAAGTGAGTAAAAAATGCAGCATACAGAGGAGGTACAGCAGGATGGATGGGTCAAAAACCACAGACTTTTGCCCTCTTTGTACCCTGTGTGAAACCAGAAACAAATGTTTTATTTGTCACGTAACTTCCATTCTTAAGTTACGCCTCTTGATGTTTTTAACCCCATTTTAACCTAAACCACGATCTTTTCTTAAGCCTAACTATGTTTAAACTTAGTTAAACCTGACTAACCTAACCTAAGTTTTGTTGCTTAAACCTAGGCAAGTTGTTTCCTGTGACGACAGAAAAGACTGGAGCATAAATTGCTGGATATTTGTAGGAAAATGCACAAAAACTAAGGAATAACTTTTTGTAAGTACCAGTAATCATACAAACCGTTGTAAAGATGATGGTATTTTTAGCTATTTTTGATGTTTTATAGACCAGTGTGAAAATAATTGTCAGCTGCAGCCCTGTAAACACTCTTTATTCAACAACTTTATTCAACACATTTTTAAATTTCTGACTATGGAGCTAATTTAGCTATTGGATGTATTAGAATTAGTATATGACTTAAGCTATGGAACAAAACAAGCCACTGTGTTGTGAATGATCAGACTTGTTTTGCGAGTGACAGCACCTAATTTAAAAAACACAGAATCTGAAAAAGCTGTGTTCTCGTTGTGCAACTGAAGGTGAACAACGGGTCAGGCTTTCAAGTCTTTCGAGTCCAGAGAGGGGAACTGCAGGAGAACAGAGAGCAGTGCATTGATTGTCTGAGACATGAGGAGATTCGATCACTTGGGTTGTCGTTCAGGGAGGTACACTCTAGGTGACTGACTGCTGCAGACTGTTAAATCACAATGGAGGCTTTCGTGTGACATAACCTACTGTAGTCCACATTTTAGCTGCCAGGTCTGCGGCAGTTTGGAGGAACAAACAAGAGTGGGAGACCTTTATACCTTTAGCCCCTAGCTAAACAAAAACATGTCTCTGTGTTTCTGTTGCCACAGTTACAGTGAATTTTACCTGGAACTTGTGCCAACTGATGGTTAACATCTGACTCTTTTATACACAGCCAAGACTACATGAGACAAAACAGCACTCGTGAATTTTTAAAATCGCTGAACTTGTGTTGCACTCTCAAACAATATGAAACAAAGACGAAGCCAACAGTGTAAACTGTGTGACAATAAAAAGATTCGCCACAGAAAATTTAAATTGAAAATGGGGAAACCAAAAGACAAATGTGAAGGAGTTTACTTTATACTTCCCCACAAGTGATAGCCATTACTCAATGTTAAATTTAGAATGAAATTGATAAGTAAATGTCTGAAATGTCACATATCATACTTGCAACCCATGGTTGAGCGGGACACATATTTATGTATAACAATATGTGTGAGAATTATTTGTGGAATAAGATACTGGCAAAACTGAACTCCCGGGGTCACAATTTTCAATTTTCACGCAAATTTTCACACTTTTTTTCATGATCTGAACCTGTTTCTGGAACTGTACAGTGTGTATAATCCCTACTGTTTCCACCCGAATAACAACAGAGCTTCATCAACTGTCATTTCCCGGTGGAGGAGAGCAGTCTCATGACACAGCGCAGCTTGAGCTCATATTTAAGCTGCGCTTGGGCTTTGCTCGATGTAGCGAAAAGCCATCGTGGCGCGACACACGGCGTTGAAAATAATTGATTTCAGAGGTCAGTGGCGCTGTTGTTGCGTTGTGTTTGATAGTGCCTTCAGTGAGTGAGAGAAGGGGAGGGAAATGGAGAGTACTAAGAGAAAGGAGCAAAAATAAAAACAATAAAAACAGATGAATATTAGTTTCTGAAAGAGATTCACGCAAGTTTACACCAGAGTGGGTAAATTATTCAGTTTTCTTTTCTGAGAATTAAATGTGAAACCAAAAGTTTGACATGAAAATGCTGTTGCAGTGTACTTATTATTTTATTTTTATTCTTTTAAAGTCATCACAATGCAGGAAACAAAGTTTCTGGAACTCACGTTTTAAGGTCTCAAGGTTGGCAAGTATGCACTTGCACAATGTATAATCTGCCTGTAAGCAGCGCTTACACATCACTTTTGTGAGTCTAACGTCTCATGTAATGTGATGCAAAAGAAAGTGCACAACAACGTCTGTATACCATCCAGACAAACACATATCTCTCAAGGCTGCAGTCCAGGCTGAAACCATGAGGTTTACCTCACCATCTCCAGCACCTGCATATAGGAAGTCTAATCGCCAGGCAATCTCAGACACCTGTGTCTGGGTGCAGGGACTGATTATCCTCAGAAGTACCAAAGAGCAAATAATTCATGTACCTTCTCTTTGTCTTTTCCCTTGAACAAACCATAGAACACTGGTAACAAATCTGCTTTGTCAGACTGTTCACTGACTGAATGGATCTGCAGATACAACAGGATGATGGAGTCAAAAGATGAAGAAGAAGAGTGAGTGGAAATGGAGAGCTGGGAAAAGAGTTCCCAAGAGGGCAGAGTTGCTCACAGAAAGGTTGATGGGATGAAAGAGAAGCTGAGACAAGACGAAGACGTAGGAGGAGGAGAGGAAGAGAGAGTTTGTGGAGAAAATATGACAGATGATCTCTCTCTCACACAGTCTACATACTTAACAGTGAACACACACCTGAATCACATCAGACTCCCAAACTGGACTGTGCTCAGCTTGATGCTCCTGTCTGCCCACACACACACGCACACGCACACACACACACTTCACTTCACTTCTCTCCAAACGGTTTTCTAGACCAACAAGATCAAAGTATTCCTTATAAATTTGGAGCTTTCTTGGAAAAAAAAGCTTATTTGAGACAAAGTAAGGTTCATTAATACAGGAATTGTATTTATATACAACAATGATGCAGTGATTTGGTGTTGCACTAAAATAATGCTCTTAAAGCTGCCGCTGATACTTTGCCACTTGCTGCTTGTGCTTCACAATAAAAGCATTTTAATCTAAAGACTGTGGACGGCCATTACTGTGAAATTGGTGGTGATGGTTACTTTTACGATTACCAAATATTTACTCTATATAATGTCAAATCAAAAGGACAACTTTAGACATTTCTCTGTTAAACTTTGCACTGAAAGAATAACTTTTATGACACGTTTGAAGTCTAAGTGACATTAAATAGCATGTTTTTTGTCTGCTACAGCCTAGGCTTGTGCTGACTGGCAATCTGATCATATATCGACGACTAAAAGAATAATCACGGTTTGTTTTTTCCTACACTGATATTAAAACATTTTATGTAACTTACTATCAGAACTAAGATGTAAATAATCTATAGGGTGTGCGCCCTACTGTGAATTTGGAGATGTTTCTGGTAGAGCCCTGTTAATCAACACGAGTGACCAGTGAATAACACGCAGCCACTAGATGTCACATTGTCCCTCCCCTGTTCCACTGAATCTACTTCACAACAAGTCGTTGCCAGACACACTGTCAGTCTCAGCAACTTATTAATTTTTTCCACACTGACTAACGAGACATCACATGATACCAACAGTGTTTTACTTTTGGCTCACAAGCCACAGAGATAAAGAAAACATTAATATTGGACCTGCCAAAATTTTAAATTAATTCACAATCAGAGAAAGCCATACTTTCATTCGGCACCTTTCTAAAGGCTCTGTGTATGTATTATTTGTTATAAAATATTCATCTACATAAAAATGCCATCAATAAGAACTTACATACCATTATATATTTACTGTAACAGGCTGCTGACTCAGCTGTAAACAGCTTTACATTCAGGTGCTTTTTTCCTCTGGAATAAGGAAGAAGCTCCGCTGAAAATCTATTTTCTAATTGTTGAGACAGCCACAGCGAGAGAGTCTCAGCTGGGTGGGAAGTGCTGGTAATTATTGCCAACGTTCCATCCAGAGTATGTCTGTGGTGATAAAATAAGTTGATTGTGTTCGTTTTCAAGAGCGCCACTTGGTCCCCTGAGGCGGATGACGGCGCTGGAGACGAGACGGCAGCTGAACAATATACAACAGAGGGAGAGCTGAGTGTGAAGAGAGGAGGCAGAGAAATTACCAAAGTGCTATCTGCTCTGAGTTCACATCCAGCCGGTACGCTGAATGCTCAAAATGATGATGGCAACCAAAAAAAGTAGAAACAATGCAAATGTTTAAAAACTAAAATGTGCGAGGGCTGAGAGAGCAAAGAGTGAGGGATGAAAAACAGTGAACCATGACAAAAAATTGGAAGATTTTGGCCTCCCGGTGTTCTTCTATATCTTTCTGTCAACAATGCCTGTGAAAAGACCAAAACCAACAATGTGTTGGTCCATCTCTCAGTACCGTCTATGGCTCTCAGCCCACTGGTTCCTACTGACGATGTAAATCTTGAAAAACACCTCCAAAATATAGTTTAATGTTTAAAAAAGGGCTCAGTCTTTTCCTAAAACAGCAGGTCAGTGTAGGTTTTTTTAATCAAACAAACAGAAGGAAATAGTTATGTGTATAGTTGTTATTCTCTGTAGTGGATTAATCCACATTTGGTGCTCTGGTGAGTATTTGGGGTAGCAGGATGGTATATGTGGGATTAAGAAACAGATAGCCATCAGGTTATCATTCAGAAATCTGAATGTTTTAAATTTGAAGGTAAAGTAAATCTATCACTTGTTAACTTTTCACTGTTCTGTTTCAGTGATTTGTGTTTGACACACAAACAGCATGAGCTGGTCAAACATCATCATCACCGTGTTGACAAAAGCTGCTTTACAATATGAATCCCTCAGTTCATCCAGATGAGCTTGTCAGGCTTTTGTTGGTTGTTCATTGTGTTGTTTGAACCATTCTCCTTGGTGGTGGGTGCTGATACCCTTTTAATTTCTGTGACCCAACATCTCTTTCTCTGTGTTCCTTCTGCTGCCAGAAATATCTCTGTTTCAAAAGCACAATTTGTACCTTGTGTGACTCTCTGGGACTGTGTATGTAAATCACAAGCAAAAGGAGGACAGTACCTCTACAGTGACTCCACACTTTGAAACAACCTGTTTGTTTGTTGGACGTCTTTTGTGGCTTCTTAAATTTGCCATGTTGGCTTTTACAAGCTGTAATCATTAATGGAGCCTGGAGCGCAAATCTTCTTTAATCATGGCTGATTGTTTATTCTGGCTTATTCACTTACTGCTCTGTCAAGAAGAGGAAAAAAAAGCCTTAATACAAACAAGTTTATTCCATATGATACATCTTTTAAAATATGTTTGAGTGCCAGTCGCTGTGATGCTGGATCAACACAGATCACAATATAGAGTGATTTGAAAAGGACAAACAATTGAGAAAAATCTGTCATGCTCATTTTGAACTGAACTGAGATCCTCAGCACAGCAGTGTAATGCAGACAGGTGATGGTCAAACATAGAGACGAATCAAGAAGGAAGACGGGACATAACAAAACAGCTCAGTTGTCGCCCAAATCAAAAGTAATTGATATTTATTACTTGTCAAGAAGACAATGAATCAGTTAAGTGTGTTGTTTGTCCTTCCACTAGCAGAAAATACTCGAATCATTACAGATTAATTTTAATCTGATCTAGAACTGATTACTTTAGATGTGCGACAAGGTACTTAGTTCATCATCAAAATTAATTTAGTAAAGAGGCTTCTATCATCATGTTCAAGTGACTGATCACCTTAATGCTGACTACAGATCACCCCGACCTGACAGTCGTAGTGCATCAGGTGCAACAATTGATAATTTTATCCTGTGTAGTGTCATCCACTGTCGCCCACCTCGGTCAAATAATACAGTATATAAATGATAATGATGTTTGTTCTTATGTTGCAGGTTAGCACTATCGCTTCGCAGTAAGAGGGTCACACGTTCAAGTCCGGCTTGGGGCCCCTCTGTGTGGAGTTGCATGGTCTCCCCATGTTAGAGTGGTTTTTCACAGGGTTCTCCAGCAGGTTAATGCAAGTTAGGTTAACTGATGAAGGTTTGAATGTGAGCATGAATGGTTGTTTGTCTCGATGTACCCTGTGATGGACTAATAACCTGTCCAGGGTGTGCCCCGCCTTCGCCCAATGTCAGCTGGAAATGGCTCCAGCCCCCCGCGACCTCTAACAAGATAAGCAGTTGGAGATGGATGGATGATGCTTGTAATGAAGCTTCAGTTCTGATTATGACAAAGAGTGAGCATGGTGAAGTGGACGAGGAATGATGTTGTTGCTGCAGGTGGAACCGTGAAACAGAGGAAAAGTTGCAATCTCTTTCCCAACACAAAGACAGCCACGATCAAACAACGCTTTGCTTCCGACATCCTTGTTGGTTTAATTTCTTGCTCCCGGAAGCTGAACCCTTGCACCTCTGTCCCGATGACATCATGCAGGTTGTGAAAGACGGTGAGCTCTGATTGGTCAGGGACCAGCGTGTGGTCTATCATGTCTCTCGCCAAGTCGTGGCAAGAATGAATGACTCTATGATCTCCTAATCTGGCTCATCTTAACAGACAAAAATACTGTCTGAAACCGGCAAGGGAGACAAACAAATCGACTGAGTCTCTGGACTACATGTCAATCAGATTCTCCATTTCAGAACGAGTAATGCAACTGAAGCTGTTTAATGACAAATAGCAACAACAGTTTAGTCAGCTAGCAAACAACTATTCATTACGTCTTCAAACTCCAGCTGTTTTTACTGACCTTAGGAAGTCAAATGGCGTTACAGGAGCTGACATTAACACGTCGCACCAGCTGCCTGAGTTTCAATGTGAAGACAGGAGGTCAATGAGAATGTAAAGTCAGAAAGAGACTGAAGAGGTCAGCGGGCAGCAAAGTACAGCTAGAGATCTAACTGCGTCCTGAATACTAAATAATGGCTTCATACTCATTAAGAAAAGGGCAAGATTTTCATACATGAAGGACAGACTGAGGTCGAACGTAACGCATCAGACAAAAACAAATCAGAAAAGCTACTCGTCTACTGCGTGGTCAGCGGGAAAGGAGTGTGTCGCCTATTTTTATTTTAATCCTGTGTTTAAAAAAAATGCATTTACTACCTAATTTTGGTGGGAAAAGGGTTTTTGAATCATGAACCTTCTGTCTCAATTCTCCTCCTCCTCATTTCTTTCTTCATCTGAAGTCAGAAGTAGTCACATGATAAAAGTTGACAGCCCACTCTCTAAGTGTTAAGTAATTGCACAAATAACAGCTCTGATGACTGTAATCATTTCACTGAGCTGTGGCAGCAGCCACAACAAAAACACGGTAACAGTCAGCAGTGTGTTGCTGTGATTAATGTTTTCCACCTACACTGACCACTTAAAGTACACACTGAGCAGGAAAACAAAGACCCTCCATCTCTCCTCATATTCACACTAATCCTTTAGACTGAACCTCTGCAGGCTGTTTAACATTCCTCTCATTTGTTTCCACCTTTGTTACTCCCTGTGGTGATGTGACAGTTATTCAATACATTACAGTGTCTTAATAAAAGGCCATTTTTTGCCAGTTGACTGTCTCATCTAATGACACCAGTTTCCTCTGGCCTTGTTGGGGTGCAGACAGAAAAGATAAGATATGATTTGTTTCACCAGGTACATTTATTATTGGTATTTTTTGGGGGAACATTGACAGATCAATTCCTCTGACTCCTCTGAGTTGAGGCAGCAGATGTGGAGCTGTCAGTCATATTTTCACTAGTGATGCACAAATGACACCGTGGTATTGAATGTCATTCCTGTGAAGCATACTGTTTCCTTACGTTTTGTCAGAGCTTGAGTCAAATGATACCGTGACACCAAAGCTTCAAATGTCTCTGGTGCCTCAGAAAGTGTTTTCTTTCACTTTGAAAGTTTCATAGTTTTGCAGCTAAACTTTGGATCTGGTGCGAAGTTGATAAAATACCCAGAATTGTGAAGCTCTGCAGTGAACACATCCCTTATTATTCACGTTCTCTTTTTCCTCTTTCTGACACTAAATATGATCTGCAAATAAAATATTTAACGCCATGTTTTAACTTGGTGACACAGTTGTAACAAGACTGGTTTAATATGACAGACAAAACACGTATCTCAGCCCTGCTCTGTTAAAAAAAACCTTGTAACTCCTTTTGAGCTTGATTTTGGTAAAATATTAATGTTAGCACTGTCGACTCACAGCAAGAGGGTTGCAGGTTCGAATCCAGCTTGGGGACTTTCTATGTGGAGTTTGCATGTTCTCCCCGTGTTAGCGTGGGTTTTCTCCGGGCTCCTCCCACAGTCCAAAGACATGCAGGTTAATCAGTGACTCTAAATTGCCCGTAGATGTGAATGTTAGCATGAATGGTTGTCTGTCTCATCCCCGCGATGGACTGCCGACCTGTCCAGGTTGTACCCTGCCTTTGCCCAAAGCCAGCTGGGATCGGCGACAGCCCCCCTGGAATAAGCAGTTGCACGGATGAATGCATGAATGCAAGTATCTGACCATATATGTATAAAGTCATGATACTGGCTTTGAAAAAGATTTAATTTCCTGAAAAGCAACGGTTTTTGACATCTGAGCTTTCCATCTGATAGAGATAAAATGTAAAATCTGTGGGAGGGTACCCATGACAAAGGTAGGACTGATGAGTCCCTGCTTACATATTTATCCATTCATCATGTTAAAGTAAGAGCTTGTGTTATTTTTGATGATTTGAGAGGAGCGGGTGCTCAGTGTTATACCGTACTCTTTTACCCTTAGCAGTGCAACAACACATTGTCCTTCAGGTTATGCTCAGAGCGTCGCGCATTCAGTAAAAAAATGGAAATGATATTAATTAAAAAGGTAAACTGAAGACAGAGTTAATGAGTGCAGAGCAAAAAATACTCTCAGCACTTTAATACTAAGTGAAATAAAGTAATTTGTTTTCTTTTTAATTAAAAGATGTCTTTATTCTCTACTAAACAAGCTACCTGGGAAGATTCATTAAGATATTCACAATCATTCTGATCTTATAAATACTACACTGAATCCCATCAGGTGTTGATTGTTCATTGGCGATGTACACTAGAAAGACATGGTCAAAGTGTGGGAACATTGTCACCTCATACCATGTTACGAACTGATATTTCAATGTTAATTTAAATTAAGTAATCATTCAACAATCACATCACATTGTGGGTCAAATGGTTCATTCATCAGATGGACACAAACACCACTCCAAATGAATGATAGGGTTGATCCTGTTGCAGCTGGATGCTAATATGTTAGCAGTACTTGTTAGTGATAAAGTTTCAGCATTGTTCTGCTCACTTGACTGAAGCAGCTCACTAAAGGCAGTGATATCCAGTATTAAACAAGCAGCTCAACACAGTGTCTACAAATCCTGCTGTTTAATGGTCTATGCCGGTTACTAAACAGGACAGAAACCACAATGTCCTGTCCTTCCTTTCTCTTTTTATTCTCTCATCTGTCAGCTGAAGGATGCATTTCCAGCCTGCAACATGACGAGCTTCACCTGTGGCAACACCATTCACTTCAGACGTGCTTTCACAACCTTCATCTCTGTGGATACCAGACCTAAGACCAACAACACTCTCCCATTTACATCCTCATACATCTTTCTGTAGTGTGTCTGTAAAGTACCAGTGTGTTAGCGAAGCATTATATAAAGTCATTAAAATGAGCTCCACCTTTACCAGCTGCATCATTAAAGTGATGTAAACATTAATGCATCAATAATTATGGGCCATTCTGCATAATGGGTTCTTTTACTTTTGGTACTTTAAATATATTTAGATGCTAATACTTTTGTACTAGTGTGCTCACTCAGCATGTATTTGGTCTGAAAGTGAATTATCCCTTTTTTTTATTTACCTTTGTTTTCATGTGTTTGTGTTTCTGTGTGTGCTCTGTCTGTGTTCAGTGCCGAACCTTTTCATGTGCAAAGCAGATTCTCCGCCGGCTAATTAAACGTCTATTTAAATCTGGTCTGTTTTGCTCTGAACTGTTACAACAAAGACAATTAAGACCGTGGCCATGATGACAAAGTTCCCTGCAGCTCTGCACACACTGATACACACAGGAGGGAGAGGAAACCATATAAAAGAAGGTTAAGCTACATGTTTTATCTGGTTAGCTTGTAAGCTTATTAGCAAGGTATCTGGAGTTTGCTTACGGCAAGGCATGTTTGTTTTTATGGCACAGTTCAAGACAGTTTTAAAGTCATCTACATGCAATTTGACTAAAAATAAATGAGGACAAATGAAAGAAAACTGCACAAAAGAATTGAAGTCAAAGGGAAAGGAGCTTAAGGAGATTATCACCAAAAATGTAATTGTAACAACAAAGTAAAGACTGTAGTTAATATAAATCACAATAAATCAATCATGCATAATAAAAATGAAACTACTAACTAAACATGCAGGTTGCATTTCAAACTGGATCGCTTAAGTTGTTGGCTAACCTGATAGGTAAAAACACATTTACACCAACACAGTGCTAACTACTACTACAGTGTATAAGTACTATTATACAAGTAAAAGTCACACATTCAAGAACGTATGTTGCTTAATTAAACTGAGATCTAATGACTGAAGCAATGTTCGGAGAAAAGAAGTCTGAAGGCTAAACTCAAAGTACAACACAGACTGATTTACATGTTCATGAATGAAGCAGCGTAACATCACAGCAGAACGCTGAAGTACCGCTGGCTGATTGGCATTAGCTGTTACAAATAGGCTTCACAATCACTGACTTATTCACAGCTGTGCAGCTAGTAACATCCAATCATATTCATGCAGGTGTTCAGGTGATTAGTCTGCTGATGTGCTGCAGCTCCCTCCCCCAACCAAAACTTCGTGATTAGTCTTGATTTAACACAGATTATGTATGTTTATTTAAGTGGCATAACCCTCATTGCTGTTTAGATTCTTTGAATGCTCAAACTACAGAGCCTTTACTAACTTCATAATTATTTGCTATGAATATGGGCTACAACTGTACTTATTTTCAGTCAATTAATGCTTATTACTGCTTCCATTAATTGTATAGTCCATAAAATGTCAGGCAATAGTGAAAAATGCCCATCCCAGTTTCCCAGAGTCCAAGGTGAAGTCTTTAAATTACAGTCCCAAACCAGGAGATTCGGTTGACCCTGATATAAAATAGAGAAAAGCAGCAAATATTCACAATTCATAAGCTTTAAACTATATGTGTTTTTTTCATTTTTTTTAAATAGTGGCTGATTATTTACTTGTGGATGAACTAATTGGTTAATCGACTGATTGTTTGAGCTGTAAATGGTCAATTCATTGACGTGTCTGGGGTTGGAAAACAGATTGATGGATGACTGTTGCGTGAGATGTTTCCTTCATGTATTTCCCCAATATACCCTGCAAAACTACTCTGATAGGCACACAATCTTGTCTTGGATTTCACACGGTTTATTTGTATGCTTGGTTTTTTGCAGGGGGACCCTTATAGAGAGAGATGTGCTGACACAGTAGCTCCATTAAAATAAGTAAAGAGTGTAAGAAGTGTTCACTGGACTTAATGACTCGATGGTTGCTGTTTTGAAAGCACTTGGTAAAGCAGCTTCTTCTTTAGCTGCTCAGCTCTTTAGAGGCTCTGTCACTGTAAACAAAGTGCAGCAGCCAACACGGAGCTTCAACTATAAAGCTGCAGCTCATTTATCAAGTTAAGCAACTATGAGCTCCAAGATGCTCCAATATGAAACCAGTCATAAACAGTTAACACTGTAGATAGGCATGAGGACATTATATAAGCAGCAATTACTTTACACATTCCATGAGTTCAAGGCTGTGCACTAATTAACTCATTAATCAGGACCAATTAAAAAATGAAACTGACAGTGTGACCTCTGTTACCATAACTGCAAAGTTAAACACCAATAATAAACACAACCTGTATTCATTTATGCACAAAGAGAAGAAAAGACAGAAGATGTAGAAGGAGAAGAGGTCACTGAAAGAAAGAGTGTGATTGTTTATCAGCAGCTTTACAGACTTTTTCTCAGTTATAATTAGAAGAGTAACAGCAGTAGAAGCGACAGTGGTAATTATAATAATAAAGTCAATATGTATTAGAACAGGAGAGATGTGAAGCCAAAGAGGAGCTAAGGGGCAGTTTGAGCAGCTAAACTCAGTGTAGATGAGTGTTCCAGAGGCAAAACACAAAAACAACAACACAAACCAACAGCGAGACACATCACTGGGCAGCAGAGACCAATATAACTAAAATATACATGATTAGCACATTCCACTGATGTAAAATGGCAAAGCAGAAACAACGCAGTGTGAGGGTGAGAGCATTCAACACTGCTCTGAAAGCAAAAGCTGCCTGAGGGCTGAGAGAAGAACTGTAGGTACATAAAACACCCAATTCAGTCAGCATGGCTGCACACGTTATGACGCTGCACACATACATTTAAACTCGCTTATACAGGAGGTACGTGATAATACATTGTTTAGGTGTGTGTGCATGTGAGGAAATAGCGGACTTCAGTGGACTTGGATAGAAAAGTGAGTTTCCTCCTGAGAGTGAACCAAATGTGCTCGATCCAAATTACAGCTTGCCAAAACAGTGTGTCATCATAAGCCCCAATTATTCAACATTAATTACATGCTGCTCTCAGGAGTGTGTAGAAAAGTTTCCATGAGCGAACATCCACAACCATCGACAGCCAGGAATGACAAAGTTTGTCATTCTACTATAGCTTACACTTCAGTTTAAAGGGACAGTTCGCCATTTTCAAACAGTTCACCATTTTTAGATTCGGGTGAATCAAGCCTTTGCAGTTTGCAAACCTGCCAACCCCAACACAAGAAATCATATCAGTGTCTCTTTTTCTTTACTTAATTAAACAAGTCGGTGAAGTCATTGGAAGGTCTATATTTTTCTTTCTTTTTTGATGGAGCTACGCCAGCAGTCCTTGTGCTAAGTTAAAATAAATATGCCCTGGACATACAAAGATGACACCATGAGAGTGAAGTCCATAATACAAACGCTCCAAAGACAAATAAGTGATTTCCGCTGAACTTTTGAGCTTTGACTGTACTTTAGATAAGCAGGGATTCAACATTATTCTCCCCAGATGATGAACCCTGGGGCTTTCAATTACTCAATGTTGTGCTCCGTTCAAAATGTCCACTTTGTGCACAAGATACCTCATAATTTAACCCATATGTTGTTATAAAACTTCCTGATGAAATTCCGAATTTTTGACATAAGTGTTTCACATTACTGGTATTTTAAAGAACAGGAACATTGTCATGTAATATAAATATCTTTGAGTCGTAAGGGGGTATGTGAAGGGTCTTAAGGGGGCTCAGGCCCCTCAGTTGTTTTACCCCCTCTGTTTGTGTAGCTATAGAAATATAGCAAAAACATTATTGGCCGAGATAAATGTGATTATCGCTTAGCTGTTGTTTCTGAACCATGGACAACACTGTTTATTGCTTGTAGTTATGTCACTTAGTTCGGTTTGTTAGCCTGCTTGCTTTTCATGGTTGTAGAGAGACCTTTCAGCCCTTAAGCCATTTTATAAATATATAAAAAATCGACTGCAGGCCAGGTGTGAGGCCCTGTGTGGTTGCACATATATATATGTATATATACGTATATATATATATATATATATATATATACATATATATACTGGAGGCTGTTGTCTCAGCAATACTTCTTCTATGTTGTTCCAAGGATTTTTTTTTTTAACAACCTGAAGAGTTTATAAATGTCATAATAACACCGAAATTATACATGAAAGGTTTTTTAGGGCAGATTTTTTCAAATTCTAATTGTTCCAGCAACAGGATAGCTGAAACGGCACTCTACTTTCCTTCTTCCAGCTTATTAAGATACAGTGTATTCTATAACATGTTAGCTCTTTTATTTGCTATAAAACCCCTTCAGAACCTGCAGCCATCTCTTTATCTGTTCTGTAACCTGCCTGGTACTCCACTGCCCCCCTCCCCACCCACTCGTATTTTGGCATTTTCCTTCCATATCTTGACCTTTTGCCCTGCTGTCTCACATCTGGCCAGCAGAGCCTGATAATGGCTCTGCCCTTTTGTTTGCATCTGTTTCATTCTGTACCGTGTGGTCATGCGAAAGAGGAGAAGGCTGACGATTTGAACGCCTGCCTGCCTGCTTGCTGCTGCAGCTCTGCTTTTTTTTGTTCAGGCCGCTTTGTGCTTTGCTCCGCAGCTCAGAGACACACAAAAAGACAAAATCTCCCCTATCTCATGCAGTTGAGCACAAATGGATGAGCACAGCACTGGCTATTTTCCACTTGGGACTCTCTATCTCGCTTTCTGTCCAGATCCCTTTCTCATCGAGCGAGGAATTAGAGGTTATTTTTGCTCAGGGCGACTGCCTCATCAAGGCGGCCGTGAAACCAGCGTCTGAGGACTTTTCCACTGTTATATAAGACTTGTTACACCCGCCCTACTTCTCAGGGTAAAATGTGAGCTCAGATTAGTAAAGCCTAAGCTGTGTCCTGAGCCTGTCAGAGGGCTTTAGCTCTAATGGAAATAGACTCCAGAGGCACAGAAAACAGAATTTCCTCAGCCGTGTTTGATCTATTTAACCTTTTCTGTCTCTGTCGTTTGTTTGATGGCATGTGGTCTGTTCATCATATGCGGTAGGAGGTCGGGTCGGTGTCAGTGGTGTATCCTGGTGTGTCTTGGTAGTTACCTTTAAACACAAAGTACTTTTTTAAAAGTACTTACTGATTGGATTCTTTTTGGAATAAGGACAAATTTAACAAACAACTAGGCTATAAACCACACTGTTGTGCTCTGTTGTACTCGTAACCCGTCCTGGTGTCACTCCAAGGATGTCAAATACCGACGCTTGGACAGCTGCCCGCAGCATCTTGATCGCCACGCACCCTTTAGTGTCTGAATGACACGCACTAGGCTTTCAACTAACTCCAATTAAAACCTATCGGTGTCATTATTAGATACTCAGAGCAATGGACGTAGTATTTAGAGTGTGGGCAGGAGGGGTGGTGGATGGGTCAAACAAACCCAGGACTTTTATCAGAATCGCTTTTACTGGCCAAGAACGTGTGCACATACAAAGATTTGGCTTACTATTATTACTATTTTTTTCATCTCTTGATGTACTTGCGCAGAAATAGAAACAGCTATGGACAAGGACAACAATACTGGAAAAAAAAAAGGTAATGACTAGACAGGACTGTTATATACACAAGGAGTAAACATATTACTTATTACATACATTTCATTTGAAATTTTACTTGGGACCAGTGTGTGTGACACCAAAAATTTTATTATTTTCACTGAAAATGTTGCACGTTATATTATGAGCGCCTGCACATGCATTTTAGTGCATGTGAATCTCTCTGTTGTGGCCCTCTGGCTAGCTAATGGCTGATGCTCTGCACAGCGCTCATACAGCGGTTACTGCTGATAATGCCGATAATGCTGTCTGGACCTATGGCATTGTCCATCCACCCTGTGGTTTCCCCCCAGGTTACACTGTTATCTCTGTCAGCACTGTTGCTGTTAGCACCGTTAGCCGGCAGCTTAGCTGTCTCCATATTGAGAGCCGTGTGGAGGCAATATAAATGCTCCCTAATCCGTATTGATCACCTTTAACAGGGACAAAAATAGAGACTTCTTCCAGGACAGACAGACAGACATTCAATAAGATATGAATAGGAGGTAAGAAGATAAAACTGTATTCATACAGAAATGTCTGAACTTAAGAAGCTCAATATAAATTGTAAAATAAATACTGCATATTCCATACATACAGTAGTACTGTAATTTATTTTGGAGGATGCAGTGTCATGGTCCTGGGTTTTTGTCAGAGTTTGATTGAATCTGCTTCTCTCTGCATTTGCATCCTTCCTGCCTGTTCTGCTCCCTGTACTATGACGTGTAGATTGTGGCAGAGTTAAACTTTATTACATGGTAGTTATACTGACAAGTGTTTCTGTTATCTGTCTGTTTATCAGTTGTTTCAATACATTAAAACCTTCATGAAGGCAGAGTTTATTGGAGGACTGTTGTATTACACTGCATTAGTTTTGGTTAGGTGTACCTGATAAAATGGTGACTGATTTCCTGGACTGGTAATTGGTGGCATATTTGTTTAATCACTCAATATTTGTCAAGATTTTAACAGATGATGTGACTTAAGATGTCACATATGATTTTAAGATGTTCTTTCAGAAAGTAAAATGTTAATTTGTTAATTATGTGTCTTTTTTCTGTTGTTGTTAGTTTTATTTATTGAGGTGGGCCACTCTGTGCCCGGTACTTAATATATCAATCTGTATATATATATATATATATATATATATATATATACACTTCTGGTACTTTGCCACTTTGGAACACAAACCACTTGAATAGAAATCCAAAGAAGGAAACGTCACAGCATCTGACTGACTGGTGATCTACAGAGCAAATAAAACCAGCTTTTCCGTGTTTGTTTTGATTATTTGCTTCTGAATAATTTCACGAGAGGCAGCAATTGTGTTAAAACTGAAGAGATGTGGATTTAGTTTGGGAGTGAAACACAGAGGAATCCAAGTAAGAAACAGAGCCTAATCTTTTTAGTAAATCTCATCCGGTACAGCTGTCCATCCAAAGAAAGACAACAAAACCTGAGAGCTTTGAAACACTAGTGTTTGTCTTCTGTTGGTTATACACCTGCTAATCCCACCAAAAGGGAGGAAAAGGAGAAGAAGGTGGTGAGAGAGAAAATGAACCCAAAATTCAGAAGAATCAATATGACTAGGTTATATCTGTACCTCCAAAGAGCAGATTTGGGACTGAAACAGGAGCCATGATCAGAGCTGGAAAATTGGGGACTCTGCAAGTTCCCACTGAGCTTAGCTCTGTCAGAACGCTCTGTTCCCATAGGTCCTCTCTTTGTCACTGTTGCCTCTAGAGACCAGGAGACCAAAGGCTAAGAGAGGCTGAGAGGCATTGATTACTGAGCAACTGAATTACAAAAGTTCTGTCCTGAGTGAAAAGAGGGGGGAAAGAGTGGAGGTTGCTTCATGCCAAAAGCAATCTTAATTGTCCCTGGAGGGGAAATGTGGTTTAAAGTAAAACACAAACCCAACATACAAGAGCACATTAATCTTAACAGTATAGCAAACGAGTAAAAAAAGATGCATCTGTCTGTTAAAAATGTCAAAGCATTGTGATGATAGCCATGATAAAGTGCTACTGAGCAGTGCGGTCAAGTCAAGGTTTCCGAACAAATTAAGCAAATTTATTGGAACAAAGGAAAATTGAAACCATTTGCTTTTTACCCTGGATGACCTGTATCTCTGCCCAGAGGGGAGAGGAATGAATGGCTCCAGAAGTGGGTGGTCAGAGCTGGCTGAGATCCACTGTGCCTTACACAAATCTTGTCTATGATAGAGATCTGTTAAGGAAAGCTGCTGTAAGTTTCCACACCAAGAACTCAGACAGATGGTTAAAATGGACTCAATAAAGGATTTATAGAGGTTTGAACATCCAGCTCATTTGCAGTAATCTGATGGCACAAACAGTAAATGGGGTTTCAGAATTAAGACTAAGAATAATTAAGAACATGCTAATCCTTTTTAAAGGATTAAGAATAACCTCATCAACACATGTAGATTACTGCTGGAGAAATCAAATTACTGAACAAAATTTCATATCAATGCATCAGTAGTTATTGAGATATTTCAGTGTGGACGAACATGGTGGACCGACGGGCCGACGCTGCCATCCATGGAGGCACGCTGCTAAGTTGGCTGAAAACAGGACGGCCTTCAGAGCTTCCTCAAAGCTGGAACTACTACCGGGACGAGACGGCTCTGCATGCAGCAACACAGACTCATCCCACAAGACGCTACATGTACTCCTGACAAATACGAGTTCTGGCTTGTTTTGCGGTGTTGAACAGACAGATCCTGTCAAGTAACTTTACACATTATTTTTAATTTGCTGCTGCTACTCTTTGTTACTGGAAATGACCCTTTGCTAAGCGCCATCCCTCGTAGACTGGCCAATAATAGTGTAGCATCAACCAGCTCCGATCAAAGGTCTGACAACTATCAGCTCTGCTCCATAGACTCATGCAGTCATTTTCTCCATTTTCAGTGGATTTTGCACCAGTAATGTGGCACGTTATGTTTCTATGTAAAACACTAGCAGAGTAACTTAGCGCATCATTAACTAGTGTTAATACTAGGCACCATACTACCATACCATACTAGGCTAGGTACTGAAGTTAAAGTGAATGCATACACATGCTGCTTTTGCTCTGTAATGATAGTAACAGTGAATAAAGACCTACCCGGCTTTGCAGGAACAATGTTGCTCCTTAATTTCATTGTCTTCTGTCTTGATCAGGTGATGGTGGTTCACTTTTACACTGTGATCTGTTGGCTTTAGCTTCTATTTGGCAAGTTTTAAGGGAAAACAGTCTTGAACCCAAACACAGGTAAGGATGAGGAGGAAAAAGGTCCATGATTTAACGGTGAAATACTTATCCTCCTCATGAGGAGCGAACTGACAGACACAGGGAAACAGACTAGCTACACTGGGAGGTGAGGATAATTAGGTGCAGGTGAAACCAATTGAGGTGAAGCAGACAATCACAAAGGCAGGAAGTAATACTATATCTAAAAATAAAACAGCTTACCCTAAACAAATGAAACAAGGAATATAACAGAAAACCCCAAAACCTAAAAACCACAATCCTCTAGACAAAATCAGAGGCCACTAAAAAGATAAACACAAGAAAGCCTAAAGTCTCAACAAAGTCTTAACAGAAAATCCAAGGACCTCAGGGAACAGAGCCAGACGGTGACACTATCTTTATCTTTTTAACCTGTTGTTACTGATGAATCAGTGTGATATCCTGATACCTACAAACAGATAGTGTAGACCCATTGTCTTTTGTTTTTCCAATAATTTAGATAATATATATAGGAAATGCAGTGTGGGCTCCGTGGTACTGGGGCTCCAACAGCCTGATGGAGTAACAGGTTCAAATGAGGTGCTTTTCTTTTCAATAGTACTACTAAGATTAAAGGAGGTGCTGGGAGACAAGATCTACAGACTGTGTTCTGTGCAAAAATGTATCCCAGTTTATCTGAAGTCAATATGAGACTTGGGGTACTGTTGTAGCTCACTTGGTAGAGCCCCATGAACTAAGGCTGAGTCCTTGCTGCAGCAGCTCAGGGTTTGAATTCAGCCTGGGACCCTTTGCTGCATGTCCTCCCTTCTGTCAACCCCCCCCCAAAAGTCCTCAGACCCTCCCTCTCCAAATAAATAATGGGTTGTGGGTATCTACCAAAGTTACGGTCTCTCCAGTTTGAGCTGCAGGGGATTTTTTTCCTAAAATGGCTGTAATGCTGGAAGATTGATTCGACTAACTCTGACTGATGACGTCTCATATCAACTTCAGATAAATACTGGAGTACATTTACATTAGAAGCATGTTGGGAGGAGACCTTTTAACGTCCAGTATGAACAGGAGGAATGATTACAGCAAGCAAACACTGTTCTAATGTTTACATTGACATGGACTATTGGTTTAAGAAAGACTTGAAAAATTGTGAGCCTGTCCTTTCAGATATCAAGTTTTATGATGATGATCCCTGACTACGTCACTCTCCCCCTCTATGGTAGTTGTGTGGGATCTTTCCAAATCTTTTAATAAGTACTGCACTGTGTGTTGGTACCTTCTAACTGTTGTTTTATAGTGCAGAGCCAAATAGAACAAAAGCGATTTCAAACTGACACACATGAGGGTTTTGGAGGAATTATATTTTAGTTGACCTTCCAACACAGCGAATAAAGAACCACTATTTTTATTTGTGAGTACGCTGTTTAAAATTCATGTTTGGCAATTAGCTAAAGTTTCTCTCTAAAGGAGGTTACTAAACTTTTCACACAGCAGTGATTTTATCTCAACTGACTGACATTATTTCTGCCTCCAAAGCAGCTCAGCCACTGACAAATGTTGACATTTGCCAAAAACAAACAAAGTCTAAATCTGCTGTATACTGTTCTGAGTCACAGTCAGAAACTGCAGTGCGCCTTCACCTTAAAATTAGCAATTGCATTTCAAAGTGCCATTGATCTCCTCAAGGAAAATAAATGAATATCTCCAAAGAAATCACCAAATATGCAGGAGCCATCTGTTAAAGGGAGTCCGATCACAATCATTTTCTATGTTTTAGATTGCAGATATTTCAAAGAGAAGCCCTCAGCCGTACATCAACTATCATGGGTGCAAATTCTAGTCAAGTGAAACCTTAAATTATTCAAGCTCTTTAATTCAGTGAAAACAGTGTCAGGAGGATTGTGTAAGGTGAGAAAGCATATCAGTCTGTCAAGCTTATTTTGACAGCTTTTCCCCAGGGACAAAGACAAAGACGAGGACGGGGAGAAACAAACCAGCACCACACAGTAGGAAATGCTTTATTTGCCTTCTGTATTTTCACGTGTGATAGACTGGAATCAAGATCCTTGTCCACATTGTCCACACAGCCACAATAGCTAGGCTAATCCCAAATTTCCCAAGACACTTAAAATGTTTGTTTTAGCCAAATAGATTTGTAGAACAGAACTGGATCTCTAAATCATAACTGGGCCACCTGGCAAGACAAACACACCAGCCAAAACATATCAGCATTCGGCTGGTAAGCTGATAAGTGTTTGACATGCTCAGTATGCCCCTTTATATCAGAGATGTGACTGTACTCCCTCACCGGGTAAAATAACAGTCAGAAGAGAATAATCCTGACAACAACACTCATTATGTGTCCCAACATGAGATTCAGATGATCAATGATGACAAATTCTGGAAGGATAGGTGGTTTCTGGGGTCATTGTTTGACAACATAAATCTTTTTAATGTTGGACATTTTTTAATCAGCTTCTGGCAATTACATGACTAAGAGTCTACAGCCATGCTAGCAGCTCTGTGAGGCTGTACTTTAACACAGTAGTGTATTAAATGCCATGAATGGCAACGTGTTCATACTGACAATGCTAACATGCTGAGGTTTAGCAGGTATAATGTTTACCATGGTCATCATCGTAGTTTGGCACGTTAGCATGCTGACATATGCTGATTAGCATTAAACACAAAGGACAGCTGAGGCTGATGGGAATGTCATTAGTTCTGCAGGTATTTGGTCATAAACCAAAGTATTGGGGAAATTAGAAGTTCAACCTGATGGTGCTAGATGAAGGTCAGAGGATCACTGTCACAGTCGTTACTGTGAATGTCTGAACCAAGTTTTGTCCCATACATATAACAGATTGAGATTGAATCTATTGAGCAGGCAGCAACCTCTGCTTCTGAAAAGTGAAACCAATGTGGTAGTCCCTTAAACTTTTATTACTTCTAACAGCCAACAAGAGGCAACTCCTCTGGTTGCAAAAAGAAGTCTGATTGTATAGAAGACTAGGGGAAAATGAGCCTACTTCTCACTTGATTTATTACCTCAGTAAACATTTTAAACATGTTTATGGTCTCACTTGCTAGTTTCAAGTCCTTTTCAATACAGCATGATGTTCATTTAATAAATTATGGTCCCACTTAGAGTCAAATAGACCATAAAGAGGGGATGCTTTAAGGCGTGGCCTTGTGATTGACAGGTTGCTACCATGCCGTTGTCCAGTCTAGGAGCTGTTTGTGTTTTTGTCTCTGAAATATAACACTTTCACAGTGTGTTTTCTGTTCATGAAAGTTAATTATAACTTTTTTGGTCATTTGAAAATTCCTTAATTAATTCTTAATTACCTTATTTGTACTATTTTGTCACGTATCGTCTCACGAGTCTAATATATGATGGCATTACTAAAATGACCACCCGTGATCTCAACTGTCATTTCATGCATGAGCATCCCGGATCTCATTAATGACCCCATTAATGATCTAATCTGCAACCACAAACTAATCTGGGACCTCATTAATAACCATTCACAGCCTCATCTCTGGATTTCTCCTATAATCTTCTTTTTGACATAAATCATAACCTCTGTGATATTAGCGTCGTGCCCTCTCACTCTGAGACAATGCTTTGTTTGCTCTCCGTGTCAGTAAATGAATGTGAAACGCCGCGGCCGTGTAGGAACATGAGAAAATAACTGCAGCGTGTGTTTGTGTTTGGCGTCGGCGTTGCTAATGACTTCTTTTGTCTTCTCATTAAAGAGCAGGGAAGGCGAGTAATAAGCACCGGGGGTCGTTCTTTTGGAAGCGCTCTTCCTCCTGACTAATTTACCGCTGCTCGTTCTCATGCAAATGAATTTGCTACTTAGGGCTTAAAGCTCCTTATGTGAGCAGCGGCTCGTGACATTTACAGAGACACAAAGGGAAGCTCAGGGAGGCAGAAGAGCGAGGATCAGCTGAAAATGGGCAACACTGAAAGACAGTGGAAAGTGTGTGTGTGTGTGTGACAGACAGATACACAGAGAAAACAAGGGCGAGCAGAGGAAACATTCAGCTTCCTGAAGCTGATGGAGAGAAGCATTAATCAGCAGTCACCTGAACACCAGGAGAGTGACAGCAGTGTTCAGATACAGAGGAGACAGGAGCTGGAGGTTGGAAGTTATTGTTCCTGACTGTTAATTCACATTTCAAAGGTTTATTAGCTACGCTAGTATCATGGTTTAAGGGATGGCAATGTCGGTCGGTCCACTCCTTTGATTCAAACTGAAATATCGCAACAGCTATTGGATCCTATAAAATGTTTGTACACACATGAATCCGACTGACTTTTCTTCTGGCGTTGACATTTGTGGTTGAGAGTGAAATATCTTGCCAGTGCTTAGATGGATTGCCACAGATACTGAAGTTGGTGAAAGTTTTCACTCAGCTACCCGACTGATTGGCACCAAACGTTGTACAGATATCATACTGACCTGTAGCGACACCATGAGGTTCACTCTCTTCGTGCCCTCTCACTCTGAAACAATGCTGCGTTTGCTCTCGGAGTCAGTAAATGAATGTGAAATGCCGCAGGTGTGTAGCAACACACACGTTTGGCGTCAGCATAGCATTGTTATTTGCCTCAAAAATGCAAATGGTAAATCCCACTTAGGACCTGAAATGTGACGGAAAATGATGACCCTGGTCCACATTTGTGCAATCTAGTTAAACATTATTTTAAGGTCTAAAGGTCTCCCAAATTTTGCCTCAGGATATCACTCCCCTTCTCAAATGTAAATCCTGTTTAACTGCCGTTAACCCTCGGGTAAAGACTGAACTTCCACTACTTTGTACCTCATAAATCAAAGGAATTACAGAGGATTTTAAAACTTGCATGTCTCATCCCACTGGACGGTTTTAAACATTCTTATTTCTCTCGTCTGTACTCAGGTCTATGTTGCAAGAGAGTTCTGGATCTCAGTGAGATTACCTGATTAAACAGAGGTTATACTTATTATGCTTTTTATTTCTTATGCAACAGCAGAGTGCAGAACATGTTTACGTGGCAAATTGCTGCCCTGAGGCAACAAAACAAACATCTGGTGGCTGCTGGGACAGAGCCTTGCATTATTAACTAATAATGATGTCGAAATCTAAACTCCAGATCTGAGTTCACTCTTGACCTACAGGAAAATTAGGTAGCTGAAATAATTTTTAAAAAAAGCATTACGCTGAACATCATTATTTTAGTTTACATTGTGTTCGCATGATACATAATCCATAAATTTGATCAAATCATCACAAACTGACACACTTAATGTTATTTTGTCAGAGGAGGATGGTTGGAGTCTGCTGTGCATACAAGGGGAACCAGGAGGTGACAGGGTGCAGACATACTCCCATGAGGATGGGATATGGTGGATCAGGTCCAACGGTAAGTTTTCTGCTCGTGTTGTCTTCTCCAGCCATGACTGTGTCAGATATGTTTTGCATTAAAGTTTTATTGCACCTTTCATTCATCTCTGTACATATACTGGTTTTGCCACTTTGTGCAGCACTCCAAACAACACCTGAACACCTCCATCACTGCTGCTGTCTTAGTCAAACATGATATGACTGAGGTCATGGAGAGTGAGAGTGACCTGAAGCTTTAAAAGGAAATGTCAGATTTGGTGTGCTGTCTAGTCTTTATGCTGTCATTTTGAGCTACTTTCTTGTGCAGAGAGAACAAAGCCTTGAACATGCAGGCAGGTGCAGGTTTCTATGGTCAGATACCAATTCAGACAGTTTTTGGGGAAAAAAAAACTGTGTTCCTGTTGGACTCGAGTCAGCAACACACCACATGTCAACTCAAAAAGCCTGATATCAGTGTGACTCAAAGCTTACCGTAGAGAATGGTCACCATGGAGACCGGCATGACCAGGATGCCCAGGAGCATGTCAGCGACTGCCAGAGACATCAAAAAGTAGTTAGTGGCGTTCTGCAGCTTCTTCTCCAGGGACACCGCCAGGATCACCAGGATGTTGCCCATGACCGTGACAGCGATGACGACTAAAATCAGAAGTGCCGCCCAGTTCTTCTCCACCGCCATGTCTTGTTGAGGACACTGAGACCCGTGAATCCTGCCACCCTCCTCGCCGTAATCTCCTCCGACATTATGGTAGGACCAGTTCCCCAACTGAATGTCAACGCCATTAGGGACCCTGTCACTCGCGTGACACCCCGAGTTTGTCCCGTTATTGATTCGCAGGGTGCTTTCCTCAAATCCACGTGGAGACCAGGTGTTGGCCTCCAGAGTGGTCACAACTCTGACGGTGTTGGAGATCAACTCTGACACGTTGCCACCATGCAGGTTCATGGTGGCAGCTCAGGAACGCCGTCACAGCCAGAGACAGAAACGCCTCAGGACTGCTGCCTGGAAAATAGGTCAGAGTGGAGGAAGAAAGAACAAAGTCTTGTCATCATTTACTCACTCTGCATTTCCTTTCCCCAGGTGAATGCATAAATATAACACCATTTATCACTCAGGTAATGAATTATATTTCAATATGTGCTGTCTGTTATTCACTCCATGATCTCAGAGGAAACTCTGAAACCTTGAATTGTCTGTCAAAGGGAAACAAAAATAGCAGACTGCTGAATTCAGCACAACAAAAAGAGCAGCTGTTCACTCTCAAAGGACAATGTTGAATGGATAAAATTTAAATCGCTTGATTTTTAGTCCCACAGTACTGGAAAAACAAACAGAAAGACGTGTTCCAGTTGGGTGCTGCTCGAAATATTCCAAACCAAATGTTGGAGGGATTTTGTCTCACATGTTTTCAGTCATCTTTTTTTTGGAAAAACTCCTCTCATCTTCTGATTATAGAATCCATTTGAAGCTGGAGCGATGGGGGACATAGTTGCAGGTTTCTCATCCTTGAAGTCTGCACTCATGATAAAAACATTAGGCCTATGTGAAGTGTCGGATCTTACAAATCTGAATTTCATCTCCCCAAGTCTCTGTTTCTTTTCAAACAGATGACCTTCAGTCTTTGGTTTTCATGATGCAAATAGCCAAGAATGTACGGGCAAAAGCACTAATCTGTGCATTTTCATTCTTTAAGACTGAATGGACACAACTCATATCAGTTTGACACAGACCTTAAGAGGTATCCTTTGTCATGGTGGGGTTACCCTACACTACATATCTGCACAGACATAAATTACTGTGTGTGTGTGTTCATGAGTGTGAGTGGAAATCCTCGAGTGTCCTTGTCGCCTTGTCTCAACTCATCCCTGCACCTGTGAGAATGCGTCGGCAGCTGACAGCAATTGATGATGAACATGATGATATTTGAGGTGTGTGTGTGTTACCCAAAGACACCTCGCTAACTTTCTCCTCTTTTTGCTCTTCACACACTCAGCTTCCCGATAACAAAGTCCTGACTCATAGAAAAAATATTCCTCTTTTCCAAAAGCAATGTCAGCTCTCCAGAGATCTTAAATATTTCTTTTAATTTGTCCTCCTCTTGCTTGCATAAGCCTTCAGTGGAAAGTGTCAGTCACACAAATCCTCCAACGCAGGTCTGGTTCAGTATTCCTTTTAAAAGCTCTTAGGATATTTCCACATCTTTTTCCTAAAAGAAAACAAATAAGAGAAGAAGAAGGAAAGCTCTTGTTCCTCAGGTAAACCATCAGCACACAGATTTGGTTTCATGTGGATTTCAGGATTCCAGAAAGAGTCGGTAAGTTGTTGAGTCGTCTTCAGTGATGATCAGGAGCTGAATGATTTTCTGCTTTCACTCTCCTCACGCTGCTTCTCACATTCAGCCCCTCTCTCCCTCTCTGTAGCTCTCTCACTCTGCTCGCTCTCTCTCTTTACCCAGGGTCTCTCTCCCTCGTACCGTATTGGCTCTGTCTCTCTATCTTAAGCGTCTCTCATTCTCTCTCACATTCATTGCATCCCTTTCTCTCTTTTGCTGAATCTGTAAGTCCTGTTCTCTCTGGTTGGTCTCACTCCTTAAGTCAGCTGCACTCTCTGAACCTCCCTGAATCTCTCTCCCTGCTGCTCCCACCTCTCTCGTCAAGTTTCCATCCAAATGTGGTGCACGCTGTGACCGAATTTCCAGAAAATCTGCAAAAAATCTGTAAAATAAAAGACTCCATCGCTCATCCATCTCCATCGACACATTAGTCAAGTTTCCACCCAAGTTTAACTCAAATTTTGTCAGAATTTCCAGATACAGAAAATGCAAACATAAAGTGTACACAAACACAGACTGATCATGTTGGTCTGCTGGATGTTGAGACAAGCAGCTGTTCCACCATATCAACCACATCAACTTTAAAAGTGATGATATGTCAGTGTTGTGTTCATAGCTTGTTTCTGCTGCCCCCAAGTGACCAAAAAAATCAGATAATGCAGCTTTAATGTAACATTCACATGCCATGGTGGCCCTACTTCGGACTGTAAATCTCAAATATACTTTGAAAACAGTTTAAGTGCCATGACAGCAAAGAGCTTTATCTGCCAACCTAAGGCTACTTCCACCCAATTCGTTTTTGTTTTAAAACACACCACATTTATGCTTAGGCAATCACCATCCACACTATTCCAGTGTTTTCAAGAGCATAAAATGAACATATTTGAAAACACCACTGATCCCGTTTTAGTCTGAAATCTCTGGGGTTACATTTTAGTCTGGACGATCAGAAACGGAGACCTTTAAAAACAATGACGCGGACACCCACGGTCGAGGAAAACAACCCTGTCGACGCTAGCAGCTGCAGTTAAATTCTCCATTTATAACACTATTACTGCCTACATGTGCAGGAGGCAAGCTACTATATGAGTGTTTTGCATCAGTTCCCTTTTCCAGCACTGCTTCCTGTTTAGACCGGCAAGCACATGCCCAGTGTACATGAATGGTCATGAGATATGCGTTTTCAGATATGGTGATATGGAGTAATTCTGACATGGCCATAAAATGCTCATCTGGATGGAGATCATTTTCATTTTAAAACACTGCTATCCTCAATATCTCCCTCCAATGTGGCTCTGCAAGGGAACACAGCAGGAAGAACAAAAAGAGGGAATTTTAAAAAAGATCACGACCATGGAAAATATTCATATGCACGTCTGTGACATTTAAGCAATGAGTAACTACTGCTTATTATGAAATACAGACTGGGGCCTTTGTTTACTCCAACTATAACCCCATTTTAGGCCTCATGCATTTAAGTCACAAAAAAAGCAACTGTTTTTCTGAAAAATAAATACCTTGTGATCTTTGCAGCCTGGCTGATTAAATCGGCTACTGCTTTTCAATACAGTATAACTCTAGTTTTTACACGGCAATGCATCAAAAAATAAAATAACTGCCTCCATATATCATAACTTTATTTTGTCTAAAAAGAGAATCTGAGTGACATGACTGTGTTGTTGCTCCGATACAATCAGTGCGGTTCATCTGAATTTACCATGTGACCCTGACCTCAGCCTCTATTTGTTTGTGGGTTATGGTAGTTGTAACAAGGCAGAAGTGAGCATGGCTCACCCCACTCCTGCAACACTGTCAACCATCATACCTACTCTGAAGTTCCTGAAACACTGTTTTTGGCCAAAATTTCCCAAAAATGTGGCCACTCTGGACTTCTAACCACCAAAAGGCACAACTAGACCACACTGTCAACCATCTTAACAAATTTGAAGTTCCTAAGTCAAATAGTTTTCGGGATCTACTCTGGTAACAACAGCGGACAGATGGACGGACGGACATGTGGAGCACTACATTGTCACTAACTGTAATGAAGGCGATGCTCCATCTATTGGAGACCGGAGAATGACAGAGCCTGCTTTGTATCTGACCACACGAGCTGGTGACAACTGACAGGAGCTCTTGTTTCAGCTACAAACTGCCTGATATTAAAATCATATCATTTCTTGCCTTCTTGCCTTTCTTGGCAAGAAATGATATTCCTTTCATTCCTTTCTTTCCTTTCATTCCTTTCATTTCCCTTCAGGTGAAGTAAAAGCTGTTTTTACGTTCCAGAACAGCTGCTGAAGTAAAAAGCTGTCATCACACAGACGCTCTTCAATGAAGCAAAACACAAAATCACAATGAAAACTATGAAACATTTCCTCTCTCTCTTTTAATTTTGCTGCACCTCTTCCTCTCCGTGACTCACACTTAATGTGTTTTTTCTCTGACATAACACAGTGATGTGTTCATTTTGCCATTTCTTTTTTTTACCATTATGTATTTATGTATTTTTGTTTTTTGAGGGTTTTTCCATTTTTTTATTGATAGTGAGACAGAAAGTGGTGAAATAGGGAGTCAGGGGAGATGCCAGGCGACCCGGGCAGGACTCGAACCCGGGGTTACTGCAGCAAAGCTGCTTTGGCATATTGGCCTCCCGTTCTACCGACTGAGCTAAACAGCGCCCTATTTCTGTATTTTTAAAGAAAACATTGGAAATAATTACAAAGTAGATATTTACAAACATGATTCTAGTTAAAAAAGTTTTATTTTATACTGCACATACTGTTCATCTTTTACTAATTGAAATAAAGTACTGAATCATTTTTTCTCAGTTTATTTTTCGCTCTGAAGCAAGTTTGTGTGAATTTTTCATATCAAGTTCAGCTTTGGAGAATCTTGATCTGCACATTTTTACGCTGTTGACCGTCTTGACAGAGCCAACATTTGAGGAGACGGCGAGATGAGTAGAGTTTGGTATTGTATATATTGTATAAATCTTGGATTTGCACCTTATTATCGTAGACTTTTATATTTGAACTCTTCCCTCTTTGTATTGCAACTGCTGCACAGCAAATTCTCAGGATGAATAAAGTTTTCTTATCTTACCACTTTATCTTTCTCTGTCACGGCATAAACTGCTCCACAAAAGAGGAATGGTTTATGTGAATACAAATCTTGACATGAATGGTGAGGCTGCTTCTGCTGATGAATTAAGATCAGTTTAAAACTACATCAGGGACATTAGGTGTCCAGTGTGACTCAGACTGAATGAATCAAACGTCTCTCTCTCTCTCTCTCTCTCTCTCTACCTCACGCTCCCTCAGTCAGGAGGGTAATTAATGTCTCCCTGAGTCTCAAAGTGTCTCTTACACTCTCCATCATTTACTGAAACTCCTCTTTCTAGCTGACTGTCTGTCAAACTCTCTTCAAACTCCGTCTCTCTTCATTTCCATTTTCTGATTTGTTTCCTGTCCATCTCTGTTTTGCAGTAACGGCAAGAATCACACCATTAAACAGCCTCTCAATAAACACTTTATTTGATGGATCAATCAGCTAAGGTCATGACACTATTAACACTATTTGACACAGTGTGTCTGCGGGAGGATGTGTGAGAGAGAGAGAAAATTTACACTACATTTGGATAGGAAGTTAGTTAGTGATACTGGATTTACCACTTCAAACAGTGGGTCTTTGACTGTGGTAGAAGTACTTGGATCTTTTAGGTGCAGTGTGTAGGATCTGGTGCATCTAGCGGTGAGGTTACAGATTGCAACCAACCAAGTCTTGTACCAAGCATGTAGGGGAGTTATGGAGGTTGATGCAAAAAACATGAAAAATGTGATTTTACACCAGAGAAAACTTATTAATGTTTGTTTTATTTCTGCCAATTGATGCCCCTAAATAGACAGTAGAGTATAGAGTGTAGAAATACTCTTACAAGTAAAAGCCCTACATTCAAAACATTATTAAGTTTTAGTATCAAAATATACTTAAAGTACCAAAAGTAAACATACTCATGATGTAGAATGCCCCATTTCAGAATATTGGATTATAATTATTGATGCATAAATGTGTTCATCACTTGAATGTTGCTGCTGGTAAAGCTGAAGCCCATTTAATTTATTTTATATACTGCTGTGTAGTTCAGTCAACAGCAATCCATCTTCATTTGTGAGCTGATCATATTTTGTTCAATAATATGAATCTGCAAAGTAATTAGAGAAAAAAATAAATTGTCAAGTGAATTTTAATTGAAATTTTGATGCGTGCAAAAAAAAGTGAATTGGGCGTTTTAGTTTCATTTCAATCAACTGGTTTGAATAAAAATAAATTCAGCTAAAGCAAAGTTTGTGTAAGTTTCTGTTATCCGCCAGTAAACAGAGTAGGAGAAGTAGGGGTTGTAAACAAGTTGGCTTCGCCACCAAACCATCTATGAGAGAAAAATGGAGAGAGGCCTTCAGGACTATGCTTAAGTTTGGAAAATTTTAATTGTTCTTTCATGTCAGCTGGTATCGATCATGTCTCATGCTGTCTGGAGACGAATATCCAAAAACAAACAGCCGATCAGTTATGTGAGTTAAATGATCGCAATGACAGAATTTAGCAAAGGCAAAGGCGTTTCCATAATCCATTTAGCACATCAACTCTTAGACAATGGCAAAAAACAACCTCAAGTGAACATAAACACTTTTTTTGAAGACGTTTAATTGATTGGATTACATTCTCCATACAGCATTCTAATGTGATACTTCAAAATTCAAATAGAAATGAAACTACAATAGAGAGGTAATGACAGAATGTAAATATACTGATTGGCTACAGAAATAGTATCAAAACCCAGGTTTGATTTCATGAAAAGCTGAAGGAATATGACTTTAAATCGATGGTGAATGTGTACTCTATCTTGTGTGTGGATGGGAAGATTAGCATTCAGGATAGACAGCACTCACACACTGACCTGCCTTGTAACATCAAGAGAAGGGAAACAGAGATAAGCAGGGACTAAAAAGGTGGTGGGGGGTGAAGATAATTTAGCAATAGATGGACGGCAGAGATAAATGTTTAGAGTCAGCAGGAGGAAGTGGAGATAAAGAGGGATGACAAAGTGTTTGTTTTTATCTTTCACACATAAACAACTAAATCCCCCCCATACATGTACGCTGTTGCTGCATCTCATTTCCTGATGCTCTTCCGGCTTGTGACCCGGAAGTCAATCTCAGTGCTCCATCTTGGAGGACATCCCAAGTCCTAAAATGCATCCCGAGGATCGAGAAGGTTTGACGGATGAACCATAAGTGAGGATACACTGGTGTATCCTTCATGGATGATTTTTACCGGCCGACATGCCCGCTGATTAGATATCAGTTACTAATTGGACGCTGCGCCGACAGGACTGATCAGATACAGGTCAACGTCAGAGTTTTATACCGGAGTGAAGACGGCTCACAGATTAACAGTTTTATAGTTTAGTTGTCTTCTGATTCGAATGTCACCAAATAACTTTCTTCAATTGTTAGGAAGATTATCTTTTCATGATCTGTTATTTCCCCCATTAACTTTTATTAAGGATACTACTGCAGTCAGAGAGAGGATCTGTCTTTTACACCTTTTACATTATTTATTATCATTTCCATTCAGTCACATGTGAGGCTGATAATTCCTGAGCATCACGTTTGATATGAATTATATCATTTCAATTTCCCCTTTCATTTAGCCTGATAAATAATTTCTAGTGTCAGAATATCAATAACTACAGAGGCTAATAATGAATAACTAATATAAAGGCATGGTTCCTGAGCCTAAGAAGGACTGAGTCCACAGTATGAATACAGACTGCAGCTGTTCATATATATATATCATATTCATATGCAGGTGTTTGTTAAACAGGTAACAGGCTACAGAGAAGAAACACTGATAACTGTTTCTTTATTAGTATTAGTACAGTTCATACATAAACAGCTGTTAAAGCCGACTGACAGCTGATCCAGCTGTGTGATGCTTCAGAGGAGAGGACTTCTCATTTCTATATTTCCTCGCTTCCTCTCTCCTCGTGTCTCTTCCTTGTCTCCTCCGCTTGCATCTCCCGTGGTTGGGACTAAGATGCGAGTCAAGGAGAGGAGTCGAGGAGAGGAGTATTTAGTATAAATTAAGTATAAGTTCAGTATCAAGTAAGAATTGGGTTTTATATGTGAATGAAGCACAATGAAAGTAGATGCACTTAGTGTTTCTTAGATATCCTTTAGTTTTTCAGTCAGAGAGAGGACAGAGTCAGGACAAGAAAAAGACATTTTCATCACATTTTGTAAAGACTCCACGCCTTGGAGTGAAAGCCTCCATCACTAATTTTGTTGATTTTCATGTTTTGACTTCATTTTAAGGATTGCTTGCTCTCATTGTTGAAGAAATCCTTCAGCCCTCCGGCACATGAAGTCCTTTCAGAGCCTCAGTGGATAAACTGAAGAATGCAAACTGAAAGCTGTGTATCTCTTTGTTCCTGGAAAGCTGACATTTCGCAGACATTTGTTTGTTTTCACCAGATATATGTGCTGTATCTCTGTGGTGTGTTTTCAGCAGTAGGAATCAAATATCAATATCAGGATCTCAGCTGAAAACAGTAGTTAAAACTGCTCTGTGATATAAATTCAAAGATAAACTTCGTGCAAATTAAATGTAGTGTTAAATTTACTGTGAACAAGTGGTAATATTGTGGTGGTGATGATGTGGTATCTTTTATGCAGCAGTCTTTCTTATACTAACAGCAAATAAATTATAATTTATTGTGTTCCAGGATGCCGTTCAGTACACTGCCATAACTTGCAAAATCCTTAAAACGACTAGTGAATATACACAAAACTCTGTGATGTAAACTTTTATATTTGTATCAATGAGGATGGGCTAATTTACCTAAAGAACCACAAACTACATCCTCCAAAATATCATGCAGTTGAATCAACACCCCTTTGAAATAGTGTCAACATAAGCTAACCATTAAAACCTCCATGGAGGATTTATAACACTTCTGTTGTTTTTATGGTCCTGCAGGTTTTTGTTAGTGTTTCCTGTTTTAGTTTGAAAGTCCTCTCTTCTTGTGTCTTGTCTGCTTTTATCTTTGTTTGTTTCCCACCTTTTTTGATTGTCTGTCTCACCCTGATCAGCTTCACCTGTCCCTCATTAGTCCTGCACTCACCTCACCTGCTGCTCACCTGTTCTCACTTCACCAGTCAGTCACTGTTTATACCACCTCACTTTCTTTGTTGGTTTGTTTTTCGTCATTCATGGAGTTTGGTTTCACTGTCGTCTGTTTTGCATACTGTTAGAAGAAGAAGAAGAAGAAGAAGATAGTCCTTTATTAGTCCCGCTAGGGGAAATTCAATTTTTTCACTCTGTTAACTTATACACACACATGCACAAACAGGTCCATATACATGCAACAATTGGAGAGGTGTCAGAGTGAGGGGGCTGCTCCTGACAAGCGCCCTGAGCAGTTGGGGGTTTGGTGCCTTGCTCAGGGGCACCTCGGCAGTGCCCAAGAGGTAAACTGGCACCTCTCCAGCTACCAGTTCACGCTCAGTTCTTGGTCCATGTCGGGACTTGAACCGGTGACCCTCCGGTTCCCAAGCCAACTCCCTACAGACTGAGCTACTGCCGCCCCCTATCATATGGAGTTTTGCTCGCCTTTGTCTGCCAGCTGTACCTGCCTACCTTTTATTCCTGAAGACTTTTTGTTCCAAATATCTGTATTGAATCTGCTCCTTGGTCCTAATTGTCTGTCCTGCTCTGTGTACAATGACAGTTGTATAGGTCTCTACACATATGCAGATATTTTCCCCTCCATTTAAAAAAGCCTGTCCACACGACCTTTTGTGTTTCAAAATATCTCCGTCCACACTCAAACGCAAAAGCGACTCCAAACGCTCGCCGCAACATTTACATGTCACCACAAGTGAGATCACAAGTTAAAAGTCATCTTGATGCATGACTGCATCACTGCATGACTGTCATCACTCTGCTGTCATCAGCTGTCTCTCCACATGCATTAACGAGGAAAGGGAGGTCATTTCGGGTTTATTTCCACAGCTCTTCTGAGTGCGCCAAACCTCGCCTTCAATTGCCTAAAGTCACATTTACTCACCATTCGGCCTTGACGTGTTTAATGTGTTCCCCTGCTTTGACCTCCTGTAACATTTTTTTTTTAAATATAAAGTAGTAATGAGTTTGAGCAGCGCTAACAAAATGTAAAGACAGCAGTCTTACGGTATTGACGGTGTGGTTTCTGGCACATGCTCATTACACAAAGCAACAATGATGCACAAAAATGAGGAGAGAACATCATTGTTTCCCAAACATGCTGTTTAACATGTTCACACAGACGCTAAATAACCAAAAATACCAGTTTTTGTGACCAGAGGCCAAAACGTAAAGGAAAATATCCCATTTTTTTTAATTAAAAACTTTTAAACAAATTTATAAGGTTAGATGTATATGATGACTTTCTTTTAACATACAGTAGATCAACACTCCCTTCAGTCCCACATTCTGTCTGTGTTGCACTGCTGTTAATCAGCAGCATCCCCCACTCAATAAAAACACATTAAAGTCATTAGTGTAACACACAGAGTAAAATAATAATAATTCTCTATTATGAGCTGTTCATTTCCTCAACATCACACCGACAACCTGTGGTAGGAAATTGCTTTTGCTATGTAAGTGACACAATCTGAATCTAAATGATGTTTGTGGCGTAAAATGCATCACCAATCAATTCTGAATGAGGAGACTTTTATATTGTGGCTTCCTCACAGAGACGACGGGGTGGAGAGGCTGCTCTGTGTGTGTGTGCTATAAATCACCGGGAGCTCTGTTTTATATGAACTTCCTCATGAAACAGCCAACAGAATGCTATTTGATTCCACATGTCATATCTTGCTTGGGAGCAACTTTTCACAGATATTGATTGGCTTTTAATGGTGTTTAACCAAATAGTACCACTGTAGTTGAGGTCAAGGGAATTATTCATGACGCCGTTATAAAATAATTTTACTGTCTAATAAAACATAATGACCTTTTCGTGACTGTCAAGGAACATATTTATGACACAATTATAATGGTCTGATGACAGCCAATGTCAAAACAAACCACATATGACAGTTTCATAATGTGAATGCATAAAGCTAAATTGTTTCTTTAAAGTGGCAGTCCTTCAGATTTCATTGCTGACTTGGCAAAACCTTACTTACTGATGGTAACAGCAAATGTGGTTTAATACTACAGGTCCAATAATACTGGAGCAGCTAAATGAACTACTGTTTTGTATAATAAAGAAGTCAGGCAATAATTGGTCTACTGTGATCTGTTATGCTGTACATGGCATGAGTCTGCCAACAGAGAAAGTGAACAAATAGGCATTATCAGGGGCCGACTACAACTACTACATTGTAAAATTAAATCAAACTTAATTACCTCTTTATCTGAAGGCCTTTACACACTGGAGGTGTGATACAAAAACAACAAGACAATGCAAAATAGCTATATATTATTTGTCTATGGCTTTTATTGTGAAAGGTCAGAACCAAAGTAGTCAATCTGGCCTGTGTTGCCTTTGTCAAGGGTGAAAGGAGTAATAAAGTTTGCTGTCTTGGTGCGGACTGGTACTGAGACTCCATACAGTGAAGCTCTAAGCATAATTTTGGGAGCAGGACCATGCCTCAATGCGCCACTTCCTGTAGGTGCAACCCGTTCTAAAATAAATTACATTTCATTTCTGGCTGCGTATTATTAACATTCTTCACGATTCAGATCAAGATCTGGGCCTAAAGAACATGATTGAACATACCTATCACACATTTGGTTATATATTAATGGCTAAATAGAAAATAATAGTGACCACGTCTCCAAATATTGAAAAGTATTGGGTGTCACGCAGCAGCAAGAACAGAGGGAACAAAATCTCTGCCGAAACGGGTTTGTTTGCCCAATATAATAAAGAAAACACTTTATCTGTGGGTGCTGGAGATTTTATTACTTCTATATATTACAGGTTACCTCGACCTTGACATTAGCTGTCCAGTAGTCTCACATACCAACTCCAGACTCCGCAGTGCTAAAGAAAGGTCGGCTCCTCACATTATCATTCTGCTATAGAGGGAAAAACACTCTGGCTTGTTTGTATTTCTTTAAACCAATCACAACTGTCATTCCAGGATGCAGCAATGTGTCCTTGCAAAATAGATAGCACAGATAATGAAAGGGGAGGAGATAGGCGCTTAGTGACAGACTTACATGTATACCCTCTGTCTACAGCACAGTTATACTAGTTCAACAGTACGATCTTTACTTCTCATCTTAGACTTTTCACGTTCTTTTTTCATATGCATATATGTGCAAATTATATTTACAATCTTTTCCTTCACTCTGCAGCCTGAAGTCTCAGCCAATTAGAGCTGTCAATCAGTCAAAATGCTGATGGTACATTTACCTCAGTGTCGGGAACACACTCATTTGAACTGCACCAACTCACACACATATTAGGTCACTGTGTACATTATGTATGTGTTGGCAAACATTTGCTCTGTATTTGGCCAATCCTCAATCTGGCAGAGTTTTGAAGACAGCTATAGAAAAACAGTTTGGGTATATTGACCCAACATTTGTGCTGTTTTTCATTAATACAGTTGTGTATTTTTATTTAAAGGTGGCTGAGTTTCCTCTGCTGCTGAATAGCTGCAGTGTACTGCTTGTTTTAAATACCTTTTAAAGTTGATTTAATGAGTTCTTGCAGGAGAATAAACGCTGGAAGGAAGTCATCCAAGCTTCACATCAGCAGCATTACTGCCAAGTCATGAGTCATTTTAAAAAAAAAAAAAAAAAAAAAAAGGTACAAAATACCAACAATGGGACTGTGTCCTGCATCAAAATGTTGTTTATACAGCCATTTGGCTCTCAGGTTTCCCAGGAGTCCAGGCTGAAATGCATGTAAATAACATTTCAGTTCAATTCCTGCAGGAGAACTTTGATGCATGGCTGTGTCTAGTATTGACTATTAATAAAATGTGAGAATAATGACTATGAACCGGTGCTCAGCTCCAGTGAGTGTGCTTGTGTCCTGAATCCTGAAAACTAAAAATCTAAATTCATCAGGGGGACAGTTCTTCCAGGAAATCATTTAAGCTGCAGTTACACCACAAAGAGACATTCACTTGTGCACAAGAAATAGAAGGTTGGATGTCTGGTGTTATAGTGACGACTCGCAGGGTTAACCGTTAGCTCAGTCAGTGAGAAGCAGCTCTCTATTGTTCTCTTTACTTTCCTCTTGTATTTTGTTCAGGAAATAAATCCCGAAGAGTTACAAAACTTGTTAGCTTAGCTCAGCTGGTTTATTCAAAAGACACAACTGTACCATCGCTTCCTCCATTACTGCACAAACTATTCTGCCTTTGTGGAGGCTTTTATTCTGACAGAGGAGACTAAAGTGTTGGTGACACACTGCTAACAAGCTATGATAGCTTCCTCTATTTTGGACTCTGTTCCCCTCAAAGGTCAGCAGTCAAGACAGCTCGCTGTATGTTAACGGCGTGAATTTAAAAAGATGAAGTCTACTTGAACATTTGTGCTATGAGCTGGTTGAAAAGGCTGTCTTTAAAACAGCAACCATATAAATGGGTCTTAAATATGCACTTAATGGCTAAATTTATGATGTGATAAAAGAATGAGGATCAACTTTGGTGAACTCCTTTTATTATAACTTTTATTTAGCCTCCTCTGTTGAAGTATAAACACATTTGATACTGTGCAGATGAAAGTCTCACCTCAAGGTTCATCAACGTTCTGGAGCTTTCCATCGTATCAACCAGTCTTCCTCAGCAAATGAAGTCTGTTTCCAAGGACGCTGAGGAAGATCATGTGTTAAAGTCAAAAGCTCCAGAACAGCATGTACCTTGATATTGTTTTGTTTGTTTTGTTTTGATATTGTTTTGTCAGCGTTTGATAATTTAATGTGAATTGCATAATGTGTAAGCCCTGGAACAATTACTTTAAAGATATTATGTGAATGTGTGTTCATAAATCAGACATTTGTAAATGTAATTAAAAAAAAAATAATAATAAACATAAAACTGAAATTAAACATTTGCCAGTGTTGTCTTTTAAGTGATTTAGTTAACTAATGTGTATCATTGACTAAAACTGTATGTGTGTTTGAGTACTGCAGATACAAGCCTATAATGTAAGCAGAGGAAACACCCAGAAAAACAAACTCATTTCCTCTCACAAAAATGTGCAAACACACTCAGTCACAGCGAGAGGGTGAGTCAACAATCAGCAGTGGGAACTGTTAATACTGAGCTGACACCGCGTAAGTCCTTAATTCTGCCTGAACACGTCACTGCCAGCGCCGTTTATGTGACAGCGTGATCCGCTAGGCTGTCGACTCAGACTCGCTGCCACTAAACTCACCTGAGCAGGTCCACAGATGGAGGTAAGAACTGCAAAAATGTTTCGGAGAAAGAGGCTGAAATATCAACAGTGTTTGTCCACACTCTTTCTTGGTAAACAGGATTCAAAGAGCAGATTCAGTTTGTGGACACTGTGACAGACTTGACTCAGGAGAAATCTTGTTTCCTCTGCTGAGTTTTCTGAGTCAACATCATGAATCATCACGAATGAAGCTTATTTGAAGTCCTATCTTTTCCATCGATGCCTGCTGGCTTATTTTACCTCGTCGTGCATCTTTTTTGTAACATTAGTCTGTCTGTAGAAGTCAATTTTGAGTTTGAGGGATGGGCCTTTTCAACGACTCCTGCTTCCTTCTGTGAATCCTGAAAAACCCCGTCTGTTCCTTACCTTTACTGAGTAGTTGTTAGTTGTTCATCTTCAATCTCATGAAATGGGTTCTGTTTGAAGTTGAGCTACCTTATGGCCTGATTCATCATATTCTCATACAATTCGTATGATATCTTATGAAATGTCCTGCGTCAATTTCCAGTTTTTTCAAAATAAACTTCCATCTTCAGAGGAAACAACTTGGTTAGGTTAAGGCAACAAAACTACTTATTTAGGTTTAGGAAAAGATTGTGGTTGAGCACCAGAAGTGGCTCCATTGCACCAGAAGTGCACTTATGTGTGGAAGTGCTATTACAAAAACTACTTAGAGTTAGGAAAACATCGCAAAAAGGAGTGTAACTTAAGTACAGAAATTAGGTGAAAAATCAATGTTGACTTCTGGTTCCACACAGGACATGAACGCTGGTTTTCTGGTCGAAAGTCTGGTGTTTTTTGACCCACCTATCCACCCCAACTTCCTCCCAATGCGTTGTTTACCGTTCTTTATGTGGGTTACATACAAATTGATTTCATGGGATTATATATGAATTGCAGTGCATTAACTTTTCGTACGAACAGTGCACGAGAACAGCCTGCCTGATTTGCAGTAGTTTTGTTTTACTGCAGATGCCCCCCCACCCAACTTTGTTGTTGAGAAAGTCATCTGTCTTTTATTTGTTTGCTGAAAACTTTGTCACGGTTAGTTTTGGGAAGTTTTGTGGTAATTTATTCTGTTGGGTATGTGGAGAGGCAGTAGTTCAAGTTCAGGACAAAGTGTTGCTCCTCATCACATCATTAAACATGACATGGCACCTCCACCGTCATGTTTCACATCAGTTATCAGTGCTATATTACTGAGCAGAGAATTTAATTAAGGCAGAAATGAAATGAAGCCAGGGAGGAGATTTAGTGCAATGGAGGGGAACAATTGAACTCTTTTATTGTTTATTTCTGGTTGAGAGAGAAACTGAACTTTAGTTCGCTCTTGTTCTTGTTCCTTGCCATCTTCCTCCTTTAAACTACACCATGTTTCATAATTATGTTTGTGCCTGGGTGGTTTTATTGAGTGTTGTAATTAGGCCGGCATATTAATAGGCTGTCTGCCCGACCATTGTTACCACCACAATGAATACTAAATGAGAAAAAAGTATAAAAAAATCAATGAGTCCATCAAAGTCCTTGAGATTAAAATGGAAATCAGTCCAGTCTCCAAACAAAGGTCACACTGTACATCAGTTATCTATATCCTCTAGAAACAGACTCTTGGGGATGTGACTCTTAAAAAAGTTTGGCATCAACTTCTTTCATATCGAGTATATTGAATGTAATTAAAACCTTCATTGTGGCGGCGGCTAATAGGAGTTGTGGTTGTATGGTGTCTGTCATGGTGGCAGCCTAAGAACCTGCTGATGGACCATCGAAGCAGCAGACAGCTGGCCAGAAGGGTTGCGGATGTGGTTGCAGATGTGGTTGCACATGTGACGGTCAACAAAATAAAACCCATGTGGGAGAGGAGGCTTTGGAGAACGACTTTCAGTTGACCTCAAGCAAGTTCAAGCAAACCCGACGACTCGAAATGGGAAAGCAGGGCTTGGCTCGGTCTGCGTTCAGCAGGGGAGGAAAAGTGCTGACCCAGATATTGTCGAGTGGTAGAAAGAGAACCTTGAGAAACTCTTGAACCAGACCAACACGTCCTCCATGGAGGAGGCAGAGTCTGAACACTCAGGGGAAAACATATCCCTGACAGAGTTCGCTGAGGTAGTCAGGAGGGTCCTCGGCGGCTAGGCGCCAGGGCTGGATGAGATTCCCCCTGAGACGCTGAAGGCTTGGCTGACATGCATCTCCACTGTCATGTTGAGGTCAAGGACAGTGGACAAAAGTCACCCAAAATTATCCACCAATGCACTAATGCTGGGAGACACAAGCACAACGCTGTTATTTGACAGTATTTCAGCACCAAACTCCTTTTAAATTTTAATAAATTAATCTACTACCACAGACTGCACTCATCGGGATCGGAATTGGACTCTTTGAAGTGTTGAAGTAGTTTGAGCTGCAGGGAATCTCTTCATCATCTTAATCAACATCTGAAATGTTTTTCAATGAGGCAGAAAATGAGACGTTGAATGTTTCCCTGAGATCCTAAAGTCATTAAAACACACCAGAGCTCTTGGAAGAAGGAAGAAAAAAGGAAGAATCAAACCACATTTTGACCCCCTGACTGATTTTCAAAAGGGTTTCTCAAAATAAAAGGTCACTGGCCATTTCCTGACACACAGTCACACACTTGTTATAAGACTATGATGCAGAAATCCTTCTTTCAAACAGATTTTCTTATGTAATAACTACGGTATATGAACATACTGTACACATTTTTGTGTGTTTTGAAGGGACCAGCCACCCTCACTTCCCTGCAGGACCAATAATAGCTCACAGCTTCCACACATCTGTCTGTCTGCCTCATAACACATATTCTGTTTCAGTGCTCTCTGTGCTTCATTTTAATGTAAAAGCCACACAGATTAAAGCTCTGGTCTTTGATCACACCAGGCCTAGCCATCAGGAATTATGGGCAGGGGGAGAGACTTTCCACATTGGGCCCCACACCCACTCCAAATCCAGGTCTCCCAGTTTCATATACCAGTATCTTCACTCTAGCTTTAAAACTGAGCTGGTTATAGCAGGTTGCGTAGTCTGCCCAGCTCCTCAACTTTGTACATTAAGCTTCGCCTGTCATCCCGGGTGCTTCTCTAGAAATTTGGTCATTGCCTCTCTGATCCTCTCATTTTCTAGTTCCCTCTGTACCCTGGCTTTTATTTTTTGAGCCCCCGATCAGGGTTTTCTACAAGGATATGGAGCAGCCAGCCAGTGGGAAACAGTAGGCAGCTAGGGGGGTCCGAGGGCATCCCTCCCAAAGATTATATTTTTAAAAGCCCAAATTTGGTGACCTGTAGTTCATTCTACTGCTACGATTCCATCTTAATTATTGCGTATTGTACTGACTTTGCCTGCCTGATTGTAAACATGTAGTGGATTATTGTAAAGGACAATCAGACTTCTATTGCATTTTAGCCCACAGACTGATAGTTATTAATATTTAAAACCAGGCCAATTCCTGACTGATCAGAGCTTTTCTAATTTAGTATCATAAACTTATTTGTTACTTATTTATTGACGCCTTCACTGTTTTTTATCAGGACATGCCACTGTGACAGTTAATGTATAAATGCTCTCTTATTCAGTGGGGGTAAACATGATTACTTAAAGGGTCCCAAACTATAAAATAAACATATGGGAGACATATATCATCTCACATAAGTGAAATGATAAGTTTAAAGGCGTTTTAATGATACCAATACATTTATTTATCATGTAAATACATTAAACTTTTACTGTCAGTGATATAGATCAGTAAGTACAGAGTTGTTCGTGATCCCGTTTATGGGTCACCATAGACCTTTGCCCCCCAGGCCTTGGGTCCAGGGACAGCTGCACTCTTTGCTCCCTCCTCTGATGTGACTCGTCCATCAGGCTCTTTGGATTGTGTCTTATTTGTTTGTTTGCTGTGACAGTGACAACGCTATTGCCATGCTGTGCTCAAGATGAGCAGATTTATACAAAATCGGAAGGTAACAAGGCACTATTGTTATACAGACAGTCTACAGCCATGCAGCTCTGTGAGGCTGCACAGTATTTGGGAACCAATCACTTTTCTTTTCACACAGCTCTACATACAGGGACCAATCACAGGCATAGGCTACAGTTAAGCCTGATCCAAACCCCATGTCATTGGGTTTAATGTATTCTCTGTGGACCATGATTGTTGGTAAACAAATGCATCCAACAGTTGTAGACAGATCCCGTCTGAACCTGTCTAAATACTGAACTCTGATCTCTGTCCCAGCGGCACCGACACTGGAGAGTAAAACAGAATACAATAATAATAGTTTCCCAACAAATGGTAACTAATCCGCTATGCGAGAAGAAGCTGTAATCAGTTTAGCGAATCCCTCAGGATGAGTATGATTACATAATGGATTAGTTCAAACTCCATCTGTTGGTTTCTTTTGCTTTTTAATACACAATTCAATTACACAATTGAGCTTTGAAGATTTCAACAATGATTCAATAGGAAGGCTTACAAATCCAACTTGAGCTCCCCTGGTTCCAAAATATGTAACTCATTATTATTAAACTTTTCTCTTCTAAGTAATATCTCAATGATTTCATATTTTTGAGTTTCTTATTAAAATGTGCAGGACTGCTCGGTTGTGTAACCTGGTGCCGTGGCTCTGAAACGAGGGAAATAAACAAGTTTGTAGCTGGTTGAAGCTACACCGTAGCATTGCCGTTTTGTTGCGAGATCAATAATAAAAGCCCTATGATGCATAACATGGAGGGAACAGTGCCTGACAGAAAAAAAAACATTGATATAATGAAGAGCTGTAAAGGTGATGTTGTGTCTGTCACTCCTGCCGGCAGCGTGACAAATGCTGACAAGTCTATGCAATGACACTAGGATCAATACATTCAAAAGCCTATGCACTCTCTGGATAATGTAAATAACATGTGCAAGGAGAACCTTTACATTGAGTCTCTCAGGAGGCTAATTACCGGTAACCAAAGGACAGATATCTCAACACTCACAAAGAGATGGTGAATAATACAGCTGAGGCAACAGATAGGGGTGAAATCATACAGATGCAGTCTGAATGCTTAAACTTTTTAAGACCAGAGTTTCTCTCTTGTAGTGTCCTAAAGGTGCTCTTAAATTGCATGTACAGTCACTTTATCGCATCTATTGATTCTGGTTGTAATTTAGTGTTCATTACGAGAAAGAGTTATAGACCTCCCAAAATATCAGTGAAGAATCTCTGGCATACCCCAGAACGCACTGTAGTAGTAGAAATATTACTATGCTATTACTATAATGAACTAGTTAACAGTATTGATTGATATTATAGTGTTTGGGGAATGTGCACTCTCCACTGTCTCTGCTGAAGACTCTCTAAGGTAGCATAAAGCTAGCGATTCAAAACCTTCATCTGTCTGTCGGCGAAATTGGAAATTAAATAACTGTCACTGCTTTTGATTTCAGCTGCTAAGAAGGAAGTATCGGTTCATGTGAGTTGTAGTTGGATTACACCACCAGGAGATCCCAGCTTGAAACTCTGCTAAAGAACTGGACTCTGATTTAATTCTGTGGACTCAAATTACCCTGTCACTGTAAAAAGTAGTACAATCAGTGCACCTTAAAATGTAAGTTCGACACCAGCTGTAAAATCTTATTGAGTCCGTTCAACTTTAGGGCCAACTAGTTGTGTCAACCCACTTTAAGAAGTTAAAGTTTGTTTCATCAAACTTCTGTTAAATCTAGGAAATTTAAAATTAGCCAATTTCTGTGAAATAGAAAATCTGAAATCTTGGAAATTAATAAATTAAATTGAGCCAGACTGTAAGGTTATATTGTTCAGAGTTATTAGAATTGATTTCCAGTTAGAGGTTCACAATTGTTTTTCAGACCAGGGATTTCCTCATTAAGCATTCACACACTCAACATGGCATGCTACTGATGGTCTGTACAATGTCATTATGTCTTTCCAGTGGTCAACTAAGGCTCTGAACATTATCTGGAGGATGTTCTCTGCCTCTTTAGCACATTTGGATGGCATGTCCCAGACAATCTACAGTGGTTTAGATCAGGAGACCTGGCCAGCCAGTCCATCAGAGATATCTTCGTCCTCAAGGAAGGTCATGGATACCCAAACTGTGCAGAGGTGGACATACAATAACATGAAGTCATCACTAACAGTGGATGCAAACCATATAACAACAGGCTTCATGATTTCACAGCGGTATCTTACAGAAGTTTGACCACCGCTGCCTATGAGCACCCAAACCATGATGAAACCTCTACAGTACCCACCAGCTTCCACAATGTTGCTCCTTGGTGTCTCCAAACCCGAACACGCCTATCATTAGTTGAAACTGTACACCTGCTCTAATTTTGAAGACTTCCCAGTCTCCTGGTAACGTCTCCACAGTCAAACCGACAAGCTACCATCCAAACCCCTTCACCTTCGTCCAGCAGTTGCTGTCTTAACATTATTATACTCCCAATAAAGCATCACATGTCAAATCTTAGCTATAACAGCTGAGGTATTTAATAGTTTTAACTCAACTGACATCCAACTGTATAGCCTTTGGCCTACAAACACAAATCGTAGCTACTGGATTGGGATCAAGTGTGACTCTCTTCTTATGACGAGAACATTGGCTTAGAGGTTCCCGGTACACACTCAGTTATTTAAGGGCCATCTTTGAGCGATGAGGGTTCCTGCTGCACCATCTGTTCAGTTACTGTTTGCAGACAGACAAGAAACTACTGAATTGTGCCTTATTTGCTTTTGCTAAATTCACTCAGTTCATTCTAATCCCCAAACAGGTGTCCCATCACACTCACAGGGCAGCTGTCTTTGACTCTTTTATTTTCAGTCATCTCTTGAGGAAAGAAAGGAATTCCTGGAACTCAGATATGCACAAAATACTTCTTTTCTCTAGAGTGAAATTGGCACAGCAGACTTCAACCCAACACCTGCATCATTTGTTGACTTTTCCAGCTCCTTTTACCTTACTCCTCTATCCTGTCGCTCTCTTCCAAACACTTATCTACGCTTAGCCCACCCAGTAAATCAGAATTCACAATTTCTTTGGCGCAGCAATATTCATGCAATGCGGTTACAGCTGCATGTTTGAGTATTTTGCAATGAGTTTGAACTCAGCTTCAAATCAAGGACCAGAACTATCTGTTTTATAAAAAGCTTCATTTGGTTGAATTCTTGCCACACAACCTGGTGCATGCTGCTAAAGCTCACACAGCTGCACTCCACTGAAGATAGTGGCCTTGCTCTGTGCAGAATGAGCTCTGTGGTTCTCTATGAGCACAAACTCACCTCTGTCTCACCCCCCTCTCCTTCCCTCTCCTCCCCTCTGCTCCCCTGACTCATGCAGCCAGCAGGTATGAGTCAGCCGGCCACATGTGGAAGCCTCTCGCTCATGGCAACAACAACCCTGTTCAGCCTGTGGACACTCAGGTCCTTGTAGAGCTTAGCATGAGCTGTCATTTCAGCCTTCATCAGTTCTTTTTCAATCACATTTCATCTCATCCTACAAAGTTCTGTTGTTATCTGCAGTTCAAACTCTCCAATAGCTGGTCAGAAAATCTACTGATGACCTTGTGCGCTGAAAACTGCTGGCACCGAATACTGCAGATGTTGCTCATTTCAGAGCTTTGTGACCAGGATAACTCAGGATGTTTGTCAAAGCACGATGGCTAGATGAGGAGAAGAGCATTAATAATTAACAGTTCATGAACAGTAACTACAGTGTCTAATAATCATTTACTAATGGTGTTCATATTAATTATGTAACTAGTAGTATAACTTCATTTATACATTAATGTTTTAAAAGACTGCATGGTGGTGCAGTGGTTAGCACTGTCGCCACACAGAAGGGCTTGAGGGGCTTGAGGCCCTTCTGTGTGGAGTTTGCTTGTCCTCTCAATGTAAGCATGCTCCGGCTTCCTCCCACAGGCCAATGGAAATGCAGGTCAGGCTAATTGATGACTCTAAATTCCCCCGTAGGTTTGAATGTGAGCGTGAATGGTTGCCTGTCTCTATGTGTCAGCCCAGTGATGGGGTGTATCCCGCCTTTGCCTAGCTGACATGGGCGAAGGCAATGTCAGCTGGGCAACAAGTCAACAGATGACCTTGTGCACTGTTTGTCAAAGTAAGATGGCTGGATGAGAAGAGCAAGTGGGTACATTAATTAACATTACTTAATTCATTAATAAGGCTTCATTAACACTCAATTAACAGTAACTTAAGTTTATTGAGCACTTACTAATGGCATGGCCATTTTCAAGGGGGTCCCTTGACCTCTGACCTCAAGATATATGAATCCTATGGGTACCCACAAGTCTCCCCTTTACAGACATGCCCACTTTATGATAATAATACATAGTTTGGGGCAAAATCCATAAGTTTACGTAACAGAGGTGATCGTCATCCAGTCACCGAAAAATGCAATTCCTGCAGAAAGTTTTTGATCTATGGTGTTCCTCAAGGTCTTGGTGTCTTAATCTGGTATTTTAGAGAGATTATTGATCATTTTTATCAATCCTTGAGTGGTTAAAAAATGGTTAAATTTAGCACCAAATCTGTAAAACAAATGGTATTAACCCAAAAATTGCTACAGCAACTTATGAGACATAAAGGAGCATGGGGATGACAATGAATTAGTTAGTAAATTCATTAATTGGTGTTTATTAATGATTAGAACAACTTGACACATAATGCTGAGCTGCATCTCAAATTAATCCTCAGGTTCCCAGCTTTTCAGATGATGTATCTCCCCCTAAAGGACCCCTGTACCCCCCTAAAAAGGCTATTATTGTGGATCTCTTAACAGTCAGCTCCTTGGTCTGTTTTATTGAATACAGTATATTATATTCTAACCTAAATATCTGAATATCTGTTTATGCCTTTTCTCTGTGTAGAGTTGAGGGGGCTACAACTGCATCTCAGTGCCCAGTCCTGTATTGTAATATGACATTAAAATTGTGTTAGCAGAAAGACAGATTGAACATAGAGCATTAAGAATGAAAAAATGTACCTTTGTTTGGTCTCTTTTACTATTTAGAGTCATAAGCATGGATGCTGTGGTTGGTTTGCTGGGTTTTTGTATCTTCAGATATCTAAAGCATGTTTACATGTTCAGCCTGATTGTCAGATTATTTGTGGAACGAGAGAGGAAAATGGACCGTCAGTAATTGCTGTTTTGTTGGCTTGAAACTTGTGGTGCAAATCAACGAATATTTTAATTTAGTTTTACTGCTGTTGCCAAAAAGCCAACACTTAAACTGTTGTTAGGTGATTGCAGCTGTGTGTAGCACTATTGCCCAAGCAAAATTTTTACTTGGGGACAATGTTATCTTTAAAAAGTAAAACACTTTTTGTAGTCATCATTTCTGGTCCATTCTGTCTCAGACAGAAAAAAGGCGACAGAAGAGGAGAAGGCGACAGAAGAGGAGAGAAAGCTGTGAGACTTTAAGACTTTCACACTTGTCACGAAAACTGAACAGTAAATGTACTTAAAATCTTCCTCTCCCCGACTCTTCATTCACCTTTCTCTGCATCTTCCTCCCTCCGTCTTCCTTCCTCCGTCTTCCTCCCTCTTCCCCCTTCCTTGTCCTCATCTCTCTCTCTCTCTCTCTCTTTCTGTCACCTCTCCCAACCTCGTTGTCCGCCTGCCCTCTCCGTCTCCATCTTTCCCCTTTTATAACCCTCTAAATCTGCACCTTTCTGCCTCCACTTTGATCTCGCTCCTCAGCTGTTTCCACTTTCCTCCACACACACTGTCTTTGCTTTCTAAGCCTTTTAGGCAGTTTGTTTCCCTCAGCAGTAGGTGAGGCAGATTAAGCAGAATTAGTTCCTGGCAGACTTGCAGAACCTCCACTGAATCGTCTTTCTTTTTCCTGCTGTCATGCTCCTCTGCTTCTTTACCTTCATTTCTTATGTCTGTGCTTCAGAAAGTGCTGCATCTCTTCTTCCAGCCTTTACTTTCTTTTTCAAAAAAGTCACTTGCACTATTTTCTGTTGTGGAAAGGCGTCATCCCCAACAATAACTGATTCTTGATTCTCACTAATTTCAGTTTGTTTGTGCTGTGCTCACATCATATCAGTGTTATTGTTTTACAAGTTGTAAATTCCTTAATTCCCTGAAAATAAAACAAACAACGCCTCACGTCGACCACAACCTGGCACTTAAATTTTATGAAGATAGTGTGATATTTTTAATGCACAGTACTTTCACCCTCACACGGCCAACAGTTTAAAATTTCACACTCAGACTATGTAGTTTATTTTCTTTTTTTTCTAACCGCAATCACCATTCAGTTGTTATTTAGTAAGTAAAACTACATATATAATACAAAAAAAAAAAATCACATTACTCTGAAGGAACACTCCCATGGAGTGAGTATAGAATACTGCACTAAACATGTGATGGATCCTAAAAAAGTACCAACATGTCCATAAAAACTTTCTGCTGATCCACATGATTCTGTTTGTGTGTTATATCCAGACAGACAGGCCGATACATGGTTATAGATGAACTTTAAGAGGAAGTAAACATCACTGTGGTGGCCTGGAAACCGGTTATGTATGTAAAGGATTTTGTTTTGTTAGTTTGTCAAGAACTCTGTCCAGAACATCTTACTGAACATTTAAATACATTTTGCTGTTAACATGTTTGTACTTTTAATTAAGTGAAATCTTGAATGCAGGACATGTACTTGTAACAGAATATTTTTACAGAGCACTATAACTACTTTTACTTTAAAGATATGAATATGACTTCTACAACTGTGTAGGGATGTATCTTCACCAGACGATTCATGCTGAACAAAAAGCAAATCATAAAACTATTTCCACCCATCCTCGCGGATGTATTTAGTATTCATGTGTATATCCTAGGTGTGTCATTAAAGTATGTAAATATTCCACATTACAGCACAAACAACACTTGTATCTAAACTCTGTTTTTAGCTTGAACAACACAAAGTTTTACATCTAGAAAAAAGAAACCTGAGAGTGAAGTCAAAAAATCTATTCCTCCCTGTGATTGTGCATTTGTGTGTACATGCTGCAGTGTGTGTGTGTGTGTGTGTGTGTGTGTGTGTGTGTGTGTGTGTGTGTGTGTGCCTGTATTACTATATGTTGTGGGGACATGAATCTGTTTACACATTCACACTGTGGGGATTTGGGGACAAAATGCACGTCCCCATAATGTAAAACATTATATTTTGGGGGGAGGACTTGGTTTAGGGTTAGAGTAGAAGAATTAGGTTTATGTTGAGGTTAAGGTAAGGGTTAGGATTAGAAGATATTCCTTTATTAGTCCCACAGTGGGGATTAGGCAGGGTTAGTTAGGGTAAGTCTCCAGGAAATGAATACAAGTCAATGTAATGTCTGCAAATGTCATAGAAACATGACTGTGTATGTGTGTGTGTGTGTGTGTGTGTGTGTGTGTGTGTGTGTGTGTGTGATTCACCGCCTCTGTAGTGCTGATATTACCTGCAGCTCCTCTCTCCCCCGGCTCGCCCTCTCAAATATCACCTGACAATCAAACTGTGTATTAGTCAGTGCCCATCAGGCAGCTCAGTGGGACTCTTTGAGTGTGTTTGTGTGTGTGTGTCCATTTCCATGTTTGTGTAAACATGATGGTAAGAGGACGAGTGCAGACAATGGTGTTGGTAATGATGATCCCGCATGACACAAACAGAGAGACGATGTTGGCCAGTTCACTCACTGGCTTAAAATACTCAACAAGCACCGTATTCGCCATCTGGCACTTCACCGAAACGTCAGCAGGGTCACGTCATCTTCGCTTTGCTTGGGCTGTCACTTGGAGGAGGTTGTGACTTTTGCAGTCTCTGACATAACAGGGTTTCAAAAAGCAGCACAGTGCCACTAAAAATATAAGAAAAGGTGTCAGAATAACCTGCAACATCCATTAAGGTTACTGGGACATAATAGTGAGGACAGTTTCTCAAAAGATTTGTAATTTGAATATAATTTTTCTGAAATGATTGTACAAGAAACTCCACAACCTGCAAGAGGATCCAAAAACTTCAAGTCTTATACTTTTCCAATCATCATCTTCATCTTCATCCTTCTCTCCCTCCTCTCATATACTATACTCATCTCTCCTGGCTGAAAATGTTCAGCTATCAGTTTCCATAGCTTCTGTCTCCTTTTTACTTATGGTATGTATGTTGTTTACTAGCTTTTATACAGCAGGTTTGATACAGAACATTCATAAAACCTATAAGTACCGCTGTTGTCATGCAGCAACCTCCAGGTCTGAAAAGTGAAGCCAATGCTGAAGTGCCTTAAACTTGCATTCTCTCTAACAGCCAACAGGGGCTGACTCATCTGATTGTATAGAAGTCATGTGACACCTGGTGCAAATGTGTTTTTATTATTTTTCTGCCTTTTAAATGAGCGACGTGTGCTCGGTGTGTGTCCATCTTGTCCTCTCTCTCCTTCTCACTACTCACCTGGACCTAATCTGCCATCAACGCTCCCTCCAGTCTCCTGCAATCAAGCAGGATCATTTATAAATATGAAAATAGTATTTTAAAGCTTAAAGCTAGAGTGAAGATGCTGATATTATATGAAGCTAAAAAAACGAAGGAATCTATTGGTATTTTTCATGTCTTGTCAGAACGAACAGTCCCAAGAGGTTGAAAGAGTGATGAGGAGGAGAGCAGCACTTCAAAGTGAACGTATACAAATGATTGATGGCAAACCGTGAAGAAATGAATGAGAGAGAGAAGAGACGGAGAGACCAGGTGTGCTTCTATCATTGTTAGGACCAATCACAGTTTCAGAGTTGGACAAAAGAACATTTAGGAGAGTGAGGGTGACGTTTTGCTCTTCACTTCTTTAAGGGGCTGTTTCACACCTTGTCAGCACCAGCAGCTTCAATCGTCCCTCAGTGTCACACTGGATACGAGTTTAAATTTGGTTTTAGGCATTGAAATCTGGGGTTCATTATGCAGACGACAAAAGTAAATAAGTGTAGGCTATATCTATAACATTGGCTAACCATTTTAGCAACATGTCATATGTTTTGTATACAAAAATTTGAATTTGTAAAATGACTAAAGCTGTAAATGCTCATAAATGTAGTGAATAGAAGTAAAAAGTGGAAAATGAAAAGACTTAAGTAAAGGACAAGTATATCAAATTTAAATAGTACTTGTACACTGATCAGCCATGACATTAGGTCAGCATGGGCACCCTGACACCTCTCTATCAGAGCCACCTTTATCAGCTATTTTAGCTACAGTGGCTCTTCTATTAGATCGGACAACACAGGTCAGCCTTTGCTCCCCACATGCATCAATGAGCCTTGGCCGCCCATGACCCCTTCGCTGGTTTACCGGTTTTTCTTCCTTGGACCACTTTTGGTAGGTCCTGACCACTGCAGACCGGGAACATCCCATCAGAGCTGCTCTGACCCAGTCATCTAGCCATCACAATGTGGCCCTTGTCAAAGTCACTCACATCTTTATGCTTGACCATTTTCTTCTGCTTCCAACACACCGACTTCAAGGACAAAATGTCCACTTCCTGCCTGATATATCCCACCTGCCAGGTGCCACTGTAACGAGATTATCAATGTTATTCACTTCACCTCTCAGCGGTCATAATGCTGTTGTTATGGCTGATCTGTGTATATTATAAAGTAAATGCACTTACACTTTTCCCCTGTGTTTAAAAGGTATTAGAGACTGACACAGTGAGTCTTCAGGTGAACCTGGATTACCTTTCTGTACAGAGTGCTGTGATTAACGTGTCATTTATCTAGTCATGAGATCATGAGATGTTTTAAAATATTAATGAATGAAAAAGTACTTGAATTAATAAATATTAACAATCTAATAAAAAGTAAAACTTAAATTAATCAAATATGGAGAAACTCAATTAATGGTGGACAAAGTTGAAAGTTATTAATCTTTGTCAGCTGGTGTCAGTTTGAGACAAAACTTCACCTGGAAATCTCTGTGGATTCTTCGCTCTCTTTCCTGTGTGTTTTGTGCAGGATCTCTCCAATGAATATCAGTAGTGAGAGTATGTATTATGGGATGATAAATGATTCTAAACATTAATTATGGATATTAGTTGAATTTAAAACATACATAGAGTCATGCCGGATTTGTTAGCTTTTCACTTCTGTACCCCTTAGCCACTATGTCACTAATAGTTTATACTTAATGAAACTATTTTGAATCCATACACAGAGAGCTTATTGCGATAAAACTTACAGGGCCCCTAAAGTACCAAAATATTATTTTTCTTCTAACTTGATGTTACATATCATCTGTCAGCTGAGCTGGACTGGGATCATGATTTAACCCAGACCAGTTTCACACACTCACAACAGACCATATACAGTAACTGTGTTGAAATATTTTGCCAGAAACACATCTTTGAGTTTTATCACTACAAACAAAAAGTGCTTCAACAAACCTCCAAAATAGTTAAACAACCAAATGTGTCTTCAGTTAGTCAATAGGCCTTTCCCACAGTACACATTTTGACTTGTCATAGCTGGAGAAGCAGAGGTGTTACTAATAACACTAATGATGGATTGGATTCAGCCTACATTCATTTTATTATTTACACCTGTGCTTTTCTCACTCTGCCAAGTCAAAATGGCTTCTGGGAAAAAGGCCTATAAGATATAATATTTGTGCACTTTTGGAGTGTTGGTTTTGTAGCTGGCATTTCTCCAGAGCTCTGATGAGTACTAAGTTCCACCTGACAGTAAAGAGTATACAGTTATTTATTTTCGGTATGATTTCCACACAGACGTCCTACTTTCCTACGGAGTACTGTTAGGCGTTGGTGTTTTATTTGTTTTTAAAACACAGAATCAACTCAGAAAGTGTCTGACATGCTGAGGATGGCCCTGCTAGCACTGCTGCGACTCTCTTCTGACTGGTGTGCCTGCATGTAACATCTGACCACAGGAGCTCATCCATAATACACCAAACCTCTATTCCTCCGCGCTCTGCGCTAGCTCCCAGTGGCTGCTCCAATCTGATTCCAGACACTGGTACTTGCCGATCATGCTATGAATGACTCAGGCTCATCGTCCATCCAGGACAGGGTCAAACCATACGCTACAGCATTCCAACTACTCTCTGCTACTGCTAATCAGATGGCTACTCCATCAATATGGAGCAGGCCTGGCTACCAGTCTAGAGCGTCTCAACTGTTTGCTGTTTTGGTTCCTCAATGGTGGCACAAACTCCCAATTGACGTCAGGAACTCTGCATATTTTTTGTCACAAACTGAAAACTCATCTGTTTAGACAGCATCTTGGCCTATATAAAAAATAAGTTGTTTCTAAATGTAGCACTTGAAGCGGTTCATTGTATTTGATGAAGTTGAGTCCAGCACTTTTTGGGGTTGCACCAACATTGCTGAATGCACTTATTGTAAATAACTTCAGCCAAATAAGTGTAATGTCATGACTGAATGTTACGCTGATGCATACATGAATGCAACAAATTGCATGTGATGACAGACAGGGATCATATCCTGTTAAAAACAGCATCAGTTGGCCAGACAACTTGGAAGTCTCCCAGTGCTCCCAATAGCCATCCAATAGCCAATAGCCCCCATCTTTCACGACTTTATGGGCTGTGTCAGGACTTTTCATGTGAAATCCAGGATGTTAATAGAAATAGTAGCATAGAGTCATCTCTGTAATGGTATATCACTGCATAAAAAGTGCGGTCTTCAGTGTATTTGTCTGTCTGCATCCCTACAGTCTCCATCTGTCTCGCTGTTTGTCCCTCAAGTAATGACTCATAAGTGTACATGTGACTCACCGATCCCTGCTGAACAGTAACTGTCTGTCTCTATGGGCTGTGTAAATAAAGTGAGACCACAGAGGGGTCCAAGTTGTCACTGAGGTTTTCTCACTCATGCATTCATCTTTTTCTCACTTCTTGTCACTCGAGTATTGAGCTAACAGATACTTGTTTTTTCTCCTGTCTAAGAGCCTCGTCCCTGAGCGGCACAAAATCAGTTGTTGGTGCATACAGCACAGGAACATGCAGACACACAACTGATGTGGACGTGCTGCTCTTATCTGCTGACCTTATGCACATCAATGGTGCCACGTCGCTTGAATTTCTAAGGAGGCATACACACGCAAACATCAGATCAATTTAATTTTATTTATTTATTTTATATATCCCCAAATCCCAAAGTAGAATCTGCACAACAAACAACAGCCTCGATTCCGATAAGGAAAAATATTTCAAAACATTCTTGTCTGCTGATCATGGCAAGTTTCTTGAAATGTAATGTCCATGTGTGTGTTTGTGTTCTCTGTCAGATCTGACTGTATTACCATGTCTTGTGCTGTAAATGTGACCTGAACTAACTGGGGGGGCAGAGTCAGGTCGTCAAGGAGATTTCACTCACCTGGGCTGATGAGCTTATTACCAGCTGCTGTCAGTCAGCCAGTCACCTCTTAATTTAGCTTCTACCTCTTTGTGCTGTTTGGTTGTATTCACTCAGTGTTTATTTGATTTTTCAGTTTTTTTTCCTCTCATTTAATTAAATAAAAATGAACTTTTCAACTCGTGGTTCTTTATTTATGAACCTGGGATGTGTCGCAACTGTTGGACAACATCAACACTTCTTCTTCAGTCTCTCTTCTTTAATTTGATTTGCTGTGCCGTCACTTCTGATCTGTCAGTTTGTGTCTTGTTTTGTCGTTGTTTTTCACTTGACAAGAGCAGACATTACAAGTAAAGCACTGTGGGAGACTCAAAGACTCTCAAACCAAACTAGATTGAGCTGATTTTTTATGAACCCACACATGCTGTAAAAGACAGCTAAAAATTGGACTTGTCTGCCTTCTTTGAAGCATTCTCAACACATTTAATGGCATTTGTAACACTCAGCTGTAATTGCCATCCTGGCATTTGAAAACTTCACTTGTAGCGCTGAAATCAGAAGAAATAGATCCAGCAGGAAAAAGAAGCAAGATGTTTTCTTTGATAAAGAAATGGATGTTTTACCCAGCAGCTGTGACATTTCCACGTCCCCAGCAGGGTCCAGAGGGTTGGTGACACAGTAATAAGTGTTAACTTTCAACATGGTGAAAACATTGTTGTGTCTGTAAAACAGCTTGAGGTCTCTCAGGTCAGTCAACAAACTCTGCAAGATTTCTCGGCTTAAATTGATAGTACACTACTCTAGGTGTATCTTCCCAATAAAACAAAAAGGATTCCTTAGATTAGATGTTCATTGTTTCCTAACAGCGAGTCTCCTGGATAGCTTAATAATACAGTAAGCTGATGTTATGAATTTCAAATATTGTAAATATATTGCAAATAATGCTTATGAGAAATAACATATTGTTTTAATCCTATTTCATAAGGTCAGTGGCTTTAATATTGGCTTTAATATTGCACCATATATATTTATCTTTTGCCCATTCCTCCTTTATGTTATTTACATATTGCATTTTTAGATTTTGTTATTTAATGTATATGTGAAGCACAGTACTAGAAGGAGAAATTAAGCAAGATCTGTTTACTATGTGACAAATAAACTTGAAATTTTAAAGTTAAATACAACAATGCCTCAACTATCGTTTTGAAGAAGCCACTCAGAGGCTTGAATCAGAGCTGTATTCACTGCATTCAAAATGCTTCATTGTTTAGGCTGCTCTCATACACTATTTGTAGCTATACCTATATGAAAAATAATGCACTGTAATTTCTGTATGTCCCACAAAATCAATTTGTGTATAACTCATAATTGTGAACCAGGAAACATAAATAGCGGTGAAGGCTGTATATAGGCAGGCGGTTGGGGTGGATGGCTGGGTCTAAAAATACCAGACTCTCACCCAGGAGACCAACATTTGTGTCCTGTGTGAAACCATAAGTTAACATTGACTTATTATTGCAAAACTTGCATATTATGTTTTTTGATTTGGTGATCATTTTGGCTGTGTTACAGCTTGTGGTGTGAATTTTTGCAAGCACATCTCTTTATGGTATGTACAGATACAAAAAAAACTGCTATTAAATCATCAAACATCATTTTTTTTTTAACTTTTTGTCATAAATCACTTCAACAACTTCAAACTTGTTCAAAACTACCAAACATTCAATAATTTTCAGGATTTTAGTGCTTTAAATGCCAGTTTAATTATTTGAATAATTATTTACTACAAAAAACAAAAAATTAAGTATTTTCCATATAATACACAATGAGTAGAGTCTTGCATATGTCAAAGATTAGCAACGGAATTGATTTGATTGCATCAGTATTTTTTATGTAGCATCATATACTGTGTGTGAAATAATCAATTTTTGGCCACAAAGGTGTGTGAAGAGGGGGTATATGACACTACATAAAAAATATTGATGCAATCAGATCAATTCTGTTGCTAATCTTTGACATAACCAAGACTGTAATCACCATGTATTGTATGGAAAATAATTCATTTTTTGTGTGTTTTTTCGTTTTTTTAGTAAACAATAATTCAAATAATTAAACTGGCATTTAAAGGGTTAAAATCCTTAAATGATTGAATGTTTGGTAGTTTTTTGAGTTTGATGTTGTTTAAGTAATTTATGAAAAAAAGAAAAAAATATTGATGATGATATGATGATTTAAGTTTTTTATATTTGCATTTGCATTTTTGCCACAAAGGTATCCAGAGGGTAGTAAATTTGAGGAGGGTACAAGGGTTAAGGCCACTTCCAGAGTCATTTTAAGCCAAACCGTGATCTTTTCCTAAGCCTAACTAAGTAGTTTTGTTGTCTAAACCTAACGAAGTTGTTTCCTGTGAAGAAGTTTATTTTGAAAAGACTGTGCATGCGAGACATGCTGAAATTGACGTGCTGGGGTACATTCGTAAGAAGTGAAAATGCTTAACTTTTTCATACGATATCATACGAACTGTTGTTACAATGTACGGTTGAAATACTGGGCCACATTCATAATACTGAACTCTGTTAAAGTTGACTCACAATCCAAGAGTGGTCTAAACAGCTGAATCTGTTTAATTTAATTTTCACAATAAAAATCAACAAACACAAACAGCCCATGTCAAAGGGAGAGAAAGACACATTAAGTGGGATTTCATAACTGTGCCTCATACATTTGAAATGGTAAAGCCCACCCAAAAACATCCTGACACTGTCTTTGTTGAAAGTGTCGGTTTTACTTAAAGAACGCTGGAAGCCTGAAATGTAGAAAGAAGACAAAAAAGAGGGAATAGATTTAGTAATTCACAACAGCTGGTCAGTCAGTTTGCTACAAGAGAGACAAAGTGAAAAGGCGATGTTCTGCTTCTAGTTCACTGAGCTTTTACCTCAAATGGCAGTCTGCTGCTGCTGTGTATATCTGGACTGTTAGTCTGATGAATGGTTACACAGGGAGTGGAGCTATTTCTTAGAAAAATGACTAAACATTGCATGAAACCAGTCTAAATAACGCTGCCAGTATGACCCAGAGCAGGATCGTGTCTGGGATTAAAATACATAATGCAACAGAAAAAAAAAAACAAAATTAAAAATGTAAAGTGGTCCAACTGTTGAATCTGTTTGATTTATTTATGTGTAGCGCAAAATCTAAATCTGCGAACTGACACAAAACACGTGGCGGACACAAACACACGCAGCAGATATCTCAGGTGTTGGTGATGTAGGACCACCGCAGAGCGTGAAACACCGCAGGCTTCGTCTGCACAGCCAGATAAGAGTGAGCGATGCATCTTTGCCTCCCAGACTCCCTCAAGTTCTTTCAAGAGGTCCTACAAGCCTCAGGGCTGTCTTCTTCACTGCCTGTCACATTTCTGGGACACCACACAAACAGTTGCACAGTATTTTAAGTGCTTATATAACATTAGAGACACTGTTGCCTGTCTCTCAGCTCCTCTAAAAAGCTCACACATCTGCTGTTTTCTGGTCTAAAGTACCGGAGCACCTCTCTGCTAGTGGCTGAATTCTGAAATATGGCAAATATAAGACCATTTGACGCCACTTTTCCAAAACAAAGATTTTATCTTTGGACATAACCACATCTAAACTAACTGGCTGCTCGTTGCTTCATATTTACCGTCCATACATGGAGTGATATTGATCCTCTCATCCGGCTCTCTCTTAAATAGGAGCTGGTGCAGCTGTTCTTCAGCTCCTCTTTCTTCACTCTGCCTCGTCCTCACCTCATCTCTTCATTCTCTCAATTACCTTCAAACACTGAAGCAACCTGCTGCTGTATGGCAGCTGGATCACTGTAATTGGACTAAATATATCTTCAGCAGCACCACTGGACCTTTCATGTGGAGGCTGGAGACATTGATTTTACGAGAGCAGAAGTATCAGCAGCTTTATGTTCATTAAACTGTGTATAAACACACGAGCCTTTATATGAGAGTGACCAACTGTGATTTCTGTGACTGGAGGTATGAGGAAAGGCTGCAGCAGGTGAATGTGTTGGCAGGTTGAGGAGCAGCCAATCACATCATCTAATCTCATCCACTTAAAATGACAGAGAGCTTAATGAATCAGAGGGAGAGTCCAGGCCAAGTTCACTGGCATGAAAAAAAACAACACCCCAAATATTTACTGTATGTACAATACCCCAAATTTTTATGTATAGCACACAACATATTTATATACAGCACCCCAAATATGTAAGTACAATACCACAAATATTTATGCACAGCATATGCACACCACCAAGGATGTACAGCACCCCAAATATTAATATGCAGAACCCTAAATGACTATGTACAGTATCACAAATATTAACATACAACATTCTAATTATAAATATAATTGTGACAGAAATCAAAATGATTATTATTATTAATATTAGGTCATTTTCATGTTATGTATGATTGATTCATGCCATGCTCAGAAGACCCCCCCTCTACACCCCACCACTCAGCTTTCACATTAATAATGTTGTTCCATACACGAGTACATTTGCTTCATCCCCGATGTGACAATTATTTTGTGTTGCTCCAGGAGATTGGAGATAAGAAGGAACCTTTCACCTGCCATTTTGCTTTATGCCCCATGGCAGTTCAGAGGATAAGATCGGCATGTGCTGTGCTCATATGCAGATTTCGGAGGGGACTGGCAGCGTTGAAACAAGCCTGCCCTTTCAAAACAAGGCCTATTCGCTGCTACTGTGTTTTGGTATAGGTTATCATGCCTGGTGTAATCGTACACAAGTACGCATGAACCGTACTCGAGGTGACCTTTTCAAGTGAACCCGGGCAAGGATCAACAAACCATGCCCGAATATGGTACACAGTGTTCACACCCTGATGTGAAAGCCTCCTTAGTAGTAGCAGGTAGTAGTAGTAGTAGTAGTAGTATGTATACAACACAAATATGTTGCATACAGCACCCCAAGTATTACCATACCTACTAACAGTAAATATGTTTAAAACTGAAGCCCAAATTTTAATATTCAGCTATTAAAGTACAGTACCACAGATATTTTAAACTACCCTCAAGCTACAGTCCTGTAAGTTATGGAAGCAAATGTCTGAGCATCAAAACAAGAAAATGCTATTAAAGTGTTTCCCTCCTCTCCTCTTAGCTGCAGTATATAAGTGCTGTTATAATATTCACTCTGTATCACGCAAGCTTCAGTGTCTGACAGCTGAGTGACGCTCTGTGTGGCTGATCTGGATATGAAATATCTTTCTGTCACAGTGACAGTTATTCCTGTCGCTTCAGTTTCCCTCTGCAACGTCTCGGACTGCAGCCTCAGTGTTTCCAGCCATAAATTCATCAGACGTCCATGCAGCCTACACTATAGACTTTTCCAAAGATGCATTTCAAACAGCAAATGCTTTCTTGGTGTGCTGTCAAAGTAAAATGCCTCCTCAGTCTACGCATGCATGCTTTAAACAAACAATTTGCTTCCTCAGCCTGCAAACACACACATGAACGTATATACACACAAAAACAAGCTCCTGCAGTCAGCTGGATTCATCTCTTCTCTTGTAAATGTCTTTGGATGTACAGACATCTCATCTTGAGGAGAATTAGATTTTAACAGGTTTAGCTCATCATCTGAACTGATTTGCAGAACATACTGTATATTCAGACATTTACAGCTAAAGCTTGGTTCCACATTAGTGTGTTTAGTTTGCCCTGTAGCTGTACACAGTAAGGAGGAAGTGATTAAAAGTTAATCACTTGTATTAGCTTAATATACATCCTATACAGTATATACCATACCCCATGCTTATATTTATTTTTGACATTTAGTATGCATTTAAACTGTAAAAATATGTTTGCTCGTACAGTGGATGCTTTTTGTTACAAAAGGGTTGTTCCCGATATATGACTGATGTTATCCACATAATCCACATCACTCATGGTGACCTAACTAACTTCTGAAAACTACGAGCCAGTGATGACAACAGTACTCTGCAAATAACCAGTGAAATTGCAGCAGTGCAGCAGATCATCAGCTCAGTCTGTTCTCATGTGTCAAATACTGAGGCTTTGTCTTGTCGGTGCTCCTCGTGCAGTGGCCACTATGAAACGCACCAGACGTTCCATTAATTATAATGTAAAACTATCTACGGCCACAGTAAATGCTCCGAGAAAATACTGTGGAAGTGTGCTTGTGTAGTTAAGAGAGTGAAAGACGCTGACTGGACGGGTGGGAAGTGGATGGGTCCAACAAACACAAGGCTTGGTTCATGTTCTGTGTGTCACGTTACTATGGGATGCTCACTCGTGTCCTGTTTTCACAACTTTAAGTTTCATTTTTATTTACAGTATTAGTCATTTTAAGCACTACCATGTAATTATTTCCTATACCTAACTATAGCGGTTTTGATGCCAAAAATAAAGTGATGCCAAGCGGCATATGTGACAAGTTGGGATAAGAACATGTTGTGCAATCTGCTTTTATTGCCAAAGGTTTTAGGCATATTTGCCCCATTTGGTCTTTATTTTTCATATTTATTTTCTTCTCCTGGCATCTTTCATCACAACCACCTGCTGGTGTGTTTGGCTACTCGTCGGTGAAGTAGGAGAATGTCAGCACACACCCTCAGCTGCAGAGGGAGATCACAGAGTCCAGCATTATGGGGTGTTTATGCTGGAGAGGATGTAAAGACTGGAATGAGTTGCAGGCGTCGTGGAGCTTTTGACATAATTCTCTCCGAAGCTGCAGGTTTCTGAAGGCGTGATGAGTCGCACGAGTGTGCAGACAGCTCTGGGTAACAGTTCACAACATTAAAGCCCAAAATAATGAAATACCTTTTTCTTCTCTCCTGCTGCTCTGACAGACGGAGAGTGCTCAGAGCCAGAGAGGAAGCTGTCAATCATGCAAATAGAGTGCGTGTGTGTTAGCAAATAAAACCATCTGCACAATAAACTGTCTTCCTACATCCATATGATGTGTGTGAGTGCTCCATATATATAGATATATCTACAGATAGTTTTGCTGCTGTGTGGATGTTTTGATGTGGCATTCGGCTACCATGGCAACAGCTGCTGTCCCTCTGCTCCTGACTGACATTGATTGGCTATGATTGGCTGCCCAAATCATGTCAGACAAGCAGGAAGCTGCTGTAATTGGCTGTGACACCAGAGCGGAGGGAGGCAGGTGGGGCTCTGCTCTCAGTGACCGACACAAAGGTCAGCATGTTTATTGAACGTGTGTGTGCTCTGTTGTATTTCTATCTTTGTGAGGACTGATTTGAGCTTCAGACTGACAGTGAGGACCTTTTGTGTGGTCAGAGGTTTAAGGGTTAAGACCAGAGTGAGCTTGGAGGTTAGGGGTAGGGGGCTAGGAAACGCATTATGTGTGAGGGTTCATATAACTACAGGTGCATCTGTCCATTCTCTCCATACTCACCAGAGCAGGAAACTCCGCACTAATTTTCAGCCACAGTGGCCGGTCCACCACTTTGGGCCAGACTGAAATATCTCAGCAACTGTTGGATGGATTATGATGATATTTGGTTTTTGCATTCATGTCCTCCTCAGGATGAACTGTAATGACTTTGGTGACCTCTCATCTCATCCTTTCATCTGGTGCCATCATCATGTCAACTTTTTAATTTGTCTATTATATGATATATATGGGGCTACACGGTGGTGCAGTGGTTAGCACTCTCGCCTCACAGCAAGAGGGTCACAGGTTCGATTCCGGGATTTCGGGACTCTTCTCTGTGGAGTTTGCATGTTCTCCCCGTGTAAGCGTGGGTTTTCTCCGGGTACTCCAGCTTCCTCCCACAGTCAAAAGACATGCTGTTTAGGTTAATTGATCATTCTAAATTGCCCATAGGTGTGGATGTGAGCGTGAATGGTTGTCTGTCTATATGTTGTCTGTCTCTATGTGCCCTGCGATGGACTGGCGACCTGTCCAGGATGTACCCTGCCTTCGCCCAATGCCAGCTGGGATCGGCTCCAGCTCCCCCGCGACCCCCAATGGGAAAAGATGTTGACGATGGATGGATGGATGATATATATGACCATCTCAGCCTCAGCTGTACTATGTGTGTACTGCTAATTAGCAAATATTTTCCTGCTCTCACACACTAAACTATGACAGTAAACATTTTACCTGCTAATCATTGACGTGGTAGCAGGCAGATTTATGGAGCTTTAAATGGAGTGAGGGTGGCTGTAGCTCAGAGGGTAGAGAAGGTCGTTGCTCTCTGGGTGCTCTACAGCAGCCCTCTGTTCCTAAATGCTTAGGATATGGTAAATGTTGAGGTCACATGCCATGTATGTACCTGTATGTATATGATGCTTCTAATAAAGTTAAGAGTTAAGTTCAGCAAAGCCCAGATTTGTTTACTGTTCATCACATGTGCAGTGTTTATACTGAACCCAGATCAAAACTACATGTACCAATGGGTTTTAAGCAGAGTAGTCTGAGTTTCAAGTGACCAGCGTTCATACCTTGACAGGCCGCCAGAATAAAGCAAATAAACACAAGACAGGACAGCTACTTTCACTCCGGACTAAGTTGTAAAAGAAAGAAATGCACTCAAATTGCTTTAATATGTGTCACAAACAGATAATAATTGTTGAAGTAACTGCGTCACCGGTCTGAGTCTGCCTGTCTCTCCTCATCACCTGCATCCCAAACAGCAACAAGAGCCACAGGATGGCAGAGTTTATTAGTTCATTCAGTGGCAGCTGATATTAACCTTTAAATTATCATTTCTTATTTCAAACACAGAGTAGCTGGAATATTTGTTCAAGCCTGGATGGGACATATGGTTATGTTAGCCATGAAATCTTGCATATGCTAATTTGACTTATTTTAATGTGCTTCTCTAATGATGCTGTTTCACCTGAACCTGAAGTCAAATAAAATGGCAATTCAGTCAGACTACAGGATGAGTGTCTTACATATTGTGTGAAATATATTTTCATATACAGTCAGCGGCGAGGGCTGCACGGTGGTACAGCGGTTCGCGCTGTCACCATGCAGCAAGAGGCTTACAGGTTCGAATCTGGCTTGGGGCTCTCCTGCATGGAATGTGCATGTTCTCCCCGTGTTAGCGTGGGTTTTCTCCAGGTGCTCCGGCTTCTTTCCACAGTCCAAAGACATGCAGGTTAATTGATGAGTGTTGATGTGAATGTGAGCATGAACGATTGTCTGTCTCTATGTGTCAGCCCTGTCCAGGGTGAACCCCGTCTTTGCCCAATGCCAGCTGGGATCGGCTCCAGCCCCCCTGCGACCCTTAACGGGATAAGTGGATGAAGATGGATGGATGGATGGATGGATACACTCAGTAGCCATTTTATCCAGTACACCTGTGAAATCTAATGTAATCCAATACAGCAGTTCAGCCATAAATTCTACGTTTACAGAGAAAATGATGTTCAGTATAATAAGGTTCACCATGATTTAACTACATGTTTTTTACTGAGGTTGTAGCTTGCAGTGGTGTCGAACTGGACTATATTCAGTGCAGCATGAGGGGAGAAGAATATTAGAAACACATTTCACTACAACACCACCTTTAACTACGACCTTAATTAAAATGTACTTTGGGCGGTCTCCTAATCGTCCTCCTCCATCAGCTCTCCAGCTGAAGCCAAATCGACCATTTGAAGCCATTTTCTTCTCCTTCCAGTAAGAAGAATCCAGCTGAATAGAAATGGAGGACAGCAAAAGGTCGGGAAAGGTCAGAGCTTTTACTGAAAATGCGTGTACGTGTTTACATGTGTTAACATGTACTACAGCATGTCAGTGACATTCTTGCTTCCCGTCAGCTCCATCCACAGGAGAGTTGAGACAGAAAACTGTTCATTTGGGATTTTGTGTCTAATAAAATCCGGTGAGTACCTCTCTCTCTGTACAGGCAACAACAGAAAAGAGACAACCTCACCGTTGGCCACCAAGGAAGTAGAACCAAGTTCCTGCAAGTAACTCCCCCTAAAACCACATCTACATTTCTATTTCTGTACATATTAACAAACAAAATACAAAGTGTTCAAGAAACAGAAATAAACCAAATAAGCAAACATCTCCTTTGAATCACTTCAGCATTAGCATTCACACACGCCTCACTTCCCTGGAAGGCTTTTATTATGAATCATCCACAGGAAGCGTTGACTTTCATGGCAGGGTGAAATAAACAAACAGAACAGATAAAAGTTAAAGGTTAAATAAGCCGGTGACATTAATAAAAGGCTTTATAAAAATAATTTTAAAAAGATCCTGCAGCTATTAGAGAATCTGTCATTATTTGAAAATCAGCCTCCTTAAGTGCTGTTAAAGCACAAAACTCCGGCTTTGATTAGATGAAATTGCAGCAAAGTGAGAAAGACTTGAGGAAACAAGGAAATGAAAAAGGAAATGAAAGATGAATTGAGGAGGAATGGATGAAAGGAAGAAGACAGACAGAGAGGATACAGCGGAAGAATAAAGCACAGAAAACAGAATGAAAGGAAGAGAGATATAATTATAAAAGAGAAACACAGGAGGAAATCAGCATTTAACGGAAGAAATAAAAAAGTAAAGACAGAAAATGGTTCCTGCAAATGCAGCTTTGAATGAAATGCCTTCAGAAATCCTTTGAGTCAGAGGCAGCAGATTTCTATCTGAGAGCGAGCGATGACCTCAGTCAGCCTGCTGCTGAAATAGTTCCTTCAGTCTGGCTTTTTTCAGCCCAGTGTTGGAAGAACAGACAGATGTCAGAGGTAGACTAATGGAAACTTGAGGCAGATGATCCCACAATTTAACAGGCTTTTCTTTCCGATTCCCACCTTGAAAACTGAAGCGTGGCGCTGCCTGGAAGTTTATCTTCCTGCCATGATTCCCTGGAATTCACGGCCACCGGCAGCTACGGCGGTGAATGCATCCTACAGAAGTGCTGCGTCTGTATGCAAAGCTAACCACTGGAAAACATCACACATAATATATAAAACAAAAACATAACACATATTTAAAGGCATAGTTTGACATTTTGTCCTAATATGGTGGTAGATGAGTAGATTGATACGCTCTTGGTGTATTTCCCAAAATATCAAACTATTTCCTTTGATAACATCCAGTTTAAAGGAACAATGTGTAACATTTCAGGTTCTATCAGGAGCAGGTCCTCTTCGTGGAGTCCACCATGTTGCTCCGCCGTACTTCTACAGTAGCCCAGAATGGACAACTGGCTCTAGAGAGAACCTTTCGCATAGTTCTTTGACACAATGTGGTACCGCCAGCCACTTCTGTTGCTCCGAAAGTAGTGTTATTATCATAAAGATAGCCTCTGAGCGAGGCAAGTAGCTATGTTTACATGTGGCAAATTTATCCAATCCGATCTGAACCTTGGGTGATTGGAAATTTCTAATCCACTGTTTACATGGATGCTAAATAAACTGATCCGATCATGACGTGCGTATACATGCACTGAGCTTTTAATCAGAATAAATCCTTTAGGCATGCGCAGAGTTTACCGGAATTTACCGGAAATAGTTGAAAATGAAGAAGCTGTACTTCCGCCTGTGTTGTAAACAAGCACTGCATTGTCTGACACATCACGCTGACGTAGCACACATGCGAGGTGGAGATAATTTTACCCCAACCAGGAAGACATTATCCGAATGGGTGTGTACATGGACGCCGATCGGAAAACAACGATTGGCATAAACCTCCTTTCTCATTCGGAATGAAATTTCTTTCCAATTGGGCCGTATTGGATCAGAATCTTTCGACTGATGTGTGTACATGAAGCATTTTTAATCTGATTGGACCTAATTCTTATTATTTGTGTCCATGTAAACATAGTTACTGTTGCAGTCTTGTAAAAGGAGGATTTAGCGGAGTGGCACTCACAACACTAACTACCGTTAAATCTTACACACTACTTTTAAAACCAATGCAAAATAACATTTCGACTCTAATGGTTATTGATGAAGAGTACTCATCTTAAGGAGGTCCATAAAGGTTCCTGCTAGACACGTTCCTGCCCACGATGTTGAATTTGAGGCTGTGGTTTAAATTGTTCCTTCGAAGGTATTAGGTGCTTGAAAAACATCCTCTGCACCTTTCCAAATAAACTCCTGTACTTTGATTTCTGACTCAGCTGTCACATCATTCCCAATATGTGAAATCCTTCTTAATGGTGCAGCAGCAGCCATTAATCATTGTAGTGGACAGAAATGACTCCTATATAGCAGCTGGATGTATAGTGTAATGAGTCGAGCACAGTATGTTTGAATTTAACAAGTCCCTCTGGGCTGGAGTCCATGTTGCCTCCATCTTCCACTTCATTAGGACCCTGTTTGTATCTTTAAGACAGTCAGAAGGAAGGAAACCCTTTGAGTGAATAAGAGATCGCAAAGTGGAAATAGACTTCTTTACTATGTTAGTGTTTCTCCTCTGAATCCTCCCCGCTTCCCAGAAACTGGTCACACACAGCGTGGCTGGCGGTCACACATGTTTTCACACTTATGGCTCATAAACCTCAGAGACGATCTATCACACCGAGTGACAAAAAGGAATTTTCACCGAGCGGATGTTCAGAAATAAATGCAGACTAGAGGCTTTTTATGTCATATGTGTGTACAGTTTCCAGCACACTGACCCTGAAACCTAGACCAGTTCTATTATAGCCCACTAACACACAGGTACCCACAGCAGAGGCCCTTTAGAAAGCATCTATTCTGCATTAGTGCTGCAATAATAACACACACACCACAATGTTCAGTCCTACCCCTTCTCAAAAACATGAAATCTATATTGATATCATTCAGTGTGGCAACACATACAGTGGATGATTATCTCCGATGTCCATACAGAATAAACTTCCATAAATCTCCTCATAAATAAATAAAACAACGCTGCAGAACTTACCAATGACTCATCGTGTTTTTAAGTTTTCTTTAGTTTTTAAGTAATCCAGTTATAGTTGTCTATACATCAGTGGATAAACTGCAGACGGGCTGCTAATAGCTAATTCAGCATACTTTTAAGGGTGCCGTTTTGACTAAATGTAAACAAATATGGAGGCTAAAATGTAATTGTAATTGTAATTGTAATTATTACTGGGGTGGGGATGAAAACGATTCACATACTGTACTGTAGCGCTCTGGACTGAATTAAAATCACTGATGTTAAAACCCCCAGTGACGTAAATCCAGTGTGAACAGGGCTTTAGTCTTAGTTGAGTATCAAAGAGAGTGTGATAAAAATGAAAAACCTTAACAAATATTTGTGGTTTTAAGATCAGCTAGTTTGGAGTTTGACAAAGGACCTTTGCACTGTTTGGTCACTATTGTTAGCTACAATAATTCATCTGGTGGTCAACAAACACGTCACAAGTGGTGAACTCTGAGCTTTCAGAAACTTTGCTTACGAGGTTGTGAATACGACATGAGGTCCCGTTCATATGGGCCCAACCAATTTCTGTGCTGGACAAACTCAGATGTAACTGAAATCATTTAATATTAGTGTGTTTCTGTGGTACGCTGCGGGTTTGAACTCTTTAACAGCTGAGTGTTGAGGGCTTGACAAGAGGAAATGAATCAAATATGCATTATCAGCAAAGTACTCGGTAGTATTATGCAGAATCACTAATGAATACATGTAAGAACATTTTAATGTTGTAGTTTCTCAGTTTAGAGCCACTTTTAGATACCTTGTATTATATGTGTTTGTGTGTGTCTTATATTACATTTTAGCCCAGTACTCACCTGTGTGTGCAGCCTGTTAGTACTTTTGTAATGTACCGTGTGATCCTCCTGGTTCAGCTCCAACTATCCAAGTCCCTTTCTCTGTCCACGCACTGTTATACTGTATGGGCTCCTTTTTACGAAGCAAAAAGAGTGGTTAACATTGCCTGCAGCGGGATGTGAAATTGGAGCCTAGAATCCAAATTAATTTGTAACGCACAGCGTCATGGAGAACACTGTTTGCAGTCGCTGCAGGAAAACTGCTCACGGCTGGAGATCCCAGATGTGATGCTGATTTATTTAAACTAACAACCTGGGAGGTGACGGCGACACGTTGTTTCATTGAGGAAGCTCTTTTTTAATCCTTTATGATGCTGCTGTAATGTAGACGATGCAGCTGCATCCTGAGGCTGTTGGAGTAAACATACTGCTCTGCTCTTCCATTCATTACTGTTAATAACCATCACAGACCTCTGCTTATTGAACCTTAGAGCTGAGTGGACCTCCATATCAGACACTCTGTTAGCATTCTGTTCGCTATAGTGTTGAACCTATTTTGGCCCTGATGACAGCCGTTACATATGTCAGCTTCAGCATCCTGAAGTTTCTCTGGGAAAACATGTAAAGATGAACCACGGATCTCTCAGACCACGTTAGTTAGGATTTGGGTACATGTACATGTTGACAAACAGCAGTTTCAGCAGGTAGATACCTTTCAACAGTTCAGAGAGGTACATATTTAGAAGTGTCTCAAAGAGCAATCTGAGATTTGGTTTAGAAATAAATGTTTGACACAGATCTTAATACTCACTGAGTCATGAAAAAAAAAACTAAAAACTTCCCTAAAGTTATGTTTTCTCCCGATGTATTCAATCTGTCACCACTTTAAATGCGTTATCATGAATATGTTTTCTGAGTGTTTTCATTTGCTGTTTGACAGAAACCGTCTGACCAAAGTTATGAAGCAGTGACGAAGTCAGTGGTTCTGAAGTCTCTCTCATTTAGCTTTGACATAAACTACATGTTGTGTGTGCTGTGTGAGGCGGATAATTCCTGCCAGAATTATTCATAAACTCATATATATTCATGCTCTGCCATGTACTCAAACATTCACCCCAGCTGATCCCTCTGTGTGTGTGTGTGTGTGTGTGTGTGTGTGTGTGTGTGTGTGTGTATGTGTGTTGCTTTACTATATAGTTAAAAACAATCATTTGACATTAAATGATGAAACTGTGGTGAGCTGGTGTTTAACTGCCTGATCATATTCAAATCAAGTAAGAGCAGTTATGTCACACTATAGAGATACTTAATTAGAGTAAAAGTCCTGTATTCCACTCAAGTATTATCAACAAAATGTACTCAAAATATCAAAAGTACAGTGGTAGAAGTATTTAGATCTTTTACTTAGCAATACCACAGTAGATATACTCCCTTAGAAAGTAAAAGTCCTGTATGCAAGACTTTACTTCAGTAAAAGCACAAGTAAAGAAGCATCTTTTTTAATTTTTTGATTGAGCACATTTAAATGCTAACTTTACTCCCAACACAGTAACGGGATCAGTCAGGATAAATGTTGTTAATATTCAGTGTTTTTCTAGCCACCCGACAGGTAAAGCTGTGACACAGATTCCTCCCATCCATCATCAGGATGAGGACGAGATAAGACAATCTGCAGGTTGTTTTTCCACAATCCCAAATGAATTATTGTTCTGTTGCCACATAAACTGATTAATATGAAAGAAAATATCAGAGGTTGAATAACATCAGTTTATGGTAAATTATTTACAGTTCTGAGGTTAAAATCTAATTTAATTCATGGCAAGAAACCATGAGAAGATATTCCCGGGAGTAATCATTTAAAACCACAGGAATCCTTCAAACCAGTCTGTGCTGAGAGGGAAGTCAGCCAGTAGTAAACTCAGGTCTGTAGCTTTGTTGAATGACAAATACAGTATAAAAGTTGCTGTTGATGTTTAGAGTGCCACTGATCATCTCCTGACAGCTCACAATCGTGTGCCACTCACATTAATCCTGTTTGTCAGGCTTTTGACGGAGCTGTAATCAATTCAAATGAGTTTCAGAGGATCCTCCTCAGCTGCTCAACCCAAACGACACAACGCTGATGACTTATCGGCGCCTCGGCATCGATTAGCATACACACGTCTGATCCTCTTTTTATTGTGGACACATTATTCATTCTCTGTCTCCTGAGAAAATCCCAATTGTTGCTTTAGAAGCATCAACATGTTGCACTGTGACTTGCAGAAAGCTTCAAGTAGTGATATTAGTCTTTTGTTTTCTAGTACTGTCGCTTGTTTGTTGTTGTGCTATGGCAGAGGGATACTCACTGGTAGCTGTGTGTAGGATTAGCTTCTTCTTTTAGAAGAATTGTGTTTCTTCATCTAGAAATCATTGACACATGAGGCTGTCCTGTAAAGAAAGGCATGTCGCTGCAGCCCCAAATATGACCTGTAAATGCTATTTAGGGCCACAGTTGTTATTATAACCATGATGACAAGGGTCCCTAAAGTAATTAACAAAACCATTAACTTTCCGTAACCCTAAGGTTAGAGTCGCTTAGTCTCTAATAAGAGGTCGCTAGCATTCTTTTAAATATAAATTTCATGACATAGATAATTCCCAACCAGTCGACTCTATGTATGAGGTGTTTTATCACACTACAGTCATATAATTTAGTTTACTGTTCAAAAACATGTTTTAAGTGCCTCTTTAAATATTCCTATTTGTCCTGTTTGATATGTGGCATATGTATGGATGGGTGCATTTCAAAATGTGAAATAAAAATAAATGGCGGGTTTGATTGGTCTGACGGTATAGATATACGCATCCGTCAGTCATTACGCACCTCGTCCTCACCTGTGCAGCAGGCCAGAGCTCAGTGTGTAGTCTTTGTCCATGCCAGTTGCCTCCAAGGCCCTGCAGAGATTGGTGCATACAGGTTTAATCAGAATGTGCACAAATGTGGACACTCCATAATCAATTGTGGACACATGGAGATTAACATGGCAATACGTGCGGAGGAATACATGTGACAACATATAGTAACTCAAACTGCACACAGATAACACAAACCAACAAAATCAACTCAACAAATACAAATATTCATTGCAGCTAATGTCTGCAGTGGGACAGACATACTGCAAACAGAGTTTCAGAGTGAAGAACCAGGTCTGGTTCCTCCATCCTGGACGGTTCCTCCTCCTTCAGATCATCGCTGCTGGTTGTAGCACGTCATCTTTTCAAATACATGTTATTGTCTAAGGGTTTGTCTCGTACTTGTAGAACAAAACGCTGTACAATTTTTAACCAGCCTGACAACTGAAAGGGCAGAAAGAGACAAAGATTCCTCTGAGCCACAGTTCAGCGAGGAAAAGAAACTAGCAGCTGAGCATCAAAGTGTATGCAGATTTAAACAGGAAAAGGTTCCCGTTTCAGAAACAAGCTGGAATTAACAGGCAATGTTTTGCTTCAAATTTCACAATAGAAATAGCAGGTTATTCTAGAGTTAGCACAGTTGGAATGCTGAACATACTATTGACTGACAGATGACAGTTTAAATTTCTTCAACCTAACCACTGAGTAGACTGCAGCGGGCCCAAAGAAAAATTAAATAGTTTGACCCCAACGGCAGCATTGTAGTTCACTTATGCTTGAGGATCACTCATGGTTTTCTGGATTGGAAATAAATTCACAGTCCAGTGGTGCCTTCAAATGGGGTCATGTTTATCATGTTTACAGGAGTCCATTTGAACGCCCCCCTCTTGTGGTATTCACGACTTCGCAAGTAAAAAGCTTCCGAAAGCTCAGAGTTCACGATGTGACATGTTTGTTAATCTTGTGAAAAATACTGGCGCCCATGGAAATTAATTTTTTGTTGCATAATAATTAATATATTGTAATTTTAATCATATATTGTTGAGCTTGGTAATTTTATAGTATGTCTGAGGAAAATGTTGATATTCTCAGTGACATCTTTCTCCTCTGTCATTATGTCTTTGCATTTCCTGCATCATGTTACCCACTTGCTACCTTGCTGAATTGTTTGCTTTTGTGGCTTCTAGATGCCGATAGTAACGTTTATAAAAATTAATTTCACCTGAAGGCACCCCAAGTTGACTAATTGGAAGTTTGAATCATTTCATTCTTTTTTTTTCAGATATACTAATACATTTGGTGTGTGAATTATACAGTTAAGAAGAAAAATATCAATATAACAGCGTATATACACAAACCTTATTCCTACTAAATCTGTTCTCTACTCCTCATGTTCCTCTTAATTGAAAAGTAGAGTTCAATAAAAGTGAATGAAAAAGGGAATTAAGTCTGTGAACTGACGGATAATAGCATGTAAAAACCCTCAGGATTCTTAATAGATGAGACAGGTGAACATCTATTATCCGTGTCATACCCCTGAAGCCAGATACGAGGGCAAATTACCCGACAAATGTAAAAGCCTGCGTCTCTCTCTGTCTCCTGCTGGTAAAGTGATAGCATGTTATTTGATTAACATGGTGGAACATGTCATTAGCAGGCTGAGCTCAGAAAGGAGCTCCTATCCATTTACCATTTGCCCCAATCTGATTAGCTGTGCATGCTGCATCAAAGGCTTCATGACTTTGATAAGGTGGCGACATCCTGTTCCAGCACAGTAACTCATGTCACCGGTCACGTCATGTATGCTCTTATGGAGCGAGGGAATACGTTAAATGTGAGTTTTTTCCCTTTTCCTGTGCTTTCTCTTGCATCATTTCCATTTTGTCCTCTTTCACATGATAACCCGTGAAGGATGCTGTGATGTCAGTGCAGGCTCAGTGAAAGACATGCAACAGGGCCCTAATTGTTCATCCTGGCTCTTCTATTTCTACTGACCATCTGTTGGCAGTCTGTGCACACAACACACTACATTATTCTGAATAACCACTTTTTACTACTGGGGTCTGGGGTGTACCACTGGAATAATTACGGTGTTAATTATAATCAATTAATACATCAATTGTTTTGAAAAACCAATTATGAACTGAATAATTTACTTTGCATTTAAATGAATGCATTAAAAATGTCAAATGTCAAATTATCAATTCATCATGTAAAGACAGAAAAAGGAAATTAGCAAACTCAGTTATTAATGAATCACTTATATGCAAACATTAAAAACATATGATTATTCTGTTGACCCTTTCCACACTCCATACATATGAAAACAGCCTTACTAGAAAATTCATGCCATTAAAGGTAATATATTACAGACAGTTCATTGTTTTGTGGTTTTCAATTGTTTTATGCTGTGTTGTTTGTTGCATGTTAGCAGTGTGGCTCTGTGGATGGTAATGTCAGTCAGCTGGGCCAGATTGAAATATTTCAACAACTATTAGATGGATTGTCATGAAATTTTGTAGAGATGTTCATATTCCTCAGCCCCATCATAAGGTCAACATTTTAATTTATCCAATATTTGGTTTATGACCAGTACCTGCCGAACTAATGACGTTCCCATAAGCTTCAGCTGCACTTTGTGTTTAATGCTAATTAGTTCATGTTAGTATGCTAACTAGGATGGTGAACGTTGTAAAAACACGATACCTGCCAAACATCAGCATGTTAACATTGTCACTGGGAGCATGTTAACATTTAGCTCAAAGTACCACTGAGACACAACAACTTCACAGAGCTAGCATGACGAGACTCTTACGCCACCTTTCCACTACATGGTACAGCACAGCTCTACTCAACTTTACTTGTTCATTCGCTTGCTCATTTTTGGATTTCTGTTAGCAAAAGTCGTGGATGGTATCTGGTACTTTTTTGGTATCACCTCGGTCGAGGTTCCACGTAAAGAAATGGTTCTACCTGGTATCACAAGTGGGTGAAAAGTTCCAGGTCTGTTTCAGGTCTGTTGGGTGTGATCAGAAATATGCTGTGTCGCACCTGTAACCACTTAGTGAAGTCACAGTATCCTATGCATCACTGCAGCCAGGTAAGAAGTTAAACCTCTAGAGGTCAGCAAAAACAATATATTAATGAGGTGCAAAGTTACTTTTTAATACTGTATGTAGCCAAGACTCTAGTATTGATGCAGAGTGATTATCCTGGTGAAATAGATAAAGTGAAAGTAAACTAAAACATAAAAAGGGGGTCACCAAGATGGGTGTTGTCACCAAAATACAAGACTTCTTTATCTCATCTACAGCAAAATAGAGCCTGTGGTGGCAACAGTTACACCAGTTACTGCTAGTTGGTGGAAAAAAAAAGAAAAAATAGAAATAACCAAAAGATAAATAAATATTATAGTAAACCATTTTAGATGCATTAGTTTCAGCCCTAATTTGATGGCATCACATTGTACAGGTGTTTCCGTTTTCCAGTCACACAGTGACAGGTTCATCTGGTCACACACACACACACACACACACACACACACACACACACACACACACACACACACTTTGTTATCATACTCCCGGCCATTAGCAGCTTATTGGATTCTGCTTCAGTCTGATTAAACTCACAACATCCTGACATGTACTGACAGACTTACAACTGGCCCCTCCCATCCATCATACTGTATTTTGTGTGTGTGTGTGTGTGTGTGTGTGTGTGTGTGTGTGTGTGTGTGTGTGAGAGAGAGAGAGAGAGAGAGAGAGAAGACAGCTGTTCATTTCACTGCTGAGGGCACTACGTTACAGCAGTGTAACTGAAAATGATGCACACCCTGTGGCCAGTCAGAGTTAAATAGTCCCTGTGTCCATAGTTTAAAACAGAGCAGTGTTGACGAAGCACACCTGTAACAACCCCATGGTTTCTGTTGTACTTTAATTACCCAGGATATTCCAGTCAGATAATTTATTCATCCACAGGGGAAAATTCTCTATCACAGCATCTGCACGAAAACAGCAACACGATACAAAGAATAGTACAAAAACAAATGGCAGATACAACAAACTAACATGAAATTAAAACAGTATGCGCTTTTAAGCACGTGCATGCATACAGAATTAATGCAATTTGAAAGTGAAAGTTACATTGCTCTGCACCAGAAGTTATAGGAAAATGTCCAGTTGGTGAATTGCACGGCAAATGTCAAAACTGCTTTCCAGCAAGTTCAAGTATACATTAAAGGCTATAAACACAAATTATTAAAACATTCAAAATCATATCCAGTGACACTTGACATTCCTGTCGAGTCGAGTACCGATGTTTGCATTTTAAAGTGTGTGTATGTATCTAAACTGTATGCAAAATTAAGCTTGTTTCTCTACAGTCACATGCTGCACTGACACTGAATTAAAGCGATCTTAAAATAAGATTTTAATATCTCATTTCCAAAAATTGTAATATATATGAATACTGTGTCCGCCAAATGTCCCTTTGTGTCTTGTTTTCTGTTCAGCATAGAAAGAAAGTCTTAGAGCGGCTCCAAATACTGTGTGGTTAATCAGGAAATGTCCATTCATTATTCATATTCTCATTAGACACTTATGTCCACAGACATGGTGATCAGTGAGGAGATGCTGTCTCCAGATGGCCTGGAGAAAGCAACAGACAAGCAGGGCAAACATCCAGAAAGGCACAAACTGACAGTTTATTGATCTTAAATCCACCAGCTGTTATTTTTGAAAACTGCTGGGGGTCCTTTAGTAGAACAATTTGAAATCTGTGCAAACTGAAATTGTTTTGAAAACTTTTGGAACATTCTGAATTAGAGAAGGAAATACTGTTCTAACATATTTAAAGTGATGTAATACATTGATGAATGACTGGTGTCAGTTCCTCATTGATTATTAAAGCACACATTATATCTCAACATACCTCTCCTGGTCTGTTCTCTATCATCACATATAAATTATGCAGAAATATTCAAATAAGACATATAACACCTGCAGGGATCCATCATTATTTCACATTTGTCCAGTCGATTGATTCTAATCACTGAAAAGACTTCAGAGGCACCAGGTTATCTTCATTTTGTGCTATTTATTTTTGACAAAGATGAAGCAAGTATAAAAATATGGCTTGGGGGAAAGTCATGTTGTTATCTGAATGCAATGGTTTTAACATATAAGGCAGCCATTTTAGACCCTTTCCGATTCTACATGGTCTGATTTTACTTTCATCCAACTAAATTGTACTTTATCAGCCTAAAACATATAATACAATACAAATGACAAAATAAGGTACAAATGTAAAAAATTTGTACAAAAATATACAAAATAAAATACAAAGTAAAACACAGCAAAAATAATAATACAATACAAATCTAAAAATAAGGTACTAGATACAAAAATGTACAAAAATAAAATAGAACGAGTTACAGAGTAAAATAGAAAAAAATAAAATAAAATAAAATATCAAAATATACAACAATAAAATAGAAGAAGATATAAAGTAAATTACAATACAAAATATAGAAATAATACAAACATAATACATATATAATATAATAATAAAAAATTTAAGAAAATACAAAAATGCACAAATATAAAATAGATTAACACTGAACTTTAAAAAAATGTTAAAATTAAATTAATGAAGTAGAATAGATAGTAAAAACCTGTTTCTCCCTCCATGTTTCACTCTAATCAAAGCTGCAGATGGGACTGCAGGTGAGGTTGATGGAGATGAAGATGGAGTTAAAGCTCTCACTGAGGAAGAGGAAGCATTGGTTAAAGAAGCAGAGAAAAGGAAAAATAATAAAAATACCAGTAGTACAATACTGTGAGTAGTGCTGGGTATCAAAACTTTGTGCATACTGTCAAGTACCGACAGCATCAAATGTCATATTTCTAGTCTTGTTTACTGAATCTTTGATCTGATAGTTTTGGATTTAATACAAAATTTCCAGTTTTGTCGAGAAACATGTTTAAATTCCTCCACATAACATGACCAAATAAAAGTTTAATTTTGGTACCAAAACTTAGGTGGTATATCAGCAATAGTAATGACTCCTTTCAAACAATACCCAGTGCTAAACAAGAGGTTCTCAAGCAAGTGAATCTCACTTATTTCCACATGAAGTAGAGGTCCACTGGGACAAATTTGATAAATCTGACTCTATTTCCCAGTTTCAGTATCAATACATGTTTCTGTATGTCTGTCTGTGTATAGTGCCAACACACATCGCATCTTTCACGATGAGGCGACACAGGTCATCAGATCCCAGAGCCTCGGAGGTCAGCAGGTCAGCTGGCTCAGTTGAATAAATCTGCATAAACACACACAAGAAACAAAGCTATTAAACACTGTGAGAAATCTAATTAAACACCAAGAATCAACTGCAACAAATGATGTGCCAAAAAAAAAAAAAAAACATCTAGACTGCTTCATTGATCTTTTTGAGAGAGACATCATGCAGAACACACAAGTTTGTAATTTAGGAATAAAGAGAGTGTTTGAACATGAACACATGTCATTCTGTCGCATCACTATGCTCACAGACAAATCTGTAACAGGATATTTAATCCCTCAAATCAAAGTGAGCTCTAGTTTCGCTGCTAGAGTTATCTGATGTAGTAGCTCAGTCCCAAAGTCCAGGAGATCAGAGGTCAGACCAGCAGCTCTGGAGCTGGTAAATATTGCTAAAGGCTACAGCAGGGTAGATTTACCCCAGTATGGACCATACACACATGTCCAGTTAAAGGACACTGAAGGCCTTCCACTGCCACCCGAGAGATATAAATGATGATGATGAGCAGGAAAACAGTAACGTGTGACAAATTCAGTTTTAAATGGAATCTTGCATGGCTGCAGGCATAACCATAATGATGCTGAGAGCAGGGAGAGTATTTGAGGATGCTGAGTGAATTTAATCTGTTTTTTTGGGGGGGATGGGGGTGGTGGACGATTTGAAACGGTCTAATTTAAGAAGCAGCTGCAGAGACAGACAGGACACAAGTATTGGTTTACTGTGTTTGTATTAATAAATCATTTGCAATCCAGATTGTGCTCTGTGGACACGGTGAGGGGGCTGAAGACTGCTGAGGAAACTGATGATACTGGGAGTAAAATAGAGGAGATAGAGGATGACGGAGAGAGAGGCAGGTGGTGTAAAAACAGAATAACACATATACAAATAAACAAAGATGGACATCATATGAGACAAATGAGGTTTTTCACAGAATGCCAACACACAGGAGACCAGGAGAGTAATTTAACTTTCCAATGTTTTACTTGCTTTAAGTGGGCTTCTTTTGAAAAGTAGTGCCAGTGGTTACAGGTGATGAGGACTGTCAGCTACCAACAGTAAAGTTTAAGTGTATTTTGGAGAGACTTAACTGTCTGGCCAAAAGGATTTCTCCCATGGTGGAAAATGTTTTTTGGTCGGGCAGCCTTTTACAGCAATTTTTAACTGCTGGACTTTCCATCACTTTTAGTCACTGCATGCCTGCCATGTCTGTTCTCATCTGCTTGGCTTCTTGTCAGATTGTTTCTCTTGTCTTCATCATGCTACACTCATGCTTGCACTGTGCTTGATGTGCAAGCATGGATCAAATCAAATCAAAATCAAAATCAGATAGTTTGCAAAACATATATATATATATATATATATATATCCATCGTCAACCGCTTATCCCGTTAGGGGTCGTGGGGGGGCTGGAGCCGATCCCAGCTGGCATTGGGTGAAGGCGGGGTACACCCTGGACAGGTCGCCAGTCCATCGCAGGGCACATAGAGACAGACAACCATTCACGCTCACATTCACACCTATGGGCAATTTAGAGTCATAAATTAACCTAAACAGCATGTCTTTGGACGGTGGGGGAAGCCGGAGTACCCGGAGAAAACACACGCTTACACAGGGAGAACATGCAAACTCCACACAGAAGAGTCCTAAGCCCGGATTCGAACTTGCAACCATCTTGCTGTGAGGTGACAGCGCTAACCATTGCACCACCGTGCAGCCCTATATAATAATAAATGATGAGTTATTATTGGTTGCATATTTTATATTAATAATCTGGATCTGGGAACTCTAAATAAAGCTGTCAGATAAATGTAGTGGAGTAGAAGTATAAAGTAACTGAGAATGGACATACTCAAGTAAAGTACCAGTACCTCAAAGTTGTACTTTTGTCTTTTTGTTATCCTCTGTTTAGCTGCTTTATGCTTCTGGTTCAGGGACTCTACCACATATACATAGAAGTTGATAATTTAAAAAAAAAGTTAAAAATAGAAAACGAAATCTAGAAATCTGCATATGGATGAGGTAATCTCTTTGCAGCAGCCAACTTGGAGCTCACACCTGTGTCTCAACAGATAACTCCTGCTGGAGCTGGAGTGATACACAGGTAGGCTATAATTAGAACTTTAAATAATATGTCCTATTATAGGTTTAAATATCTGATGATATGCTTTATGAAGAACATTAGTTGCTGCTTATGGAACTGACCTTTCCCTTGACAATTTTATTTATTTCTGTTTTTCAAAGAAAGAAAAACATGGATGACACTTTATGTACATTTTATAGATGTCACAAAGAGCATTAGTGCAAAAAAAGCATGTATCAAATATCAAGTATTATCATAAAAGTTAAAAGTAAAAAACAACATGCCCTTTAATTAAACATGAATTTATATGTAAATGTATGTGCAAAACTGATGTACTTGTAAGTTAAATTCAAGCTTTCAGAGGAACCTTTTTTTTTCTTGTCATACAATAATAAGTCGCCTACATGTAAGTAATAACCATGATCTTATTATACAGCCATGGTAAATTAATAATTTAATACTGTATTTTTCTAATAAACACCACTGCCATCTAGCGTCTGAACGTAAGCGTTACGTCTTGGACCTAAAGCGTGCAGGGTTGTGACGTCACCACGTACACGCTGACGTTCACGTTGCTGGACTTTGGACGCCCTCTCTGTTGCACCGGCGGGGAAGTTAGCAAACCAGTTGAGCACCAATTTCCACCAAATACTGTGGTTTAATAAGGTATGCACAGGGGAATTATGCTTCTAGGTTGTTTATTTGCTTTGTCACAAGTTATAAAGGGTGATAACTTCAAGTAGCCGCCCGTAAATAGCAACTAACAATACACGAGCTAATTGTGACTTGCTAATCCCTGCACGCCCCCGAAGTGGGACACTTTACGCCAAACTCTACTCAAAATATGACCATTTTAGGTTTTCTTGGCTTATAAATTAAGTAAAGACTTGTTTGAGAGTATATTCATACATTGTTTTGAATTTGGAAAGATGTTTTTGGGGATTCGGCATATGTGGAAGCTGTCTCGTGAAAACCAACTATCTAAATTTAGTGAAGTTTAGCTACTGATACTGATTTGCAAATCGCTGGCAGCTCCACTCCGCCTGGTTGACCCTCACCAGTTCAACTTTGCTATTTTTACATGCAGCTGTAATGTGTCCGCATTTACGGTGTTATAAAGCTAAAAGTATTAGCTAGTTTACTTACACTGGTACTGTTATTTCACAGGTAATGCTGTAACCTAAAACAATCATTTACCCTGCATAATCTGCCTTAACAAGGCATTGTTGTTTATTAATGTATTAATCGGGGGGGGGGGGGTCTCAGAAATCAGTCTCAATTCCCACCAAATTCACCAAAAAATAAGCATCAACATGTGTTGCTTTTTGTTAAATCCACTATGCAATGCTTCACTTTGCTCCTGAGATAAAGGATGTGCACATTACTGTTGTGACACTATACCTCAAAGTATTAACACTAAATGAGTTGTTGAATTGGATGTTTCTTGCAGTGCTGCTATATTTTTGAATGTCTAACAATAAACTATGTTTAGAGTCAGTTGGAAATCAGATAAAACTCTGAAAACCACATTAAATCAGTGGGAACAGTGGTAGAAAGTTATTGATTATGTGACTAGATAATGATATATGCACTGTGTTAAAATACTGTTCTCATTGTGCCTTTTTACAGATCAGAGATGGCTCTCACACAAGTGTCTTCCAACAAGTGTGCTGGTGGCTTCCAGAAGGTTTACGAACATGAAAGGTGAGATCTTGGTGCTAAGAGCTAAGTGTGCTAAGAGCTCAAAAGTCCAATATCACACCCATAGCTTGCCCACACACACACACACACACACACACACACACACACACACACACACACACACACACACCTGTGAAGGTAAGATCGTCATGTGTGTATGTGTTTTTTCCATTTCCATGCAGCACTGAACTCATGTGTAAGATGAAGTTTGCTGTCTACCTGCCTCCCAAGGCCGCGACAGGCAAATGTCCTGTCATGTACTGGCTCTCTGGTGAGTGTGCAGCCTCTTGTCAGAGCTTCAGTGACTGTCTGCTGATAAATGAGTGAATCCATATATATAGAGAAAGCACTCTGCTGGTTCACTAACTCTCAGCCCACATGTTCATATTCCATAATAGCAATATAACATATATATTATATTTTAAATCCCATGAAAAAAATTGTTTTCGTGAGATGTATTGTCAATATGAAAAACTAGAAATGGTGCTTGACAAAAATGAAAATAAAAAATGAAATTTAATCATCAGCTCATCATCATCTGTCTTCATTCTGTGTTTCTCTGCAGGTCTGACGTGTACGGAGCAGAACTTCATCACCAAAGCTGGTAGTCAGCTCCCTGCTGCAGAGCACGGCATCATCATCGTCGCACCAGACACCAGTCCACGTATGAAAACAAATTTATTAAAATGAAAACAGCTGAACACACGACAACACGTTTTAACATCATAATAAAGTCTTAAAAGAGTTGTCCATTGATTGTAACTTTATGTTTCTATAACACTGTTAAAAAGGATGAAAATCGATGCAGCAGAACCAGAGATATCATTTTTATCGGCCCACATTTATCATCAGACGTCACACAGCTCAGTTGTAGCACTTGGGAGATTTGGTGGTTTTCTGTCAACACTCTGACACCCAGCTGTTTCCCATCCTGCATCAGGTGGCTGTAACATTGAGGGGGAGGATGAGAGCTGGGATTTTGGCACTGGAGCAGGCTTCTACGTCAACGCCACGCAGGACCCCTGGAAGACCAATTACCGCATGTACTCCTATGTCACTGAGGAGGTGCGTAAGATTTATCTCACCTTCTGACCAGAAAAACTAATTTTTCAGTTTTAATTTCAGCTAGTGTTCTTGATCTTTTCCTCTCTCAGCTCCCCAAATTAATCAACGCTAACTTCCCCACCGACCCAGACAAGATGTCCATCAGCGGTCACTCCATGGGCGGCCACGGGGCGCTCATATGTGCCCTGAAGAACCCTGGGAAATACAAGGTACTGCATATCACTCAACAAAGTGTATGTGTGAGTATACAACCCCAGAAAGATTAAAACCTCATCACTCAGTTTTTTGTATATTGACATTTTTATTTTTTAACAAAAACTATTCTCCATCAAAAACTTAACTTGGAGTATTTGTTAACAGGTCAAAATACCAAAAGTATACAATTACATTATTTAATGATTTCTTTAAATACACTTTAAAGTACTTTACTAAGTACTATGTACTTTATTAGCCACCTTGAGGAAAAAACAACACAACACAAAATAAAGAATCAGGCTCCAATCAGACAGTGAGGTGAACGGCAACATTGCTCTCAGTGTACTGATTGCTAATGTTAGCTTAACAAAACCATGAACTGTACGCTGTCTAATCATTAATAGTAATAATAACGCTCTTCACTCTCATTATAAAACAATTGCGAAAAGCTGCCCCCCTATTTTTTCTTCTACTTGTATATACATAGTAGTTTGTCTTTATCCGTCTTTGCTCAGCTTTGTCATCCTTGTCTTACCTGTAGGTCTGTAAATTATTTTGTGTGGAAGTATATTGAAAGCAGCACAAAAAGTAGAGTGAAATTCCTTGTATGTGCACCCATACTGGGCCAATAAAGCTGATTCCACTGCTGATGTGTCCTTGTGTGTCTCCTGCAGGCTGTGTCTGCATTTGCTCCCATCTGTAACCCGATGCAGTGTCCCTGGGGACAAAAGGCCTTCTCAGGGTACCTTGGCTCTGACAGGTCCACATGGGAGGTAAGAGCTCTGCACAATAGGTCCTGTCAATAACTGTAATAATTACACACTGAGCCTCTCGTGGTCAGAACTGTGAAAGGAATGTCCCTGCATTCAAAACTTTACTTAAGTAATAGTACACATAGTATTAGCATCAACTTTAAATACCAAAAGTAAAAGTATAGATGCAGAACAGCCCATTTCAGAGTAATATATATCATTGGATTATAATTATGCATTAAATTGTCCATCACTTTCATGTTGGTAAAGGAGAAGCTTAGTTTTTACCACATATATACTGCTGGGTAGCTTGAATTTCACCAAAGGATCTCTTAAGTTTTATTTTTATCAATAGTAACACATCACAGTTTATTTGTTGATTATATCTTTTGTTAATAATCTGAATCTGCAGATTTAAGTCCAATATTTCCCTCTGGATTGTAGTGGAGTAGACATATAACATAGCATAAAATGGAAATACTCAAGCTCAACTTTGTGGTACTTTACTTAAGTACAGTACTTGAGTTAATGTACTTAGTTATTTTCCATCACTGCTCAAAACACAAATGACACTGATCTCTACCTGTAAAGCAAATGATCATTAGAATGAAAATGAAGTTGACAATCATTAATACTCCTAATAACATCTCTGTTCTTCTCTGTGGGATTAAAGTGAGAAGAGAGGTTGCCTATTTTCTTGCAGCAGAATAAGAAATCACTGAGTTAATGTTCCATGTAATGGCTTCTTTTATATAACCTGGAGAGACTAATGTGGCATTTAAAGAGACAATAATGTGATAAAGTTAGTATGGTCTCATGTTTTCACTGGGACTATTTCTGTAGTATAAAGTAGTCTCAAAGACGCTGCTGTTAAATGTCATCTTTCACCACAAACTAAATTCCATTATCCTTCGCTGTGTTCAGACATCTCAGAGACAGACATCTCCAAATGCGGACAAATAAAACCCAACTCCTTAAGACATGGAAGACCTTTATTTATCCTGAGGGAAATTGTGCAGCAGTTGTAATGAGTAGGAAACTGGAGAACTGTTTGTGAAAGATTGAACTTTTTTTTTCAGTCTGGTTTTAGCTGTTTGATGAGTGTTAAAGGGTTACACGAGTTCTCCATCCTCATGTTCTCAACCCTCCTCTTCCTCTCTTTCAGGCGTACGATGCCACCGTGTTGGTGTCGTCATACTCCGGTCCTCAGCTCGACATCCTCATCGATCAGGGCTGTGACGACCAGTTCCTGTCAGCCAGCCAGCTGCTGCCCGACAACCTGATCTCCGTCTGCTCCGACAAGAAAATCCCTGTCGTCTTCAGACTGCAGCCGGTCAGTTCCTTTAGTCTCTGTTTCTGATTCATTTCTACAAATGTCTGCGTGGTGATCAACATATGAACAGTTGCATGCTGGGAGAAGCACCTCCCTGTGACAGGTTGTCAAGTAGATGTTTTTTACGAGGGCTGCCACTTTATTTTTATTACTGTCACTGTTCTAGTTTATTATTTTTTATCTTAAAGATGAATCATTAAGTTTAATGTAATGTCAAATATAAGTTAGTACAAAATGATGTTTAAATAGATTTAGCAGCTGTGAACTCAGCTTTCTGAGTCAGTACATCAAGCACTGAGGAATGAGTGACACAACACAACCATCAGATTTTGACAAATCAAATTTTCCAAAGTGTCAGTCTTTTGGTACGTCTTTGCATTGTGTTTCCCTGCTGTGCCACTAAAAGGGTGTTTCATAGTGTAAAGACAGAAACTTAGAGAGATACTCACTTGATTTGTCTAACTTAAACTGCTGAAGCTTCATTACCTTCAGCTTAACATCAGATTTAATTTTTACACAGAACCAGGACTGTGGATTTAAAAATGGATGTTTTCACAGCCAGAATGGAGACGTTATATCCTCATATAATAAACACAAGACTCTCCTGGATAATGTAGGGAGCATAGAGGCTTTCACCTCCTTGAATTATTTCAGCTTTAATTATTTAACTAATTCTACTATACCCATGAGCCTCAGTCACCGTTGCCACGAAGAAGAAGGCAGTCGGAGATGCACATTCAGAAACCTTCATTACTCAAGTTGAGAACAAAACAGTTACTGAATTCATCCAAGATTATTGTTTTGTCATTGTAACAATAAAATAATTACATTTTCATACTTACCAGTCAGTAATATATTGGCTACAGATATACTGTGCACCTCAAGTCTAAAACAAAAATACATTCAATTAATGAAAGAAAACAGTGACAACCAGCTACAACCAGCCTCTCCTTCTCATCTCCAGATAGGTTTCTGCATGTTTTGTCTGAAAGTGATGGTTCAAGTTGTATTGTGAATTTCCCCACTGTGGGACTAATAAAGGAATATCTTATCTTATCTTATCTTATCTTATCTTATCTTATTCTTTGAATGCAGCAACATTTGTTGCAAACTAAGCGCACATCTTTACCGCCAACCTCTGCGAAAAAATACTTAGCAGTTCATGACTTAATAATGATGAAATCGCAGAAAAAAGTAATTCGGATTTTGTTTTGTAAAACCAAAATGTTCACAATATGTTCAGACCTATGACCTTGATGTTATGTTTCCTCCTGCAGGGCTACGACCACAGCTACTTCTTCATCTACTCCTTCATGAGCGATCACATCAAACACCACGCCAAGTTCCTCAACGCCTGAAGCAGAGGAGAGGGCTGTTCAGGTCGGCTGCTTCCGGCTGTTTCAGACACGTTGGTTCAGTTCACTTTGACTCTGTTTCTCTGCCCTCCTGACATCAGTCACAGCCCTTTCTGCTGTATTTGCCCCCTGACTTCCTGCAGAATTTAGTACAATAACACCACCTGTTCTGTGGTAACCAAACCCTGAAATAAAATAATTCAGACGCCGTTCTGCCCTCACTTTAAACAGCACTTAGCTAAACTTATTTTATTGTGTTTTGGGTAATTGAGCCACAGGAAACACAGAAATGTTTCCCGTTTGCTGAGTTGTCCTTGTGTCATTGAACAGTCACAGCTGTATTTTCAGAATAAAGTCCTCATTTATTCACTTTGGTGTTTTGTTCTTATTGAAGTTTGTTGACCTGCCCTGACCTGAAATTGAGCTCTCATGTCATGTTTTTGACATGCTATACTTTGACTTTTTCATGGGATACTAGTGTGACATTTCTGACATACTAATATAACATTTTTTATGATATTTGTCACAGTCCAGCTCAAAGGCTGCGACAAAGATGGGAGACTAGACAAGTTTCAACATGACGAATAAGCAAATAAAACCCAACAGCAGCTGTGTGCAGCACCGGTCCCAGGTGTGCTTTATTGAGGTAATGATGACCCAGATCCTGCAGCAGGCCTTTCCCTGTGTTGTCCTTGTCTCAGTGTCAGGTTGTCAGCGTCTCACCCAGTAAGTAATGTTCTAGCTGTAATTTCCTAGTTTTCGCAGTAGTTAGGAGTTCTTGTTTACTCCCTGCCACCTGTATGTTGGATTTCCCTGTTTTCCTGCCTGGTACCAGCTACCTGTGTCTTGTCTGCCACCACCCGCCTGCCTGTGGACTTTCAGCTTGTAAGCTTGTTTTTATGACTGACATTTTTTGACAAATAACATTTTAATGACATACTAGATTTTTTATGACCTACTTTTTTTATGATATGACATTTAAAAAAAATAATTATGACACGATAGGCTATGACGTTTTATGATTTTTTAAGACATACTACATTCTGACATTTTTAAAAAAAAATTTTATGACAGACTATACAATGACATTTTAATAACCTACTATAGGCTATATTTTGACACTTTTTATGACCCACTACACTAACATTTTCATTGTCACATTAACATTGACAACATTTTTATGACAAACTTTTTTATGACCTACTTTAAGCTATGACATTTTTTTTTAACTTTTTTATATTTAAAAATAAAATTATATATAATATAAAATTATTTTATGACATGACAATAGGCTTGACATTTTAGGATTTTTTATGACATGCTTATTATGACATTTTTTTTTTTACTTTTATGACATACTATACTATGACATTTTAGGACATTTTTTAAACTACATCCTGTATTATGATTTATGTTTTATGACCTTCTATAGGCTATGGCATTTTATGACATGTTTTTATGACATACTATGTTATGAACTTGTTTTACTTTTTTATGACATACAATACTGACATTTGACATACTATACTATATTTTCTGACATGTTTTTATGTTATTTTTTACTTTTTTATGACATACTACATTGACATTATTTTTAACCTTTTTTTATGACATACCATAGGCTATGACATTTTAGACATACTGTTATGACATTGTTTTACTTTTTATACTATATAGGCTCTGGCATTTTATGACACATACTTGTATGACCTTTTCTATGACCTACCATACTAGATTTTTATAACGTACGGTATTATGACATTTTCCATCCAGATGTGGGTAGAGGATCAGTTCAGTGGACATTTCACCTTGAAACCCAAAAGGGTGAGGGCTGTCTCTCTCAGCACCCGAAGGCCAATCTTTAAAGTCTTGTTAAAACAATATTTGTTTTTGAAAAGGTTGTCTAGCACCCCAGTGTGTGTGTGTGTGTGTGTGTGTGTGTGTGTGTGTGTGTGTGTGTGTTCAGGTTCAAGCTGGGTATCATCATCTGGAACACAGAAGATGTGATTCTGGACGACTGCAGCTTCCTGATGCAGATATTTGCTGATTCATTACCATTTATACTTTCTTGTATATAAATAAGTTGTTAGCCTACTTTTGCCTGCCTTTTACTGTCTCTGTGTAAATCTCTGTGTAAACACGGCTACTATCGATCTTTCTCTGTAGCTGGTTGAGAGGTTTAGAGGATGACTGGCAGGAGACAGACATCCACTACAACTCTGATTGGAGAAGGAAACTTCAAGTGGCCTCGTGAACCCTGCTGAAATAAGTAGGACCCGCAAAACAATTCACATTGTCAACACTTCTCTCTTTTTCTCTCTTTTCCTCTCTCTCTCTCTCTCTCAGGTAGTGGTGAGGAACAGCATATACTGTATTTTCTCTGTGGATAAAACAGAACAGGAGCTTCCTGCCATCCACAGGCTGCAGGTCTGGGATTTAAAGATGCTGTCTTCTGATGACTTCTGAGGTGGGTGTGACTATGTGTATCTGTGTTTCTCTATTTTTATATTTGACAAAAAATGTGTTGTGTTGCGCATGTGTCGTGCCCTTTTTCTTTTTTTTATGTCTACTCCTTCAGCATGTCTGCAGAGCTGATGGTATGTACACAAACACACACACAAAAACAAATCCTGCAAGGAGCTGGAGCCACTGCCAAAACCATAGTAAGAAGAGCCTGGCTCTTTCTAAAGAAAATCAAGTCTGGTGTGTGTGCTTACTGTGAAGGTGTAACTTCAATGGGAGGAAGTTATGAGGCACAGTGCGAGAAAATATGACTTAAATGTTCAAATCAAGACGTAAATACTAAAACTATGACTTCTGAAAATATGGAGTCTCTCTTCCTTTGTTTGCTGTAATTGGAGCTTCTCTTTGTATTGTTCACATGGCTGGCTCTGCCTTTAGTGAGTGTGGTCCATTGGCTAGCTCACGGTCGCCACTCTACACTGCTCTCATTCAGCGGTTACAGCTGATAACGCCGTCCTGACCGACAGTGTAGTCACAGAGGCGTGGCACCCTCCCTCCGGTTCACCGTCAGCACTTTCACTGTTTTCACTCTTAGCACCGCCGCCATGTTGAGAGACACTGAGTGGCAACAGAAATGCTCCCAATCCCGTATTTTAAAAGAGTTGAGTGAATGTTCGACACACTGCTCATTTTAGCTGCATTTATTATACCTGAACATAGTATCAGTCTGGTGAGCTGGTCAATCTTCAGTTTATTCAGACCAAACTACAAAATATTTTTCTTGTGAACAGCCATGACATTTCTAAACAACTCTGCTAGTCAAAGTACTACTTCTCAGGTAATTTCTTTATAGCCCCGTACACATTTAATCTCTACAACAAAGTTCAAAAATTACAATCAACCATGCACTGGAAAACCCATTCTGTCCAACGTTTAAAAGACAGTGACATGCACACTAAAAAAAACCATAATGATAAATTGTCCCTGTTGCACTATATTTCAAATCAAACAAACATTTCACTTTAAAATAAATTACATCAACGGCGAAGATGTACCACAGAAAAAGATTTACTTCTGAAGGTTTCTACATTTTTAAACATTACAATAATTTATTTGTTTCCTTTGTTCTGAATAATTAGTTAATAAAGGATTCTGAATGTTTGTTGAAGTGTTTTTATTTGAACACATGCGTTTACAGTTAGTCTACTGTTATTGGATGTTATATCTGATTTAAAATAAGAGTGCAGATAAGGTAATCCATATCAGTTGCTCTAATGTTATTGTCTGTATATATAGGTAGAAATAAGGCAACTAAATTTGACGTGATGAAGATCCACCATGAACTGAAACACTGTCACCAGTGTAAGGTGAGCAGATCAGTAAGGCACTACTGGATGTGTTTTTTCCTGCATTTGAAGCTTCAACTGAGGTTTTAAAATGAAACTTCAAATGTAAACGTATGTCATGTCATCATATTTTAGGCCATTGTCACCTTAAAAAAAAAAACAAAATCCTCAACTGGAATAAAGTAACTTACCAGATTAAACAAGTCTTTTTTATTAAATCAACTTTCTTTAATGAATGTAACTTATCGGTGTGTGCCTCCCTTTGTGTGCTACAAATACAGTGAAAATGTTTTTGAAAGGCTAAATGCCAACAAATACGGATGGAAGCAGAATATTTTCTTAGATATGTGCAGCATTCGACTGTTGATTTAGAAATTGTTCATTCGTCACCATTATGAATGAAGCTTCGAACTATTCGGTACAGCCCTACGAACTGGACCAATAACTGTGTTTCATTGACCTTTCCTGAACCCCAACAATGACCTATTTGACAAACACATTCTCTCTCTGTTCACAGTTCTAACTTCAGACATGTCACTGTAAAATATCTGCATCTGTCAGAGAGATACTCTGCTGCAACAGGCTGACCTGAGGGTAGGAAGAGGATGACGTCACTGTGTGCTGATGTGGAGCCATGTTGGGGTCTCTCAGGAGCAGAGGTGAGGAGGAGGAGGAGGGTATGAAGGGGAGAGTGGCAGAGATGCTGTTTGCTGCTGACATGTTGTTGTTGAGGAAGCTGTTGGACTGCGGCAGTGCTGAACTCTGTCTCTGCTGACTGCTGGAGGTCGCAGCTGAAACACAAGTAGCTGATGAGTAGCACTGTCTGCTGGCCCGCACTTTTCATTTTATATTAAATCAATATATTTTAGGAGGTAAAACCATATAACTTACTTGACTTAAATCACAGTATGTGTACTGAACTACAAAATTATGGGATCTTGTTTTAAAAGGTCTGTTTATAGAGCCAGCAGGTCTGTAGCTATGTGATCTTTAAAACTGTCAGAGACATTGGTGCAATAGACACAGACCTAATGACACTGAGATAAGAGTCCAGCTGGATAATATCAAACTTTGAAGTAACTCAGTCTCAGACCATATTATGTAAACTGTGTCCAGCTGATGAAATAAAAACTAACTTCCCTCTGGTATTTGACAGACAGGGCTGCTTGAGCTCCTCAGCTTGTGTGGTGAGTTTTTCCTCACATTCATCTGAATTGAATCATTGTTGAGATGTGCAAGACTGAATTGATCACTCATCGTCACTTGCTGAGCTAAAATCACAGATTCTGACACATCTCATCTTACTAAATGAAAACAACAGCTTCTGGGAGGTGGGTGACTGAGAAATGACACAGGCAGGTAACGACTGGGACAGAACGGCTGACAACAAACAGTTTAAAAAGCAGAAGTAAGTCCAAGGTGTCTTACCACAAGTCACTCTGAGCTGCTGCTGCTGCTGGCTGCTGATGGGAAAGCCGGTTTGAGAAAGACCTGCAGCGCCACCTAGAGCCTAAGGATGAGAATGAGCAAGACAAAAAAGACTTGTTCTGTACATGCAAATAATACCTGTGGGTGATACTGAGGTCTGTAGGTAGCAGCTTACTAGTTAATTATTTAAAACTAAACCATATAGCTAAGTTAGTGAAGGTATCACTTACTAGTTTGGGTGCAGTCACTGACAGCACTCTAGTTAAGTTGTGAATCCATATTAACATCTCTAACACAGTATGAACTAAAAATAATCACTGAATGCTGCATTTAAAATCAGACAAATTATGTAAGTCAGCCTGAACGACACAACGCGAGACCTAAAAGTCAACGTCATACAGAGAAATACTTACTAATGGACCTTTCTCACAAGAGACATTTTGACTTGTCACAGTAGGAAAATCACAGGTGCAAATTGTGAAATGATAATAATAATAATAATAATATATAATAATCATGATTGCTGAATTCCACTTAGCTGCTTTGATTTCAGGGTTGAAAAGCTACAAAATTGCATCCTAATATCTTTTCCTAACCACTTGACCTCGATGGAAAATGTCATGAGGTCAAGGACAGATGTGAAGGAGAACTCATAAGGACGAGCGTGGTGTTAAGAGAATCTGACTACACTTAGGCTCTGTAATTATGATGCAACAGCGGAGATGATGAGGCTGCCGCGGTGAAACTAAAATATTCTAAAGATGGACTATAAAAGGCACTGCTTCTCCCTGTGTGTTGTTAAATAGGTCTTTCAATGACAGGCTCCTTCACCCCCGGTGTGTGAAAAAGAGATACTGCAGGTCCTTCTGCTGCTGTAACACTCCACATTAACATACAGTATAATAAAGGATTATCTACCTAAACGTGGACAACCGGTGAAAAATATCACTTCGTTACCAAGGTTAGAATTGAAATAAACAAAGGAATAAAAATTATTGATTTAATTGTTTGAGTTATGAAGAAAGGGTAGGACAATGTAAGTATAGCTTGAACTTGTTCCTACTCCTTTTCGAATATGTAATATTTATTTATGTTGATTATTTGTTAATAATCAACATAATTTGCTATATGTTCATTTTATTTGTTATTCTTGTTTTGTTTTTTTACTTTGGTATTTGTTACATGTTCGAAATGAATAATTTAAAAAAAAAAAAAAAAAAAGGAAATGGTCATCAAAAAAGACCTTTTGACCGCAGCCCAGATATCGTGCATGCCGGCCCACTGCCACTCTCACTGGGACTGCAATTTTTTAAAAAAAGTAATTACTGACCTGATCCTGGTTAATACAGGCCTGGAGTTTCCTTTTTGCCCTCCATCTGGCCACCCTCAGTCTGGTCTTCTCTCGGCGGTCTCGCACCTTCAACACAACAAAATCATCACAGTTTACATTAAATAAAGGAAACTATAAGAAGACACTGATTGAAGATGCCACTCTAAACTCTACAATCTTTAATGTGTATATGTCACAGACTTATCAGCTGTTCAAAAGTGTTATATGGATGTTTTTTTCTTCAATAATGGTTATTTTAACATAAAAATAGTATAGTTCCTACACTTAATGTATTATTTACTTAATGTATTTATTGATTCATTTGGATAATTTTGACCTCAGAAGAAGAATGAAATGATTCAAACTTCCATTTAGTCTATGTCCCCAGTGTTGTATGACAAGGGGGAAATACTGCACTTGGATTCTGAATTTGTTTTCCAGTCCAGAAAAGCATCAGTGACCCTCAGTTGTTATTGATCCAAATGGTACAATTAGGCTCTAAATATTGAGTTAGCCCATTTTTCTTTGGGTCCTCTGCAGTCTACTCAGTGGTTAAAGTGAAGAGGTTTAAAATAGGTGATTCATTAGTCCATAGTACCTTCATCTGATATTTCCTGAAGGCTAACCCAGACTAACCTTCTATTTTTATTGTGACGTTTGAAGAACAGCTTTGCTAAAGCAAAACGTTCACGGTTTACTCCAGCTTGTTATAGGCTGCATTATGGTACCCCTGCTATTAAAACAGGAACATGTTCCTTTTGAAATCTGCACACATTGTGATGATCACTTTCCAGTTTCTTTAACCAATGACTGGTGATTTCTTCTATTCTTGTTGAACTGTTGCTACCTTTTGAAGGGTAGGGTAGCACAGAGTCTGCCATGAACACCAGTGTTAACTAACCAGATCTGCCAGCAGCGGTTGAGGCAGTGTCTTCTCCAGCTCTCTGCGTCTGTTGATGCTTCGCCTGCGGAGCTCATTCCTGCGCAGTTTGTATTCTTCATAAAGACTGAGGTCTTTAGTCCAGGGCCGCACCGCCTGGCGAGGTGGGATGCCGGATGGCAAAGGCACCATCGACTGCAGGGAGGCCACCGGCTGAGGAATCTGATCTGAGAGAGCACACATGGAGAGGTTTGTAGTGGTGAACATATGATAGCACAGATTAGAGGTAGAGCTATATATCAGGCTGCTGATTTATATAACCATGTTGGCCTCCAGTTATCTACTCACAGGAGCTGGGTCCGGCTGAGCTGAAGGCTGCAGTGTGATTTCTCTGGCTTGATGGAAGTCCGGACCACTCGGTCACTGACCTTTGACCCTGGAGGAACAGACAAGAGCGTGAATTCTCTTCCACAGATCATTCCGGACAGTCTGTGATATTCAGTGCATAGCAGGAGATATCTTGTGATAAGGCATCTTTTCCCTTAGTTTGATTTTTTTTTTTTTTTTTTTTTAATCCTAAATCAGAACTCATCCTGCCTTGTGGCTGAAAATGTTACTATCCCACTCCCATGGGCGGAGGAATTGATTTGTTAATGTTCTGGAGCAAAATACTTGCACTATAAAACACCATAGAGTTTTGTTGAGAAAATTCAAAACAAACTGTGCAGAGACACTCTGTTCTTCTGTTCTTCAATACAAAATTATCTTCTTAACAACCTGAACAGAATGCTCTCACAAGAACTCCAGTTGTTTGACTTGATATTCAGCTCCAGCCTTACCTCCGACTCTGGAAGATGACCCTCCTGCACCTGGCAGTCCCGCAGAAGGGTGGCCATCACCTCCTGCACTTCCTCTGGCTCCTCTTTGATGCAGATCACCTCCTCTTCCTGCTCCTGCTGCTCCGGGGCCTCCTGCTTCACCTGCATTACAGCAGGAGACAACTGGGACTTTAGGACTGCGATTATAACAAAAGCGTGTTACCATGCAGCTGGTATGGTTTAAATCCAGGGGGATTAATTTGATGAAACAAAAGAGAGGAAGCAGCAAATCCTCATATTTCAGAAGGTGGAACCAGAAAATGTTTAGAATTTCTGTTTGATAAATAACTTAAACACTTGATCAATTATTAAAATGGTTGCTGTTTTATTTTCTGCTGATTATGTGTATTGTTTCAGCACTATAAATAAATGAATGCAAAAAGCACATGCTTTTTTCTTTTCTTTTGAAGTGTGTTGTCACCTGTGGAGCAGAGGAGGGCAGAGTGGAGCTGTCGGCCTGGGTGGAACCATCAGGGGACAGCGAGCCAGCAGCTGACTGCTGCCCCAGATCCACAATGAGGGCCTGGACAGGAGGGGGGACCACAACAGCATCCTCGTCTTCTGTATGTGGCTGCAGAGTGATGGTCCACCCACAGTCGTCCTCCTGATCCTTGGTTGTAGCCGTTTCCCGCTCTGTGGTACAGAACAACACTGCACAAACACAGACATGTCAATATTTGAGTTTAAGAAATACAGTAATAGTGGTATATTAGCCGATACTCACTGTTTACATTAACAGATTGCATTAACATTTTTGGTAAATATTCCTTAATTTTTTAAAGAATTGTGACCAGTATACAGAATGTACCGAGTTGAACTGACAAACCAATCAGTGCTCTCAGGTGTACAAGTGTTTAATGGACATACTGTTTATAATTTAACTCAACCATATTTTTACACTTCTTTACTTTAATTTCTTGCTTGTCAGCCAACATGAACACTGATACCACCCTGCAATAATCTTTTATCCGTCTAGCTCAAAAGTATAGACTGAGAAAAAGGTAAAAATTTCATCCACAGTTTCATTGCTGGAGGCAAAAGCGAGCTGTGATTCAGTGAGCCCTAACTTTATTCAATAAGATAAGATAAGATATTCCTTTATTTGTCCCACAGTGGAGAAATTTCCAATAAATATAATTATTTTATAATTTATATATTTTTATAATATATATAATATAATTTTTTAAATATTTATAATATATATAATTTTTAAAAATATTTATAATATATATATTAAATGACCAATTAGCATTAGTTGGCGACTAGAGCCTGACCAGTAGTGAATTTCTGAGGCAGGTGCCTACACAGTACACACACCCCAATCCCAAATCCCTCAGCTCTGTACCTGTACTGTTGTCCACAGATTCTGTTGGTGTGTTCACAGAGAGTGAGACAGGCAGCAGCAAGTCAGATGTGTCAGAGCTGGCAACTCCTACATCTGAAAGACAGCGCACTCTGATAGCACGCCTGCTCGTGCTGTGTGGAGAGGTGCATTCTGGGAGTAAAAACACAGAAATGAGTAAGACTCATTTGAGTGGACCATGGATGTATAATAAGAATTGGATTGAGTCGAGGAAAGCAATTTAAAAATCTCTGATGTCATCACAATCTAAAATCTATGGGTTGAGTGGGAACTTGCAGGAGGGGCCAGCAGGAGAAACACTACTGCACATGTTCATTTGGTCGCATACTTCAGAAGTAAACCTGGAAGCTAGAAAACTTTGGCGAGCACCTAGGAATCCAGGTATCCGATTCTCATTAGCAGACAGACAACAGGAGTCAGTCATTTCCATGGTCATTACCTAGATTGTTTCTCATCAATGGTTCCTCAGAGGTCCTGGTCTGAGACGAGCATGATGGAGAGGCCTCGGTGGAGGAAACACCGGCAGCACCTTCCTGTGCTTGAAGAAAAGTGGGCGGGTGGACGCGGACCAGAGTGGAGGCAGAGGCTCTCTGCTGCAGCTCCTCCTCCACTCCTTGCCTGTAGTACTTCAGCTTCAGCTCAGTGTAGCGCAACTTGGCTCGAATGTTGTCATTCTCCTTCTCTTTTTGGGCCTTTTCCCTCTGCAATAACACAATGTCCCTCTTCATCAGCGCTACTTGGGATTTCAGCTCCTCAAATTTGATTCCAACCACTTTGAGCATCTCAGCCAGCACTGTCTCCACTGCCCCGTTCACTGCTCGCTCAACCACGGCGCCCATCTGGCCTCGAATCAGCGACACGGCAATGCTGACATCCATTTTGAGAACAGCTGGAGGTTGAAGGTTCTTCAGTGTTTTACCTGCATGCACAGTTACATCGCAGTTTAGAGATGCAGTTTAATTATTCAGCTCTTTGTCTTGCCTGATATCAGACAGAATTGTCAACACGGTACTCCAACCTTTCAGTGGACTGGGCGAATTTAAAGGTCTGGACTCTGGCAACTTCTTTGTTGAACATTCTGTCTCTAGTTTCTGATAAAGGTTCTATATTTCAGATTCAGAGCAATTACTACAGCAGCAGAAAGCTATTTGCAATGTAAAGATATAGAGGAGTAAGTAACAGTAAGTACAGCGGAGATTTAAGTTGCTCTCCCTCTGTATGTGTTGTAATCAGAGCTTCTTTGTGCTTTGTTTACGTAGCCAGGCCCAAGACCAAAACCATACTGAAACCATACATGAAATTACTGCCTAATATCAATACCAATTATCTGTTGCTACAGCTCTCTGGTTCTATACCTATATTATTATCATTTTGTTTCAGATGTCACAACCACTGCTTCACTGACTTGTGTTTGGGGTAATGAACATTTTCACTGTGAAGAAAATTGTTTATGTTGACAGTCTTCACTGTAAAAAAGAAAGTGATAGAGCTTTGTCCTATATTTAGTGTCCTGTGGAGGGCAATTAAATAAAATGTTGCCCATGTCAGACCTAATAAAGCACCTTAATGCAACATGGCTTGTGAGTACATAGGGCATCCAAATATAATGGATAACAAGAAGCATCAGACTGATACTCTCATTAGTTAATAGACCTACACTTCTGTATTTGGATCAGTTCTAAAAAGGTGGTGCACATCACAAGATTAGTGAGCAAGATGTCAGTGACTTGATTTCTTTTGAGCGGACTGTACATAGGAACATGATGTATTTATATCACATGACATGGCAATCAGTCAGATGGAGTTGTTTGTAAAACGTGCAGACTCTGGCAGCTGAAGTCGACAATGCTGGTTTATGTAAATATGTCTGTAGGTGGTTACTAACGTCACAGAAACAGCTCTCCGACGTGTAGTTTAACACTCGAATTAAATCGGGAACTCTTAAAGTGATCTTTCAGTTCAGAAACTGTAACTGGCGCAGTGGCGCATATTAAAGTCCAAATCAGCATGAAAGACAAAGCATTTACTTACCATTTATGCGTATGTTTTGAAACAGTTTAGCCTGTTAGCTAATAGCTAACTTCAGCTAACACCAACAGTCTAATATAACGTTGCGTTGGCTTACGTTAGTTGGGCACAGCATTCGTAACACTAGCGAGCTATTCTTAAACACTGTTCAATGTTGTTTTTTTAACTGTACAATCTATAGTTTCGTTAGCATAAATGGTTTCTTTCAACATAAATTTGAGTGCGAGTTGCGTTACAGCTACGCTACATGGGAAAGTGTTCCGGGTGGCGAAGGCATCGCCCGCCCTACTCTACCTCTGATTGGCTCATCCCAATATAATTTGCCCTAACTTTAACCAATCTCACTCCTCATGCCTAAACCTAACCAATCCAACCAAGGAAGCCAGCGAGTACTAGCCAATCAGAGGTAGAGTAGGGTTGGTCACGCCTACGCCATAGCAGGAATCGTAATGAAATGGAAAGATGATCACTCTGTAAAGAAATTGGTGCCTCTTTGTCTGTTTGGGAAAAGCCATGTCAGGCACCCAGGCATGCATTCAGTTTGTGGGCTCATAATGCATTTGTGTTTCAGAGTTATACAGAATCACAGTCACAATTGGCAATGTGCGCACATACAAGGAATTTTACTCCAGTTTGTGTAGGCTACCTGCACAGAAACGAACACGAACAACAAGGACAAGAACAAGGACAACAAAGTAGCCAGGACTATTAAGTACATGAGTAGGCCCATATTAAAATATATTGGCCTGCATATAAAATTTAATCCTTTATTGTCATTTCATTTCAGTATGAGAACATGACAAAGCAATAATTATGGTACATACTCATACGTAGAGTAAAAAAAGAGATCTATTATAGATAGAAAATATGTATTTGCTTGACTTATAAAAACAGTAAGGCATTGCACGTCAAGTAAGAAATATAAATAAATCAGGATTAAAATATACAAAGGAATAACTAAGGTGCAGTTGAAGTAAAATTGTAATGTAAAGTTGTATAGACAGATATACAAAGCAACTATAAGTGTTATAGTGCTGATATTGACAGTCAGTGTTTGTCGCTGGTCAGTTTGTGTATGGCTGCTGGGTAGAAGCTGTTTTTTAGTCTGTTTGTCTGTGATTTGATGGACCTGAAGCATCTGCCGGAGGGCAGTGGGTCAAACCCTAGGTGTCCAGGGTGGGATTTGTCTTTTATTCTGTTGGCTGTTCTACTGAGATAGCAAAGCCACCGATGACCTTCTGGGCTGTGTTGATGACCCTCTGAAACCTCCTCCTACTCCTTCCACACGGTGATACGGTACACCAGCACATTCTCGATAGAGGACACCAGCAGCTTCTCCTGCAGGTTGGTTTTCCTGTTGATCCTCAGGAAGTGACGTGTTGGTAGACCAGGACATATATGTGCACAGGCACCTGGAAACAGGGACCCTTTCCACATAGTCTCCCTGTTGATGTAAAGTGGGTCAGGTCATATATATATATATATATAGTGGGAACACCTGAGTAAAGTACAAGTACTTTGTAGCAGTCACCCATTTTCTGGGGATTATCTTCATTTTCTTTCATTAAATGTATTTTTCCTCATTAATTTTGGCAAACTTCTAAAGTAATTAGTAAATGATTGAGATCACCTGTTGTGCAGGGTGTGGTGCCTGGCTGCAGGGTGATAGTTGGAAGCAGCTGGGTCTGTTTTCCTCTTTGGCCAATGAGATGTGACGACGCCCTTCTTGAAGGCATAAAAGAGGTGGAAAATGGGGCATCCCGGGCTTTCTGAACTTACAAAAGACCAGTGCAGACCTCAAATGCACACCTCTTACATATTGACAATGGTTATGGGAGATGGAAAGTTGCCAGCTGGCAGGTTACCTGTTATAAGGAAAATCTTGTTGCTATTGTACAAATATTCACACTTGACAAACATTAGTTAAGCCAGTTTGGGGAAAAACTTTAAAGAGAGGAAAATGGGAAACTGGTGTCCACTGTGGAGCAGTTTGTTAAATTGCTCTTTCAAGTTAATGAAAGTCACATCACTGCTTCCACAGCAACAACTTCATGTAACCTCAACAACAACAGCTATGCCCTCAGAGGTAGTCATTACACATAAGTCTATTGATTGTTTCATTGAGGTGTGAGGTATTTGCTTAGAGGAGCGTCCCATGAGGTAAACAGGCAGTAGCTGTTGGGTCATACAGTAATTAGCCATATGAAGTGTGGCTGTAGCAGCCCTGTTCCCTGAGGCCTGTTCACCACTGTAGAGGTGGCACACTGGGGAGGTCACAGTGGCTAGGAAGGGTGTCACCTAATGACACTCATTACAGGAAACTTACATCACCTCTGGGGTTGTGTTTGGCCCAGTGCTACTGAAATTACTGTATCCAAACAAGTGTGAGGGTGGGTTTTTTAACATTACATATTCCTTTCAATCCATCCCTTTGACACACACACGCAAATGCACACACATGAATCAAAACATGGATGCAAATGTAACTGGATCATATGCACACTAATTTTGGGTGGCTTTTGAGACTGATGTTCGTATCCTATGAGAAACCAGAAGTCAAAGTTGATTTATTTCTCATGTAACTTCTGTACTTAAGATACGTCACTTCCTGTTTTTTTAAAAAAATTTTAACCGAAACAGCAATTTGTTTCCTAAACCTAAGTAAGTAGTTTTGTTGCCTAAAACTAGCCATTACTAGGCCTACTATTACAGTGTGTGTGCACATGGACTCCAAATGACTGAATACATAATGATAAGAATAACATCTCAGTTGCTCTAAGATTATTTTATTCACAGCAGATTTCCTGACAGCTTTTACACTTTTATTCCGTCCATGCAGCTCAGAATAACATGAGGAATACATACTGTTAAATATTTCCCATGATTATAATGTCATTTCTTCTCCTGTCCTCTCGGTTTTGGCAGCAGACACAGTCAGACATTACTTTTCATTGTTTTATGGACATCACATATTCATGACAGTGTTCATCATCAGACAAAAAATGTTTGAAAGGAAAGAGTCTGGTGCCCATTTTAATTTTTTAATGTGTTTTGCATTAGAATACCCAGAGTGAACAGAACCAGTTGATAACCAGCTTTGTGATACCAGTTATTCAGGATCACCAGTATCTCCAGATCTTAGTTTGCTTAGTTGTACTCATATTTACTCATAACAATTTTCCCCAAAATGATTCCTTTTGATACAAAATAGTCATGACCATAATGCCGAGATAACGTTCGCATTAACTGTACAAAGGAAGTGGACGTAACCACTGTGACGTCACCCATTAGTTTATGGACTGCTGTTTTGAAGACCTAAGTTCGTCATTTTGGCTGTCTCCATCTTGGCTGACGCCATCTTTATTTATTTATTTATTTTTTTTGCAACCAGAATTGACCAAGTGACATGAGAGGGTGGTGCTGAAGGATGACGTGACTGAAAAGGTTATAATTAACTTTCATGAACTGAAAACAGACTGTGGAAGGGTTAAAGTGAGATGAAAACATGGAGAACTCCCTCACCAGACAATGGCACAGTAGAAACCTGTCAGTCACAAAGTAGCCCCGCCCTAAAGCATCCCCTGCTTTATTGTCTATTTGACTCTAAATGGGACCATAATTTACTAAATGAACATCATGCTGTACTGAATCAGACTTGAAACTTGCGATTGAGACCGTAAACCCATGTTTACAATGTTAACTGGGGTAATAAATCAAGCGAGAAGTAGGTTCATTTTCTCATAGACTTCTATACAATCAGACTTCTATTTGCAACCAGACGAGTCGCCCCTTGCTGGCTGTTAGGAAGACTGCAAGTTTAAGGCACTTCAGCGTTGGCTTCACTTCTCAGACCCAGAGGTTGCCCACTGGTTGTCCAGTGGTAGAAACTGTCAGTCTGACAGCCTTCAGTGACTGTAACTGTAAATAGGGATGTTTACGCAACCTTTTTACAGCTGCTTCAAGTTCACGCAAATTGAGAGCTGCTGCCTCTGTTAGTGGTCCTCAGTAGGGAGGGGAGAAGTATGTCAAACACACTTATTGTAGCTTTTCAAAGTTTTATAATGTTCATGCTTTTAAAGACAGGCTTTTCGTCTTATTACTGGCATCATAGAAAATTCAGCAGAGATTGTATCATTTGTGCTGGCTACATATGGTAACAGAGAGAACTTTAAGTACCGGTACCTATATTTCACTCTGGCATTGCTGCTTTACATAGAAGTTATTTTTGCATTAGCATGGCTGACATGAAATACTGTAGTTGTGAGTGCACTTTATTTGCATCTTGCTTCACTTTTACCTTTTCTCTAACTGGGTATGTTGGTATTGGCAGAGTGGCTCTACTCATTTTCGTTTTCTTGCAGAAGTAACTGAAGACATCCTGTGCACGGCAGTGCTTCTTTTCTATTCAGTAATACTTCGCTCCTGGGAGCAGCTGGTGCAGGGTTAACCAGTAAAACTATTAGTAAAACTATTCAGGAAAAGTCCTGCATTTCAGTGTTAACTTCAAGTGCAGAGTGAAGATGTATTAGCAGCACTTAAATGGACTTAATATCTGTTCAAGGTGGTGGACAACTTTGAGTTCAAATATGATGCTGGATAATTAAATGAATAATAATGCACCAAACAATAATACAACTTTTATTTGTTGTTTTTTGGGAGTAAAATCTGACTCTGCAACATAACCAGTAACTGTGAATGTAGTACAATGTTTTCCTCTGAAGTAGAGCTACACAGTAAGTAGTATAGTTGAGTTGCATATTTTTAGGTTCTTTGGGAGCCTTTTGTAAGTTATTTTGGGGTAAAATTACATAGAAGAGTAACATGATTCAATACTTTTCTTACCTAAACATCATAACAAATCAATTTTTTTCTCCATGGGTGTATTTTTCTGCTCTTTCTGGCCGTGAGTAGCTGAGACTTGGGTGTGTGATGCGACTATGTCATGGCAGGTGTATTGCTCTGGACCCAGTGCTCGTCTCCCATTTGATTTAATGACCTTCCAAAATGAATGAACCATTTCATCAAACAAATATCTTTTCCCACTCATCCATCATCATCTCAAATGAAGGTTAAAGGTCAGGGGTCGTGGTATCAGCTTTAGTTGGATTCAGACCCAGTAGCTGTAACAAAGTGAAATAAGAGTAGATCCACGGTCTGGAGATCCCCTGAGTTTTCTCCAGACCTCCAGCCTCCAAGACAAGACCCCTTTTAAAGGCCAACTGCTGCTCCAACAGCGCCATCTGTCTGCAGGAGGACAGAGAGAGAGAGAGAGAGAGAGAGAGGGAGAGAGAGATCATTTATTTTTCATATATTTGAACTTGGAGTTTCCCCCCTCCAGATATGCATATCAGAGGGAATGCAAAAAAACACTGCAAAGTTTTGTAAAAATATTATGATGGAATAAAAAGTATAATGCTATATTTCCAGTTTAAAGGGACAGAGACAGACAGAGAAATATATGCAGCCAAAATATGCACAAATAGTTCTGTGAAGCACAAATAAGGTTTATATTTATATTTTATCTCTAAAAATATGAATTATAACATGAATAATAATCATAATTGGATAGAGCGGTATCTTTCTGTGTTATCTAGTCACATAGACGTTTGCTTGTTTGGCGGAAGCGTGCACAGCGAAGGCGTGAGAGCAACATATACCTGGCGAGCAGCTCCGTCTGCATCCTGGCCTCCTCTGCTGCTTGCATGGCAGCCTCCTCCTCTCTCCTCTTACGCTCCTCTTCTTTGTTCCTCCTCTTCTCCTCCTCCTGCTCCTTCCTACAAAGGTACTCTATCCTCTCATCCTCATCCATCCCCTGCAGCTTTTCCCTCTCCTCCTCCTGCCTCCTCTCCTCCTCCAGACGTAGACGCTCTTGTTCAGCTGGGGGGATAAAATGTCATTTACAGGATATTAAATGACTACCAGCTAATTGTTTATTATTATTATTGTTATGGTGCATTGGCCATACAGTCCAGCCATAGTGTGAGTTGGTGGGAGACTCCTCTGACTTTTTCACTGTTCTCTCTATATCTCCCCCCTCTCTCACCTTTCCTCCTCTGTTCTTCCTCCTCTCTCATCCTCTGGAGTCGCTCCATCTGCCGCTTCTTCTCCTCCTGCCTCCTCCTCTCTCTTTCTCTTTGCGCCTGTTCCTGTCTCGCTCGCTCCTGCTCTTCTTCCTCTTTCTTCCTCCTCTCCTCCTCCTCTGCCAGCTTCTTCAGCCTGGAGATGGAGATTAAATATTAAAAAAGTTGTTCTGTCATTTGTTCGAGTGTTCATGAGGACACCTGACTGTGGTTTTAAAATCCGTCCTTTACGGAGTGAATCTTTATCATGTTCAAGAGGACCTGAGCTCCTCAGTTCTTTTCCTCCTCTCTCCCTCCAGCTCGCTCTTCATCTTCTCCTCTGTCTGCTCCCTCTCCCGTTGCTTCCTCTCCTCTTCCTCCCGCTCCATCCTTTTCCTCTCCACCTCCTGTCTTTGTCTCTCCGCTCGCTGGGCCAGACGCAGAGCTGCAGCCTCCTCTTCCTCCTTCTCCTGACTCTTACTTGGCCTGGAGGACTAACACACACACACACACACACACACACACACACACACACACACACACACACACACACACACACACACACACACAGTGCAAATATTGGTCTACTTTTGTGTGTATCTTGTGTTTTTGTGTTTGGCACAATGCATTATTAATTAATTAATTAAGATAGGGAGAATCAATGTGTTATGAGCTATGAAAAACTGTGGTATTACAGCATTACCAATAATCATGTAAAATTATATAGATCAATGATGTTAAACTATCATTAGAAAGGTCACGATCATGTAAATCAAACGTGAAAAGGCTCTGTATATTCTGGGTGTGTGCTTCCTACCAACCTCTGGCTTTACTGGGTTCAGCATCAGCTGTTCCTCCGTTACCATGACAGTTGAACATGATGACAGGCGGCCACGTGATGAAGTGAGATCCATGGCGGCGGCCGTCACTGGCCCCTCACAGGAAGAGGCAGCAGACCTCCTGGAGCTCCTCTGGTTGAAGTGGGACGCAGCGGCGGCGGACCTGAGTGCACTCACTGATTGGACGCTGCTGTATTTGTCAGCATTGGAGGGAGGATGCTCTGCGTCTGTGCCCTCCTCTGCATTTATTTTTGTTTTGTTATTGTGTCTTTGTGTGGCAGAGGGCCTTTTACTGGATATTTCCTGGCTGATTTCCACCTCCTCTTTCTCCAGGTGGTTCTCGTGGTTTCCTGTGGGAAAAGAAAAACAATGAAGGGAAAGTAGGAAAGTCACCATTTGAGAGAATTTTAAATGGTAGTTGTTGTTGTTTAGCCTGAATGTTTGCTTACCAACCACTAACTCTTTGTGTTTCAGCCTTCCTATCCTCCTCTTCCTCCCCCCAGCAGACTGCCTCGCCACTTCTCCTCGCTCCTCTCCCTCCTCATTCATTTTCATTTCTCCTCTCTCTTCCTCCCTGTCTTTAATCCTTTTTTCCTGAAAGACAGAAAAGTAACTGAAAGCTGAACGACATCCCATTTTAAGCACCGCTTTAGATAGGGTGGTCCTAATTTTCTGGTGTGTATTTAACACATTAGACAAACAATGAATATCAGTAAATCAGTCAGTCGGTTACCACAGAAGGGAGAGCAGACGTCTCTACTTCTCTGTTAGTCCACTCCTCTTGTTTCTGGCTCCTAACTGATTGAGCATCACTTCTTGTCTTTTGCCTCTGACTTTTTCCTTCCTTCCTCATCCTCAAAGTTTTCTGTCCATCTGATTTTGCACTTTTCACTGTTTTCATCTCCCCTTTCCTAAATAAATGGAGGAAATGTCAGAGTTTGTACAGCTTGTTACTTCAAGAAGTCAAAGTGTCTGTTATGTTTGAATCTCGTAAGAGTTTGAGAGTATTCCTAGTTCACCCTGCGGTGGTTACAGCTTCCTTGGCGTCCTTCCTCTTTGCGTTCTCCCTCCTCTTGTCCACAGCGTCCTCCGTTGTTGCGTCATTTGGGAGGATGCTCTGCCGGCTACATGATGCATCATCTTTAAACTGCAGCTTCTCTCAGGACAAACAGTCAAACTCCAAAATGTTTTCACAATACATTCACTTTTCAGTTCATTCCTCTTCCACAAAGCCATCAAATCCTTCATCATCAGTGTCTGAGTTAAACAGTTGGGCGATTTTTAAGTGATTTTTATAGTGCAAAAAATATGGTAATCCATATAGAGAGGCATCTTCAACGTTCACAATTTGGCGATAAAAACTGCAGTTAACAGTCATGCACAATGGCATAAATCTGCAAGATGGCAACATAAGAACTTCAGTGCCCAGAAATCCTGTGCAATGACATGAATAAAACAACGTTTATCCTGCAGTGTCCAGCCCCTTGTCTGTCTGTTGGATATAACAAAGTGGTCAAATAGGGGTCACACATATCTGATGAAGCTACCATGCAGTTTTGAGGATTATGACAGGGATATATTCAGCTTCAGAAAAAGCTTTAAGTTGAAAGCAATTTATCTTTAGGAAACAGGACTGAAGACGCAACTCAGTTCAGCTAAATACTTCATAAATGAAATAACTGTCTTGGTGCAAAAGAAGAGAGGCTCAGACTCAGCACTCACCTTGATTTTTGGTCTTTGAAACCAAAAATAATGAGAAATTGATCACTAACAAACAAATCCAGATGTTACATTTTTGAGTCATCAGCTACTGAGGGAATCTGACAGATTCATACATTTCTGTTTTAAATGACATAAAGACAAGTTAAATGTGAATTACACCAACCCTGGCTGATCGGATCCAGACAAATGGCTAATCCGTCCTGTACCGCCCAGCTCTTCCTCTTCATCCTCCTCCTCTGCCCCAGTGTTGCCTCCTCCTCTTCGCTCCTCCTTCCCTGCCTGTTCCCTTAGTGGAGGCATCCTCATACTGTTTTTAGCATCCTTTCCAAATATCTTCACCGCTGTCTTTGCACCCTTTGTGTCTTTCTCAGTCACAGCCGCTGGAGCGACAAACAAAAGGTTTGGATAAAATTCATTCAAATTAAACTGTGATAAAATAAGTGGGAGAACAGGAGTTTTACCTGCAGGGTCTGTGAGGCTGCTGGGTGAGCATGCATTAGTCTCTGTCAATCTGTGAAGATCTGAGAGCTGGTTGGAGAACAAAATTTAAAAAACAGTGAGATATGTTGTTTAACCACTATTATGTAGATGCTCAGTGTGTGTGACACTATGATCACTCAGCATAATAGCAAAAATTGGAGTCTAATGAGCTACAGGGTCAACATGGCACAGTGAGTTTCTACCACTGATGGATCGCCTACTCTGTGTAGTAAATGAGTCCTTACCCCAAGTGAAGGAGTTCAATTACCTTTGAGTCTTGTTTGCGAGTGAGGGGATAATAGAATGTGAGACTGGCCAGCGAATCTGAGCAGCGGGGTTGGTGTTGCATTCGTTTTACCACACAATTGTGCTGAAAAAAGAGCTGAGCTACCGGTCGGTCTTCGTTCCTACTCTCGCCTATGGTCATGAGGGCTGGGTCAAGATCGAAAAAACTAGATCGCGAGTACACCAAAAGACTCAGGACTAGGTGGAGAGATTATATCTCCACACTGGCCTGGGAATACCTCGGGATCCCCCAGTCAGAGCTGGTTAATGTTGCCCAAGAAAGGGAAGTTTGAGGTCCCCAAACTTGACCTGACCCCAGATAAGTGGTTGATGATGAGTGAGTGAGTGAAATGAGTATACCACCCAAAGTCATGATTGCAAAATAGACATCAGCTTCTTGTATATAAAAACCAATTTTTACATTATAAACATTTGTATATCATTCCTGTGTTTGCAGAACAGTGACGATGAACTTTACAGCATTTGTTACAGATTTGGGACTTCTGATGTATTCAAGGTAAAATGGCACCCTCTGTTGAAATCGTTGATAGTATTGTTACTGCTACCAAAGAAAAGCCACCGTATTTTAATGGAAATGAAGTGGATGAACGTGTACTGACAGAATAACAGCTGATCTGTTCAGTGTTGAAGCTAAACTCCTCTATTGCAAACTGAATGACAGACGATCATGGACGAAGTTGTCTGATCCTTCACTTAAGTAATAGTCAATACCACAGTAGTAGCAGTAGTAAAAGTGATGCGTTCATAATTATACCTGCCTAATACCAGTAAAATGCGCTTAAAGTATCGCAAGTAAAATGGTGCCTTCAGCTGGGGTTGTTTTTACTGTGTTTACAAGTTGGGCTCATGAACGCCCCCTCATGTCAAATTCACAACCTTGTAAGTGGAAAGTTTCTGAAAGCTCACGACTTGTGTTTGTTGATGTTGTGAGAAATGGTGGAGCTGATTTATTTAATTAAGTTAATTTATTGGTACATAACAAATTATTATTATTATTATTAATTATTCTTGTAATTTTAGTAATACATTGTTTTTCTTGGTAATTTTATAATATATCTGAGGAAAATGTGGACATTCATCTTTGTCCTCTGTCATCATGTCTTTGCATTTCCTTCATTTTGTTATTCACGAATTGCTAAATCGTTAGCCTCTGGCTAGGCTTGGACAGTAAAATTGCAGTTGCTTAGCAGCAGTGTTCTTCATGACTTAACCACTTGAACGTAATGCATGCCGTGTTCACGACTTCCCATATCGTAAATACAAGTTCACAAATATCATTTGAAGGTACCAAAAATGTTCGTTACAAAATGGCCCCTTTCTGTGTTAAATTATGAAGCCCTCAAGGCCCCTAAAGAAATTTGTTCTTTTAATTTTATGCAGACAAGAAGATATAATCAGCAGCATGCTTTTGATAACAAGCCTATGAGGAGTTGATCATATGCTTTGTATGTTATGTAAAATGAAAGTAGCTAAAGTGAATAAAGCTGTTAATGAATGTTATGAAGTAAAACAGTAGAATATATATGTAGTGGAGTAGAAGGATAAAGTTCAGCCGTCGCCATGTTGAGAACCATATGGAGACAATAGTTATGCTATGAATTTCATATTGAGCACCTTTAAGTAGGCCTACAGCACTTGAGTAAATGTACATAGTTAACTGCTAACAGTCGTGACTTTCTGTTGTGTAGGCATAAAAACAAAAGCAACTGAGAAATTCATATATGTTCATGACAAGACACTCGTAAATGAACACATTCACTTTCGATGGAGATAGGAATTCCCCACCTTTTTCAATGCCAAAGAGTCAGTCCATAACACCAACTCACCTTGTGTACAGACTGATGGTGCTGGATGTCACCTACAGGAGCGTCTGTTTTCAGCTCCACCTCTCCCTCTGCACATATATATGAGCAGGCAATGGTGAGAGCAGGGAACAAACACAGCCAGGGGTGGTAGTTCGAACTTACCACGGCAAACAGAAAAAATGTCAGACAAAAACACAGCAGACCAAGCTGGCATTTCAATCGCATATAGAGACAATGTTTTGTCCCAGCACTGTCTCTAAGAAAGAAAACGCTTCTAAAAGAAACAACTATCGAACAAAATACTAACAAATTAGCAGCACAGATGTGCTCTATAAACACAATGGTTTGAGCATATTGTGAAGGTGTTTGAAAACGGCAATGAGAATTTAATATCAAGCAAACAACTGTTGGTACAACTATTATGAAGCTCCACAAATGACCACAAGGTGTGTTTGTGTGTATGTACAGACCTGCATGTGTGTGTTCAGGCTGCAGTACAATGAGCCAGGGTAACTCCTCTCCTTCTGCAGACAAAACCTGGAGAGCTGAGAGGCACCGAGACACAAGATGAAGGTGAAGTGTGCAGATTTTGGATTTCTTGAAGATGTCAGTTTTGAGGGCTCATTGAGTGTACCTTGCTGCTGTGTGTCCCCATCAGCGTGAGATGGGTCCTGGCTGTTGTCATACAGCGATAGTTGAATGATCTCCCCATCAGGACCCAAGATCAGGCTGCCAACAGATTTGCCGTTCTGCAAATCTGATAATACAAAAGAACTCTGGGGAGTGGAGACATGGACCCTTTGACGGGTGAATGAAAGTGTAATCTCTCACCCTTAAAGTCTACTGAATTCATTTAAACATATCCTTAGGAGAAGTGAGGTGCTGTAAAGTGCAAAGAGGGTAACTTGGGGTTCAGTGACTCGCTCAAGGACACTTTGACATGCAGAGAGTAGGAACTGCCAACCTTGACTTGGTCTGTGAAGTTTAGTAGCCATAGTAATATAACTTTATGGAAAGACATGGTTGACATCTGTTGGTCACTCTTATGTTTAAGTTTAGGTTGAATGCAAAAAGTTATCTTAAACCACCCAAATTTGTTGTGTTTTGCCCATTGTGTCCCCATGACAGTTCCATGATTCACACTCTTACAAGAAAAAGAAAAGAAACAAAACATGGATAACTTAGGACATGGCTTACGTAGCCTTTTCAGGACAATTTACATTACTGGAATCTCTCTGAAAGCTGAATCAGTACAAAGCAAGAAATAGTTTCATATTGTGTCGCAGTGGTTTGGCTTCCCACACTGTACCTCTCAGCTCCAGAGGCAGGACGCCTCTAACCACGCCTCTGTTATCATCGCTGGATTCGCAGGGATCCTGGAGGTCAAGCAGTCGGTTCTTTAAGAAGGCCAAAGAGCTCTGCTTTCCACGACCTTTCCATCCTGCAACACAACCCAACACTCCGGCTGGAGGAGCAGGCTCTGAAGGAGAGCAGCAGCATAAGAGACAAACACAATATACAAACACAAATATCCAAAAGTCTTAACTAGAAACAGAACTAACACTAAAAAGTGGATGAATTCTTTGAATATACCGTAAGTGCCTTGTAATATTCTGGTTAGTGCAAATCTAGTCTTGTATTGATAAGGCAGACTGCTTCATTGGAACTGAACTCTGGGATTGCTTATAGACCTATAATCCATAATAACACCAGCTTGTAAAGTGCATGTGTGTGCTGTACCTTCTCCTGGCTCCAGCAGAATCATAGAGCCTTTCTCTGAAAGTCCTCCTCCTCCTCCTCCTCCTCCCTGCCCTGTTGTCTCTGTTTTATAGCATTGTCTCTCTATTTTTGCTCCTCCTCCTCTTTGCTTCCCGCTTATCTCTTCTGAAAGACAGAGAGAGAGAAGAGGAACTAGACAAAATGCTGTTAAATATGATATAATATGGGAATATTTGAAATCATGTCTGACAACAAAACAATATACCTTGAGTAAAAAAAAAAACAGATTAAATGACCTCATCCAGAATCATGTCTGTTAAGTTAGTATTATTTCATATTCCCCACTCATTCTATACTGACATTTAGGAAACTTAATCATTTGCATCATCACTGTCAAGCAACTGTAATTTCTGCATCTATAAAATGTGGCACAGTGTATTATGGGATTGTTAGCAGAAATTAATGGACATGCAATGGATGTATTGTCCATTTTGTGATTCTTTTTAGATAATTATATAGTGAATAAATGTACACATTCATAATTCAGACACTCAGATAAATTGCCAGTAAATATAATGCCCTGTACTTTAAAAAGCCCTTTTCGCAGCAGCCATTTTAACATGTCACTACAGGGTAAATACAGGTGTAATTAATAACATTAGCTGTAGCCCTGTTTCATTTACTGTAGGTGGGCCAGGGCTCTGGTATTGTGTATGCTGGCTCGCTGGAATGGCTGTGACGCTAAATATAATGGGACCATAAGTCATTTTAGAAATTACACCCGTGTTTACCCTGCTTTGACATGTCCAAATGGCTGCTTGAAAAGGGCATAGAGTGATTTTATGACTGATATACAAATAGCCAAAAGTATGAAAATAACAGAGGTTGTAAAATGCTTCAATTTTACTATAATTTAAAATGATAACTTGATGTACGAGCTGTGATTATAGCTTCATCCTCACAGTAACTATGCTAATGAAATTTTCAGTTTTAGAATGAGTGGGAGCAAATGAGCCTGGAATCACGTTGCCAGCTTTATCCTTTACCGACACGTCACTGTGATATGACCAACAAAAAATCTATCCTGCAACTGAGTCAGTGTGTGTGTAGTCTTCCTTTGTGTTACCCTTCTTCCCAGGAAACAGCAGAGGAAGAAACAGCGGTTGTTGATGGAGTCTATTCTGATGTTCAACTCTTTCTGCCTTTGGTTGGGCATCCTGCCGGGTCGGAGCCTGGATTACCCGGCCGGGGGGGACAGTACGACTCTCCGCTATGGGAGGTAGGCGCCATGCGTGGTGTTCGTCACTGCTGAGGCCCTCCCATCTCAGCTGAAACACCCAACAGAGGCACGTCTGCTATTTGGAGGTTTTGCTCTCAGATAATGTAATGTCACACGAGGGAAATGAGGATTTCAGTCAGTGTTTCTAATAAAACCAACAGGCCTATTGATGTCCTGGAGATGAGAAACACGCAAAAGGTACACATGCACCTTTGCCTATTTCCATTTGAGCAATTGTCAAATTGATTCATTTGTTATTTATTTTGAGTCATTTATCAAACACATTGATTTAAATTGTCCACCACATGGAACTCAATGTGATGGTGCAATTCTATATTAGCATTTTGAGGCAGAATGAGTAGGATTTTCATAAAAAAACAACAACAAAAAAAATGTATAGACTCATACAAATATAATCCCCTCTCCATCATCACTTATGACCCACTAGAAGAGTGTGGCAGTGTTATATTTTATGTTTCTGGACGTTAACCCCTATAAAAATGTGGCGACCAGGTGCCAGACCATAAGCACGCTTCCAAGAGGAGGCTACTAAAATGGTGGACACAGCACCAAAAAAACCCCACATATATATTGACAAAGCTCATTCAAAAATGACAGTAAATGTGGGGTCAGGGGGCATGCGATTCTGGTTCTGTAGAGCCGGGGAAGGGCAACTTTGAATTTTGGGTTTACAAACTGGAAACTGACAAATCCTAGACATTCTGCCCTGAAATTAAAATAATAATTTAGGATTCCAGTAAGGATAAGGAGTCCACATTCCACTTTTGATGACATGAAATGTGCTCAGATAAAAAGTAGCATAATCTGTGAGAAAATACACAGTTCTCTCAGTTGCTCAGTAAAATGGTATTCATAAGATACAAGCTTTCTGTTGTATTACTTGCTACAGAAAGCCACAGCACCACATCCTCTGCTAGCTTGCCTTGTTTCACTGGAACCTGGGTGAGCCACTGATATATTGTGGTGAATATTAAAATTTTAAACATGTTCATCTTAGCAGTACTGACACTCATGTTTTGGCTTGACAGCAGTCTAAACTACTGTCTTACCCTGTCTGTCTTCTCCCAGGAGGGTCCGTTAGAGCCTGAATGTCCCACTGTCAGAGGAGGAAGGAGGCCTGTGTGTGGGGAAGGCAATCAGAGCATCATGCTTATCAGTGTATACTGTAGACGAGCTGTACAAAGTAAAGGTTTGGTGCATGCTCCGTGTTGTCTGAATAGAGAACAGCCAGGGAAATACAGTTTTAATTGATCTACTAAAGAGGAAGGTGAGTGCATGAAGATAAGCTGTATTTCTGGACATCTTATAGTCAGGACTTACAGTCATTCCCATTCGCTTAGAGGACATACATTTTTGCCATTATGGGAGACAACACACAAACCTATCCTTCCATGTCTGTTCCCACTCATCGATCTTTCATAGTTAGCTTCATTGCCAGTCGTTCCACTGTCTTCAATGGAAAAGCCTTGATCACCGGCTTTGTCATCCACCCAGTTCATGTTTGGATGATGGAGCGCCTCTTCCACACAGTGGCGTTTTATTTCAGTCTGCTGTGGACATTCAGTATGCTGCAGACTCGTGCTTTCATGAGTCTGCAGGAAAGACATTTGGCAAATAAATTAAACAACCTAGCATAATTACAACTATTCACATACATTTCCAAAGATAAAGAACTAATAAATATCAATAGATTTAACTTCAGCCACGTGAATGTCACCTGAGGCTCCTCTGGGGTCATTGCTACATGGTATACCCAGGGCTGAGGCTCCATCTGTGGAGTTGGAGACCTAGAGGCGCAGGGTATCTGGAGGAAGAGATCCAGCCTGACCCTCTTCGCGCTGCCCTCCTCCTCGTTATCTGCAGAGAAGCTTCATTTAGGGATCTAATCATACCGGGTTGCTTTCAGTAGGTTTGGGTAAGTTGCATTCTTCCACGTTTTATTCAGTAAGAAGCAAAGCGTGATTATCAGCAAAAGCCTCAAGTGGCTTTACTGCACAGAAGTTTGAAAATTTGTCAGATTTGTTCGTGTAGACTCACACTAATTAATGATGAAATTCTTTGCTCATAACAGCATATTATAGAGTTTCTGTTTGTCCATCCTTTACCTTCAGGTTGATTCTGCAGATGTCCAGTGCTCTCTGCAGGAAGCCACTGAGGGTTCAACTGTACAAGCAGCTCTGGACTGGGCTGCTCCTGTGCTGTGCGAATTGGCGGACAGGGATGATGAAGGTCTGGAGCAATAGGGAGATGAAGGGGAGGAAAGAAGAGTGGACCAAGTCTGGAGGAGGTGAACTGGAGGAAGGACAAGCATTAGACTTGCATCAATCAGTTCATTCTGGCAGATGAACCGCCAGATACACAGATCCGGCATTTCACCTTAAAAGTTATAATTATTATTAGTTATATAGTTATAATTAACAAGCTGTCAATTTTCACATCCATGAGACATAGAACAGCATCCAGTTAAACTTAAAGGTTATGTTGGATAATGGAGCTCCACTTTTCCTGAGTCCTCACTTTACTTAGACAAATAAATGTAATTGATAATGTTAATAAGTAATGTCATATTGAATTAACTTTTTTTGATGTACTACAGGGCCACATGGACAACATATAGTACAGTACAACATAACATACCTAGTATATCTTGGTATTGTGGTACATTCCTGGTCTATACCTGAGTTTTGCTGTAGCTCAAAATGGCTGCCGTTAACTCCTTGAGGGTGCTCAGTTGCTGTTCCACTTGTTGAGTGTACTGCCGAACAACACGCTTCCTGTGTCTTGTCTCTGAGTGACAACTGTTTTCCATCGTAACCAAGTCCTGGAGACAGAAAAAGGTCAACCTCAGTGAGGCAACCTCTGAGTCTGAGAAGTGACGCCATTGTGGAAGTGTCTTAAACCAGCAGGGGGCGACTCTTCTGGTTGCAAAATGAAGTGTGATTGCATAGAAGTCTATGAGAAATTGAGCTACTTCTCACTTGATTTATTACCTCAGTAAACATTGTAAATATGAGTTTATGGTCTTGATTGCTAGTTTCAAGTCTCCTTCAATGTAGGATGGTGTTCATATAGTAAATTACGGTCTCATTTAGAGTCAAATTGACTTTAGGGCATGGTTACCTTGTGACTTGACAGGTTGCTACCATGGTGTTATCTGGTCTGGGAGTTGTTCATGTTTTTAACTTAGAACTTTAACCCTTTCACACTGTGTTTTCAGTTAATGAAGTGCAATGATAAAACAAAATTTGAGATGAAAAACTTTCTATAAAGATAAGGCTGGATACATTAGCAATTACAGTCGTCCGATTTCATAGACAACATCCCTTGTTGCTCTGCGTTTACATTGTGACTTTTGCATTTACGTTGTGACTTTTGCATTTGTTTGACCCTTCTCAGCTACCATACATTAGAAGAAGAAGAAGAAGATATTCCTTTATTAGTCCCACAATGGGGAAATTCAATATTTTACACTCTGTTGTTTTACACAGTACATGCTGATCCGAAACACACACATGCACAAACAGGACCCATATACATGCATCAATGGAGAGATGTCAGAGTGAGGGGGCTGCTCCTGACAAGCGCCCCGAGCAGTTGGGGGTTTGGTGCCTTGCTCAGGGGCACCTCGGCAGTGCCCAAGAGGTAAACTGGCACCTCTCCAGCTACCAGTTCACACTCAGTTCTTGGTCATGTTGCGACTTGAACCGGTGACCCTCCGGTTCCCAAGCCAACTCCCTACAGACTGAGCTACTGCCGCCCCCATTATGGGCATAATGATGTAGTTACTTGCATAAACATACACAGATACCTGGGAGTACAGTAGTAGTGGCCCCCTGCGGGTGCTGTAAGTCTTTGGAAGGGCTGACTCTGTCTCCACAAGCAGACGGCCACTGTTGGACACTCGCAGGACAGAGTCCTGGGACTTCCAGATGTAGTAGTCCTGTTGGTGGATTGATAGAAAATATTGATCATATGATGAATGGAATGCCTGACTGGTTGATTGATTACAGTTTTTCTCAATTGCTTTTGGTCATTTTTTAAAGCAGTCAACATTTTCTAAATGTAAATGCAATTGTCACAGCTGCTTCATGGGACATCACAACTAAGCTCACACAACATTTTCAATTCTGATTTCAGCAGTATAAAAGTTTATTTATGCTTAGGAGGCAATGTGAAAAATGAGTTTTTCAACAAAATCAGACAGGCAGAAAGTCTGTCAGATGGACTTTAGTGAATCTTGAGGCATTTTTGTACACATTGAGCAGGACATGTATGTCAAATTTCTAGTCAGTCTGACTTATCGTGTGTGCAGTTATGGTTCCAAGTTTCATGACTCTGGCTCATTCTAACTCACAGCAAATTGAGCAAAGGTATAATATAGCAGCATAATGCTAAATAGACAGCCCACATGCCCTAATCAATATGACACTTCAGATATTGGTTAATACTTGCCCCCATAGCATCTACACCAAATTTGATGTTCTGTCCACCAGGTCTTGAGGTACATGTTTTTGATATTTGTGGCAGCCCCTATAGGTTGAGCTGAAAATTCTTTGATAAGCCTATTCCCAAACACATAATAAAGATATCTACCAAGATTTATAATGATGGGACAAAATTACAGCCATGTTCCTGCTAAGCCCCGCCTCTTAAAGTTCATTGGTCATCATCTTCAAAATGCAATGACATATCAACCAGCTTTTCTTCATTTTTGATGAGCTTGTTCCAATAAAAAAAACAACAATAAATAAATTAAATAAAGTTTGGTATCAATTAGACCAGTTTAAGATGTGTTTTTCAAAAAATCTAGTCAGTGGACATTAGTGACTGGATGATGTTGAGGTAATATGGGGCTGAGGGAACATAGGGCTGACCCCCTTTGGGTGAGTCTGAGTACCTGTGGTGTGAAGCAGACCTCCAACCGTCCATCTTCTCTCCCTGTGTTTCTGTTGGATGAGACAAATCGACCACACCCCCGACTCAGCAGGGACAGAGACAAATCCTTCATGATGTCTTATTATCCTGTGGGATGGCAGAGTTGAGGAGGACAGTGCTTACTTGGGTTATTTTATACATTCCAAGGTAAAGATAACAATGATAGTGCTCTATCTGGATACTTGACTTGGTGATATAAAACTAAACTATCAGGTTTAAATTTGTATGTTTTTTTTTTCTTTTTCTCACTGAAGATGTGTTGGTTTGGTATGTAGGTAAATACATGCCTCTAGGTATGACTGTAAGTGTGATTTAGGTTGGATCATTTCAAGTGTGTGTTGGCACTGTGAGAAACTGACAACCTGTTCAGGTGTATGCTGCTTCTTCTCACCCAACATGTGCTGGGTTAGGCACTGCAGCCATAAGGGTGGTGGAATATTATGTTAAAGAATGAGGAAGATGCATTCAAGTTGATCATTATTAAGAATAAAAGTCAAATTAAATACAGTAATTCTTACTAATTCTGCTTCTTTTTCACGTTTTGTGGGTGTTAATAAAGCTTATTCTTACCGTTACTCTCGATGTATTAACTTGGTATCCATGAAAAGGCAGTAAATACTGTACTGTGACAAAGAAAGCCATTGGTTCCAGTGCCAACATGCAAAGTCATTGTGCAACACAGTTCATTATCTCAGAATGTTACTTTGTACTTCTGCCATACTGTACTATACTATACTACACTATACTATGCTATACTATAACAGGGACAACTGGATATAAATCACAGCAGAAAGCACATGGAACGGAAGAGGGAAACTTCCAGTGAATGTCATGAATCATCAAGCTTTCAGTTTAGCTAGTCTTCATTCAGACTGATGATTAGTGAGTAAAACAACACAATAAACTTAATTTCCTCAGTCACCAACATTAGAAGTAACCAGAGGTCAAGTATTAGAGACCTTAAATAAATCCTGTGAGAGAATCGCCTGGAAAAAACAAAAGTAAGCACAGGAGATTTCGTATTATGTTTTATAGCAGAAATAAGCATTTAACAGACGAAATACTGGACGTACCTGCTGTCCCCGTTACAAAGACTGCCCTCCTGTGTGTGTGTGTGTGTGTGTGTGTGTGTATGTGGTCAGTCCCTGTTGCTAGGTTGACCAGAGTCGGTACTTTGTGTTTCTGTTGCCGTGGCTGCAGTGACATACGTTGGAAAAACACACACACACACACACACACACACACACACACACACACACACACACACACACACACACACACACACACACACACACACACACACACTGGTGTTTCCACCAGTCTCGCCACGACAAAAAGACTGCAGCTGTTTCTCTGATTGAAGTCAAACTTCCCGAATTTCCCTCCGGGGATTAATAAATGTTCATCTTATCTTATCTTATCTTATCTAAGTAATGTCAAACTTTATTTGTATAGCACATTTAAAAACAACCACAGTTGATAAATGGCCAAGTTCAACCGGATCAGTTCAATTTTTTACTTTGATTTTCGGTGTGATTTTGAATCCAGCCCTTAGTGGGTTGATGATTTTGGTTTCCAATGACCGTGGTTACGTCATTTAGTCCTCAACAAATTATACAATGTACATCAGTAAAGATTTTTAACTTGAATAATTTGTTCATCAAGATCTGATCTGTGATATAAGTGTTCCCTTATTTTTTTGTGCAGTGTATTTTAAAATAGGTGAAAATTACATTCACACTGCAACAAAACTGCATAGAAATAGCATAAAGTGGGCATATCTGTAAAGGGGAGACTCGTAGGTACCATAAAACCAATTTTCATTCATATTATTTTCACGTCAGAGGTCACAACACCCCTGTGAAAATGGCCAAGCCAGTTTTTCCTCGCCAAAATTTAATCTAACTTTGCTACTTTATTTAGCCACCTTACCAATAAGCTAGAATGATATGGCTGGTACCAATGGATATATTCATATGAAACCATTAGCTTCACTATAGCTATAAACCCGAGCCTGCTACAGCCTCTGATAAACAGAAAAGTTGGCCCAGAGCTCCGGTGCCCTCAAGGAGTTGAAGAGGTTAAAACTTTTGTTTGATTTTCAAAACAATGTCTTGGTCCCACCTCTTGTACTTGCTTCATCCATACGTGGCTGCGTTCTACAAGAAAAAAATGGCTCTGTGGTGATGGTGGTTGGTGTATTATTCTGCTTGTCATGTTTGTTTGTCTGCCAGAACATCAGTATAAAGGTACTGAAACTGCTTTTGTTTGTCTCAGTAGGGAGGGGACGTTGTAGCAGTCTTCAGTTTGCAGTGTTGGTGAATTTCATCTGTGATATGACTGATATGGCAACATGGTATATCGAAAATCACATTCACGTTCACAAAATCACATAGTTCTTTGGAACTGGCTCTCACAAATATTCAATAGTCGCTGCATTTTTTTCAACGAATCCTTCTATTTACAGGTTTTCTGGTCTTGGTATAGGATAACATATACTAAAAATGTAATGTCTATAAGTCAAAGAGCCATACTTTTCTATAACTATATTCTATAACCTTGATCATCCATATACTGCTTGTGTCTCATGGTCCGATGGAGAACTCGACACAGATTGTGTCATTTGTGCTGGCTATGTATGGTAACATGGGAGACTTGAAGTACCTATATTTCACTCTGGCATTGCTATTTTACATGTCAGTTATTTTTGCCAACACAGTACTTATTGTCATAATTTGTATAAATGAAAATCTGCATGAGCCCATGTACATATTCCTGTGTAGTTTGTTTGTCAATGAAATATATGGCAGTACATCAATGCTGCCCTGCTTGATGGGGCAAATCTTCTCAGAAACACATGAAATTTATGCTTTTTACTGCTTCCTTCAGATATTTAACATCCATACATATGTAGCTGTTGAATTTGGAACATTGACAATAATGGCATATGACAGATATATTTGTATTTGCAAGCCTTTACATTACAATGTGATAATAACTAAACAAATAGTACAAAAGGTAATTCTTGTCATCTGGATAGTTTCTTTTATAGAGGTTGGAGTTTTACTGTCATTCACTATTAGGTTAAAGCGCTGTGGGGCTGTTATCAACAAAGTATTCTGTGCACACCACCTTGTAGTTGAACTGTCTTGTTCATCAGACAGAACAGTGTCACTTATTCATGATCTTGTGTTTGGTCTTATTATCACTGTTGCTGCTCCTGTCATTTATATTTCATTCACTTATGTAAAGATTTTGTCTGTGTGTTTAAAAGGCTCCAAAGAGACCAGAACGAAGGCTTTGGAGACGTGCACTCCACATTTTGTTTCACTCATTAGTTTTGTCTTTGCCTGTTTTTATAGTTTGATCGCTCAGAGATTTGACATGTTCTCTGTTCCATATCCGCTCTGTGTTTTCTTGTCTGTGTATGTAGTCATCATTCAGCCTCTTCAAAATCCAATCATGTATGGCCTGAAACTGTCAAAAATTAGACATGCTTGTAAACATTTGTTGACATTAAAAAAATTGCAATTCTACATTGTTGTTGAACAGATTGTGGACATCTGTCCTATTGACATGGCAGAGAGAAATAAGCAAGGCATATATTTAAGTCATACTAACAAAAAAAATCAATAAATACCTATATCATCATAAACACAAGTACTCAATATTTGAATTGTGGTGATCTTATTTATGATGATATAGGATGGTAACCAAGTTTCCTATAAACCATAACTGACCTTGTGTTGAAAAGAGTTTAAGCAGATTAACAAAAGATGAGGAGGAAATCCACCTATTTTAAAAACAAAATACTGTACTTAAATGTAAACACATGTCCATCTTTATTATTTAGCCTAACATTATTTGCATCTTACAAACACAAATCACAAAATTTCACGAATAACAGTTCAATTTATTATCAACAGCTTTATTTATTTATATTGTATAAGTATAAGAAAAACAATGTTCTCTACTGAAATCAGTAATCACAGTATTAGTATACAGTATTGTTAGTACATTGGTAATGCATCAGAGAAAGTACCACATGTATTGCTGTCATTGTTTTTGCCCCACCTTGCAGGGAGGCCATAAAAGAGAGTTTTTCTACAAATGTATTGTCTATCTGACTTTCAGAAAAATTGCAAAACTGTGTAAAAATTATTTTTTTTATTTTGGCATTTTCACCTTTATTGGACAGTAGACAGTCAGATAGGAAATAAGGAGAGCAAGAGGGGATATGAAAGGCAGCAAACGTTCCTGGCTTGAATCAAATAATCTTTTAACTCCGAATTCATGCAAACTCACTTACACCAGGCTGTTTAATCCCTTCCAAGCCCATGGCATGAGGTTTGTCTTTGCACACAAGATATATTTTCATTAGATTAACATTTTTAGCCATAATAATTGTAACTGTGACCTCCTGACCTTTGCCTTATTGCCTTCTGCAGTCAAAAGAAGGGAGACATTGTCTCTTAGATGTGACGTTTGATACGGGAGACCACGGTTCACATCATATTAAATATCACCAGTCAACAATGGTTTCTTTTAATCATGACTACCATCCTTCTCCAACCCTAACCAAGATGCTTTTTGAGCCTAAAATCTAACCAACTCTTAACCATAGCAGGCTGGTCTTATTCACTGTTATTCGTGTTTATCCCACAAAATCAATTTGTATGTAATTAATGTGATTTTGAACCAGGAAATCTAAACTGTGGTGAATGCTAAACCTAAGGAAGTTGTTACCTGTGAAGACAGAAGTTTATTTTGAAAAGACTTTATTTTGACACTTTGATGGACATTTGTTTGTAAATGAACAAAAAAAGTATGAGAATAACTTTTTGTAAGATATCAACAAGCCGTTTTATAAGAATACATTGCACATACTGGTGCATCAACAAGATATTTTGTCAATCAGTGTAGAGGATTTGTTGGAAAATGATTATCCTTATAATGGATATAATAATACATTAGTGACCCCGTTGTTTTACTTGTTTGTGGAGACCGGCTGAATGTGTGTGAGTGAGTGGATGCCTGGACTGGCTGACCACAGGCTGTCCTACAGTTTGTCTAATTGGTCTCAAAGGATAATGATAATAATGACATGTTGACCATTGAGACTGTAATGAACATACTGTGCATCTGACTTTTTGGCAGAGTCAACCTTACTCTTCACAAATGACATAAAAGGCAGACACTAAATACAATATATTTAATCTGTTTTCAATTGTAAATTTCCCCACTGTGGGACTAATAAAGGAATATCTTATATTTTTTGTGAATTATTTGCTTCGTGGAACATCCCGTGAGGCTAACAGACAGTAGCTGTTGGGTCATACAGTAATGAGCTGTAGGTGATGTGGCTGTAGCAGCCCTGCTCCCTGAGGCCTGTTCTCCACTGTAGAGGTGGCACACTGGGGAGGTCACAGCAGAAGACCTAATGAAACTCATTACAAGGAACTTACATCACCTCCAGGCTTGCTGTTGATATTAAAATGACAGTATCAAATACTGTTTGTCAAGATGGATTGTTCTGTAACTTGTATTTCATCATTGTGAATGGACATTTTCTTTCAATCTATCCCTCTGAAGCAAATCAGGCTTTTGGGATGTCCTTACTGTTATTGTTCAAGCCAGTCTCATACACTGTTCGAAGCTATACCTACGAAAAGTAAAGCATTGTGATTAATATATATCCCACGAAATGCATGTGTAATTCACAAAATTGTAAATCCGGAAATATAAAGAGTGTCAAACACTGTATGGGAAGAAGGTAGGGTTTGATGGGTGTGTCAAAAAAAAACCCTGTACTTTCACCCAGTAGACTGGCATTCATGTCCTGTGTGAAGCTAAATCACAACCTTCTCCTAAGCCTAAGTACTTCAATTACCTAAACGTAAGTATTGTTGATGCCTAAACCTAACCAAGTCAATCTTTACCTAAGCCTAACTAAGTAGATGTATTACATAAACATAAGTAGGTTTGATGCCTAATCCTAATTTAGTAGTTATGATGCCTAATCCTAACTAACATCGCATAAATGCAATAGGCGAAGGCGGGGTTCACCCTGGACAGGCCGCCAGTCCGTTGCAGGGCACATAGAGGCAGACAACCTTTCACACTCACATTCACACCTAAAGCAATTTAGAGTCATAAATGAACCTAAATTGCATGTCTTTGAACTGTGGGAGGAAGCAGGAGAAAACCCACACTAACACAGGGAGAACATGCAAACTCCACACAGAAGAGTCCCAAGATGGATATGAACCTGCAACCCTTGTTGTGAGGCGAGATGTGCTAACCACTGCACCACCGTGCAGCCCTACCTATGCCTAACTAAGTAGTTTTATTGCCTAAACCTAACTAAGTAGTTTTGATGCCTAATCCTAACTAATGGTTTTCTTGCCCAGTCCTAACCAAGTCAATCTTTACCTAAGCCTACCATAGCAGTTTTATTGCCTAAATTTAAATAAGTAGTTGTATTGCATAAACCTAAATTGTTTGATGCCTAATCCTACTTTACTAGTTTTATTGCCAATCCAAACTAAGTGGTTTTGCTGCCAAATCGTAACTAGTAGTTTTTATGCCTAATCCAAAGTAGTTTTGTTGCCTAATCCTAACTAAGTGGTTTTGATGCCTAAACCTAACCAAATTGGTCTATACCTAAGCCTAAGTAGTTTTATTGCCTAAATATAACTAAGAAGTTTTGATGTCTAAACCTAACTAAGTCATTTTGATACCTAATCCTAACTAAGTATTTTTGATGCCTAATCCTAACTAAGTGTGCTTTGAGTAGTCAGAAGTCTAGAAAAGTGCTCTATAAATGTCCATTTACATTTACCAAGTAGTTTTGATGCCTAAACCTAACTAAGCAGTTTTGTTGCCTAATCCTAACAAAAGCAATCTTTTCCTAAACCTAAGGAAGTTGTTTCCTGTGAAAACGGAAGTTTATTTTGAAAAAAACTGTATGTATGTAACGCATGCATGTAATGACCATAAAGTGACACATGTCAATGGACATTCATAGGAAAACGAATGAAAAAGGACGAATAACTTTTTTTGTAAAATTTTATACGAAACGTCTTTTTGTCTCCATTAATTCAGTGTTTTTAAACTGGGGCACCCCAGATGCTTGGCGAGATGTGGTAAAAGACATAGCAAAAAGGTACCTCTCTTGGATAACACCATTGCCAGACGAATTGATGACTTGTCTGCATGTCTGGAGCTAAATTAACTGAGACAAGATCATGGTTTAAAGCTAAGCTTTGCTGACCTACCTTTGGACAGTTTTTGGCTGACTGCTGCAAAGGAGATCCCTATTTTGTCAAACAAAGCTATTTCAGCATTACTCATATTTTCCATGACATCTGTGTGAGCTGAGCTTTTCAGCAGAGAGAGACTGAGAGCTGTTGAGGAAGAGCTTTGTGTGTTTGTCTTCAGTTCCTCCCAAGACATCAGCTTTGTGTTCATCTAAACAGGCCCAGAATGTATACTGAGAGAGTATACATAAGTGATAAGTGATCATATTGTCATAATCATTGTTTTTGCCCTTTGTTGGTTGGTTATAATTATGGGAAAACACAGGACAAAGATTTTTGGCAAATAAACATTTTTTTTATTAATTAAGTACAATATAAAATGATTAACAGTATAAAAATAATAAAATATAAATATAACAATATAAACAACACAACAATCAAATCCTTTAAATCGCATGCAGAAATTTTTGAAAAATTAAAGTTTGTAATAAAGTGACAGTCAGTTGTGCAAAATAAGTAAACAAAAGCAACAATGCAATAATAAATATAAATATAACAATATAAACAACACAACAGAAAATAGTTTACATTGCATGCAGATATTTGTGAAAAATAAAGTTAGTAGGTCAAATAAAGTGTACCATTGGCCCTCAATAGGTATAAAGTTTACCCTGACCTGACCCTGACCATTAGTAACCTTAGGCTCATTGCTCACAAAGCCCTCAAAGAAGTATCCCTTGTACCAGTGAGAGATAGATAGAGAGAGAGAGAGAGAGAGAGAGAGAGAGAGAGAGAGATGCTGTTTGCAGAGACAGACTTGGGGAGAAGCTGCGCTCCCCGCATGAACTCTGTGAGGAAATTTGAGTAATTTGCTGGACGTATAGATGATACGCACCTTGGTATCGATACTATCGACACCCTTGTGGTCAACACAACAAACGGTATAGCAGCACAGGGATAACATTCCGGTGTGTTTTTCTACAACAGCCACTAGATGGCGATGCGGTCGTGCTAATGAGCCAGTGGCCAAGGTTGTATGACATCTGTAAATCAGGGGATCTTTTTTTTTTTTTTCAGGTAAATCAAATTCCCAATACAACCACTTTAAAAATCCTCATTTAAACCATTATTTCCTAAAAGTTGTAAAATTCACTAATTTGAATCCGGATTTGCTGTCCTTGGCATAATGAACGTGCATCAGACCCACGGGACTGCACCACCCCGCACGCTTATATCCGCTGTATGCAGCAGTAATAACAGATATATTGGCTGTAATTCATCACTTTTGTTATGTTATAATACACTCATGGGCTGTATGCTGTAAGTCTGTACTATGGTGGGCGTATAACGTCTCTTCTCCCAAACAACTGGCTATATTTTGTGTACATTGTGAAGGGCATGGCCTTTCCAAAAGGATGTTTTTGGGATGTCACCCATATCTTGGGAAGAACTTAGAAGTATTCCAGTTTTTGGACCAAATTTGATGTTTTTTGCTCATTCCAGCTCATGGCAATTTGAGTCGTTGCGGTAGACAACAAACATTTGATAGGGTTCTACCCATCTGACGTTGAAAGCCAGATAGGCAACAAAACCAGGACGGCAGAATAACTGGAAAAATAGCTGAGCAAAGTAGTTTAACTGAGCTGCCTTGTTTCCACCAGTAATATCCTGCTGATCATACAACCTGGAATTACACATAAACAGAGAAATAACATAGATATGTTTATGGACACTTTATCACCTGCAAAAAAAACCCCCAAATGGTTAGTTTTAGAGGAACATGGGCATAACAGCAGGTGGCAGCTTACAGCACTCATATCATTTCACGGCTGATACTGCTATCTGCTGGCAGTAATTAGTATCACACTGCAGTTGCTTAAAATGAGAGAAGGTGAGCTTAATTTTTAGCTTAATTTGGCAATTTGACACTTCAGTTCAGTGATTTATTTCGGTCCTTACTGATAATCTACCAGAAATATACTAAAATAGAGCAATACATGAATAACAATGAGGCACTGAATGATTGGGAAAACAAAAAAATATATATTTTGTATGTGTTTCACCATACCTCCACACAGCAGGTAATGTATGGAAGTATGATAGAGCAAAGCATTCATTCTCATACACTCCTTCTGTTTCAACATAATTTATCATAACTTTGACTTGATTACTGATTGGGCAATTACCAAATATTATAAACTTTGGTCTGGGGCTCCACCCTTTTCACTTTCTTTTGGCCATCCTTGACTTAATTTTCTCTCAATTCCAGTGTGTGCCCACAGAACTGCAGCCTCAGGCCCTTTTACGGGGGATTGGCACATTTACCTATGATAATTAGATCAACTGACACATGCTGTCAACTTCCGAGGAAATGGGAAACATCATCATATGATCACATGTGTGAAAAATTCTTCCTTTTAAGAAGACATTGTAAATCAGATGTAGACTTTTCTTGAGACCTTTCTTAAGAACAAATTAAAAAACAAGGTGTTAGTGAATGAGGCCCTTTGGGATTAGCAAGCAGGTGATTCCTTTTAATTTGTACTCAAACTCACCTGTGCTGAGTGGCAGGTGTGTGCAATCTAATCAGTCCACTTGTTTAAAGAGAGACGAGTGCTGTCACTCTGTTCCTTCACATCACTGCACACCACACATGCAACACAGAGATTAAAGAAAGGTACAGATTTGTCAGAAGAAGTCAGGCAAAATATTGTAGCAAAGCAAAGAGATTTGAGGCCAATGGCAACGGATCAGAGCTCCCTGAATGTGGCTGCAAAAGTCGACTTAAGAAAGCCTGACTGGAGTTCACCAAAACGTGTGAAGAAGCCACAATCTGATCACATAAGATAAGGCACATGGAGCACACCTGCGTGTCAGTAAATCACTTGTCACTCTGTCACAATCCATGCTCTTTAAGATCCCACAAAGTTGTCATGTGTCACTCAAAATCAAACCCAACCTCAACCATGATAATTACCCCCACAACCAGAAAACATGACATGGAGTTGTATATTTTAACATCATTTAATTAGTTTATTATGAGACATGTAATTTCTCTGTTGCACTTGACCAGCCTCTGTTTAGACCAAGTGGCCTTTTCACAGCAGACATTTTGGCGTTTAATAGTAGGAAAGGCACAGGTGTTACTAATACTCAATTTAAGTGTCCCAGTTATCCATGACATGAACCTGAATCAGACAAATAGAATTCAGCCATGTGTTTTAATGTCCACAAGTTTTTTATCTATTTTATTTATTTTTTTTTTTTAATTTGAAAGGTCAAAAAATGTCTTATGTCTCAGGCCCATCTGTTATTTAACTGTTCAGGGTAGGTGGAGGTGGTTGTCATGTGTTTTGGGAAACTTAAAGTATCTGAGCATAGGGTAAGATTTGTCTTTTTAAAATGCTGAGTGACATTTGTTCACTGCCTTATGAAATCCGTCAGTGCATAACAATAAACACAGTAAGAGAAAATAACAGTAAAAAGAGTCTGTGTTAAGAGGATGACCCAGGCCTCACTGAGATCAGCTGCAGTAGACAAGAAACTTGTGGGGTGAGGTCACACCCTCCAGCTAGGGGGACTGTTCTGGTTTGGCCAATCAACTCTGATGGTACTAGTAAACACAGAATCACAGTTTGAAATCCCAAGAATATGAAAACTCTGAGTTCCCCTGATGCAGCATTTCAGTGGCTGTGTAGCTAAACTAAGAAGGATGTTGGCTGTGGATGTTTTGCAATGGCAATCATCCTAGTCAGGCTAAATTAAGCGTTTGTGGAGATAGTTTGGTCATGTGGGGAGCTTACAATTCAGTGTCAGTAGCTGCGTTTATATGGACACAAGTAATAAGAACAAAGGCCCAATCAGATTGAAAATGCTCCACGTAAACACGCCAGTCGGAGGACTCTGACCCGATACGGCCCAATCAGAAAGAATTTTCATTCCGAATGAGAGAGGTGGTTTATGCCATTCGAATCTTCCTGGTTGGGGTAAAATTATCTCCACTGCACATGTGTGCTACGTCAGCGTGAAGCGAGACAGACAACCCGGTGTTTGTTTACAACACAGGTAGAAGTACAGCTTCTTCTTCTTTTTCTATTTCCGGAAAATTAGACAACTCTGCACATGCGCAAAGGATTTATTTTGATTAAAAGCTTGGTGCATGTATACGTTATGATCGGATCATTTTATTTAGTGTCCATGTAAACAGTGGATTTGGAATTTCCAATCAACCAAGGTTCAGATCGGATTGGAGAAATGTACATGTAAATGTGGCTATTGTCTTTGTCGAAGAGTAGAGACTGCATTCAGGATGGGCTGAGTCACCTGTTAGGCTGATGCCATACAGCGGCACATATCTGCACTTCGGGATCTTCTGGCAGAAGACTACAGACTTTTTTTAGTCATTTCTCTGCCGCAACTCAGTGTCATCCATCTTCACCTGAGTCAATTCATCTGCCTCTCCTTTGAGAGAGGACATTATAGAAGGTGAGGCCTCTTGTACTTCATCATCTTTTTGGGTAACCGTACCTATCATTGCCTGGAAGAGATTCTGATCACATTGTGGCTTTTTCTAGAAAACCTGGTAGCCTGGAGAGAGCATCTGCATTGCTCTGTAGCTTGTCTGGATGATGAATTATCTTATATTGAAAATTGGATAGCTTTTCTACCCAGCGAGCCAAAGGCCCCTAGCTGCCACTGCAGGGAATTATGGTCAGTTCAAATTCGCAAAACAAACTCTTTTCCTACCAAATAGTGTTGAAAGTGCTTTGTGAAAGTCACCATGGTCAAAAGCTGGTATAGTTACATCTGCTAGCCCTGCTAACATATGCAACAACTAGCTCAAGCCCTTCCTGCTCCTGAGACAACACCCCAATCCCCACATCACTCACATCGATGTCTAAGATAAATACTTTAAACGGCAATATGCCACAGTGTCAGTGGCCTTGTATGGTGGGGTGGGTGTTGAGGAAATATGTATGGTGGTCAATGCCCTGTCTGTTCATATGGTTCTATCTTTTTGATATGTTAGGCTCCTTTTCAGGGTCTGTGGCTGCTGAAATGACGTAAGACGGGTTTAAAGGGTTGGTTGGGTGTCAGCTGTGTTGCACCTGACTCTCCTCTGGCCATGATAGGCTTACATGTTCCTGTGCTCCTTGATGACCCAGGGAATGCAGTGAGCAGTGTCTACTATTTGTCCTCTTTGGCACCTACAGGGCAACGCCATAGCTCTACCCAGTTCAGTTGTGTACTACCTGGGTTGGCTGGGGCCCCCTTCTCCTCTGCTGTGGTGGCCTAGTTTATAAAGAACTAGGTGGGCTGTGACGGACAGGATCAGTGTGGTTGGGTCGAGGCAAGGTGTGCATTCAACAGGCTGTACCCACTGTACCTGTAGAGGACAGATCCTGTGTGAGTTAGAATGAAGGTTACAATATTGTGATCCTAAATCTTACCAAGAGGGCCCTATCGCACCTGCACCTCTCGCTGAAGAGGGTGTAGGATGCAGACAGTGTTCACTGCCTTATACTGTATATTAACCATTCTACAATGTGCTATGGAAGCTGACATTATCCCACACCATGTCATATCTGACAGGCAAATCTGGCCTAACGAAACCTCTTTTGTGCTCTGGTATTGGGCAATGTGTATGAAGGAAGGCCAGGAGAATTTGGGTGTTATATAGCCCAATGTGTTCTAATCTATTTTATGCCATGGCAACATCTAAAGACAAAATGCTGAGCTATGATCATTGACTTGCTGGCTGTGCTATACTGCATGGCATATGACTGCACAGACCACTATTCTCCTGAGACTGACTGCAGGTACAAATGCACCTCAAATCTGGGGCATCACCGCACAGCGACTGTTGCACAGTGCTGGCACAGCCTGTTAGAGTGAGCAATAGGGGCTGAAAATCATAAGTGGGAGGAAGTCAGACTCAGCTGGTAGAGATTAAACACTGGCCAAAAGCCCTGGTGACAGTTCACGGGACTGTTGTCCTGTAACAAACGTGATCTGTTACTAAGACACATGATTTTGAATTTTAAGGTTAGGTATAAACTTACAGTATATTGGCCAGTTTATATGGGGAAAATAATGATAACTCTGTTCTGTGTACTGATTACAGATTGATAATAAAGATTTTATTGACACTGCTTATTAATCCAATACTCTTGTTGATTCCATTTGATTACTGTACACAAAATAAAAATGATTAAGAACAGAATTTACATTTCTTTGCTGGCAAATGCAAGTCACAATATAACTGAACTGGAATTAAAAAAATGTGCCAGTACTCTGAACTAGCAGCTGCAATACATGTGGCCTTATCACAGGGAACATATCCTAGTATTTTAAGCAGACAGATAATGAAAAGAATATTTGTTTTTAAATTACCCACTGTGAATTTCTTTACTGTGGCCTGAAACCAAGTCTGAACTGAGTTTTGGTAGCCATCCCTCTATAATACATGTATTTGTGTTGCCATGAAAATAAAAATCAAAATGAAATTGAAATGAAATAAACAAAAAACAATAAAATAATCAGACTGTCACAGTCAAATATGTCTGTCATTTTGTATTATGTGAACATATTATATTTGTCACATTTTAGTTAATTGTCCTGGCTTTGTAAATTTCAGGTTGTCTACATTCAGCACATTGACAACAACATGAAAAATGATTTGCCCTTCAGAGAGAAATAATGGTTTTGGTGTCTCCATCACAGTCTGTCTCTACAACATGTTGGCCTCGTGGGAAACAAGCTTCAGTATCTGAAGTGTAACAATGAGTTTAATAGATTTTCTAAACCAGGGGTAGAAAAAGGCGTAGATCACGGGGTTAAGACAGGAGTTGAAATACAACAGCCAGATCTGACTGGCTGCATGTGATGCCTCTATCAAGTTGCTCTCAGCCGCAATAGTGAAACAATAATATGGACTGGAGCACAGAAGAAACACAGCTACAACAACACCAAGATTCCTGGCTGCTTTCACTTCAGATTTTTTAGCAGTTACTTTAACTGGCTGCTGAAGTCTGACGGGAATAATATGAGAGCGCATGGCTCGAGCCTGAGACACAGCCACCACAAATACTCTCATATACAGAACTATGATGACAATAACTGGGCCAAAAAAGGACACAACAAGGTCAACAGCTCCTTCAACAAAATTAATTACAAGCACACACTCTCCATAACAGGAATTATACCTACCTGGTTGTCTCAAGACATCCCACTGTATCCAACTGCTGTAAAAAGCAGAAAATATCCAACACAGACAAATGCAGACTTGAACATTTTTCCGAGTGACTTTGATGGAGTAAAACATGGGGTCACAAATAGCCACATAGCGGTCAACTGATATGAGCACCATGGTTCCTACTGAGGCACCAACAGTGACGAAACCTAAAAAGGCAATCGCAGCACAGAAAAAGTCTCCCAACATCCAACAACCTTGTAAGACGAGGATTTCAATTGGCATCTGCAGGAAACCTACAAGGAAGTCTGCAACAGCCAGAGAGAGGAGGAGGAGGTTGGTGGTGGTATGGAGCTTCCTGAAATGGGAAAATATCAACACTGAACACATTGTTATATGTAGTAGGTGTAGAAATATGTTTAAGAAGCAGTTATACTATACTGATACTAAGAGTATGACTGTCCTATAACAACATGCCTCAATATAGCACAGTATTGCAGATATAATTTCATTTGCAAATAACCAGTAATAACCACTGATCAAAGGTCTAAACAAGAAAATATCACTTCTATACATCATTTACATTTATTTCCTTGTGTGAAATCATTACTAATCTTTTTTCAATCATTAGCTCAGTCCTGCAGTATATGTGGCATTATGCTGCCTATGCTCAAGACATTTCTTCATATTTCTAAATGGAACAAAAAAATAAACATTTTCTAAGCAATACAGAGAAGTTTATCTCTGCCTGAAGTGGGAGATCGAGATGATGACCAGCAGGTTAAGAACCACAGTGAGCAGAGTGATGCAGGACAGCAGACTGTAAAGGAGCGTGGCCTCCAAATGAGGTCGACTTGTCTTCCTGCAGGAGTTGTTGATTTGGGGAAAGCAGAGTTCATCTTCTTCCAGGGCCATTGAGAAAGAGATTTGATCAGAAAGCTGCCAGAGCTCAGCAGCTCTGCCTCTTGCTGTGCTACAGATGATTTATCTCTATTCTTGGATCCACCTGGGAGACACAAGACATCATGAGAAACAATGAATTATTAACATAATAACCAGCAGAGGGGGAGTATGTAACACTACCATATGCAAATTCCATTGATTCAGTAGGCTGCAGCCTACTATGTCATACTCTGACACCGAGGCACAGTTACACTGCTGTCATTCACAGGCTGTCAAATACCAATGCTTTGTGAAGGCTGCTGGGGGCGGCAGTAGCTCAGTCCTTAGGGACTTGGTTTAGGAATCGGAGGGTCACCGGTTCAAGTCCCAACATGGACCAAGACCAACTGGTTGCTGGAGAGGTGCCAGTTTACCTCTTGGGCACTGCCGAGGTGCCCCTGAGCAAGGCACCAAACCCCCAACTGCTTGGGGCGCTTGTCAGGAGCAGCCCCCTCTCTCTGACATCTCTCCATTAATGCATGTATGTGTACTGTGCGAAATTAACAGCAGTGTCATAAAAAAACTGAATTTCCCTATGGGGATTAATAAAGGTCATCTTATCTTATCTTATCTCTTATGTATTCAATACTGCCACACGAGTCCCCCTTTCGCATCGGTATGCAATGCAAAGGCATTGTTTAAACAAGCGAAAATGTCAGATAAGTATGCCAGTTGACTGAGCCACACAGTATCTTTGAAAACACCTGATAAAAAGACATTTTACACAGTTGTTGGGTGTGTTGAAGGTGAGATGAGGGTCCATTTTGACACCCAGGGTGGTGACAACTAGAGAGAGTGGGATGTCCTGGCCAGAAAAGGTAATGCTGTTGATGACAGGGATGCAGGAGAGATAGGATCAGTCTTCAGGTAGAGCTGCATGTAATCAGCATAGCAGCGAAAAGATATTCTGTCCCTGCTAGTGACACAATAAAGGGGCAGTAGATAGAGGGTGAAGAGCGTTGGGCCAAGCACTGAGCCCTGGGGGACATCACAGGTGACACTGTGTATCCCAGTGCAGCATGCTCAGTTCTCCCAGTGAGATAGGAGGTAAACCAGTTGTGGACAGAGTCAGAGAGGCCAATGATACATAGACGTGCAGCAGGATATTGTGGTCTAAGGTGTTGAAGGCCACGGTCAGAACTAGGAGGATGAAGAGCCAGTGTCAGCCATCATTAGTAGGTCATTGGTCACCCTTGCCAGCGCCATGGCCATGGTGGAAGCTATACTGACATGTTTCATAGGCTGTTTTTTTGAGATGGTCATGAAGTTGTACAGCCACTACTTTTTCCACCACCTTGGAGAGAAATGAAAGGTTTGAAATTGGCCTGTAATTTACAAAATCATCCAGATCTAGGGTGAGTTTTTTAAGAATTGGTCCAATGAACACAGGGAATGGTTTCATCTTTGTGATGATGTCCTCAGCCTCATACTGGATGATGATGGAGTAGCAGCCAAGAGGTTGGGCAATTACAGGCAGTGTGTTGGTCATCTGGGGAGGTATGGCTGAGTGGGGCTGGAGGGGCTGGAGAGGAAGGAGATGATGGTATCTATTTTTGCCTGAAAAAGTTAATAAAGTCATTGCACCTCTTGACTGTTGCTTCTGGGTGAGAGTAGGTTTGCAGCTTGAGAAGGTGACTGATGGTGGAGAAAAGCTGCTTGGAGTTGCTAAGGCTATAATTGATGATGTTGGAATCTCTCTCTAAGAGATTTAGCATAGGCCTTTTGATGTTCCCTATAGCCTTGCCTGTGCACACTCAGTCCTGAGGCCTTGAGGCGCCTTTCAAGGACACGCCCAGCTGTTTTCATTCTCCGTAGCTCACTGGTTTACCATGGGGCTGAGTGTGAAAAAGTGACTGTTTGAGTTTTGACAGGGGCATGGTGATCCAGGAGACTGCTCAGAGATCAATTGTAGCACTTCACTGTCTCAGTAACTGAGGTGAGGGCAGTAGGGCCAGAGCAGACTTGCTGGAGGTCCAGGGTGAGGGTGTCTGGGTCAGTGGTTTTCATAGATGTAAAGTGAATTTGCCGCTTCAGCTTGGTGTGGAGGGAGGAGAAAGGTAGCTCCATGGAAATGGTTTTGTGGTCAGACAGCCCCAAATCATAACAAATCATCGTAATAGAGATTTTATTGACACTGCTTATTAATCCAATACTCTTGTTGATGCCATTTGATTACTGTACACAAAATAAAAAATGAGCACATTAAGAACAGAATATACATTTCTTTGCTGGCAAAGGCAAGTCACAATATAACTGAACTGGAATAAAAACAAAAAATGTGCCAGTAGTCTCAACTACAAAAAATAAAATACCCTCTGTGAATTTCTGTACTGTGGCCTGTTGCCATGAAAATAAAAGCAGAAATATTTTTTTAAAGAGAAGATATTCTGGTTTCTGTCCTTCTAATGGGATGATTACAGATAATATATGCATGAAATCAAAAACAAAAGAACAATAAAAGAATCAGGCTGTCTTAGGCAAATACATGTCATTTTGTATTATGTAAACATATTATTTTCTTCACAGTTGTGTTAATTGTCCTGACTTTAGGTCGTGTAAATTCAGCACATTGACAACAACATGAAAAATGATTTCCCCTTCAGAGAGACATAAGGTTTTTTGTCTCTCCATCACAGTCTGTCTCTACAACATGTTGGCCTCACGGGAGCCAGGCTTCAGTATCTGAAGTGTAAAAATGAGTTTAATAGATTTTCTGAACCATGGGTAGAAAAAGGCGTAGATCACAGGGTTAAGACAGGAGTTGAAGTACAACAGCCAGATCTGACTGGCTGCATGTGATGCCTCTATCAAGTTGCTCTCAGCCGCAATAGTGAAACAATAATATGGACTGGAGCACAGAAGAAACACAGCTACAACAACACCAAGATTCCTGGCTGCTTTCATTTCCGATTTTTTAGCAGTAACTTTAACTGGCTGCTGGAGTCTGACGGGAATAATATGAGAGCGCATGGCTCGAGCCTGAGACACAGCCACCACAAATACTCTCATATACAGAACTATGATGACAATAACTGGGCCAAAACAGGACACAACAAGGTCAACAGCTCCTTCAATATAATTAATTACAAATACACACTCTCCATAACAGGAATTATACCTGCCTGGTTGTTTCAAGAAATCCCACTGTATCCAACTGCCGTGAAAAGCAGAAAATATCCAACACAGACAAATGCAGACTTGAACATTTTTCCGAGTGACTTTGATGGAGTAAAACATGGGGTCACAAATAGCCACATAGCGGTCAACTGATATGAGCACCATAGTTCCTACTGAAGCACTGACATTGACAAAAGCTAAAAAGGTCATCATAGTACAGAAAAAGTCTCCCAAGATCCAACAACCTTGTAAGACGAGGATTTCAAATGGCATCTGCAGGAAACCTACAAGGAAGTCAGCAACAGCCAGAGAGAGGAGGAGGAGGTTGGTGGCGGTATGGAGCTTCCTGAAAAGGGAAAATATCAACACTGAACACATTGTTATATGTAGTACGTGTAGAAATATGTTTAAGAAGCAGTTATACTATACTGATACTAAGAGTATGACTTGTCCTATAGCAACAAGCCTCAATGTAACACAGTATTGTAGATATAAAATCAATTGCAAATAACCAGTAATCTATGCACTGATCAATATCTATACAAGAACATTTTACTTCTATGCAACATGTATGTCCTTGTGTGAAATCATTGTTAATCATTTTTTCAAATATTAGCTCAGTCCTGCAGTATATGTGACATTATGCTGCCTATGTTCAAGACATTTCTTCATGTTTCTAAATGGAAACAAAATAATAAATTAAATTAAAAAATAACATTTTATAAGCAAAACAGAGAAGTTTATCTCTGCCTGAAGTGGGAGATCGAGATGATGACCAGCAGGTTAAGAACCACAGTGAGCAGAGTGATGCAGGACAGCAGACTGTAAAGGAGCATGACCTCCAAATGAGGTCGACTTGTCTTCCTGCAGGAGTTGTTGATTTGGGGAAAGCAGAGTTCATCTTCTTCCAGGGCCATTGAGAAAGAGATTTGATCAGAAAGCTGCCAGAGCTCAGCAGCTCTGCCTCTTGCTGTGCTACAGTTAAGTTATCTTTATCCTTGAATCCACCTGGGAGAGAGCACAAGACATCATGGGAAACAATGCATCATTAATATAATAACCAGCAGACGGAGTATGTAACACTCCCATATGCACATTTCATTTATTCAGTAGGTCGCAGCTGACTATGTCATACTCTGGCTCTGAGGTACATTAACACTGCTGTCATTTTGCAAGTTGTCAAATACCAATGCTTTTTGAAGGCTGTCGGCATTTGTTACCACCACACAAGTCAGAGGGGTTGGGGGACAGCTCCAAATCCTGCCAATGTATCGCTGCTAGACCACCACCACGACCAGTTCTGCGCGCTTTCTCCTAGTAGATGAAGCCAGGGGGACAGACTTCATTAAGAGCAGAAAATACTTCTGACTCATGCCATGTTTCTGTTAGGTACAAGAGGTCCAATCCCTTTTCAAGGATATGATCCTGTGAGATAAGGGGAAAAATTTTTCCTGTAAAAATATTTGGACCTCTTTGTGCAATTCGAAAAGCCTTGAAAGCACCCTCCCTCTTGATAGCCGCCTTACCTTTGTATGAAGCAAGAGTTGGACATGCTCGCTGCCCATCTCATCACAGAGCACAGTGAATAGGCGAGAATGCATTGGTCAGGCCTTAATGAAGTTCACTATTTTCACAGCTGAGTCCAACACAGACTTCAGTTCCTCTGGAGTCTTCTTCACTGCAATGGCCTCACGGTGGATGTTGCAGTGAGTCCATGGCATCTCGGGTACCAACTCATGAATTTGAGCTAGTAGTCACTTCACCACATACCACATACTGTGGCCTGGGCTCTTCCTCCGTCCTGCTGCAACTGAATCCAAATTTGAGGTAACTTGAATCATATTTAGCCGCAGTCCACTCCATGTGAAGCTCTCCAAAGTTCTTCAATCAGATTTGCTTGACGGTCTTCTCTCAAAGCTGTGGTCATTCCTGTTGGTTGTTCTTCTTTTCTACTACACTTTCCCTTCCAGTCAACTTCTCGTGAATATATTTCAATACAACAGTCTGCAAACAGCCAGCTCTTTCAGCGATGACCTTCTGTGGCTTACCCTCCTTATGGTGGGTGTTGATGATTTGTCTTCTGGTCAACTATCAAGTCAGCAGCCTTCCCCATGATTGTGGTTGTTGGTACTGAACTAGACCAAGAGATACACGGTATTTATACTGTATGAATAGTGATTTACTCAAACTCGAAATGAAATACCACACAATACTAATATTTTTTATATGCACCTGTACTATGGAGGTTAATTGGTCAATGACTGGGGAAGGAGAAATGATGAGCAGGTGGAGTGAGGTGACTGCAAGCAGTGGAGAAGTCTGAGAGCATCTTGAGGGAGGATAAAGAATTGCATATCTAAAAAATTCCTAAGAAATACACTGGACCATGGGAAGTGAGAAGGAGGACTGCTGCTGGTTGATGTCCTTCGAGATGATAAACGAACCCATAAACCAAGGAAAGGTGAGAATTAGAGCCAATGTGAATCATCTTTTTAACTGGGCAGTGAATAGGGTCCCCACGGAGTTGTAGTCAGTGGAGTGGGCCAGTCTGCAACTGTCTTGACTTTGACAGGGTCCATCTGAATGTTTCTGAAATTGACGATTAACCCCAGAAAACGACACCTCCAAGTTATGAACCACAACTTTTTTCACCTTCACAAAGAGTTGGTTCTCCAGAAGCCTCTGGAGGACAACCTTCACATGTTACATGTTGCTAAGACCTTGTCGGCCAACTCCTGGGAGAGAGCATGGGCCAAATGGTTAGACCAAATAGCATAATAAGGTACTGACCACTAGGGGTGTTGAATCCTTAATGTTGTATGTCTTCCTAAGATCCTGACTAATCTGAGGACAGGTCATGCAATACAATGTTCATTTTCTTTCTATATTTCATTAAATCTACATTTATTTTTTGTTGCTTTGGTTTTGTTAAAACTATAAACATTCAACAGAGCTGAGTTTCAGTCCACATGGTTCAACTCTACAAATGTATTTCATCACAGAATTGCTCCCTTGTGGCGATGAGAAAAGAGGGAGGGTGCAATAAATCATCTTTATGACAGATGTCTTTGGACAGAAAGCTGCCAGAGCAGCAGCCTCTCATCTACTTTTCTCTCTCTGATGATGGAGACACTGGATGGAGCTGAACTCTGCTTTCCACTGCTGCTCAATACCTCCTGCAGGAAACCAATGCAGCTCCGTGCTGAGACCATATTCCTTTACATCCTTCTGTCTTGCATGTCTTTGCTAACTGTGGCTCTCAACCTGCTGGTCATAATCTCCATCTCCCACTTCAGGCATGAAGCATAACCCTAGAATATTGTTTTCTCTCAATATCAAGCACTTGATTTTACAAGTGTTGCCTTTGGGACATTACAGTTATTTTTACATTAAGGCATTTAATGAGAATATTCAAAACAATTTACATGTATTGCATTCAGCCTTACTTGCATACAACTAGTAACTCTGCAACTATCACAGAAAGCATTTATGGTTTTAATGTTGGAATCCAAGCTGCTGCATGCTTGGCTTCTCCTCCACTAAACACAGTATTGAAAACTGGTACATGTATGTTGTCAAGTCCAGGCCTTTGATGAGCACATCCTTGCTATTTTTTTTTTTTTTTTTTTACAAATATTACTGTACTGTATTCTATACTGCATTGTATCTGGACATATTTTGTACATTTGACTATTCATACTATTACAAATTTTATTTTTTTGTGACTTTTATAAATATGAAATACAGTTATACTGATGATATTCTTTCTCTCCAGGCAGCTCCACACCCCCACCAACCTCCTCCTCCTCTCCCTGGCTGTGTCAGACTTTCTCGTTGGCCTCCTGCTGATGCCGATGCAAATCCTCCTCATAGGGGGTTGCTGGTTTTTGGGAAGCTTGATATGTGGACTGTTTTACTATGCCTCTTTTATCCTTACGTCTGCCTCAGTAGGAAACATGCTGCTCATATCAGTTGACCGATATGTGGCTATTTGTGACCCTTTGTGTTATCCCACCAAAGTGACTCAGAAAAGAGTTAAAATCAGTGTTTGCCTGTGTTGGGCCTGTTCTGTCTTCTATAATGGTGTGATACTGATGGACTTCCTGAAACATCCAGATAGTTATAATTCTTGCTATGGAGAGTGTGTAGTTGTAATTAACTCCATAACAGGAGCTGTTGATGTCATGGTGACCTTTATTGGCCCCATTGCTGTCATCGTAGTTCTGTATATGAGAGTATTTGTGGTGGCTGTGTCTCAGGCTCGAGCCATGAGGTCTCATATTGCAGCGGTTACGCTCCAAGGTGTGGTTAGTGTCACCGCTAAGAAGTCTGAGAGAAAAGCAGCTAGGACTCTTGGTGTTGTGGTGGTTGTGTTTCTAATCTGTTTCTGTCCTTATTTTTATCCCTCTCTCGCAGGACAGGACATGTCAACCAGTGTCACGTTTTCCATTTTTGGGGTCTGGCTGCTTTATTGTAACTCATGCTTAAATCCAGTGGTATATGCTTTCTTCTACCCCTGGTTTAGGAGATCTATTAAACTCATTGTCACACTTCAGATACTGCAGCCTGACTCTTGTGACACTAACATACTGTAGAGATGTCTGTAGAGTGATTAACATGATGGAAAAGTTTGTTGTTGCTACTTCACCAGTCAAATAAATATTGAGGCTACAAAGGACAAAATATGAAAAAAACAACATGACAATACATGCTGACGAATGAGTCTGTTTTTCATTAAGCTGTATCTTTTAGCACAGAACCTTTGCCAAGGTTTTTACAGTAAATACACAGCAGATTCTTCAAACATGTTATAACCAAATTGTTTTAACCATACAGACTGTTTGTTTGTCTGGTTTTTTTTTTTTTTTCAACAAAAGTGGAAATATTGTTCATGTCTTTTAGCCACTGAATTCAGCCAACCTTATATTAAATGGATAAAAACAATCTCTTTTTCTAAAATAGCTTCAAATGCTATGTGAACATTGTAAAGACATTTATTCTGTGTATGTGAACTAACCTAGATGAAAAATGAATGAATGAATTGTTTTCTCTTGAAGTGGCCAGCCTGGTCTGTAAACATGACTAATACTGTATATTTCATTGTTTGAGTGACTCATTTGCCTCAAAACACCACCATGTTTCATCCTTTTGTTAACAGAGATCAGTCGCCAACAAAGACACTGTTTCATATTGTTTTTGTCATTTGTTTACAAATGATCAAGCACCATTAACATCCATCCATCGTCAACCGCTTATCCCGTTAGGGGTCGCGGGGAGGCTGGAGCCGATCCCAGCTGCCATAGGGCGAAGGCAGGGTACACCCTGGACAGGTCGCCAGTCCATCGCAGGGCACATAGAGACAGACAACATAGAGACAGACAACCATTCACACTCACATCCACACCTACGGGCAATTTAGAGTGATCAATTAACCTAAACAGCATGTGTTTGGACGGTGGGAGGAAGCCGGAGTACCCGGAGAGAACCCACGCTTACACGGGGAGAACATGCAAACTCCACACAGAAGAGCCGCAAGCTGGAATCGAACCTGTGACCCTCTTGCTGTAAGGTGACAGCGCTAACCACTACACCACCGTGCATTAACATGACAGAGAATATTGTGAACTACTGCAATCTCAATAAATTGTAAAAGTTTAAAACAATGTTGTAAATTATTTTTTGATTGAACTGATAGATCTGCTGTTCACCAGAGTCATGTCTGTCACATTTTGCGTCGCTGAGGTTTGAATATTACACATATATTACACTGAGAATCAAAGCACTAGTTCTCGCTACAGTAGGTGTCTCCAGGGGCCTCATTACAGAAAATTCAGAAGTCTGAAATCCTATCTCAATGTATGATGACACTTAGGATTGTTGGTATCATAGAAACATGTTTCCTAACTGAATTCAGGAAAAAAAAAATCCTACCTTAGTACCTAGTACCTTAGTATAGGAATTTAGCTCTTACACAAGTGACCTAATTTAGGGATTTCCCAAGTTATGAATCCTAGGTTAGGATGGTATGAGACCCAGTTCTAAACTCAAAATAACGACCAAAAATGGCGACAGAACTGCTGTCTGTGTTTATGGTAATGAATACACTATAATCAAAGGTACAGGTATAACAGAATAAGTGCAGATTGAATCTAATTTACAGTTATAGTTGAGATCTCTTATTATAGAAAGTCTGAGATAACATAGCACACCGCCATGAGTTTAGGAATTGCTTCTGTAATAGCATGATTTTTTCAGTCCTTAAAAGTTATGTTCAGAGGACAAGCAGTCAGGATATGTTTCTTTAATGATGCCCGAGGCATGATGACTCACACACAGACTGAGCATTGCTGTTACAGCTGGTAAAATAACAGAGTCTGCCTACCTTAAATCTAAGCAGGTGTTAAAAAGGCAGCCTCATTTTTATATACTGTACGTATGACTTCAAAACAATCAGGCAATCTATGTTTTATCCTGTTTATAATACACATACTGAAAGTCAGACAGAGGCCGATTTTTGCTCTATGGAAAGGGCCCTAAAGGAGAGATTCTGAACATTAATGGAGCAGCAAACTATTTTCTGTGTAAAGATATAATACCGTCCTGAGCAGAGAATGAAGTTACTCTACCGCTGTGTGTGTTGTTATCCAAACTTCTCTGTTTGATTTGGTAGCCAGGATGGCCTTTAGTCCATGTTAGTCTCTGCCCTTTGAAACTGTTGGCCTTCTCTACAACTACTACAAATGTAGTTTCACAGGCACGCCCTATAAGCTATAATCTGCCATTAATGTGGACAAAGTAACACTATAACTGTAATGTGCTAACGTTAGGGACTGATAATGAATATTTTACTGATTATAAATACAATACTCTTGTTTAAGCCATTTGATTACTGTGCACAAAAGAAAAGGAAACACATTAAGAAAAGAATTTACCTTTATTTACTGGAAAAAATCATAATATAACTGATTGAACTAGAATAAAAAAGGTGACAGTGGTCTGAACTAGCTGCCGAGAAGTGAATGTTTGTTTTTAAAATACCCACTGTGAATTTCTTTACAGTAGCCTGAAACAAAGTCTACAAACTGAACAAATTTTTGTAAACATCCCTATAGAATATGTCTTTGTGTTGCCATGAAAATGAAACTAAAATATTTTTATTTTAAAGAGAAGATATTCTGGTTTCAGTCATTCTATTGAGATGATCACAGATAATGTGTGAAAATATGTAATTTTGTATTATGTGAACATATTTTCTTCGTTAGCACAACTGAGCTACTGCTGAGCCCCCCCCCCCAACAGAGTGTAAAACTGAATGGGGGGCGGCAGTAGCTCAGTCTGCAAGGACTTGGGTTAGGATGCGGAGGTCACCGGTTCAAGTCCCCCATGGACCAAGACCAACTGGTTGCTGGAGAGGTGCCAGTTTACCTCTTGGGCACTGCCGAGGTGCCCCTGAGCAAGGCACCAAACCCCCAACTGCTCTGGGCGCTTGTCAGGAGCAGCCCCCTCACTCTGACATCTCTCCATTGACATGTACATGTCTGTGTGTACTGTGTGAACAACAGAGTGTAAAACTGAATTTCCCCACTGTGGGACTAAAAAAGGAATATCTTGCTTTCTTTCTTTCATTTTTTAGTTAATTGTCCTGACGTTAGGTCGTGTAAATTCAGCACACTGACAACATGAAAAATAATTTCCCCTTCAGAGAGACATACAGGTTTTGGTCTCTCCATCACAGTCTGTCTCTACAACATGTTGGCTTCATGGGAGCCAGGCTTCAGTATCTGAAGTGTAACAATGAGTTTAATAGATTTTCTAAACCATGGGTAGAAAAAGGCGTAGATCACAGGGTTAAGACAGGAGTTGAAATACAACAGCCAGATCTGACTGGCTGCATGTGATGCCTCTATCAATTTGCTCTCAGCCGCAATAGTGAAACAATAATATGGACTGGAGCACATAAGAAACATAACTACAACAACACCAAGATTCCTGGCTGCTTTCATTTCAGATTTTTTAGCAGTTACTTTAACTGGCTGCTGAAGTCTGACGGGAATAATATGAGAGCGCATGGCTCGAGCCTGAGACACAGCCACCACAAATACTCTCATATACAGAACTATGATGACAGTGATTGGGCCAAAAGAGGACACAACAAGGTCAACAGCTCCTTCAACAAAATGAATTACAAGTACACACTCTCCATAACAGGAATTATACCTGCCTGGTTGTTTCAAGAAATCCCACTGTATCCAAGTGCTGTGAAAAGCAGAAAATATCCAACACAGACAAATGCAGACTTGAACATTTTTCCGAGTGACTTTGATGGAGTAAAACATGGGGTCACAAATAGCCACATAGCGGTCAACTGATATGAGGACCATGATTCCTACTGAAGCACCAACACTGACGAAACCTAAAAAGTAATTCACAGCACAGAAAAAGTCTCCCAAGATCCAACAACCTTGAAAGAGGAGGATTTCAATTGGCATCTGCAGGAAACCTACAAGGAAGTCGGCAACAGCCAGAGAGAGGAGGAGGAGGTTGGTGGTGGTATGGAGCTTCCTGAAAAGGGAAAATATCAACACTGAACACATTGTTATATGTAGTAGGTGTAGAAATATGTTTAAGAAGCAGTTATACTATACTGATACTAAGAGTATGACTGTCCTATAACATCATGCCTCAATATAGCACAGTATTGCAGATAGAAATTCATTTGCAAATAACCAGTAATCTATGCACTGATCAAAGGTCTAAACAAGAAAATATTACTTCTATGCACCATTTATGTCCTTGTGTGAAATCATTACTAATCTTTTTCAATCATTAGCTCAGTCCTGCAGTATATGTGGCATTATGCTGCCTATGTTCAAGACAATTCTTCATGTTTCTAAATGGAACAAATAAATTAAACATTTTCTAAGCAATACAGAGAAGTTTATCTCTGCCTGAAGTGGGAGATCGAGATGATGACCAGCAGGTTAAGAACCACAGTGAGCAGAGTGATGCAGGACAGCAGACTGTAAAGGAGCGTGGCCTCCAAATGAGGTCGACTTGTCTTTCTGCAGGAGTTGTTGATTTGGGGAAAGCAGAGTTCATCTTCTTCCAGGTCCATTGACAAAGAGCTTCGATCAGAAAGCTGCCAGAGCTCAGCAGCTCTGCCTCTTGCTGTGCTACAGTTCAGTTATCTCTGTCCTTGGATCCACCTGGGAGACACAAGACATCATGACAAACAATGCATCATTAATATGATAACCAGCAGAGGGGGAGTATGTAACACTACCATATGCAAATTCCATTGATTAAGTAAGCCATAGCCGACTATGTCTGGCTCCAAGGTACACTAACACTAATCTCATTCGCAGGCTGTCAAATACCAATGCTTTGTGACAGCTCTTGGCATTCGATACCACCGCACGAGTCCCCCTTTAGCGCCGATAAACCCAGGCAACAGGAAACATAGAAATCATAGAAAGTGTTGTGGTGATGTATTTTAAAGAATGAAAGGGATATATGATGGGCAGAAAGGGAAGTGGATGGGACCAACAACACACAGCATTCATTCAGGAGACCACTGTTTGTGTCCTGTGGGATACACTTCACTTTCACGCCAACACCCTAACCCAATCAGTTGATCATTCGTATCCTGTGTAACCTTAACCACAGACAACTGTGTTTGTTTAACTGACAACATTAAGCATGTGTTTGTGTGTTTTAGACCTGACTGCACACAACAGGGGATCAAACCTCCTTCCCTTGCACCAGCATTTGAACTCCAACAACTTTGCCCTATAACAGACAGTGGTGGATCCTGCTGGATGATCAACACAATCTGTACAGTCCAGCCCTCCTCAGCCTGTCCCACTCAGGCGCCAAGCCTGGAGAGAATGGCCCAGAGTGGGCAGCACACCTATTGTCTGCCTCCTGAGACAGAGCAATGCCATGGATCAGTTCAATCAGGAGAGAATCTATAAGTGAATGGCTGTTTATTGAAGAGCAAGACAGCATTGTGATATAAAACATCTTTTTGGCACATTAGACCCGCCGTAGATTACAGACTTGCAATAGATGTCGCATGTTTAATACGCAGCATCAACAAATTGTGGCTGGAGAGATCCGAGCTGGGGCGATGAATGTGGGAGGCATGAGAGAGGCTGGAGGAGATGGAGGCTGAAGGTGATGAAGGCTTGAGGTGATGGAGACTGCTGGCTGGAATAACTTGAGGCTGGAAGCGATGAATGCTGGAGGTGATGGAGACCAGAGGCGATGGAGGCTGGCAGCTGGAGTAACTGAAGGCTGAAGGTGATGGAGGCTGAAGGTGATGGAGACTGCCGGCTGGAGTAACTGGAGGCTGGAGGCGATGAATGCTGGAGGCGATGGGGTGGAGGACAGCTGCGTCAGTTGCGTTTGAATGACAGCTGAAAGTGTTGGAGAGGAGAGAGGTTTTAAAACTTTGACACATGGTGTGATTGGTTTAGAGAGAAGGTGGTGGTAAGGTCTGATTGGCTAAGCAGAGTGGAACCCATGATCAGCTGATAGAGTAACGGCCTGTGAGAAGGGACCCAGAGATGGATGGGAAAAATGCAGAGGCAATTTTGTAATGTGATCAAGAGTGGATATACAGTATTTATATAGTCTAACAATTACAACCGGCCCTTTGAGGGCAACCATAACGCTGATGTGCCCGGGATGCAATTTTGAACATTAACGTAACAGCAAACAACTATTTTCAGCGTGAAGTTACAATGGCGTCCTGAGCAGAGAATGAAGTTACTCTCCTGTTGTGTGTGTTGTTGTCTGAGCTTCACTGTTTATTGATTTGAAAGCCAAGTCGGCTGTCAGTACATGTGAGCCTTTTAAAACTGTTGGCCTTCTCCATAATTACAAACTACAAATGTAGCCTCACAGGTATGCCCTATAAGCTAATATTGGCAAATTAAAGTGGGGGAAATAATACTGCAACTGTAATGTGTTAAGCTGAGGGATTGGTAATGATGATTTTTAGTGATTATAAATACAACTCTTGTTTATTCTATTTGATTACTGTGTAACAAAAAGAAGAAACACATTAAGATCAGAATTTATATTTATTTACTGGCAAAAGCCATAATATAAATGATTGAACTGGATTAAAAAAGGTGACAGTAGTCTGAACTGGCAGCTGCAGTGCTTGTGTCCTTATCGCAGGTATTCTATCCTAATACTAGTATCCTAGTACTACAAGCAGATAAAAGTGAAAAGAATATTGTTTTTAAAATACCCACTCTGAATGTCTTTACGGGAGCCTGAAACCAAGTCTCCAATCTGAACTGCGTTTGAGTAGACATCTCTATTTAATACATGTCTTGTGTTGCCATGAAAATGAAAGCAGTGATATTTTTTTAAAGAGAAGCTATTCTGGTTTCAGTCGTTCTAATGGGATAACTGGGATGATCACAGACAATATGTGTGAAATCAAAAACAAAAGAACAGTAAAACTAATTAACTAATACTTAGGCAAATACATATGCAATTTTGTATTGTGTGAACATATTACTTATTTCATTTTTTATTTAATTTTCCTGACGTTAGGTCATGTAGATTCTGCACATTGACAACAACATGAAAAATGATTTCCCCTACAGGGAGAAGTAATGTTTTTTTTTTTTTCTCTCCATCACAGTCTGCCTCTACAACATGTTGGCCTCACGGGAGCCAGGCTTCAGTATCTGAAGTGTAACAATGAGTTTAATAGATTTTCTAAACCAGGGGTAGAAAAAGGCGTAGATCACGGGGTTAAGACAAGAGTTGAAGTCCAACAGCCAGATCTGACTGGCTGCATGTGATGCCTCTATCAAGTTGCTCTCAGCCGCAATACTGAAACAATAATATGGACTGAAGCACAGCTACAACAACACCAAGATTCCTGGCTGCTTTCATTTCAGATTTTTTAGCAGTTACTTTAACTGGCTGCTGGAGAGTGACGGGAATAATATGAGAGCGCATGGCTCGAGCCTGAGACACAGCCACCACAAATACTCTTATATACAGAACTATGATGACAGTGACAGGACCAATAAAGGACATGATGATGTCAACAGCTCCTTCAACAAAATCAATTACAATTACACATTCTCCATAACAGGAATTGTACCTGCCTGGTTGTTTCAAGAAATCCCACTGTATCCAATTGCTGTGAATAGCAGAAAATATCCAACACAGACAAATGCAGACTTTAACAGTTTTTAGAGTGACTTTGATGGAGTAAAACATGGGGTCACAAATAGCCACATAGCATAAGGTTTACCTTGAAGTTTACGTTGACTATTTAACTTACATAAATTAATTTATGTCACAAACATCCTTATTTTGGCCCAAACCCTGATATTTTCCTAAATATGACCAAGTAGTGTTCTTTCAGTTCACAACAAAACTGTGACTGTGAACCGTGCATCGGTATATGATGAGTTCAGAAAGCTCAAAATGCAGTGAGAACGCACAAAAAGCTTACAATGCGTGACATGATGCACAAAATCTCCTTAAAAATGCCATGCTATTTATACCTCTTTTCATCACATTGGTTCTGGATCAAATGTTGATACTGGCACAGTCTTATTTCTCCTTATGCTTCAAATAAATTTCATATTTTAGGAATACTCTTAAAGTATCTTGAGCTGATATGAAGTTAAATAATTTCTGTCACGGTCCCTACTCTGTGACGCCTAACTGCCTGCTGTGTTTTTATTATTTTTCTGTGTTTCATATGAGTGGCGTTTACTTGGTGTTTCGGTTTCGTCAGTCTGATTTCCTGTGTCCCCTCCAGCTTGTCCTCTCTCTCCTTTTCACGGCTCACCTGGACTCAATCTGCAATCAACACACCTGCCCACCAATCAAGTTCCTCCACTCTTCATAAATCCTGCTCCAACGACCATTCCTCAGTGTGACAAAATGCCGGCTGCTGTTAGTGATCTTGCCAGTTTGTTTACCATTTATCTATTTGCTTGTCTGCCTGCTCACCTCAACTAACTGCTGCTCTCCACCATTGAGAAAAAAACCTTCCGGCCGTTTTAGCTCATCCAGCCCACCAGTTTCTCTTCCTGCCCTGCAGCTCACATCCCCGGTACCTGCCTTTCCCTTCACCATCGCCAACGCCAGCCTGCAATATCATGAACTCCTGTAGTAAAATACCTTTTCACCCACCTACCTGTATCTGCATTTCATTTTTTGAAACAGTCACAACTGTTTGATGGGACATGAAAACTCTATTGCATGTTTGCAAAAGCTAGTAACTCACCCAAAACACTTCATTCATGCTTCAAAAGCTAGTTATTTTGTCAGTAAACTGGCCTGTGAGCCATTCTGATCAAAATGTTAAGATGTTTTTTCATTATGGCAGTCAACTGGAAATATTTCTTGTGTACAAATTTGTTGACACCGACTGCTTACTGTGACTGTCAGCTGTCAGCTTTGACCAGCTAAATGCTATTGTGTATCCAACTGAGTTGTTTCGACTCCTATCTCAACAGCAGGCAAAAGTCTGCTGGGAAATGTTAATAATGTAGTATCTACACAGAAAAAGGATTATGCACATTTGTATGAATACAGTAAATTTATCTATGGAGCAATGTGTCACAACTACTGTAAACAGACAATTCTCTGATTTTTCATGTGAAGTCGGAAATTTTGCAACAAAATGACATCAACCGTATAAAAATGAAAAAAAAAACAAAAACTGTAGCGGTTCAGAAACCATAGACGTTTATGCATGTCTGACAGATTTTCATAAATGAATGAGACATTTAGAAGTTGTGAAGATGACTGAAAATCAACTCATCAGTTTTGATCAGCAAGACATGAGCAAGTGGTTATTGCACTTTTGCACATGTGCAAAAACATGTGCAGTTTGTTTGAATGTGAAATTATAATCTGTTCTGAACAACAAATAAAGTGTTCAGACATTTGAACTTAGTGTTCATTCAATAATTAAGCCAAAGCGAAGAATGAGAATGAGAAAAACTGAAATGAAAAAAAAAACCCACTGTAGTTTTACTACTCCAACCTTAGATGCATATACATATATCTATATCTACATATACATTCATATACATATCCACTTTATTAAACTCCGATCTTCACCCTGACTCAAAGTATCCCACTCTGTTCTTTATTCCTATTAACATCTTTTTCAAGAGTCCACTGATGTTTCAAAAACATTTTGAAGCATGCAGTGTTTAGATGCTGTCTTTTTGCAGCTTTAAATATAAATGCTTTCCCCATTTGTCAAACAAATCTTCCTATTTTGACTGAATAGCTACTGGTGCAGCAGACATGTATTTGAGGTGCATGTAAAACTGATATATTTTCTTGTTTATTTTTTTCTTATTCTTCCATGATGTGTCCTTAACATAAGGGGAACATGTCATTTGTTTTGTACATAATGATAGCTTCCTTTTCCAGATCTGAGGTATAGCTGCACAGAGCTGAATATATGTGAAAAGGTCACACACATTACCGTATACTATTTTAAGTTCATCATAAGACATGATTTTGCCCCTTCTTTTCAAGATGTCATTTATAAATATATTCCTTTTCCAAACATTGATTCGATAACCAAAGGCTGGTCCTTAATGAGAATATTTCTATTATACCACAACACCTGGCTTTGGATTTCATGGCTTGATTCTGGATGATGATATTGGTATTAAAACCAAGATTTATGGAATATACATGTATGTCTGACAGATTTTGATAACTGACTGGTACATTTTGCATGTGACGGCTCAAACCATGAAAGAATGTTTAGAAGTTGTGAAGATCATGACAGTTTCACTGATGAATCAAGTTTTGATCAGCAAGGCATGTGCAAGTGGTTATTGCATGAACAAATAAGACCTTCAAATCTGTTGTGAACAACAAACTAATTGTTCAGAGATTTGTACATATTATTTTAAAAAAATAATTATCATTCAAGAATTGAGCCAGATGAGAAAAACTGTAATCAAGACTAAGATTAATCAAGATTACAATACAATTTAAATGACAACAGGTCTTCACAAGATGTTTTTGCTCAAGAACAACATTAATTATTCATCATCTCAGTTTAAAGACTCCTGCATTTCACTATAGTATTTTAGTATCACGGGAGCCAGGCTTCAGTATCTTAAGTGTCAGGATGAGTTGAATAGATTTTCTAAACCAGGGGTAGAAAAAGGCGTAGATGACAGGGTTCAAACAGGAGTTAAAATGTGCCAGCCAGATCTCAAATGCTGCAGAAGAAGCATCAACTGAAGTGTCTTCGCCTGCCAGAGTGGGATAATAATATGGACAGAAACAAAACAAAAACACAACAATAACAATACCGAGAGTCCTAGCTGCTTTCATCTCTTTTCTCCTCACAGTTACAGTCCCTGAACGTTGGGTTGTTAGAGCTGCAATATGAGACTGCATGGCCCGAGCCTGGGACACAGCCACCACAAATACTCTCATATACAGAACTATGATGACAGTGATGGGTATAATAAAGGTGAAAACAAGGTCAACCATTCCTGCAGCGTAACTGATGACAACCACACACTCTCCAAAACAGGAGTTTGACCTGCCTGGTTGTTCCAGGTGATCATGTAAAAGGAGCATCCTATATATAACAGAACAAATCCAACACAAACAAACAGAGATTTGGGCTCTTCTTTTAGTGACTTTGGTGGGGTAATGCAGGGGGTCACAAATAGCTATATAGCGGTCAACTGATATGAGCACCATATTGGCTACTGAGGCAGAGGTAATGATGTAGTCTACAACATAATACAAAGTGCACAGAATGTCACCAAAATACCAGCAGGCCTCTATGTAAATTATTTCAACCGGCATCAGCAGGAGACCCACAAGGAGATCTGAAACAGCCAGAGAGAGGAGGAGGAGATTGGTGGTGGTATGGAGCTGCCTGGAGAGGGAGATTATCATTATTACACATATTGTAATCCTATAGCCATAACAAAAAATGTGAGTAGACTCTTTAAATGGAGTAATGCAGCAGTTCTTCTAAGTGCAAGAGGCAAAAAGAAACATCTACCACAACATAGCAAAACAATTTCTTCTTATCTCTACTTAGTCAAATTATTTACATATTTAAGTTATAACATTTTAGATTATTATATCTGCCTGAAGTGGGAGATGGAGATGATGACCAGCAGGTTAAGAGCCACAGTGATCAGAGAAATGGACGAAAGCAGAACATAAATCAGCATGGCCTCGGTCTGTGGATGTGTAGGCTTCTTGCAGGAGGAGTTTAGCTGTGGAAGGCAGAGTTGATCTCCTTCCAGAGTCTCCATCATCAGAAAGGAGAAGCTGCTGAAGTATGGCAGCTCTCTGGCCAAACTTCTCTGTCACACAGCTCTTTTATCACTCGCCTTCCTTTGGCTCCTCCACGCTGCAGCTCACGTTTTCTCTTAGTTGGAGACTGATGTCCCTCCTCCCTCAGTCGTTCATCAAAACATCATAACATTTTGTTTTCTCTTTGTCTTGCTATATCAATAATTTCAGTGGTTAATTCATACAGCAATCAGTTTCTTAGCCCCCTGGGGACAAAAATCCATAACAAACTGAACATTGCACACATGCTTGACAATAGAGTGGTGAGACTAAGCCAAAAAGTTGCAGGCTGAAAGTCACTGAGGGAATGCAAGTCAGTTCATTGCTACAAGCTCACATTACATGTAATAATTTGACCCATTGTTCATATAAAAAAAAAAAATCATCAGCTTTAATATGTTCCCAAAATGATCTCTGTAGTTATGAGAACAGGAAATAGTGGTTTACCCCCCCCCCCCCCCCGACATCAGAAGGACTACTAAGTTATACATTGAGACAGACCGGCCCACTGGCAAACTAATTGGAAGTTAGGGCAAAAAGATGGGTTTTGAGTTTGGATTTAAAGACCCCCACAGAATCAGACTGCCTGATGTTTATAGGGAGGTTATTCCAGAGGAAAGGGGCTCAATAAGAGAAGGCCCTTTGGCCTGCTGACTTCTTTTTCACTCTGGGGATAGACAGTGGCCCTTATTCTGAGAGCGGAGAGTCCTGATTGGAGTGTAAGGTTTAACTTGATCAGACAAGTAGGACGGACCGAGGCCATTTTTTTATTGGCCATCAGACTCACTTTAAAGTCTGATCTGACATAGATTGGGAGCCACTGTAATGAAGCTAAAATTGATGTGATATAATCACATTTTCTAGTTGTAGTTAAGATTCTTGCTGCAGGGTGTATTGAAGCATTGAAGACTTATGGAACTAGAACGAGGCAGGCCTGATAGCAAAACATTACAATAATCCAGTCTGGATGATACGAAGACATGGATCAGGATCTCTGTGTCAGCACTGGGTGAAGAACACCTGATGTTTAGTAGGTGAAAAAAAGCAATCTTTGTGAAGTTTTTGTGTAATGTGCTAATCAAAAGAGAGTTGAATCGAACATGACGCCAAGATTCCTAACTGTTAAACTCGGGGAAATCACACAGTTATCTAAAGATATAGCTGCTTTCTCAAACTGATGCCGCTCACTGAAGAGGGTATAGGATAGCAGACAGCGGTGCCTGCTACCTTAAATATTGTGGGGTCCACACATATTTGGGTAGAAACATCCTGCTTGGCCAGCGACGATTATGCATATTTTCAGCGGGTGAATTTGTGCTTGTGACTGAAGAGTGTTACCCACAGAGTCCGGTAAAGGGCTCTGCCCGTGCTTATAAAACTGGGGTTACCCAGTTAATAACCTAATTTTTTTTCCCACTCAGCTTGCCGTAATTACAGTCTGAGTTACATTGTATTGTATATACTGTATGTAATTGCATCATTAAGTTTGCACAGGTGAGATTAATGGGTACTCACCAATAATGGCAATTAAACTTGGAACCTGTGTTTCCATAAAAAGACATTTCAAATCCCCCCTTTAACTAACCTAACAGCTAAAACTACTTGTAAACTTGTGCATACTGTGAGCAAATGATCATTTTATAAAATATATTGTCATCATCACATTCCCATCATTACAAGATGATGTTTGTGCTGCTCAAAAAACTGTCATGACAACTAGGACGTTCTTCAAGTATGTAAGAATGCTCAATCAATCTTTAATGTCATTGGATTAATAAATGAATTGGCTTGAGAAACTTTGTCTTGAAGTTATTGTGTTATGCTATGTATTTCAATTACATGATTACTGGATTTCTACAACATTTCAGATTTATATACAATATTTCTGCAGTATTGTAACATGCAACATGCAGCAACTACCTCCTTATTGTTTGCATTTATTACATTTTGTAGTGTGTGTATGTAATAAACAGAAACAGAGTGCATTCACGCATGAAAAAAGTTTACTCATGAAAGAAGTGATCTCAGCTAAAAAACAATTTACTTTGAGTTGTTTATCTACTTTGTAATCATTGCATCATGTGTTGATGTTGCAGCCTCCTTCGTCTTACAGTAACACCTCTGATTGCAGTGATGCCATCTTGTGACCTTAATGACAGCAGGTGTGAAAATGTTGTCAGCCAGAGAGGTACACAGTGATTAGGAGAAGCTAATGGGCTCGTTGTTCAGAGCCCAGTGGGTCTTAATAATACACTCTGTGTGTGTGTGTGTGTGTGTGTGTGTGTGTGTGTGTGTGTGTGTGTGTAAACAAACACTGATGCATATGGAGATGGACTTGTCTCATTTGCTGTTACTTGATTAAGATTACATTTTCAAAATACTGTACATTTAATACAAAATGTGGACAGATGTCCTCACACAGATGTCACATACATCATACAGTCATAAGTTTGCATGGTTACATCAAAGTCAATAATGTATTAACTCACACACACACACACACACACACACACACACACACACACACACACACACACAGTATTGTAGCGCCCCCAGCGCCACTGCATGGCTGACATGGCTGAAGTTTAACCAGCGAACAGAGTGTTATAACTGTAGTGTAGGCTAATAACGGAGTTGTGCCCAAATCAACAAAAAGTGCCAGTAGCCAAAAATAGTTAGTTAGACAATAATTGGGTGGAGGGTGTCTCTCATTAGGCTTACCCTCTCTTTCACCTTCCTGCTCTCTCTCTCTTTGACCCTTCCCTCCCCTGAACGTGGCCTATCCAGCCAAACTAGGGGCAAAATCTTCCCCCATGAACACCCCATGAGTGACTCCCATGTTAGTCTTGCAGGGACTCCTCAAGCCTTCTCCTTTCTATCAGCTGGGTCCTACGAAAAGACATTGATTAGTGTGTGATAATCAATTATCCCACAGGAGGTTAACCTGGTCCACAAAGTATCCAAACATTTACAACTGAATTACATCCTAAAGCACTTTTCTTGGCAGGTCCATATTCAAAAAGCAAATAAAATAGCATTGCTTATTGCAACATTTTCTCGTACAACAGTTTGTAGGATATCTTACGAAAAAAGTTCCATCCATCCATCTGCAAGCACTTATCGTGTTTGGGGTCACGGGGGGGAATAGAGCTGATCCCAGCTAGCATTTCAGGGGGCGGCAGTAGCTCAGTCTGTAGGGACTTGGTTTAGGAATCGGAGGGTCACCGCTTCAAGTCCCAACATGGACCAAGACCAACTGGTTGCTGGAGAGGTGCCAGTTTACCTCTTGGGCACTGCCGAGGTGCCCCTGAGCAAGGCACCACACCCCCAACTGCTCGTGGTGCTTGTCAGGAGCAGCCCCCTCACTCTGAAATCTCTCCATTAATGCATGTATGTGTACTGTGTGAAATTAACAACAGAGCGTAAAAACTGAATTTCCCTACGGGGATTAATAAAGGTTCATCTTATCTTATCTTATCTTATCTTATTGGGCGAAGGCAGGGTACACCCTAGACAGGTTGCCAGTCCATTGCAGGGCCCATAGAGACAGACAACCATTCATGCTCACATTGACACCTATGGACAATTTAATCATCTATTAACCTGCATGTCTTTGGACTTTTGAAAGAAACCGGAAAACTTGGAGAAAACCCACGCTAACACGGGGAGAACATGTAAACACCACAGAGAAGAGCCGCAAGCCGGATTCAAACCTGTGATGCTCTTGCTGTGAGGCGGCAGCGGTAACCACTGCACCACCGTGCAGCCCTTACGAAAAAGTTATTCCTTCTATTTCGTTTGTTTTCCTATGAATGTCCAGCAGCATGTGTCATCTGGTTATATTGCATACACTTATATTGTTTACACTTTTTCAAAATAAACTTCCATCTTCACAGGAAACAACTTTCTTAGGTTTAGGTAAGAAAGTGACATAATTAGGCATAGGAAAAGATCAGTTTGGTTAGGATTAGGCAAGAAATCTCTCTCTCTTAGTGGTATCTTTATTAGTCATAACACACCCAGTGTTCTAAACAGAAGAGCGCAATTACAGCAGATGATTAACAGGTGACAATTTGTTTTCTTTACTAAACACTTTTATCAATAAATGGAAATGTTTATTACAAATACTTGTCCCTGTGTTTTATGTAAAATGTGTGCTTTGTGTTATGAGCCAAGCCCTGTCTCCTTTACGAGGTGGCCTTGTGGGTAATCCGTGAGTGTGACATGGTCGTGCAGGGTGCTGGGGTGTGTGTAATGGTGGACAGAAGTGAGAAAGGAGGTGTGTATTAGTTAAAAGCTGCCACAGTGAAAGGTAAAGATATATGATAGAAAAGTACTTACTTCTTTTAGAATATCTCTGGAAGGCTGAGGTGTAGAGACTTTATTGATCGATTGTATTCTTTTCAGATGGATTGTAATCGCACACTTCATAAAAGTAATAAATCCAACAAATAACGTCTTCTGTTAGCTAACTTTCTGTAGAAAAATGGGCAGAAAGACATCAGAACTTCTCTATGAAAAATGTAAATATCTTTTGATGTGTGTTGGTTTTAATTATATTTTTTCCTCCTGATTCCCAAAACTTGGGAGAGCATTTTTCAAAAGCCCAACATCTTGTTCATTATTGTTTTCTCTGTGGTTTCAATAAATTTCTGTAAGACTGAATTTCTGTTTTGTTCTCTCGTCTTTATGGTAATTATTTATACTTTCAAGTGACATCACTGCAGCCTACATATGGCATTGTGATAGTTCAGTTTGTCCTAAAAATATGTTATTGAAAAATATGTAATTGTCATGATTGTGCCTTACAGTGTTGAGTAATTTCTACAGAAGGAGGCCTGGCAGACTAAAAATAGTAAGGGCAATATTTAGGAAGAGTCTATGCAGCAGGTGTGCATGCATGTTAGCATCTTACTTTAGAGGGCACGAGCTAACCCTGTGACAGATGTTAGCCTACTGTCAAACTTTATTCATGCATCTCTATTACTACTAAGGGTTCATAAAGGTCTTCATGTTCATCCTACTTTTTACCTTATCTTAAGACCCTGTTTTAAAGTGGAGGCCTGTGTCAAAATATTTTGGAACTTCACTATTTCAGCTGGGCTGCACGGTGGTGTAGTGGTTAGCGCAGTCGCCTCACAGCAAGAGGGTCGCAGGTTCGATTCCAGCTTGCGGCTCTTCTGTGTGTCGTTTGCATGTTCTCCCCGTGTAAGCGTGGGTTTTCTCCGGGTACTCCGGCTTCCTCCCACAGTCCAAAGACATGCTGTTTAGGTTAATTGATCACTCTAAAATTGCCCGTAGGTGTGGATGTGAGCGTGAATGGTTGTCTGTCTATATGTTGTCTGTCTCTATGTGTCCTGCGATGGACTGGCGACCTGTCCAGGGTGTACCCTGCCTTCGCCCTATGCTAGCTGGGATCGGCTCTAGCCCCCCCGCGACCCCTAACGGGATAAGCGGTTGATGATGGATGGACTATTTCAGCTGCTATTGTGATGATATTTGTGCACATTCGTTAATCACTTTGTGTTTTATCAAGTTAGCACACAGCAAACCTGAATGCTAGAAACACTGTTCACAATGTTGGGGGAACAAAGGAGGATTCACTGCCACCTCTGGGCCAACTAACTGGTTAATCCAGCTGTAGAAGGTAATCAGCCATGGCTGGATTAACAACTTTAGTCAATTTCTATTTTAATTAAGGAATTTCAGTTAAAATATGAAATTAAGAACTCATCCAGAATCAAATATTCGTTTTCACTTTCATATACAGAACTATTATGATAGTACTGGATATGATGATTGTTAACTAAACCATAAGGTCCTGTAAAGTTGACCACACATCCACCATATGGAATAACCCACCTGGTTGTTTTCTGTCTATTTTCTATTTTGACTCTTGACAATATCTGCTATGGGCTTTGCAGAGATGTGAATGTGTAATAAAAATGGTATGAAAAAAAGATCCTCATAAGAAAAGAAACTTTGACTTCTCTAACTGGTGACTTTTCTTTTTCAATTAACTGGGTACTTCAGAATCAATGAGCACTCTGTTTTGGTCTAAACTCAATGTATTATGTCCTTTAAAAATATTTCAACAGCCTTTTCTCTCATTCCACAGTGTCTCTCTATAGTATCTGGTACTCATGTGAGCCAGGCTTCAATATCTGAAATGTAACAATAAGTCTCACAGTTTTTTTAAACCAGGGGTAGAAAAAGGCATAGATAACTGGATTTAGACAGGAGTTAGAATACATCAGAAAAATCATAAATGTCTCAGTTGAAGTACCGATCAAGACACTGTAGCCTGTGAGAGAGACACAGTAATATGGACAGTAGCACATCAGAAACACAACTATAAGAACACCGAGGGTCTTGGCTGCTTTTATCTCAGATTTTTTAACTTTCACAGTCTCCGACGGCTTGAGTGAGACAGTTGCAATGTGGGACCTCATGTCTTGAATCTGAGACACAGCCACCACGAATACTCTAATATTCAAAACCAGGATGAGTGTAATGGGAATAATGAAGCAAACAACAACATCAATAGCTCCTATAATGTGGATCACACATTGTCCATGACAGGAATTAAACCTGTCTGGATGCTTCAGGTTATCATTTAAAAGAGAAATGCCATAGAGAACAGAACAAATCCAACCCAGGATAATACATATTATAACAACTTTTCGAGTGACTTTGGTGGGGTAATGCAGAGGGTCACAAATAGCCACATAACGGTCAACCGATATGAACACCATGTTTACCACTGAGGCAGTGATTATGATGACAAGTAAGAGATAATACAGCACACAGACAAGGTCACCCATGATCCAACAGGTCTTTGTCAGGGAGATTTCAACTGGGATCACCAGTTGGCCCACAAGAAAATCGGAGACAGCCAGAGAGAGGAGGAGGAGGTTGGTGGGGGTGTGAAGCTGCCTGCAGTGAGAGAATATCATTGTGAACACTTCAGTCAGCCATCATATTATTAATAGTAAGCAGTAATGATTAAAAATCACAATAAATCAAACTAGTACACCAACAAGCATATAATGAGCTGAGGGCTAGCACATGTGCAAGCCTAAAGCCACTTCTTCCTATATCTCTAAAGACAGTGTAACAATATTTGAACATTATGCTGTAAAAGTTATGTGCCTGAAATGTGAGATGGAGATGATGACCAGCAGGTTTAGAGCCACAGTGAGAAGAGAGATGAAGGACAGAAGAATGTGAAAAAACACAACGCCAGAGTGAGGAGGCTCTGGCTTCCTGCAGGAGGAGTTGAGGAGTTCTGGAAAGCAGAGTTCATCTCTTTCCAGCTGCATTTTTAGAGAGATGAGGAGAGAAGCTGCTTAGCTCTGGCAGCTTTCTACCCAAGGACCATGGCCACATAGCTTATCTTCACCACCTTTTCTTTGAATCCCCGCCTCCCGCGACACACAGTACTGCAAGGAAATTCATTGGACAGGAATACATGGTACACACAAGTACTGCGGGGATACTCACTGTATGACAGAAATACACAAGATACACAAGTACTGCAGGGATACTCTCTGTAAGAATCATTCATATTTATCTGTAGATAAATGCAGTTTTGCTGACATCCCTCCACATTAAATGTTTTTTTTTCCTTATGCCGATTTTAACATACTGGCAGATTTAATTTAACTTCCCACCAGTTTGTGCCTCTCCTCCTACCTGTTCCATTTCAATGACAGGAAAATACCAAGCAGTTAGAGTGTTGATAAATCTGGTCGTTGCGACACTTGGTGGACTCTGATCCCTCAGAGTTAATACCAGTGAAAAATTACATTCCTAATCTTATTTTGAGCATAAATAACTATAAGGATGCAGCAGGGAGAATTAGGCCTGTGATAGAGTTAGTACCGTATTTGTGGAAAGGAGGTCGTGTAGCTCTGATCTATTTAGCAACACATACTGTATGTTCACATTACATGTTTTATTTTTTGTCATATTGATATTCTATGTTGTATTTTCGTTCACACAACGTCCGCATGTCTGTCCATCCTGGAAGGAGAATCCCACCTCTGTATCTGTTCCTGAGGTTTACTCCATTTTTCCCTGCTAATAGGGTTTTTGGGTGGGGAGTTTTTCCTTATCCAATGAGAGGGTCGTTCTGTAAAGGACAGAGGGTGTCGTATCCAGTACAGATTGTAAAGTCCCCCTGATGTGTGATTTTGGGCTATACAAATAAAATTGACTTGACTTGTATTGTGTAAAAAAACCACAAAGATCATGTAATATTCCCACACATTTATGTTTTTTATTCATTTTACCCAAGGTAGATAAAGCATATAGCATGTAGCATAGCATCCAAACCTGGTCAGAAGAATGTACAAGGCCAGTTCAGTCCTTTTTGGGTTCCAGTAATCACAAAAAACTCCACAGGACCATGGTGAGACTTTCATCTCAAAATTTCTCTCCTGAAAATTCATATGCATATTGACAGAACCTTAAACAATCAACTTTGCATGTCTTTATTGTCTGTGAATTACCAAGGAGCCAAACATTGAAACATATTCCTTACAAGATTTGTCCAGAATTCTTGCAGTATCCATGTTTATGTGTTCACTTATCAGGTAATGGTGAGTGCTTTCTTCTCTGCACTGACAGGTAATGGTTTTGTCTGCATCAGATGCTACTAAAAACTCAGTATCTCTCCAGTGCTGTACAAATCATCTTCACCATCTCAGAGGAAACTACCCCAGAAACCCACAACAAGACCAAACTAATTTAAGGCTAGAAAAAGATCAGTATTTGAGTCTGGTTATTAAATATATATATATATATATATATATATATATATACATATATATATATACATATATATATATATATACATATATATATATACATATATATATATATATACATATATATATATATACATATATATATATACATATATATATATATATATATATATATATATATATATATATATATATATATATATATATATATATATATATATATATATATATATATATATATATATATATATATATATATATATATATATATATATATATATATATATATATATATATATATATATATATATATATATATATATATATATATATATATATATATATATATATATATATATATATATATATATATATATATATATATATATATATATATATATATATATATATATATATATAAATATATATATAAATATATATATATATATATATATATATATATATATATAAATATATATATAAATATATATATATATATATAAATATATATTTTATATGCGCTAGTATAGATTCACAGCAATGATAACCAACCCCAGACTTTTCATCAGTGCAAAGCCAAAACAGCCATCATTTTGGGTCTTCAGCTCGTGGTCAGTCCAAATCTCCATGGAAACCTAGAAAAATAACCAAATCTAAGTCATGGTTAGTTGTGGGTGGTACGTTTCTTTTATCCATTTGCACGCCCAGGGTAGGTTTGCTGAGCACATATGCTCTTTTAGCAGTGGTCTGCTACATGCTCATACAGTGATCATACTTCTTTTGGTCAGGCTGGCTTCAGCAATTTAGAGGCTTTATACACATTTTTGCTTTGGGGTCCCTGTCCAAATTTCAGCCCAAATGGCATCAACTCAAACTAGAAGTATTTTAATTTAGTCCAAATGGGCTTACTGGCATGGGAAACAGATGTGACCTAAAAACAAAAATCTGCTCTCTCTCTCTAGGTTCCAAGGTGGAGAAGAGATTGTGTTGCTCAGGCTCTATCTATGTGGCATGGAGAGGAGGTTGTATTGCTCTGGCTCTATTTATTTTGTGTGGTGAGAAGGTTTTGTTGCTCTGGCTGTATTTGTGTGGCATGGAGAGGAGATTGTATTGCCCTGGCTCTATCTAATTTTGCGTGGTGAGGAAGTTGTGTTGCTTTGGCTTTAGTTGTGTGGCAAAGGAGAGGAGGATGTGTTGCTCTGTCTCTATTTACTTGGCGTGGAGAGGAGGTCATGTTGCTCTTGCTCTATCTGTGTGGTAGCACTGCTGCTTGACAACCTCCTGGATCCGCTTTCCCTCATATGTTCACATTATATGCATTAATATGCATTGTCTATGTTGTCTTTTCATTATGTTGCTACTCTGAACACACAACATCTATTACACACCCATCCAAGAGGGGGGATTTTCTGATAAGAAGGTCACACTGTAAAGGACAGAGGGTTTGGGATCTGGGATTTTGCCCTTTGTTTGTATGGCATTTCTGTGGGTAAACCTCTACTTAGTAAGAATCAGCAGGAAAGTTGCACTTGCCTAATAAGTCCAGGCCATGGTGATGAAGGCAGGGTTTTCATCCTCATATTTTGACATAGCAGATCTACGCCCTCTCCCACCTTGGCTGCACCTCTGTGAAGTAGTTAAAAGACAGAGAGATTAATATTCTTAAATTTGACAATTTAGGCTGTTATTTGTGTCTGCATTGTTTTTGTGCATTTTTGTGGATATATTCAGGAACTGGGCGTACCGGGGCACAGACGTTCCTCTGTGTGATACACAGTTCTAATCTGCAGTGCAAGTAGATGCCACCAGTCTTGCCAGAGAACTGGAACGTGTTGAAAGAGAAGTAGTTGGACGTTCCCAGTCCGTTTCCTTCCACATTCACCGTCTGGTCAGCAGGGTTCGGGCAGCTGCTCAACAACAGAAAAGCAGACATGTCAGGGACTTGCCAACAACAACAAAAACAGGTTCAATCGCCACAAGCATTTCTGTGTCTCACCCATCGATGATGAGGTCATATCTCAGGCTTCCACTTGGCGAAGGCTGATCGGTTGCCCAGCAGGAGTCAGTCACCACGACGACCATGTTTTCATCCAGCCCATCCGTCTTAAGCTCCACCCAGATTTTCTCGTCCAGTTGGACGTTGGTGCTTGGCTGGATAGCATTTGTGCGGTCAGCATTTGTGTAGGCCGTCATGGACAGATTGTAATTCCATTCTCCAGAAACAACCTGCTGGATCACAGAGCTGGAAAGCAAAGGCACTTTCTTACTGTAGGTTTCAGTCTGTACACAAAAACAAAGTGTAGCTTACTGTTGGTAACAAAAAGGTGCCAACTCTGGAGCTACACACTGTGCATCCACCACACACACCTGTGTTTGAGTTTGATGGATAAGCTCTTGATATCTGGCTGACGGTAGTGACAGGAGAAATCAATAAGCACTGGGCTGTGGCGGTTGATTAGGCCAAATGTAGAGATGTTCCGTGTCATGATGGTGTTCTTGTAGATAATTTGACTGTTGTTTGCCTAAATGGTCACATGGAGACAGACATTGTCACTGCACATTCAGGTGCACGAAACAGTTAAATCACCTTTATATTCTACTGAATATATATGAACATTTCAGGCTGCAGCAGTCACTGTACAGTAGCTGATGCTTTCACAATAGACACATTTTCCCAGATCACCAACTTTATAAAAAAACAAGGTCAGTACTACCACATGCTAACCACAGCCCTCCAACTACAGAATGATTACAACCAGTATGTCTCTAGTGCTGAAAGGGATTTTAGCTGGTTCTTGAGAGTAAACTAAAAACAGGTACCCACCATGATCACTGTACCACATGTGTAGTCGCTATTGAAGCTGAACGTCACCATGTGGGTCAGGTTGTCCATTTCAGCTTTGCAGGTCTGGTCATTGAGGTGTAATACAGAGTAGTCGATGTATTTCTCCTCCAAGAGACAATTAGCCAGGGTTAACGAAGCAGATTTGTGCTCGCAAACCGTCGGCTCACCTGAACACCACATTGAACAAAACATTCATTTCGCTTTTTTTCAGCACAGATCAGGAACATGCACACATAAATTCAACACTGAAAAACATCTTTTTTTGTCTTCTTACAGTTCCTTAAATGGCTCTTTTGTGTATGTAGCTAACATTTATAATTATTTTGTGTTAAAGCTCTACATTTGGCCCCAAAAAGGTAACATGCAAGTCAAACACAACAAAATAAAAGCAAGATTTTATGCTCTTAAACTTAAAAATAGCACCTTTTTACTACTAAGCAGAGGGTAGTAATAAACCAGAACTTACAAAATGTATAATGAAAGTATTGGCCCAAAATTTGGTTGAATCCTCGATGGGAGGATGTTCCACAGTTATTCCATTAATTGGAAACAGCTCCAATTCAGAGAAATCCTTCCAGCCTCTAATGAAATAGTAGTTGTGACAAGTGTGACTTACTTGTGTCATAGCTGACTCACCAAAAGTGCTTGTCGATCTGTACTTGGAGGCAAAAATGGCCCGACAGAGGCAGCGGGGTTCTCCATTGCTCTCACCACAGAACTCATGATCACTGCAGAACCTGTCCTGACAGAAGGCCTGAGGGACAGCAGCTGCAAACACACATCAAGAAAAGCTGCAGATTCCAGTTTGAATGTGATTCAGTTTGAATGTGATTCATCTGTGAAACTGGATGGTGTTAAACAAGCCATTTTTTAAAGTTTAATGACTTGGTGAAAGCCACTGTCACACAATATCTACCCTAAAGTTAGATGGAAAGAGCCCTGAAACGTCACAAGGTGAAGACAGTGCTTAAAACAAGGTTGTCTTGTAATTCATTCATTCATGTAAGGGATCATGTGAGACCTATCAGGTGATCTTGAAGCATAAGTGAATTGATAGTGAAAGACAGCCTTACGGCAGCTGGTCGTTGCCCTCCAGCTCTCCACCGTGACATTGCTATGGTGGCTGCAGACCCTGGCGTAGGCCTCCAGGAACTGGCACTTGAGACCATCCACTGCAGGGTATTTGCACAATGTGCGTGTGCAGGCAGTTATGAAGGGTTCTGGGTTGATGTGCTTATTGCAAGCAGTGAAAGGAGGCTGCTTCAGGAGATTACACCTGTTCAAGTGAAAATGTGACTTGAAAGTTCAGTCATCAAGGACAGTCAGGCACATGTTTACTTGAATAAACAAGATAAAAAAAAACAGTTTAATTGTTTAAGTTCTAAATTCATCCCTGGTTATAAGACCACATGATAAATGTTAATCTGTGTTTACCATTCAGTTGTGGTGTTGCAGTTGATTGTACTGTCAGCAGCGTCATCATACTGTATGTCACAGCTATGGGGCAGCAAACAGCAAAAGATAAAAAAACGGCCAGCAACTCAATACTTAAATTCCAGTGTATTTCAAACCCATTCAATCAAATGAGAAGTCAGATATTGTGGTTGAGGTCATACCCAGTGGCCGAGTGTTCAGTAACCTTCTCATCAAGTAAAGACCTGCTGGAGTTGCCACATAAACCATACGCAGATCCTCCACTTGGTCCTGGACAGTTTCAGAAGAGAACATGTGACAGATCAATAAACCTATAAAGTGGATGAGCAGAGCAGCACAATAAAGGACAGCTGGTATTCAGTGGTTTTAAGAGATAAGGACTCCCAGTAGGGTGAGCACATCAATACATTGAGAATTGACATGAAATGAATGAAAGTGACAGCAGGTCCAATGGACAGGCAACAGCAAGACAACTCCCAAAAAGGGAATGGTTTTGCAAGTGGTGGCCACAGACAGTTGCAATCCAGGCTACTGGCGTGTACAAACAGACTCCATGTGGGTGCCATAAGGGCCCAACGTCCTGGAGTGGAACCTGTGTTCACAAGCCCAGTACTGTGCAGCTCGATCAGCATTTGCCAGAGAACACCTGAATCAGCATCAGTAGCCTGTTGGAGGTCATTTTGTACGGCTCTGGCAATGTTCCTCCTGTTCCTCCATGAGCAAAGGAGCGGATACCGGTCCTGCTGCTGGGTTGATGCCCTTCTACGGCCCTGTCCAGCCCTCCTCGTGTAACGGCCAGTCTCCTCGTATCTCTGTCATGCTCTTGAGACTGTGCTGGGACACAAAACAAACCTTCCTGCGACCGCACATATGGATGTGCCATCCTGGAGGGGGGTGACTACCTGTGCAACCTGATTGGGCTGCAGGTACCGCCTCATGCTACAAGTAGTGACAAGGACACTAGCACAACACAAAACTAGAGAGGAATCAGTCAGGAAGGATAAGGAGAGAGCAATCGTTTGTGGTCACCACATGTAAAACCATTCCCATTTAGGGGGCTTATCTTGCTGTTGTCTCTCCATTGCACCTGTTGTCTCTTTCATTTGCACCAAAGCAGGTGAAAGTGATTCACAGTCACTTGTGCTTCATAAATAGACAGATTGATATCCCTGAAATTTAACTGACTTTGTGCTACACTGTGATGAGAAGTTTATATGAGGAAGAGGAGAGAGATATGACATGACCCACTATTTTTCAAAGCCTAGACTGCCTTCAGGTTTTAATGTGTACCTGTCATGTGGATTAGTGCTGTGTAGCCATCAAAGAGGACAGAAACCGTGTGGTTGGAGGCTGATAGCTTAGCAGTCACTCCTGTCTGGTCTTTGGACACCTCCACACCGTGGATCACCTGAGCTGTGGCGTTGAGTGTCAGCACTTTGTCATTCAGCTTCATCCCAATAGAGGAGCAAAGTGAGGGAAGAGACACAAAGCAGTCACCATATTTATTTTTGGCATAAATGGTGCTTCATATCATGGAGCGCCTTGTGTAGTACCATTTGGGTTTCATAACTACTACCGGTGATGGAAGAAATATTCAGATCTTTTACTGAAGTAAAAGTAGCAATATTACAATGTAAAATACTCTGTGAACGTACCAAAGCAAATGGACTCATTAATCAGAACGGCCAATTTCAGAATCTGAAATTCTATATAATAATAATATTTATGGATTATAGTTATTGATGCATTAATGTGTTCATCATTACAATGCAGCTGCTGGAAAAGGTAGAGCTAATTTTATTTAAATCGTAAACAGCTGCATGGCCCTAACTATAATTTTATATAATAATTAATTATCTAAATCTCAAATCAGCAAAGAATATAAACCCATTAAGTTACTTTAGCAGAGTAGTGGAAAAGAAGAAGAAGAAGAAGATCAACCTTTATTAGTCCCACTAGGGGAAATTCAATTTACACTCTGTTGTTAACACACACATGCACATACAGGACCCATATACATGCATCAATGGAGAGATGTCAGAGTGAGGGGGCTGCTCCTGACAAGCGCCCCGAGCAGTTGGGGGTTTGGTGCCTTGCTCAGGGGCACCTCGGCAGTGCCCAAGAGGTAAACTGGCACCTCTCCAGCTACCAGTTCACACTCAGTTCTTGGTCCATGTCGGGACTTGAACCGGTGACCCTCCGGTTCCCGAGCCAACTTCCTACAGACTGAGCTACTGCCGCTACTGCCGCCCCAAAATATAAAGTTGCAGAACTGAAAATACTCAAAGTACCTCAAAATTGAGTAAACATTCCACCACTGACTACAACATGATGTGATAAGGTGTGGGAGATACATGGGTGGTTGGAAATACATGTAGACACTTGTATGTGCTCATAAATCTTCTCTTTGCTGTCATTACATGAGCTCAGACAGACTTCTTTGTATTTTGTTTATCTGTTCTTTCTCCTTTTAGGGTTCAAAAAGTGGTCATATTTTAGATAATATCTGTCGTCCATAAAATATGTTTAGGTATTAAAGTTTTAACTGTTACCTCCTACTGCTCCTACTGACTTCATTCTTAACCTTCAAAACATTCAGCAGTTTGTTTTTCTTTCAAAATAGTTTTGAAAATCATTGAAAATAAATGCCCAGGTGACCCAGTGGTGAAGTCACATACACACAACGGCCACATGTCTGTTTCAGGTCCTTGTTGCACGTCGTACCCTTTCTCTCCTCTTGTTTCCTGTCTTGCTCTCCAAAATACGTAACATTTTTAGATGTATTTGTGCAAACTGGGAGAACTCCAAATACCTCAAACACTGCTCTATTTTGAGATTTTTTTTTATTTTTTTTTATCATGGTCATCTGTGTGCTGATATCAAGCTGTGTGTCTCTGATTATCAAATGGAGCAAGAGACAATCAGAGATCAGCCACTGCCTGGAGTGTAGTGCTACTGAATATCAGTGATTGATGAGATTATGGCAGTAGATTTCTCACCTGAACCCTGCCTCCTTGTTCCAGGGAAATCTGAACACCAGCCAACTCCAGCTGCAATATCACACGATCCAAAAAACTGACATCTTTACGGCGTCTTTCCTGGAAAACCCCCAGTACCCGGAAACTTGGGATCGCTGAGGCCTTCATCAGAGTGTACCCACACCGATCCGGGACGGAGTGAACTCTGCCAACGAAATCGATGACAGTGGAGCCGGTCACAGAGCACACGACGCTCGATACACAGCTGAAGGAGACACAGAGAGACAGATACAATCAGAAAATAACACCATCAGAGTTTGATAAGGACTTAAACACTGAAAGCACTCAAGATTAAAAAAGGAAAACAATAAAAACAAAAAATAAAGGTGAAGTATTAATGCATGGCACAGAATGTATAAATTCATTTTGATGGAACAGTACAAATTGGTTTTATGTGCATTCAGCTGTGCAGAAACTTTTTACTCAGCATGATCACATACAAAGTCAATGCAAAGACAAAAATAGACAAAATCACGGCAGATGACACAAAGAGAGTTTGCACCATTCACGTATTCTCGTGAGGCTGTCGTGAAAGTCCTGACGTGTTTGAATCAGAAATGGAGGACAAAAGTGCTGTGGCCATGAAAAAGCCTAGAAAAAAAATCTGTGTATAAATGTATGTGTATAAACTGTCTATGGTTAAAAAAAAAAATAATAATAATCACGGTGCTGATGTATTTATGCTTAGATGACTTTATCTTGAGTGTTGATGAGGCAGCTACGATGTTAGCATAGCCTGGCTCTGATCGGTTCAAAAGATTTTTTCGCACTTCATTCGCCAGAGCTTGTTCGTGATGATGTTAGTGTGTATGCAGCACACACGACAGCTGTATGTCATTTTTTCCATCACTTTTCTATGCTTCTATTTTACCTGTCAGACTGATTAAGATTGTGAAAAGTTACACTTTGCACCACCAACATTTGACTGAATATTGTATTCGTATGTGTTTAATCATATAATCAACTAAACATACTTCCCTTAAAGGAAGTGGAGAACTGAAGTTTTTGGGGTTTTTTTTTATTTATGAGGGACATTTTGGGGTCCCCTGTTGGAGCTGTTGTCCCCGTGATCTGACCCTGGATAAGTGGTTGATGATGAGATGAGATTTCCTTTGTATCATTTCTTCAAATATTTACCTCCCGTCGCCCTGGCAACGCTCCATTGGACCACAATCACTGATGGCACTAGAAACTCCATTCACATCACAGGATACGGTAGAGCATATGTTTGGGTCCCAAACTGTTGTATTTGTCTTATAAACAACACCTAGAAGTTAAGAATAATGTTATATAGATAGTTTCAAAAGTCAGACACAGATGTTTAAGCCAATTAAAGAAAAGAAACTAACATTATTCCAGTTTTGCATCTGAGGCATAAAATTGCACTTTAGAAACCACTTAATTTACTTACCCGAGAGTCTACATCCACTCAAATCTGTGATGACACCCTTGTTTGTATCATTGGTCTGGAAAGTCTGTTTAGAAACTGTAAGTCCATTGACTTGTGTATCTGCCTCCTGGAAAGTGACAGAAAGTCACAGCAACTGTCTAAATATTGTGAAAGGGTTGCACTCTTGAAGGTACATGAAGCCACATTGTTCCATTTTACAGAAAAATTGCCCACACTTAAAAATTAGGTAGAGGAAGCACTTCAGATGCAAAAAGAAGATGAAACAATATGAAAAAAAAGTCTTCAGTTATTGCTGTTTGTCTGAGCCTGCAGTATTTGGGTGTGAAGTATTAAATGGTATGTAGTTGTGCTAATGACGGTCTTGTGATTCACATTGTGTCAGTCACCTTTTGTACATGAAATAAATGAATTATTTTGCATCTGAAGAGCCTCTTCTGTTGGAGTGATATTTTCCCACTTTATGTGGACTGCCTGAATGCCTTGTAATCGATACTGATTGAGCCCCTGAATTTGGATGCAGCGTTCGCTCTGCTTCATTATCCCCCAGCTCACATCACACTCTCCAAAACACATGTATGTATCAAATCATCTATATTTCACTGAATATTATACTTACAACGTCAACATGTGGGTACCCAGAAAATGTCTTGATTGCCAGAATTGCTTGTGTCCCAAAGTTACCAAGTTCAACCTGTGCAATCTGACACGAGGAAAGAGACACAAAGACTACTAAGAAATAATTACGTCTACAGAAAAGGCTGACTTGAAAACAACAGAGAATAACACTGGTCACCTGAAAAACACTCACTTCTGATTGCTGACTGTCTTTTAAAAGTATAACGTTGACACATTTCCCAGCACTCTGAAGGTTTGGCAGGAGTTTATGAACCCCAGATCCAGTGGGTATTTCTTTAGTAAGTACTGCCAGGTCACCTCTGTCAGCTGTCCCTCCAGACATCAAAATACAGTCGTTTTTGATTCCAGGTTTGTATAAGCCATTGAAGCAAATGGCAAATTTGTTAGCGTCGAAGGCCACCTGTTGAAAATTCAGAGGGCACACAACCAGTGAATAACAAGAACAGTTTCATTCGTTATCCATAACCTTCAGGGTTGGGGGGGGGGGTGAAGGCAGGGTACACCCTGGACAGGTCGCCAGACTATCAGTACTGACATAGAGACAGACAACCATTCACGCTCACATTCACACCTGCGGCAATTTAGAGTCAAAAATGAACCTGCATGCCTTTGGACTGTGGGAGGAAACCAGAGAACCCTGAGAACACCCATGCTAACATGGGAAAACATGCAACCTCCACAAAGAAGAGCCCCAAGCTGGATTAGAGGCGACAGTGCTAACCACTGCACCACCGTGCCGCCCACCAATTTAGACTCGAAAAGGTTTATTTCTTTATTTCTTCATTTCTGTATTCCAGCAGTTGAAAATTGTTGCTTGAAATTTTATGTCTTTTTAATGACTCCAAATGTTTAAATTTCATCAGTTTCATTTTGTAGCCACTTCTTTCTCTCTGTATGTAACACCGTTTGTAGCTATAGGCTACCTACGAAAAGTAATGCTCTGTAATTTGTGTACATGCAATGAAATTTTACCAATTTGTGTGTAATTTACATTATCATGAACCAGGAAATATGAATAGAAGTGAACACCATGAACAGAGGAATTCTGAGTGGATGGGTGAGTCAAGAAATATCAGACTTTCGCCCTGGAGACCGACGTCCGTGTCTCGTGTGAAACCAGCAGTCAACACTGATTGTCGCATAAGTTAAATACTTCACTTCATACATCCACAGTTATTTTAAGCCAAACCATGATCTGTTCCAAAACTTAACAAAGTAGTTTTGTTGCCTAATCCTAACCAAGTCTGTCTTTTCCTATGCCAAACTAAGTAGCTTTCTTGCCTAACCCTTCCTGATGGAAGTGTATTTTGAAAAGAGCGTATGCATGTAATGAGCAGAAACTGACACATGTTGCTGGATATGCAAATTAGCCAGAAAGAGACACATCTTGGTCACATTTTGTAACTCATAACTCAATGGTGAGGTGTAAACAGCACCTTGTTCTGGTGTCAAGGCATTACTTACATAGACTTTGTCATATTTCTGTCCATAATAGGTGATGGGGCATGAGGTGATGTTCATCTCCCCAGAACTAGTAAATGTCTGGTTTGTTGCATCAGTACCTGAAGATATGGAGACACATTATACAAGTTAACACTCTGTACAGGTTTCTTCTCTTTTAGTTATGTGCATTAATTTTATATCTCCAAAGTCATTCCAATATATATATATATATATATATATATATAGCAGTCAGTCAGCAGAGGGTTAGCTTAGCATAGTATAAAGACTGGAAAGAAGGGGAGACAGTTAGCATGGCTTTGTCTGCAAAGTGAAAAAAAATCTCCCTACCAGCACCTCTAAAGCTCACTTAAAATGATGGCAAATCACTGTCTTACAGTTACCAGACTATTTCTGGGCACAATAACTTCCTGCAGTCAATACTGGTTCTCTGGCAAATTATAAAATAGATGCAGTTTGAATAAAGTCAGTGTGTTTTAGTTGTGAAGCCCTCTTACCTGGCAGCAGGCTGAGGGCAGCCAGGTAAAGTATGAAGCAGAACATGTTGGCGGTCTGCTGACAGGGACCTGAAACACAGTTGGAGTAGGCATAGCTTAAACTTGCACATTTGGTGAATTCTCTAAATATTCTCAAGCAAAATATGCAGACATTTAAATTTGAATGTTTTTCTTAAGAAATAATAATAATTGCTGAAACTCGTTTGTTTGCCCAAAATAATAAAGAAGACACGTTATCTGTGAGTGCCAGAGATTTTGTTCCTTTTGTTTTTACTAGTACGCTGAGACATGCTTGTGTTATTTTCTATTTTGACTAAATAAATCCTTTCATACTCTTTATTACAGCTTTAAGCAAAACGTTGTCTCTATTTTAATGTTAAAGCTGACAGCAATAAAATATTTCACTCTTGGCCATAATGTTGCAGACCAACTATCACCATACAGCCAACTTAGAAAATGTAGCACTCATTTAAAAAAGTACTAAAAGAAATGAACAGCCAGATTTCTGTTTTGTTTGTTTGTTTTTCAAACAGCAGCCATTGACCTTTAAGTATAAATCTTTTTTGTTAGTAGCTGATGACTGGGAAACGTCATGTATGTATACCTATGTAAACCTATGTATACTGTATGAGAGCAGTTTAAATGAGCTGACTGAGTTAATTTTTTTTTAATTTAAGACATGACTTTATGGCTCAAGCACTTGTTTGGATGCAGGTCTACGAAGATTACTCCATCTGTTTTTTTGCAAAATTTGCTGGTTATTTATGTCGCTAAAATATCATTGCATAGTTAGTTTTTTTATCTGAGTATTCATTCTTATGTTTAGTGGATTATTTTTTGTGTCATTGTTTTTTGTTTGAAGAAATGACCCCAAATGTTTTTAAGTGTCAGAATAATTAAATGTGCAGACGAGATATGAACCAGAAGTTTCCAGGTCGTCTTACCCTCTGGAGGAATTGTAGCAGAGCAGTGAAGTCCAGCGGCTCTGTGTCCGAGGAGAAGTTTCTTCAGACTGATTTGTCTGCCTCGCCTCTCTGTGTGGAGGATACGCATCATCCGTCTTGTTTACTCGCTCGCACAGTGAAGAAATTCACATTCTTGTAACCTTTTGTCTTCTTCAAACTGTCTTCTGTCACTGGACATTCCAGTTTGCAAATCCTTTGTAATTAACTGAGAGATAATGATGCAGACTGTGATAACAACTTGACAGTGTTAGGTGTCAAGTTTTTCAGTGTCTCATTACTGTCAGTATGATGATCCATTTTGAAGGAGGACAATGTTATGTTATACTGACTTATTTTGTTATTTTGTTATAATCGGTTATTGATTAAGAAAGCCTTATATCAAAAGAAAAATATTAAAATATACAATATATAAGAGCATACATACATTACTGACAGGCCTGTGTGTAAAATTCTGCAGATGTATTAATTAGTAATTCTTAAGGTTACTAAAAGACACATGATGACATGTGGAGAGCAACAATTTTGCCAAAACAGTTCTCGGCACACTACCAGATTTCACTAATGCTTAACAAACATCCATCCATCATCAACCGCTTATCCCGTTAGGGGTCGCGGGGGGGCTGGAACCGATCCCAGCTGGCATTGAGCGAAGGCGGGGTACAACCTAACCTAACCTTAACCTAAACAGCATGTCTTTGGACTGTGGGAGGAAGCCGGAGTACCCGGAGAAATTCCTCGCTTACGCAGGGAGAACATGCAAATTCCACACAGAAGAGCCCCAAGCCGGAATTGAACCTGTGACCCTCTTGCTGTGAGGCAACAGCACTAACCACTGCACCACCGTACAAACATTTATTAAAAGTATTTTTTGTTTATTATTGTTTATTGGTTGTAAATGTATACATAGTGTAAATATTTATTATTATTATTATTATTTTTACTTGATTACTAACTGTATTTTTAATATTGTATTTTTTCTGCACATTTCTTAATTTTATCCTGATTTTTACCCCTGTCCCTCAATGCTGCTGTGACATGTAAATTTCTCCCATTGGGGGATCAATAAAAACTATTCTATTCTATTCTAATGAAGAGTCCCCACTCTCAAAAGAAAATCACAAAATCTCTCTCGATCAAACGTGACTTCAGTGTAAACAAACATGGCGGATGATGGCCAGGAAGAATTGGCAATGTTAGTTTTTGTACTACGTTATACTTAAAATTCCTGAAAAGATTGATGGATGAAGTCATAGACAAGTTGATCCTCCACCTCTGAGCTCCATCTTACTACATCTTTCTGCTTCACGTTTTGCATTAGCTCATGCATTAGCCACGGCCGCCATGACAGTCCTTCCTTCTTCAGTCAGCTTGGTTCTCAACTGGCTATCGTTCTTTCCCACGTGTCTGCGTCATCGGTTGCCCTCTGGGTTCCCCACGCACAACAAATTATCTGACAGTGAATAATGAGCATGTTTAATATTTATGATTTGACATTGGTGCGGCCCAGATGGTGTTCTGAGTCAATCAGGGGATAGAAAAAACAGTCTTAACATACTGCACACCACAGGATTATCTGGAAAAATGGGGCTTTACTGGCCATTGTAGGGGAATCCGTCCCAAAATCAGCGTGATTTTTGTGTAGTGTGTACCCCCGCAGTACTTACAGTTTTCACAATAGATAGTCTACGCTATGTCTATATTTAGCTTTCAAATACACATTACATGTGTGTGATCCATAACTGGCCGGACATGGTGTGTTGAAAACATTCCACGACACAAAAGAAAAAATCCTAAAGCTCAAAATGTTCAGTTCAAACTGAGAGATCTGGTCAGGAATGTAACAGGGCAGGAAAGAGTTTGACAGCTGTATTATGAGTGCTGTCACTAATGACTTTTACCTCCTGGGAGATGTAAAGCCCAGGTGTGGCCAGTCAGTCACAAACTGAGCACCAGTTGTACAGCTTTTAGAGAGTTACATCACATCTGTCAGGTTTAGCTGGGAGAGTGTCAAACAAAGAGAGAAAGAGAGAAAGAGAGTAACCCCAAACGCAGACAACACACACACTGATGAATTTAAACAAAAGGCGAGTCTTTAATCAATGACTGAAACCCAATCTCTAATAGTATTACAAAGAAAACATAAACTGATACTCACAAGAATCATTAACTAAACACAGGAAAACTAAATAACTAAACATAAGGTTACCACAAGAAAACAGAAAACCCATAAACTAGAATTAACACTAAACCTAAACTACACAGTGAGACAGGGAGGATACACTATGGAACAAACACCAACCAGTGAGACACAGGACAACTAGAAGTGCACAAGGAGACCTTTAAACAGAGTACAAGAACCTACCAGAGAAAAGAAACAAAATCACATGGAAGAGAAGGGAGTCTAACAGGGAGTCCAGGAAAATCAGGCGGCAGTAGCTCAGTCTGTAGGGAGTTGGCTTGGGAACCGGAGGGTCACCGGTTCAAGTCCCGACATGGACCAAGAACTGAGTGTGAACTGGTAGCTGGAGAGGTGCCAGTTTACCTCTTGGGCACTGCCGAGGTGCCCCTGAGCAAGGCACCAAACCCCCAACTGCTCGGGGCGCTTGTCAGGAGCAGCCCCCTCACTCTGACATCTCTCCATTGTTGCATGTTTGTGCATGTGTGTGTTCGGGTCTGCATGTACCTTGTATAAGTTAACAACAGAGTGAAAAAATTGAATTTCCCCTCGTGGGACTAATAAAGGACTATCTTCTTCTTGAAATACACAAGGAGGGACATGAATCTAAATTGAAGTAAAACGGAGCACAGGAAGAACATGGAAACTGAACAAATGGACCGACAAGAACAGAGGGGAAAGGGGTGGCTTAAATAGACACAGGGAAGACAACCAGGTGGAAACAATCAGGGCGGAGTAGTCAATCAAAAAGGGAGGGAAAAACAGACAAAGACAGGAAGTAAAGCTGACACAACACAGAGACGCAAGGTTTTCAAAATAAAACAGGAAACAACCAAAGACAAGACACCAGGACCAGGACAGTGAGTGAAATACAAACAATACACTAGAACAGAAACTCAGTACAACAAAACAGAATTAAATAATAAACTAATCAAAAGCCAAACTAACATAAAAGTCCATAACCGTGACAACATCACGTCACAAGCACACAAATATCACATGAACTCCAAAGATGAAATGACAGCACACTGTTGTTATGGGTGCATTTCACTCAGTAGGACTAACATTCTCTGTTTTCCCACAATTCTTTCTTCACATTTGTGTCAGGAAAGGACCAATATTTGGGTTTTGTATGTTATAGTGCAGAAAAAAAAAGAGAAAAAAAAAAAAGATTTTTCCCAAACATTAGATTGAGGAGTTTAAATTCAGGTCTATTACATTACAACAGTTGTGGCTGCAGACACACCTGGCAGGGATCTGCACTGTACTGAGTACATTTTTCTTCTTTATTATACTGTATCCTCATCTGCTCTATTTATGTATCTCCTAATAGTAATACCTCAAGGCCTGCAGCACAGTGGAAGTCTATGTTCACAAACAACTGCCCCAAAATTAAGTTAAATAGGCCTACTTTTAATTTTTCTTTTAATTCTCGGGAAATAAAACTGAGGGCTGCACGGTGGTGCAGTGGTTAGCACTCTCGCCTCACAGCAAGAGGGTCGCAGGTTCGGCTTGGAGCTCTTCTGTGTGGAGTTTGCATGTTCTCCCCGTGTAAGCGTGGGTTTTCTCCGGGTACTCCGGCTCCCTCCCACAGTCTAAATTGCCCGTAGGTGTGGATGTGAGCGTAAAGGGTTGTCTGTCTGTATGTTGTCTGTCTCTATGTGCCCTGTGATGGACTGGCGACCTGTCCAGGGTGAACCAGAGCAAGCTGGGATCAGCTCCAGCCCCCCCGCGACCCCTAACTGGATAAGCGGTTGACGATGGATGGATGGAAACTTAATAATTTAATAATAAAACTTAATAATTCACCCATCTGGTATGAACTTGTGTGAATCTCAAGTATAAACTAACATTCATCAGTGTTATTTTATTTTATTTTTCTTTTTTGCACCACTACACTCTGAAACACATTATTTCTAATGTGGCTTTTGGCTGCATTGAGCAAAGCCACCTTTGGGTGCTGCATGCTGTGATGTGAGCTGAAACCACCAGCGTCCTCAGCTCAGTGTTGTGTTGTAAGCAGCTCTCTACCGCAAGAAAAAACATTAGGTGTAGGGTGGAAAAGGTAGGGATTATACATGCTGTACAGTGTCAGAACATGTTGAGATAAGGAAAAAAGTTTTAAATATTTGTCATAAACTGGGAAAAATACAGGAGAAGTTTGACCAAGGGAGGAAAGTGGGAGAGGGCTATGAATAACATGAGTCTTCTGGGAAAATCAGGAGGGGTGGCAAGTATTTTATTTTTTATTCTGTAATGTTATGTTATATTATTCTGAGAGTGTGTTTTTGTCTTGTCTTGTTTATTCTTACAGTGGCACATTGTGTGGACCCCGGAAGAATAAATGCTGCAAGGTTGGGACTAATCTCAATAAATTAAACTAAATTAAACCAGGCAGCCCTGAAGAGCAGTGAACACCTGGTTAAATTGGAAACCTGCTTTGGAGTGGGTGTGTAGGTGATGAGGTGCAGGTGAGCTTGGCTGAGTGCTTGATTAATTGCATGTGAGTACAGGTGGATCCAGGGAGCTGATTGGTTCCAGCCTCAAGCCTGATGTTTAAAAGGCTGGTTTCCCTTCTACTTCCAGCCAGACTGCCAGCAAGAACACACCAAGTGAAATGTAGTGAAACTTGTCAATCAATATAAGAGCCCAGGTTAGGAAGGTGTGGGTAGCATTTTTGTTTAACCCCTTTTTTCCCGGTTTTTGGCTAGGAGCTGGGTTAGTCATTTGTCTTTTTAGTAGGTATATTTAGGTTGTTTGGCTTCCTTTTGTTTGATTTGATATAAGTCAACCCTGAAGATATATCCTTTTTAAGTAAACCTCTTTTTTTAAGTGCTGTAGATTCCTTGTTGCTGGTGGTTCTTGGGAGCTTGGAAGAGAGGAGTCTCATTTTCACGTTGTGCCAGGGTTTCCCATGGGCTGGGCTGTAACAACACTGCCATCCCAAGTCTACCCCAACAATAATCCATACATCACAAAGGAAGTGAATCGCTGTATTTACAGCAAAAGCCACCCTGTTCCTATTCCCAGGGCATCAAATACTGAGGCTCTGTCACACCCATCATAGTTCGGTATTGCCGCATACAGCACCCTTAAGCGGCAGTATGAAATCCACTGGCATTCCATTAAGCTAAACCCATTTGCGGCAACAGTAAACACTGACAAAGTGTGCCAGGAGTGTTGAGACACACCAGGTGGGCGGGAGGGGAGGTGAGTGGGTCCAATAAACACAAGGCTTTCAACCAGTGCTGTTTGTGCATCACATTGCTAAACCAAACTATAGTATAGTATAAACCACCTACAGCTAAAATATGTATGAAATATGTAGTTTGGAGTTGAACCAGAGGCTGAAAGAGCCTAGGGAACACCATGAGAGTAATAGAGAAAAACCTCCAGGCTCTAAAAAACTGTGTCTGGCTAACTCTTATCTTTGCTTTTGTGATAGTATTTTGGTAGAGTCAAGGGTTTTTGCACCAATGCTGTTGCAAATTCATATATCTTAAAATTTATGGTACTAATAGGAGGTAAACAATACTGTATGGGTGTTTGAATAAAGCTAGCAACTTAATAGCTTGGGACCATTTCTCCATATCTGTCCAGATGTTTCTACAGTTGTGACCTCACATAGGGATGCAGTTCAGAACATAAATCACATCACTAACTGACAGGTCCTTGTTTTCAGAAATACTCCCTGTTTCATAAAACTAGCTGCTTCATGCAAGATTTCTTTTATAACTAGGGTGTACTCTATTTTCCAAGTGAAACTGTATTTAATTTCTATGCCATGATACTTTAAAATATGAATATTTTATTGGGGCTTTTAATGTGACATTTCAGGACACATTTCCATATTTTATTTTAATTAAATAAGACCTCCAAATCTGCTTTAGCAACAAGAACATGGCTATGTGTCCGGCAATGCATAATCAGTTGTTGCAGATATGTTCGGAAGAAAGGAGGCCAAGAGAATGCAAATCAGAGGGAAGAGCATGAAGAAACCAGATGAAGAAGATTGCTGCAGAAAGTCACCTGAGAAAAAGATGGGGGAGGGACTGGGAGGGGAGAGATAAATCTAGTATGATAACTTGGAAGAGACCTGCGACCTCAGAGAGCTGCCAGTGTTCAGCAGCTTGTCATGTCCCATCTCTAATGATGGAGACCCTGGAAGAAACTAAACTTTGCTTTCCACAACTCCTCAACACTTCTTGCCGGAAGATCGTGCGTCCTCATTCTGCAACCATGCTCATTTACATTGTGATATCTTCCATCTCTGTGCTCACGGCGACTCTAAACATGCTGGTCGTAATCTCCATCTCACACTACAGGTAAATAAAGTATTTGTGTTTCAGTCATGGCTTTCATCTGCTGGAATGATAACTGAATCTACAAATAATGATGTTGCTCTCTTTTCTCCCCAGGCAGCTCCAGACCCCCACCAACCTCCTCCTCCTCTCTCTGGCTGTCTCAGATTTCTGTGTCGGCTTCCTTATGTTGCTTCAAACTGCGCTCATAGATGGCTGCTGGTATTTCGGTCACATCTGGTGTGCTGTGTATTATGTTTCTGACTATATTATTACCTCTGCCTCTATAGGAACCATGGTGCTCATATCGGCTGACCGCTATGTAGCTATTTGTGATCCTTTCCATTACCCCACCAAAATCACTCAAAAAAGAGTTCAAGTCAGTGTTTGTCTGTGTTGGATATGTTCTGCATTTTTTCATATTTTGCGGTTTAAGAATAACCTGAAACAACCGGGCAGGTATAACACCTGCTCTGGACAGTGTGTGGTTGTTATTGATTATGCTGCAGGACATGCAGATCTCTTTTTGTCCTTTATCGGTCCTGTCACTGTCATCATAGTTCTGTATGTGAGAGTATTTGTGGTGGCTGTGTCTCAGGCTCGTGCCATGCGCTCTCATATAGCAGCTGTCAGTCTCCAGTGTTCAGTGAGTGTAACTGTTAAGAAATCTGAGTTGAAAGCAGCCAGGACTCTTGGTGTTGTTGTTGTCGTGTTTCTAATATGTCTCTGCCCATATTATTGTGTTGCACTAACAGGTGAGAGCACCTTCATTGATGCCTCATCTGCTGCCTTTGTAATAAATCTGTTCTATTTCAACTCCTGTCTTAACCCGATGATCTACGCCTCTTTTTACCCCTGGTTTAGAAAATCTATCAAACTCATTGTTACACTGAAGATACTGCAGACTGACTCCTGTGAGACCAACATACTGTAGAGAGAGTGTGTGTGTGTGTGTGTGTGTGTGATGTACAAAGAAATGCTCTTAAAATTATTGAGGCCCACATAAGGTATAGCAATATTGTTAAGTAATAAATTGTGTCATTGTCTATGTAGATAAATGATTTCTTCATGTTGTCGAGTCAGTGAATTACACAACCTAAATATGAGAGGAAACTGGCAAAGGGATACCTTTTAACAGTTTGTGACAGGAATATGGTATAGTGACTGATTGAATGAGCCAGTCTCCACAAGCCTGTGTTGTTTTCAGTTTTCCACCATTTAAATTACAGACATTCAACAATAGTTTAAACAATTAGCAATATTATTATTATATAAAAAGATATTACACATATGATGATTATACCCATTATACCCATTATATCTCTATGTCAAACTGGGATGTGTTGGAATAGGATGAGTTTAAATGCAATACAATAATTGCATACAGATATGAAAGAAACAATAAAAAAAAACAGAGCAAAGGCAAGAAGACAATGAAAGTGTATTCAAGAAACGTATACAACAGAATTATAATTCAGATGATATTGTAGTCTTTTTATAGGTTTTCAAAATAAATTGTAAACAATTTATTGAGCTGACTGAACCAAGACTTTGCCAGAGCACCGAGGGGTCAAGAGCTCAGTAAAGTGATAAGGTGACACACTGAAAAGTTAGCATTAAGTTCTGTGACATCCAACACTGTTAGGGAGGTGGTAGGGCAAACTAAAGAAAAGAATCTAATGTGTAATATAAAACGTTTGGAGGACATATAGTCCTATATATTTTTAGGCTATGTCCATTGTGTTTGAAAATGCATCCTAGCATTGCTTCAGTTGTAGCTTAATAAAGCTTTCTCAGATGAGAAGTATATGCTGGCACAAACATAATACACTAAATTAAATGAAGAGTTTTGTAAACAGAGATTTTGTTATTAAATACTGTATTGATATTTAGTTTTTCTAGGTCCATTTCTGACTAACATACTGAGGAAATAGCCACAAATCTGAAGAAGAGAGATTTCTGTAGTGTTTACTGACATTTTTTCCCAATTTATTTATTCTGCAAATAAAATAAATCAGCTTCTTGAAATGTTTTGAAAGCTCATTTATTTGTAGCCATTTTGCAACTCTCACAGTTGTCTCAGTATTCTTCATCCCAGTGTGAATGTCTACAGTAACATCATGTTAGTCTAAGTTGTCATACCGAGGGAAAACTGATATAAGCAAGGAATAACTAGAAGGCATACATATTATAAAGATCATTTGAGTGCACTCACTTTAGCTTGAATACAGTGCTTCAATGTATTTAAGTCTGTGATCAAGCTGCTTCAAAGGCACTAAGGCCTGTGTTTACATATATATGAGTACAGTGTTTTGGTGATGGGGTGATGGCAGGAGCATCTTTATCAAGCAAATGGAAACTTGGCCATAGTGAAGATCATCATTCTCAAAAGTACAACCATCACAACTGTTTCATGGGACATCGAAACTCTGTTGCATATCTGCCAAATGTGGTAACCCACCCAAAACATTTCATTCATGTTTCAAAACCTAGTCATTGTGTGCAACCAAGATGAAAATATATTTTTTTCATCAGCCCTGGAAATGTTACTTTTATTCTTACACACAAATATCAGTTTTTTTCCAACAGTAGATAAAAGTTTAAAAGTTTACAGAGAAAAGTCAATACTACACAGAGAAAAAGATGCACATTTCTGAGTATACACTAAATTTATTTGTAAAGCAATGTGTTACATGTACGGTAAACAGAAAATTCACATTTAATCTTTCATGTAAAGTAATATAAAGTGAACAAAAAATCTGCCAAATGACATCCATGCTCCAACTCAGCAACAAACCTGCAACAGTTCAGTAAAAATCCTCTTCACAGTACGTAACACTACACATTGTCAGCAACACTACAAGGTCTCATCTTCTTGGTGGACATTATGTCGCTCTTGTTGGTCTGGCCAGAGATTTTCGTCAACACCACATCTGATGTTATCCCTTGCGAAAAATCTCCTTGCGTGGCGCATCTATCCCCTGCAATGATCACCTGTGATGGCCTCACAAGCAGCATTCATGACACCTAATGATGGTGCAGTATTGTGGAAGGAACTCCATTGTTTTCTATTCATGCACAGCAAGCCATTCTTGAACAATGTGGGCTCAGTGGAAGTTGACATCATCCCACAAAACTACAGACTTTGGCAAATTTGATCTAACTAAACCTCTTATGTTCTGGTACTGGGTCTCTGTAAAGTGTATTCAGAAAGGCCAAGAGAAGTTGGGTGTTTTGCAGCCCAGTGGATTGAATATGTGTGCTCACGCCATTCTCAGAAATGGCAGCTCACACTGTAATATTGCCCCCAAGTTGGCCTGGTGTGCCAATAGGGGCTCGGTGTCCAATGACATTGCGGCCACATTTTGGCCAGATTGAACCCAGCTTCGTCCTACAAAACAAGAATGAGGGTTCTTTCTTGTCTTTCCAGGTCTATTATTGTTTATATATTAACACATAAAAATAGCCTATTCTAGAATCGTTAATTGTAAAGTATTTTCTATTCTATTTTCTATGTAACTATTTTCTGTGCTGTATAGGTATCTACAACTTTATACAATTATATACAGGCATCGCTAAAGTACAGTTAGACTCCAATGATGCGCACCAATGGTTTACCTGGACATACTGGTACCACAGCTCCTTCAGTATGTCACTGTTTCTCTCATATGGGCCTTTATTGCATGATGATTCACAAAGTATTATTAACATTATTGTTATTAAATGTATATCAAATTTAAAAAACAATGAATGTACTGTACACTATTATTAAGCACTCAGCTCCCAATACACCGATACCCACTATTACTCTGCAGTAAGCTAAAGGCCTAAAGTACTGACCTGAATATCACTGCCACAATATGAATTACAGATGCATGTTAGATTATAGACAGTTTCAGATGTGGTAATGACAATGAACACAATTTACCGTCTGATATTGAGCATGATTCATGAAAGAGTAATTGTTTCTCCAGCTATTACACATTTTGACTTTACTTCAGTGACTCAATAACAACAGCACATACATTTCCATCTTCACAGAAAGTTTTATTGATGGTACTCACCCATCTGCCTCTACAGTATTTTAGTATCACAAGAGTCAGGCTGCATTATTTTAAAGGTAAGTATGAGTTTGATAGATTTTCTAAACCAGGGGTAAAAAAAAGCGTAGATCACAGGGTTAAGACAAGAGTTGAAATACAGCAACCAGAGTAAAAATGTTGAGGATGAACTACTGTCTTCAATTTCTTCGCCTACAAGGGATGGAGAGTAATATGGACAGAAACATATCAGAAACACAACCACAACAACACCAAGAGTCCTGGCTGCTTTCATCTCAGATTTCTTAGCAGTTACAGTCACTGAACTCTGAAGGCTGACCGCTGCAATGTGGGACCGCATGGCTTGAGCCTGAGACACAGCCACCACAAATACTCTCATGTACAGAACTATGATGACAGTAATTGGGCCAATAAAGGTGAAGACAAAGTCAACAGTTCCTGTGATATGGTTAAGGACAACTACACACTCTCCATAGCAGGAATTCATTGAATCAGGTTGTCTCAAAAAGTCCTTTAAAATGACGCTATTATAGAGAGTAGAGCAAATCCAACACATACAAACACAGATTTTTGTTCTGTCCAGAGTAACTCTTGTGGTGTAATGTAAAGGGTCACAAATAGCCAAATAACGATCAATTGATATGAGCACCATATTTCCAACCGAAGAAGAGGTAATGACGAAAGCTACAATATTATACAGAGCACACATGAGGTCACCCAAAAACCAGCAAGTCTCTGTTACAAGGATTTCAACCGGCATCAGCAGGAGGCCCACGAGGAGGTCTGAGACAGCCAGGGAGAGGAGGAGGAGGTTGGTGGGGCTGTGGAGCTGCCTGGAGAGGAAGAACAGCATCACTTAAGATATTATCATCAATAGTAGCTTGTTATTAACAGAATGTATTCTGGAGTGCCTGCTTTAAACATTTTGTCACACAACATTGTGTTTAGATAATACATGAAATTTTCTAATAACGATTTTAAACAGAATTATTATGAAGACATGTACATTTTTTCTTGTGAATTGTGAAAATATGTTATTTTATGGTGAGTGAGTTTATCTCTGCCTGAAGTGGGAGATAGAGATGATGACCAGCAGGTTGAGAGCTGCAGTGAGCAGAGAAATGAAAGACAGCAGAATGAGAAGAAGTATGCCGTCAGACTGAGGCGGCATGGGTTTCCTGCAGGAATAGTTGAGGAGTTGTGGAAAGCAGAGTTCAGCTCCTTCTGGTGTCTCCATCTTCAGAGAGAAGTTGTCCTACAACTGATTTATCTCTCCTATTACTGCTATTACTCCTCTACAGCAGAGACTGAAGTCCCTCCCCTCTACTTTGCAGTATGTGGTAATGTTCATCTCAGTCTTCATCACTTTCCTTCATCTGTCCCATGGCGTATTGTGTCACTCATTCTGCTTTTCTTGTCATCATTTACATAAACAACTTGAGCTATCTTGATTATGGTTCCCACTTCATCCTGGATGGTAATGCAGATAAGAATTTACAAGAAATGTCACCTTATTGTGGTGGGAAGGTCGGTGCGTCCCTGTGAACCTGGAAGCTGTGTTGTTCGGGGTAATAGCTGCTGTTAGGGTCTTCCAATGCATTTCTTTATTAATTAATTAGCCAGGATGGTCCCATTGAGATTTAAAATATTTTTATTCATAAGGTGCAGCCAGGGGGAGGAGGGGGATTCTGGTTTGTGGACCTCCAAATGGCTACTCTATTCTTTGCAGATGATGTTGTTCTGTTGGGTCGAGGAGGAGCAGCTCAGGACAGAGAGCCAGAGGCACAGTTAGAACCATACAGGAACTCAGCCAGCTGGCTTTAAGGACAGACAGAACCATCCTGGAGGGTAGAGTCAATGGCAAAACCAAGTTGCAGGAGGGTCACAGAAAAAGGTACCAGGGGACACTGGGACATTTGGGAGACTCATAGAAGGAGAACTATTTGGCTGATCCAGGACAACCAGCTGGAGGTTGGGACAAAGATCTGGCTGAAGATCCACCTGAATTTCGGAAAAAAAATGGGGACCTGTAGGTGCAGGGGCAGCCTGGCTAAGGCAGATGGCTGGAGACAACAGCATGTGGCCAGCTGGAGATCAGAAACATTTGTAGGGGTTCCCAACAAGAGATCAGAGACGACTACTGAGGTGGGCCAACAGATTCAGTGACAACTGCAGCGGTGGATCATTGGGGAGCAGTGAGAGCTACAGGGCTTGAGTTCAAAGACACATTGGCATTGTTTTGAACTTCACCCTGTCACTGTTCCTCTCAGATGGCACCTTGTAGCGCTGTTCAACAGTAATTCTAGTTCTTTTCAAACATCTGTCTATCATGGACAAGCTCATGATATTTGTGAAGATATGAATTGCTGGCTCCACCACCAGCAGGAAGTTGTTGGACAGTCCTGTATGCTATAAGGCAAAATTCATAAATAGATCATGCTACAGATTGTTTATTGATGCAAATTGGCCAAATTACTGCATACTCTTCACACATATTTTACGATACAATGCAAATTTCAGACTTGCATTTACCTTTACAGTACAATATATGTTTTATATGTTGTATTGTTATGAATGAAATGCTGTAACAACAGCAAAGAGCAAGTACATATTTACCTATATTCTCCTATGGAATGTTAATTGATGAAACTGTGGACCTGTTTACATTAAGTTGACCTCTCTGACCAACCTGTTCCTCCATGTTCATGTTGTACTGATTATGCCATGTATATATGCTTCTAGACGTGACTGGTTGATTGTGATTATTAGTTCGTTATTATCACCTGGCAGTAGAGGTAAGAGCGGGCCTAAAAAATCCAGCCCGACCCGACCGAGGCCCGCGGGTATTAAAGCCCGACCCGGCCCAAGCCCGATCAATTAACTTGATTTGGAGGCCTGAGCCAGAAACATATTTTTATATTTTATTTGTGAGGACTCAGGAGGAGGAGGAAAGGGAGGGGATGCGTCAGTCAGACCCGGACAGAGCTCTGCTCCGGGAAAAGGGACTGGTTGCGATTTGTGTGATCACATTTGTGACGATGCCTGTGCATAATGATAACAAATTAAAGCCTGCCAGTTAAACAAGACTGTAAGATGCATATTCAACAAACATTTATATCTTACCATACAGCGCCTTCTCTGTTTTATCCAAATTACTTATTTTATAACAAGTATTCCTTAATTTAATATCCATACATCATTTTAGTCTCTTCATCTTCATCTTCAACCGCTTATCCGGCGTCGGATCGCGGGGGCAACAGTTCCAGCAGGGGACCTCAAACTTCCCTTTCCCGGGCCACATTAACCAGCTCTGACTGGGGGATCCCGAGGTGTTCCCAGGCCAGTGTGGAGATATAATCTCTCCATCTAGTCCTGGGTCTTTCCCGGGGTCTCCTCCCAGCTGGTCGTGCCTGGAGCACCTCCCTAGGGAGGCGCCCAGGATCGTTTTAGTATACATAATATATAAATATATCTTTATTAAAAAAAGTTAGTGAGAGAGAAGCCCGGCCCGGCCCGAACGTAGTAATTGACATTTTGGGCCCGACCCGAATTTCGGGCCGGGTCGGGCTCGGGCTCGGGCTAAAGATCTTACCTCTACCTGGCAGGTAATTTGCGAATCATAGATATTTATGGAATACACATTTTGATTACTGAATGGATCGTTTTGCATGTGATTGCTCACATTTTCACTGAGAATCAACTCAGTTTTGTGGTTACTGTGCAAATTTAATCCACCATTGAGCCATTGTTGTGGAAAACAAAGTAATTTTACAGAAATTTCAACATTTCGAAAAACATGATTCTCATTCAAGAATTGATCCAGTGTGAATGAGAAAAACTAATGCGTAATAGGTCCTACATATTAAATTTTGTTGTATGTCCTTATGCAGTTTAATTATGAGATTAATACACAACTGAAGCATGCACATATGTTGGTTTCAGCATTTTGCCCTCTGTACAACAACACCAGTCCCTGCCTTTATTGCATGATGATTCACAAAATATTATTAACATTATTGTTATTACATGTATATCTGATGAAATAACGATGATTGTACTGTACACTATTATTAAACACTCAGCTCCCAATACACTGATATCCACTATTGCTCTGCAGTAAGCTAAAGGCCTAAAGTACTGACCTGAATATCACTGCCACAATATAAATTACAGATGCATGTTAGATTATAGACAGTTTCAGATGTGGTAATGACAATTAACACAATTTATTGTCTGATATTGAGCATGATTCATGAAAGAGTAATTGTTTCTCCAGCTATTACACATTTTGACTTTACTTCAGTGACTCAATAACAACAGCACATATATTTCCATCTTCACAGAAAGTTTTATTGATGGTACAGTCTGCCTCTATAGTATTTTAGTATCACAAGAGTCAGGCTGCATTATTTTAAAGGTAAGTATGAGTTTGATAGATTTTCTAAACCAGGGATAAAACAAGGCGTAGATCACAGGGTTAAGACAAGAGTTGAAATACAACAACCACACTACAAATTTTGAGGATGAACTACTGCCTTCAATTTCTTCGCCTACAAGGGATGGAGAGTAATATGGACAGAAACATATTAGAAACACAACCACAACAACACCAAGAGTCCTGGCTGCTTTCATCTCAGATTTCTTAGCAGTTACAGTCACTGAACTCTGAAGGCTGACCGCTGCAATGTGGGACCGCATGGCTTGAGCCTGAGACACAGCCACCACAAATACTCTCATGTACAGAACTATGATGACAGTAATTGGGCCAACAAAGGTGAAAACAAAGTCAACAGTTCCTGTGATATGGTTAAGGACAAATACACACTCTCCATAGCAGGAATTGTCAGGTTGTCTCAAAAAGTCCTTTAAAATGACACTATTATAGAGAGTAGAGCAAATCCAACACATACAAACACAGATTTTTGTTGTTTCCAGAGTAACTCTTGTGGTGTAACGTAAAGGGTCACAAATAGCCAAATAACGATCAATTGATATGAGCACCATATTTCCAACCGAAGAAGAGGTAATGATAAAATCTACAACATAATAAAGAGCACACATGGGGTCACCCAGGAACCAGCAGGCCTGTGTTAAAAAGATGTCAACCGGCATCAGCAGGAGGCCCACAAGGAGGTCTGAGACAGCCAGGGAGAGGAGGAGGAGGTTGGTGGGGCTGTGGAGCTGCCTGGAGAGGAAGAACAGCATCACTTAAGATATTATCATCAATAGTAGCTTGTTATTAGAAGAATGTATTCTGGAGTGCCTGCTTTAAACATTTTGTAACATAACATCGTGTTTAGATAATACATGAAATTTTCTAATAAGGATTTTAAACAGAATTATTATGAAGACATGTACATTTTTTTCTTGTGAATTGTGAAAATATGTTATTTTATGGTGAGTGAGTTTATCTCTGCCTGAAGTGGGAGATAGAGATGATGACCAGCAGGTTGAGAGCTGCAGTGAGCAGAGAAATGAAAGACAGCAGAATGAGAAGAAGTATGCCGTCAGACTGAGGCGGCATGGGTTTCCTGCAGGAATAGTTGAGGAGTTGTGGAAAGCAGAGTTCAGCTCCTTCTGGTGTCTCCATCTTCAGAGAGAAGTTGTCTTACAACTGATTTATCTCTCCTGTTACTGCTATTACTCCTCTACAGCAGAGACTGAAGTCCCTCCCCTCTACTTTGCAGTATGTGGTAATGTTCATCTCAGTCTTCATCACTTTCCTTCATCTGTCCCATGGCGTATTGTGTCACTCGTTCTGCTTTTCTTGTCATCATTTACATAAACAACTTGAGCTATCTTGATTATGGTTCCCACTTCATCCTGGATGGTAATGCAGATAAGAATTTACAAGAATTGTCACCTTATTGTGGTGGAAAGGTCGGTGCGTCCCTGTGAACCTGGAAGCTGTGTTGTTCGGGGTAATAGCTGCTGTTAGGGTCTTCCAATGCATTTCTTTATTAATTAATTAGCCAGGATGGTCCCATTGAGATTTAAAATATCTTTTCCAAGTTAAAAACAAAATAGCTTTGAAATCAACCTTTTTTTCCCAAAAAAAATTTAAAAGAAATAGAAAATTACATCATCATTCATACCAGGACAAGTACAGTCAATGTTCATATAGTCCTGTTTTTAAAATCATGCATGCTTATAAAATATTCTAGTTTCAGGTGTCTCTGTAGTTCACACCAAGATGAGGCTGCAAAAACTTTAAAAGCACTTTCACCAAAAACAGTGCAAGCTGTAGGGATGATGTACATAACATGTCTGCATGATCCACATTCCTAGAGGTAGTGCGGGAGGTGAAGTGGTACCAGCTACATATAGTTGGGGGATGCTCACCTCTACAGACAACACTGGGTGTGGAAGTGAATTCCTGGAGAGGAGACTTTTTTGGGGGACTCTATAATTCTGCTGGGGGTCGTCAACACTCACATGGGCAATGATGGTGAAACCTGGATGGGGGTGACTGGGAGAAATGACCTGCCACATCTGAACCGGAGTGCTGCTTTGTTATTGGAACTCTGTACTAGTCATGAATTAGCCATAACAAACACCTAGATAGGGTGATTCATAAGTGTATCTGGTGCTAGAACAGCCTTGGTCAAAGATGGATGATCGACTTTGTGGTGATAAAACAGAATCAGGCATATGTCCATTTTCCAAATCTACTGGAAAAAAAGGCATTTATCTTATCTGTCTTTGTGCGTGCATACACAGTTTAAGTCATGAATCTACACTTTTTCTGCATTTGGCCCCTGGTAAAGACCAAAAGTGTAGTGAGGGTGAACTGAGAACATCTGGTTCAGGCCCCTGTCTGAGAGGTCTTTAACTCCCAGTCCAGATAAACAGTAATGGGAGTTTTGCCCATCCAGTCTATATGCGTATTGTGGACTTGTGTGACTGTGCTATCAGGTACTGCTGCATTTGCTATGAGCCATCTGTGCTTCCACAGTGGCTTCTTGTTGTGACGCTACTGGTACAAACACAACTTAATACTCACAGTAAGTTGAATGAAAGATCTTTTACTGAAGCAAGAGTTTGGTACATGTCCAAAATAAGGCAAAGGTATCCAAAATCACAAGGCAAAAGTGTATGTTGTCAGATTGGTTTGTAGCTACACCTACAAAAAGTAAGGCACTGTAATTTATATCTATCCCACAAAATGATCTTCATCTTCAACCGCTTATCTGGGGTTGGGTTGTGGGGGCAACAGCTCCAGCAGGGGACCCCAAACTTCCCTTTCCCGGGCCACATTAACCAGCTCTGACTGGGGGATCTAGTTCTTTCGGTCATGACCTAGCCCTCATGACCATAGGTGAGAGTAGGCACGAAGATTGACCGGTAGATAGAGAGCTTTGCCTTCCGGCTCAACTCTCTCTTCGCCACAATGGTGCGGTAGAGTGACTGCAATACCGCCCCCGCTGCTCCGATTCTCCAGACAATCTTACATTCCATTGTTCCCTCACTCGCGAACAAGACCCCGAGGTACTTGAACTCCTTCATTTGGGGTAAAGACTCATTCCCTACCTGGAGTAGACAATCCATCGGTTTCCTGCTGAGAACCATGGCCTCCGATTTTGAGGTGCTGATCCTCATCCCAGCTGCTTCACACTCGGCTGTGAACCGATCCAGTGAGCGCTGGAGGTCGCAGACTGATGATGCCAGCAGAACCACATCATCTGCAAAAAGCAGCGATGAGATCCTCAGCACACCAATCCGCAAACCATCCTCCCCCCGACTACACCTCGATATCCTGTCCATCAATATCACAGACAGGATTGGAGACAAGGCGCAACCCTGGCGAAGGCCAACACCCACCGGAAACGAGTCCGACTTACTGCCGAGAACCCGGACACAGCTCTCGCTTTGGGAGTACAGAGATTGGATGGCCCTGAGAAGTGACCCCCTCACCCCATACTCCCGCAGCACCTCCCACAGTATATCCTGGGGGACCCGATTGTACTCCAAGTCTACAAAACACATGTAGACTGGATGGGCATACTCCCAGGCCCCCTCAAGGATCCTTGCGAGAGTGAAAAGCTGGTCCGTTGTTCCACGGCCAGGACGAAATCCACATTGTTCCTCTTCAATCCGAGGTTCGACTATCGGCCGGACCCTCCTTTCCAGCACCCTAGAGTAGACTTTACCAGGGAGGCTGAGTAGTGTGATGTAATTAGCACACACTCTCTGGTCCCCCTTTTTGAACAGGGGAACCACCACCCCGGTCTGCCACTCATTAGGCACTGTCCCCGACTTCCACACAATGTTGAAGAGGTGTGTCATCCATGACAGCCCCTCCACACCCAGAGCCTTCAGCATTTCTGGGCGAATCTCGTCAATCCCTGGGGCCTTGCCACTGCGGCGCTGTTTAACTACCTCAGTGACTTCCCCCAGGGAAATTGACGATGATCCCCCATCAGCTTCCAGCTCTGCCTCTACAAGAGAGGGCGTATCAGTCGGGTTCAGGAGTTCCTCAAAGTGCTCCTTCCACCGCCCGGTTACCTCCTCAGTTGAGGTCAACAGTGTCCCATCCTTACTGTACACAGCTTGGATGGTTCCCCGTTTCCCCCTCCTGAGGTCCCGGACAGTTTTCCAGAAGCACCTTGGTGCCGACCGAAAGTCCTTCTCTATGGCTGCTCCAAACTCCTCCCACACCCGCTGCTTTGCCTCCTTTACAGCAGCGGCTGCCGCCCCACGGGCCCGTCGTTACCTTGCAACTGCCTCCGGAGTCCTCCGAGATAACATATCCCAGAAGGACTCCTTCTTCAGTCGGACAGCTTTCCTGACCACCGGTGTCCACCACGGTGTTCGAGGGTTACTGCCCCTTGGGGCACCTAAGACCCGCAGGCCACAGCTCACCGCCACAGCTTCAGCAATGGAAGCTTTGAACGTCGCCCATTCAGGTTCAATGCCCCCAGCCTCCACAGGAATGCTAGAAAAACTCCGCCGGAGTTGAAGATCTCTCGGATAGGGGCCTCCTCCAGACGTTTCCAGTTCACCCGCACTACACGTTTGGGTTTACCAGGTCTGTCCAGGGTCTTCCCTCACCCTCTGATCCAACTCACCACCAGATGGTGATCAGTTGACAGCTCTGCCCCTCTCTTCACCCGAGTGTCCAAAACATGCGGCCTCAGATCAGATGATACAATCACAAATTCGATCATCGATCTTCGGCCTAGGGTGCTCTGGTACCAAGTACACTAATAAAGGAATATTTTAAAGGAATATTTTCTTCTTCTTCTTCTTCTAGGCCATTCCTCCCAATCACGCCTCTCCAGGTACCTCCATCGTTGCCCACGTGTGCGTTGAAGTCCCCCAGCAGAACAATGGAGTCCCCTACTGGGGCCCCACAGAGGACTCCATTCAGGGTCTCCAAGAAGGTTGAATACTCTGAACTGCTGTTTGGTGCATATGCACAGACAACAGTCAGAGTTTTCCCCCCACAACCCGAAGGCGCAGGGAGGCGACCCTCTTGTCCATCGGGGTAAACCCCAATGTAGCAGCACTCAACCGGGGATTTGTGAGTATCCCCACACCCGCTTGGCGCCTCACACCTTGGGCAACTCCAGAGAAGAATAGAGTCCAACCCCTATCCAGGAGAACGGTTCCAGAGCCAAGGCTGTGCGTAGAGGTAAGCCCCACCAGATCTAACTGATAGCGCTCCTACTCCCGCACAAGCTCCGGCTCTTTCCCCCACAGAGAAATGACGTTCCACATCCCCAGAGTCAGCCTCTGCCGTCCAGGTCTGGTCCGTCGAGGTCCCTGGCTTTCACTACCACCCATATGACAGCACACCCGACCCCAGCGGTTCCTCCTGCGGGTGGTGGGCCCACAGGATGGAGAGGAGGGGGTTTCGACGTCGCTTTTTCGGGCTGAGCCCGGCCGGGCTCCATGGCAAGCCCGGCCACCAGGTGCTCGCTCATGGGCCCTCCATCTGGGCCTAGCTCCAGACGGGGGCCCCGGGCTTCCTCCGGGCCGGGTCACTCCTCCTCTGCCTCGGTTATTCATAGGGTTTTTTGAACCATTCTTTGTCTGGCCCCTCACCTGAGACCAATTTGCCATGGGAGACCCTACCAGGAGCACTAGGCTCCAGACAACACAGCCCTCAGGGTCATAGTGACACACAAACCTCTCCACCACGTTAAGGTGATGGTTCCCGGAGAGGCCCACAAAATGAATTTGTGTGTAATTCACATAATCATGAAGCAGGAAATATAAAGATTGGCAAATACCACATAGGGAGGATTAGGATATAAAAATAGCAGACTTTCACCCAGTGTGTCCTGTGTGAAACTAGAAGTCAAGGTTGAATTATTTTTATTCAGAAGATGCAGCCAGGGGGAGGAGGGGGATTCTGGTTTGTGGACCTCCAAATGGCTACTCTATTCTTTGCTGATGATGTTGTTCTGTTGGGTCGAGGTGGAGCAGCTCAGGACAGAGAGCCAGAGGCACAGTTAGAACCATACAGGAACTCAGCCGGCTGGCTTTAAGGGCAGACAGAACCATCCTGGAGGGTAGAGTCAATGGCAAAACCAAGTTGCAGGAAGGTCACAGAAAAAGGCACCAGGGGACACTGGGACATTTGGGAGACTCATAGAAGGAGACCTAATTGGCTGATCCAGGACACCCAGCTGGAGGTTGGGACAAAGATCTGGCTTTTGGAGAAAATGGGCACCTGTAGGTGCAGGGGCAGCATGGCAAAGGCAGCAAGCTAGAGACAACAGCATGTGGCCAGCTGGAGATCAGAAACATTTGTAGGGGTTCCCAACAAGAGATCAGAGACGACTACTGAGGTGGGCCAACAGATTCAGTGACAACTGCAGCGGTGGATCATTGGGGAGCAGTGAGAGCTGCAGGACTTGAGTTCAAAGACACATTGGCATTGTTTGGCATTGTTGGGGGCGGCAGTAGCTGGGGGCAGTAGCTGGTAGCTCAGTCAGTAAGGACTTGGGTTAGGATGTGGAGGACCCGGGTTCAAATCCCCCATGGACCAAGACCAACTGGTTGCTGGAGAGGTGCCAGTTTACCTCTTGGGGCCTGAGACGCCTGAGCAAGGCACCAAACCCCCAACTGCTCTGGGCGCTTGTCAGGAGCAGCCCCCTCACTCTGACATCTCTCCATTGACATGTATATGTACTGTGTGAACTGTACTGTGTGAACAACAGAGTGTAAAACTGAATTTCCCCACTGTGGGACTAATAAAGGAATATCTTTCTCTTTCTTTCTTTCTTTTGAACTTCACTCTGTCACTGTTCCTCTCAGATGGCACCTTGTAGCGCTGTTCAACAGTAATTCTAGTTCTTTTCAAACATCTGTCTATCATGGACAAGCTCATGATATTTGTGAAGATATGAATTGCTGGCTCCGCCATCAGCAGGAAGTTGTTGGACAGTCCTGTATGCTATAGGGCAAAATTCATTAACGGATCATGCTACAGATTGTTTATTGATGCGAATTGGCCATTTCACTGCATATTCTTCACATATATTTTACGATACAATGCAAATTTCAGACTTGCATTTACCTTTACAGTACAATATGTGTTATATTATATTGTACTGTAAAGGTAAATGCAAGTCTGAAATTTGCATTGTATCGTAAAATATGTGTGAAGAATATGCAGTGATTTGGCCACTATAATATAACATAAGTTGATCAGCCTGTTCCTCCATGTTCATGTTGTAGAAATTCTGATTTCAAAATATTGTTTTGAAAAACATGATCCTCATTTAAAAATTTAGCCAATATGAATGAGAAAAACTAATGCGTAACAGGTCCTACATATCAAATATTGCTGTGTGTCCCTATGCAGTTTAATTATGAGATAAATACACAACTGAAGCATGCACATATGTTAGTTTAAGCATATAGCCCTCTGTACAAAAACACCAGACCCTGTTTTTATTGCATGATGATTCACAAAGTATTATTAACATTATTGTTTTTTACATGTATATCTAATTAAAAACAATGAATGTACTGTACACTATTATTAAACACTCAGCTCCCAATACACTGATATCCACTATTACTCTGCAGTAAGCTAAAGGCCTAAAATACTGACATGAATATCACTGCCACAATATAAATTACAGATGCATGTTAGATTATAAACACTTTCAGATGAACACAATTTCCCATCTGATATTGAGCATGATTCATGAAAGAATAATTATGTTTCACATTTTGACTTTACTTCAGTGACTCAATAACAACAGCACATATATTTCCATTTTCACAGAAAGTTTTATTTATGGTACTCACCAGTCTGCCTCTACAATATTTTAGTATCACAAGAGTCAGGCTGCATTATTTTAAAGGTAAGTATGAGTTTGATAGATTTTCTAAACCAGGGGTAAAACAAGGCGTAGATCACAGGGTTAAGACAAGAGTTGAAATACAACAACCACACTACAAATGTTGAGGATGAACTACTGTCTTCAATTTCTTCACCTACAAGGGATGGAGAGTAATATGGACAGAAACATATTAGAAACACAACCACAACAACACCAAGAGTCCTGGCTGCTTTCATCTCAGATTTCTTAGCAGTTACAGTCACTGAACTCTGAAGGCTGACCGCTGCAATGTGGGACCGCATGGCTTGAGCCTGAGACACAGCCACCACAAATACTCTCATGTACAGAACTATGATGACAGTAATTGGGCCAATAAAGGTGAAGACAAAGTCAACAGTTCCTGTGATATGGTTAAGGACAACTACACACTCTCCGTAGCAGGAATTCATTGAATCAGGTTGTCTCAAAAAGTCCTTTAAAATGACAGTATTATAGAGAATAGAGCAAATCCAACACATACAAACACAGATTTTTGTTCTGTCCAGAGTAACTCTTGTGGTGTAACGTAAAGGGTCACAAATAGCCAAATAACGATCAATTGATATGAGCACCATATTTCCAACCGAAGAAGAGGTAATGATAAAATCTACAACATAATAAAGAGCACACATGGGGTCACCCAGGAACCAGCAGGCCTGTGTTAAAAAGATGTCAACCGGCATCAGCAGGAGGCCCACAAGGAGGTCTGAGACAGCCAGGGAGAGGAGGAGGAGGTTGGTGGGGCTGTGGAGCTGCCTGGAGAGGAAGAACGGCATCACTTAAGATATTATCATCAAGGGTAGCTTGTTATTAACAGAATGTATTATGGAGTGTCTGCCTTATACATCGTGTTTAGATAATACATAATATTTTCTAATAAGGATTTTTAAACAGAATTATTATGAAGACATGTACATTTTTTTCTTGTAAATTGCATAATAAAACAAGACACTTTTTCTGAGAGTGCTGGAGGTTTTGTTCCTTTTCTTGTAAATTTGCATTGTGAAAATGTGTTCGTTTGTGGTGAGTGAGTTTATCTCTGCCTGAAGTGGGAGATAGAGATGATGACCAGCAGGTTGAGAGCTGCAGTGAGCAGAGAAATGAAAGACAACAGAATGAGAAGAAGTATGCCGTCAGACTGAGGCGGCATGGGTTTCCTGCAGGAATTGTTGAGGAGTTGTGGAAAGCAGAGTTCAGCTCCTTCTGGTGTCTCCATCTTCAGAGAGAAGATCGATAGAAGTTGTCCTACAACTGATTTATCTCTCCTATTACTGCTATTACTCCTCTACAGCAGAGACTGAAGTCCCTCCCCTCTACTTTGCAGTATGCAGTCATGTTCATCCCAGTAATGGTAGTTTGCTCATCCAGTCTATATGTGTTTCCTGGACTTGTGTGACTGAGTAGCATCAGGTACCGGTGCAGTTGCAATGACCCATCTGTACTCCCACACTTTTTGTGACACTACTGGTACAAACAGAGGTTAATACTCACAGCAAGTTGAATAAAAAGATATTTTACTGAAGCGAAGAGTGAAGAGTTCGGTACATGGGAATTTAGTCCAATATAAGGCTAAGGTATCCAAAATCACAGAGCAAATGTGCATGTTGCCACTGGGACATATCATACGTAATCTGTACCACTGTTATGCAGATGACAGGTAAATGTTTGAGTGAGTGAATGAGTTATTATCTTGTCTATCTGTAATAAAGCTCTGGATGTCCAAAAACCTTCTCCAGCTAAATGAAAACAAATCAGGAATAATTATCCTCAGTCCCCTTACTCCAAAAAAACAACATCTTGGTGTTATACCTGGGTGTTCTATTGATCTATAAGTGCAATAAGGACTCATATGTGCAATTATATCATCTGCTCAAATCATAGCAACTGGACAATTATTTATTGATATGATGGACATATTTCTGGCTTTACTTTTCTATTATGTATATACTAACTTATTTTATTTGTATTAATACTGTTTTTAAATCTATGCTTCTTGCCTTCTATTGCACTATCCACTTGCTGCTGTAATGTGTGAATTTCCCCACTGTGGGACTAATAGAGGAATATCTTATCTTATCTCATCTTATTGATCAGTGATCTTTCCTTTGAAGAAAAAAAATACAAAACTCATTCAATCATGTTTTATCAGCTGCGGAGCATCCCAAAAGTCAGGTCTTTCCTCTGTTGACCTGATCAAGGTCATTCAAGCTTTCATTTCATCTTGGTTTAATTATTGCAATGCACCGTATTCAGGGTTAAGCCCAAAAAATAAAATAAAATTTAAAAAAACACGTCACACATTTTGCTGGATCGTCAAAAAGTAATGCACTGTAATTCATATATTGTATATCCCACAAAATGAATGTGTGTAATTCACTTAATTGTGAACCAGAAAAGATAAACACTGGCGAACACCACGTAGGGAGGGTTAGTGTAAAAAATACCAGACTTTCAGCCAGGAGGCCTGCGTTTGTGTCCCAAGTGAAATTAGAAGTCAAGGTTGATTATTTTTATTCACAAGGTGCAGGCAGGGAGAGGAGGAGGGTTCTGGTTTGTGAACTTCAAAATGGCTTCTCAATTCTTTGCAGATGATATAGTTCTGTTGAAACGAGATGGTGCAGCTCAGGACAGTGAAGAGGCCAGAGACACAAACAGAACTGTACAGGAACTCAGCCGGCTGACATTACAGACAAACAGAACCATCCTGGACGGTAGAGTCATTGGCAAAACCAAGTTGCAGGAGGGTCACAGAACAGGGGGAACAGTGAGAGGTACAGGACTTGAGTTCAATGACACATGGCAAAACATTGATATATGGGGGAAGAGGAGGTAAAAAAAAAAAGTGGAAATACAAGGAAAAGCCTCATGAAGATACAGTTGATGAAAAAGTAATTAAAAAAGGTAGAAGTTCAGTCACTCCTACTGAATGAAAGTTGTCACCAGAGAGGAAGAGGAAGGAGGGATGTGGGAGGTGAAAAGAGATAAATCAGTTGTATGACAGAGAGCTTCAGACAGAAGCTGACAGAGCTCAGCAGCTTCTCGTCTCCTCTTTCTGAGAATGAAAACCCTTGAAGAAGATGAACTTTGCTTTCCACAACTCCTCAACTCCTCCTGCAGGAAGACTATACGTCCTCACTCTGTAACTGTGCTCACTTACATTTTACTGTCCACCATCTCTCTGCTCACTGTGACTCTCAACCTGCTGGTCATCATCTCCATCTCCCACTTCAGGTAGTCAAATATTTAATCAATTTATGAAGCTATTTATTATTATTAACAGACATTATCAGATCAGACTGTAAGGGAAAGATGTTTCAGTCATGGATTGTATCTGCTGATATGGCAATTGATGCTACAGATAATGATAAACATGTTGCTCTCTTTTCTCTCCAGGCAGCTCCAGACCCCCACCAACCTCCTCCTCCTCTCTCTGGCTGTCTCAGATTTCTTCGTGGGCCTCCTCATGTACTTTCAAATTGTGCTCATAGATGGCTGCTGGTTCCTCGGTGACCTCATGTGTGCTGTGTATAATCTTATGAACTATATTATCACTGCTGCCTCTATAGGAACCATGGTGCTCATATCTGTTGACCGCTATGTGGCTATTTGTGATCCTCTACATTATCCCACTAAAGTCACACGAAAAACAGTTACGATCTGTGTTTGTCTGTGTTGGATATGTTCTGTTTTCTGTCACATTCTGGTACTGAAGGATAACCTGGAACAACCAGGCAGGTATAACTCCTGCTCTGGAGAGTGTGTTGTTGTTATTAACTACATTGCTGGACTTGCAGATGTTTTTTTGTCCTTTATTGGTCCTGTCACTGTCATCATAGTTCTGTATATGAGAGTATTTGTGGTGGCTGTGTCTCAGGCTCGTGCCATGCGCTCTCATATAGCAGCTGTCAGTCTCCAGTGTTCAGTGAGTGTAACTGTTAACAAATCTGAAATGAAAGCAGCCAGGACTCTTGGTGTTGTTATTGTCGTGTTTCTATTATGCATCTGCCCATATTTTTGCATTGTACTAACAGGCCAGGACACCTTACTCAATGCCTCATCTGCTGCCTTTGTAATATGTTTGTTCTATTTCAACTCCTGTCTTAACCCGATGATCTACGCCTTTTTCTACCCCTGGTTTAGAAAATCTATTAAACTCATTGTTACACTGAAGCTACTGCAGCCTGGTTCCTGTGACACCAACATTCTGTAGAGAGATGCTGCATGTCAGTTGAAATTAGACAGAAAATATGTACTTGGTCACGGTGATGAGAAGCTAAATAACAGATGTGTGCTTGTCTTTAGTTATATATATATATATACAGTGTATTGTATATATATATATACAGTGTATTGTATATATGAGTCCTATAACTGTCTAATGATGCCAATTGTAACTGTGCGTCATCTTATTGCTAGTCAAAATAATGAATAATAAATGTTTGTGTCACATTTACATTTTGTTTAGTTCATTTCACCTTTGTGTACCTTCCTGACATTTCATCAGGTAAAGGTTACTAGAGGTGGGACCACGTTATTGTTTTGCAAATCACGAGTAATTCTCATGTCTGTGCACTCTAGTCACTTTTTTTTTTTTTTTTTTGCTCTACAGTGGAGAACCTGTGTCTCTGAAGGCTCTCCACATTCTGCAAGAACAGGGGTAGTGGCGAATGGAGGCTTCACCCAGAGATGGTGAAGCAGATTTGGTCCCAGTTTGTGAGAGCTAAAGTAGATCTGTTTGCCTGCCAAAGCAACATTTACTGCCCACTATGGTTCTCGCTGGCATGGTAGGATGACCCACTCTTGGGGATGGACGCATTTGCACAGGTTCTATGGCCAAGAAAGCTGCTTTATGCCTTTATGCCACTCCTTCTCTTCCCTCTCTGACTGGGCAGAGTGAGGTGAGAACAGTCATTCTCATGTATTGCACCAGGTCATCACTCAGTGCCAAGGTATGCAGAACTGACTCAGATGTTGGTGGCCCAACCCTGCACCACCTCTGTCTCAGAAGGCAGGTTAATAAGTGTTATGCCCACACTGGGCCATCCTCTTCCTTGCTAATGAATGTCAGCAGATGTGGAAGGGGATGCTTGCCTGCCTTCATTGATGCGCCAACACACTAACAGAGCATTCTGGGATTTGTAGTATTAGTGGGTCAGGCACCATATACAGGTGAGCCAGCTCTAATAGACATTTGATATCATCTTGCGGGCCAAATATAATCCGTGGGCCTGAGTTAGACACCTATGCTCTAGAGCATTCCTTGGCCTTGTCATTCAAGACATCTTTGCTGCTTGCATTGACGTCAGCTAAGAGAACTCACCTCCCTGTCGATGCATCCCAGTTGCTTGATGCTTCGTGGTGCTGCAGCAGGGCTATTCTCAGACCAAACCCCTCTGTTGTTCCCTAGAACTTGAGGAGTTCATTCAGGTCAAGGGTTCATACGGTTCTATCGCTTGGACATGTTGGGCTCCTTTTCAGGTTCTGTACACACTGGAACGACACAGGATGGGTGAAAAGAGTGATGTGTGTGTGTGTGTCAGTTGTGTTGCACCTGACCCCCCTCTGGGCATGATACACCTACATGTTCATGTGCTCCTTGATGACCTTGGGAATGTGGTCTGTGCAAGTGTCTACTGTTTTTTTTTTTTTTTTTTTGTCCCATGCAGGGTAAGACCATGGCTTAATCTAGATCAGCTGTGTACTACTTGGATTGGCTGGGGCCCCGTACTTCTCTGCTGTGACAGCTTAGGTTATAAAGAAATGGGTGGGCTGCAGTGTCTAATCCTTCGCCAGTCTGGATCAGTGTTGTTAGGTCAGTGTGGTGTGTGTGGTAGGGCGTACATCCATCAGGCTCCACCCACTGTACCCACAGAGTTCAGTAGTACAAGAAGGAGTAAAACAAAGGTTACAATATTGTAACCCTAGTTCTATAAGCACAGGCAGAGCTCTCCACCAAAGGGGCTCTGTCACATCTCTGTCGATAGCTGAAGAGGGTGTGAGATGTCTGATGGTGAGGGAGGCTGCCTTAAATACTGTGGGTCCGAATGTATTCAGGTAGGCACATCATGATTGGCCAACTAGGTTAATGTAAATTCTGCATGACGCCAAAGGGCTACTATGGAAACTTTCCATATGTTGGATGAAGCAGAACCGAAGACGATTGTTACTAAAATCAATTTCCATAGTTGTGTAGATGACACCCAGTTATATGTTTCCATTACGCCAGAAACTATGCCTGTAGTAATTAAACATCTGTCTGACCAGTGTCATAAAATGGATGAGCCAAAGCTACCTAAACTTAAACAAAGATAAAACTGACATCCTTTTGTTGTGAAAAGAAAGAAGATCATCTAGGTAATATTGCCTCATAACTCAAGCCCGGAGTTAAAAGCCGAGATCTTACTCTTGACTCCTACACAAGAATTAAACACTGCATTGGCAATACCACAAAAACTGCCTATTTCCATCTTAGAAATATTTCAAGAGTTAGACCCTGTTTTTCAGTTCATAATACAACAAAACTAACCCATGCCTTTACCTCCGTCATTGGATTATTGTAAGGCCCTGCTGTCTGGCCTGCCAAAAACATTCACAAACTACAACTTGTAAAACTGCAACAACTAACAAGAACAAGAAGAAGAGAACATATCACTCCAGTGCTCACCTCTTACACTGGCTACATGTATTCTGTGGAACTGATTTGAAGTTCATTACTTGATTTTAAAGTTCTTAATGATATGGCACAGTCGTACAAAGCAGTATGTCTATCATACTAAACTCCACATCGGGTAGTACAATCATCAGACTTCAGATTAACAGTTCCAAGGACTTGCTGAAGCAACTTTTGGCACATACTGCATGCCCCAAAACTATGGAACACACTAATGGCTCAAAACACACCTTGTTGCTCTTTCAAATTAAATTGTCATAGAAGAAAGTGCATTGGGGAAATGGAGGTGAATAAATAGGTGATAAAAAGATGAAAAAGTAATTAAAAAAGGGAGTTCATTCATTCCTAATGAAACAAAGTTGTCACCAGAGAGGAAGAGGAAGGAGGGATGTGGGAGATGAAAAGAGATAAATCAGTTGTATGACAGAGAGCTTCAGACAGAAGCTGACAGAGCTCAGCAGCTTCTCGTCTCCTCTTTCTGAGAATGAAAACCCTTGAAGAAGATGAACTTTGCTTTCCACAACTCCTCAACTCCTCCTGCAGGAAGACTATACGTCCTCACTCTGTAACTGTGCTCACTTACATTTTACTGTCCACCATCTCTCTGCTCACTGTGACTCTCAACCTGCTGGTCATCATCTCCATCTCCCACTTCAGGTAGTCAAATATTTAATCAATTTATAAAAGTGATATTCCTTGTGTAAAGGAATGATGTTTCAGTCACGGATTTTATCTGCTGATATGACAATTGATGCTACAGATAATGATAAACATGTTGCTGTCTTTTCTCTCCAGGCAGCTCCAGACCCCCACCAACCTCCTCCTCCTCTCTCTGGCTGTCTCAGATTTCTTCGTGGGCCTCCTCATGTCTTTTCAAATCATGCTCATAGATGGCTGCTGGTTCCTCGGTGACCTTATGTGTATTCTGCATTATGTTATAGACTATATTGTTACCTCTGCCTCTATAGGAACCATGGTGCTCATATCTGTTGACCGCTATGTGGCTATTTGTGATCCTCTACATTATCCCACTAAAGTCACACGAAAAACAGTTATGATCTGTGTTTGTCTCTGTTGGATATGTTCTGCTTTCTGTAACATTCTGATGCTGAAGGATAACCTGAAACAACCAGGCAGGTATAACTCCTGTTCTGGAGAGTGTGTCGCTGTCATTAACCACACTGCCAGAATTGCAGATCTTGTTTTGTCCTTTATCGGTCCTGTCACTGTCATCATAGTTCTGTATATGAGAGTATTTGTGGTGGCTGTGTCTCAGGCTCGTGCCATGCGCTCTCATATAGCAGCTGTCAGTCTCCAGTGTTCAGTGAGTGTAACTGCTAACAAATCTGAAATGAAAGCAGCCAGGACTCTTGGTGTTGTTATTGTTGTGTTTCTAATATGTCTCTGCCCATATTTTTGTGTTTTAATTACAGGTCAGGACACCTTGCTCAATGCCTCATCTGCTGCCTTTGTAATATGTTTGTTCTATTTCAATTCCTGTCTTAACCCGATAATCTACGCCTTTTTTTACCCCTGGTTTAGAAAATCTATTAAACTCATTGTTACACTGAAGATACTTCAGCCTGGTTCCTGTGACACCAACATACTGTAGAGAGATGCTGCATGAAGGCTGAAATTAGATAGAAAATAATTTATTTGGTCATGGTGGTGAGAAACTGAATAACAGATGTAAAAGTCTGGGTACAGTGACCTTTGCATAAATACTTCTATATATAGATCATATATGTGTCTTTACGTTGAATTTAGACAATGCAGTTTTATTTTCAATGCAATAGTGAAGCTTCTTGTAAAACTACTTCTTCATCTCTTACTCTTACATTGTGTCTCTGCCAAAAAGTTCTGTCATAAACTGAATTTTTATCCAGTTAAACCACATTTTTACAATACATGTTTTAGTCCTGGGTTGTTTTTAACATTATCTTTTAACTGGATGATTTCAGTCATCAGATGTCTTGATTAAAAAAAAACACCATGAGCAAATATTTGTGACAACACAGAGATACATTTTTAATGTGGAACTGTTTTATTCAGTGTTTTTACCGGTTTTGATTAGATCTTCAGATTGTGCCCACATCCCAACTGTTGCACTGAAATCAAGGTCCAGGAAAACAAAAAGACACAAGCTGAACAAGTGCCCAGAGGCACTTAATATTTCTTGAGGCCCTGGGGCTACAGACATTTTGGAGACCCTTCACACAATTCACAATATGCCACAGCAACTTCAATTCAGAACCCCGTCAATGGACAGCCACAATATTAAATGGAGTTCCCCCCAATCAGTTAACAGAATATGAAAGTCATCATTATTAGACAACGCATCAACTTTAAGTCAAGATAAAACCAGGTTACTGACCTAAGTAGGCCTGTGTGCTCATTGGTAAACATAAGATGAAAGCCTGGAAAAATCACAAGCAAATAAATGGTAGAAATATAGGGTGGTGCTTTTTGGGTCCTACCACAGTAACATTTGAAGTTTTTTTTTTGTTTTTGTTTTTCTTTTTTTACCTAAAACTATGCAATTTTACATAAGTTTGGACCATTATTAGTGTAGGTAACACCCAAAAACCTTGAAAACAAAACTTGCTATAGATTATATATATATATATATATATATATATATATATAAATTATTAGTTTATCATTTATTAATTTCACAGCAGTTGTCTGGATATTTAATTCCTATGCGTTTTACCCTGTAAGATCATAATTTGAATATCAATAGACCAGATTCATAAAATAATATTATTGATTATGTTTATTCTAGCCTGTAGCCTTGACCCTGGGTTCCCAGCTCCAGACCTACAGACCTGAACTAGATGATACTCAAGCCCTGATTCAACAATAAGGGACTCGATTAAAAACATAGCATAACTGGTATAAATCATAAGCATAACTGGTTTAAATCATAATTAACAGACAGTCCTTCATTAGCATAAGGGCCTCTGGTTATGCCTCTGGAAAAGATCATACAATGTACGGGACATTGTATTGAGGACAATTTAGAAAACTGACAGCTTTAAAAAAGGAATGATGTTTCAGTCATGGATTTTATCTGCCGATATGACAATTGATGCTACAGATAATGATCAGCATGTTGCTCTCTTTTCTCTCCAGGCAGCTCCAGACCCCCACCAACCTCCTCCTCCTCTCTCTGGCTATCTCAGATTTCTTCGTGGGACTCCTCATGTATTTTCAAATTGTGCTCATAGATGGCTGCTGGTTCCTCGGTGACCTCATGTGTGCTGTGTATAATCTTCTTAACTATGTTACTACTGCTGCTTCTATCGGAGCCATGGTGCTCATATCTGTTGACCGCTATGTGGCTATTTGTGATCCTCTATATTATCCCACTAAAGTCACACGAAAAACAGTTACGGAGCCAGGCCCACACAGAGGGCCCATAAGCGAGTGCCTGGGGGCCTGGCTTGCCACGGAGCCCAGCCAGGCTCAGCCCGAAGAAGCAATGTGAAAAACCCCTCCTCTCCATTCTGTGGGCCCACCAACCGCAGGAGGAACCGTTGGGGTCAGGTGCGCTCCCATACGGGTGGCAGTGAAGGCCAGGGACCTCGACGGACCAGACCCAGGCGGCAGAGGCTGGCTCTGGGGACATGGAGCATCACCTCTCTGTAGGGGAAGGAGCCGGAGCTTGTGCGGGAGGTGGAGCGCTACCAGCTAGATCTAGTGGGGCTTACTTCTACGCACAGCCTGTAACATCCCGCAGAACTTAGACTCTGTTTATTGTGTGTTTCATGTTGCATGCTTTTATTTTGGTAAACATCCTGTTTTATTTTGGCATGTTTAACCTCTCCTCTCGTTGCAGTTCACTTCACTCCCTGCCCTGCATGCTTCCTGCCTTCACGTTTGAGCACCTCCTCTTGACCTAGTTACCTGCACCAGTCACCTGTGTCTGATCGTCGCCCCCGCCCCTGATCATTCCCACCTGTCCATAGTTAGTCACTTCCCTCACCAGTATTTAAGCAGCGTCTCCCTTTCCTCCTGTGCCAGATTGTCTTGTTCCGTGTGATATAGCGTACCAGCAATTCCTAGTGTTTGATTCCTCGTGCCCTTAGATACTCTGACTGTTTATCGACTCTGCCTTTTGCCTGCCGCTCTGGATACTGTTACTTGTAAGTGCTGTCAACCTGTGTACTGACCCGTTTCTGTTATTAAAGACCCAGCGTTTTCTAATTCCACCTGCTCTCTGAGTGTTGCATTTGAGTCCAGTCCTGCCTGCTCCATCAGTCGTCACACAGCCTTGGCTCTGGAACCATTCTCCTGGATAGTGGTTGGTGGGCATTTTGGAGACCCTTCCCACACTTTACAGTATGCCACAGCAACTTCAATTCAGAAACCCGTCAGTGGACAGTGACAATAAATGGAGTGCCCCCAATCAGTTAACAGAAAATGAAAGTTATCATTATAAGACAATACATCAACTTAAGGGTCAAGATAAAGCCAGGTTAGTGACCTAGGAATATCTTATCTTATCTTATCTTAAACAGGCCTGTGTGCACGTTGGTAAGACAAGATGAGTCTTTCCAATTAAAGACCTGGAAACATCACAAGCAAGAAAATGGTAGAAATTTGGGGTGGTGCTTTTTGGGTCCTCCCCCAATAACATTTGAAAGTGTTTTTTTTTTGTTTTTGTTTTTTTAACCTGAAACAATGCAATATTACACAACTGTGGACCTTTGATATTAGTAGAAGTAACACCCAAAAGTTAGTTTTAGAAATTAGTTTTTCATTTACTGATTTCACAGCATTTGTCTGAGTATTTAATTCCTATGCTGTTTCCTATGTACAGTTGTATAATAAATATCAATAGAGAAGATTCAGAAAATAATATTATTGATTATGTTTATTATAGCCTGTAGCCTAGACCCTAGTTCCCAGCTCCAGACCTACAGACCTGATCTAGATGATGCTCAAGTCCTGATCCAACAGTAAGGGACATGACAAAAACTGAACTGACACTGAAACTGCTCTAAAGAAACTGTAAATGACTTGAGGTTTATTGATGATGACAACAATGCTGCGATCCTTGTAGTGATTGATCTTAGTGCAGCGTTCAATACCATAGACCAAAACGTCCTTATCAGCCTTGAAAATTATTTTGGTCACTCTGGTGCTGTGTATAACTGGGTTAAATCATAATTAACAGACAGTCCTTCATTAGCATAGGGGCCTCTGGTTATGCCTCAGGAAAATATCACACAATGTACGGGACATTGTTCTGAGGATATCCATTACTGTAAATCCTGCTGTTTGAGGTTTAACAGTTCTGTTTAGGATGGGTTAGATGTCCTTGATGCGTTGCAATGAAGTCTATTCATTACGAGTTTGGCAGTATAAGCATAGTTTTGAACTTGTTTCTTTTACACATTATGACATTTTGATTTGTTGTATATTGTTTTGCACACAACATACAAATCTTTAAAAACAGCCCAGGACTAAAAAATGTATTGTAAAAATATGGTTTAAACTTGGTAAAAATTCAGTTTATGACAGAACTTTTTAGCGGAGAGACACAATATAAGAGTAGCTGTTGCACTGAAAATAGTATGTAGTATAGTATATAGTATCCTGTAAGTACACAATGTAAAGACACATATGATCTACATAAAGTATTTATATAAAGGTCACTGTACCGAGACTTTGACATCAGTTATTCAGTTTCACCATGACCGGTCACCATGACCAAATACATTTTTTTCTGTCTAATTTTATCATCATGCAGCATCTCTCTACAGTATGTTGGTGTCACAGGAACCAGGCTGCAGTATCTTCAGTGTTACAATGAGTTTAATAGATTTTCTAAACCAGGGGTAAAAAAAGGCGTAGATCATCGGGTTAAGACAGGAGTTGAAATAGAACAGATATATTACAAAGGCAGCAGATGAGGCATTGAGTAAGGTGTCCTGGCCTGTTAGTACAAAACAAAAATATGGGCAGAGACATATTAAAAACACGACAATAACAACACCAAGAGTCCTGGCTGCTTTCATTTCAGATTTGTTAACAGTTACACTCATTGAACACTGGAGACTGACAGCTGCTATATGAGAGCGCATGGCATGAGCCTGAGACACAGCCACCACAAATACTCTCATATACAGAACTATGATGACAGTGACAGGACCAATAAAGGACAAAACAAGATCTGCAAGTCCAGCAATGTAGTTAACAACAACAACACACTCTCCAGAGCAGGAGTTATACCTGCCTGGTTGTTTCAGGTTATCCTTCAGCAGCAAAATGTTACAGAAAGCAGAACATATCCAACACAGACAAACACAGATCGTAACTGTTTTTTGTGTGACTTTAGTGGGATAATGTAGAGGATCACAAATAGCCACATAACGGTCAACAGATATGAGCACCATGGTTCCTATAGAGGCAGAGGTAATAATGTATCCTAGATAATGATACAGGACACACATGAGGTCACCGAGGAACCAGCAGCCATCTATGAGCACAATTTGAAAAGACATGAGGAGGCCCACGAAGAAATCTGAGACAGCCAGAGAGAGGAGGAGGAGGTTGGTGGGGGTCTGGAGCTGCCTGGAGAGAAAAGACAGCAACATGTTTATCATTATCTGTAGCATCAATTGTCACATCAGCAGATAAAATCCATGACTGAAACATCATTCCTTTACAGTCTGATCTGTAATTGTTCTGTTCCATGAACCATTTCTTTCTGTTCAGCTATCAATCTTACATATTGATTAAATATTTCACTACCTGAAGTGGGAGATGGAGATGATGACCAGCAGGTTGAGAGTCACAGTGAGCAGAGAGATGGTGGACAGTAAAATGTAAGTGAGCACAGTTACAGAGTGAGGACGTCTAGTCTTCCTGCAGGAGGAGTTGAGGAGTTGTGGAAAGCAAAGTTCATCTTCTTCAAGGGTTTTCATTCTCAGAAAGAGGAGACGAGAAGCTGCTGAGCTCTGTCAGCTTCTGTCTGAAGCTCTCTGTCATACAACTGATTTATCTCTTTTCACCTCCCACATCCCTCCTTCCTCTTTCTCTCTGGTGACACATTTGTTTCCATTGACGGGGTTCTGAATTGAAGTTGCTGTGGCATATTGTGAATTGTGTGAAGGGTCTCCAAAATGTCTGTAGCCCCAGGGCCTCAAGAAATATTAAGTGCCTCTGGGCACTTGTTCAGCTTGTGTCTTTTTGTTTTCCTGGACCTTGATTTCAGTGCAACAGTTGGGATGTGGGCACAATCTGAAGATCTAATCAAAACCGGTAAAAACACTGAATAAAACAGTTCCACATTAAAAATGTATCTCTGTGTTGTCACAAATATTTGCTCATGGTGTTTTTTTTTTAATCAAGACATCTGATGACTGAAATCATCCAGTTAAAAGATAATGTTAAAAACAACCCAGGACTAAAACATGTATTGTAAAAATGTGGTTTAACTGGATAAAAATTCAGTTTATGACAGAACTTTTTGGCAGAGACACAATGTAAGAGTAAGAGATGTAGAAGTAGTTTTACAAGAAGCTTCACTATTGCATTGAAAATAAAACTGCATTGTCTAAATTCAACGTAAAGACACATATATGATCTATATATAGAAGTATTTATGCAAAGGTCACTGTACCCAGACTTTTACATCTGTTATTCAGTTTCTCACCACCATGACCAAATACATTATTTTCTATCTAATTTCAGCCTTCATGCAGCATCTCTCTACAGTATGTTGGTGTCACAGGAGCCAGGCTGAAGTATCTTCAGTGTAACAATGAGTTTAATAGATTTTCTAAACCAGGGGTAAAAAAAGGCGTAGATTATCGGGTTAAGACAGGAATTGAAATAGAACAAACATATTACAAAGGCAGCAGATGAGGCATTGAGCAAGGTGTCCTGACCTGTAATTAAAACACAAAAATATGGGCAGAGACATATTAGAAACACAACAATAACAACACCAAGAGTCCTGGCTGCTTTCATTTCAGATTTGTTAGCAGTTACACTCACTGAACACTGGAGACTGACAGCTGCTATATGAGAGCGCATGGCACGAGCCTGAGACACAGCCACCACAAATACTCTCATATACAGAACTATGATGACAGTGACAGGACCGATAAAGGACAAAACAAGATCTGCAATTCTGGCAGTGTGGTTAATGACAGCGACACACTCTCCAGAACAGGAGTTATACCTGCCTGGTTGTTTCAGGTTATCCTTCAGCATCAGAATGTTACAGAAAGCAGAACATATCCAACAGAGACAAACACAGATCATAACTGTTTTTCGTGTGACTTTAGTGGGATAATGTAGAGGATCACAAATAGCCACATAGCGGTCAACAGATATGAGCACCATGGTTCCTATAGAGGCAGAGGTAACAATATAGTCTATAACATAATGCAGAATACACATAAGGTCACCGAGGAACCAGCAGCCATCTATGAGCATGATTTGAAAAGACATGAGGAGGCCCACGAAGAAATCTGAGACAGCCAGAGAGAGGAGGAGGAGGTTGGTGGGGGTCTGGAGCTGCCTGGAGAGAAAAGACAGCAACATGTTTATCATTATCTGTAGCATCAATTGTCATATCAGCAGATAAAATCCGTGACTGAAACATCATTCCTTTACACAAGGAATATCACTTTTATAAATTGATTAAATATTTGACTACCTGAAGTGGGAGATGGAGATGATGACCAGCAGGTTGAGAGTCACAGTGAGCAGAGAGATGGTGGACAGTAAAATGTAAGTGAGCACAGTTACAGAGTGAGGACGTATAGTCTTCCTGCAGGAGGAGTTGAGGAGTTGTGGAAAGCAAAGTTCATCTTCTTCAAGGGTTTTCATTCTCAGAAAGAGGAGACGAGAAGCTGCTGAGCTGTGTCAGCTTCTGTCTGAAGCTCTCTGTCATACAACTGATTTATCTCTTTTCACCTCCCACATCCCTCCTTCCTCTTTCTCTCTGGTGACACATTTGTTTCAGTAGGAGTGATTGAACTTCTTCCATTTTTAATTACTTTTTTATTTCTCTTCATTAGGCTTTTCCCTCCATTTCACCTCCCCTTCCCCTATTTTTACTTCTTTTAAACAAAGGTAATTTAATCAAAGAGAGTAAAATGGTGTAGTTTTTGAGGTTTTTCTTGAAGTCAGTCACATAATCAGTCAGATGTGCAGTCAGAGTGTGTTCCACAGTTTTGGAGCATAAAGATGTTAAAGGCTGCTTCAGCAAGTTGTTTTGGAGTCCATGGAAGTGACAATAATCTAGAGTCTGATGATCATAGTGCTCCATCTGGGGTTTATTATGATGTTGTATATGATGTTATATCATTCAGCAACACTGGAGAGATATGTTCTGAGCTCAGTCTGTAGGGAGTTGGCTTGGGAACCGGAGGGTCACCGGTTCAAGTCCCGACATGGACCAAAAAACTGAGTGTGAACTGGTAGCTGGAGAGGTGCCAGTTTACCTCTTGGACACTGCCGAGGTGCCCCTGAGCAAGGCACCAAACCCCCAACAGCTCGGGGCGCTTGTCAGGAGCAGCCCCCTCTCTCTGACGTCTCTCCATTAATGCATGTATGTGTGTTTCAGGTCTGCATGTACCATGTATGAGTTTAACAGAGTGTAAATTGAATTTCCCCATTGTGGGACTAATAAAGGTAGATCTTCTTCTTCTTCTTGTTAGTCCTCTAGCTGCTGGATTTTGTATGAGTTGAAGTTTGTTAATTGGTGTCTTTGGCAGGTCAGTGAGCAGGGTGTAACAGTAATCCAGTCATGGAGGTAAAGGTGTTTATCACTTTTGTTGCATTCTGAATTGAGAGATAGGGTCTAACTCTTATAGAGGCATTTCTAAGATAGAGATTATCAATGTGGTGTTTAAATCTGAGGTCTTAATGAAGAGTAACTGTTTTAACTAGACTGGCTTGAGTTTTGAAGGAGATAACCAGTGGTGGACAGTAACGAGGTAAATTTACTTGAATACTCTACTTAAGTACATTTTTGGAGCATCTGTACTTGAGTAATATTTTGGAGGGTATACTTTTACTTTCACGCCACTACTTCTGAAGGACAAATATTGTACTTTTTACTCCACTACAAAACTGCAGGAGAAACAACCCCTGAGCACCCGTGGCCTTATCTCAAGCCCATGTTCGAGATTGTTGACACCAAAACAGATTTGTTTTGGTGTCAAATGTTTATTGTGCTTACCGTTAACAAATTATATCAGGGCCTGCAAAAACTCGTCATCCAACCTGACAAAGGATGTCATGGTATGTAAGTAGAGCTGGCTAGCTTAATGTTAAATTGCAGATGAACATTTTAAACATAATTGTCTGTGCTTGTAGTATCGTAGTTGCCATTTGTAAATGGTTTAAAAATATGGCTGTCGCAGTGTAGCTGAATGATTAAGTTCATGTCATTCATGTGTGTGTGAGTGTGTGTGTGAGTGTGTATGTGCGTTAGCGAGGTGGGGCTGTCTTTGATGTGGATTATCCCGATAATTTTTGGCAGTGATGCATTATATAAATAAAGTAAACTAGCCAATAACTTGTTTATCCGTATATGTCAATATAAGTTCTTGTACGGCCTATACAAGATACATAGAAGCAATAAATATGTGTAGCAGAATCGCATTAGTGTGTTGTAGTGTTGTAGTGTAGTGTAGTGTGTTTTTTTGGGGGCGGCAGTAGCTCAGTCTATAGGGAGTTGGCTTGGGAACCGAAGGGTCACCGGTTCAAGTCCCGCCATGAACTGAGTGTGAACTGTTAGCTGGAGAGGTGCCAGTTTACCTCTTGGGCACTGCCGAGGTGCCCCTGAGCAATGCACCAAACCCCGAACTGCTCGGGGCGCTTGTCAGGAGCAGCCCCCTCACTCTGACATCTCTCCATTGTTGCATGTTTGTGCATGTGTGTGTTCGGGTCTGCATGTACCGTGTATAAGTTAACAACAGAGTGAAAAAATTGAATTTCCCCTTGTGGGACTAATAAAGGACTATCTTCTTCTTCTTCTCTTCTTCTTGTATAATGACAATAAAGCTAATTTCCTTTCCTGTATTACCTGATTGTTTTTTAATACTTTTACTTAACTATTTTTTAAGCAAATATTTTAGTACTTTTACTTACGTAATATTTTGACTAGGGTACTTTTATTTGTATTGGAGTAATATTTGACAAGGAGTATCTGTACTTTACTAAAGAAGTGAAGTTGTGTACTCTGTCTTCCATTTCACATGAGATCCTATGAAATGGATGTCAGTTTTATATTTATTAGTGTGAATGCATTCACAGTATTGCTCTTTGAATCATTAATCAACTTCAACAACTATTTCTTTCATTCAGATTTTGGACTTATATAATAATATATATTCAGCTCATTGACAATAGTGCTATGACTTTTCTGGTTTCAACCATTTATAGTTTTTAAAATATTAATTTACCTTTTTTATTTTTTTTCACAATGTCACTCAGTGGAGAAAATCTTCAAATCCTCTGAATCTTGCTCCCCTTTGAAATACTACTGCTTCTGCATACCCTTAGCTACAGACATCATTTAAACTTTACACTGGTTACAAGACTTTGAACTATTAAGCTATGATTCAGCTTATTGGTATCTTTTACAGTTTTTCCATGATCACAGTTTAAGTTTTACGCTTTTTTTTCAGTCATTTTCTGAGTTTATAATGGGTGTGTATTGTGTGGAATGATCAGAGCTAGAACGTGTGACATATCACAGCTAGAGTGGAGGCAGATCAGAGCAAAAGTTACCAGTTTCTGAAGCTGCTCCTGAGGACACATTTTTAACACAACATGCACAATTTTTGTAACGTATGTTCATCAGAGTCCTTACTCCTCTCCTCAAAAAACAAAGCAATATCTGTCATGTTTTTATCTGTTATCAGCACTTGTTGGGTGGGTGTTTTTTCTGGTTTACTCACTGGGAAATGCTGTCTCACTGCAACCATGACTCAGCACTTTCAGACACAAACAGGTGTTTCTGATTGGCTGATTAGACTCTTTTAAGACTATTAAAGGTTTTTTTTTTCCGCCCAAATACTGCTTTAAGTCTAGGGACTTGTAGATTTAAAGGTTGATTCGGCCCAAATCACCCTAGATTCAAAGAGCAAATACTGTGAATGCAGCTTAACAGCATAAAACTGACATCCGTTTCATAGGATCTCATGTGAAATGGAAGATAATCTGGGTTATGTCCCTCAAAAGTCAAGCCAGTATATTTAAAAATCAAACAGTTACTCTTCATTAAGACCTCAGATTTAAACACCACATTGATAATCTCTATCTTAGAAATGCCTCTATAAGAGTTAGACCCTATCTGTCAATTCAGAATGCAACAAAACTGACCAACACCTTTACGTCCATGACTGGATTACTGTTACACCCTGCTCACTGACCTGCCAAAGACACCAATAAACAAACTTCAGCTCAAACAAAATCCAGCAGCTAGAGGACTAATAAAGACAAGAAGAAGAGAACTTATCTCTCCAGTGTTCGACACATAATCAGTCTTAAAAAGATTTATTGTTTTTTAAAGCTCTGAATGATATAACACCATATACAGCATCATAATAAACCCCAGATGGGGCACTATGATCATCAGACTCTAGATTATTATTATTATATCACTTCCAAGGAATCCAAAACAACTTGCTGAAGCAGCCTTTAACATCTTTATGCTCCAAAACTGTGGAACACACTCTGACTGCACATCTGACTGATTATGTGACTGACTTCAAGAAATACCTCAAAATACACCATTTTACTCTCTTTGATTAAATTATCATTGTTTATAACAAGTAAAAATAGGGGAAGGGATGATGAAATTGAGGTAAAAGCTAATGAAGAGAAATAAAAAGTAATTGAAGACAGGAGAAGTTCAGTCACTCCTACTGAAAGAAAGTTGTCACCAGAGAGAAAGAGGAAGGAGGGATGTGGGAGATGAAAAGAGATAAATCAGTTGTATGACAGAGAGGTTCAGACAGAAGCTGACAGAGCTCAGCAGCTTCTCGTCTCCTCTTTCTGAGAATGAAAACCTTTGAAGAAGATGAACTTTGCTTTCCACAACTCCTCAACTCCTCCTGCAGGAAGACTAGACGTCCTCACTCTGTAACTGTGCTCACTTACATTTTACTGTCCACCATCTCTCTGCTCACTGTGACTCTCAACCTGCTGGTCATCATCTCCATCTCCCACTTCAGGTAGTCAAATATTTAATCAATTTATAAAACTGGTAGCTGTACAGAAAGAAATGGTTCATGGAACAGAACAATTACAGATCAGACTGTAAAGGAATGATGTTTCAGTCATGGATTTTATCTGCTGATATGACAATTGATGCTACAGATAATGATCAGCATGTTGCTCTCTTTTCTCTCCAGGCAGCTCCAGACCCCCACCAACCTCCTCCTCCTCTCTCTGGCTGTCTCAGATTTCTTCGTGGGCCTCCTCATGTTCTTTCAAATTGTGCTCATAGATGGCTGCTGGTACCTCGGTGACCTCATGTGTGTCATGCATCATTATCTAGGATACATTATTACCTCTGCCTCTATAGGAACCATGGTGCTCATATCTGTTGACCGCTATGTGGCTGTTTGTGATCCTCTCCATTATCCCTCTAAAGTCACACAAAAAAGAATCACGATCTCTGTTTGTCTGTGTTGGAAATGCTCTGCAGTCTATCACACTTTGCTGCTGAAGGATAACCTGGAACAACCAGGCAGGTATAAATCCTGCTCTGGAGAGTGTGTCACTGTCATTAACTACATTGCTGGACTTGCAGATCTTGTTTTGTCCTTTATTGGTCCTGTCACTGTCATCATAGTTCTGTATATGAGAGTATTTGTGGTGGCTGTGTCTCAGGCTCGTGCCATGCGCTCTCATATAGCAGCTGTCAGTCTCCAGTGTTCAGTGAGTGTAACTGTTAACAAATCTGAAATGAAAGCAGCCAGGACTCTTGGTGTTGTTATTGTTGTGTTTCTAATATGCCTCTGTCCATTTTTTTGTTTTGTACTAACAGGCCAGGACACCTTGATCAATGCCTCATCTGCTGCCTTTGTAATATGTTTGTTCTCTCTCAACTCCTGTCTTAACCCAATGATCTACGCCTTTTTTTACCCCTGGTTTAGAAAATCTATTAAACTCATTGTTACACTTCAGATACTGCAGCCTGGCTCTTGTGACACCAACATACTGTAGAGAGATGCTTCATGATGGCTGAAATTTGACAGACTGTTTTATTTTCAATGCAACAGCTAAGCTACTTAGAAACGCTACTTCTACAACTCTTACTCTTACATCTCTCCACCAAAAAGTTCTGTCCTAAACTGAATTTTTACAAAGTCGAAACTACATTTTTACAATACATATTTTAGTCCTGGGCTGTTTCAACATCATCTTTTAACTGGATGATTTCAGTCATCTGATGTCTTGATTTCAGAAAAAAACATCCTGAGCAGAAATTCATGACAACACAAAAAGACATAAGCTTTCAGAGACATTTTGGGGCTACAGACATTTTGAAGGCCCTTCCCACACTTCACAATATGCCACAGCAACTTCAACTCAGAACCCCGTCAATGGACAGCGACAATATTAAATGGAGTTCCCCCCAATCAGTTCACAGAATATGAAAGTTATCATTATCAGACATCGCATCAACTTTAAGTCAAGAGAAAGCCATGTTACTGACCGAAGTAGGCCTGTGTGCACATTGATAGAACAAGATGAGTCTTTCCAATTAAAAACCTGGAAACATCATAAGCAAATAAATGGTAGAAATTTGTGGTGGTGCTATTTCGGTCCTCCCCCAGTATCATTTGAAGGTTTGTTTTACTTAAAGCTATGCAGTTTTATATAACTTTGGACCATTATTTTTTTATAGGTAACACCCAAAAACCTTGAAAGCAAAACTTGCTATTGTTGAATAATTATTTTACCATGCACTGATTTCAATGCATTGGTTTGAATCTTTCATTCTTATGCAGATTGCCCTGTAAAATCATAATCTGAATATCAATAAAGCAGATTCAGAAAATAATATTATTAATTACATGTTTTCTAGCCTGTAGCCTAGACCCTGTGTTCCCAGCTCCAGACCTACAGACCTGAACTAGATGATGCTCAAGCCCTGATCCAAAAGTAAGGGACTTGATTAAAAACATAGCACTGAAACTGCTCTAAAGAAACTGTAAATGACTTGAGGTTTATTGATGATGACAACAATGCTTCCATCCTTGTAGTGACTGATCTTAATGCAGTTTTCAATACCATAGACCAAAACATCCTTATCAGCCTTGAAAATTATTTTGGTCACTACGAAGAAACCACACATATGAAGTAACCACACTTTTTGGTTTAATTTATGACCCAAGTACAAATTAAAAAATAACATTACACTGGGTAAAATTAACGACCCTTTTTGGTTTGATCAACAACTCAAATCAAAAGTTTAAAAAAAAATAATATTATATTGGGCAAAAATAACCATGCCTTTAGGTCTAATTTTTAACCCAACAAAAATGTAAATATGACTTTGTTACTGGGTCATAATAACCACACTGGTATGGCTGATTAACCCAATGTTAATAATAACACCTAATGCTAAAACTGGGTCAAAATAACCCAGTGTTTGGCGATTATTGTTGACCTAGAGTTTTTTATACCCAATGGTACCACGATTGACTCAAATTGGGTTAAAATTGACACGTTACTTTTGTGTGTATACTATCTCCTTTGTTATTCTCATTGTACATGCTTCCACTTAGTGAAATAATCAGGAAACATAAAATCAGTTTCCATAGTTATGCAGATGACACCAGTTCTAACAAACACTTTTTGTGCAACTTAGACACGTCATCAGTGATGGATCCTTGGTTCATTGGGTGTTTCGGGTCTCGCAACATCAGACACCCTCGCCTGGGCGACCCAGCCAGGGTGATCAAGTCCCGGCTTGTGTCTAAGTAGCATGTGTGGTCCACGGATCTCCCCGCTTGATCCACAGCCATCTTAAGGCCTTTTCTGCCATGTCAGTGATGTTTTTGATGGCTCTTCTGTTGTGCAGTCCCCTAACTCCCAGCATCTTGAGTGGCCTGATGAGAGACTGGCCGATGAATCCTCTGCATCCGACCTCAGTGGGGTTGCATCGTGTCCTCCATCCCCTGCTTTGGCATTTGCCTGCACCCACTTATAGCTGTCCGACCAGTCATAAGGATGAGCAAAGACTACCTCAAAATAAACTACAAAATGCGTTTCCTGCTGAAAATGCGTGTGAATGCTGATCAGGGAAATTAATTGCAAAGCGTTGCTGAAAATGCAGAAAGGTGAAATGACTTGCCATAATATGTTAAAGCTCAATTCCATTGCACTGCAGAGGCAGAGTTGGAAGCTTAGCTGCATTATCTAAAGAAGCTAAGATCTGAAAAGCTACAAGCTAAACTGTAATACTGTCAAAAGTGGTAAGTTTGAATGTATCTATGTAAATATTGGAAAATTTTCATAGTTGAATGGTTTCTGTAGCTGAAAGTATACATGAGTAGTCCAAAAATATATGCAAGAAATAGTTGAAGCTGTTGAATAATGCTTCAAAGAAGAATACAATGACACACTAATCAATTGCAAAACATAGCTGAAAATGCAGAAATATGAAATGACTTGCCCAAAAATGTTAAAGATCAAATGCATTGCACTGCACTGCTAAAAAACCTTGAAGTTGAAATGTAAAACTTGAAGAGTTGGAAACTAAATTGCAACATCTAAATAAGCTAAGAACTGAAATATAATGCTGAACAAATTTGAATTTTCCTGACTAGACGGAAAGAAGAAATGCTTTATATATCAGACAGATGAACTGTGTTGCTAAACACAGAGAGACAGAGAGAAAGAGAGAGAGAGAGAGAGAGAGAGAGAGAGAGAGGGAGAGTCAGTCAGTCAGTCAATCAGTTGTATTTGGGTGGAATCAACCTTTAAAACTACAAGTCCCTAGACATGAAGCAGTATTTGGGAAGAATCAACCTTTAAAACTACAAGTCCCTTGACATGAAGCAGTATTTGGGCAGAATCAACCTTTACAACTATGAGTCGTTGAACATAGAGCAGTATTTAGGTGGAATCAACCTTTAAAACTACAAGTCCATAGACATAAGCAGTATTTGGGTGGATTCAACCTTTAACACTACAAGTCCTAGACATGAAGCAGTATTTGTGCAGACTCAACCTTTAAAACTACAAGTCCCTAGACCTAAAGCAGTATTTAGGACAAATCAACCTTTAAAACTATGAGTCGTTGAACATAGAGCAGTATTTTGGCAGAATCAACCTTTAAAACTATAAGTCCCTAGACATGAAGCAGGATTTGGGCAGAAAAAAACTTTAATTGTCTAGAGAGTCTAATCAGCCAATCAGAAACACCTGTTTGTGTCTGAAAGTGCTGAGTCATGGTTGCAGAATTTTCCAGTCAGTAATCCAGAAAAACACCCACCGAACAAGTGCTGATAACAGAAAAAACTCAACAAATATTGCTTTGTTTTTGAGGAGAGCAGTAAGGACACTCTGATGAAGATCTTGTGCATGTAGTGTCAAAAATGTGTCCACAGGAGCAGTCTCAAAAACTGGTAACTTTTGCTCTGATCCGAAAACTTGTGCCAAAATTAACATGGACCTCTATGGGTCTCTGTGAGAGTGAACACTGGAGTTGATGTCGCTTCCAGGAATCTATAGCTAAATGTGTAAGTCCGACGGATTCCATAGAAACATGTCTGCGACCAGCACAAGCTGTCCAACATTTCTGTGAAAAATTTATGTATGAAGAGTGAAAATTGAGGCTGTAGGAGCAATTTGTTTGGAAAATTTTCAGAAGGTTTTGAAGCTTGTTTCCACTCTAGCTGTGATATGTCACACGTTCTAGCTCTGATCACGCAATACACACCCATTATAAACTCCAAAAAAGTCTGAAAAAAAGCATAAAACTTAAAAGTCTAGCAGTTACTCTTCATTAAGACCTCAGATTTAAACACCACATTGATAATCTCTATCTTAGAAATGCCTCTATAAGAGTTAGACCCTATCTGTCAATTCAGAATGCAACAAAAGTGATAAACACCTTTACCTCCATGACTGGATTACTGTTACACCCTGCTCACTGACCTGCCAAAGACACCAATTAACAAACTTCAACTCATACAAAATCCAGCAGCTAGAGGACTAACAAAGACAAGAAGAAGAGAACATATCACTCCAGTGTTGCTGAATGATATAACACCATATACAACATCATAATAAACCCCAGATGGAGCACTATGATCATCAGACTCTAGATTATTATCACTTCCAAGGAATCCAAAACAACTTGCTGAAGCAGCCTTTAACATCTTTATGCTCCAAAACTGTGGAACACACTCTGACTGCACATCTGACTGATTATGTGACTGACTTCAAGAAAAACTTCAAAAACTACACCATTTTACTCTCTTTGATTAAATTACCTTTGTTTAAAAGAAGTAAAAATAGGGGAAGGGGAGGTGAAATGGAGGGAAAAGCCTAATGAAGAGAAATAAAAAAGTAATTAAAAATGGAAGAAGTTCAGTCACTCCTACTGAAACAAATGTGTCACCAGAGAGAAAGAGGAAGGAGGGATGTGGGAGGTGAAAAGAGATAAATCAGTTGTATGACAGAGAGCTTCAGACAGAAGCTGACACAGCTCAGCAGCTTCTCGTCTCCTCTTTCTGAGAATGAAAACCCTTGAAGAAGATGAACTTTGCTTTCCACAACTCCTCAACTCCTCCTGCAGGAAGACTAGACGTCCTCACTCTGTAACTGTGCTCACTTACATTTTACTGTCCACCATCTCTCTGCTCACTGTGACTCTCAACCTGCTGGTCATCATCTCCATCTCCCACTTCAGGTAGTCAAATATTTAGTCAATATATAAGATTGATAGCTGTACAGAAAGAAGTGGTTCATGAAACAGAATAAAACTTTCCAGATCAGACTGTGAAGGAATGATGTTTCAGTCATGGATTTTATCTGCTGATATGACAATTGATGCTACAGATAATGATCAGCATATTGCTGTCTTTTCTCTCCAGGCAGCTCCAGACTCCCACCAACCTCCTCCTCCTCTCTCTGGCTGTCTCAGATTTCTTCATGGGCCTCCTAATGTCTTTTCAAATTGTGCTCATTGATGGCTGCTGGTTCCTCAGTGACCTCATGTGTATTCTGTATTATTTTATTGACTATATCATTACCTCTGCCTCTATAGGAACCATGGTGCTCATATCTGTTGACCGCTATGTGGCTGTTTGTGATCCTCTACATTATCCCACTAAAGTCACACAAAAAACAGTTACGATCTGTGTTTGTCTGTGTTGGATATTTTCTGTTTTCTGTAACAGTCTGATGCTGAAGGATAACCTGGAACAACCAGGCAGGTATAACTCCTGCTCTGGAGAGTGTGTTGTTGTTATAAACTACATTGCTGGACTTGCAGATCTTTTTTTGTCCTTTATCGGTCCTGTCACTGTCATCATAGTTCTGTATATGAGAGTATTTGTGGTGGCTGTGTCTCAGGCTCGTGCCATGCGCTCTCATATAGCAGCTGTCAGTCTCCAGTGTTCAGTGAGTGTAACTGCTAAAAAATCTGAAATGAAAGCAGCCAGGACTCTTGGTGTTGTTGTTGTCGTGTTTCTAATATGTCTCTGCCCATATTTTTGCATTGTACTTACAGGCCAGGACACCTTGCTCAATGCCTCATCTGCTGCCTTTGTAATATGTCTGTTCTATTTCAACTCCTGTCTTAACCCGATGATCTACGCCTTTTTTTACCCCTGGTTTAGAAAATCTATTAAACTAATTGTTACACTGAAGATACTGCAGCCTGGCTCCTGTGACACCAACATACTGTAGAGAGATGCTGCATGAAGGCTGAAATTAGAAAGAACAAAATGTATTTGGTTATGGTGGTGAGAAACTGAATTGCAGATGTAAACATCCTTTATATAAATACATTTTTATGTAGATCATATGTGTTACATTACATTGTGTTTTTTTTAGTATACTGTTTCATTTTCAGTGCAACAGCTAAGCTACTTATACAACTACTTTTATAACTCTTACTGTTACATTGTGTCTCTCTGCCAAAAATTTCTGTCATAAACTGACATTTAATCCAGTTTAAACCACATTCTTACAATGCATGTTTTAGTCCTGGGTTTTTAGCATCATCTTCTAACTGGTTGAAGGATTTCAGTCATCAGATGTCTTGATTTTAAGTTTATATGTTGAGCAAATATTTGTGACAACACGGTGAAACATTAACTTTTAATAAGGAACTGTTTTATCCAGTGTTTCTACCAGTTTTGATTACCAGGTTCATTGGTTTTTGAGTGGAGGTTACCTCTGTGGACAATTTTGCCCCAACAGAGCAGCCAAACTACCAGCAGTGGGACTCCTTGTTCTCCACTGAAGTGACTGAGAGTAAATGGGATGCTATACTACTGCGATGGCTATATGCAATTTTTACCATCTTACCATCTCAGTGTTGAAGAACAATATCACTCATCTGAAGGCTGAATCCAATCAGAAGGACAAGGTCATCTTCACTCTCCTTCACCCAAGCAACCCATACCACAAGCTATACATTGGCACCCCGAGCCAATGAAGGGCTTCTCTCAATCGACGTTGAAAATGTGAGAGACCCACACATAATGGACATGTTATGTTAAATTTAACAGATTTGTTGCTATGGTGTGTGATGAGCCACCCTTTCACCAAAACAGCCACCACACACTAACAGATTCATTCATGAACAAGAGTCCTGACTCTCAAAACCGGGAATCTCGTGATCAAACACCGTGGAAGGCAGGAAGGATTAACAGTGTTAGTTTTTGCACTACTCTGTACTAAAAATTCATGAGGAATAATGAAAAGGAAAATGGATGAAGGAGGGCGGAACAGAGCCCAAAATCAGCTTGATTCTTTCATGCCCGGCATTACCCAAGTACACCTGCACTCGCTATGTAACTGTCCACGTTGGCTGTAATGACGTTTCAAACCAGACGGCTGAAATATTAACATGGCATTATAGCAAACTTCTTGACTTGGAAAAAAAATGACAAGCAGGTCCTTCTTCTAGAACAATGACTTCCACCCTAGAAGTACAGTAGGTGCATACATTTTATACGTTTTTAACGCTCCTACATACTGACTAGCTTTCGGCACATCTGGACCAAACGATGATCCGGTCACCGGACACAAGCACTGCCTTCCAATCCACAGTCACATTCACCTTATGGCCATGGGCTTGCCTCTCTTAAGAAGATTTATTGTTTTAGTTCTTATTAATATAACACCCTCATAGATAGAATGTCTGTCATAATAAACTCCAGATGGAGCACTATGATCATCAGACTCTAGATTATTATCACTTCCAAGGAATCCAAAACAACTTGCTGAAGCAGCCTTTAACATCTTTATGCTCCAAAACTGTGGAACACACTCTGACTGCACATCTGACTGTCAGATTATGTGACTGACTTCAAGAAAAACCTCAAAAAATACACCATTTTACTCTCTGATTAAATTATCTTTGTTTAAAAAAAGTAAAAATAGGGAAGAGGTGGTGAAATAGAGGGAAAAGCCTAATGAAGATAAATGAAAGAGTAGTTGAAGATGGGAGACCTTTAGTTACTCTACTGAAAGAAAGTTGTCACCAGAGAGAAAGAGGAAGGAGGGATGTGGGAGATGAAAAGAGATAAATCAGTTGTATGACAGAGAGCTTCAGACAGAAGCTGACAGAGCTCAGCAGCTTCTCGTCTCCTCTTTCTGAGAATGAAAACCCTTGAAGAAGATGAACTTTGCTTTCCACAACTCCTCAACTCCTCCTGCAGGAAGACTAGACGTCCTCACTCTGTAACTGTGCTCACTTACATTTTACTGTCCACCATCTCTCTGCTCACTGTGACTCTCAACCTGCTGGTCATCATCTCCATCTCCCACTTCAGGTAGTCAAATATTTAATCAATTTATAAGATTGATAGCTGTATAGAAAGAAATGGTTCATGGAACAGAACAATTACAGATCAGACTGTAAAGGAATGATGTTTCAGTCATGGATTTTATCTGCTGATATGACAATTGATGCTACAGATAATGATCAGCATGTTGCTCTCTTTTCTCTCCAGGCAGCTCCAGACCCCCACCAACCTCCTCCTCCTCTCTCTGGCTGTCTCAGATTTCTTCGTGGGCCTCCTCATGTCTTTTCAAATCATGCTCATAGATGGCTGCTGGTTCCTTGGTGACCTCATGTGTATTCTGTATAATGTTATAGACTATATTATTACCTCTGCCTCTGTAGGAAACATGGTGCTCATATCTGTTGACCGCTATGTGGCTGTTTGTGATCCTCTACATTATCCCACTAAAGTCACACGGAAAACAGTTATGATCTGTGTTTGTCTGTGTTGGATATTTTCTGTTTTCTGTAACATTCTGATGCTGAATGATAACCTGGAACAACCAGGCAGGTATAACTCCTGTTCTGGAGAGTGTGTTGTTGTTATTAACTACATTGCTGGACTTGCAGATCTTGTTTTGTCCTTTATTGGTCCTGTCACTGTCATCATAGTTCTGTATATGAGAGTATTTGTGGTGGCTGTGTCTCAGGCTCGTGCCATGCGCTCTCATATAGCAGCTGTCAGTCTCCAGTGTTCAGTGAGTGTAACTGTTAACAAATCTGAAATGAAAGCAGCCAGGACTCTTGGTGTTGTTATTATTGTGTTTCTAATATGTCTCTGTCCATATTTTTGTGTTATACTAACAGGCCAGGACACCTTGATCAATATCTCATCTGCTGCCTTTGTAATATGTTTGTTCTATTTCAACTCCTGTCTTAACCCGATGATCTACGCCTTTTTTTACTCGTGGTTTAGAAAATCTATTAAACTCATTGTTACACTGAAGATACTTCAGCCTGGCTCCTGTGACACCAACATACTGTAGAGAGATGCTGCATGGTGGCTGATAGACGGCTGGAGACGGAAATAATGTATTTGGTCATGATGGTGAGAAACTGAATAACAGATGTAAAAGTCTGGGTACAGTGACCTTTCTATAAATACTTTTATATATAGATCATATTTGTGTCTTTACATTGTGTATTTATAGGTTACTGATCTTCAATGCACCACCTCAGCTACTCATGAAACTACTTCTACAACTCTTACTCTTACATTGTGTCTCCACCAAAAAGTTCTGTCATAAACTAAATTTTTATCCAATTTAACCACATTTTTACAATATATGTTTTAGTCCTGGGTTGTTTTTAACATTGTCTTTTAACTGGATGATTTCAGTGATCAGATGTCTTGAATTCAGAAAAGCATGTTGAGCAAATATTTGTGTCAACACAGAGTCACACTGATGTTCAATGAAGGACTGTTATATTCAGTGATTTTACCAGTTTTGATTAGCTCTTCAGATTCAACATCCCAACTGTTGCACTGAAATCAAGATCCAGGAAAACAAAAAGACACAAGCTGAACAAATGCCCAGAGACACTTAATATTTCTTGAGGCCCTGGGGCTACAGACATTTTGGAGACCCTTCACACAATTCACAATATGCCACAGCAACTTCAATTCAGAACCCCGTCAATGGACAGCCACAATATTAAATGGAGTTCCCCCCAATCAGTTAACAGAATATGAAAGTCATCATTATTAGACAACGCATCAACTTTAAGTCAAGATAAAACCAGGTTACTGACCTAAGTGTCAGGAAGTATAAATGTTAATTTGTCATTTCCTGTTGCATGCTTTTATTTTGGCGCACTTCCTGTTTTGTTTGCATTCTAACCTCTCCTCTCGTTGCAGTTCACTTCACTCCCTGCCCTGCATGCCTCCTGCCTTCACATTAGAGCACCTCCTCCCGACCTGATTATCATCACTAGTCACCTGCATCTGATCGTCATCCCCTGCCCTGATTGTATCCACCTGTGCATAGTTATCCACCTCCCTCACCAGTATATAATGTGTGCTCCCTTTTCCTCCTGTGCCAGTTCGTCTTTTGCCGTCCATAGCTAAGCGTACCCGCCATTCTCTCGTGTTTTTGATATCCTCATGCATTGATCCTAGCCTGTTACTTACCTTGCTTTAGCCTGTCGATTTGGACTTTTTCAGCCTGTTTAAGCCTGCTTTTGTGTACCGACCTCTGACTGGTAATAAACTCTGTTTCTGTAATCTGCAAAACTGTCTGAATCTGCATTTGAATCCACACCAGTGTAACCTGCCTTGACAGAACGAACTGGTCAACCATGGATTCAGCAGATTCTGAGCAAGTTCGATCCGCTCTCCTAGCGCAGGGTGAGCGTTTAGATCAGCAGGAGGATCGTCTCTCCGCCGTTTTTCGCGAAGACAAACAGATAAACGAGCAACAAGGACAGTTTCGTGCTAATGTTGGAGAGCAGATCACACAGCTAGATACGCAGATGCAGACTCTTCTTAATATGATGAACACTCACCTGACCCCCGGAGCAGATGCCTCTCCGCCACCGGCACCTGCCCACCTCGAGACGCCGGCTCCGGTTCAGACGCTCGCTTCCGTGGGGTCCTTCCCTGCGTTCCCACACCTCTCCAAGCCTGAGCGATTCACGGGGAACTCCGACAACTGCTGCGCATTCCTGGTGCAATGCAGCCTTCATTTCGAACTGCAGGCAGCCCAGTTTCCATTGGAGCGCTCTAAGGTGGCTTTCATTATTACCCACCTGGCTGGCCGGGCGGAGGCGTGGGCCACCACCGAATGGGCTCGGGGCTCTCCGGTATGTGCATCACTCAAACTATTCACTGACTCTTTGCGCAAAATTTTCGATCACTCTGCCCCAGGTCGAGAAGCCGCCCGGGCTCTGGTGTCACTTCGGCAAGGCAAGAGACGGGTCTCGGACTACGCCATCGAGTTCCGTACTCTTGCCGCCGACAGTGGATGGAACAACGCGTCTCTGATGGACACCTTCCTGCACGGCCTGTCGGATCCCGTTAAGGACCAGCTCGCCCCTCTGGACCTGCCAGCGGACCCCGACTCTGTCATCGCCCTCGCCATCCGCATCGATAACCGTCTATGGGAGAGAGAGAGAGAGAGAGAGAGAAGGAGAAGGACAGACGCCGAGGCGCCGCTCCACTGCCAGCCCAGATGAGGCAGTCTCCCGGCCAGCGCGTTGGTTGGCGTTCTTCTTCCCTGGTTGCCGCCGAGGGCTCTCCATCTCCCCCTAGTGGGACGGATGAGCCCATGCAGATTGGCAGGGCTAAACTATCTCCTGAAGAATGCCAGCGCCGCCTGCGGGAGGGTCTTTGTATATACTGCGGGCAACCTGGCCATTTTCTGTCCTCCTGTCCGCTAAAAGGGGAGACTCACCAGGGAAGAAGAGGGTCCTGGTGAGTCCCACTACTGCTTTGCCCTCTTCCTCTCGTCCTCTGCTGCAGGTCTGTATCTCCGTCGCTTGGGGCTCCCTGTCCTACCCGGCCCTGGTGGACTCAGGGTCTGATGAAGACCTCATCGACGGAAGCCTGGTCAAGACACTCGGCCTCCAATGCTTCCCCCTCAAAGAGACTCTAGAGGCAAGTGCTTTAGACGGCAGACTGCTTTGCAAAATCACTCACTACACTTCACCGGTGCAACTGTCCATCTCCAATAATCACACTGAGTCCATCAGTTTCCACATTTTTGAGTCGGCCTTGCACCCGTTAATTCTGGGACTCCCTTGGCTAAGAAGACATAACCCACACATAAACTGGCTAACGGGAGAAATTGTGTCTTGGGGGGAGGGCTGTAATATAACCTGTCGCTTGTCTGTCCTCCCCGGGAATTCCACTGGAAGACTTCTGGCGCCTCTAGCGGTGACCTACTCCGTGTCCAGCGCCTCTGGCTCCACCAGAGGGCGCCATTGCCCCGGAGCTGGCAGGGGTCCCTTCTTGCTACCACGACCTTAGAGAAGTCTTCAGTAAGTCCAGCGCCACCTCTCTGCCTCCCCATCGGCCATACGATTGTGGCATCGACCTCCTTCCAGGTACCACCCCACCTAAAGGGAGGCTGTACTCTCTCTCTGCCCCTGAAAGGGAGGCGATGAGAGAATATATAGAGTCCTCCCTGGCGGCTGGGATAATTCACTCGTCCTCCTCGCCTGCTGGTGCACATTTTTTCTTTGTAGAAAAGAAAGACAAGACACTTAGACCATGCATAGACTACCGTGGACTCAACGAGATAACAGTAAAAAACTGGTACCCCCTCCCTTTGATATCCTCCGCATTGGAGCTTTTAAAGGGGGCTAAAATCTTTTCAAAACTCGATTTGCGCAACGCGTATCACCTTGTTAGGATAAGGGAGGGGGACGAGTGGAAGACGGCATTTAACACCCCTAGTGGACATTACGAGTACCTCGTTATGCCATTCGGGCTCACTAACGCCCCTGCCGTCTTCCAGGCCCTGGTTAATGATGTCCTCCGGGACATGTTAAATCATTTTGTGTTCGTCTACTTAGACGACATCCTAATCTTCTCCCCGTACGAGCGATCTCACATCCATCATGTCCGCCAGGTTCTCCGGAGACTGTTGGAACATCAGCTCTTTGTCAAAGCTGAAAAATGCGAGTTCCATGTTCCAACAGTCTCCTTCCTCGGCTTTGTAATTTCCCCTGACAGTATTCACATGGACCCAGCTAAGATCAGCGCTGTAGCGGACTGACCCACCCCAACGAACCGCAAGTCGGTTCAGCGGTTCTTGGGGTTCGCTAATTTCTATAGACGTTTCATTAGAAATTTCAGCTCCATCGCGGCCCCGCTACATGCGCTGGCGTCACCGAAAAACAGTTTCATTTGGTCCCCTGAGTGCGCCAACGCCTTCCACAGACTCAAGGGGGCGTTCAGCTCTGCTCCCATCCTGACACTGCCAGACCCCAGCAGACAATTCGTTGTGGAGGTGGATGCCTCTGACTCGGGCATCGGCGCTGTCCTCTCTCAAAGAGCGTTAACAGACAATAAACTTCACCCATGTGCCTACCTCTCCAGGAAGCTTTCCTCTGTGGAGAGGAACTATGACATTGGCAACAGGGAGCTGCTGGCTGTTAAAGCGGCGTTGGAGGAGTGGCGCCACTGGCTGGAGGGAGCAGAGCATCCGTTTCTCGTCTGGACCGACCACAAGAACCTTGAGTACATCCGATCTGCCAAGATACTCAACTCCCGACAAGCTAGGTGGGCCCTGTTCTTTAATCGATTTGTCTTTACTCTTTCCTACCGGCCAGGGTCGAAGAACGGGAAACCGGATGCTCTCTCCCGCCAGTTCAACTCGGTGGACGCCCCTCAGGGTCCCACTCACATCATTCCCCCCTCCTGCGTGGTCGGAGCAGTCACGTGGGGAATCGAAAAGGAGGTGAAGAGGGCCCTGACACAGGTTTCGACACCCGAGGGGTGTCCTCATAACAGACTGTTTGTTCCTGTCTCTCTCCGCTCCAGGGTTATCCACTGGGCCCACACCTCTCGCATTGCCTGCCACCCGGGATCTCGCCGCACCCTGTTTGTGGTGAGGCAGAGATTCTGGTGGCCGGCGATGGAGAGAGATGTCAAGGAGTACGTCTCAGCCTGTCCTGTGTGCGCCCAGAGTAAGCCCTCCCGCCGACCTCCTGCAGGCTTACTACAGCCTCTTCCTGTGCCTCACCGCCCCTGGTCCGACATCTCCCTGGACTTTGTAACTGGGTTGCCTACCTCTGAAGGTAACACCACTGTCCTCACAGTGGTGGACCGCTTTTCTAAAATGGCTCATTTCATTGCCCTACCGAAGCTGCCCTCAGCCAAAGAAACAGCTGAGGTTATGTTAACACATGTATTTCGTATCCATGGCTTCCCTAGGGATGTGGTGTCGGACCGGGGGCCACAATTTATTTCTAGCTTTTGGAAAGAGTTTTGTTCGTTGCTGGGGGCGTCTGTCAGTCTGTCCTCGGGTTACCACCCGGAAACTAATGGACAGACTGAGAGATTGAACCAGGAACTGGAGACCGGGTTGAGATGCCCGGTCTCCTGGAGTAAACATCTGCTGTGGGTGGAATACGCCCACAATACCCTGCCGTGTTCTTCGTCTGGTCTCTCCCCCTTCCAGTGTGCGTACGGCTACCAGCCCCCTCTGTTCCCAGACCTGGAGGGAGAGTCTTCCGTTCCCTCGGCTCACGCTATGGTCAAGCGCTGCCAGCACATCTGGAGGGGGGCGAGACGGACGCTGCTGAAGAACACGGCACGGTACAAGAGGATGGCAGATCGATGGTGGACACCCGCTCCCACCTACCAACCTGGGCAGATGGTCTGGTTGTCCGCCCGAGATCTGCCCCTCCATGTCAATTCCAAAAAGCTCGCTCCTAGGTATGTGGGTCCCTTTCCCATTCTTAAATTAATTAACCCTGTCTCCGTCCAGTTAAAGCTGCCCAAGTCTATGAGGATCCACCCGACGTTTCATGTCGGACGGCTGAAGCCTGCTGTCGACAGCCCTCTGGTCCCTACCTCCAAGGTCCCCCCGCCCCCCCCGGATCATCGACGGGAGCCCTGCCTACACTGTCAAGCGTCTGCTGGACATCCGTCGCCGGGGGCGGGGTAAGCAGTATCTTGTCGACTGGGAGGGGTACGGACCAGAGGAGAGATCGTGGGTTTCAGCCAGAAACATTATGGATCCTCAGTTAATTCGGGACTTCAACATACAGCAAACGGAGCTTCCTGGGACGTCAGGAGCCGTCCCTAAAGGGGGGGTTCTGTCAGGAAGTATAAATGTTAATTTGTCATTTCCTGTTGCATGCTTTTATTTTGGCGCACTTCCTGTTTTGTTTGCATTCTAACCTCTCCTCTCATTGCAGTTCACTTCACTCCCTGCCCTGCATGCCTCCTGCCTTCACGTTAGAGCACCTCCTCCCGACTTGATTATCATCACTAGTCACCTGCGTCTGATCGTCATCCCCTGCCCTGATTGTGTCCACCTGTGCATAGTTATCCACCTCCCTCACCAGTATATAATGTGTGCTCCCTTTTCCTCCTGTGCCAGTTCGTCTTTTGCCGTCCATAGCTAAGCGTACCCGCCATTCTCTCGTGTTTTTGATATCCTCGTGCATTGATCCTAGCCTGTTACTTACCTTGCTTTAGCCTGTCGATTTGGACTTTGTCAGCCTGTTTAAGCCTGCTTTTGTGTACCGACCTCTGACTGGTAATAAACTCCGTTTTTGTAATCTGCAAAACTGTCTGAATCTGCATTTGAATCCACACCAGTGTAACCTGCCTTGACACCTAAGTAGCCCTGTGTGCACATTGGCAAACATAAGATGAAAGCCTGGAAAAATCATAAGCAAATAAATGGTAGAAATTTGTGATGGTGCTTTTTGGATCCTACCCCAGTAACATTTGAGGGTTTTTATTTTTGACTGAAAACTATGCAATTTTAAATAACTTTGGACCATTATTTTTTGTATAGGTAACACCCAAAAATCTGGAAAACAAAACTTGCTATAGTTGAATAATTATTTTACCATGCACTGATTTCAACGCATTGGTTTGAATATTTAATTCTTATGCAGATTGCCCTGTAAAATCATAATCTGAATATCAATAAAGCAGATTCAGAAAATAATATTATTAATTACATGTTTTCTAGCCTGTAGCCTAGACCCTGTGTTCCCAGCTCCAGACCTACAGACCTGAACTAGATGATGCTCAAGTCCTGATCCAACAGTAAGGGACTTGATTAAAAACATAGCACTGAAACTGCTCTAAAGAAACTGTAAATGACTTGAGGTTTATTGATGATGACAACAATGCTGCCATCCTTGTAGTATTGATCTTAGTGCCGTGTTCAATACCATAGACCAAAACGTCCTTGCCGTATATTGTTTTGCACAACAACATACATTTGCAGTGATTTTAAGGTGAATCTTGAGCTTGTTTCTCAAAAAAAAAAAAAAAAAAAAAATTGGTTTAATGGATGACCCAATACAAAGATGAAAAATGGGGCCACAGGAGAAAAATAAGTTTTTGGTTGGAAGCAGCAGAAATTTAAATATGATGCTGCTTGGTCAAAATATCCATTTAGTAGTGTCGATCTTTAATAACAGTATGAAGTAACCACAGCTTTTGGTTTAAGTTATGACCCAAAGTACAAACTAAAAATAACATTACACTGGGTAAAATTAACCACCCTTTTTGGTCTGATGTGTTACCCAAATCAAAAGTAAAAAATGACATACTGCGTAAAAAAACCCAACCCTTTGAGGTCTAATTTTAACCCAACAAAAAAGTAAATATGACTTTGTTACAGGGCCAGAATACCCACACTGGTATGGATGATTAACCCAATGTTAATAATAACACATAATACTAAAACTGGGTCAAAATAAGTCAGTGTTTGGGGATTATTGTTGACCTAGTATTTTTATACCCATTGGTGTTGGCTAAACTTTACCCAAAACTGGGTACTGTGCTTGTTTGATCCAGTACTGGGTACCATGATTCACTCAAATTGGGTTAATGTTCACAAAGTACTTTTTTAGTGAGTACACTTGCTCCTTTCCTAATCTCATTGTACATGCTTACGCTTGGGGAAATAATCAAAAAACATAGAATCAGTTTGCATAGTTATGCAGATGATACCCAGTTATAGCTGACCGACCAGTCATAACATGGATGAGCAAAGACTACCTCACAATAAGTTAATATAAAACTGACATCATTTTCAATGGATCTAATGTGAAATGGAAAAACAATCTAAGTCATTTGCCTCAAAGGTCTAGTTAAAAGTCTAGCAATCACTCTTCATTGAAACCTTAGTTTTAAACACCACGCTGAAAGTATCCATCTTAGAAATATCTCTCAATTCAGAATGCAACGAAACTGACCAACACCTTTACCTCCATGACTGGATTACTGTTACACCCTGCTCACTGACCTGCCAAAGACACTAATTAACAAACTTCAACTCAAACAAAATCCAGCAGCTAGAGGACTAACAAAGACAAGAAGAAGAGAACATATCACTCCAGTGTTCGACACATAATCAGTCTTAAAAAGATTTATTGTTTTTTAAAGCTCTGAATGATATAACACCATATACCACATCATAATAAACCCCAGATGGAGCACTATGATCATCAGACTCTAGATTATTGTCACTTCCAAGGAATCCAAAACAACTTGCTGAAGCAGCCTTTAACATCTTTATGCTCCAAAACTGTGGAACACACTCTGACTGCACATCTGACTGATTATGTGACTGACGTCAAGAAGAAAACTCAAAATACACCATTTTACTCTCTTTGATTAAAGTATCATTGTTTAAAAGTAAAAATAGGGGAAGGGGAGGTGAAATGGAGGGAAAAGCCTAATGAAGAGAAATAATGATGTAATTCAAGAAGGTAGAAGTTCAGTCACTCCTACTGAAAGAAAGTTACCACAAGAGAGAAAGAAGAAGGAGGGATGTGGGAGGTGAAAAGAGATAAATCAGTTGTATGACAGAGAGCTTCAGACAGAAGCTGACAGAGCTCAGCAGCTTCTCGTCTCCTCTTTCTGAGAATGAAAACCCTTGAAGAAGATGAACTTTGCTTTCCACAACTCCTCAACTCCTCCTGCAGGAAGACTAGACGTCCTCACTCTGTAACTGTGCTCACTTACATTTTACTGTCCACCATCTCTCTGCTCACTGTGACTCTCAACCTGCTGGTCATCATCTCCATCTCCCACTTCAGGTAGTCAAATATTTAATCAATATATAAGATTGATAGCTGTTTAGAAAGAAATGGTTCATGGAACAGAATAATAACCAGATCAGACTTTAGGAATGATGTTTCAGTCATGGATTTTATCTGCTGATATGACAATTGATGCTACAGATAATGATAAACATGTTGCTCTCTTTTCTCTCCAGGCAGCTCCAGACCCCCACCAACCTCCTCCTCCTCTCTCTGGCTGTCTCAGATTTCTTCGTGGGCCTCCTCATGTACTTTCAAATTGTGCTCATCGATGGCTGCTGGTTCCTCAGTGACCTCATGTGTATTCTGTATTATGTGATAGACATTATTATTACCTCTGCCTCTATAGGAAACATGGTGCTCATATCTGTTGACCGCTATGTGGCTATTTGTGATCCTCTACATTATCCCACTAAAGTCACACGAAAAACAGTTACGATCTGTGTTTGTCTGTGTTGGATATGTTCTGCTTTCTGTAACATTTTGCTGCTGAAGGATAACCTGGAACAACCAGGCAGGTATAACTCCTGTTCTGGAGAGTGTGTTGTTGTTGTTAACTACATTGCTGGACTTGCAGATCTTTTTTTGTCCTTTATTGGTCCTGTCACTGTCATCATAGTTCTGTATATGAGAGTATTTGTGGTGGCTGTGTCTCAGGCTCGTGCCATGCGCTCTCATATAGCAGCTGTCAGTCTCCAGTGCTCAGTGAGTGTAACTGTTAACAAATCTGAAATGAAAGCAGCCAGGACTCTTGGTGTTGTTATTGTCGTGTTTCTAATATGTCTCTGCCCATATTTTTGCATTGTACTAACAGGCCAGGACACCTTGATCAATGCCTCATCTGCTGCCTTTGTAATATGTCTGTTCTATTTCAACTCCTGTCTTAACCCGATGATCTACGCCTTTTTTTACCCCTGGTTTAGAAAATCTATTAAACTAATTGTTACACTGAAGATACTGCAGCCTGGCTCCTGTGACACCAACATACTGTAGAGAGATGCTGCATGAAGGCTGAAATTAGATAGAACAAAATGTATTTGGTTATGGTGGTGAGAAACTGAATTGCAGATGTAAACGTCCTTTATATAAATACATTTTTATGTAGCTCATATGTGTCACATTACATTGTGTTTTTTTTAGTATACTGTTTCATTTTCAGTGCAATAGCTAAGCTACTTATACAACTACTTTTATAACTCTTACTGTTACATTATGTCTCTCTGCCAAAAAATTCTATCATAAACTGACATTTAATCCAGTTTAAATCACATTTTTACAATGCATGTTTTAGTCCTGGGTTTTTAGCATCATCTTCTAACTGGTTGAAGGATTTCAGTCATCAGATGTCTTGATTTTAAGTTTATATGTTGAGCAAATATTTGTGACAACACGGTGAAACATTAACTTTTAATAAGGAATTATATTTATTATTTATCCAGTGTTTCTACCGGTTTTGATTACCAGGTTCATTTGTTTTTGAGTGGAGGTTACCTCTGTGGACAATTTTGCCCCAACAGAGCAGCCAAACTACCAGCAGTGGGACTCCTGGTTCTCCACTGAAGTGACTGAGAGTAAATGGGATGCTATACTACTGCGATGGCTATATGCAATTTTTACCATCTTACCATCTCAGTGTTGAAGAACAATATCACTCATCTGAAGGCTGAATCCAATCAGAAGGACAAGGTCATCTTCACGTTTTAAACTGTCGCTACTGCTCAGGCTAAACACCTTGCTGTCCTGGGCCTCTCTGGCTACAGTGTCTGGGCCACTCCCTTAACTGCTCTGGTCCAGTACCAAATAACAATACTACTCTTCCAGGACCCTGCTCTGTCACTGCCAGAGTACCAGAGTCTGCGCCTAGCCAGCCTGAAGATCCCTGGATCCTCCTGAGTGCTGAACCTATGGCCCCAGCCAATTCAGCTTCCTGTCATGAGCCTGATGAAGTTTGATCTGTCGCTGGCAGTGAGGCTGGACATGGTGGCAAGTGGATTTATCGCCCTCATTCTGTCAGAAGATTACACTAAAAAATAGATTAAACATCCTGGGTTTACAAGATCTCCACCCCCCTCATTGGCCCATCTGCCTAGTCTTCAGTCTCCTTCACCCAAGCAACCCATACCACAAGCTATACATTGGCACCCCGAGCCAATGAAGGGCTTCTCTCAATCGACGTTGAAAATGTGAGAGACCCACACATAATGGACATGTTATGTTAAATTTAACAGAGTGATGAGCCACCCTTTCACCAAAACAGCCACCACACACTAACAGATTCATTCATGAACAAGAGTCCTGACTCTCAAAACCGGGAATCTCGTGATCAAACACCGTGGAAGGCAGGAAGGATTAACAGTGTTAGTTTTTGCACTACTCTGTACTAAAAATTCATGAGGAATAATGAAAAGGAAAATGGATGAAGGAGGGCGGAACAGAGCCCAAAATCAGCTTGATTCTTTCATGCCCGGCATTACCCAAGTACACCTGCACTCGCTATGTAACTGTCCACGTTGGCTGTAATGACGTTTCAAACCAGACAGCTGAAATATTAACATGGCATTATAGCAAACTTCTTGACTTGGAAAAAAAAATGACAAGCAGGTCCTTCTTCTAGAACAATGACTTCCACCCTAGAAGTACAGTAGGTGCATACATTTTATACGTTTTTAACGCTCCTACATACTGACTAGCTTTCGGCACATCTGGACCAAACGATGATCCGGTCACCGGACACAAGCACTGCCTTCCAATCCACAGTCACATTCACCTTATGGCCATGGGCTTGCCTCTCTTAAGAATATTTATTGTTTTAGTTCTTAGTTCTAATATAACACCCTCATAGATAGAATGTCTGTCATAATAAACTCCAGATGGAGCACTATGATCATCAGACTCTAGATTATTATCACTTCCAAGGAATCCAAAACAACTTGCTGAAGCAGCCTTTAACATCTTTATGCTCCAAAACTGTGGAACACACTCTGACTGCACATCTGACTGTCAGATTATGTGACTGACTTCAAGAAAAACCTCAAAAAATACACCATTTTACTCTCTTTGATTAAATTATCTTTGTTTAAAAGAAGTAAAAATAGGGAAGAGGTGGTGAAATAGAGGGAAAAGCTTAATGAAGATAAATGAAAGAGTAGTTGAAGATGGGAGACCTTTAGTTACTCTACTGAAAGAAAGTTGTCACCAGAGAGAAAGAGGAAGGAGGGATGTGGGAGATGAAAAGAGATAAATCAGTTGTATGACAGAGAGCTTCAGACAGAAGCTGACACAGCTCAGCAGCTTCTCGTCTCCTCTTTCTGAGAATGAAAACCCTTGAAGAAGATGAACTTTGCTTTCCACAGCTCCTCAACTCCTCCTGCAGGAAGACTAGACGTCCTCACTCTGTAACTGTGCTCACTTACATTTTACTGTCCACCATCTCTCTGCTCACTGTGACTCTCAACCTGCTGGTCATCATCTCCATCTCCCACTTCAGGTAGTCAACTATTTGAAATACTTTTATTTTATTTTTCATTTTTTAAAACAATTGATGCTACAGATAATGACAAGCATGTTTCTCTCCAGGCAGCTCCAGACCCCCACCAACCTCCTCCTCCTCTCTCTGGCTGTCTCAGATTTCTTCGTGGGCCTCCTCATGTCCTTTCAAATCATGCTCATAGATGGCTGCTGGTTCCTCGGTGACCTCATGTGTATTTTGTATTATGTCATAGACTATATTGTTACCTCTGCCTCTATAGGAACCATGGTGCTCATATCTGTTGACCGCTATGTGGCTATTTGTGATCCTCTACATTATCCCACTAAAGTCACACAAAAAACAGTTACGATCTGTGTTTGTCTGTGTTGGATATTTTCTGCTTTCTGTCACACTTTGATGCTGAAGGATAACCTGAAACAACCAGGCAGGTATAACTCCTGTTCTGGAGAGTGTGTTGTTGTTATTAACTACATTGCTGGACTTGCAGATCTTGTTTTGTCCTTTATTGGTCCTGTCACTGTCATCATAGTTCTGTATATGAGAGTATTTGTGGTGGCTGTGTCTCAGGCTCGTGCCATGCGCTCTCATATAGCAGCTGTCAGTCTCCAGTGTTCAGTGAGTGTAACTGTTAACAAATCTGAAATGAAAGCAGCCAGGACTCTTGGTGTTGTTATTGTTGTGTTTCTATTATGTGTCTGTCCATATTTTTGCATTGTACTAACAGGCCAGGACACCTTGCTCAATGCCTCATCTGCTGCCTTTGTAATATGTCTGTTCTATTTCAACTCCTGTCTTAACCCGATGATCTACGCCTTTTTTTACCCCTGGTTTAGAAAATCTATTAAACTAATTGTTACACTGAAGATACTTCAGCCTGGATCCTGTGACACCAACATACTGTAGAGAGATGTTGCATGGTGGCAGAAATTAGATAAAAATATTTACTTCACGTCACAGTGATGAGAAACTGACCTTTATATGATCACTTGTACATGCAGATCATATGCGGCATTACATTGAGTATGCACAATATACTGTTTATTTTCAATAAAAAGTGAAGCCACTGAAAAATCTACCCCTATTACTTTTATTCTTAAGTTGTGTCCGCCAAAAAGTTCTGTCATAAACTGACTTTTTATACAGTTTAAAGCACATTTTTACAGTACAAATTTTAGTCCTTGGTTGTTTTTAACATTATCATTTAACTGGTTGAAGGATTTTGTTCATCTGGTGTCATGATTTTAAGTTTGGCAGTGTTATATTTGTGACAACATGGTCAATCACCGACTTTTATTCAGTGTTTTTACCGGTTATGATTACCAGGTTCATTTGTTTTTAGGTGGGGGAATCCTCAATTTGGCCCATAACTGACCGTCCAAACAACCAGCAGTGGGACTGTACCTCAGTCACCTCTACAAACAGCTCAGTTTCACTCCCATGTTGTCAAACACCGCCGATTGTGCAGCACCCCTCAGCATCGGGAACCGACACACGGAGGCACACTTTAGCAACAGTTTGTGATTAAAGCTTCAACTAACATTGTAAACCCACCCACAGTATTATTCAATGGTCAAAGAAAGTGTAGTATTAATAGTGTGAAAGTCCACTATGGGCAGGAGCGGTGGATGGGTCAGACTCAAGATTTTCAACCAGGAGACCACTGTTCGTGTCCAGTGTAAAACTTAAAGTAATAGTGATTTAATTTGTGTTTGTGATTCATTGGTATCATCAGTCCCAATAGTCACGTGAGTCATTATCATCAATCCCTTGAGTCATGTGAGTCACTAGTCACAAGAGTCATTAATCACATAAATTGTGTAAAGGCACAGGAACACAGGCTGGACTCAAATGCAGACTCGAGACAGGGCTTACCAGAAACACAGGGTTTTTAATGGGCAAAACAGGTCGGTACACAGAAGGTCAGACAGCCGAGACAAATCCAAAAACAGCGGGCAAAAGGCAGAGTCAAAAATCAGAAGCGGGTCAAATTCACAAGAGGTCAATACACTAGGAGATTGCGGGTACGCTTGGGTCACAAAGTTAGCAAGACGAACTGGCACAGGAGGGAAGGGAAGCACGCCTTAAATACTAGTGAAGGGAGTGAATAACTATGCACAGGTGGACACAATCAGGGCGGAGGGAAGACGCTCAGACGCTGGTGAATGGTGTGGGAAACTAGGTCAGGAGGAGGTGCTCAACAGTGAAGACGGGAGGCAAGCAGGGCAGGAAGTGACGTGCTCTGAAACGAGAGGAGAAGTTAACTACAAAATAAAACAGGAAGTGAATACATGCAACATGCAAACTAAAACATACACGCACACAGACTAAGACTTGACATTCCTAACAAATTGACTCACTGAAGGTCAACCACGACCGTTTCCTAACCCCACCTAAGTGACTGTGCTGCATAAACCTAACTTCATTTGACAACTGAAGTTTATTTTGAATGGACACTGCATGTAATGTGCGTATCTTGACACGCTGTCCCTGTTCCATTCAAAATGGGTACCCTGTGTGTCGTCTCCAGTGCTGAGGGGCACTGACCAATCAGCGGTATTTGATGACCTGAGAGTGAGAATGTGTTGCAAAAAAGTACCGGACACCAAAGTAGGGGTATTTACGGAAAGACTGCTTTCTACTAAGCATATTACACACACATTAAAGAACACACTTGTGATCTGGTGATATCTTATCGCCTTAACATAACCATCACCATCAATCTACTTTGTCTACTCTTAAATGTGACTTAAATAAGCTGGAAACTGCATTTTAATAATTCTTCAAAGCCAGCTTTTTCAGAGATTTTTCTGACCGATCATTGTAATTATCTGCTCAATGAACCTTTTAGCAACCACAAAATGATTTATATATTCAACTTAAATCTAAGATCAACACTTAATTGCAGGGGACCTGGAGGAAAATTAAGAAAAGGTCCACTCCTAAAGTGACATCCTGGAAAGATGAACACACCCTTCTGTTAAAGAGAAAGTAGAGCTAAAGGTAGGTGGTGCATAAGCATACTAAATGTTAATCTTGATATTATGAAGGACTGTATGTCACACTGTATGTCTACAATGAGGTCATTTGGGAAGCAAAACAATTCCACTTCTCAAAAATAATCAATGACAATGGAAACAATCCCAGGATACTCATCACTGTTATTGACAGGCTGCTTAATCCCCAGCCCCTCCAGATCTACTCTTCCAAGCATCACTTTCTAAGTGTGAGAGCTTTGTCCAGCTGTTTAATTAAAAAAAAAAAAATCTGAGCAGACATAAAGCACACTGCACATGCTACATGCTTCTAAAGGGCTACTATGTAAAATTTCCATAGGTTAGATGAAGCAGACTTGAAGAAAACTGTTAGAGCTGAAAACAGTCACATGCACTGCAAACAAGCACCTTTCCCGACCCCCTTTAAATAGCAATTGTCAGACCACAAGAAACAGAACCTGGACCCCACTAATTTGAGAAATGTTAGACCAATTTCAAACCTGGCTTTTTTTTTTTTTTACATAAAATTCTTGAAAAAGCAAATTAGAAATGACTTGAGAGTTCTTGCTGATGACAACAATGTCTCCATCCTTGTACTACTTTATCTTAATGCAGCATTCGATACCATAGATCATAACATCTTTACCAGTCGCCTTGAAGTTTATTTTGCTGGTGCTGTGCTAAATTGGTTTAACATCACAATTTACAGACAGCCCTTCATTAACATAGGGGAATATGACTCTGGCAAATATAACACAATGTACAGTGTACCACAGGGCTCTATACTTGCTCCTTTCCTTTTCTCTTTGTACATGCTGCCGCTTGGTGAAATAATCAGAAAAAAATAAAATTGGTTTCCATAGCTATGCAGATGACACCCAGTTTTAGGTTTCACTTACGGCTTGCCCAGACCAACTGCGTGATTCATGCATCCATTGTTCACACCAGCTGCGTTTCAGCAACATTTCTGCAGCTGCTGCTGTCAGCCTTTCTTTCTACATCGAGTTTGCCTTTCATAATGCCCATTTCATTTCATTATGAATGTCATTTATATTTATTTTAGACAGAAGGGTTGAGAAGTGTTTGGCCATTTGTAAATAATAGTAATAATCCACAATTAAAACCCCATACTTTATTCATTGATGGAGCCTTGCAAGTCACTGCATGTTTTATAATGCTGTCCTGCAAATATTTCACAATAAAAGCCTTTTGTTCACAAATGAAGAATAAAAAACACTTGAGGGCTTTTATTTTGCAATGAAAGCAGGAAGTTTAAGAAATAAACTTTTCTTTTTCATTTCGGAACATTTTCTACAGATGTCAACATCAAAAGTGTAGTAATGTAGCTGATATGATGTCAATATACAGTCAGAAGATCACTCTCACTGTCTGTGACATATTCTACAGGTGTCTAGACATTTAAACTAGAGCTATGTTGTTGTTATGATGTCAAAATACTGTCAAATGATCACTTCCACTGTTTTTTGCTGCTATGAAATGTGCACAGCTTGCTTAAAAATAGGCGAGACCTCTAATCTCTAGTAGAGACACAGCTGATACTCTGCTGAGATGCACATCTCATGCATGTTGTGTAGCTGCTCAAACCTGTTAACACAGATGCCAAAATAAAAAACAACAGCTAACGCAGACGCCACGCGCTCCTGACATTCCTAGTGTGGCCCAGGCTGTAAGTTGGATGACTTTTACTGCCTGAAACTATTAACCAGCTGTCTTAACAGTGTCACAAAATGGATGAGCGGAAACTACCTCAAGTTATATGAAAATAAAGCTGACATCCTTTTAATAGAATCTAATGTGAAAAGAAAGAAAATCTTGGTAATTTTGCCTCAAAAGTCAAGCCAATAGTTGAAAATCTACTCTTGACTCGTACCTTAGTTTTAAACACCACATTGAAAATGTCACAAAAACTACCTATTTTCCATCTTAGAAATATCTCAAGAGTTAGACCCTATCTGTCAGTTTAGGACTCAGCAAAACTGACCCATGCATCATTTATCATGTATCACAGCACTGATAGCTATACTGCTAAATTCCATTGCCCGTCTCTTGAAGGGACATTAAAATAACAAATATAAAACACTTATCAACACACACCCTACCCCTCCCCACCAATACATATGACTTAATGATTGATTGGCTTTTAAAAATTTCTTCAATTTAATTTTAAAATGTTAACAATTTTGGTCTTGAATTTTGAGCAGCGTATTCCATATTGTCACAATATGGCACTGTGTCCAGAGGCCTTTACTATGAAGCAAGTATCTGCTTGTTATCTGGCTCAACTAACCCTAACAAATGACATCCAGCTACACGGTCCTACAACTCTGGTTATCAATACGGCAATACAGTTTCTCAGTCTGGTTATAACAGGTGGTGTTTGCAGCATTTGACCAATCACAATCATAGACAAGTCAACGGATTTGTAGACAGACAGGCAGAGTGGCACATTTTACAAAGGAAGAGCAAACTATATTAGACAAATATGAACAAGTTAAACACATAATATATACTACAAGTATATAAATAGCTTCTAGAAGTGTAATGGATGAATAGACTACACTTCGTTATGGCCTTTGACAAAGTCTTGACATGTATGACTGTTTCAGCCTTCTTTCAGCTGTGTCCCTGTCTCCAGCAGTGGGACACGGACTTGAGAGCAAGTAAAAAAATGAATGTAAAAACATAAATCAAAGCGGTAAACACCCACAGCATACAGCCAGCAGTCCTTCCTGCATTTGTCCATTTAAACAGTGTTTTGTTTTAGTCTGGACTCTGATTTTAACTTCCTCATATTTGTGTAATCATACAATCCCGCACCGAGCTCTCATTGGTAGGCAGTGATTTTATACCAGTTGATCTCTTATCTGGAAAGTAACTGGAGCAGGTTAGCTGTTCAGCATAAGTTACCATGGCGATCTACCCCAGTAAGGAGCGAACCACCTTCATAGGACACAAAACCGACCATTGCTCCATGCATTCTCTCGGGGGTCTGGCTGAGCCCTGCTCCAGCTGGGCTGCAGCCATCACCTGTCTGCTGTCCCACCACAGCCCCAGGTCCCTTTCCTTGATCCAGTCCTTCGGCAGCCCCAAGGCCTGTCCTTACTCCTGTCCTACTAGAACAGCTGAACTTTATTTGGGGTTAATCAGAGTCACTTTAATTGATGGCAAATGTGTACTGACTACAATTTAACATGAGTTTGATTATAATATTATAAGAGGGTGTTTACACTTATGCAACCACATGATTTTAGTTATTTATTTCTAATTCTCCCCTGAAAAGATTTCATTTTTTTCATCAATTGAATTGTACAGGGGGCTGCACGGTGGTGTAGTGGTTAGCGCTGTCGCCTCACAGCAAGAGGGTCGCAGGTTCGATTCCAGCTTGTGGCTCTTCTGTGTGGAGTTTGCATGTTCTCCCCGTGTAAGCGTGGGTTCTCTCCGGGTACTCCGGCTTCCTCCCACCATCCAAAGACATGCTGTTTAGGTTAATTGATGACTCTAAATTGCCCGTAGGAGTGGATGTGAGCGTGAATGGTTGTTTGTCTCTGTGTTGTCTGTCTCTATGTGAGCCTGCGATGGACTGGCGACCTGTCCAGGGTGAACCCCGCCTTCGCCCAATGCCAGCTGGAATCGGCTCCAGCCCCCCCGCGACCCCTAATGGGATAAGCGGTTGACGATGGATGGATGGATGGATGAATTGTACAGGTTATAGGTCACATTAAAGGTGGAAAAAGTTCTGAAATGATTTATCATGGTCTTGTTTTTTTACAACACAAAAAAACTTTTTTTAACAGGGGAGTGGAGACTTTTCTATTCACTGTAAATGAAAGAGTAATTAAAAAAGGTAGAAGTTCAGTCACTCCTACTGAAAGAAAGTTGTCACCAGAGAGAAAGAGGAAGGAGGGATGTGGGAGGTGAAAAGAGATAAATCAGTTGTTTGACAGAGAGCTTCAGACAGAACCTGACAGAGCTCAGCAGCTTCTCGTCTCCTCTTTCTGAGAATGAAAACCCTTGAAGAAGATGAACTTTGCTTTCCACAACTCCTCAACTCCTCCTGCAGGAAGACTAGACGTCCTCACTCTGTAACTGTGCTCACTTACATTTTACTGTCCACCATCTCTCTGCTCACTGTGACTCTCAACCTGCTGGTCATCATCTCCATCTCCCACTTCAGGTAGTCAACTATTTGAAATATTTTTATTTTATTTTTCAATTTTTAAAACAATTGATGCTACAGATAATGATAAACATGTTGCTGTCTTTTCTCTCCAGGCAGCTCCAGACCCCCACCAACCTCCTCCTCCTCTCTCTGGCTGTCTCAGATTTCTTCGTGGGCCTCCTCATGTCTTTTCAAATCATGCTCATAGATGGCTGCTGGTTCCTCGGTGACCTCATGTGTGTCATGTATCATTATCTAGGATACATTATTACCTCTGCCTCTATAGGAACCATGGTGCTCATATCTGTTGACCGCTATGTGGCTGTTTGTGATCCTCTACATTATCCCACTAAAGTCACACAAAAAACAGTTACAATCTGTGTTTGTCTGTGTTGGATATGTTCTGATTTTTGTCACACTTTGCTGCTGAAGGATAACCTGGAACAACCAGGCAGGTATAACTCCTGCTCTGGAGAGTGTGTTGTTGTTGTTAACTACATTGCTGGACTTGCAGATCTTGTTTTGTCCTTTATTGGTCCTGTCACTGTCATCATAGTTCTGTATATGAGAGTATTTGTGGTGGCTGTGTCTCAGGCTCGTGCCATGCGCTCTCATATAGCAGCTGTCAGTCTCCAGTGTTCAGTGAGTGTAACTGTTAACAAATCTGAAATGAAAGCAGCCAGGACTCTTGGTGTTGTTGTTGTAGTGTTTCTAATATGCATCTGCCCATTTTTTTGTGTTTTACTTACAGGCCAGGACACCTTACTCAATGCCTCATCTGCTGCCTTTGTAATATGTTTGTTCTTTTTCAACTCCTGTCTTAACCCGATGATCTACGCCTTTTTTTTACCCCTGGTTTAGAAAATCTATTAAACTCATTGTAACACTTAAGATACTGCAGCCTGGCTCCTGTGACACCAACATACTGTAGATAGATGCCACATGGTGAATGAAATTAGGCACAAAAATCAATATTCAGGCACAGTGGTGAAATTAAATGTGACCTTTTTATGTTCACTTTTACTCGCAGATCATATATGTCATTACATTGTGTATGTACAATATGCTGTTTTATTGTCAATACAAAGGGGAAAAAAACTAAAAATTTACTCATACTACTCAGTTTTTTGTCTGTCCATCAAAACGTTCTGTCCTACAATGACATATTCTACAGTTTAATGCACGTTTTTTCAAGTACTCACTTTAGTCCTTGCTTGTTTTTAACAAGGCAGCTTTCATCTCAAGCCATAACATAACCATAAGTCAAGTTGCTGAATCTGCCATATCATTGTAATTATCTGCTCAATGAACTATGAACTTTTTAGCATCCAAAAAATAGTTTATATTTTCAGATTAAATCTAAGATCAATACTTCATGCAGGGGACCTGGAGAAAAATTAAGAAAAGGTCTAATACTGAAGCGACATCCTGGAAGGATGAACACACTCTTCTCGTTAAGCGAAAGTAGAGCTGAATGTAGGTGGTGTAGAAGCATACTAAATGTTAATCTTGATATTATGAAGGACTGTATTTCTCCATACAATGAGACCATTGAGGAAGCAAAACAACCCCACTTCCCGAAAACAATCAGTGACAATTGAAACAATCCCAGGATACTCGTCACTGTTATTGACGGGCTGTTTAATCCCCAGCCCCTCCAGATCTACTCTTCCAAGCATTTGTCCAGCTGTTTAGTTAAAATTTAAAATAAAAAATCTGAATAGACATAATGCACACTGCAATGTCAAACACTGCACATGTTACATGCTACATGCTTCAAAAGGGCTACTATGTAAAATTTCCATAGGTTAGATGAAGCAGACCTGAAGAAAACTGTTAGAGCTGTAAACAAACCACATGCACAGTAAACAAGCACCTTTCCCGACTCCCTTTAAATAGCAATTGTCAGACGACTGTTGAAGAAACAGAATCTGGACCCAGAGAAAATTTAGAACAATTTCAAACCAGCCTTTTTTACATAAAAATCTTGAAAAAGCTAATTGTAAATGGCTTGAGAGTTCTTGCTGATGGCAACTTTTCCATTCTTGTACTACATGATCTCAGTGTAGCATTTAAATACCTTGAAAATTATGACCCAGCTGGTGGGGCCCGGCCCCCTTGGGCCTTGGGGCTGTGGTTGTGGACAAATGTGCTCCATCTCTGTCCGGCCCTCCTTTCCTCAAGTTCTCTGCTCACTTGTCCCTCATTGCATCAATGTATAACCTGGGGCTGGGCACGGTTCGGGTAAAAAAACGAACTGTTTGTTTCGCTTGTCACGGTTGTGTATGTTCCGTTCGATTCATTTGAAATAGGTTATGAGGCCGATTGTGTATTTTTTTGGCACGTTTTGTTGTCACGCTACAAATCAAGGCCTATGGAAAGAGCCTGCATGGCGGACAGAGGTATGGGACGTAACACATGCCCACTCTAACTGAAGCTGAGGTTGTGCATTATGATTGGCTCAATTTCTGTGAGGGCGGACCAGATTTTACTGCACGTCTGTCAACCAGACCACTGTGTTTACATTACCACAGCTATTAACTCGCCACCACACGTTAGCTTGGCTTCTAACAGCGAATAGTAAACACGTGTAAGTAAATTACTTTATTTCCTTCTAGACAGCAGTGATCAGTGGTTGTGTTTGGGGATTTTATTGTGAAGGGTGGAACAGTGGCAGTGAAGCGGTGATGCCCTGTTATTGACAAGGGTCTGAACTACAGAGCCTCTGTGTTATTAATATATTATCCTCATAACGTTTACGAGAAATGTAACACTCTACACTGCTGCTACACAACCTGAAACTGAAGCTGGCAGGAGGCTCTGTAGGCTGACTGTTCACGTTAGTTTGTCATGTATGTTAGAAGTAAACTCATCAGCTAGCTGAGACAAAGCAGCTCCTCCTCTCTACCAGCGGGACCTGTAGTGGTTCACATCAGCAGAGGAAGGAGGACAGAGGACAGGAGGACAGAGGACAGGAGGACAGAGGACAGGAGGATAGAGGACAGGAGGACAGGAGGACAGGAGGAAGGACTGATACTGACTGATGTTTGTGTTCTTCAGTCTTTATAAACTTCACTCAATAATATAATTTATTTTATTAATATATCAGGTTGTTTCCAGTGAGATATTAATGACTTTACATGGTGACTTTGCTGTTGTAAACATTAGTGTTGCTGCTCTAGAAACAACATGTGTCCTAGTTGCATTGAAATATCCAATTATAATCTGGTTCTGAATTTAAAAACAACCAGGCTGACATAAGTATAGCTAATATGCACACTTCAATATTTGTTCATTTATCACAAGTCATATCATCATTGCAATATTGAACAATGTTATTACACATGGCAGATTTTCATCGTATGATGCCTGCCTAGTAGATGTTACTGTTGTTTAAAAAAGCTCTAGTGCGTTAGTTTACTGTTGTGAGGACAAACAGTTGTTGACTTATTTTGCCAAATAAATTAAAAGCATGTTTAAATTGAAGTTGGAAATTTGCCCCCTTGCTGTACCATAAATGTACCGAACCGAAAACCGTGACCCCAAACCATGAACTGAACCGAACCATGTTGTTTTATGAACCGTCCCACCCCTAATATTACATCAAGTCCTGTTAGCGTGGCGGCTGCCTCACTGAACTATATCATGTCTCATGCATGGGGTGTCCACACAAGCAATGTTTCTGCTGCTGTTGTTAGCCCTTTCTTTCTACATTGAATTTGCCTTTCACAATGGAAATTCCATTTCCTTATAAATGTCATTTCTATTTATTTTAAACAGAATAGGGTTGAGAAGTGTGTCCTCATTTGTAAATAATAGCAATAATCCACTATTAAAACCCCCGTACTTTATTTATTCATAGAGCTCTGCAAGTCACTGCATTTTCTGCAACACTCTCCTGCAAATATTTCAGATCAAAAGCCTCATGTAAACAAGTGAAGGAATTCTGTCCACAGAAAAAAGTTGTGAAGTGAGGTGAAGTGAGCAGGAAGTGTTGATTTAAAAATAACTCTAACTCTAACTTTCTTTCATGTCCGTGACATATTCAGCAGATATCTAGACATGGAAACTGTAGTAATGTTGCTTGTATGCTGTCAATACACTGTCAAATGATCATTTTCATTGTGTTGTTGCTGTTAACCACATTCGGCTCGCAGTCAAACGAGGCAAGACCTTGAATCTCAAGAAGAGACACAGATGACATGCAGCCAAGCCACGCTGCTGTAATGTCTGTCATACCCCAGATCAGCCTCTCAGACTGTATCAGTTCCAAGGACTGAAAAATAATCTGCTGAAGCAGCCTTTAGTGCCTATGCTCAAAAACTATGGAACACACCAACCCTAAACTGATTGTCAGATTATGTGAGTGACTTTAAAAAATGGCCCAAAGTACACCTTTTTAGTCCCGTTGATAGAATTATTGTTTATAAGAAAGGAAAATGGGGGAAGTTGAGGTGAAATGGAGGAAAAAGCCTCATGAAGATAGATTAGAAAGTAACTAAAGAAGGTAGACGTTCTGTCACTACTGAAAAAAAGTAGTCACCAGAGAGAAAGAGGAAGGAGGGATGTGAGAGATGAAAAGAGATAAATCAGCTGTATGACAGAGAGCTTCAGACAGAAGCTGACAGAGCTCAGCAGCTTCTCGTCTCCTCTTTCTGAGAATGAAAACCCTTGAAGAAGATGAACTTTGCTTTCCACAACTCCTCAACTCCTCCTGCAGGAAGACTAGACGTCCTCACTCTGTAACTGTGCTCACTTACATTTTACTGTCCACCATCTCTCTGCTCACTGTGACTCTCAACCTGCTGGTCATCATCTCCATCTCCCACTTCAGGTAGTCAAATATTTAATCAATTTATAAGATTGATAGCTGTACAGAAAGAAATGCTTTATGGAACATGACAATAACCAGATCAGACTGTGAAGGAATGATGTTTCAGTCATGGATTTTATCTGCTGATGTGACAATTGATGTTACAGATAATGATCAGCATGTTGCTCTCTTTTCTCTCCAGGCAGCTCCAGACCCCCACCAACCTCCTCCTCCTCTCTCTGGCTGTCTCAGATTTCTTCGTGGGCCTCCTCATGTTCTTTCAAATTGTGCTCATAGATGGCTGCTGGTACCTCGGTGACCTCATATGTGTCATGTATCGTTATCTGGGATACATTATTACCTCTGCCTCTATAGGAACCATGGTGCTCATATCTGTTGACCGTTATGTGGCTATTTGTGATCCTCTACATTATCCCACTAAAGTCACACAAAAAACAGTTACGATCTGTGTTTGTCTGTGTTGGATATGTTCCGCTTTCTGTCACACTTTGCTGCTGAAGGATAACCTGAAACAACCAGGCAGGCATAACTCCTGCTCTGGAGAGTGTGTTGTTGTTGTTGACTACATTGCTGGACTTGCAGATCTTGTTTTGTCCTTTATTGGTCCTGTCACTGTCATCATAGTTCTGTATATGAGAGTATTTGTGGTGGCTGTGTCTCAGGCTCGTGCCATGCGCTCTCATATAGCAGCTGTCAGTCTCCAGTGTTCAATGAGTGTAACTGTTAACAAATCTGAAATGAAAGCAGCCAGGACTCTTGGTGTTGTTATTGTCGTGTTTCTCCTATGCATCTGCCCATTTTTTTGTGTTATACTAACAGGCCAGGACACCTTGATCAATGCCTCATCTGCCGCATTTGTAATATGTTTGCTCCTTTTCAACTCCTGTCTTAACCCGATGATCTACGCCTTTTTTTACCCCTGGTTTAGAAAATCTATTAAACTCATTGTTACACTTCAGATACTTCAGCCTGGCTCCTGTGACACCAGCATACTGTAAAGAGATGCTGCATGATAGATACATACTTGTATATTTACTTGGTCACGGTGGTGAGAAATTGAATAAAAGATGTAAATGACTGGGTACGGTGATCTTTGTATGATCACTTTTACAGATCATACGGTATGCATCTTGGTTATTATCAACAGGGTTTTTAATCACTGCTCTCTCTGCCACCTTACCCTCTTTTAAACAAATGGTGTCTTGCCCTACGAGGGGTGATAAAACTATTGATCTGTTTTATCCAAACATTAAAAAGAGTTTTTGTTTGAAAGTTGCTTCCCCACTTTCTGGCATCCACATATTCTGCTGTGGTTCAGAAGTAGCCGATTACACAGAAGACTGTACATGTGTGGTCTGAGGACACATGTCAAACACACAGACGGTGCTTTGATTGCACCGACTGGTCTGTGGTCTCAGTACTCCCAGTTCCCTTGGTTCTGGGATAAATGTGAAAGAGGCAAATCAGTATTTCTAGGTTTGATGAATTGGATTTTTCTTCTTCTCATGAGAGCATCCTCTTGTCTCTTGCAAGGTGTAGTCCTGAGGACTGTGGTCCAACTATTGTTACTGTGTTGATGAGGTTCAACAGCAGTTATGCTGCCTGAATACTCAGGCAGTAGGCCCTGATGGTGTCCATCCACGCTCTCTAAAAGTCTGTGCTATTGTGTGCAGTCCTTCATTCCTTGTTTTCTTTGTCTCTTTCTTCATTAATAATTCCCGTAATGTGGAAAACATCTTGTATTGTTCTGATCCCCCCAATAAACAATGTGAGTACTCTTCATGATCTTAGACATAGCCGTGACATCACACACAAGGAAATGTTTTGAAATGGTTATGCTGGGCCACACGAGTAGACAATTTGCGTACAGAAAGGGTGTGGGAGTAGATGATGCGTTACTTTTTATGCTTCACAGTATTTACAGCCACCTTGAAACAACTGCCAGCTGTGTTGGGATTATGTTTTTTGATATTTCCAATGCTTTTGATAAAATTCAACCGCATTTTAGCGAACAAGTGATGGATTTTATACTGCACAGCACAACCATCTCTTGGGTTTTAAATAATTTATCTATATCTTGGTATGTTAGACATGATAAAAAAAAACCAGTCTGACAGCATATTAACTAAAACAGGAGCCCCATCAGGCAGTTTTATCTCCTGTTTTATTTACACTCAATATCGCTGACTACAGGCAGAGTCAGTCATCTTTTCAGATGACACTGCTCTGGTGGGTTGACTAAACCAAGGCAGTGACCTGGCCTGCTAAAGAGAGGTTGAACCATTTGTCAGCTGGTGTAATGAAAACTTTTTACAACTGAATCTTGGGAAGACTAAAGAGCTGATTACAGATTTTAGACAGAAGAAGGAGAAGGTGTCCCCAGTGGTAATCAAGGGCCAGCTGATTGAAATTGTCCAGTCCTATAAATATCAAGATGTCCATCTGGACAGTAAATTATACCAGAAAAATAACACTGAAGTTGTATTAAAGTCAGTCTAGACTCTTCTTCCTGAGAAAACTATATCAGCAATTCCTCCTTCAGGTTTTCTATCAATGAATTTTAGCTAATATTCATTTTTTATAGTGTGTTCTGCTGGAGGGGGAGGCAGCATCACTGTGGATGATAAAAACAGGATCAATAAGTTGATCAAAAGTTCATTCAGTGAGTGACTAGTGATGCTTCAGTGTTCGACTGAACAGTTCTGGAGGTTTTTTTGTTCCAGCAGATTTTTACGGAACATTTTTAGATATAGTTTAGCTTCATGGAACCTCTCACCTGTTGATTATGTCTCAAATCCACTACAGGCTCCACCTCCTACTTTCTGAAGCTACCACAGCATATCCAGCTGTCAAATTTTGTGAGTGATTTCAAGAAAAAGCTCAAATCATACAGGACCATTTTACTCTCTTAGACTGATTTGTCATTGTTTAGAATGAAAAACATAGCGGGGGGGAGGTATACAGGGGAAAAGCCATTCGGAGACAGATGAAAATATAACTGAAGAAGGGAGAAGTTCAGCAACTCTACTGCTCTCCCTGACACAAACTGCATATTATCTCCCTGGTAGCCCTCAGCCTGCTTCATCATTAACTTGCCTTCTGCCTGCCAGTCACCAGCAGCCTCAGCCAATGACCTTGCAGTCTAGCTACCAGCCTCAGTCCCGTTTTTGGGGATGTTGCCTGGCCTTTTCCACTAGAAACAGTATCTCAGGGTTGGAGCCCACAGAAAGAAGCATGGGTCTCGGAGTAGGTGATACCAAGCTGATACCAGCTCCCAATACTAAGCTGTCCAGAAATCCCAAGCCTCAGCTGCCAAGTGGCTTAAAACCATGTCTGTACAGTGAAAATTTAAAGAAAGAGAAAGAAAGATATTCCTTTCTTAGTCCCACAGTGGGGAAATTCAGTTTTACACTCTGTTGTTCACACAGTACAGGTCACACAGTACATATACATGTCAATGGAGAGATGTCAGAGTGAGGGGGCTGCTCCTGACAAGCGCCCAGAGCAGTTGGGGGTTTGGTGCCTTGCTCAGGGGCACCTCGGCAGTAAACTGGCACCTCTCCAGCAACCAGTTGGTCTTGGTCCATGGGGGATTTGAACCCGGGTCCTCCACATCCTAACCCAAGTCCTTACGGACTGAGCTACTGCCGCCCCCTAACTGAACATTGTGAACATTGGACACAAACAACCACATGATTGCAACATGTTATTGAAACTTAATGCACAGGACACAAACAGGGGTCTCCAGGATGAAGCCTTGTTTCTGATACCAGTTCCAAGGGCTGAAAACTAACATGCTGAAGCCTATGCCCCAAACCGCTCAAAACATACAGTACCTTTGTACTCTCTTAGATTAAATTGTCATTGTTAAGAATTAAAAACATAAGAGGAAGGGAGGTATACAGGGAAAAGTCTGATGGAGATAAAGGAAAATGTAATTCAAGAAGGTAGAAGTTCAGTCACTCCTGCTGAAACAAAGTAGTCACCAGAGAGGAAGAGGAAGGAGGGATGTGGAGGAAGAAAAGAGATAAATCAGTTGTATGAGAGCTTCAGACAGAAGCTGACAGAGCTCAGCAGCTTCTCGTCTCCTCTTTCTGAGAATGAAAACCCTTGAAGAAGATGAACTTTGCTTTCCACAACTCCTCAACTCCTCCTGCAGGAAGACTAGACCTCCTCACTCTGTAACTGTGCTCACTTACATTTTACTGTCCACCATCTCTCTGCTCACTGTGACTCTCAACCTGCTGGTCATCATCTCCATCTCCCACTTCAGGTAGTCAAATATTTAATCAATATATAAGATTGATAGCTGTACAGAAAGAAATGGTTCATGGAACAGAACAATTACAGATCAGACTGTAAAGGAATAATGTTTCAGTCATGGATTTTATCTGTTGATATGACAATTGATGCTACAGATAATGATCAGCATGTTGCTCTCTTTTCTCTCCAGGCAGCTCCAGACCCCCACCAACCTCCTCCTCCTCTCTCTGGCTGTCTCAGATTTCTTTGTGGGCCTCCTCATGTCCTTTCAAATTGTGCTCATAGATGGCTGCTGGTTCCTCGGTGACCTCATGTGTATTCTGTATAATGTGATAGACATTATTATTACTTCTGCCTCAATAGGAACCATGGTGCTCATATCTGTTGACCGCTATGTGGCTATTTGTGATCCTCTACATTATCCCACTAAAGTCACACGAAAAACAGTTACGATCTGTGTTTGTCTGTGTTGGATATGTTCTGCTTTCTGTCACACTTTGATGCTGAAGGATAACCTGAAACAACCAGGCAGGTATAACTCCTGTTCTGGAGAGTGTGTTGTTGTTATTAACTACATTGCTGGACTTGCAGATCTTGTTTTGTCCTTTATTGGTCCTGTCACTGTCATCATAGTTCTGTATATGAGAGTATTTGTGGTGGCTGTGTCTCAGGCTCGTGCCATGCGCTCTCATATAGCAGCTGTCAGTCTCCAGTATTCAATGAGTGTAACTGTTAACAAATCTGAAATGAAAGCAGCCAGGACTCTTGGTGTTGTTATTGTTGTGTTTCTAATATGTGTCTGCCCATATTTTTGTGTTGCACTAACAGGCCAGGACACCTTGCTCAATGCCTCATCTGCTGCCTTTGTAATATATCTGTTCTATTTCAACTCCTGTCTTAACCCGATGATCTACGCCTTTTTTTACCCCTGGTTTAGAAAATCTATTAAACTCATTGTAACACTGAAGATACTGCAGCCTGGTTCCTGTGACACCAACATACTGTAGAGAGATGCTGCATGATGGCTGAAATTCGACAGAAAAATATTCTCAGTCACAATGATGAGAAATTGGATTATTAATTTAAAAGTCTGGGTACAGTGACCTTTGTATGATCATATTTACATGCAGATCGTATGTGGCATTATATTGTGTTTGTACAATATACTGTTTCATTTTAAGTGAAAAGTGAAATTACTGAAAAGTCAAATCCTACTACTCTTACTCTTAAATTCTGTCATAAGCTGACTTTTTATACAGTTTCAACCACATTTTTGCAGTACATGTTTTAGTCCTTGGTTGTTTTTAACATTGTTATTTAACTGGTTGAAGGATTTCAGTCATCTGATGTCTTGATATTAAGTTTTCAGAGAAACATGCTGAGCAAATATTTGCAACAGCACCGTGAAACACCGACGTTTTAAGAGGAACTGTTTTATTCAGTGTTTTTACCAGTTTTGATTACCAGGTCAGTTTGTTTTTGGGTGGAGGAAACCTCTGTTGTTTTGCTATCAGGTCTGCCTCGTTCTAGTACCAGAAGCCTTCAAATGATTCAGGAAACTGCAGCAAGAATCTGAACTAAAACTAGAAAATTCTGCCATATCACCAGTTTTAGCTGCATTGCATTGGTTCCGGATCTGTGTCGCATCATACTTTAAAGTGCTTCTGATGACCTATAAAACTGTAAATGGCCTCTCTCCTTCCTACTTGTCTGATCAATTTAAACCTTATATTTCAATCAGGACCCTCCGCTCTCAGAATACAGGGCTCCTGTCTATCCCCAGGGTGAAAAGGAAGTCAGCAGGCCAAAGGGCATTTTCTTATCAAGCCCTTTCCTCGAATAACCCCCCTATAGTCACCAGACCATCTCAATCTGTAGAGGTCTTTAAATCCAAATGCAAAAGTTTATTTTGAAAGGCCACTATGCATGTAATGAACATATCTTGACACGCTGTCCCTTGTCCATTCAAAAGTAACCCATGAGGGACCCCTTGTGTGTTGGTCTCCGACCAAGCAGCGGTATTTGATGAGCTGGTAGTGAGAATGTGTTGCAAAAAAGTAACAGACACCAAAGTAGAGGTATTTCTGAAAAAGATGCTTTCTGCTCAGCATGTTACACTCACACATTAAAGGACACACCCTTGATCTGGTCGTCTCTTATGTCAAGTTGCTGAGACATATCTAATCATAGCTGCCTATATTTTTAATCTATTTGATTCACTCTTAAACATGATTTAAATAAGCTGGAAACAGCATTTTAATAACTCTTCAGAGGCAGTCATTTCAGAGATTTTCCTGGACACTCATTGTAACTATCTGCTCAATGAACCTTTTAGCATCCACAAAATGGTTTATATATTCAACTTAAATCTAAGATCAACACTTGATGCAGTGGACCTGGACAAAAAATGAAAGAAATGGTCCAATACTGAAGTTACACCTTAGAAAATCAAACCCCCTCTTCTGTTCAAGAGAAAGTAGAGCTAAAGGTAGGTGGTGCATAAGCATACTAAATATTAATCTTGATATTATGAAGGACTGTATTTCTTCCTTTTCCCCTGTCAATCAGCGTCCTGCCAAGTCCTTGGTCTAATCACCTAATTCTCCTCACCTGAACTTCTCCACCCAGCTCTCCACCTGCACTTCATCCTCTCATCAGATCAGTTTATATTTAAGTCCTGGTTTTCAGTTCAGTCTTTGTTGGATCCTTCATTTGTTGAGGGAGTTTTACTTTTGCCTTGCCCACACTGGAGAGTAAATTAAAATGATTTGGGGAAGATTTGATCTCCTGCATTTGGTCCACATGCTCTGCTCTCCCTGACACAAACTGTATATTATCTCCTTTTATTAATAAAAAGACAACCATCCAAAAGAGGTTGTCATGGTCTGGCACTCCCAACCTGTTTCACTAAAACAAAACCTGACCATACAAACTGACCAGGAATATGGACCCAGGCAAAAGTTTTTTTGGCCATTATATGTTATGAGGTGACTTAAATCCTCTGCTGCCTCCAGAATGACTGAAAATACACTTCCAGTAATTAGGAAAGAGAAGCAGTCATATCTTTGGCACACCAGGAGGTTTCCTCAAGCCCATGGCTGAGGAGCTCTTTGTCTGAGTGGGTGAGTGACTTCCTAAACACCTAGCCTGGTAGCCCTCAGCCTGCTTCATCATTAACTTGCCTTCTGCCTACCAGTCACCAGCAGCCTCAGCCCATGACCTTGCAGTCTAGCTACCAGCCTCAGCCCCCTTTTTGGGGATGTTGCCTGGCCTTTTCCCCTAGATACAGTATCTCAGGGTCGGAGCCCACAGAAAGAAGCATGGGTCTGTTAAGCACGTGGCAAAAGACAGGTTTGGACTCACACGCAGTAACAGGCTTAAAGCAGGGGTAGGCAATAATCGATGTCTTTAATACAAAGCAGGTCTGGTACACAGGAATCAATACTTGCAGTCAGAGTCCAAATGAGAAGGCTGAAGCAGGGTCATGAAACAGGCTGATAGTCATATACGAGGAGATCAATATCAATGAATGCTGGGACGCTTAACTCTGGGAAACAGGCAAGATGAACTGGCACAGGAGGAATGGGGAGCACACATTATATACTAGTGAAGGGAGTGACTAACTATGGACAGGTGGAAACAATCAGGGGCGGGGCGACGATCAGACTCAGGTGAGTGGTGAGGAAAACTAGGTCACTGGGCAGTGCTCAAACGTGCAGGCGGGAAAGCATGCAGGGCAGGGGGTGAAGTGATCTGCAACAAGAGGAAAGGTTAAACATGCCAAAATAAAACAGGAAGTGCACCAAAATAAAAGCATGCAACACTGAGACACAGACTAAGACCTAGTTTTCTTAACAGGGTCTCGGAGTAGGTGATACCAAGCTGATACCAGCTCCCAATACTAAGCTGTCCAGAAATCCCAAGCCTAAGCTGCCAAGTGGCTTAAAACCATGTCTGTACAGTGAAAATTTAACTGAACATTGGACACAAACAACCACATGATTGTAACATGTTATTAAAACTTAATGCAGAGGACACAAACAGGGGTCTCCAGGATGAAGCTTTGTTTCTGATAACAGTTCCAAGGGCTGAAAACTAACTTGCTGAAGCCTATGCCCCAAAACTATGGAGCATGCAACCACTGCATATCCAGCTGTCAGATTTTGGTACTGATTTCAAGAAACCGCTCAAAACATACAGTACCTTTGTACTCTCTTAGATTAAATTGTCATTGTTAAGAATTAAAAACATAAGAGGAAGGGAGGTATACAGGGAAAAGTCTGATGGAGATAAAGGAAAATGTAATTCAAGAAGGTAGAAGTTCAGTCACTCCTACTGAAAGAAAGTTGTCACCAGAGAGAAAGAGGAAGGAGGGATGTGGAGGAAGAAAAGAGATAAATCAGTTGTATGACAGAGAGCTTCAGACAGAAGCTGACAGAGCTCAGCAGCTTCTCGTCTCCTCTTTCTGAGAATGAAAACCCTTGAAGAAGATGAACTTTGCTTTCCACAACTCCTCAACTCCTCCTGCAGGAAGACTAGACGTCCTCACTCTGTAACTGTGCTCACTTACATTTTACTGTCCACCATCTCTCTGCTCACTGTGACTCTCAACCTGCTGGTCATCATCTCCATCTCCCACTTCAGGTAGTCAAATATTTAATCAATATATAAGATTGATAGCTGTATAGAAAGAAATGGTTCATGGAACAGAATAATAACAAGATCAGACTGTAGGAATGATGTTTCAGTCATGGATTTTATCTGCTGATATGACAATTGATGCTACAGATAATGATAAACATGTTGCTCTCTTTTCTCTCCAGGCAGCTCCAGACCCCCACCAACCTCCTCCTCCTCTCTCTGGCTGTCTCAGATTTCTTCGTGGGCCTCCTCATGTACTTTCAAATTGTGCTCATAGATGGCTGCTGGTTCCTCGGTGACCTCATGTGTATTCTGTATAATCTTCTGAACTATATTATTACCTCTGCCTCAATAGGAACCATGGTGCTCATATCTGTTGACCGCTATGTGGCTATTTGTGATCCTCTACATTATCCCACTAAAGTCACACGAAAAACAGTTACGATCTGTGTTTGTCTGTGTTGGATATGTTCTGCTTTCTGTCACACTTTGATGTTGAAGGATAACCTAAAACAACCAGGCAGGTATAACTCCTGTTCTGGAGAGTGTGTTGTTGTTATTAACTACATTGCTGGACTTGCAGATCTTGTTTTGTCCTTTATTGGTCCTGTCACTGTCATCATAGTTCTGTATATGAGAGTATTTGTGGTGGCTGTGTCTCAGGCTCGTGCCATGCGCTCTCATATAGCAGCTGTCAGTCTCCAGTGCTCAGTGAGTGTAACTGTTAACAAATCTGAAATGAAAGCAGCCAGGACTCTTGGTGTTGTTATTGTTGTGTTTCTAATATGTCTCTGCCCATATTTTGGTGTTGTACTAACAGGCCAGGACACCTTGATCAATGTCTCATCTGCTGCCTTTGTAATATATCTGTTCTATTTCAACTCCTGTCTTAACCCGATGATCTACGCCTTTTTTTACCCCTGGTTTAGAAAATCCATCAAGCTCATTGTAACACTTAAGATACTGCAGCCTGGTTCCTGTGACACCAACATACTGTAGAGAGATGCTGCATGATGGCTGAAATTCGACAGAAAAATATTCTCAGTCACAATGATGAGAAATTGAATTATTAATTTAAAAGTCTGGGTACAGTGACCTTTGTATGATCATATTTACATGCAGATCGTATGTGGCATTATATTGTGTTTGTACAATATACTGTTTCATTTTAAGTGAAAAGTGAAATTACTGAAAAGTCAAATCCTACTACTCTTACTCTTAAATTCTGTCATAAGCTGACTTTTTATACAGTTTCAACCACATTTCTGCAGTACATGTTTTAGTCCTTGGTTGTTTTTAACATTGTTATTTAACTGGTTGAAGGATTTCAGTCATCTGATGTCTTGATATTAAGTTTTCAGAGAAACATGCTGAGCAAATATTTGCAACAGCACCGTGCAACACCGACGTTTTAAGAGGAACTGTTTTATTCAGTGTTTTTACCAGTTTTGATTACCAGGTCAGTTTGTTTTTGGGTGGAGGAAACCTCTGTTGTTTTGCTATCAGGTCTGCCTCGTTCTAGTACCAGAAGCCTTCAAATGATTCAGGAAACTGCAGCAAGAATCTGAACTAAAACTAGAAAATTCTGCCATATCACCAGTTTTAGCTGCATTGCATTGGTTCCGGATCTGTGTCGCATCATACTTTAAAGTGCTTCTGATGACCTATAAAACTGTAAATGGCCTCTCTCCTTCCTACTTGTCTGATCAATTTAAACCTTATATTTCAATCAGGACCCTCCGCTCTCAGAATACAGGGCTCCTGTCTATCCCCAGGGTGAAAAGGAAGTCAGCAGGCCAAAGGGCATTTTCTTATCAAGCCCTTTCCTCGAATAACCCCCCTATAGTCACCAGACCATCTCAATCTGTAGAGGTCTTTAAATCCAAATGCAAAAGTTTATTTTGAAAGCCCATTATGCATGTAATGAACATATCTTGGCACGCTGTCCCTTGTTCGTTCAAAAGTAACCCAAGAGGGACCCCCTGTCTCTTATGGCAAGTTGCTGAGACTAACTATCTGCTCAATGAACCTTTTAGCATCCACAAAATGGTTTATATATTCAACTTAAATCTAAGATCAACACTTGATGCAGCTGCATGAGCAGCGCATTATGGCTGCATTGCTACATGATTCATATGTCTGTTTTTCACACCAGCTGCATGTCAGCTGTGTTTCAACAGCGTTTCTGCTGCAGCTGCTGCTGTCAGCCTTTCTTTCTACATAGAGTTTGATTTTCATAAATTGCAGATGTATGAATTCATTAATTAGGAAATGTATTAATTTATGGGAATATTCAAAAGTCAGATATATTTATCTAGATGGGGCAGTGATGTATAAATAGCTTTCAGAAGAGTAATGGATGAATAGACTACACGTCATTAAGGCCTTTGACAAAGTCCTGGCATGTATGATGGTTTGGGGGCGGCAGTAGCTCAGTCTGTAGGGAGTTGGCTTGGGAACCGGAGGGTCACCGGTTCAAGTCCCGACATGGACCAAAAACTGAGTGTGAACTGGTAGCTGGAGAGGTGCCAGTTTACCTCTTGGGCACTGCCGAGGTGCCCCTGAGCAAGGCACCAAACCCCCAACTGCTCGGGGCGCTTGTCAGGAGCAGCCCCCTCACTCCGACATCTCTCCATTAATGCATGTATGTGTGTTTCAGGTCTGCATGTACCATGTATGAGTTAAACAGAGTGTAAATTGAATTTCCCCATTGTGGGACTAATAAAGGTAGATCTTCTTCTTCTTCTTCTTCTTCAGCCTTCTTTCATCTGTGTCCTTGTCTCCGGCAGTGTAAAACGGATTTGAGAGCAACTAATAAAATGAATATAAAAACATAAATCAAAGTGGTAAACACAGCATACAACCAGCTGTCCTTCCTGCATTTGTCCATTTAAACTGTGTTGTTTTTAGCCTGGACTATGATTTAAACTTTGGCGTATTTCAGTAATCATACAATCCCCACACTGAGATCTGATTGGTCAGTAGCTAGTGCTTTTGTAGCCGTTGAGCTCTAATCTGGAGCATAACCTGCTCTGGAGCAGGTTAGCTGTTCAGCATACCACCATGGCGATCTACCCCAGTAAGACGTGAACCACCTTGGTAGGGTGGAAAATCCAGGATTAACCCTGAAGTTTCCTTGTTAACCACAAATTCTGCTTCATAGTACAGGCCTCAGATGCCTTCAGACTTTTTGAGGACTGAGTTGTTTTTTGTCTTTTGGGTTTTCTGTGATGTGTTTTTCCTTGTGTGTTCTTGTACTGGTTTTCCCTCCTTTGTCCATCTTCACACCTTCTTTTTCCCCTGTCAATCAGCGTCCTGCCAAGTCCTTGGTCTAATCACCTAATTCCCCTCACCTGAACTTCTCCACCCAGCTCTCCACCTGCACTTCATCCTCTCATCAGATCAGTTTATATTTAAGTCCTGGTTTTCAGTTCAGTCTTTATTGGATCCTTCATTTGTTGTGGGAGTTTTACTTTTGCCTTGCCCACACTGGAGAGTAAATTAAAATGATTTGGGGAAGATTTGATCTCCTGCATTTGGTCCACATGGTCTGCTCTCCCTGACACAAACTGTATATTATCTCATTTTATTAATAAAAAGACAACCATCCAAAAGAGGTTGTCATGGTCTGGCACTCCCAACCTGTTTCACTAAAAGAAAACCTGACCGTACAAACTGACCAGGAATATGGACCCACTCAAAAGTTTTTTTGCCATTATATGTTATGAGGTGATTTAAATCCTCTGCTGCCTCCAGAATGACTGAAAATACACTTCCAGTAATTAGGAAAGAGAGGCAGTCATGTCTTTGGCACACCAGGAGGTTTCCTCAAGCCCATGGCTGAGGAGCTCTTTGTCTGAGTGGGTGAGTGACTTCCTAAACATCTAGCCTGGTAGCCCTCAGCCTGCTTCATCATTAACTTGCCTTCTGCCTGCCAGTCACCAGCAGCCTCAGCCCATGACCTTGCAGTCTAGCTACCAGCCTCAGTCCCCTTTTTGGGGATGTTGCCTGGCTTTTTCCCCTAGATACAGTATCTCAGGGTCGGAGCCCACAGAAAGAAGCATGGGTGATACCAAGCTGATATCAGCTCCCAATACTAAGCTGTCCTGAAATCCCAAGCCTCAATTGCCAAGTGGCTCAGCCGTCTTCAGACCAGTTCTTGTGTAGAGGGTCCCAACCAATTTCAAACCTCTTCACATGTCGAGGGTCTGGCCAACACCTGCTTCAAGTCTCCTATCAGGGGTCCCAGTGGTCTTTAGTCTGTTCCCGTGTTGGCGGCCCAGCTGACCCCTGCTCCATGACTCCTCTCGGGGGTCCGGCCGACGCCTGTTCCAGCTGGGCCACAGCCATCACCTGTCCCAACTGGGTCTCAGTCATCTCCTGTCTCCTGCCCACCACAGTCCCGAGTCCTTGTCCTTGCTCCTGTCCTGCCAAAGCCCCAAGTACCCTGTCGTCTGTCTGCCTGAGTTTCCCTCCTATGTCTCTGCCCTGCCTCCAGGCTATCTGCCTGAGTTTCACTCCTCTTCTTTCACCCTGTCCAAAGGCTGTCCACCTGAGATTCCCTGACCCACCTCTGCACTTCCCATGGGTCATCCGCCTCAGATTCTATGCTCCACCTCTGTCCAGCCCTACTTTCTTCAAGTTGTCTGACAACTTGTCACACATTGTATCACTGTATAACCTCAAGCTCAGTTAGCGTGGCGGCTGCCTCTCTGACTACTGCGTGTCTCATGCATGGGGTGTCTACACAAGCAGTGGTTCTGATGCTGTTGTCGGCCCTTTCTTTCTACATTGAGTTTGCCTTTTACACTGGCAATCATTTATATTTATTTTAAACAGAAAAGTGATGAGAAGTGTGTCCTCATTTGTAAATAAAAGTAACAATCCACAATTAAAATCCTGTAATTTATTAATTCATGGAGCTCTGCAAGTCACTGCATTTTCTGCAATACTGCTCTGCAAATATTTCAGATTAAAACATGTTAACATTTGAAGGAATTCTGTCCACAGAAAAAAAGTTGAGGACTTTTATTTTGAAGTAAGAACAAGTGTTGATTTAAAAATAAGTGTTGATTTAATAATAAGTTGTTACTTTTTTTCATGTCTGTGACATGTTCTACAGATATCTAGACATTGAGACTATCTAATGTTGCTTGTATGCTGTCAATATACTGTCAAATGATCATTTTCATTGTGTTGTTGCTGTTAACCGCATTCGGCTCGCAGTGAAAATAGGCAAGACCTTGAATCTCAAGAAGAGACACAGATGACATGCAGCCAAGCCACGCTGCTGTAATGTCTGTCATACCCCAGATCAGCCTCTCAGACTGTATCAGTTCCAAGGACTGAAAAATAATCTGCTGAAGCAGCCTTTAGTGCCTATGCTCAAAATCTATGAAACACACCAACCCTAAACTGACTGTCAGATTATGTGAGTGACTTTAAAAAATGGCTCAAAATACACCTTTTTAGTCCCGTTGATAGAATTATTGTTTATAAGAAAGGAAAATGGGGGAAGTTGAGGTGAAATGGAATGAAGAAAGATGAGAAAGTAATTGAAGAAGGGAGAAGTTCAGTCACTCCTACTGAAAGAAAGTTGTCACCAGAGAGGAAGAGGAAGGAGGGATGTGGGAGATGAAAAGAGATAAATCAGTTGTTTGACAGGAAGCTGACAGAGCTCAGCAGCTTCTCGTCTCCTGTTTCTGAGAATGAAAACCCTTGAAGAAGATGAACTTTGCTTTCCACAACTCCTCAACTCCTCCTGCAGGAAGACTAGACGTCCTCACTCTGTAACTGTGCTCACTTACATTTTACTGTCCACCATCTCTCTGCTCACTGTGACTCTCAACCTGCTGGTCATCATCTCCATCTCCCACTTCAGGTAGTCAAATATTTAATCAATATATAAGATTGATAGCTGTATAGAAAGAAATGCTTCATGAAACAGAACAATTACAGATCAGACTGTAAAGGAATGATGTTTCAGTCATGGATTTTATCTGCTGATGTGACAATTGATGCTACAGATAATGATCAGCATGTTGCTCTCTTTTCTCTCCAGGCAGCTCCAGACCCCCACCAACCTCCTCCTCCTCTCTCTGGCTGTCTCAGATTTCTTTGTGTGCCTCCTCATGTTCTTTCAAATTGTGCTCATAGATGGCTGCTGGTTCCTCGGTGACCTCATGTGTGTCCTGTATCATTATCTAGGAAACATTATTTCCTCTGCCTCTATAGGAACCATGGTGCTCATATCTGTTGACCGTTATGTGGCTGTTTGTGATCCTCTACATTATCCCACTAAAGTCACACGAAAAACAGTTACGATCTGTGTTTGTCTGTGTTGGATATGTTCTGCTTTCTGTCACATTTTGCTGCTGAAAGATAACCTGGAACAACCAGGCAGGTATAACTCCTGTTCTGGAGAGTGTGTTGTTGTTGTTAACTACATTGCTGGAATTGCAGATGTTTTTTTGTCCTTTATTGGTCCTGTCACTGTCATCATAGTTCTGTATATGAGAGTATTTGTGGTGGCTGTGTCTCAGGCTCGTGCCATGCGCTCTCATATAACAGCTGTCAGTCTCCAGTGTTCAGTGAGTGTAACTGTTAACAAATCTGAAATGAAAGCAGCCAGGACTCTTGGTGTTGTTATTGTCGTGTTTCTATTATGTGTCTGCCCATTTTTTTGTTTTGCACTAACAGGCCAGAGCACTTTGATCAATGCCTCAGCTCTTGCCTTTTTAATATATCTATTCTCTCTCAACTCCTCTCTCAACCCGATGATCTACGCCTCTTTTTACCCCTGGTTTAGAAAGTCTATTAAACTCATTGTAACACTGAAGATACTGCAGCCTGGCTCCTGTGACACCAACATACTGTAGAGAGATGCTGCATGATGGCTGAAATTAGACAGAAAATGTGTACTTGTGTACTTGTGTACACAGTGGTGAGAAATTGTAACAGATGTAAAAGTCTGGGCACACTGACCTTTGTATGATCACTTTCACAGATCATACTGTGTCTTTACACTGTGTATGTTCAATATACAGTTTTATTATCAATGCAACAGTGAAGCCACTTCAAAAACGGTCTACTACTCTCTGTTGTTGTGACATCTGTCAATCCTAGGTGATGGGTTTCCTTTGTTTTTCATGTTTATTGTGAGCACTTCCTGTTTGATTGTGAAATCCTAATCCTCCCTCTCGTTTCAGTGCACTTCACTTCCTGCCTGCATGCTCCCCGCCCCTTGGAATGAATGACTGCACTGACCTAGTTTCGTCTCCACTCACCTGCGTCTGATCGTCTCCCCCGCCCCTGATCGTGTTCACCTGTTCATAGTTAATCACTCCCCTCACGGGTATTTAAGCTGTGCTCCCCTGCCCTTCTGTGCCAGTTCGTTATGATCACTTGTGACTTACCTACCAGCGTTTTCTCTAGTGTTATCTGCTTCCGTGTACCGACCATCCCGCTTGTGTTTTTTGACCCCGAGTTTTGCCTGCCGGTTTTGATTCTGTCTGCCTCCGCTGATTGCCTTCCTGTGTACCGACCTTTTGTGATAATAAAGACCCAGCGTTTTTTGCAAACTGCCTGTCTGTCGGGTTGTGCACTTGAGTCTCGTCCTGCCTGCCCACCGTGGCGTTACAGTACGAACTGGCCAGAAATGGACTCAGCCAACTCCGACCAGGTCCAGTCCGCGATCCGCTCTCACGGAGAGCGCCTCCACCAGCATGAGGAGCAGCTCACTGCCGTTCGCCAGGGCGTCCAGCAGCTCACGGCTCACCAGGAGGGTTTCCGTACGGTGATGGGTGAGCAAGTCAACCAGCTGGGAATTCAAATGAAAGAATTATTAACTCTGATTGAAAGACTCCCTGCTCCTCAGGTGGCCCACCCTCCCCCGCCGGTTTCCTTACCGGCTGAAGCGCCGGCTGCGCCGTCCGCTCCAGTGCCCCCTCCCTCGGCGGCGTTTGCCGGTTCACCACACCTCGCCAAACCGGAGCGTTTCACCGGAGACTCTGACAACTGTCGTTCTTTTTTGGTTCAGTGTGGTCTCCATTTTGAGTTGCAGGCTAATCATTTCCCATCCGAGCGCTCCAAGATCGCCTTCATTATTACTCATCTCTCCGGCAGGGCGGAAGCCTGGGCAACAGCCGAATGGTCACGGAACTCTCCGGTATGTTTTTCTCTCCAATTATTCATTGACACACTTCGAAAGATTTTTGATCATACCACTCCAGGTCGGGAGGCTGCACGCGCGTTGGTCGGTCTGCGCCAGGGGAGGAGACGCGTAGCGGACTACGCGATCGAGTTTCGCACATTGGCAGTAGACAGCGGGTGGAATGACGCCGCTCTCCTCGACTCTTTTCTTCATGGCCTCTCCGATCCCATAAAGGACCAGCTGGCACCATTGGATCTCCCTTCCGACCCAGACGCGGTCATAGCATTAGCTATCCGCATTGATAATCGGTTATGGGAGAGGGAGAGAGAAAAAGAAAGGGAGAGAAGACGACCGGCAGTACCACCTCCCACCCAGACGAGGCAGCATGGTTCTCCCCATTCTTCGTGGCATCCATCCTCATCCAGTTCCCCCGAGAGTTCACCATCGCCCCCTGTCGCTGTGGAGGAGCCCATGCAAGTGGGGAACACCAGGCTCTCTCCTGAAGAGCGACAGCGCCGACTGCTGGAGGGCCGGTGCATTTATTGTGGCCAGCTTGGACATTTTATGGTTAAATGTCCGCTAAAAGGCCAGGCTCGCCATTGATAGAGAGGACTTTGGTGAGCCACACACTTTCTTCTAACCTCTCTTCTCGTCCTCTCATACAGGCCCAGCTTATATCTCCGTTGCAGACCCACCACCAACCTGTTTTTGTGGACTCAGGCTCCGACGAGAACTTTATTGACAGGGGACTGCTGGAGGTGCTGGGCCTGAAGAAAGTTCCACTGGCTGCACCTTTAAATGCTAGTGCGTTGGATGGACGTCTCTTGTGCCGGGTTACCCACCGCTCTCAACCGGTAACGTTAATCATTGAAGGTACCCATACTGAGACTCTGAGCTTTTTTGTGTTTGATTCATCCGTGCAACCCCTTATTTTGGGCCTCCCCTGGCTCCAAACACACCAACCCCACATTGACTGGTCCACGGGGAGGGTATTGAGCTGGGGAGAGGGGTGCAAATTAACCTGCTGTGACTCTGTTTCTACCACGGTGGGGAGGATGGGCTCTTCACTTTCTCCAATGGCGGAGGAGGGTCATCCTCCGACCCCGGAGGACCCGGACCTGACTGGGGTTCCCCAGTGTTATCACGACCTTAAGGAAGTGTTCAATAAGAGCCGAGCCACGTCACTCCCTCCTCACCGTGAGTATGATTGTTCTATTGATCTCCTGCCTGGCACCACTCCCCCCAAGGGGAGATTATTCTCTCTTTCAGCCCCTGAAAGAGAGGCGATGAAGGATTACATCGAGGCTTCTCTCGCTGCTGGAATCATCCGGCCATCATCCTCTCCGGCTGGAGCCGGATTTTTCTTCGTTCAAAAGAAAGACAAGTCCCTCCGCCCGTGTATTGATTACCGGGGTTTGAACAACAACACCATAAAGAACAGGTACCCCCTCCCTTTAATTTCCTCAGCGTTTGAGCTCCTAAAAGGTGCTAAAGTGTTCACTAAGCTAGACTTGCGTAACGCTTATCACCTGGTCAGGATAAGGGAGGGGGACGAATGGAAGACCGCCTTCAACACCCCAACAGGACATTATGAGTACTTGGTAATGCCTTTCGGATTAACTAACGCCCCTGCAGTGTTTCAGGCCCTAGTGAATGATGTTCTGCGAGACATGCTGAACGTTTTTGTATTTGTATATCTTGACGATATATTGATTTTCTCTGCAGATGAGCGCTCCCACACCCACCATGTCCGCCAGGTCCTCCAGAGGCTGCTGGATCACCAACTCTTTGTGAAGGCCGAAAAATGTGAGTTTCACGTGCCAACGGTTTCCTTTCTGGGCTTCGTAATTTCTCACGACTCCATCCTGATGGACCCCGAAAAGGTCAGGGCGGTAGCAGATTGGCCAACCCCGAACAGCCGAAAGCTCGTTCAGAGGTTTCTGGGGTTCGCCAATTTCTACCGTCGTTTCATCCGTAACTTTAGCAGCATGGCCGCCCCTTTACACGTCCTCACTTCTCCTCAAGTGAGGTTCACTTGGTCCCCTGAGGCCGAGGAGGCCTTCCAGAGGCTTAAGCTTTCCTTTACCTCGGCACCCATCCTCACGTTACCCGACCCTCAACGCCAGTTCATAGTTGAGGTGGACGCCTCTGATTCGGGCCTAGGGGCGGTCCTCTCACAGCGATCGGCCAAGGACAACAAATTACACCCTTGTGCCTTTTTGTCCCGTAAATTGTCCCCGGCCGAGAGAAACTACGATGTGGGAAACAGGGAACTGTTGGCCGTGAAAGCAGCCCTGGAGGACTGGCGACATTGGTTGGAGGGGGCTGGGCTGCCATTTCTTGTGTGGACTGACCACAAGAATTTAGAATATATCAGAACAGCTAAACGTCTCAATGCCAGACAGGCCAGATGGGCTCTGTTTTTCAACAGATTTAACTTCACCCTGTCATATCGCCCAGGGTCTAAGAATGGCAAACCGGACGCTCTGTCTCGGTTGTTTGACTCCGGTGAGGGGCCCAAGAGCCCGTCCACCATCCTACCTTCCTCCCGTGTTGTTGGGTCTGTATCCTGGGAGATTGTTAATGTTGTGCATAGGGCCTTGAGAAATGTTGTGACACCCCCAGGGTGCCCTGATGGTAAATTGTTTGTGCCTAAGACTGCCCGCTCACAGGTGATCCACTGGGCCCATACCACCAAGCTTGCCTGCCACCCTGGAACACGCCGGACCATGTTCCTCCTCCGTCGGCGCTTCTGGTGGCCGGCTATGGAGAAAGACGTCCAGGAGTATGTCTCTGCTTGTGTCACCTGTGCCAAGAACAAGCCCTCAAACCAGTCTCCAGCGGGGCTCCTTCAACCACTACCCATACCTCAACGCCCCTGGTCCGACGTGTCTCTGGACTTCGTCACCGGTTTACCGTTATCTGAAGGTAATACCGCCATACTTACCGTAGTTGACAGATTCTCTAAGATGGTGCATTTCATTGCTCTCCCTAAGTTACCCTCCGCCAAGGAGACGGCGGAGGTAATGTTATCTCACGTTTTTCGTCTCCATGGTCTCCCTAAAGATATAGTGTCGGACCGGGGGCCCCAGTTCGTTTCCAAATTCTGGAAAGAATTCTGTTCGTTGATAGGAGCCTCGGTGAGCCTCTCCTCGGGTCATCATCCCGAGTCTAATGGGCAGACGGAGAGGCTCAACCAAGAGCTGGAGACTGGCCTGAGGTGCTTGGTGGCACAGAACCCTACCTCCTGGAGCAAAAACCTGATCTGGATTGAATACGCCCACAATACTCTTCCCACGGCGGCGTCTGGCCTGTCTCCCTTCCAGTGCGCCTACGGCTATCAGCCTCCTCTTTTCCCAGAAGAGGAGGCTGAATCCAGTGTTCCCTCGGCTCAGGCTCTCATCCGCCGTTGTAGGCGCATCTGGAAGGGAGCTCGCCAGATGCTTCAGAGAAGTGCCGCCAAATACAAGAGGTCCGCCGACCGCCACCGAAGACCCGCCCCGGCCTACAAGCCTGGGCAAAAGGTGTGGCTTTCCACGAAGGACCTCCCTCTCCGGGTGGAGTCCCGTAAACTGGCGCCCAGGTTTGTAGGTCCTTTTCCCATCACACGCATTATCAACCCGGTTGCTGTCAGACTTCAACTCCCCAGGTCCATGAAAATCCACCCTACCTTCCATGTGGGTCGCTTAAAGCCTGCCAAGGACAGTCCACTCGTCCCTGCCTCCAGACCCCCTCCACCCCCCCGGGTCGTCGATGGGGGCCCAGTATACACCGTCAGGCGGCTACTGGACGTCAGACGACGGGGACGCGGCAACCAGTACCTGGTCGACTGGGAGGGCTACGGGCCTGAGGAGAGGTCTTGGGTCCCCTCAAGGCACATCATGGACCCAGACCTCATCCGGGACTTCCACCGGAGTCGCCCTAGCCCTCCTGGGACTTCTGGTGCCGTCCCTAGAGGGGGGGTCCTGTGACATCTGTCAATCCTAGGTGATGGGTTTCCTTTGTTTTTCATGTTTATTGTGAGCACTTCCTGTTTGATTGTGAAATCCTAATCCTCCCTCTCGTTTCAGTGCACTTCACTTCCTGCCTGCATGCTCCCCGCCCCTTGGAATGAATGACTGCACTGACCTAGTTTCGTCTCCACTCACCTGCGTCTGATCGTCTCCCCCGCCCCTGATCGTGTTCACCTGTTCATAGTTAATCACTCCCCTCACGGGTATTTAAGCTGTGCTCCCCTGCCCTTCTGTGCCAGTTCGTTATGATCACTTGTGACTTACCTACCAGCGTTTTCTCTAGTGTTATCTGCTTCCGTGTACCGACCATCCCGCTTGTGTTTTTTGACCCCGAGTTTTGCCTGCCGGTTTTGATTCTGTCTGCCTCCGCTGATTGCCTTCCTGTGTACCGACCTTTTGTGATAATAAAGACCCAGCGTTTTTTGCAAACTGCCTGTCTGTCGGGTTGTGCACTTGAGTCTCGTCCTGCCTGCCCACCGTGGCGTTACAGTTGTATTGTGTCAATCCACCATTAAGTTCTTTTAAATGAATTGATGTTTTTTTTTCTGATAATATTTTAGTCTTTGGTTGTGATTAACTGCATCTTTTAGACTGGCGCCAGCACTCTGCCACCTGTGTGTCGATATTCATTGTTTTATGTGTTTTCTAATATTTTTAAAGCCTTATGATTCATGATCCCCAGTGTGATCAAACTCTGATAACATGATTATGGCTGCACTCAGTAGTCACACTTTGATTTGCCTTCTCTGATTTTGGACAATAACTTTTTAGAGAACCAGTCAAACACTTCAAGTCAGGAGCAAGCCGGGCGCTTCAGCTGAGGCCTCCTGCATCAGATGGACTCGATCTTGATGGTAACGTTTCAGGGATCAGGAACAAGACTTGAGAGAGGAAGAGAGGTCACAAAGGAAGAGTCCAGGCCAGGAACCATCATCAGGGGTACAAACAGCTGCTTTCCTCTGTTATTATGGAGAATGTGCACTTAATAAGGCAAACGAGTTCACAGCGTACTTGGACTATGATTATCTATACTGACAGAGCAGCCACTGTGTTTTACAGAGACTTGACTGTCTGACAAGATACCAGAATCTCATGTGAATATGGGAGGTTTTTCACTCCGTAGGATGGACCATGCGCCATGTGACCCGAACACTGAGCTGCTTGCAATAAGTTGTTGACCCTACTACTTGCCCAGGGAGTTTTCTCATGTGATTGTCCAGGTAGTTTACATTCCCCCATCCAGTAACATGAAGCTAGCTGCAGAGACAATATTAAGAGTCACCCATGATCTGCAACGCTCCTCTCCAGACACGCTGGTTCTTATCAATGGGGATTTTTATCACTGCTCTCTCTGCCACCTTATCATCTTTTAAACAAATGGTTCTTGCCCTACAAGGGGTGATAAAACTATTAATCTGTTTTATCTAAACATTAAGGCGAGCTTTATTTCGAAGTTGCGTCCCCCTCTTGGACAATCAGATCAAAACTTTTTATCTCTGACATCCACATATTCTCCTGTGGTTTGGATGCAGCAAATTACACACAAGACTGTACATGTGTGGTCTGAGGACCCATGTGAAATGCTCAGACGGTGCTTTGATTGCACCGACTGGACTGTGTTTTACGATGGTGATGATGATCTGGACGGTATCTTTGGCAGAGTTATAAGTTATTTTAATTTCTGGGTCGGGTCTGTTATCCCCTGTAAACGATTCTATCCTGGGCCACATGAGTAGACATATCTCAGCCTTTCAAGATCCCTTACAATTTGCATACAGGAAGGATGTGGGAGTAGATGATGCATTACTTTTTATGCTTCACAGCCACCGTGAAACAACTGCCAGCTTTGTTAGGATTATGTCTTTTGATTTTTTCAGTGCTGTTAATACTATTCAATCACACGTTAGTTAAAAAGTTGGTGGATGTTGAACTAAAATAAAGGAGCCCTACAATGTACAGTTTTATCTCCTGTTTTATTTACACTCTACACTGCTGACTACAGGCAGATTCAGGCATCTTTTCAGATGATTCTACTCTGGTGGGTCGACTAAACCAACGCAGAGACCTGGCCTGATAAAGAGAGGTTGAACCATTTGTCAGCTGGTGTGAAGAAAACTTCTTACAACTGAATGTTGGGAAGACTAAAGAGCTGATTACTGATTTTAGAAAGAAATTGAAATTGAAATTGTCCAGTCCTATGAATATCAAGATATCCATCTGGACAGTAAATTAAACCAGAAAAATAACACTGAGGTTGTGTTCAAAAAGGCCCAATCTAGACTCTTCTTCCTGATTAAACTTAGATATTTTGCAAAACCCATCTTCATGTTTTCTGTCAAAGAATTTTAGATAATGCTCTACTTTGTTCTGTGTTCTTATTCATTCATGGAGCTCTGCAAGTCACTGCATTTTCTGCAACACTCTCCTGCAAATGTTTCAGATTAAAATTCTGTCCGCAGAAAAAGGTTGAGGGCTTTTATTGTTGAAATGAAAGCAGGAAGTGTTAATTTAAAAATAAGTCTTTACTTCTTTTCATGTCCATGACATATTCAGCTGATGTCTAGACATTGAAACCGTAGTAATGCTGCTGGTATGCTGTCAATATACTGTTAAATGATCTTTTTCATTGTGTTGTTGCTGTTAACCGCATTTTGCTCACAGTCAAAATAGGCAAGACCTTGAATCTCAAGAAGAGACACAGCTGACACGCGGCCAAGCCACGCTGCTGTAATGTCTGTCATACCCCAGATCAGGCTCTCAGACTGTATCAGTTCCAAGGACCAAAAAGTAATTTGCTGAAGCAGCCTTTAGTGCCTATGCTCCAAAACTATGGAAACACATTAACCCGATATCACGCCAAAGTGCGTAATAGACCCACCTGTCCTCAAAGGATAGAGTCTCACAGAGATGTGACTATTACACACCTGTATTAAGAGGCAGTACCAGCAGGGGGCAACAAAGCCATCCATCCATCCATCTTCAACTGCTTATCCCGTTAGGGGTCGCATGGGGGGCTGGAGATGATCCCAGTTGGCATTAGGCGAAGGCTGACACATAGAGACAGACAGCCATTCACACTCACATTAACACCTATGGGCAATTTAGAGTCATCAATTAACCTGCATGTCTTTGGACTGTGGGAGGACGCCAGAGAATCCTGGAGAAAGCCCACGCTAACATGGGGAGAACTTGCAAAATCCACGCTGAAGAGCCCCTAGCCGGATTCACACCCGTGACCTTCCTGCTGCAAGGCAACAGCTGCAACCACTGCACCACCGTGCAGGCTGCAACACTGACTCGGGAAAGCATCATGGTAACTGACTAAGAAGAAAACCACTTAGTTAGGTTAAGGGAAAATGTTATTCCTGGGCTTAAAATAAGTATGAAAACCGAGGAAAACGGAGGAAAATGAAGGAAAACGTATGAAAACAATGTATCATCAGCACACAGTGACAAACATCACTAGCATAATTTGCTTAACAAAACATCAATCTCAAACTCTGAGCTGAACACACGACCACTTCAAATCTGACTGTCAGATTATGTGAGTGACTTTAAGGAATGGCTCGAAATACATCTTTTTAGTCCCATTGATCAAATTATTGTTTATAAGAAAGGAAAATGGGGGAAGTTGAGGTGAAATGGAGGGAAAAGCCTAATGAAGAAAGATGAGAAAGTAATTGAAGAAGGCAGAAGTTCAGTCACTACTGAAAGAAAGTTGTCACCAGAGAGAAAGAGGAAGGAGGGATGTGGGAGATGAAAAGAGATAAATCAGTTGTATGACAGAGAGCTTCAGACAGAAGCTGACAGAGCTCAGCAGCTTCTCGTCTTCTCTTTCTGAGAATGAAAACCCTTGAAGAAGATGAACTTTGCTTTCCACAACTCCTCAACTCCTCCTGCAGGAAGACTAGACGTCCTCAATCTGTAACTGTGCTCACTTACATTTTACTGTCCACCATCTCTCTGCTCACTGTGACTCTCAACCTGCTGGTCATCATCTCCATCTCCCACTTCAGGTAGTCAAATATTTAATCAATATATAAGATTGATAGCTGTACAGAAAGAAATGCTTCATGAAACAGAACAATTACAGATCAGACTGTAGGAATGATGTTTCAGTCATGGATTTTATCTGCTGATGTGACAATTGATGCTACAGATAATGATAAACATGTTGCTCTCTTTTCTCTCCAGGCAGCTCCAGACCCCCACCAACCTCCTCCTCCTCTCTCTGGCTGTCTCAGATTTCTTCGTGGGCCTCCTCATGTCCTTTCAAATCATGCTCATAGATGGCTGCTGGTTCCTCGGTGACCTTGTGTGTGCCATGTATCATTATCTAGGAAGTATTATTTCCTCTGCCTCTATAGGAACCATGGTGCTCATATCTGTTGACCGCTATGTGGCTATTTGTGATCCTCTACATTATCCCACTAAAGTCACACGAAAAACAGTTACGATCTGTGTTTGTCTGTGTTGGATATGTTCTGCTTTCTGTCACATTTTGCTGCTGAAGGATAACCTGAAACAACCAGGCAGTCATAACTCCTGCTCTGGAGAGTGTGTCATTGTTATTAACTACATTGCTGGACTTGCAGATCTTGTTTTGTCCTTTATTGGTCCTGTCACTGTCATCATAGTTCTGTATATGAGAGTATTTGTGGTGGCTGTGTCTCAGGCTCGTGCCATGCGCTCTCATATAGCAGCTGTCAGTCTCCAGTGTTCAGTGAGTGTAACTGTTAACAAATCTGAAATGAAAGCAGCCAGGACTCTTGGTGTTGTTATTGTCGTGTTTCTATTATGTGTCTGCCCATATTTTTGTTTTGCACTAACAGGCCAGAGCACTTTGATCAATGCCTCAGCTGTTGCCTTTTTAATATATCTATTCTCTCTCAACTCCTCTCTTAACCCGATGATCTACGCCTCTTTTTACCCCTGGTTTAGAAAGTCTATTAAACTCATTGTAACACTGAAGATACTGCAGCCTGGTTCCTGTGACACCAACATACTGTAGAGAGATGCTGCATGAAGGCTGAAATTAGACAGAAAATGTGTACTTGGTTACAGTGGTGAGAAATTGTAAAAGTCTTGGCACAGTGACCTTTGTATGATCACTTTCACAGATCATACTGTGTCTTTACACTGTGTATGTTCAATATACAGTTTTATTATCAATGCAACAGTGAAGCCACTTCAAAAAATAAGTCTGCTACTCTTACTGTTACGTGTCTATTCACCATAGAGTTCTTTTACAAACTGCCTTTTTATCAGTTTTAATCAATGTTTTATGAACATGTTTTAGTCTTTGGTTGTGATTAACTGCATCTTTTAGACTGGCGCCAGCACTCTGCCACCTGTGTGTCGATGTTCATTGTTTTATGTGTTATCTAATATTTTTAAAGCCTTATGATTCATGATCACCAGCCTGATCAAACTCTGATAACATGATTATGGCTGCACTCAGTAGTCACACTTATTTGCTTTCTCTGATTTTGGACAATAACTTTTTAGAGAACCACTCAAACACTTAAAGTCAGGAGCAAGCCGGGCGCTTCAGCTGAGGCCTCCTGCATCAGATGGACTCGATCTTGATGTTAACATTTCAGGGATCAGGAACAAGACTTGAGAGAGGAAGAGAGGTCACAAAGGAAGAGTCCAGGCCAGGAACCGTCATCGGGGGTACAAACGGCTGCTTTCCTCTGTTATTATGGGGAATGTGCACTTTTGGTTAATGAGGCAGACGAGTTCACAGCGTACTTGGACTATGATTATCTGTACTGACAGAGCAGCCACTGTGTTTTACAGAGACTTGACTGTCTGACAAGATACCAGAATCTCATGTGAATATGGGAGGTTTTTCACTACACAGGATGGACCATGCGCCATGTGACCCGAACACTGAGCTGCTTACAATGAGTTGTTGACCCTACTACTTGCCCAGGGAGTTTTCTCATGTGATTGTCCAGGTAGTTTACATTCCCCCATCCAGTAACATGAAGCTAGCTGCAGAGACAATGTTAAGAGTCACCCATGATCTGCAACGCTCCTCTCCAGACAAGCTGGTTCTTATCAATGGGGATTTTTATCACTGCTCTCTCTGCCACCTTAATGGTGTCTTGCCATACGAGGAGTGATAAAACTATTGACCTGTTTTATCTAAACAGATGATGCATTACTTTTTATGCTTCTGAGTATTTACAGCCACCTTGAAACAACTGCCACCTCTGTTAGGATTATGTTTTTTGATTTTTCCAGTGCTTTTAATGCTATTTAACCACACATTTTAGCTAAGAAGTTGGTGGATGTTGAACTAAAATAAAGGAGCCCCACAATGCACAGTTTTATCTCCTGTTTTATTTACACTCAATATCGCTGACTACAGGCAGATTCAGGCGTCTTTTCAGGCAACACTGCTCTGGTGGGTCGACTAAACCAAGGCAGTGACCTGGCCTGCTAAAGAGAGGTTGAACCATTTGTCAGCTGGTGTGATGAAAACATTTTACAACTGAGTGTTGGGAAGAGTAAAGAGCTGATTACTAATTTTAGAAAGAAGAAGGAGGAGGTCAACTGATTGAAATTGTCATCATATAAATATCTAGGTGTCCATCTGAACAGTAAATTAAACCAGAAAAAGAACACTGAGGTTGTATTAAAGTCAGTCTAGACTCTTCTTCCTGAGAAAACTTTGATATTTTGATATCAGCAAAACCCTTCTTCATGTTTTCTATCAAAGAATTTTAGCTAATGCTTTTTTTCCTGTGTTCTGTGGGAGGAGGAGGGCAGCAACACTATGGATGATAAAAACAGGATCAGTAGGTTCAGAAGTCCATTCAGTGAGCGACTAGTGATGCTTCAGTGTATTACTGAACGACTTAGGGAAGCAAGACAATACTACTTTTCAAAAACAATCAGTGACAATGGGAACAATCTCAGGATACAGACTCCGACCCCGGAGGCAGTCGCAAGGTACTGACAGGTTCATAGGGCAGCAGCTGCTGCCGTGAAGGAGACAAAGCAGCGGGTGTGGGAGGAGTTTGGAGCAACCATGGAGAAGGACTTTTGGTCGGCACCATGGTGCTTCTGGAAAGCCGCTCAGCACCTCAGGAGGGAGAAATAGGGAACCATCCAAGCTGTGTACAGTAAGGATGGGACACTGTTGACCTCGACTGAGGAGCTAATCCGTTAGTGGAAGGAGCACTTTGAGGAACTCCTGAACCTGACTAATATGCCCTCTATTGTAGAGGCAGAGCTGGAAGCTGATGGGGGATCATTGTCAATTTCCCTGGTGGAAGTCACTGAGGTACTTAAACAACTCCACAGTGCCAAAGCCTTTAGAACGTGACTTCTACATTGATGATGGCTTCAAGTCACACCCATCAGCTGCTGAAGCTATCAACCTGCTGAAAAGAGCAGAGGTGATGTTTACTGCTTCCAGTTTACGGCTCCATAAATAGCATCAAACCACTCTGACATCTTGGAGGCCTTCCCACTAGAAGACCATGTGAAGGGTCTGCAGAACCTGGACCTCACTGACAACTCAACCCTCATCCAATGCAGCACAGGGCTCAGCTGGGATCTGAAACATAACATCTTCACCTTCAGAGTGGTAGCTACAGAGAAACCTTTCATCTGTAGAGGTGTTCTAGTGATGGTGAACAGTTTATTCAATCCCCTTGGACTTGTCACACCGATCACCATTCAAGGGAAGTTCCTGCTGTGAGAATTCATCAGCAATGAGGCCTTTGACTGGGATAGCCTTCTTCCGGATGAAAAGGAAGTTGAATGGAGGATATGGAAAGACTCCTTAAAAGATCTGACTGAGTTCAAGATACCAAGAGATTACATAGGAAACAGTTCCACATCTTGTTAGATGCCTTAGTGAGGGCCATGACTGTTGAAGCTTACCTCAAGTTGATCAACAGTGATGGAGAGTGTCACGTAGGATTTGTTCTGGGAATGGCAAAACTAGCCCCCCCAGCTGCCCACACTATTCTAAGGTTGGAGATAGGCACAGCTGTTGCATACTCAACTCCATTCTCAAGCAAACCAGTCCTTCACACCTCAACCATTCTCCTCCGCCTCTGGGAAACTTTGACAGCAAAGACCTCCACCGCCAGTAATGGAGACAGGTGCAACATCCGGCAAACACCTTTTGGAACAGACACAAGTACCTTCCTACATTTCAAAGTTGTAGCAAGTGGCAGGATGTACAGCATAATATCAAAAAAGGTGACCTCTGGGTTACTCTTGACCTAAGTTATAACCACCAAATTAAGAATATCACAAAAACTGTTTCCATCCTGGGAAATATCTTAAGGGTTATCTGTTGACTCATGCTGCAACAAAACAGACCCATGCCTCTATCTTCTCACAACTGCTCACTGGCCTGCCAAAAACATCAATTAACAAACTTCAACTCCTACTAAATCCAGCAGCTTGCGTATGAACAAAAGCAAGAAGAAAACTCCAAGTACTAAGACATAACTTGCTGAAGCACCTGCTGGCACCTATGCCTCAAAACTATGGAACACTCTGCCACTGTATATCTGACTGTCAGATTTAGAGTTATTTCAAGCAACAGCTCAAATCTTCGATCAAATTATCGTTGTTTCGAATGAAAAAAATAATAGGGGACAGGGAGGTGAAGTACAGGCAAAAGCCTATTGATGATTGATGAAAAAGTATTTCAAGAAGAGAGAAGTTCAGTCATTCCTACTGAAAGAAAGTTGTCACCAGAGAGAAAGAGGAAGGAGGGATGTGGGAGATGAAAAGAGATAAATCAGTTGTTTGACAGAGAGCTTCAGACAGAAGCTGACAGAGCTCAGCAGCTTCTCGTCTCCTCTTTCTGAGAATGAAAACCCTTGAAGAAGATGAACTTTGCTTTCCACAACTCCTCAACTCCTCCTGCAGGAAGACTAGACGTCCTCACTCTGTAACTGTGCTCACTGACATTTTACTGTCCACCATCTCTCTGCTCACTGTGACTCTCAACCTGCTGGTCATCATCTCCATCTCCCACTTCAGGTAGTCAAATATTTAATCAATATATAAGATTGATAGCTGTACAAAAAGAAGTGGTTCATGAAACAGAATTAAACTTTCCAGATCCAGATATGACAATTGATGCTACAGATAATGATCAGCATATTGCTGTCTTTTCTCTCCAGGCAGCTCCAGACCCCCACCAACCTCCTCCTCCTCTCTCTGGCTGTCTCAGATTTCTTTGTGGGCCTCCTCATGTCCTTTCTAACTGTACTCATAGATGGCTGCTGGTTCCTCGGTGACCTTTTATGTGTCATGTATCAGTATCTAGGGTACATTATTTCCTCTGCCTCTATAGGAACCATGGTGCTCATATCTGTTGACCGCTATGTGGCTGTTTGTGATCCTCTACATTATCCCACTAAAGTCACACGAAAAACAGTTATGATCTGTGTTTGTCTGTGTTGGATATGTTCTGCTTTCTGTCACATTTTGCTGCTGAAGGATAACCTGAAACAACCAGGCAGGTATAACTCCTGTTCTGGAGAGTGTGTTGTTGTTATTAACTACATTGCTGGACTTGCAGATGTTTTTTTGTCCTTTATTGGTCCTGTCACTGTCATCATAGTTCTGTATATGAGAGTATTTGTGGTGGCTGTGTCTCAGGCTCGTGCCATGCGCTCTCATATAGCAGCTGTCAGTCTCCAGTGTTCAGTGAGTGTAACTGTTAACAAATCTGAAATGAAAGCAGCCAGGACTCTTGGTGTTGTTATTGTCGTGTTTCTAATATGCCTCTGTCCATATTTTTGTGTTGCACTAACAGGCCAGGACACCTTGATCAATATCTCATCTGCTGCCTTTGTAATATGTTTGTTCTATTTCAACTCCTGTCTTAACCCCATGATCTACGCCTTTTTTACCCCTGGTTTAGAAAATCTATTAAGCTCATTGTTACACTTAAGATACTGCAGTCTGGCTCCTGTGTGACCAACATACTGTAGAGTAATGATCGGCAAACCCAAACTTCCCATGTGGCCCACAGAATATTAATAAATTTACCACAGCCTGTTGAACTCTCAGAATAGTCTATTTACAGTGTCAACTGTGTGTAACAGAAATTCTAAAGCCTGAATTTTACCTGAAAGGTTTTGGCTGTAGTATACCAGTCGGCTTAACCTGGTTAGTCAGATTAGTCAAGTTCAACTGACGTTTGTGTCAAACTGACATTCTTCAGATGATGTCAGGTATCTGTGAATACACTTCAACCATTTAACTGACAATGGCATCGCCAGAATGTGTCTATTTTGCACTCAATTAGAGTGATGAACATTGTTTTAGAAGTGCGTATCCTTGCGCATTAGTAACGCATTCTAACAGAATGGCTGGAAGATGATTTGCTCTCATCAGTGATGTTAGTAGACTACTGATTTTGCAGGACGTAAACACTGTGGTTTGGGACTTCAGCCCAGGGAAGCCAGTGCATTAAGGTGTCACTGCAAATGCTACACGGAAAACAACTTTGCGTGTTTTACTAATTCATGTATGCCTTCATGTACTTTGTGCTTTTTTTCTTGTTTTATTTTGGTCTTTATTTTTCCTCTATGAAGCACTTGAGCTGCTTTTTATGTATGAAAGGCATGACAGATAAAATGTATTTATATTATAAATAAATAAATATATTTTTATTATTCATTAGCATTACTCTAGGAAATCTGTGAGGTCAATATAGCGTACAGCGTAGGGAGCCACAAGCATGAAATCTGAAGGACCCTGGGACAAATTTTTGAATGCCAACAGGTCTTTAATTACACTGCGTGACAGTGTAAGTAACCTGAAGGGGTAATGCAAATCTCTATTGCCTGCTGCCAACATTCTTTCAAGAGGCCTTTTACTGTTTTTAAACATATAAAGTCTATATCTGGAGTCCTCAACGCTGTGTAGAAGGGTGGCATTACCACATTCTAGGGGTTAACCTAAATAAGGTAGTAGTAGCAGTAGTTCTGTTCATACTTCTCAGTTCAGTGAGCCCAAACACAATGTTGACTAAAACTCGTTCTGTCTCACATAATCACAAGTTTACAAAATCCCTGCAGTGAACCTTGACTCTGAGAATAACGCATTAAAGTTGTTTTATGTTTGATCTTGAGTTGTTGCAGCACAACCAAAATGTTAAAAAAAAATGTCTTAACCATGCTTGGTTCCTTTGGAGATCCCAAACACAGAAGCTGACTTGCTGAAAACCCTGATGACCAAATCTGGAGAGGTAGTATGCTATTGGAGTCTGATACCAAGGGGTACTTACTAAACGGCGATATTTGACAAGTTTGGAGCAAGAATGGGAGTCTGCCACAAGCTGCTTGCTTGACAGCTGTGAATAAGATAAGATATTCCTTTATTAGTCCCACAGTGGAGAAATTTACAATAGCCAACTAACAATAGCCATGTGTGTTGTTTACTTTCATCATGATATGTTTACATTCATAATAATAATTTTGGGGTAGTGGCTTTGGAGGGAGGCCTGAAGAGACAGTCATGGTTGCCATGCAAGGTGCCAGCTTTGCCCATCAGGATCTAATCTAAATATTAATTTGCATACTGATGGCTAAGCCCTCAGGAGAAATTAGGGGTTAAGTGCCATGCTCAAGAACATATCAACATGTGACCAGAGCAGCCAGGGATCAAACCACCACCCTTACGATTGGTGGATGACCCTCTGAGCCACAGCTGCCCTTGTATTCAGTGGTGGCAGGGTGGTCAGAGCATTTGCATTGTTGGGAACCTTTCTGCGTCCTGAGCAGGTTGAACCTTCAAAGGGTTGTTGAATTAAAGATTGTTTATCACAAATGTAATCAACATTCAATGTAATGTCCAGTATTATTTTAAGGAAAATACCCCCAAATAGGGGAAGAAATAATCATTCATAGGCAGTGATAGATAAAATATAAGTTAAGACTGAATAAGTACTGTGTTGGGGGGCAGGGGGTGCCACTGCAAGTCTCACTGCTGCTGTCCTTAGAGTAAGAACAGGGAACCTATGATGCATGCTGTATTAAACTCTAGGTTCATTATTGTATGTGACATGAGTCTCTCAAATATCTACCATACTATTAATCTGCAGTCAACCTATTAATGTGAATATGCCACAATATGATGACAGAAGCATGTTGGGGTAAATTCTTAGTTTCAGATGTAGTGTGGATAATAAACAAAATTGATTGACATGCACAGGAAGGTTTAAGATGTCATCTTATTCATTTTAAATCTTCCTGAATCATGATCTCTAATATCAACCAGTTGTGTTCATTATTCACACTACATCTTGATTTATCCTGAGGGGGATTGTGGAGCAGCAGCTGCAGTACAAAGTAGAAAAGTGTACAAATATATGGAGCGCAAATGTAAATATAAAATGTCAAGATGCAAATTCAGAATAATATTAAATAAAAATATTATCATGAGATCCACACTGATTCTCCTACCAATACACCTTTTGAATTAACTTCAGTGGCTATACACAACAGCACAGAAAGAAAGTTTATTGATGGTACTCACCACTCTGTCTCTACAGTATTTTAGTATCACAAGAATCAGGCTGAAGTATCTTCAATGTTACAATGATTTTAATAGATTTTCTAAACCAGGGGTAAAAAAGGGCGTAGACCAAAGGGTTAAGACAGGAGTTGAAATAGAACAGCCAGGCTTCTAAAGTTAAAGATATGTTCTGGCCTGCAAAAGCAGAGCAGTAATATGGACAAAGACATATCAGAAACACAACCACAACAACACCAAGAGTCCTGGCTGCTTTCATCTCAGATTTCTTAGCAGTTACAGTCACTGAACTCTGAAGGCTGACCGCTGCAATGTGGGACCGCATGGCTTGAGCCTGAGACACAGCCACCACAAATACTCTCATGTACAGAACTATGATGACAGTAATTGGGCCAATAAAGGTGAAGACAAAGTCAACAGTTCCTGTGATATGGTTAAGGACAAATACACACTCTCCATAGCAGGAATTCTGTGAGTCTGGTTGTCTCAAAAAATCCTTTAAAATGACACTATTATAGAGAGTAGAGCAAATCCAACACATGCAAACACAGATTTTTGTTCTGTCCAGAGTAACTCTTATGGTGTAACGTAAAGGATCACAAATAGCCAAATAGCGATCCATTGATATGAGCACCATATTTCCAATTGAAAAAGAGGTAATGACCAAAGCTACAATATGATACAGAGCACACATGAGGTCACCCAGAAACCAGCAAGTCTCTGTTACAAGGATTTCAACCGGCATCAGCAGGAGGCCCACGAGGAGGTCTGAGACAGCCAGGGAGAGGAGGAGGAGGTTGGTGGGGCTGTGGAGCTGCCTGGAGAGGAAGAACGGCATCACTTTTGAGATCAGCAATGGTAGCTTGTTAATAACAGCAGTAGCAGCAAGGACATTCTTATGGACATGAACGTATTCTGGAGTGCCTGCTTCAAATAATTTGTCACACAACATATCACACATTGAATACATAAGATTTTCAAGTAAGGATTAAACACAGATTAATAGCTGAAACATTCACATAAAAAACATGTAATAATTGTAAATTTGCGTTATGAAAAGTTTATGGTGAGTGGGTTTATCTCTGCCTGAAGTGGGAGATAGAGATGATGACCAGCAGGTTGAGAGCTGCAGTGAGCAGAGAAATGAAAGACAGCAGAATGAGAAGAAGCATGCCGTCGGACTGAGGCGGCATGGGTTTCCTGCAGGAATAGTTGAGGAGTTGTGGAAAGCAGAGTTCAGCTCCTTCTGGTGTCTCCATCTTCAGAGAAGTGACAAGAAGCTGCTGAGTTCTGGCAGCTTTTTGACCAAAGCTCTCTGTTGCACAACTAATTTATCTCTCTTCACTTTCCTGTTCTCTCTCTCCTCATCTCTCTTGCCCTTGAGTTGCCCCCCCCCCCCCCCCCCCCCAGCTGTAGTTTCTGTGGTCATCTTCAACTCAGTCTTCATCACTTACTTCCCTCCCCTTGATTATGGTTGTCAAGTCACCCTTGCTGGTAAAGTAGCTGCACACAGTAAAAACTAAAAAACTTGAGAGAACTGTTTTCAAGGCAAATTTCAACACTATATTTTTCAATCATTTATTTAATTTGTAAGTTTGAGAGTTTCAAAACTCAACTTTAGGGTTTTAAGAGAGTTACCCATAAAAAGCACACACAGGCACACTGTGGGTTAGCCCATACTGGGTCCCAGTGTTTTTTTCTTTGGGCCCCAGAAATCTCAAATGGGTCCACATGCCAGAGTAGATCCCAGTGCACAGTGAGGTGTTTTTCTCAGAACGCTACAATTACAGTCTGCTGAAAGGTTATTATGGAAAATTTGCCCGATGATGCCATAAAAAATATTGCCTACTGGAGCTTTAATTGCTCAGTTTCAGAAAGTTAAAGTGTAAAACGTAATCACAATATAAGGCACACTGAACTTATCTTCATTTCATTTGATTTTTTTTCTTGTGTGTGACATGGGAAAACAGTGCAACAGCAGCACAAGTGTTACTAATAGTAAGCTGACTGAGAAGCAACTTACACAGCAATATTCATCTAAAATTAGCTGATATTAGCCAACAGAATTCAGGTGGAAAGTCTAGTCCTTGCTCCCTGACTCTATGTATGTGATCAACAGTGGTAAACACCTGATAATTATATATTTTGCAGGAAATGGGTAAAAAAAAAAAAACAAAAAAAACGTCATGTTAATGGTGCTTTGAACACGGAGTGATAAAAATCCAATGAATCTGTGATGTCATGGCCAGCAGATCTGATGGCTTCAAGGGAGCATTTGTCTGTTACTGTCCGTCATTCACTCTCCATTGAAATGAATGACTTTCAGTCTTCATTAAAAGGGACCTATTATGCTTTTATGCCTTTTAGCTTTTGTGCGTTACATAATATTGTGTGCATGTAAAAGATCTGTAAATGTAAAAAGCCCAAAGTTCATGCCAGAGGCAGTTACTCTCTCCCACAGAAACACCACTCTTGAACTCCCTGAAATGCCTTAATTGAAATCTTATCTTTTCTTCTGTAATGTGGTGATGTCACCAAGTAACACATTTGCATAAAGGCTAGTGTGCCATGCCCTCAAACATAGCTAATTAGAGCAGAGCTGGAGTGGAATCCAAAGAGTTTGGTTTGACTGAATCACATCAGCGGGCCAGCTGACCAATCACAGCAGACTGGGCTTTGTTTGGGTGGGGGCAGGAGCTCAAACTGAGTGTTTCACACAGAGGGTGAAAAGAGATGCTGCATCGTAGCTGATATGAGAAAAGTAAAGTGTTTTTTGAATGTGTTCAAGTGTAGAAACCTAAAATACAAGCATGCATCTGAAAATAACCATAATAGGTGGTCTTTAAAATAACAATGCATGACGTTGTGCACAAGAGCTGAAAAAAAACAATCAAGGTGTGTGAGGTAATAGTTGTAAACATTATCAAACACTGTTTTGTTTAATGGATACATAAATGCATAGTTTAGGTCATAACGGTTGAATACATGCTGTATGTACTGTGTAGATGACAGTAGTTTATATTTGGGGGGTGGTAATGTATGTACATATGTATTTATTGCAACCCTATCCTAAGCCCTATGGTAATTTGAATGGGGAAAAATAACTTAATAGTGTGGCTCTTCTAGACTTTCCAGACCAAATTGATCAGATTCTGATTAGGAAACAAGTTATTTCACTGAGCTTGTGATGCTCAAAACAATTTATCCACCATTTTACAGCCATAACAGTAGCAACAGAGTAGGCCAGATAGTACTCCAGTGGTATCAAGTGTCTGCTACATGACTGAAGTATGTGACACACAGATATTAGCAGACTAATATCTGTGTGTCACATACTTCAGTCATGTATTAAAACAGAGTACAATTTCACTACACTGATATTACTCTGTTTTTCTAATGTGGATATTAACACCTTCAGATTAAAACCAGAAATTGAGTCTTTGTCCTCACGGTTTCTTATCTGTGTATGAACAAACCCCAAGTGGCTTCACTATTGCAAAAAAAATGAGTATGAAGAATGACTCATTCTTAGAGATTATTGTATTGTAAAATTCAGTGTACAGACAGTATAATCTGCAAATACAAGAGTTCATCACCACTCCGTCTCTACAGTATTTTATTATCAGAAGAATCAGGCTGAAGTATCTCCAGTGTTATAATGAGTTTAATAGATTTTCTAAACCAGGGGTAAAAAAGGGCGTAGACCAAAGGGTTAAGACAGGAGTTGAAATAGAACAGCCAGGCTTCTAAAGTTAAAGATGTGGTCTGGGCTGCAAAAGCAGAGCAGTAATATGGACAAAGGCATATCAGAAACACAACCACAAAAGCACTTTACCCAGAGTTTAGCATGTGTTATTCAGGCACTAAGTTGCACAGCCAAGAATATTTTTCTGTTTCTGTTTTCTGCAAAGGGACTGACTGACTCTCTCTACAGTATGTTGGCATCACAGGAGCCAGGCTGCAGTATCTTAAGTGTAACAATGAGCTTAACTGATTTTCTAAACCAGGGGTAAAAAAAGGCGTAGATCATCGGGTTAAGACAGGAGTTGAAATAGAACAAACAGATTACAAAGGCGGCAGATGAGGCATTGAGCAACGTGTCCTGACCTGTAAGAGAAACACAATAATATGGGCAGAGACATAATAGAAACACAACTACAACAACGCCAAGATTCTTGGCCGCTTTCATTTCAGATTTTTTAGCAGTTACATTCAGTGAGACAGCGATAACGGCAATATGAGAGCGCATGGCACGTGCCTGAGACACAGCCACCACAAATACTCTCATATACAGAACAACAATAACAGTAATGGGAACAATGAAGGAAACAATAACATCTGCAAGTCCAGTAATATAGTCAATCACAAAGATGCACTCTCCAAAGCAGGCGTTATACCTGCCTGGTTGTTTCAGGGTATCCTTTAAAGTCAGACTTTGAGAGACTACAGAACATATCCAACACAGACAAACACAGACTTGAACTCTTTTTTGTGTGACTTTGGCGGAATAATGTAGAGGATCACAAATAGCCACATATCGATCAACTGATATGAGCACCATGGTTCCTATAGAGGCAGAGGTAATAATGTATCCTAGATACTGATATACAGCACACATGAGGTCACCGAGGAACCAGCAGCCATCAATGAGCATAATTTGAAAGAACATGAGGAGGCCCACGAAGAAATCTGAGACAGCCAGAGAGAGGAGGAGGAGGTTGGTGGGGGTCTGGAGCTGCCTGGAGAGGAAAATCAGCAATATATTGATAATTATTACAGTATCAATTATCATGCAGAGCAAAAACTGAAATACAACAAAACATTATTGCCTCACTGTTTGCAATCAAATGATACTTGCTATTACTATCTACCAGTTTTACAAATGAATGAAATATCTGACTACTTGAAGTGGGAGATAGAGATGATAACCAGCAGGTTAAGAGCTGCAGTGAGCAGAGAGATGGAGGACAGCAGAACGTAATTCAGCATTGCCTCAAACTGAGAACGCATTGGCTTCCTGCAGGAGGTGTTGAGTTGTGGAAAGCAGAGTTCAGTTCCCACCCAGGTCTCCATCAGAGAGAGAGAGAGGAGAAGCTGCTGAACTCTGGCAGCCTTCTGACCAAAGTTTTCAGTCATTCATTTATCTCTATCTTCCCTGCCCACACCCTCTTCCTCCTGGAATCTACTGTTGTGTTTCTCTCCATAGAGATCTGTGCTCATCTTCCCCAGTGTTGACTGTGATCTGGTCCAGAATCGAATTTGGCTGCTCTATCATACATGTTGCTCTCCATTGGAGTTTTGCCCTTATCTTAAGGTTTAGCACCCAGATTGTCCCAGTAGAGAGAAATCCCATTCACAGCACATGACTTTACATTTTCAGTTTCATCTTGTCAGGAAAGTTATAGTGTCTTTTAGAGTTCGCTAATCCATTGAAATCATATTGAGCTGGGTTTTTCTGAGCTAACTCACCAGCAGGAGACACTGGGAGAGCACTGTGTTCTCTTGTTCTTCTCTCCACGCTTACACGGGGAGAACATGCAAACTCCACACAGAGGAGTTCATAGCCGGAGTCGAACCTGCGACCCTCTTGCTGTGAGGCGACAGTGTTAACCACTGCATCACCGTGCAGTCGTCTAAGCCATTGTTATCTATTTTTGGTCTAGCTGGTCTCCTTTTGTAATAATTCATGTAGAATGTGCTGTAATGCACAATCATGTCATTCACATATTTTTTTTTTTCAGGACAACCTGTGTAAACCTGTGGGGGCGGCAGTAGCTCAGTCTGTAGGGAGTTGGCTTGGGAACCGGAGGGTCACCGGTTCAAGTCCCGATGGACCAAGAACTGAGTGTGAACTGGTAGCTGGAGAGGTGCCAGTTTACCTCTTGGGCACTGCCGAGGTGCCCCTGAGCAAGGCACCAAACCCCCAACTGCTCGGGGCGCTTGTCAGGAGCAGCCCCCTCACTCTGACATCTCTCCATTGATGCATGTGCATGTGTGTGTTTCGGGTCTGCACGTACCGTGTATAAGTTAACAAACAGAGTGTAAAAGTTGAATTTCCCCTTGCGGGACTAATAAAGGTTGATCTTCTCTTCTTAAACCTGTGTAAACCTGTGTAAAACTGAATTTCCCCACTGTGGGACTAATAAAGGAATATCTTTCTTTCTTTCTTTCTTTCTTTCTATCAGAAAATGCAGTATATGCTGCAGTGATGTGACATATTGTACAAAGATAAGAGAAGAAACCAAAGAACAAGATTTTATAGGCATTTGAAAAATGTTCTCCCGTCTTGGTAATCAGGAGGAAAAAATAAACATTCCATCTAACACACATCAAAAGCTGTTTACATTTTTTTTTACATAGAAGTCTGAGCGTTTTTCCATCTATTTTTCTATTTAAAAAATTAGCTGTGACATGTCTCAAAGCAGTTCTTGTCTGACACAGAGAGCCACACCTCACTCCTTATACCAGGGGTAAGACTGATTGATATGCCTGTCTGCCTGCAGTGTACACAGGTCTTGTGTCCACATGAGGCCCTCCTGCTTGCATCAGGTTGGTCAGAGATGTGGCCACTCGATGCTTTGGCAGGAGGCACAGCGTCTGTGACACCACACAACTGGACTGGCATTTCCTGCAGGAAGGCCCGGTGGGTCATGGGTTCCTCCTGCTTCTCTCTGCAGAGTTCCTTGTGAAAGAGGAAGCTGTTCGTTCCCATGACCTCTCTCATGCTGGGTTGGATACTCTTCTGAAGGAAAAACAGAGGGGTTGGCATGTTGTCCTGCAGCAGAGGCGCTAGGCTTTTCAACAGCCTGCTGCATAACATCACTGTAAAACAAATAAAAAACATTGAAATATCGCAGAAACCTTTTTTAACCACTGGAGAATTGATAAAAAAATATAAATAGTCCCTCCAAAATATCACATTACACCTTGAGGAACACTACAGAAAAGTCCATGTTGTGGTTTGATATCAAAAACATTTGACATCTGGAGATTTCTGCAAGAATTGCATTTCTTGGCAATTGGATGGGGAGCTTGTCTGTTCTTGAAACTGCTCTGAAACCCCTTTATTTAATTATATTAACGATTCATGAGGCTGTGATTATCCTCAAGGTCACAACAGGTCATTTTATGGAGCGAGCTCAAGTTTTTTTTTAGAAAATAGTCTCACTGCAATGAAGTGGCTACTATTGGGATGAACGGGGGCGGCAGTAGCTCAGTCGGTAGGGAGTTGGCTTGGGAATCGGAGGGTCACCGGTTAAAGTCCCGACATGACCAAGAACTGAGTGTGAACTGGTAGCTGGAGAGGTGCCAGTTTACCTCTTGGGCACCGTGGTGCCCCTGAGCAAGGCACCAAACCCCCAGCTGCTCGGGGCGCTTGTCAGGAGCAGCCCCATCACTCTGACATCTCTCCATTGTTGCATGTATATGGGTCCTGTTTGTGCATGTGTGTGTCTTGGGTCTGCATGTACCGTGTATAAGTAAAACAACAGAGTGTAAAAAATTGAATTTCCCCATTGTGGGACGAATAAAGGACTATCTAAAAAGGACTATCTAATCTAACATCATCACACATGAATACAACTGGACTCACTGGATCCAGTCTCAGCTTTACTGTCACACCAAATTTATACAATACCAAGTCCTGTTTATAATATTCAAATACACCGTTTTATAAATGGATGAAAATCACATTTGTACTGCATGCAAAAAAAACTATGACTTGCCCCAAACTGCATGTGATTATCAGAAAGTGGGCATGTCAGCAAAGAGGAGCAGCCCCTTTGAAAATCACCATGCCAGTTTTCCCTCGCCAAAATTTTGAATAGTTTTGTAGAGTTAGTCATTATTTTTCCTGATAAGCTAGGTTAGGTGTTACCATGATTGGTAACAATGGAATCCTTTGATTTTCTAGTTTAATATGATACCAATATCTTCAATCTAGCTTGAAAACTGAGCCCGCTACAACCTCTGAAATACAGAAGAGCAGCCAGGGTGGTTAAGTGGTTAATTGCAAATTATCTCAATTTATAAACTTGGAATCTGTGTGTAACTTTGGAGGCCCCTCATGTCCTGAAGTATATGTTTTTATCAAGTGGTTGCTACTTTCTATCTTGAGATGGATCCAAGATAACAATTTCACAAAAAATATAGATCTTTCTCAGGACTTTGGACTGGAAACCCTTTGACTGCATATTTCATGCTTCTTGCCTGTACTACACATTACAAGTGTTCATGTTTAGACTTTTTAACCAAAACTGGTAAACTATTCCAGGTAACTGTAACTGACCACACCAAGACCTAGTACATAGAACAAGTAAAACAGTACATAGGCAAGTATTCGTGGCTTTTCTGTCAGCCACAAACAGCTGTTCTTGTTAGTCTTGTCTTTTATTTTATAAATAAGGAAGCATTTCTTGGTTGTGTTGAGAGAAAATGGACCAAATTCAACATTTCCAGACAAAGAAAGTGAGGACTTTAGCATACTGTGGGTGTGTGTTGCTGACAAAGTTTGTATCTTACAATATGTTTTTCACATATCTCTCTCTTTCACACACACACACACACACACACACACAAACTTTCTACCTGACTGACCCAACCCCATGGAGACTTGATTTGTGTCGAGCACTTAACACAACAAACAGCCACTTACAGCTAATGCTCTCTGATGAATCACCCTCGTTAAGGATTCACACCTTCTTGTATTCATGTCAGATGATTTAAACTCTAATCTCAGGGGGATCATTCCAATCAGAGGTGTTAAGAAAATCATCCAAGTTCCAAAGTAAACATATGATGTAAAACCCACACATCAACACATGATGCAACTTCTTCTGACAAGACCAACAACTGAACAGAGTGCTCAGTCAATTAAAAGTTTTTCATGTACTTACAATTCATGCAAATCTAAACTCTGATTTCATTGCATTGTTAATACTAATAATGCATAATATATAGTAATGCACTTCTAATATTGTAAAATCCTTCAACAAGTCACACAAAGGTTCCATAACCTTATGATAATATCCTCTGAGTCAGAAGAGGCCTCATGACGATGGATGCACTGCAAACTAATGCTTATGTCATTCTTTCAAAGTTTTACATAATGCTGTCTCCTTTGCATTTGATATAACTGAGTGAAACAACCAAAAATTGTCTTCATTTTGGGCTCAAGAGTAAATACTAATAAGAGTACTAAAGTATTATGTATAAAGAACAGTGACTGAATGAACATTTACTGAATGTGCATACTAATTAGAGACAAATAAATTCAGCAGCAAAACTGAACCGTGGACTGCCATTGTGAAGGATCAAGTTTGGCATTTTGGCCGTCACCATGTTGTTTTTTTGCAACCAGAGGTGACAGGTGGAGCTAAGTACATCTGAATGCTGAATAGGACATTCTCAGGTGACCAAAAAGGTTATAATTAACTTTCATAAATTCACTGTGAAAGGATTAAAGTTGTAAGAAGAAAACACGGCCAACTCCCCGACTGGACAACACCATGGTAGCGACCTGTCAATCACAATGTAGGCCTTAAAGCATGCCCTGCTTTTAACTTTAAAAAATGTTAAAGTTTAAAGCTGGGTATGCTTTAGGGCAAGGCTGCAATTACCATGTCAGCTTCCATATTGCTACCATGAAGAAGAAGATTGCTCCAGCTTATTGCTCACTTTCTTGTTCAGTCAGTAAGTAAGGGGAGGACAAAGGTGTGGTAATGATTCAAACTGATGACAGATTAAATATGCAGTGTTGATCATTAGACATGAATATTCTGCTTTGTGGAAATATTATTATTGGCCTACTTTTGCTCTCTAAGACAGAGCGACACTCGCTGGATTACAGAGATAAGACTTGGAAACTGAGATGCACCTCAACGTCATAGGCTGCGCCAGCTCACCACTAGAATGTTAAAAACCTGTTTTTTATCCTTATTTTCTATTTGACTCTAAATAAGTCCATAATTTACTAAATGAACATCATGCTGTACTGAAGAAGACTTGAAACTAGCAACTGAGACCATAAACTCATGTTTACAATGTTTACTGAGGTAATAAATCAAGTGAGAAGTAGGCTCATTTTCTCATAAACTTCTTTACAATCAGGCTGGTGGTTGTCTCCTGTTAGACTGTCAAAATGAGAAAAATGAGAAAAATAACCGCTTCAGTCCACGAGGAGCTACATTAGCATTAGCAAACGGTTGCCACATCTAGCCTTATTTTAAGATAAGATAAGATAAGATATTCCTTTATTGGTCCCACAGTGGGGAAATTCACATTAATATTACCATTGATAACGTTACATGAATCTTGAAACACTACCGCACAAATTAGCATATAAGTCTGAGGCTAAAGTAAAGCAAAATGAGTTCTCTGTCTGTCTGACGCCACTCGACCCTGAAATATGCAGGTTATGCAACAAACTGGTGAACACTGAGTTATGAATGCATGTTATCAATAGCACCTTTAACTATGCAAATCTATAAATGCAGATTGGAGGATATGATGATAAATCATTTAAAAATGTGATGAACAAGTAGAATAAGGAGCTGTAGCCGAGTGTGTGCACCTGTTGTTATATTTTTCATATTGGCTGCATATTTACATATGACATTTGCTATGTTTCCATTAAAAAACATGACAAGATGTTTTTGTTTCGCTTCAGGCAGCTCCACACCTTCACTAACATTTTTGCAGTCTCACCAGTTCACAGAGCGTCTCACTGCTTTTGTTGTTCTTTGACATCCCCTTTGTCAAGAAGAGTAATCTGTTTGTCTATATTTAGACAGTCCTGCTACAGTCTGTCAGTACAGCTTAGTAGCTGTTGACTTTATGTTATCCATAAAAATGTCATTATTGTCCTTTTTTACTACAACTGTGCATGACAGTGTGAAAAAACCTTAACAGGTGACTGAAATCAGGGTTTATCCACAACATAGTATTTGTTCAAAGATATGTTGAATAAATGCACTGAATAAAAATCCTTAAAGCAACAAGTGGCTGGTGTTGTAATGGAAATCTGCAGAAATAATGCCTGTAAACTGCCTCTGTTGCCCATTGTCAGTGTTATGACTACAATACAACTTGCTGCCCTCTTTTAACCATATAGGTATACATCGTATGTAGCAGATGATGCTCTTAGCCATTCCTGTATTTTAAAAGACACAAGGACTGGAAATGTGGCTGCATGTCAGGAAGTATAAATGTTAATCTTTAATTTCTGGTTGCATGCTTTTATTTTGGCGCACTTCCTGTTTTGTTTGCATTCTAACCTCTCCTCTCGTTGCAGTTCACTTCACTCCCTGCCCTGCTTGTCTCCTGCCTTCACGTTAGAGCACCTCCTCCCGTCATGATTATCATCACTAGTCACCTGCGTCTGATCATCATCCCCTGCCCTGATTGTGTTCACCTGTGTATAGTTATCCACCTCCCTCACTAGTATATAATGTGTCCTCCCTTTTCCTCCTGTGCCAGTTCGTCTTTAACTGTTTAGTGAAGCGTACCCGCCAGCTCCCAGTGTTTTTGTCTTCTAGTGTTCAGACCATAGCCTGTATTTTTGACTTCGCCTCTAGCCTGCCGATTTAACTCTGTTTGCCTCGCTGACTGCTTTTTGTGTAACGACCAACCGCCTGTAATAAAGACTTTGATTTTTGCCCGACTCCCTGCCTCTGAATCTGCGTTTGAGTTCACCTGAGTCCGAGTTCAGTCCTGACAGTACGACCTGGCCAACTATGGACTCAGCAGATTCAGAGCAGGTTCGGTCCGCTATCATGGCGCAGGGAGAGCAGATCAACCTGCAGGAGGATCGCCTCTCCGCCGTCTTTAAAGAGGTAAAACAGATTAATGATCTTCAAGGACAGTTTCGCTCATCCGTCGGAGATCAAATCACCCGGTTAGGAGCACAGATGCAGACGCTCCTAACCATGATGAACACTCATCCGACTCCCGGCGCAGACGCCGCTCCTCCACCGGCGTCTGTCTTCCACGAGACGCCGGCTCCGCTCCCGATGCCGGTCCCCGCGCCGGCTGGTTCTGCATCCCCACACCTTGCCAAGCCGGAGCGGTTCACGGGAGATTCCGGTGGCTGCCGCGCTTTTCTGGTGCAATGCAGTCTTCATTTTGAACTGCAGGCAGCCCAGTTCCCGACCGAGCGCTCCAAGGTGGCTTTTATGATCACCCACCTGGCTGGCAGGGCTGAAGCGTGGGCAACCACCGAATGGGCTCGGGGCTCCCCGGTATGTGCATCACTCAAACTTTTTACTGACTCTCTGCGCAAAATTTTTGACCATTCTGCCCCAGGTCGGGAGGCTGCACGGGCTTTGGTGGGACTTCGGCAAGGCAGGAGGCGGGTCTCAGACTACGCTATCGAGTTCCGTACTCTGGCCGCTGACAGCGGATGGAACGACGCGTCGCTGATGGACACCTTTCTGCACGGCTTGTCGGACCCCGTGAAGGATCAGCTCGCCCCTCTGGACCTGCCTGTGGACCCCAACTCCGTCATCGCGCTTGCCATCCGCATAGACAACCGTCTATGGGAAAGAGAGAAGGAGAAGGACAGACGCCGAGGCGCCGTTCCACCGTTCGCCCAGACGAGGCACTCTCCCGGCCAGCGCGCCGGTTGGCGTTCTTCCTCTGTGGTTGCCGCCGAGGGCTCTCCATCTCCCCCTAGTGGGAGGGATGAGCCCATGCAGATCAGCAGGGCAAAACTATCCTAGGAGGAACGCCAGTGGCGCCTGCGGGGGGGTCTCTGTATATACTGTGGCCAACCCGGCCACTTTCTGTCCGCCTGTCCAGTAAAAGAGATGACTCACCAGTGACGAAGAGGGCACTGGTGAGTCCTACTTCTGCTTTCCCCTCTTCCTCTCGCCCTCTACTGCAGGTCCAGATCTCCGCCACGGGGCGCTCCCTTTCCTACCCGGCCCTGGTGGACTCAGGGTCCGATGAAGATTTCATCGTTGGAGGTCTGGTTAAAACACTCGGGCTCCAACGCCTCCCCCTGAAGGAGACTCTTGAGGCAAGTGCTTTAGATGGCAGATTGCTCTGTAAAGTGACTCATCGCACGTCTCTGGTTCAACTAACTGTTTCTAACAATCACACTGAGTCCACCAGTTTCCATGTTTTTGACTCTGCCCTGCACCCCTTAATCCTGGGCCTCCCATGGCTCAAAAGACATAACCCTCATATTGATTGGATAACGGGAAAAATATTGTCATGGGGAAGGGACTGTATTAACTCTTGTTGCCTGTCTGTCGCCCCTGGGGAGCCCTCTGGAAGACTGCTTGCGCCCCTAGTGCTGGATCGGAGCTCCGCCTCCTGTACCTCGCCGTCTGCTCCACCAGATGGCGCCATTGACCCAGACTTGCCAGGGGTTCCTCCCTGTTACTATGATCTAAGGGAGGTCTTCAATAAATCCAGCGCCACCTCCCTGCCTCCGCATCGGCCATATGATTGTGCCATCGACCTGCTCCCAGGTACCACCCTACCAAAAGGGAGACTGTACTCTCTCTCTGCCCCGGAGAGAGAGGCAATGAGAGAGTACATCGAATCATCCCTGGCGGCTGGGATTATCCGCCCGTCCTCCTCGCCTGCGGGGGCGGGCTTTTTCTTTGTAGATAAAAAGGATAAATCACTTAGACCATGTATTGACTACCGGGGTTTGAATAACATTACTGTTAAGAACAGATACCCGCTCCCTCTGATGTCCTCGGCCTTCGAGCTGCTAAAGGGGGCTAAAATCTTTTCCAAGCTCGATCTACGCAACGCTTACCACCTCGTTAGGATCAGACAGGGGGACGAGTGGAAGACGGCATTTAACACCCCCAGTGGCCATTATGAATATCTCGTGATGCCATTCGGGCTCACTAACGCCCCTGCCGTCTTCCAGGCTCTAGTAAATGATGTCCTCCGGGACATGCTAAACCACTTCGTGTTCGTTTACTTAGACGACATATTAATCTTCTCCCCTGACGAGCCAACCCATATTCACCATGTCCGCCTCGTTCTCCAGAGACTGTTGGAACATCGTCTCTTCGCTAAAGCCGAGAAGTGCGAGTTCCATGTTCCAACAGTCTCTTTCCTCGGTTTCATAGTATCCCCCGACAGCATCCACATGGACCCGGCAAAGATCAGTGCGGTAGCGGACTGGCCCACCCCAAGTAATCGCAAGGCAGTCCAGCGATTCTTGGGGTTCGCAAATTTCTACAGACGATTTATTAGAAATTTCAGTTCTATTGCAGCCCCACTACACGCGCTGACATCACCAAAAAATAGCTTCGTCTGGTCCTCTGAATGCGCTAACGCCTTCCACAGACTCAAGGAGGCATTCAGCTCCGCCCCCATCCTGACTCTGCCTGATGCCAGCCGACAGTTCATTGTGGAGGTAGACGCCTCCGACTCAGGTATCGGTGCTGTTCTCTCACAGAGAGCATTAAAGGACAATAAACTTCACCCCTGTGCCTACCTTTCCAGGAAGCTGTCCTCGGCTGAGAGGAATTATGACATTGGGAACAGGGAGCTTCTGGCTGTCAAGGCTGCGCTGGAGGAGTGGCGGCAGGCTAGAGGGGGCGGAGCAACAGTTTCTCGTCTGGACCGACCATAAGAACCTCCAGTATATCCGCTCTGCCAAAAGACTCAACTCCAGGCAAGCTAGGTGGGCCCTGTTTTTCAACCGTTTTGACTTTTCTCTTTCTTACCGGCCGGGATCAAAGAACGGGAAACCTGACGCCCTCTCCAGACTCTTTGACTCAGTGGACACTCCCAAGGGTCCCTCCCACATCATCCCTCCTTCCTGTGTGGTGGGAGCCGTGACGTGGGGGATCGAGAGGGACGTAAGGAGGGCCCTGTCACAGGTTTCGACACCCGAGGGGTGTCCACATAACAGACTCTTTGTTCCTGTTTCTCTCCATTCCAAGGTGATCCACTGGGCACACACCTCCCGCATCGCCTGCCACCCAGGAGCACGTCGCACCCTGTTCGTGGCAAAGCAGAGGTTCTGGTGGCCGGCGATGGAGAGAGACGTAAAGGAGTATGTCTCAGCCTGTCCGGTGTGTGCCCAGTGTAAACCATCTCATCGACCACCAGCCGGCCTGCTGCAGCCCCTACCAGTACCTCATCGCCCCTGGTCCGACATCTCCCTGGACTTTGTAACTGGGTTACCCACCTCTGAAGGTAACACCACTGTCCTTACAGTGGTGGACCGTTTCTCAAAAATGGCTCATTTCATTGCTCTACCGAAGTTACCTTCGGCCAAAGAAACGGCAGAGGTGGTGTTAACCCATGTTTTTCGCATCCATGGCTTCCCCAGGGATGTGGTGTCGGACCGGGGGCCACAATTCATTTCAGGGTTCTGGAAAGAGTTCTGTTCTTTACTGGGAGCGTCTGTCAGTCTGTCCTCGGGCTATCACCCGGAGTCCAATGGACAGACTGAGAGACTGAACCAGGAGCTGGAGACCGGGTTGAGATGCCTAGTGGCGCAAAACCCGGTCTCCTGGTCTAAACATCTGCTGTGGGTGGAATACGCCCACAATACTTTGCCGTGTTCTTCTTCAGGTCTCTCCCCCTTCCAGTGTGCATACGGCTACCAACCCCCTCTGTTCCCCAACCTGGAGGGGGAGTCTTCCGTTCCATCGGCCCTCGCTATGGTGAGACGCTGCCAGCACATCTGGAAGGGGGCCAGACGGACGCTGTTGAAGAACACGGCACGCTACAAGAGGATGGCTGATCGACGGCGGACACCAGCTCCCACCTACCAACCTGGGCAGATGGTCTGGTTGTCCGCCCGAGATCTGCCCCTCCATGTTAATTCAAGGAAACTCGCCCCTAGGTATGTCGGTCCTTTCCCTGTGGTAAAAGTTATTAATCCTGTCTCTGTCCAGCTGAAGCTGCCGAAGTCCATGAGGAGCCATCCGACCTTTCATGTCGGACGGCTGAAACCCGCGATCGACAGCCCTCTGGTCCCTACCTCCACAGTCCCCCCGCCCCCCGGATCATTGACGGAAGCCCTGCATACACAGTCAAGCGTCTGCTGGACGTCCGTCGCCGGGGGCGGGGTAAGCAGTATCTCGTGGACTGGGAGGGGTATGGACCGGAGGAGAGATCGTGGGTTTCAGCAAAAAACATCATGGATCCTCAATTAATTAGGGACTTTAACAAGCAGCTAGCTGAGCGTCCGGGGACTTCTGGAGCCGTCCCTAAAGGGGGGGTTCTGTCAGGAAGTATAAATGTTAATCTTTAATTTCCGGTTGCATGCTTTTATTTTGGCGCACTTCCTGTTTTGTTTGCATTCTAACCTCTCCTCTCGTTGCAGTTCACTTCACTCCCTGCCCTGCTTGTCTCCTGCCTTCACGTTAGAGCACCTCCTCCCGTCATGATTATCATCACTAGTCACCTGCGTCTGATCATCATCCCCTGCCCTGATTGTGTTCACCTGTGTATAGTTATCCACCTCCCTCACTACTATATAATGTGTCCTCCCTTTTCCTCCTGTGCCAGTTCGTCTTTAACTGTTTAGTGAAGCTTACCCGCCAGCTCCCAGTGTTTTTGTCTTCTAGTGTTCAGACCATAGCCTGTATTTTTGACTTCGCCTCTAGCCTGCCGATTTAACTCTGTTTGCCTCGCTGACTGCTTTTTGTGTAACGACCAACCGCCTGTAATAAAGACTTTGATTTTTGCCCGACTCCCTGCCTCTGAATCTGCGTTTGAGTTCACCTGAGTCCGAGTTCAGTCCTGACACTGCATGCATCCATTTTCTGTTCTAGTCCTCAAAGTTGACAAAATTCCAGGTCCAATAAACATGAATATCCTCAGGGAACATAAAATCGCTTTTACTGTTGTTTATTGCAACAATTTACATTTGTTTACATTTATTTACCTGTAGTTATGTTTACAGTATGTATATTTTTCTGCTCCTGCTAGGGGTGTAACGATATGGTTTTACAACATACAACACGTCTCACTTTCCACGGTTACGATACGTTTCAAGGATGGTATTTGGCTCATCTAGAGCGATACAATATAATATGATTCAGGGACTTCATAGGGTAACTTTTCTTTTTTTTTTACCAAAAGCAAAATCAGTTATATCGCTGGATTCAGGACAGTGCAGATGAGTCCTGGAAAAGGGGCACTATTCGTTTGCATGCATCTGGTGCCATTCATCTGGTGCATGTCGATGATGTTATACACAGGGAGCATGAACTGGAGAAACATTTAACATTTCTTTAATAATAAAAGTGCTAAAAAATACAGCAATGTAATGTTTGTCATGCTTAAATACAAATGAAAATTCATAGTAGCGAAACAATAGATTATTTACCGTGCAAATCTATTTTAGATTGACATACATCCTCCATAAAGGACAACTTGCAGAGAACCTCGATGTAGTTGGATCGTAGGAATATAAAGATCGTTACACCCATAATTATTGCACTACATTTGTTGTTGCACTATGCTGTATGACTGTACCATGTCTTGTACTGTGTTTACACCTTATGTTCATTCATTCATGTTTTTTATTTTGCACCTGGACCAGGGAAACATAATTTAGTTCATCTATGTACTATACTGCTTTGTATATAGATGGATGACAATAAAGTTTATCTTCTCTTAGTTTAATCTGTATCATTTCAGTTACATTTTTTTAGTATTTAGTTTGGAAGAGTTTTTTTTAATAAAGCCTCTCTTTATCATTTTATTGATAAAATGTAATGTGACAAACAGACAGACAAAGTACTTGATACATGTGATGGAGAATACAGTTACTACCCTGGCCAGCAGCAGAGTGGGAGGTGACAGCCTTCATTTGAATCAGTTATGTATGGATATATTTATTATCCTCCTTCCTTTATTCAAGGATATTGAAGGGCAGAACCACTTTGGACCACAGCCCGACTTGTAGTAGGCTGTCTGATTGTATGTGTCACCCTTCTTCCCACCTTGAACCACCTCCAATTCAGAAGGAGGTCCGTCCACTGAGGGATAAGTAATAATATGAATTGCCCTTTTTGGAGTGGATCAAGGAGTCTCTCACCACACCCTTCATACCAGTAAATCCCTGAAGGGCTACTAGGGACTAGAGACAGGCCCACCAAACCATCTCCTGGGACAACCAGCAGCTAGTAAAAATGTATAATAATAAAAAAATATGAAAAATGTAGTATTAACATTCTAATGTGCAAGTGCTTGAACACTGTGGTGATCAAATAAGCAATTATATAGTATAAAAAGTACAATGCAAATGAACAAGATTTAGCTAAATTATCATTTATAGTGCAAATGTAAGGGATGTGGACTTCATGTATCATCAGAAATAATAAAAAGTGTGTTTGGGGTGAAGGGGCATTGAACAGAGTTGTTCTTTAGAGCAGTTTTCTGTTCCTCTCTGTCTTTTTGTCCTCACATGGATTGATTTGTGTGGATTATACATGCAATCACTGCATTATATAGCTACCATTTACTTGGATGTTGGAAGCACTGACTGAAAGAAGTTATTAAATGCATAATAAATTTTACATATTCCTATATATACACACAATATAATGTCATATCATGATGTCCCATTGCATACAACTGTAAAAGCAGATGCAAGCAGATTAGCAGACAGTATGGTCACTTTTGACTGTCTTTGTCTCACCCTGCTGTTTATCTTCAGTAGTACAGGGATATTGAACTCATTTAGAAAAAAAGAATGCAAAAGCTTGAGACTATGATACCAGCAGCATGAAAAAAGCAGTGTTTTCCCTCTCCCTACATTCAGCATATAGCCAGTGGTGAAGAAAAATGAGTCAGCTACCACAATAAATGTCAAAATGTGGATTTCTTTGCAGAGGAGCTTTTCTCATTTCTACATAGATGGAGTTCTCAGGATCTCTGTTGCTGCACTGAAACACAGAAAAGTAACATATTACATTATTCCCAAAGGACAATGTTACAGACAGCTGTAATATGCAGACAGGGGAAAATTTATAAAAAACAGCATAACAAAGTTTATAAATGACATGTTTCATTTTGTCTCTCACATTATTGACCCTTTCTCTAAAAAGAAATGCCCTAAAAACTAGGCTCTGATGAAGTTTTGTTTGTCAAATGTGGTAAACTGAGGAGACATTTTAGAGAGCCACTATTGTACATAAATTATAGCCCTGAGATTAGGCTCACATGAAGGCTTGTTTACTGAACTGCACTAAGAAATAAAACTGAGGCCACAGTATTGATATTTTGACATTTGATTTTTGTGTTTTCAGAGCATAAGATATTACCCTGTAAATATTATTATATTAGGGTAGATATAACATGTAAAATTATGTGTAATGTTACAGTAACTGTAACAGAGAATAAAAACAACAACAACAAAAAGCACATAAGAGAACTGTTGTTTTTAAGGGACCTAACCTTAATTCTTTCACAATGGCCATTGTTAATGAGTGCAAGTATTTACTTATGCTGTGTGTGTGTGTGTGTGTGTGTGTGTGTGTGTGTGTGTGTGTGTGTGTGTGTGTGTGTGTGTATGTGTGTGTGTGTGTGCGTGCATGCACGCGTGCATGTGCAGGTACGTCTTGGGGGCGTAGTAGCTATATGGTGAACAACACTGAACTGCAGGGAGTGACCAATGAAATCGCTGAGCAGAGGATCAGCCTCATGCTCTGATGATTCATGCTGTGAGACCATTTCCTGACGTGTTGTCATGGATTTATCAGCTTCTTTGATATTTTAAACTTTACCGAGACATGAAGTGTGAGAGACAGACAGACAGACAGGTAGTCACCCTTAGTGTGATGTAGAAGAAGGTGATGACACAGCTGTACAGCAACATCAGAGCCAGCAGACCAATCAGAATCCACCTGAGCTGATGAGGCTGAGGAGGAGGTGGAGGTGGAGATGGAGGGTGACGTGTGCAGGTCGTTTCCTTTCGACCTAATAAAAACATAATGAGGCAATAAAACAGTAGTTTTCAGTTAAATTTCAAAAAAATAAGCAGAGTATTTGGAAACAAATATATGTTTAATGGGTTGAACATACCTGGTAGTAGTATGGTTGGTGTTCCTGTCTCGGTGTGATCGAGATCATCTATTTTCACTGTGAACTCACACTGGTATGTCAGGTTCATAGCCTCTGGCTCGATGTTGAGTATGATGAAAAGCCACTTTTGGGGGTTCTCTTGATGCATGGTAATGTTCTTACAGTCTTTCTTTCCCCTCTGGCAGAGCAGTCTAGGTTTGTCTGTTCTGAGAGCAGACAAAGACGTATCAGTCCCCCATCTATCAAATCTTTAGTCTTTAATCAGGTTGTGTAATAATTAGGGATGCACTTATTCACTTTTTTTAGTTAGATGAGAGGACTGATAGCACACAGTGTGTCATTTGTACGCCATATAGACTGCAGTGTAAATGCATCCACGTACTCTATATATGGTTCGCTCAGAGCTAGTGGTGTAAAATAAAAACTGAGAAAGGCTGCTTATGATTGGCGGGCGGGAGGGGAGGTAGATGGGTCCAACAAACACAGGACTTTTTACCAGGAGACCAGTAGATGTGTTGATCTATTTAGCGACATCGGGAATCTGCTTGACATCCTCCTGGATCCACCTTCTCACATAGGTTCACATTATATATATATTATTTTTTGTCATATGGATTGTCAGTGTTGTGTTTTCATTATGTTGTTACTGCACACAACATCTCCTGCACATCTGTCCATCCTGGAAGGGGAATCCCTCCTCTGCTGCTCTTCCTGAGGTTTCTTTCATTTTTTATTTTTCTCCCTGGTAAAAGGGTTTTTTGGGGGAGTTTTTCCGTATTGGATGAAAGGGTCACACTGTAAAGGACAGAGGGTGTCGTATCCTGTACAGATTGTGAAGCCCCCTGAGGCAAATTTGTAATTTGAGATTTTGGGCTATACAAATCAAATTGAATTCACTTGACTGGTGTTTTGCTTTGTTACTGATGTTTGTTACATGTTTTTAGTGATGTTTGTGACGTGTTTTCTGTACTTCTATCATGTTGTTTCCATACATATTGTACTTTGTATCATTTTGATCCCAAAATATTGCGATTTTCTTAATCATAAGTAAGTGGTTTTGTTGCCTAAATCTGAGTGTTTTTGATGACAACACGCAAAAACCATAAAATGTCGTGCTATTTATACGCCTTACCGTGAAATTGGGTGATTTTGTCACCTTTGGATCAATCCAGGCTAGCTGTTTCCAGTCACTCTAGAGTGTTCAAATATTTTAACTTTTTAACATTTAAGATAAGTTAAGATAAGATGAACCTTTATTAATCCCCACACCCACAGTGTATTGTGGTTTAATGCTAAAACACTCCCCGTTCTCTTTTATTTTTCTTTTTTTTTTGTATGTTTGGTAATTTTGTGGTTACAAATTTCCGCTGAGTTGGTTGACATGTTTATATAGATGATGATGCAGCACAATTTTGGATATTAAAAAAGGGAAACATACAGTGATATGCTGTTGAGTCGAACGTCTTCAACAGAGTTCACATCTGCGGTGTGTTCACAGCTGATAGACACTGACCCATCTGGGTTTACAGTCCGACTCTGTGGCTGAATCACTTCAAAACCTGGTGAATGCAAAAGATTCAATTACTCCTGGAAAACGCATCAAGCTTATGCTCCAACTGGGTTACCTTTTGTTTGTTCATTTTCATTAGAAACTCCTCTGAGATTTCATATAAGAAGCAAACACTTTAAGTCAGAACTTCTTTTCCCTTTTCTTTTAATAGACTGAACAATGTCCAGATTTCTTCATTATTCAGTATGTTCAAATACTGACGGTGGCTGTTGTGTGACTACAACTTATTTTGCAACAAAAAATGTAGAAAAATGCCAGTTTGTATAAAGAAAAAGCATCGACAAGCAATGGTTGCTGTTTCATTTGATCATTAGGTAAATTACTGGTCATATTGTTGTTATTATTAAAATATGACAAATAAATTAAATGTTTGAAATAAAAAAAAGATATGTAAATACTTAAAGTCAGTAGATGATGAAATGGAGAGTCCTACCTTGGCTTGGGTGGAAGAAGAAGCTGAGGTAAATTGTGAAGGTGATGAAGACGTTGAAGCTGTAAGCCGTCATCTCAGCGTTTCTGCTCCTTCTCATACTGAACTTGATAGAAACTAACAGCCTGTCACAGTGTTAACCAACATCACAAACACTGATGCTCAGCTCTTTATTAAACAGGAAAAAGGAAATTTTGAGGTTGGACCTGATGCTGAGCTAACCAAATTGTGTGTTTCTATGGTGCCTGCACGTCATTGTTGAGATGACTCCACACTCAGCTGTCAATCTAACTGTTGTTGTTTGTGTAGTTTTTGTGGGCAGTATGTCTTTCCTGTAGCTAACACTTGTCATGCAATAGCTCCTAAATTTCATCATTTTTTACAGGTCAAAAGGAAGTATAAATCACACTACTTCCTTCCACACAACTTATTTGTTTGATTCAGTGGAAAATCTTCAAGTTGACTTTTTTGTACCAGAGTATGACATTGTATGCAGACCTTTGCTGGGTGAGAAAAAGTGTTTAACATTTAAACTTAGCTCTCCATTATAAAATCCTGAGCTATACTTTGATGATATACTGCATGTACAGTATATTCTCAGCAAAACCCAACACCTTGAATCCATAAATGTACGTCGGATATGATGTGACTACAGGGTACATTTTAGTACATCCTTAGACCAAAAAATCAAATAAAAACAATCTTGATCTGTAACGATTAGTCAATCAACAGGAAATTATTAGATAACTATTTTGTTTTTTATTTTATTAAACTTTAAACAAACAAAAAAACAAAATACAATGACACATTAGCATTACAAGACTGGTCCACAGAAGAAAACAAAAAAAGAGTAAATATATTAAAATAAGAGAAAGCATAAATAAAATTTAGCACTGCACTTACAATATATAAGTATGATGAAATTAAATGACAAATAAAATTTGTGTATGTGGCTCTGATGTCCCTAATTCAAACATTTGTCCACAGTTATTATCCATTTAACTCTTACAGATTGAAATTCCTGAAGGCAAATAGACAACTATTTTGATAATCAAGTCATCATGTAGGTGATTTTTGAAGCAAAAATACCAAAATATTTGATTGGTTCTAAAATGTGAGAATTTGTTGATTTTCTTATGCTGTTTGTAAATTGTGTATTACTGTTGTATTTCTGGATTTTTGACTTTAGTTCAGGCAAAACAAACATTTTGAAGATGTCACCTTCTGCTCCAGGAAACTGTTTTCTGTTGTTCTAAACCACAAGATTAGCTGAAAAAAACATTTTAAGTCAGTTAGTGGCACAGTAAACACAATACAGGCTGATGCTGGGGATGATGATTTTGGGAAAAAAAAAAAAAAAAAAATGACCGACCCTCGTTAACCGATTATTAACCATTAACCGACAAGATTTGTCCCTTGCATACAGTGGTGCTCTAGCTGCAGTATATTATCACAACAGACAACTGAGTCAACAGTTCACCATCAGTAGTTACTGTAGCAGCCACGGTGCTGCGTTCACTGTCTCCACTTCACCATCAGGAGAGTTACTGTAGCAGCCACGGTGCTGCGTTCACTGTCTCCAGCTCACCGTCCAAGAGCGTTAGCAGCCACGGTGCTGCGTTCACTGTCTCCACTTCACCATCAGGAGAGTTACTGTAGCAGCCACGGTGCTGCGTTCACTGTCTCCACTTCACCATCAGGAGAGTTACTGTAGCAGCCACGGTGCTGCGTTCACTGTCTCCAGTTCACCATCAGTAGTTACTGTAGCAGCCACGGTGCTGCGTTCACCGTCTCCAGCTCACCGTCCAGGAGCATTAGCAGCCACGGTGCTTTGTGTAGTGTTGCGGATGCGCAGTCATTTTCCCAGTAAAAATCCACCACCACAACCACAGTTCAGTTTAGCAGGATGTCGGCTGTGTGTCTGCCCGGTGTAACGATGGTGAGTGTCCGACAAACAGCAAGTGTTTTTTTGCTACGTTAGCAGCTCTAGCATTGCCCAGTGGCTTCATGGTCGCCATTGTCAGAGACACACAATCTGTCAGTGATGTAACTTTAGCGATTGTCCCCCAGACTGTGTGTGGTGGCGGTGAGCGTGAAGTTGTTGGTGGCGTTGGTACAGTTTATTTGTTGACGAATAAATGCCATGAGGCTACAACTCCGCACAAGACGGGAGCCGCTCACTGAGTTTTGCTCAGCTTTTTGATTTAGCATTAATATACTGTTCAACTGATAGCGTTAATCGGTTAAAATGCTTAATGTCAGTTAACGGTAATGTTCCTAGCTGATGCCACGTGAAGATATCAATGTTAGTTTGACTCGCTCTCAGTTTCAGCAGTTTGGTCAGATTTTAAACTTTTAAAATAAAATATAATTGCACTTATATATTCTTGATTATGGAGGAGTGGATTTTTGAACTGCAGAAATTTTTGTTTGTTTTTCTTGTTGATGTTTTTGTTATTTAAAAAAACATAAAAATAAAACACAAATTAGAATTTTGTATACTTACATGTCTTACAACATGTCTGAAAGGAATCTGCACTTAAGATTTCCTTTGAAGAAGCTGACATTCAGTGACCAACCAGTCTCTGCTATCTACATGTTCATGATATAGCTGCATGCGTCTGTCCATTATCTTTATCAGCATGAACTTTGAAAGAAAATGAATCATTTGCGCTCCTCTACTGTAAGTGTCAGCAGTGTCAGTCCACATCCTGTTATTCAGAGTTTCTTTGAAGTCTTTGTGCCTGAGCGGGTGAAAGAAATAGAAACCACAGACACAATCAGCATTAGAGGCCTGAAATCTGATTGACGCCTGCTCCATCTTTGAGAGAAAATTAGATAAAGACCTAATTCACTGTCCTCCTGTCCATAACACTGGGTCTTTTCTTTTCAATTATTGTTGGCCTTATAGAAAATTCATCTTGCCTATAATTTTGTTTGTTTCCTTAAAATTTGTATCAGAAAATCCATGAAATTTTGTACATCATTGTCCCCAGAGGATGAGTCTTAATGTAATCCCCTGACTTTTCACAAATATAATGTTGAAAAGGATAAAAGCTCTATTTAAACCATTTACTGCTAATTAGCAAATGTTAGCACATATAGTTCACCATTTCATGTAGCAACATTTTTATTTAAGCAATGCTAAATGACAACACTTTTGAAATATGGGTGCCATATAGCAGGTTCCCTTTTGAATATGAGACACTTTTGGGTACCGTTTAGCACCATTTTTGTTGGTCGAATATTCTCTGTGACCCCTGCTTTCGCACGCTTCCTGTGTCAGAGCTGTGTTCAACCATTTCTGTAACTTTCCATAACGGACAGTAATTGGCCGGCCATACAGAGGTGAGAGAGGAGCCGGGGTTTCAACCTCTCTCTGGAGCTCTTTCTGTCACTTTTCATGTGAAGAACTACATGTCTCACATCTCCATATGTGCAAAATTATCCCACATCTCCTCCCTCTCTATAACAACTGGCTTTTCACTCTACCTTAAAGTTTGGCTGTTTAGAACCCTCATACCCTTTCTCATAAACCCTTTTGATTTCCAACATAGTCCAGCAACATGTCCTACACACCAGTTTAAGCAAAGTTTAACTGATAACTCTCTTATTTAAAGTTTAAAGGAAGTCTACTAAAAGCACGCTTGAATAAACTTTTTAATTTTTGGTCATGGTACTTAGACAAACTACAGGAGGGCTCTAGCTCGTGAAAAAATGCAGCAGCCCTCACATGTACATGCAAAGCCAAACATGTTATTCAACAATTTATATCTCTTCATTGGCCCCACTGCCATACAAAATACACTTCTTTTTACTTACACTACTTCCTACTACTGTGGTAATTTTCTAGCTGTACGCAGCAGAATAAGAAACAGATATGGTGATTGTGCTTCTACGTACTTTGATGCTGTTCTCTGAACAAGCTGCCTGATAATCAAAAGCAAACTGACATCCTTTGGCGTATGATTAGTTCCTGTGTAAGTCTGTCTGTACATGTCTCTGAGGTTTATGTTTCTGAGGTAGATATTGGGCTTTCAACATCTGTGTAATGTAGGTAACATAACAGCCTGAAGAGTCTGCAGTGTTTTATTATAAGTATTGATTGAAACTAACATAATATTTGTTCTATAAGAAGTAGTGTAAAAAAAAAAAAGTGTAAATGTCCAGAAAAGAAAGGTCCAGGAGTCATTTTCATCAATGGTTCATCCTCTGGGGGTCATGCATCTGCTTTATCACATTTATTACACATCATTCATCACATCTTGCTATTTACAGTATTGTATACAAGGGGAAATATTGGCCTGTGGTGCTGGAGCAACATTGTGGGGGTTTGCTGTTGCTTTTATTTCTTATTTAGACCCAATTTATAATTATTTTACCTCTAAAGTTTGAATTTCATTGATATATACTGTATATAGCTAAAGTGTTTGATTTACAAATGATGAAATTATCAAATTGCATGCTTCTCAATCAGTTACAATCAATGAAATTGGCCTGTTTTAGGAAAATATTGGCTTTATTTGTCTGCTGCTTGCCTTTGCATTACAAGTGTTAGAAAACCAATTTAGTTTAGCAGCTGCACATCAGTCCTTGACTACTTTGCAAGCGTGATACATCAGACCAGCACATACGTGTACTTAGCAAAAACTCAAGGCCAAGAAAACCGAAGGTCCCACAGACATCAATGTAAACGTTTGTTTTATACACATCTATAATTATTTTGCGATCTTGCCTGAATCTGATTATTCATGATACCTTAATAAATGAAGGCTGTTCGCCACCATGTCAGCAGCTGCCTCCGACTCAAGCAAACGTTAGCTAGCCATGCTAGTCGCTGTCACCAGCATCATTTAGCCATTTATCACACTGACAGTGAATATTCATGTATCGTAATGCATGTGCATCAAATCCCAGTGTGAGAGCCTCGGTTAACCCCCTACACAACAAATTTTCATCATTTTCTCCAATGTGACGGTTAGTTTCTTTCCCCCACCAGGGAGCGCAGCCTCAGTGATGACACCATGCTGGTCCGGTCTATAGCTTGGAGCCATAAAGTCCCTCCATCTCTGTTTGGACACTGCAGGGGAATAAATAGGAGATCAGCGTTTTTGGATTTATTGTTGGTGTAAACAACCATACAACAACTCTTCGGCATAGTGTTATTACCATTACCGGTTTGCTTGAAGTAGCAGTTTGGAGACGTGTTTCAGCTTTTTGTATTTACTCTGTTACATCTATGAGGGACACGGGATTGTTAGTGGTCATGCCAGCCTACTCTGGATGACAACTTATTGCCGGTCTGATGTATAGAAATGGACAACTTACAGTATACTTCAGTAGTACTGTGTCAATGAGGTGGTTCTCATTGTGGATCCAGAGCTTGAGGTCTACAAGTAAACCTTTTTTTTTTGTTAAGGAGCCACAATCAAATATAACCCACTTTGTGCATCTTCATATTGTGATGATTGGTTCCTAGAGGAAATAGAAAAAAATACACAAAACTACACTGTAAAGTTACAAAACTTTATTTTAAGGAAATATCCAACATGAATATTGTTGACCATTGCAATAGCAACACAGACATACAAGGTAACAATAAATTCAGATGCCAATAACTTCTGTAGCCATAATGCATCCTAATGGTTCAAAGCATTGCATTTTCTTAGCTGCAGTGTTTAGCAAAGTTAAACACTTTTTAATCAAACAAGTAGTTTGTACAGTTTGTACCAGCCATTCATGCCAAAGCAACAGCTTTTTAATATCACTTGTGTTTACAACAATGTAAACATAATATGCACAGACACCAAAAATGTAATTTTAGTGTTTTCTATAGCTGTGATAAAAAGGAACGTCAGTCATAACAGGTGATATTTAATAAGCAGTCGATACTGACCCTATATTCCTCTGACCCTTCATTCAAAATCAATGGTACACTGATGCTTTTAGGCAGATGCAGTGCAGCTTTGGACATTATGAGTTTGACATATCATGTCTTGAACACACGTCTTTTGGGGAGTGCTTTTAAAGTTTTTGCACCCTCATCTTGGTGTGAGCTACAGAGTCATTTTAACCTCTTAGGACCTGGCATACACATGCGATGACATCACATTTTGGGTCATATGGACATAATACTTAATTTTATTTAACTGGGGTCTTGTGTACACGTACGAGGATACGTACACTGCCATCTAGTAGTCCTGCAACTGTTTGCAGCACTTCAAATGAGCCATACTGTTGCTATGACTGTCCAAAAGGGGAAAAAATTTTCATTTTGTTAAATTGTACTGTGATGTTCCAAAATGTTTAAAAAAAAACATGTTTGCAAGTGTTATTAATAAATGCAAAAGCAGTCAGGAAAAACACTGCTGTGTTCAGAGTGGACATATAGAGGTTTGCACTATTACACAATGGTGATTTTATTGTGTTTTATGGAAATTCAGAACGAGTGTCCACATATGTGGACATAATTTTTCTCTAAAACTACATTATGTCAAAAGATGATGCTTAGTTTTTATACTTATCAGGTTCCAATAAGCCCAAATAGCAAAGAGACATCAAAAATGCATATCAAAAAAAGAGCTCAGGTCTTAAGAGGTTAAATTAGATTATTGTATGAGGGCTATTTTAACACTGAATGTAAATGTCCTGTTACTGAACATCACTGCTAATTCACTGGCTGATGCAGTTTTCTGCAAGTGTTAAGTCTGTTGTTTGCCTCTTTTATGTGCAATTTCTTATGTTGTATTTAACTTTTTTTTTCTTTTTGTGTTTTTTGTGTGTGTGTGTGTGTGTGTGTGTGTGTGTGTGTGTGTGTGTGTGTGTGTGTGTGTGTGTGTGAAACTTTGCTGCCATTTTTGCCCGGACTCCCTCGGAAAAGAGATCTTAAATCTTACTTTCTTGGAAAAATAAAGGTGAAATTAAAAGAAAATAATAATAAATAAAACATGACCATTCAGTGTGTTTTTCATTCAAAAGTTTTAACATGAAAATGCAGCAGCATCCGCCTTGTGGATCCCAAGCTCCCTCCTCCTTTGTTGATACTGCAGAGCCTGCAAATGGAAACAACACAGATTTGAATGCTGCGAACCTAGATGATAATTACCATTAGATAAAATACACTGTATAATAAGAGATAAGAGCATGCAGCATGCAGCATCCACCAGTAATAACTACTACCACCAGTAATAAATACATAAAACAATAACAATAAAAATGTATAATAAAACAATAATGCACTGACCTGGAAGTAGATAATGATGATGAGGGCAAACATAACAAGTATCACCAGTACAACCACAGGAACACTGGCTGACGCCATCTTCTCATCACCCTCATCATCCTCTCCATCATCACGATGGTGTGCAATGCGTCTCTGAGCCGCCGGCGCAGAACAGTCAGAGCTTTCTGTGGACAAATGAAGTGGATGAATAGAAAGTAAGTCTGAAAGTAAGCCAGAGAGATGTGTGAACTTTGACCTCAGTGGATAAACATGCACATGAGTGTCATGGCTTTCCATACTATACATCTGTGCGGGCGACGTCTCACCTAAGACGTGAACGAGTGTGCCGTTGCCAGTGATCCGCAGGTATGGTGGTGGGTAGAAGACCTCTATCTCACAGCGATACATATCTGTGTCTGTGGCCTTCAGTCCGGACACTGTGACCTCCACAGCGCCCTCTCTCAGCTGGGCCGAGCACTGCACCTAAAACACATTAAACCTGAGTCTGATTCCAGTAGTTAAACAAATGGTCTTGTTAATTTGAGTCATAACACATGAAAATCAAGACGAACAACAAAAAGCAGGAAAATACAAAATGGTTTGTATCAAAATTATTCCAAATGGGGCCAAAAATAAGTTCACAAAACAGGAAAGAGAGCAGATTACTGAGCAGCATGTTTATCCTCCCTTCTCCTGTTGGACAGTGTGAACTCTGGTGCCACCCAGAGACCAAAATGTCGATTTACCAACACAGAATATCTTACAATCTGTTGGTCATATTCCCATGAATTTTGCTGAACACATGCATGCTACCAGTGGATGAACAACTTTGATTTTAATGATCCAGTGATCCCATTAGGGCAGCTGTGGCTCAGAGGTGGGTCAGCAGTTCGATCCCTGGCTCCTCCACATGTCAAAGTGTCCTTGAGCAAGATACTTACACTCATTGCCACACTTAACCCTGATCCTACCAACCTATTTAATATACCAACTGGGGCTGCATGGTGGTGCAGTGGTCAACACTGTCGCCTCACAGCAACAGGATTTACCTGGAGAAAACTGGAGAAAACCCACGTTGTGTAAGCCTGGGTTTTCTCCGGGTACTCTGGTTACCTCCCACAGCCTCAGGATCCCACAGTCAGAGCTGGTTAATGTGGCCCGAGAAAGGGAAGTTTGGGGTCCCCTGGTGGAGCTGTTGCCCCCCCGCAACCTGACCCCAGATAAGCGACTGACGATGAAATGAGATGAGTGTGTGCATTATTTTGGATGAAGTTGTAATATCCATCCACTCGCAGACTTACCTCTCTGTCTTTCTCCACACCTTTCTCCACACCGGCCAGTCCCTGCTCTGTGATGTTGAGGATGGACGAGCAGAGTTTCTGGGTGCCATGGAGGCCTTTCAGCAGAGACACACGGAGCTCCTCAGGGTCAGGGTAGAGGTACGGCAGGGTTCGGCCGTAGGAGGGGTGGATCTGGTGGTAGGAGGGCTGAGGTTGGACAAAGCACTGGACCTGTGCCGTACCATTGGTGCCCACCACTCTATAGGGCTGGATCACCTTCACAGCTGGCAGAAAAAGGGGAAGGTTAAGTGGAGACAGTATATATATATATATATATATATATATATATATATATATATATATATATATATATATATATATATATATATATATATATATATATATATATATATTGGGGGTACTGCATATTTGGTCCCTGAGGTCATTTTCAAAACAACTACCACATAAGCACTTAATATTACAAAATGTTGCAGAAAATGATTTTATAAGTCTTGATGATTTAAATTTTAAGGGTGCTTGTTAAAAGCTTTAGAACTGAGGAGGCCGGTTACTGGGGGAAAAATGGCTGCCACAGCCAAATTTTCAGCATCCCCATATCTATCTTTTCTTAACATATAAATCTACTCTTGTACCAAATGTGCTGCTTTTATTGCAAAATGCACAGTTGGATGGACTGGTGTGTGTTGCATTTGAGTTTTGACCTTTCTGAATGTAAATGGCAAAGGACAGACAGGCCCTCTACAGATTAACAAATAATAACTTAAGGAAGAAGAAATTTGCTATGAAGAAGCGTGCTACTAAATGCTCATTGACTATTAATGTTACTTGAATAATAATTAACTTCATTACTTGTTTCATTGCTTTTCATTACTCAGCCTTGTCAAGAGGTGACCTACAAAATCCAGAAAACTCTGCACACCTGCAACACTTCCTGTGTTTGACATTAAAAGACAAAACATTTTGGTTTGACTGCACACAGCAGCTCTGCAGAAGTCGTCACAGTGAAGCTGTAGGGTTCACAGGGTCACATATACGCTCTAAACCAAACCAGGTCGTTCCTGTAACCTGTGGGTATAACCGGCATGTTCTCTAAGAACGGTGCGTCTATTTTTAGTGTTTGTCTCTCTCTAGTGGTCGTTCATTATTCTCTGGTCTACCACCTGCTATTGTTTTCATTGGTTGTTTTAGTCATGTGACTGTGCCAGGTCAAAGGTCAGAGACTCCAATCAGGAAATGTTTCAGTTGTTACTACATTAAATCAGTTAAAATCAACTTATCCTTTTCCTCCTCTTGTTGAGCCTTGGAAAGCTTCACTTGTAAGTTTTATGCACCCATACAGTTAATTATAATTATAAACAAGTGTCGTGCAATGTCATTTGTTTAGTAATATTGAAATAATTTATACTTTATACCTCTATTTACATGTGAACACTGCCAATGTAAATCTACCACGAGTAGTTATGGTGTTTCCTTTTAATAGCTATTTGAGAGCATTCCTGCTGCATTTATGCCAGTACTGGTTCTATGAGTGTTTTTAAGCCAGTAAAGTTTATGCACATTATTTATGTGACATTTGTATGCTATAACTTTGTAGCTGTGATTTACATCATTTTATGTCTGTGGAAGTGTGATTGTGTTTAAATAGCGTTCAATAATCGGTGCTACCTTTCATATCAGTTTTACAAAATAATCCTTTCATGAGACTGACGACAACTGTGAAGAGCATTCACCTCTACTCCAGCCTCTGGCTTTCTCTTGAAGCCTGGACGCTATCTGTATATTTGACAAATAACTAAGAGGCCAAACAAATATGTTCCGGCTTGTTTTTCCACTGAACAAACACAGAAAAAAAAAAACTGATATCAACCCTCCATCCAAATCACATGTGTAACCATAACAGAAAGGTAATAGCTGAATTCACTGACTTGCAGTCTTTCACAGTATGACAGTAACACTCTGGTGGTCGTTAACAACACAGGACCATCAGTAATGAACATTTTAGAAAATGTTGTGGTTTTGCTTTAATGGTAAATATCATACAGCCAGTTAGCTATAGATATGAGACTACTATCAATCTTTAAAGCGTATTTCCCAAAATGTCATATATTCATTTAACAGTACTGTATGAGTGTACTTCACTATTTCTGTTCATCATTTGCTGTTTATTTGCTGCCAATTAAAGCAGGTGGGTCTTGATAGACAACACATCCCCATTTTTGCGTATGAAATCAGTGATATAAAGGACAGAAGTGCCTTCATATAACTGGTCTGCTCCACCACCGAACACATCACTATGACAATAGTGTTTATATCTTGTATCACAAAATGTGTTTTTCTAAAAATATGAAAAAGTAATCCAGTTGTCGCATACTATTAGTGAAATTAGTAAGTAACCTATTTGAAATTTCATTGGAATAGCTGCCAAATTACCCCAATATTTACCGAAAATTTATTGAAAATTATTGTATTATAAACATCATTTAATAATGCTATGCTAAAATAGCATATAATGGTTAAAATAGGGCCTTTAGGCTTGAGAAGCAGCTGTGCGCTGCTCTTTATTAGAGGTGGAAATCCAAAACTAATAGAAGACACTTCTGATCAGACACAAATCTCACCATTATGAGTTATTGTCTATATAAATGTAACCTGGTCGCTAATTAGTTATTTGCCAAATGTTTTTTATAAATGAACTTATCAAGTGTCTCTAAGAAATTTCAGCTCAAACCCACAGTGGTGTGAAAATAGCTCAGTTCGTCTTAAATTGACCGTTTAGCTGAAGATTTATTTATTTTTACATAGCGTCAAATCTTGAAGTTATCTCAAGACACTTTTCATATAGAGCATCTAGACCGTGTAAGTATTAGATTAGAAATTGGGTCACAAAGATCATCTTTTGTCACCTGCTACCAATCCATTCACTATTCTGTCCTCACATCAGTAACAGTGTGTTTGTACTCACCGCTCCACACAGGCAGGCCGAGGCTGAGGACTGTCATCACAGTCCATACCATCACACAGTGAGTCAGGGACATGCTACAGTATCTCACACAGTTACCCACACACACACAGTTACACCCTCACACTGAACAAATTTCATTCAGATAACGCAAAAAAAAAAAAACAGTGAAACTTGTCTTTATACTGTCGTCGTGCGTTTCCCACAGCTGTCATGGAAACTGCCAACACAGGAAATGATGTTGGTGTTTTTGCCGGTAAAAGAGACGGCAAGTTTAACCAGCGGTGGTTGTGCAGGAAAGATGAGAACTAAATAACTTTAGTCTTAGCATTATTAACAGCCTCTTTTTCTCAGGAAGTGAAAAAAAAAGCTGAAAAAATGAACACCAACAATGTATTATTGTACAAAGTCACAATACAGAGGATGGGGGGGGGTCATTTAAAAGAAAATAAAAACTATGATAAAGCCCGATACCCATGTTCTTAAAACAGGTTGATATGCCTTAGAAACAAAAGAAAGCACTCAACCTTTTTGCAGTTAACTCTTGTGGAAAGTTTTGTTTTGAGACTGAAATGAGTTCTTCATGTGGAAACTTTTGCAGGTTTGATATTTAGCATAAATTCTTATGAATTTCCACTGAAAGATTAAGATTACAGTGCTGTCAAAGTCTGGAAAATATCCCCATATAATGAGTTTGTGCAGGTTCTCACTCATCCAGGTCATGGTATCCCAGTAAGGGTTACATCAGCAGTAACTGGACTCGGTTTAGATTATTGGAAACATTTCACATCTTATCCATGAAGCTTCGTCAGTTCTGACTAAATGGCAGGGGAACCAGGACTTTACCCTCTGTGGGGTCGTTAGCAGGATAATAGAAAACCAGTCAGTACATTGGTGCTCCTATGTGGTTATGGGTTGTTAGTCAGGTGATGCCAGGCGTGAATGACTGTCCAGTGAGGTCAGGTGTGAATGGTGGTTTAATCTCCTGGGAAGGGATTCCAGGACAGCATCGTAGGTGGTGTCTTTTCTCTACTTTGACATAGATCTTTTACTCCTCCCTGTCCAAATTCTGCACATTATTGTCCTCAGCAGAGTGTCTTTTATCCTTCAGGTGTAGGTAGACTGCTGAGTCCAATCCTGAGGAGTTGACCCGTCTGTGTTGAGTCATCCGTGTGTTTAGAGGTTGTTTGGGTTCACCAGTGTATAAATCTGTACACTCCTCACTGCTTTGGACTGCATGCACCAGGTTACTTTGCTTGTGTTTGGGTGTGCGGTCCTTAGGGTGGACCAGTTTCTGTCTGAGGGTGTTGTCGGGCTTGAAATACACAGGACGCCATGGTGAATGGTAAATGGACTTGCATTTATATAGCGCTTTTCTAGTCTTCTGACCACTCAAAGCACTGTACGAGTAACATGTAACATGGTAACTGTAAATTTTAATATGATTTATACTGTGTGCTCCGTGAGTCAGTGCAGACTTGGCCTGTTGTAGCAAAAATAAGACAAGAGGGGATCCGGAATGAAATCTTTTCTTGCAATCACACACACAAGACAAAAATACTGAAACATAACAGCCAATATCCAACCAATATGAAGTTACAAATACATTCTATTTATTTATAAGTGTCTGTAATGAGCATCTCGACAGGTTACAAGGAAGCTTGTCGTTATTCAGTAGTTAAGGAGAAGGGGTGGGAGTTTATAAGTTATACTTCTGCTTACTCCTTTTCCAGTATGTATTTTATGTCTTATGTTTAAATGTTTTTTATTCTCCCTTTATTTTGGTTTTCATATTTGAAATAAACACTTCAATCAAGCAATCAGTCAATCAATCCTTACTTTTATATTCACCAGTAAACACCTTTATGTCATTTCCCACCAATCTGGATCCATCTGGATATACCAAAACAGGATCCATCTGGTTATCCAACATCTGTACTTGTCAGTGTCCTATGACCATCCTCTTTTTCTATGTGACAGACTCTAGCGATTCTCATTCAGGTCAGTTTCACCTATTCTTATAAACACATGAGCGATGGTCTTTCTTAGCAGGTCATACCATACAAACTCTAAGTGTTGTAGTACTGTTTTGTAAGACTGGATTCCAGTCTGCTGGAGACTGGTCATATGAGAACATAAAATCTACTACATAATCCCCCCCTTGGTGGTCTTTTTGACCTCCAATCCGCCTCATATGACCTTTACCGAGTCAGCGGAAACATAACCCAAGCCATGTTTACCTGAGTGCACATCACCTCAAATTTAAAGCTGAGTGATGCCAAGACAATACTTGTGAGCTGCATCACATCACATTATCTTGACAGTGCAGAGAAGTAAATCAGTGAGCTGCACGGTATGACAAAGTAAAGTGTCCTTTTTATGCATGGCAGTAGCTTCTTTTATGCAGAAACCCTCACAGGTTCTGCATTTAGCATAAAAAAATATTTGCTCAAATCATAACATGGCAAACTGCAGCCCAACAGGCAACAACAGCTGTCAGTGTGTCAGTGTGCTGACTTGACTATGACTTGATCCAAACTGCATGTGATTATCATAAAGTGGGCAGGTCTGTAAAGGGGAGACCCGTGGGTACCCACTGAACCCATTTACATTCACACATCTTGAGGTCAGAGGTCATGGACCCCTTTAAAAATGGTCATGGCAGTTTTTCCTCACCAAAATTTAGCACGTTTGAAGCATTATTTAACCTTCTTCTTGACAAGTTAGTGTGAGATGTTTGGCGATTCCCATCTTCACTGTAGCTTTAAAACTAAGCCCACTATTACTGAAAAGTTGTGTTAATGCGTTAAAGACATTAGTCGTGTTAAAACAATTAACATGTTATTATTGCGTAAACTTTGACAGCCCTAGAAACAGCGCCGTCATTTTCTGAATGTGGCTAATGTCAATGCAGACTTTTACACAGGAAAACCTTCAAACCTTTGCTCATTTGTTGACCATTGCTTATAAAGCCTTAAAATGCCTTCTTATAATAAAATAAATCCTGTAGTTTGTAATGTATGTGACGCCATCGAAGGTTTGAATGTGATTATGAGAGACAGTTTCCGTTATTTCAGCAGTTTATTCTGCTGTGGAACATTAGAATGAGTTTTGCTCATCTTACATATATGTTTCTAATGCGCTTGATATTATGCACCGATAAGGTGCAATCAGTGGAAAATAGCTAATTCTATATCTGCGTTTTCATACAGAAAGTGCTGATGTTGAGACATTCTGGGTTCTCCTGACGTCACATCTGTGTTTTGCCTGGAAACTCTGTGGGGTTACGCCCTGTTCTTACTGAAGTTACAGTCAGCGGCACTACAGTCTTCAGTCACCCGGAAAGCAGTGGTTTATTTTTGCTGCTGTCATTGTTTCTATATGGTTTAGTATGAAGTGCAAAAATATAATCAGAGGCTGCAGCAGCAAAAGTCAGTCAGTCTCTCTGCACTTGTGTGTGAAAAATTCAGCACATGAAGCTGATTTCAGCAGTTTAAACAAAGTATGAGTTAACGCGGAGGAAAATAAATCTATAACTGTCTGAACTCTGAAGTTTCGCTCCTGTTGGTGCAGTTGTTGTGAAGTGGAGAAAGACTTTAACTCCCACAGCCCAACCAAGTCGAATAAAATCACTCAAGTCGTAATGTAATACTATGAAAGACAGCATGACAATGTATTTTTGATCATTTTCTTGCACATGAAATTGCCATGTTATCTGTCATTTTCTTATGAAATTAGTGAGAATTTAATGATTTAAAAGGTACCAAAATCACATAAAATCTCAGGAAAGGTCAATATTCATTGTTCTATTATTCTCTTTTCTGAGATTTCTGTTCACGTCCTACAGAGGCAGGAGAGCAGTTATTCCAAATACTGATAACTTGCATATTATCACACACAATATGCATTTGCATTGTCGACAAAATTCACCTGAATCACCTCATGCATGAGACATTTCTGAAATTTTCAACATATAATTTGACTAAGCATGAAAGAAAATGACTCATGTCTCGCTGTAACCACATAATGCAAACCATTTTCTGTGCAACAGCCCATAAATACTCAAATTAACTTTATTAAAATCACAAAATATCACTAAACAGCACAATCTTTTTGCATAATTTTATTTTTCAGTATAGATATCAAGATATGGGATTAAGATGTCAAGTTATCTACAGTATTTATAAAGCAATGTACATGCAATTAATACCAAAATAAGACAGCATATGATCTAACAAACACAGTCCAACTCATTAAAAGCTCATGTCAAACTATAAGAGGTCAGTATGTGGATGGTCCCAGAAAACATCTGTCAACTGTCTCAGTTTTCTCCGTTTGTAACCCCAAAATATTAATATTATTGAGGTCTGTTTCAGTAACTCAAGTGAAGTGAGGTGAGACAACCCAGATTTTGGACTATTTTGCTTCCATAACATGTCTTATTTCAGACTCGTGGAAAGAAAACATCTAAAATACATATTTAGGTGTTTAATGTACTACTTTGTGCATTTGTGTCTGTAGATTTTTCCTAAATTAACCAAAAGTTACCATTAGATAATGCATTATTTGTTTAGGCAAAAAAAAAAAAAAAAAAAAAAAAGTGACTTGACTGGTTGGTGGAGGCATAAAACTCCGAGGTGGTGATTCTAGCTTTAAGGGTGCCTGTTTTTAAATCTATTGGTTTGTGCTGTCATTATAGATTCTGTATTTTTATTAAGTTTTTTAACAAACATGTACAAGATGACACTGCATCAGTCACTGCAGCTCCTCTCTCAGTGTTTTGTGTGTCTCTCACATTGCTTTCTGCTGCAGCAACCCTATTTTTAATGCATTATTTTTTTCATGTAGTTTGATATAATTTTCCACTTAGAAAAAAGTGAAGAGTGAAATGAAAATATTTGTAATTTAATCTTTACCACTGCACTAATAGATTGTCTTTATATTTGCCTCAAGCTGTTGTTAACCTTTGCAGGGTTTCCTGACCTTTACAGGTCTGACGTTGACATTCGTTTGTATCCTCCTCAAGTCTTTTCATCTTCCTCTGAGAGAATATACTGACAAATACTCCTCAACCATGTGTACAGCACAGTCAACATGCTCTCATCTTAACTCGTCACATACTGAAGCGGTGAACATGTGCTTAGTGTTGTGAAGTAAATAAAAACATGTATAGCGCTTTTCTAGTCTTCCAACCACTCAAAGCACTTTACACTACGTGTCAGCATTCATACGTTCATACATTGATGGCAGACGCTGCCGTGCACGGTGCCAACTCAGGATTAAATCTAAATATTCATTTTATTCATGCACACCTGTGGCTCTGCAATTTGGGATTAAAAGTCTTGCTCAAGGACACGTTGACATGTGACCAGAGCAGCTGGGGATCAAACCACCGACCTTCCGCCTGGTGGACGAACTGCTCCATCTTTGAACCACAGCCGCCATTTAGGTTCAGACAATAAAACTATTAGTAGTTTGTTAGAAGTTAGTAGTATAGTTTGGTTTAGGAAAATACTACATGGCTGGGCTTAAAACTACATTTGTACAGTGAAGATGACAGTAAACGTTGTGAACAGGGGACATGAACGAACAGCTGATTGTAACGTGAAGGTGAAACATAACGGACGAAAGCCTCTCTGTGTTTGTTGGACCCGTCCACCTCGCCTCCCGCTCGCCCTGTGTCCGTCTTTTCACTCTAAAAGCTACGTCACCACACACCCGGCGCACTTTAATATTTAAGCGTTTTATATGAATAACATAGGAACTTTCTGTGTGAGGCTGTGGAACCACACGCCGCTGACGGACAGCTTGAACTAGTGGTTTTGTTTTTAAAATTTAGACATTGTGTTCCACATAGGACTGGAAAAATTGAATTCCTATTTCCGTCAACTGTCTATTTTGAGTCAACTGGGGACGTCCCGCTTCAACCGACTGCACATCCAGATGAATATCTGTATGCTTGTCTCTCTGTATGTTCAATCTGCGGCTCCTCACAGGCTTTGAGATCATGGAAAAACAATGTTTTTGTCTGACGTGGAGTCTCTTTTTACTGAAACCTCAAGGTGGTGTAAAGCTGTGGTTGAGGTTTTAAATTTGAGTTGTTTTCATGTACATTTACAATGAAAAGGTTAACACCCACCCACCCCCACACACAAGTGGGGTGTTACTTCGTTACTGCTTCCTTTCCTCTCTGCTGGCAACAATTACACATACAACACTCTCACAGCAACACGAGACGATGGTTGGGAATACTCTCAGCGAGGATCTACAAAATGTAACCAGCCCGAGATGGCTGATAGATAATAACGCTAAAATGACGTCTCATTTATTGAATGCCTGCTGCCTCGTCTCCTCTCTCCTCACCTCCTCTGCTTGTGTCTCCCGTGGGCAGGACAAAGGTGCGAGGAGATCAGGCAAGGAAAGGAAGTGAGGAGACACGTTCGCATGCTGAAAAACACTGTGAAATCATATCCTGGTATATTATCACAACGCATCACAAGCAAACTACAAAAGGCTCTGAAACAACTCATAAGGGTCATATTAAAAGTTCACCCATGAAACAATTTAATCTAATTATATATCTCTATAAAATATGGGAAATATGAAGGAAAACACCACTGGTATGTTGTGCTTTTTTCCTGAATGTGTACAAAATAATCCTTAAAAAATACTCTACATATAACATTAAATAACTACACTAATATCATATATTTCTGATGTTATACTTACATAAGCAATAACAAACAAACATACACTGCCTTCCCACAGTGGCAGTTACTACACTTCTGTGTGCTGTTGAAAGTTTTATTTTGAAATGAAGTACCGGAAGATCAATGTCTGCATTGATAGAGGGTCCCCAGAGGGGAGGGCAGCAAACACATAATTTTTTTAAATACGCAGATAAACATCTGCTAGTATCAACATAGTGACACTATAATGTTTAATGAATATACATTATTCAGGTTAAACAACTGGTAAATCAAATGTTGATAACTTGACTTGAGTATTCAGTGGTCACAGGTCTCAATAATACAGACACTTAAATGTTCACAGTAGTATCTGTATTTGTATTATATACTTTGTTATAAAACAATGTAAAGTCCTGCATCATATAATGTGCAGAGAACGTGTACATTCCCCAGAAGTGCCAGTATATTAACATAACTTTATTGATGCTAACTTGATGAATTTGAAATTGCAGTTCTTCGTAGTGACCACTAGAGGGCAGTAAACGCTGGTGATTTTAAATACACAGCTCATCTCTTTACTTTGTTGAACCAGGGAGCATTTTGTTTTGAATAACATGCTATATATCATAACATTATTCATTTATATTTGGAAAATTACATTGACTTGACATCAAATTTTCAAAATATGGTCAGGAACCGCGCCAACTTTCCCTCTTCCCTGCACTTTATTAATGAAACAAGCAACATGGCACCATCTTACCAAATCTTAAAAACAATGTAACCTTTAACTTATTAAATGATTATAATATGATGTATACAACATAAACTCTGGCATTATGCCATGTATATGTAATTTTAAAATGATCTATATATGTTTGTACCTCTGTTAATGAGCATGTTTTCAATAAATAAAACTTAAATTTAAAGCATATTATTTTGTCTTTTACCTTAGATTCAACTTAATATCTTCTCAGCAGCACAATATGGGAAATACAAAAGTAAACGCTATTTGGATGTTGTGCTTCTTTTCCTTACATTAATTAATTACACTAAACAAATTGTATTTGCTATTTATCAGTATTTATCGGCAATTATCGCCATGACTACACAGTGCCCTCCCACAGTGACCACGAATAATAATATTTTCAAGTGTTTATTGTGTATTTAATGTTGTGTATATAATGTTTAATGCAAAGTTGCATAGAGTTCTGTATATATATTATAAATATTTTTTTCTTTTTTATTATAATTATTATTGTTATATGTAGTACTGTGGAAAGTAGTTTCGTTAAACTGTGTTTAGGTGTCCCTGCATATGCGGAAATGACTATGGAGAAGTCTAAAAATAACTACACTTCTGTGTACGTTGAATGTTTTATTTTGAAATGATTTACCGGAAATTGGAGTATGCTATAGTAGCTGCGTTGACGTTACCTTGACTAATTTAATGTCGCAGTTCCTCGCTATTTCCACTAGAGGGCAGCAAACACGTGGCTTTAAATGCGCATCAACATTTGAATATGAAGGGATTTGACTCAGAACGATGCAATTTAACATCATTTTGGACAATTATCATTATTATAGATAACGTCCAAAAAGCTGCAAGACAAAACTTGGTATAGCTGAATAATTATTATTTCATTTAAACACTTCACAGCCTTCGTCTGAACATTTAATCCTGGCAGTGTTTGCCCTGTAAAATCATATTGTGATGTGCTTATTGTTGTTTCTGCTGGATGTCTGGCTTTCACCCTGCAGAATGGGAAGAGTCTGAAGGTTTTTCTCTGTGCTCACCTGAAATCTGACTTCAACATGTGAACGTACGAGAGGATTTTCTGACATATCAACTAGATCAGAGGCCAGTCTTAGTCCAGTATGCAGATTACATAAAGTACAATGTTGAAAATTAAAACCTCCAGCACACATGCTGAGATGGACCTTTCAGTGAGGAGGGAGACCTCTGATCAGGTTATTTAGAGATACTGGGGTTTTCAATGGGGAGACGATGTAATTATTAATATTAGTATTTAAACGTGGTAATTAATTTTGGGGGGCAAAGGAAACCCATCAGATAGAAACCGAGAATCAAACAGAGTTGTTTTTATATTTCTTTAAGTAACATACAGTGTGTGTGTTATATATATATATATATATATATATATATATATATATATATATATATATATATATATATATATATATATATATATATATATATATATATATATATACTGCTCAGTTGTCTCTCATATTAGAGAACTGATAATGTACTACACATATTACTACTCATATTTGAACAAATCCCAGCTGATGTTGCATTTTTGTATACTGTAGGACCCCCATATATATATATATATATATATATATATATATATATATATATATATATATATATATATAGAGAGAGAGAGAGAGAGAGAGAGAGAGAGAGAGAGAGAGAGAGAGAGAGAGAGAGAGAGAGTGACCTCATCGGGGTTGATTGGTTGGGCAGGACAGGAAACTAGGTACCGGGAACGCGCAGGGCATGGATACGCGCTCCCGCTGAGTTTTTTGGGATCCGGCGTCGAGGTTTGGATGCGTCAAATTAAACTGTAAAACACCGGAAGTGACTGTATTTCCGCTTCACAATAAAAGGCAGCAAAATTTTAAACCGACATGTCCGGTTGACTACTTTCTGTACTTAACACCTTGTACAGTTTTGCAAAATCAGTAATCATAATGTGCACAGAACAGAGGTAAAAGCGCAACAGAAAATAAACGTAATCTAATGCCAGTGAGAGGAGACGAGTCTTCAGCAGGGACATCAGTGATTCTGTGGTCTGAGCAGTTTTAATGCGAAGAGGTAAATTGATCCAGAGATCAGGCGCAGCGGGAGGGGATGATCAGTTGTTCTGGTTGTATACTGAAAGAGGGTTTTAAACATGGGGGTGGGGACCCATCAAGGCCTCACTGACCAGTCTGAGGGGTTCTGAGATGATGAACCGGAGGTGGAGGAAATACTCACATCTTACACTGCAGTAAAAGTACTACCACAGTGTACAAATACTCTGTTACATGTACAAGTCCTGCATTCAAATCTTAGTAATCTTCAGTAAAAGTACAAAGATATTAGCATGAAACTATAGAACCAAATGTAAAAACTCATTATGCAGAATAATATCTATTATATTATTGTATTACAGTTAGGATGCATCACTTTAACATTGCAGATGGTAAAGGATTTCTGGATATTTTACGAACACTTCTGATGTTTTACTAAATTTTGGGCTATTTTGTTTTTTTTCACTTTAACGTTGCAGATGTTAAAAGTGGAGCCCATTTTGATTTTTTTTTGGGTGGGGGGATTTATTTTCAAATAAATTATTATTAGAATTATTATTAGAAGTAGTAGCAATAGTATTGTTGTTGTTGTTGTTGTTATTATTATTATTATTATTGTTATTATTATTACTGTGGAATATACTAAATAAATACCGTACTCTAATAATACTAATAATAATAGAAAAAATTATAAAGCCCCAGCACTTTTCAAATGTATTATTATTATTATTATTATTATTATTATTAGATTTGAAAAGTGTCGGGGCTTTATTTTGTAAACTCCACAGTGACGAGTAGATGAGTTTTTTATTTTTAAAACCTTACTTTATTTGATATTTTCTTGGCTTTTATTAATTTATTTATTCATTTATTGTAAAAAAAAAAAAAAGTTATTTGCGATACATACAGCAGCGAGGAAAGTTTATTATGAAAGTCACTTCCGGAAGTCGGCCATTTTGCCTGCCTGTAGCTTGACGCTGCTGTTAGCGGTGTTGGGATTCAGTGTGGCAGCAGGGGAAATCAGGGAAATCTGGGATATCTGGGAAAGGGGAGTCGGCGAAAACCGGGACTAAACCGGCAGAACTCCCGACGAAGCCTTGGCCGTCACACCGAGGGGATTCCTACCGGACATTTCTCGCCTGTCTCCCCGCTACCGGCTGCGGTTTTCCTCCCTGGACCTGCACCGTAAGTAGCCCAATTCCCCTTCACCTAGCTAACGCATCTCTATCCCACCACATTCACGCCGCTTTCTCTCGCTGTTTTTGAAGATATGGTGAATAAAACTCGTCGCCAGTTAAAACCGCGACATTTTGGACGTTTAGTGTGTTACAGTTACAACCGGGAGCGGATTTCATTAACATCCGCTGGTATAAAAGCCAATTAATCCCGATAGTGGCTGCATGTGTATGCAGAGAAAGGCGACGGGCTGCTGGAGGAGGAGGTGGAGGAGGTGGGGAGGGGTGGCGGAGAAAACGACTGGCTCCACAGAAATAAAAGCAGCTTTCACTCCCATCAGCTCGTTAAATGCATTTCACCGGTGACCACTACAGCACACGCAGGGCTGATATCTGCCCGTGGGCGCCGTTTTCCGTTGTGCGTGTGTGTGTTTTTCCGCGCCGTATCAGCGCCGCAGGGCCTGCAGAGCACTCACACACTGCCGGCCTGGATGCGCAGGTTGGCCGGGGAGCAGCAGCCGGCTGACAGCGCCTCTCTCAGCCTCGGTATGAGCGTTCAGCGCTGCTGCTGCAGCCAGCCAGGCGTGCTGAGCTGACACCAGCAAGGCGTGGCATTCATATAGCATTACACAGCCACGGGCGTGTTCCCCGCAGCTGCCACACTACCCACTTTTATAAGGTATATTCAGATCCGTTCATCACACATCACCCTACGAATATCACTTCACTATGTGGCGTTTTCAACATTATTTTCTATTATAAATACCCTGCTCAGGGTTTGCCCCAAGCCCCATTTAAAAGGCATTTAATATTCAGCATTATCAGACATGCAGGCCTGCCATCTGTCTGTCTCCCTGTCTGTCTCACTGTCCTGTCCTTCTGTTACAGCCTAATACTGTATACTGTCTGACCTGTAGGCCTGTCTGTCATGTCTTCCCGCTGGTAGACCTGGATCGGGGTTATTGGTAGAAAGGATCACTATAGGGGTTGTTATGTAGGCGAAGGTCTTGAAATGGATGAAGCTGATGAAAGAAGGTTTTGTTTGGTTTTTGCATCATTTGGCAAAAAAAAAAAAAAAAAAAACATTTTTAAACTGAAACAATGCAGTTTTCTTCTCTAAAATGTCTGCGATGACGTACTGCCATTTTATCTTTCATGCACAGGGACATGTTTGAAAGTCTGTTCCTAAAAGTGGATTTATAAATCTGCATCAGTACTGCATAAAGTCTGACCAGTAGACCTGTGTCTGTCTCAGGGTTATTGGTAGAAATATTGTGATCAGCCGTAGTGGTTACTAGCTCACTTAAGGGATTGTTAGAAGTAGCTAAAGGTCTTGAAATGGATGAAGCTGAACACATGGTGGTTAAGCTTCTGGCTGACATGTTTTGTCATCTTGTCTGATTGTTCGGTCTTTGCATCATTTGTTAAAAAAATGCCATTTTACAATGAAATGATGCAATTTTCTCCTCTAAGATATCAGCGATGATGTGCTGCCATTTTATCTTTCATGCACGGGGACATGTATGCATGTCTGTCCCAGTAAACTATAAATTTTAGGATTAAAGAACCAGTAACCCTAAAAGTGGATTTATAATCCTGCGTCATGCGGTCCCACTGTAGACCCCTGAAGTATAAGATGAATAGCCAAATACTGCATAATGTCTGACCAGCAGACCTGTGTCTGTCTCAGGGTTATTGGTAGAAATATTGTGATCGGCCTGAGTGTTTATTAGTTCACTTCAGGGATTGTTGTATGTAGGTAAAGGTCTTGAAATGGATGAGGTTGAACATAAGATTAAAGAAGGTTGTGGGGGTTTGGTGATGTTTTCATGGCTGACATGTTGGTTCATGCATTTGCATTTCTACATATATTTATATCAGAATGATGCTGTTTTCTCCTCCTGTACGATGTCAGTGATGATGTACTGTAATGTTTTTTCACGCACGTGGCCACATATGAAAATTTGTTCCAATAAAGCGCTATAGTTTTTAGGTTTAATGATCAAACACTGACTCTAAAAGTGGATTTATTCATCGGCATCATGCAGTCCACTGTAGATCCCTCATGTCTGAGATGAATAAGCAGATGATTTTATATATTGGCAGCGCTGCTGCTGCAGTAGTGTGCCGGAGAGACGATGAGATGCAAACCAGGAAATCCTGTTTGAGGACTGATTGGCTGTTATGTTTTGTTGCCAGATGATGTTTTATTTGGCAAAAGTTGAGCCAGGATGGACTTTTCTGTCTGGGTCTCATAACTGAAATGAATGAAATGTTGTTTTTGATTTCGCGATATCATCCGTCTGATAGCTGTTGTGTTTAAAACACTGGCGCCGATATAACACTGAATCCTAGCTTCAGTATCCAGTGATAGTTTTTTAAGTGTTATTTTGACAAAGACAAACATATTTACCTGCAAAATGAGGAAGGACACTACTCACTGACAGCTGTTGTTGCCTGATGGGCTGCAGTTTGCCATGTTATGATTGGAGCATATTTTTTATGCTAAATGCAGAACCTGTGAGGGTTTCTGGACAACATTTGCCATTGTTTTGTGTTGTTAATTGGTTTCCAATAATAAATATATACATATATTTTCATAAAGCAGCATATTTGCCCATTCCCTATTGTTATTTTGTTATAGATATTAACCCATTTTGTGCCCGCAACTGAAAGTTTTAATATCCTATGGTGGAAGTGGTCTTTTGGCTTGCCTGAACACAAATGTGAAGAAAATTTTCGGTCAAACTATTTGGCTGAAAAGTGAGTTCATCCTCATCAAACTATATCTGGTCTTTTGGTACATGATGGACTGTATGACTGGAATGTATCTCAGAAAGTACAAGGAGTACAATCAAGTGCACGTAAGCAGCATGTTAAAAGACTTCATGTGGAAAACATTTAATAAAAATGTTTTTCCTCAGTTTTCAAAAATCCTTACTTTAACTCTTAATAAAAGTGTGATTTTTCACATGATCTAAAAATGTCAGAGCTGTACTATTAGATACTATCCCAAAATATGTTCATATCAAATTCAAGACTTCTGAACAATCAGAGCAAATGTTGTGGCATTATTCCTTATTATACTTAATATAGTATTTGGGCACAAATGGGTTAATACACATCCCAACATGCAACATGAAATAAGTGATGTCTGTGCAATCACACTGAACTATATAGTGATTTTAAACAATAGTGAAATTTTCGGCCGATATACCTTCAAATGTTCAGTACCTTGTATGAACTAGATCTACGTACCCTCACAGGGCTGGGGATTGTGTGTCAGCGCTGTAATGTGTGATCAGGCCCGTCAGTGCTAGTGTGTAATCATTCAGACAGACTTGAGAAGTCGCGTCTCGCGTGCAGCAAACTGGGGCAGAATTCAGCATCTCCTGCTCGTGTTGAGGGTTAACTGGAGTATAATAATCCCAACTGGCCTACTTCAACCAAAGGCTGCTCTGACAGTCGGCCTCAGCTTCACACCACAGACCTGCGGGGTCCTGGTTTCCTGATTCACTGTTGGTTAGTTAGTTCTCATCCCGGAGTCCTTCCACACCGAACCTCTGATTTTATCTTTGGATTTTCTGTTGATTGAGTTTTCCTAGTTGGTGTCCTCATAGTGATGCTGTCTCAGCAGCTGTTTATCACATCTGGAGATGCTACTTCAGTATTGTGGTTAGGTGGTTTATGGCCAAAATCTTCTACTCAGATATATTATACTATGTAGTATATACACATGGCATGTTTTATGGTTCAGTCTATATGAAATAACCACATGGTAAAAGCTATTTCTGTATATCCCTGCATGAATTATATACTCGACAAATGAAAAGGAGCATTTTCTCATTTTAAGCACTTTAGTGCAAAATGAACATAATGGTTTTAGGTGAAATTATAGAGGAAAAAAGAAATAAACATAGGCCTAGCCTGAATCAAGATAGAAATTATATAGAAAAATATATGCATTTGACATTTTTTTATCGTTTTGACAATGTATTTTGTCATATTGCCTCGCCCTAGTTGTGGTTTTTTAATATTGTTTTGTATTTTGAATGTCAAATTGTTGAATTGTATTGATTTGACTTTCATTTTTTGTGGTTACTTTTAGCTCCACGAGGCCCTAAAGACGGCAATGTTGGTTTGCCACTAGAGCAAAATATCGTTAGAACTGGAGTGGACTAGAGGTCGGAGGATTAATCGGGACAAATTTTTGTCATTTTTTTTCCTTCATAATCGACATCGGCCAATGTCTGACCATATTAAGCCGACTAGGAAGCAGGTGCATCTGCGGGCAGTCAGTGTTGTTGCTGTAGAAAACGTGTGACGCTGCCCCTGACTGTCAGTCTACCAGCAGACCTCAGTAGATAAAACCCTAACTGGGAGAAACCCTGCAGACAAAATGCAGATGGGAGAGACAGACCATAAGTGATGATTACTTAAGAAGTTTTCTGTATCATTCTGTTATTATTGGATTTTATCAGATGGAGGAATAAAAAGAAAACCAGCCAAAGATGTCGGCAAAAAGAAATCAGCATCGTATATCGGCCACCGGCTGTCCTGATCCTGTAAAAACTGGATTCGGCCATAAAAAAAACATATCAGTCGACCTCTAGTCTGGACAGACTGCCATCTAATAGGCTACCTAATGGTTCTGATGATTTTGTCTCTAAGCTACTTGTCAGAACCCCCAGATTTTTGTTAAAATTACCATAAATCCTCATTTGCTGTGCCCATGTTCTTAACTACATACTAGTATTTGCTGTGTTTTTACAGTTTTCTTCTAGGAGTCTACAGCGTAAAAGACATCAGTGTATTGTTTTGCACAAACAGGAAATGATATAAAACTCGAGCTAATTAACGTCTATCAGACTGTGACTTTGGAATGTCTCTGACAATCAAACAAACAAAATGTTTACACCAGTTCCTTGTTGTTTTCTGAGATTTTTCCTACAGCTGTTTGCTTTCATGTGTTGCAGCTGTGAGCAGCTCCTCCACTTCCTTTTTATTTTTTTTCCATGTGGGAAAATAGTGCACAGACAAAAATCAGGCGTTTATCAATATGAATACTGATAGTTTTGAGCAGAACATTTTTGTCATGTTTTCCAGATTGAACACGCAACATTTAAACCTTCTTCTTGGTTTGTTTTCTCTTCAGTCTGGTTTGGTTGCTCAGTGCACAAATTAAAGTGCAACAGTTTAAAAAATGATTTGCTGAGAGGTGTGTACGAAGGAGCAAATTTATCTTTTTTTGTCTCGAGCTGCCACCTCTATGCAGACTTGTATACTGCTGTTTTCACTTTGACTCGGCATAGATCTACTGTGCGCACGAATCCCTTCTCTTCTCTATAAACATCACTGTTTTTGTTGACTTTATTTATCATATTTTGTGTTCTCTCTGGCCAAGATGTCAAGCAAATATCAGACTTCTGCAGAGGTCCAGGTCAGTCCTCCCCCACTCATGTCAACCTGTCCTTTATCTGGGTCCATCTCAACAAAGCCCTCACCGGCAGCCTGCTTTCTGGTCCGAGACCACCTCTCACAAGCAGTCTTGGATCGGTTATTTTGGTCCACACCAGAGTACGATAACTGTGTTCGCAACTGCCCAAATGAACCTCACCAGGGGTTGATTAAAACAGTCTAAATGCTGGCTTGTGAAAGCACCCTTTGAGTAGCAGTGACTTCCAAATAACCACACTACCATACTAATTAGTATGCTAGAAAAAGATTTAGTGCATCCCAATACATAGGTTGCAACCAAAATTCCATACTAACATGCTATTTAGTGCGCTAAAACAGTATGTGAGCTATTTTAGTACTTCTCAAGCTTTAGTATGAAGCCAAAAGTATGTATATTGCAAAATATTACAGTATGCAAACACTGGACACTGTTCATAACAGACATTGACAGACAGCTCTGTAACACTAATAACGCCTCAATTTCTCTTTGCTTGGCATAATGTATATATAAAATTGATTCAGGCTTTGATTCTCACAAACCGTTGTTTTGTTCGCTTGGGGTTACCATGGTTACACGTCTCTAACCGGCAAGGAGCAGGAGGCTCTCAGGAAGTGACGACGTAAGTTACAGCTCAGTGCATCTGAAAAGTTATGTACTGCTGTTTATTCGTACAGAAGTACGTTGAACGATAGTACACCTGTTGAGCATGTAGTGCATAGTATCCGATGTCTTAGTATGTCAAATGCAGTACGCCAAAAATACCAGGATGTCCTACTACATCCGGTCATTGCTGTTTCTGGCTATTCTGACCCACTTTGTGCAGAGGAAGATGCATCACATTGACTGAGTCGCTGAGAGAGCACAGACAAGAGATGCTAATTTAGAAAACTTTTCTTAACTGATAACCGGCCTCGTTAACCGATTATCAGCCGTTACCTGATGAGATTGGTGCCTCGCATGCAGCGGTGCGCCAGCTGCAGTGTATGAGCACAACAGACAACTGAGTCAACAGTTCACAGCAGCCACGGTGCTGCGTTCACTGTCCCCAGTTCACTGTGAGGAGGGTTACTGTAGCAGCCACGATGTTACGTTCACTGTCCCCAGTTCACTGTGGGAAAGCCACTGTAGCAGCCATGGTGCTGCGTGTAGTGTCATAGACATGCAGCCACTTTCCCAGAAAAAATCTTCACCGCACATTTAGTTTAGTTTAGTAGGTTGTCAGCCGTGTGTCTGCCAGGATTAACGGCTTCGTGCCCAGTGTAGCGTAACTTCATTGAGTTTCCGACAGGCCGTGCATTCAGGACACATCAGTAGACGACTCCTTTTAGTTGTGACTTTCAGGCCTCAGTAACATCATCAAGTAAAACAACACCACAGTTATCATTTCATACTTTAAAGAGGACGATTTCAGTCCTTCAGCTTTCCTATAACACCACCCACCGAGCAAGATGTCCACTCGGCGTCCAAGATACGGTACAACTTTATGGTCAGTGAAATTCATTTTGTCTCCATAGGCAATTTGAGAAAAAAAAAAGTACACAAACAGTAGGCCTGCTGTTACCATAAACAAACAAATAAGACACAGCAGTTGTACATACAAGACAAAGCCAACACACATCACAACTACCTGTACATAACACATTAAAAATGACCTTCTGTCCTTTAGATTTACATCTCCTTAGCAGCACATTAATTATTATTTAGCACCAACATGGACCAAAGCATTAAACGGAGGGACTCTTAACCTTAGAGATGTACAGTATGTGGTCAGAGTAAGATGGATATAATAATAATAATAATAATAATAATAATGCTCTTATCCTCAGTTTGTTGCTCAGGGATGTTTGAAGACATGAGCGCGCTCTGTGTTGTGGGAGTTTTACATCTGCATTTCCATGTACCGGGGAGGCCTGCATGTGTGCTTCCTCTGGCAGCTCCGCACTCATCTTGTAAACATCAGGCTCAATGTACCGGTTACATCCATATCAGCTGCTCTGCTGCAGTTTGAGAACAGTATTCTCACTGGTGGCTACGAGAGGGCAAATCAGGTCAACATCTGACATTGTTTTCTTCTTCCTTGCTGTCTGTGTATCTCTCCCTCTCGCCAAGTGTATGGAAAAGTCATCCCTGCTTCTCTCAGGAAATTCCTCCTGGTCCCCAGGGTGAGACAGACGGACAGAGGGACGGACAGAGGGACAATCCAGGCCTCAGTTTCTTGTTTATTTAGAATACTTTTGCTGCTTTACGTTGCTGTCAGACAGCTCTTTCTGACGGGGAAACAAAGCTGTTATATCCATCTACGCTCTCAGCAGACTCCAGTGAAAATAACAGTAACTTTAACTTGCAGAACACGGGGGTCGCTGCTCACTTTGTTTGTGCAACTGTGTGACTTTGGCGAATCCGAACTAACCAAAGTCACACAGTAACACAACACAAATTAAATGATCGAGGCAGCGATAGATAAGGCTGCACAATTAACTGAATATCAGCCACGGTTTTACATAATTAAATGAACATGATCGCCTGCGATATTTAAAATGTTTAAAATGCTCTGCTCACAGAAAACTGTGTAGCCACCAGCCGGTGAACAACATTTTTTTGCTTCACTTTTTGATATAGATATTATCCATACAACCAGTGTGTTTATGAATAATTTAAGGCATAAAATGGTTTATCTAGCTCTTGTTGCTATTTTTGCTCTTGAAGTACACCAGATTGAAGCAATTTAACTTTAAAATACAGCTAACAAACTGGTAGGGTGAATATTCCTGTATATATTCATGTTACAATATATAGAAATATAGCAGAAACAATTGCAATGTCAGTTTTTTCCAACATTGTGTTGCCATTATTTATACATACATTGACTATGGATGAGTACCTCTTACAGCTCCACTTGTAATGCAGCAGTCCTAGGTCATAGTCTGTAGTGGGGTCTGTTTTGCTGTGTCAGAGCTGAACCTGCAGAGACACTACCCCATGTACACTCATACACAAGTGTAAGTGTGTATGTGGGTGATGTTCCAGTTTTCTTTCATATCCTTAGTACAGGATGAACCTGAAGTAGGTCTTGAATAACATTCACTGTGGTCTTAAATAGATGTGAAATGGGTCTTCAATTGCATTCATAATGGTCTTACAATGTCTTTAAAAGTCTTGAATCTGACTTATTGAAACCTGCAGATACCGTGTGGTCATTTTGGTGGCTGCATGTGGTTTTGTTGAATTGTATTAAGTTCTGCCTTATTATTGCATTGAGAGTTGTTTCTGATATTTTGTCCACCCCATTTAGTCTCTGCAGCAGTTGGTTCTTGCTAATAAGGTGGTTATGGTGATTAATTTTCCCCGATACAGATTTATGATGTGTTACTATCATAATACTTTGATATCGTGATACGTATTGTGATGTCCTGAAGTGAAAATATGTCTGTCATTGTCAGGCATTTATGGAGCAATGTGGTTTTTTATCAACGCAAATGTCGCTATTTCAAGGTACAAACATGGGACTTTTACTTGGGAATATCTCTATATTAATGCAGTAAATACTGTCTGTATGTAGTCAGTGATTATGTATTACCAGCAGTGCACAGATCATACTACAGAATACAGACATTTCCCTCAACAATTAGTTGTATTTACTTTTTATTTTATGACAGACACCTGTAACATGTTTTTTACTTGGTTATACTGGTGAATATAATCTAATTAATCTTATTTCCATACAAGTAGTTCGTATATACCCTTTGTTGATAACTTATTTTGAAAACCGGACATAGTCAGGCGCGGATAGTTCCGCTAACTTGGCCAAGTCCGTCGCTAGCTCTGTGAGCTCTCTCCATCAGCTCCGTTGTCTTTATGCATCTTAATGCATTTAACATAATTGTCAGTGTATGGGTGCTTGTGTAGCATTTCACTGCTCCAAATACAAACACACAGTTGGAAATTGTCATTGTAGAATTGTGAGTGAAGTTCTGGCTCCTTTAGATATTTTGATCTATGTGCCGTTCGGTTCTGGCTCAGAGTTTCCGAGCCGTTGGTCTCTGGGTGGCAAAGATAACCAAAGCAATGGAGTCTCACAAGCCTGAACCAGCTGACCAGCCAGGTAGATTAACCGCCATGTTCACGTATACTAATAAAATGGCCTAGTTTCAGTCAGGGTGAGATTAGATATTGGATAAATCTTTAAAGGAAAGCTTGAGTAGAAGCTCCACTAAATCCTTGGTATATTTTTAATAATGTCAAAATCCAATATGAAAATTAAACTTCTTCTCAGTGGTAGCTGTTTAGTTTAGTTGCACAATAATGAGGCATAAAAGTTCATATGAGTGATAATCATTGTTTAAATATTTAAAGACATTCTAAGGTCACAGGATTATTTCAGACACACAACCTGCCTGTGCTTTCTCTGAACTGGTGATACCAGCTGTGAGTGAGTGTAAATGCTGCCATTAAGAGTTGCATCTGTGTCTTGTGTCCTGTTATAGCTCATATTAATGCTGATCTGTTTGTGCGTGCACGCACTGATAACAGCAAATGTTTTTACTGCTGTTTGTTGTTCAGACAGGCGACTGGCAGCTGAATGCAGTGACGCAGGTGTGTGTGTGTGTGTGTGTGTGTGTGTGTGTGTGTGTGTGTGTGTGTGTGTGTGTGTGTGTGTGTGTGTGTGTGTGTGTGTGTGTGTGTGTGTGTGTGTGTGTGTGTGTGTGTGTGTGTGTGTGCATGTGCATGTGTGTGAGTGTGTGACTCCCACACACACACAAACACACAGTATTAATGGAGTATCCAGATGAGGTAACCGTACTCCAGTTTCCTCTGTCTCCCCTTAGTTAACTGCTCTAAACTAAACACAGTGGACCCAAAGGCAAACAGCAGAACAGTAAAAGGGCCTGATGGTATGTTCGGTATAGAGTATCTTAACCAGGGCTGTGAAAGTTTTAATGCCACTTGCGGTTTTTAGGTTGTAGCGGGTTCAGTTTTAAAGCTAGAGTGAAGACACTGGTATCCTATGAGACTAGAGCATCCACTGATACCAACCATGTCATACTAGCTTGTTGCAAAGGAGGCTAATTAACACAGCAAACTTGAGCAAAAATTTGCAGAGTTAAAACTGTCCTGCCCAGTTTCAAAGTGGTCCCTTGACCTCTGACCTCCAGATATGTGAATGTAAATGGGTTCTCTGGGTACCCACCAGTCTCCCCTTTACAGACATGCCCACTTTATGATAATCACATGCAGTTTGGATCAAGTCATAGTCAAGTCAGCACTCTGACACACTGACAGCTGTTGTTGTCTGTTTGGCTACAGTTTACCATGTCATGATTTGCGCATATTTTTTATGCTAAATGCAGAACCTGTGAGGGTTTCTGGACAATATTTGCAGTTGTTTTGTGTTGTTAATTGATTTCCAACAATAAATATACATATATTTGCATTAAGCAAACATGTTTGTCCACTCCCATGTTGATAAAAGTATTAAATAGATGACTAATGTGCCTTTAAGGTACATTTTGACCTGATAAAACTCATCGTCATCATTAGATATTTAATTGATTAACAGCCCTAATGCTCCTATTTTTGTACATTTGAAACAAAATCTGAATTTCACTGGTTCTGCGCTACGATGTCTATGTGCACCAGGGAAACCCTCAGAGGTCAAACCCCTCAGGGGTCAGAGGTCAGGGATGCAGTTTAGAAAGCTGATGTTGGTCTGAAGGACATTCCTCACGTAGTCCCAGTAAGGTGGTCAAAGGAATTCTGGGTAAACAAACTAGATGTCTCACTGGTTGGTTGCTGCTGTACAAGAACTTGTACTACTAAAGTAGTAGTAAAGTTTGATGTAAAGCTTTGATATTTGATGGTCAACACACTGGACGCATTGTGGTTGATTCCAAAAAAAGATAGAAAATATATATTTGACAGCTGAATCAGCATTGAGAAGATGTAGCATCTAAATTTAACAGCATCGCGGCTCCTTTAGTATTTGTTTTTCATACTTTAGTGTTTTGTTTGTATAGAGGGAAATGTTTGTGTGGCTTTGGAGGGATTTTGCTCAGACTCCCTTCATCTCCAGCTTGAACAAAAAGTTCAAATACCATTTTCAACCAACAGCAGCACTGTCTGTCTCCGTCTCTCTTTAATTCCACACAGATGTCGAGTCATTCTGGCTGCTGTTGCTGTGTTACAGCACAGACCTCGTTCTTGGAAAATTTAATCTCATTTCTTCTTCTCCCTCTTTTTTTAATTCTTTTATTTTTCCCCTTTCCTGTTTTTCTTTTTTCTCAGCTGCATTACTCTCACTGAGCCACTTCGCTCTCTCTCTTTGTCTGTCTGCGTCTTTGTCCCTCGACCCTCGTGGAGATCCAGGGGCAGGCTGTGCAGCTGGGAATCAGGACTGACGCTTCGACTCTGTTGAACTGAGGCTGTTTCGCTTGTTTTTAAAAGTTTGGACTTTTCCAGGAACAGTCTACCTTAGAAGAGGGGTTAGAAATTCTTAAGACAGACAGACAGATAGATAGATACACCGAACAAAAATATAAATGCAACACTTGTGTTTTTGCTCCCATTTTTATGTGCTGAAGTCAAAACCAGTCAGTATCTGGTGTGACCACCATTTGCCTCGCACACTGCAACACACCTCCTTCACATAGAGTTGATCATGTCATTGATTGTGGCCTGTGGGATGTTGGTCCACTCCTCTTCAATGGCTGTGAAGTTGCTGGATATTGGCAGGAACTGGAACATGCTGTCGTATACGCCGATCCAGAGCATCCCAACCATGCTCAATGAGTGACATGTCCAGTGAGTATGCAAGCCATGCAAGAACTGGGATGTTTTCTGCTCTTAGGAACTGTGTACAGATCCTTGCAACATGGGCCCGTCCATGATCATGCTATGATGATAATGCACTGCACATGAGGTGATGGCATGCAGCTGAGCTTCCCTGAGATGGTTTCTGACAGTTTGTGCAGAAATTCTTTGGTTATGCAAACCGACTGTTGCATCAGCTGTCCAGGTGGCTGGTCTCAGACCATCTTGCGGGTTAAGATGGCGAATGTGGAAGGCCCTGGGCTGGTGTGGTTACACATGGTCTGTGGTTGTGAGGCCAGTTGGATGTACTGCCAAATTCTTGGAAAGGCCTTTGCAGATGGCTTATGGTAGAGAATTGAACATTCAGTTCACGGGCAACAGCTCTGGTGGACTTCCCTGCAGTCAGCATGCAAATTGCTCGCTCCCTGTGTTGTCTGATAAAACTGCACATTTTAGAGCGGACTTTTGTTGTGACCAGTCTAAAGCACACTTGTGTCATAATCATGCTGTCTAATCAGCATCTTGATATGTCACGCCTGTGAGGTGGATGGATATTTTGCCAAAGGAGAAGTGCTCACTAACACAGATTTAGACAAATTTGTGAACAATATTTGAGAGAAATAGGCCTTTTTTGTTCATAGAAAAAGTCTTAGATCTTTGACTTCAGCGCGTAAAAAATCGAAGCAAAAACAAAAGTGTTGCATTTACATTTATAGATAGATAGATAGATAGATGGGAAATGCTTGTGTTACAGCAGCAGATCATCCAGTCAATGCACAGGAACAGTAGCAGCCATAGTGCTGCGTTCACTGTCCCCAGTTCACCATCCGGGAGTGTTAGCTGCCACGGTGCTGCGTTCACTGTCTCCATTTCACCGTCCAGGAGAGTTAGCAGTCATGGTGCTGCGTGTAGTGTTGCAGAAATGCACGCCACCACTGCACATTTAGTTTAACTGCATGTCTGCCTGTATTAACGATAGCGATTGTCTGACAAACAGTGTGTGTGTTTGTGCGACGTTAGCAGCTGCTAGCGTTGCCAGCGGCTTCGTGCCCACTGTAGTGTAACTTCAGCGAGTTTATGACAGACCATGTGTGTGTGTGGCGGCGGTGAGTGTGGGTTTGTTGGTGGCGTTACAACTGTGAACGTAGCTGTCGCAGACTGTGTGTACAGTTTATTTGTCTGTGAATAAATGCTACGAGGCTACAACTCCTCAGCTGGAAATCAAGAGCCTACTTCCTGTATCTGCACTGGCGCTCTCTTCACGTGGACCAGCTTTTCTCTTTAAAATGAGCTGCTACTCTGCATTTTTCTCAGCTTTTTAATTAATTATTAATATTTCTTTTAAATCTTTAACCCGGAGCGTTAATTGGTTAAACTGCTAAATCTCAGTTATTGGTTAAACAGTTAATTTTACTATTTAGAGCATTAATATAGTAGCAAACAACTATTCTCTATGAAAAGATACAGAGGAGTAATGTCTACCTGAGCAGAGAATGAAGTCACTCTCCCTCTGTGTGTTGTAATCAGAGCTTCTCCCTGCTTTGTTGACATAGCTGGGCCAGCCGCCACTCTGCACTGCTGATAATGCCATCTCAACTCACGGCATAGTAGCACCTCCAGTTCCACACCCACCCTCCGGATGTTTCCACTGTTAGCACTGTTAGCTGCAAGCTGTTGGCTCAGCCGCCACCGTGTTGAAAGAATAGAAATACTCCCAGTCTTGCATTTAGCAGTTATTGATATCAGTATCTACCTGAAAAATTATTTTTGCTTGGATCTTAAAAAGACATAATTCTTGCAAAAGGGCAGAGAAAGAAAAAGGCAAACATGGATACAACCAAACAGATGATCCACTAGCAGCATGATCACAGTTCGAGAGGGCAAAGTTAGCTGTTAGTTAGCCTGTTAGCTTTACATTGTAGTCCAAAGCAGTAAAACAAGTCATAGAAGCAGTGCTAATTACACCCTGAGCTCTGCCACATAGCCTTTAATGTGTGCGTCACTGATGTTTGAAGGAGATGATGTTATTGTAAAGTGTGTGTGTGTATATGTGTTACAGGGTGAAACAAAGTGAGAGTGTGTTTGGGGTTTGTCGGTTGGTTGGTCGGCCTGGTTTGAAGTAACTGTTGACACAGTAAGTCGTGAGTGTGTGCGTGTGCGGGTGTCCGTTGGCTTGAAGAAACTGTTGACACTGTAAGCCTGTCAGTTTTCCATTGCTCCTACGAAGAGAGAAAAGTACAGGCATTTAACCTGTGTGTGTGTGTGTGTGTGTGTGTGTGTGTGTGTGTGTGTGTGTGTGTGTGAGTGTGTGAGTGTGTGTGGTTGGATATGTGTGTTAATGTTATGGCTCGGTGTAGGCCTGGAACAGCTACTGTTTTTCTGTCCTGGCTCTTTTATATGTGAAAACACACGCACACTCCCACGTGAACCAGGTCCAGACCAAACCACAGCTACCTCCTATATCCAGACAGCTCTCCAGTAGAGATGGAAAGTATGCAAGCCTTGTCTCTGTGTGAATCAAAACTGTGTGCACGTAGATTAATACGGCGAGGCTGTCTCTGCCGTCCTACGTGGACCGGATCAGCCATGACAGAGGTCATGGTTCTGACTTTGACCGCTCATTGTAGTATCTGTAGCCAGCTGAGATACAGAAATGACTGTACATAATTTAATGTTTTATTTTGGGAAATGGACTGCACAATAGCTGCACAAGTGTGGTTGACTTGTGGATGGAGGGTTGCCAGCTCAAATCCTCCGACTGGTTTGGAAAAATGTGTGGATGGAAAGTGAGTGAGGAATATGCTCGCCCACTTCGGCAATTACTGTGTAGGTGTCTTTCAGCAAGGAACAGTCCTCCCAAAACTCCTCAGCTCTGTTAAATAACAGATGTATTTTGCATCCAGTGTATGTTTCTTCACCCTGTGTTGAACTGGCCAAGTATATAGGGTTGATGATGATATCCAGATATTTCGGCAGCTCCAGTAGAGTTGGACCATAATCATATTTTTCTATGGGCTTTGCCATCTCTATGATGCATAATGGAAGTTGCATCTAATGTTTATAACCGGGGAGCAGGTGACTGTTAAGCGTGGCGATAAGACTGAATTTCTATTTACCTGTAAATATCTAACTGACCTTTTTAAGCCCCGTCCCCCGCTGTTACTCCACCAACCTGTCAAAGCAACCATGGTGCCGACAGTGTCACTAACTGCACTCCGTCAATAGATACTATCTCATTTTTGAAAGGAAAAATTGATTTTCAGAGAGGAGCAGACAGAAAGGTCTACACTGGGCATTTGAAGGATATGTTCAGGATGTCAGACTGATTTAGCAGTGAACAGGTTAAAATAATGGAAGTTGCTAAAGCCTACAGATCACAGTACAGCAAACCAACCTGGCGATCGAGACAGGAGACAATGAAATTAAGGAGCAACACTGTTCTTGTAAATCCGGGTATGTCTTTATCATAGACTGTATATAAGAAATGGACATTGTCACTGTGACATCACCCATGGTGGTTTGTGAACTGCTGTTTTGAAGCCTTGAGTTCAGCATTATTGGAGTCACCATCTTGATATTTAGCTGTGGCCATGTTGGGGTGTATTTTGCAACCAGAAGTGGCACGAGAGGGTGGAGCTAAGTACAACTGAACAATGAATACAATATTTTCAAGCGACCAAAAAGGATATAATTAACTTTCATGAACTGAAACACACTGTTAAAGGGTTTAAGTTGTAAGACGAAAACACAGATAACTCCCAGACTGGACAATGCTGTGGTAGATGGTCAATCACAAGGTAGCCACGCCCTAAAGCATCCCCTGCTTTATGGTCTATCATGCTGTATTGAAGAAGACTTGAAATTAATGATTGAGACCATAAACTCTGTAAAATATTTACAATGTTTACTGAGGTAATAAATCAAGTGAGAAGTAGACTCATTTTCTCATAGACTTCTATACAATCAGACTTCTTTTTGCAACCAGAGGAGTCGCCCCCTGCTGGCTGTTATGAAGAAGGCAGGTTTAAGAGACTTTAGCATTGGCTTCACTTCTCAGACCTGGAGTTTGCCCACTGATATTTATTCACTGTTACAGTCATTTAAAAGCAAACGAAGCATGTGCAGACATTCAGTACCTTCAGTAGCTTGCGACATAGAAGTGCTGACGCTAATTAATGTGCTAATGCACTCTGCTAATGGTAACTCCACCGATTTTTGTGGTTGTAGAAACACATGTCTCCTTCCAACCTCTCCGTATCACTATTCCACGTGCCCCAGGCACAATGTTTAACCATGACTTGCTCAAAATCTTTAAAGACAGCCTGAAAATGAAGAAAATCTGGAACGATTGCGTAAGAGTTTATGGAGCAGAGGCGAAAGTTGTCCTGATCCTGGTCATAGCTAGCCGATGCTGCACTATCTGCGATGCTGCACAGTCTGTGTTTGACGGGCGGGACAATTAGCTTGGATGTCACAGTAAACTTTATCATGCTGTTGTTTGGTGATAAACCATTTGATCCTCAGCTCCTCATATCTACATGTTGAAGTATTCTTGAGCAAGACACTGAACCCTAAATTACTCCCAATTCATATAGGAAAAAAATCAAGTTGCAGATATAGTGACACTTATAGTCAGGTATGCATTCAGTCTGATGCATGCACTGGATAAATCCAAATCCATGCCACAATAGGTGAGGAGTCATGCATCCCATATGATATGAAATAAACTCACACTGTAAGCCAACAGACTGACGAGGCGTTCCCTACGTTGCAAGTGTTGGGTTGGTTTAATTCTTTATGGCAGGTGGAGCTGGGCCGGGGACAGTCTTCTTAGCCCAGGACTTGTTAGAACTGGAGCAAGTCTGATGGTTTTTAGCTGAGTCAGACTCAGCTGCTCATTCTCTGCTCTGTCATTATATGATTAGCTCCATAACTCTGTACAAGTGAAGTGCATGTCATTTCTGGATATATGTGTCTGAGCAGGTTTTTCAGTAGTGAAGACTTATCAGTCGCCTATTCCTCTTTGTCTCTCCCTACTGACAAGAGTTCACTTACTGAACATTGCAGTAAATACAACACTCACGCACATATATGAGAAATACACAAATACATCCACAGAACACACTTTCCGTCATTATTTGTTCCCTCTTGTCCTGTTTCGCTCTCATGTTGAAAAGGCTGTCGTTGGTTCCTGCTGCAGATGTTGTTTCTGGCAGGAACCATTTCAACCGAGGACAGACATAAGTGGAAAGTTTAACTTTTCTCATACATTTAGTTTGAGTGTCACTGTGTGTGTATGTTGAAGGAAAATTCTGCTCTTTAACCACCATCGTGGAGCTAAAATGTGTTTTTGGAGGGTTTTTTGGTAGGGTGGTTTAATGTCAACAGAGTTGTGGGTGTTTGAGACAAAATGTAACTTATGGAGCAATAAGACTACCCAGTATGGACACTGATTATATTATACTGATTATTTTTTATCCATCCATCTTCAACCGCATATCCCATTTGGGATCACAGTAGGACTGGAGCCAATCCCAGCTGGCATTGGGTGAAGGCAGGGTTCACCCTGGACAGGCCGCCAGTCCGTCGCAGGACACATAGAGACAGACAACCATTCACACTCACATTCACACCTACGGACAATTTATGGTCATCTATTAACCTGCACGTCTTTGGACTGTGGGAGGAAGCCAGAGGAAACTCAAAAATTCAAACCTACAACCCCCTTGCTGTGAAGCTTTGAGATTTATTATTCAAACTTTAAGTGAATTTTTGAAATTTCTGCAAAATAAGTTGAGAATCAGTGCCTGATCCAATCAACTATGTTGACGCAAATATTTGTGTTTTTCAAAGCGACTAATGATCTGGTTTGTGAAGAACATGCTGATAGGAAGATTCTCTTCCCTTTGGACGAATCCAGACTAGCTGTTTGCGATATATTTACTATCATCCCACGTAGAACAAGCCACGATACAGAGAGTATATTCAATATATCGCCCACCCTAGAGCAAATATTCAGCTTTGAGAAAAACAAGCAGTTTTCCAATTAATTTCAATAGAATTTCAGAACCAGAACTTAGTGGCACTTTAACACTGAAGTGTCTACATTCAACTCTGGTGGTTGACTCTTTACAAGACTTTTAGGTTCAGTCAGTTCAATCTTTAGCTAATTCAATGGATAGTTAGCTTATGGTCGATAATAAATATTGGTAGATTTTAGTCCGGTGTAGAGTACGAGGCTTTATAGTATCAGCTATTGTCTTTTCATTGGTCTTCAACCCTTTATTACTTTGAAAGTCATAATGTTTTTATTTACCACATTGTCACTGAACAGGCAGCCACAATAAGTCTTCAGTATCCAGCAGAATGTCTTTATGTAAGTCAGAGAAAGATAAGATCGGATTGTTCATAGGGATGACAGCTCATCACTTTAAGGAGGAAAGCTGGTCCACCTTAAGAGAGAGCCATGCAGAGACAGGAAGTTGGTTCTGGACATCCAGCAGAGGAGTTGTAGCTTGTAGCCTCGTAGCATTTATTCACCGACAAATAAACTGTACACAAACTGACTGCTACAGCTATGTTCACAGCTATATCACCACCGGAAAACACACACTCACTACCGCCACACACACATGGTCTGTTGAAAACTTGCTGAAGTTACGCTACAGAGGGCAAGAAGTCACCAGCAACGCTAGCAGCTGCACAAACCCACACACTGTTTGTCGGACAATCGCTGTTGTTACACCAGGTAGAAACACAGCTGACAACATGTTAAGTTGATGTCTGCGACACTACAAGCAGCACCGTGGCTGCAAATGCTCCCGGATGGTGAACTGGGGACAGTGAACGCAGCATCATTTCTGCTACAGTAACTCTCCTGATGGTGAACTGTTGACTCAGTGGTCTGTTGTGCTCTTATACTGCAGCTGGTGCATCGCTGCATGCGAGACACAAATCTTGTCGGTTAACGGTTAATAATCGGTTAATGAGTATCGTTTATCGGTTAAGAAAATTTTTCAAAATTAGCATCCCTAATTCTTCACAATAAAAGCTCAGTAGAAAGGTGAATTTGTCTGAATCCAGTCACACAATCATGTGTACTGGGGCTTATTTGAGTGATTTAGACTATAATATGGTCAGCCTAGACCACAGGGTCCTTCTTTGCCTGCACAGAACACTGGATACAGACAGATGCAGTCAACCTTGTCAGCCTGTCGGTCTTTCTCTTCCTCCCTGTAGCAGCAGTTTAACCCAGTAGCTCACTGACCTTGTATAGTGTGTGTGTGTGTGTGTGTGTGTGTGTGTGTACGTGTGCGTGTGCGTGTGTGTGTGTGTGTGTAAGCAGCTAAGCAGAGTGCTGTGATTCTTCCTGACAGTTCTGCAGTGCGACCGTCTCCACTGCAGCAATGTTAAATCTGTGAGTGCATGTGTGTTTGCCTCCATTCATCGTGCCACTTGTGTCCGAACGCAGTGTTGGTCATTCTGAAACTGAAAACTGTGTTTTCACTGACTCAGACAGGTTTTCACAATCAGCCAGCCATCATATTTCAGTGTGTAGATTAACACCGAGGTGGTGCTTTAACTGTACTACCTGGTGCCATCCGGACAGCAGGGGGTAACCACCACGCTGACCTGTGATATGCCATTCTTAGGACAAACTATAAAGTTCCCCACCCTTTCTTAAACAGTGTTGCATGTATTGTTTTATCTGCTAATTATTGTCTTGATTTAATCAGTTAGATGTCAGAAAGTGGTGAGAAAATAAAGCCTGTTCCCATATCCCAGAGCCTGTTGACAACTTTAAAATGATAATTTTTTGCGACCAACCGTTGAAAACACAAAGATATTGAGTTTGCTCTCACAGGAGACGAAGCGTTCACATTTGAAAAGCTAGAACCAGCGATGATTTTGATATTTTTCCTTACAGGGACAGTGTGTAGGATCTGGCGGTATCTAGCGGTGAGTTTGCAGATTTCAACTTCTCTCATGTGCCAGGCATGTAGGATTGTTTCGGTGGCCAGCCCAAAAAACGCCAGTGGCTTTCTCTAAAGCGGGAAAAGTTAACAGAGTTTGGTCTATCCGTTTTGGGCTAGTGTAGAAACATGGTAGTGCAACATGGCGGCCGCCATGAAGAGGACCCACTCTCTATGTAGATATAAACGGCTTCTGCTAAGCTAATGAAAACACAACAATTCTTATTTTCAGGTGATTATACACTAAAGAAAACATACATAATATTATATTCCAATTCTGCCAATACATCCCCCTAATTATAAAACACTGCTCCTTTGTTTAGTGTATTATTGAAATTGTTGCTAATTAATTTTAATTCAGCTGTAGTTGATATCACAATAAACTGATTGGCAGCCCTTTAATATCTTAATTCCTTTATTTTAATCAGAATTTGTTTGCTGCTGGTGTGTCAGGAAACATTCCAGCAGCCCTCCATGCCAGATTGGATAAAGAGGAAATCCTACAACGCGTCAACCAAGCGGCTTGCTTGCAGTGTGAACGCCTGCTTAAATCCTGTAAAGTTGATGTGTTGGAGATGTTTTACAGCCAGCAGTTACAAAATGTTAAAGTGTAATGTCATTTAAATCTATCTCAGTTAGTTGCAGGTCGCATTTCTTATTCATTTTCTCAGTCATGTACATTTTGATTTACAGCATTAACACTGAACCTCACTGCACCACTGAACTTCTGGCCCCCAGCTGGCAGCTTGTGCCCCATTTGAATAAAATAAGCAGACTGCAGATTTAGCCCGAGGGTGTGTGTGTGTGTGTGTGTGTGTGTGTGTGTGTGTGTGTGTGTGTGTGTGTGTGTCAGTGCAGTAGGCTGTTAGGTGGGTTGGGAGTATGTGTGTTAACTGGGTTGCCAGGCAGACCAGTGTGTGATGTCTTCTTTCAGGTCAGTGGCAAGGCACTGACAGGGGTGAGAGTTTGACACCCACTTGCTAAGGAGCTGGCATTAAAAAAGGATTTGTTCTTTAAAACTTGATTCAGTATTGACAGCAACGTTTTGAATGTCGTTCACAGTGATTTCCAGCATCAGAGACACACTGTGGAGTAAGAGGCGCTAGCTTTAAAATGCCGACCTGTCTCTATATGTCTGTGGCCTTCAGCTGCTGTCAGAGAGACGAGCTGCTCTAAATAGGTGCATTGGGGGGTTATCTACCACCCCTATGCCTTAAGCATCTCCATTACAAGTATCGCTCTTGCACGCAGACATGCGTTGTCTTTCTATACTCGTGAGGACCCTCATTGGCATCTCTATCCTGAGCCTCTAACCCTTACCTTAACCACCACAACTAAATGCCTAACCCCAATCTTGACCTAACCCTAAGCATCAAAACACAGCTTGTTTAAAATGCTAGTCAGAATCGAACCTGATCACAGAAACATTTGAGGTTCAGAGGCTTTGTTTCCTGCGTTATGGTGACTTTTAAAGGGTGAAAATAGCAAATTATTAAGAACACTGCAACAACATTTTTATGTTAAATAGGCCTACTTTTGATTTAACTTTTTAATTCTCAGGAATGAAACTGAATAAATCGCCCTCTGCTGTGAATCTCTGACATTAACTAATATTCATCAGTTTTTATTCATTCATTCATTTTTTGCCCTTGCTTATGTATTTCTTCCTCTTAATAGTCCATGTCTCTCTCCGTCTCTCACTCTATTGTCGTCTGTGTAGAAACAGTAGGGCTTATACGCGCTGTACAGTGCCAGAAACAGGTTGAGATCAGGAAAAAAGGCGCAAACATTTGCCATGAAACAGAAGAAATAAAGAAGTGTGACAGTGTGTGTAAACCAGGAAAGGGCGATGAAAAACGGGAGTCACTGCACGGCACTACTGCGCTTAGGAACCCACATTTGCCATAAATCGGAAGAAATGGTGACAGCGGGTGTAAACTGGGAAAGGGCAATGAAAAATGGGAGCTTTCCGGGAAAATCGAGAGGGTTTGCAAGTATGACCTGGAAGAAAGACTGCAGAAGTGAATATGTATTTACTGTATGTATGTATGATTGGCTAGGATCACTGCTTTATTCCCCCACCCATAAGACCCAACCATTATCTTGTAAATATTGTATGATGGATTTTTTATACACTTTTTTTATCATTAGAGGAGTGTCCTACTGAAATTTACCTCGATCATTTTCATGTAGCTTGACCGTATCCTAAGTTAACCCTAGCCTAATTTTAACCTTAAAACCAGGTCTTAACACTCAAACTGTCCTTTTGAAGTGGTGGCGGCTGGATAAAATGTCCTCACGATGCAGAAATGTCCTCACTAAAATAGCATTACAAGCCCTCATACACACACACACGCACACACGCACACAAACAAACCCACCCACCAACCCACACACGGGCACAGAGGCCATATCCTCCAGGCTCAAATGAACTCATATTTCCCAGTAATGAGGTGTTCAGTGAACGTTCCCAGTATGAGCACCACCAGATTACAACATGATGAGTTTAAACTTGCACTCACATTCATTTTTAGTATTAATAATGTTCAAAAACACATTTTTGCTTTTAATAAACTTTTATGTATTCTTTTGGACACATCATTTGTGTGTTTTCATTTTAGCTCTGAATATTAGTGTGGGATACATTGTGTAATTGAAGTGTAGACCTGCAGTGTGATGACAAGCAGAACTTTTTCAGTCTTAAGGCATTTACACACCAGGAGTGTGACAACAACACGAAAATGCAAAACTCGCCAGCAAATATTACACATCAAAACTATTCATACCAACAGTGATGCAAATTCACTACAGTTGTGACACTTTTTCAATAACAGATTTGAGCTACCAGTCTGAGGTAAATTGTTGTACAGTCTGAACTACTGTCAGCTGTTTTATTGAGTTGCCTCTCCTGCTCTGAGTGAATTTTCCTCTGATAAACGCTTAATGCAGTAAATCCTATAATGTATGTCTTTACTGGGAAAGGTAGGAACAGAAGCAGTGCATCTGGTATGCGCTGCCTTTGTGAATAATAAAGTTTGCCATCTTGGTTTGGACTACGGAGCCCCTGTGTTGTTGCACACTGTAGTATATGTTTTGAATATATCTTTCAACAAAACATAAATGATTGATGCCTTTATTCCTGGTTAAAAAGAAGGAAAAAAAAACTTGAAAAGAACAACCTTATTAAAAAAAAAAAAAAGATATTTGCGTTCTGTGTAAGTGCTCATGACAAAAACACTTGCTAATCACAAAAAATAAGCCCTGGGTTTGTAAAGGCCTTTCATAGATCATATTATTTTTTATCATTATTATGATTAATTGGTGTTGTGAGGAACTTCCAAGTGTGTTCTGGTCTGATTTTTAAAGCCTCCACCATCAGGTGTAGATGCATTAGATGAACACATTTAGAGTCACAGTGAGTAAACTGGCATTTATTGCAGTACCAGAATCATTTTTAAAAGAGCAAACTTCTGGTTTGAGTTTACTGTCGTCAGCTTCCTTTTCCTGTACTTTAGCTTCAACCCAAAGTATCCACACAATAAAATAACTGTTTTGAGCATTGTCCGAAATTACAAACAATGTCTTTATTGTTTCAAATAAATGTTTCCCAGTTTGACAATTATTCCGATAATTTGTTGTGGAAACTATAATCACGGCATTATACACACTATTAACTTAGCAGCCCCCTTAGATTAGGTTTTCAAGTATCATTATGAGAGAAATAATGGTGAGGTAATGCTATTGTTTTCAGTCTGAGATTTTAAAGCCTCTGTTTTGGCAGGTCATGTTGTTTCATAATACCCTTTAATGCAGCCTGTTGGGCAACAGAGGAGTCATAAATCGACCTGGAAGGAGAACCAGATCTTCAGCATCACGCAGCCTCAAGACGCAGATGAACTCAAAAGTAGAAAAGATATTTACCAAGATAAAAAAAAAAAACAACTAAACAACTCGAAATGAGACACATTATTCTGTAAATTGAAGGTAGCCTAGCAAGGATAGTTGAAATTATAGTTAATTAAAACATTTTTTACCCATATCTGAAGATATTTATCATGAGAGGTCAGCTATCTCAGAAGTAAAGAGATTGGAACGACAACAATTAGTTTGTTCGTTGATCAGTCAATTGACAGAGGGGAAAAAAACAGCAATAACATCAATACTCAATTGTTTTTTTTTGGCAAAAATGCCAAATGTTCTCTGGTTCCAGCTTCTCCAATATGAGGATTTTCTCTTTTAAATGTGGTCGTAAACTTTTCACTGTTGGATAGACAAAACAAGACAATAGATGACATCACCAAGGATTTTTGCATGCGAGCGGCGAGTTTACTTCGTTACAAATCATCTCTTAGCTTTTTTGGTCTAATAAATAAACAAAATAAACTCACAAAATGTCAGTAAAGGTGATAATCTTACACCTAAACAGAAAAATACTTGTTAAAGTTTCTCTCTTACACCGAGCTAAGAATAGATTTTGCCTTGTTAAGTCATTGTAAAACACACGTCATTCAAACTGGCCAGAAACAAAATAAAAGTCACACCCATCTTGGTTAGTCTTTCCACTGTTAAAACAGTCAGTGACTCTGGTTTAGTCAGAAGAAATCCTTAATTCACAGAGGGAGAGGTGAAATATATGCCGGCTCTACATGCTGTTTTCCCTGCTGTTTCTGTGCTGTCCAGTGGCCCACTGAGCAGCCGCCTCGCTGCAGCGCCTTGTTGGTGGCTCTTATTCCTTCTTTTGGCGGCAGACCATTAAATTAGCAAATTTAAGATGAGAAAAATCACCCTGACGGTTTTGGTTGTCTTTTCCAGTTTGTCTTTGGGATCCTGAAAGTTTCCAGCGTACCTTTGTCCCAGTGAGGGGGAAAACTTTCATGCATGGTAACGCACACATGGCTCACTTTCTCGGGGTTGTCGTCAGCGACCGGCATCCAACAAAACCTGCCCACAGTGACTTTCATTACAGCAGAGCAATTCCATTTCTGTCGGCGTTGGAGGGCAACTTAAGGCAAAGGCACCATCAGTAGGTTTTTGCTCTTGGTAGATCAGGTTCTGTAGCTTCCCCGCTGGCCATGTTCTCCGCGCTGCAGTATCGAGTGGTCTCTCTCCGGCTGAATATGGCTGAATATCCGAGTCAACCAAAACACTGTAAAAGGTACACTGTAAAAAATCGTTGTCCATATCCTCTGCACTCATATTTCGGGGCCATTTTTGCTGATGAAAACGTAATTAATTTGCAATACAAGCAAACAGAACAGGGAGTCTCTGTTTTTGCATGACCCCTGGCTCCGGTGGCTGATAATGGCGGCGGAGAACAGAAATCCAAGCTGAATTAGCTTATAGTTTTTCCTCCCCAGTAAGTATATCACTGCCACATCACGTATAACAACAGATATGCAGCAGGGCCCCAGAAACGCAGAGAACATCGGCAAGAACTGTAGTGTTAGTGTTTTCACACTAACTCAACTACATAAAGATCCTTCCTCATCCTTCATCGTCAACCACTTATCCATGGTTGGGATTGGGGCAACCGCTCCAGCAGGGGACCCCAAACTTCCCTTTCCCGGGCCACATTAACCAGCTCTGACTGGAGGATCCTGAGGTGTTCCCAGGCCAGTGTGGAGATATAATCTCCCCACCGAGTCCTGGGTTTTCTTCTTTTTGGGCATCCTTACCAGATGCCCAAACCACCTCAACTGGCTCCTTTCAACGCAAAGGAGCAGCGGTTCTACTCCGAGTCCCTCACGGATGGCTGAGCTTCTCTCCCTATCTCTAAGGAAGACGCCAGCCAACCTCCTGAGAAAACCCATTTCGTCCGCTTGTACCCACGATCCAGTTCTTTGGATCATGATCCAGCCCTCATAGGTGAGAGTAGGAACGAAGACCGGCTAGATAAAGATAAGGTTGAAAATTGGTGACTTTTCCCTTTAACTCTATATCCTGGATGACAATGAACAATCCCAAACTGACATTAAATGTCTGCAGGAGAGATGATCTACAAAGATGTTGGGAAAGTCTGAATCAGTGACACTCATTGGGAGAGACTAACCGCAAAAGAATGATATTTTTAGTACTAAGAAATTGTGATTAAGCCACATTAAAAGACATTCTGTACACCAGTCCCTTCAGAGTTACTTACAGAGGGCAGATGGTCAACCACGAGCTGTTTTGAAACTGCGTTATGAGCTAATTCTTCCTAATACTTTCCTCCTGTGAAATAATCGGTTGCAACACAGCGGGATGAGGAACTATTTCAAATGACACATCAGTTTTTAATTCCTACAGTGAGATGGAAGTGTAAAGTTGTATGTCGCAACCACATCAGTCCAACCGAGTGTTACCACATTAAGGAAGGATACATGATGTACAACGCATGGTGGAGGGAGCAAATTGTTCTGCCGCAATCAGTTGGTTTTACTAAACATGCCGTTGCTATAGTAACGCCCACTGCGACTGTTCCATAGCAGTTTAACTGACGTTGTCCGATCGCTGAACAACACAAGCACCTTTTATGCAGTTTTATAAATAGGTATTCTTGATAAAACATTATCTATAGAGACTCCATTTCTTACAGATATTTAATGTGTGTTTTTTTTTAGCTTTTCTATGTTGTTTTTCTAAGATTTGCTTATAGCCATACTAGCTTACCTGTCTGAGGCTCGTGTGTTGCTAATAGGTCAAGTCAAATCAAACTTTAATTGTAAAGCACGTTTAAAACGACCGCAGTTGACCAAAGTGCTAAACAAGCATATAGTAAAATGAACACAATACAAACAATAAGAATATTTCAGTGTCAGTAATAATTAGGGATGTTAATAATTAAATGTTAATCGACATTAAGCATTTTAACCGGTTAACGCTATTGGTTAAAATGGTTAAAAGAAATATTATTAATCAAAAAGCTGAGTAAAATGCAGAGGAGCAGCTTGTCGGTTTAAGGTGAAAAGCTGGTCCACCTTAAGAGGAGGCGTTGCAGGATACAGGAAGTTGACTCTTGAGTGGAGGAGTGTTGCTTTAGAGGGATTATTTTTGTATCTGTCCTACTTATTTTGCCTTTTAAGTTATGTTTTTGACAGTGATGGAATGTAACTAAGTACATTTACCCAACTATTGTACTTACGCAGCAACTTGCAGGTTGAATTTTTTTTTTTACCAGATTTACTTATAATTAACTTAAATTTATACTTTTCCTGTCCCGCAAGACATAAGATTATTATGATAATTCAGAAGAAAAAGTAGCTGTTGTGAGCAGTTCCTAAAAATGTTTTTCACATCATACGCATCATGTTACATAACAGAAGGGAGCTGCTGTCCCTGGCTGTGCCTCAGCACAGTGTGTGGTAGTAGGTGGTAGTGAGTTTGAGCGCATGTAGTTTCATTGAATCTGACTTTTTTTTGGGTAGTTGGTGAATTTATCATATTTGTGGAAGCTATTCACACTCCAGCCCATCAGGATGTAGTTTTCCTGACAGGAAAAGGACCTAGCTTCCACGCCTCAGTTCATTTTGTGCAGGTGAAGAGACCGTTTTACTGCTGTATCTGGAGGTACCTGTACTTTACTTGAGTATTTCCATTTTATTCTACTTTATAGGCTACTACTACCAAATATTGTCCTTCCGCTTCACTATGTCTACTTGGTAACTTTGTTACTAGATATTTTTACATTTAGATTATCAATGCAAAATGTAGATCAATAGTAGTATTTTACCCATCAGTATATAAAGTAATTCAAGTGAACTCCACCTTTACCAGCTGAAATAGTAAAGTGATAAACACATAAATACATCACTAATTCAGTAATATATTCTGAAATGAGCCTTTTTGCATACTGACCAAGGATATATTGATGTAAATACGTTTGTACTATAATTGAATGCAGGACTTTTATTTGTTGTATTTTTACGATGTAGTATTGCTACTTTTAAGTAAAAGACCTGAATACTTCTTCCACTACTGGTATTTCACTCTTTTTACTATAATCTTGTGGACTATGTGGATGTTTACTAAATTACTTACTGTACTTGCTGTGTGTACTTAATGCTGCTTCAGGGACAATTTGACAGTCTAAGGTTTTGTGAATCCAATTTTCTTTTGTTGCTATGCTAATTTATTCTTTGCAGTACCTTTTGTCTTTGTGGTAGCTCGTATTTTTTTTTTGATTTGTAGTCATTATCACTGAATTTGTGGCGTTATATTCAGTACTGTTATCACAGTTGCTTCCAGTGAAAACCTTCACCAGCCAAGCCCCGGTCTTCAACCTTCAGTGGAAGTGTTTTATATCTTGTGTAGCTGTGCACTTAAAGACACTGAAGGCAACTAAGAGCCTTTCTTTGTATCTGCGTATGATCTTTTCTTTACCTAGTGAAACCCTTCAGGCTGAGCAATGGACAGACGTTTGTTATGTAATAGTTCCTGGATGACAATAGTGCAGAGCCACCAGCAACATCAGGTCTTTTTATGATATTTTTGACCAAGTAAAGCCTTGGTCTTACTCCCAAGTGGACGCATAAACAGACAGCTGTGGACACCACGGAGGACGCAGTAGATCATTATGCTACTACTTAACATAGTGGCCACAGCATGATGGACTTTATGCCAAGCATACTCGCAGATGCGGAAAGTATAATTTTGGCTTAAGAAACGGTTACTTTACGCCAGCTTTATTTCAGAAATAGAAATGCAAGTTGCAGCCAGCTGTCCAGGTTCAGGATTGTTCTGGGACAGTTGCTAGTTTGAGTCGCCACACTGCTTTAGATGGTCTGCGCTGTCAATGAGCAACACTGATGTACCGATATATGCTGGTCGAGAGCAGATAAGCGTGTGTAGAGTGTAGAACAGAGTGTAAATTGAATTTCCCCTAGTGGGACTAATAAAGGACTATCTTCTTCTTCTTCTTCTTGTCCCAACAACAGCGTTCTTGTTGTTTCAACCATCAGCTACTGATCATATGAGAGCTGCTAATGATCTCATGCAAGAGGATCCAAGTGTGTTTCTGTAATTTTCCTCTGTGCATGTGACCTGTTGACATTTTTGTGTATTTGTCTGACATGGTTAGTTTGTGGAAGGAGGAAACACCCATGTGACAGATGAAGTCATACACAGTGTAACTCCCAAATTACACACATTTCCTCCACTCGCCGTGTTTGTGTGTGATAAAGGTCAGACGTGACCACAGCACGATTGAATCTGACTAGATGACGTCTTGACATAATGATGATTTGGTGAAATGCCATCAATTTTGGCTGAACTGGCAAAAACAGAACAGGGGAAGGAAAATGAGCGAGGAAAATATAAATGGAGTGAAAAAGGAAAGGATGCAGAGTGTCTGTAAAGGAGAGCAGTGGGTCGAGAGACACTTTGGGGAAGAGAGAGAGAGACTACAGCAGTGTATTTATTGTTGCTTGTCAGTTATTTTTAGGTCACACACATCCAGCCCGCTCAGCATGGTAGAAACACACACACCACACACACACACACACACACACACACACACACACACACACACACACACACACACACACACACACACACACACACACTAGTGCCACCTGCTGACAGTACATTTGGTGTGTAGACAGCTGCTAGGTGAGTTTGGAGTTTCACCTTTGATGGAGCTAGGCTAACAGTTTCCCCCGGCTTTCTGTCTTTGTGCTAAGCTAGATAATGAACACTGGAGCCGCAACTTTTATGTTCATCTTTGTCTGTGAAACAGTGAACATACTTATTTCCCAAAATGACATGCATGTCCCTTTAAAATCTGCCTGCAAATATTTAGGCATTGGCCGAACCGAAGCCAATTGTGAAGTGTGGTTTTCATATAGTGCAGGAAAATCTGCTGCTCTGTCCAACCAAAGGAAATATGATCATGTACAACATTTCTCTCTGTGTGTCTGCAGGGTGATTGAATCCCTCCACTCTGTGCTGTGTTGGAGCTGGACTGAGCAGTGTTAGCAGACCAAAGGTAAACAGCATTACTTATCATTTCATATCTCACTGTCAGATGTGGAAAGTTTGGTTCTGTGTTTATATGTGCCGGTCTCTGCTTGATTGTTTGATAGTGTTCACTTCACAGACCAGGCCAAAAGTATGTGGACCATTTGGATACTTTTTGTCTGGGGCTGTTTCAGTTGTTTTGGACTAGGCCAACATACAATTATATTTTAAACACTCATGCGCTTCCATCTTTGTCCTAACAGTTTGGGGAACATCATAACGCCCCCGTACATAAAGCCAACTCCATAAAGAAATGGTTTTCTGGGCTGCCTTCGATCCAGGAAATTTGTATTTAACTAACACTCAATTAGTTGATTTAATCAACCGATCTGTAAAACCGAGTTTCTCCACAAGGAATCAAAAAAAGCATCATTTGACATGTTGTGTTTACCAGAGATGTGCTCATAAATTTCTTAAAAATAAGTCATTCAGTATTAAAAAAGCATAAAAATGATTAGTCAACTGATCAACTAAGAGGGGCAGCCCTATGTTTTTCCCAGTTTGGTATGGCAGAACTTGACTGATCGGCACAGAGCACTGACCTCAATCTCATCCAACACCTTTAAGGCCCAGACACACCAAACATCATGAAAGAACTAGCAGCAATGAAGGTTGACTGTTGCGTCACCTCATGTTGCCTTTGTCTTGGCCAGCAAGTTGAACTGGGAGGCAGAGTTTGGAACACAGTCTAAAGCCAAGCTTTATCACCCAACACCAGTAGCTGGTACACGTCAGTCGTTGATCTAATATCCTTGTGGCTGAATTCCTTCATTCCAGCCCCCAAAATCTCGTGGAAAGTCTGAAAGTATTCAGCATATATGGAAAGAGATGTTCAACAATCAGGTTAAGTATGGGTATAATGTTCAGGTATCCACATACTTTTGGCCATATAGTGTATTTGGTAATGTTCTCATCATCGCTACTGTTTCTACCACTACTATTACAACTACTTCCAGACTATCTTTTGAGCCGTCCAGTTTCAGTTCTTGGCTGTAAATGTAATTTAAACTGGTCTTTGGGGTCTGGAAAATGTTTAGCTGCCATCTGGTTCAGACATACTGTGTAACAAGTGTTATTATCCCAGTGTTCATAGTTGAGACATACCCAAAGAACATCCTGTGTATCATTTATTCTTTTTCAGTCCATACATATCAAACCAAAGTTAGGCCAGCACTTAACTGATGGTTTGGAAGTTATGTAGAGGTTTCCAAAATAAATGTTCTTGCTATGACTTTCATGACAATTAATCACTCCCAGCCTCTTATGGGCTTCTGTGTTCTTTATGCTCATGCTCCATCCCCGTTGATCTGTGGAAAACTAAATGTCTCTGTGGCAAGAGGCTCCGACATTTACCCACAGCCAACTCTTGAGAGCCAGAATTATAAATCTGTGGTCGGCGCAAACTAATTCCTGGATACTTAAGACAGAAGTCATGTCATTTTATGTAACAGCCTGAAGGGGTTTGGTATAAATAGTGGAAAGTGACATGATACCCTTTGTGTGTTGGAACGTGTCTCTTTTCTTTGTCGTCTCTTAAAACCAAGAACAGCTTACCGTTAAATATTGTAAACCTATGCTTGCCAGTTAGTTTTTGCCAAGTGGTATTAGTAAGAAATTATTATAATGCTAAAAAGCATGTAATTAGAATAAAATCATACGCATCAGGAAAAATTATGCTGACATGCTCTCTCACTCTTTAATGTCACACACACCCTACACACCGAGTTATTCCTGAAAGGAGTTTGCTACTTGTATAACATATTTTACTTTCAAACATCTCTCTTCCCATCACTTTTTCCATTTAAAAAAAAAATGGATCCATTTTGTGTCACTAGCCAGCTGTATTCACATCAGATCAGGCGGTGCGGTGCAGTGAAATGCCAGTCCTCCTATTCATTTGTGTTGGGCTAGTGCGTGTGGATGCCGAAAAAAATATAACGGCAGAAAAGTTGAAGCAGACTTGACCACCGGAGAAACGCATTGCAGCATCACGCTGTGGCGGACAGTTGCGTAACCGGCGATCCAGAGCTGTACGACCCTGCCGTGAGGGAACAAAGACCTTAATTGCTGTGCAATCGCTTGGAAATTTAAACATAACTGGTCATTAAAATTTAGGTATGTGGGAAAAAAAAAAAAAATCCCCTTTGCTTTGTCCCAGTGGGTTGCCAGGTGTGCAATACACTGCTGGAAACCCTTGTTTGTTTTGTGTTCTGTATGTGTGTAATCTCGAGGAGTTTGGTTGAACAAGACATTTCTTCTTGTCATTGATAAACTGTAGACCTACTGTACATAAATAGCCTACATTTATCAGCCAATCACAGTGAGCGTTCTTCGATTCCCTCTGAGTACAGAGATATCTGAGCCAGCGGCTAGCAGCCGATGACGCTTACATGCTAACAATGGCAACAATGCTGACAGAGCTGAAGTTTTAACCTGGGGGGAACCGGAGGGTGGGCGTATGTATCCTCAGAAACGTGGCACCAAAACCGTGGTATGGCGTTATCAGCAGTAACCACTATGGGCGCAATAAGCTAGTCAGTGGGACACACACACAGCTTCCATTTACATGATGGGCATCCACTGAAGTACTCTGTCAGTATCTGTATTACTTAAAGGGTACTGGTATTGGCACTGGCATTGCATTTTTTTTAAATGATACCCAACCCTATACTGTATATAAAAATGGAAAAAATATCTATAGATAAGAAAATGTAGAAACTCCAAGCACATGACAAATTAAATACAGAATTCGAGTGTTATAAGCTGAAACTGGAGACTCTGTCAGGTATAGCCCTACTCCAACATGATGCCTAACATGAACGCTTTAACACCAGGCCACAAAAATCTATTTTTCTCACTGCTACTATTTCCATGGTTATGAATTAACTTCCAGCTCAACAATAATCTACTGTTGTGTATTTATTTCATCCAAATACAGTGTGTGACAATTACAGTTATTCTAGTGTAGCATGCTTGAGCTTGTAAGGAACCACCAGTAGTAACAGAGGCCTTCCCTGAGTGACAAGTGAAGTATTGAAGTAATATGGTGCATGGGTGTGCCTGTATATACAGATAGTATGTATACAGCATAAGCCATATGTGTGTGTGTGTGAAGAGGGAGGATGGTTTGGGAACACTTAGTTGGGAATGTCGGTTTTTCTGTGAAGATCAGACAGTTTGTTCAGAAACTTAAAGGGAGTGTGTGTGTGTGGGATGCTGCCCTGTTATCATTCAGTTTAGAAGTCAGTTTAACTGCACACACACAGCTGCACCGCCTGTGCAGTACTGATGATCATATCAAAGTGGTGTGTGTGTACATACAAATATACACACAGTGTGTGGTTGTGGGTGTTTGTGAAGGGGTGGCTCATGTTCTTGCATTTATTATAAGGAGCAGTATAGGTTTGGCAACATATAGAGAGGTAAATGCATATAGAGTAATGTCTAATCATGAGAGATTTGAATGTGACTGATGTTGAGGGCATTTGTGGTCACACGAGGAAACGGCACAGCAAAGTTCATCCACACACAGGCGGTGCCCAAAGCTTGGTGATGCTGTGACTACTTGCAGGGCTGGTTGGTGAGCTACTATGGGCGTGCTAACCGCTAGTTCATGCAAATCAGCAATAAGCTAGTGCCAGTCACAATCATGTCAAAAGATGTCTACGATAACTAGCTCAGCAACAGTTAGCAAGCTCGTTAGCTTTGTTAGGTTGTTGAGATGATAAGTTTCTTCAGCAGGCTCCATTTGGGAGTCGTCTGTGTTTTCGTCTTACAACTTTAACCCTTTCAGAGTTCATCAAACATTTTGATCACCTAACGATGTCTTATTTAGGGTTCGGTTGTACTTAGCTCTGGCCTCTTGTGTTGCTTTTGGTTGATTAAAACAAAAACCAAGATGGTAACGCAAAAATCATGATGGCAACTGCCAAAATGCACGGTGACTAAGTCCACTTTTTATGGACAGTCTATGACTCTGACAGAAGAGGTTAATTAAAAGTGGATGGTGCTATACAGCTAATAAGCTATGATCGCGTCCACCATTTTGGACTCTCCAGCTCTCTGTTCCCTCAAAGATCAGCACCGTCAAAGACGGTTTGCCATTTGTCAATTGAACCAAAAGTGATTATTTTGTGGCCATTCATTTGAAATCAACTGGTTTTGTGGACACTTTGTTGTTTTTAAATGTTCATGTGACCAGGCCTTTAGGCCCAAAAGTTAGGGTGACTAATGTAGATCTCTGAACATTTCCTTGCTAACCCAGTGGTGATAAAGAAGAAGAAGAAGAAGAAGCTTGCACGAAGAATAAAGCTTGCACGGCAGCTAGATCTGCGGGATGTCACAAGATCACGCAGGAATCACTGGATCATATATCACACAAAAATCCACCTTGTCAGGCTTCAAATAATAAGCTTGTGCCCAGCAGCAGAGTTTGACTTACAGATGGTTCATCCAGTTATGGTTAACTTATAGCATTGGGTTTAAATCTGAAAAACTGCCAAATTGGGGCGCTTTTGCTTTTCGTTTCCACACCAAATCCTCCGCCACTGTCTTGTTTGTCAGCTGTCTTTTGTCCTGTGTGTGAAATCTGACTCCTACTACTCTGAGCTGAGACTCCATACGGAGCAGACACCTTCACTTCAAGTTTGTAGTGTCCGCCATCTGATTATGTATTGATAACACAATGCTGATGCAGAAAAATGAACTAAATGGGTTTCATTTCTGTAAGCCTACTCAGTGTCCAGACTGCTTGTGTATGGGGGAAATGTTTTGAGCCGCAGGAGTGACTTTGCCACACCATGTCCAGCAGCTGTAATAGACCCCATGGTAAATCCATTCAGTTACAGTAGAGTCAACTTCCTGCTGCCTCTTGTTTGTTTCTTTTGGTGCAAAAATAGCCCTCATTTGTTCTGTCCCTAAATCTGGAACACACCACGTGTGTGTGTGTGTGTGTGTGTGTGTGTGTGTGTGTGTGTGAGTGAGTGTGTGTGTGTGTTTCAGTGTCACCAGTGTCACAGTGTTACACGGCGGCAGCTGGGTACCCCTGGGATTTGCTGGGTCCAGCCTCGGGGTCAGAGACACACACACACACACACACACACACACACACACACACACACACACACACACACAATAGGTCGTAATTTTGGCCACATCACATGCGTACATAAGTTTGTGTGTATCTCTTCCCTCATAAAAGTACACGTGCCTGTGCTTATGACTCACAGTAGCAGTACACAGAGACAAAGAAATACAGACATGAACAAACCTTCATGCTATGCTGCCCAAATAAAATGTAGAACCTTATAAAACAGCTGGGGATAACTACCTTTGTGGCCCTACTGTGTGTCTGTGTGTGTTTGTTGAATAGAAACACAGTTAAGCAAAGACTGAGGATTCAGAATAAATAGCAGGGCAGGTCAGCAGGGCAGATTATAGAGAAGTATTTAGAGTAAAATACAGCACAGTGTAGGTGAGCAGAGTAAAATAAGAGCCCCACCTCCCACTCCGTATTAATCTCCCTTCTTTGTATTGAGAGACGGAGGCAGATGCAGATATGAGGCAGGGCAACGAACAGGAAATGATGTAATCCGTCCTGCAGGTCTCAGGGGAAGTGATATCATTGTTGCTGGATCAGCAGGCGGCTCCTCGTTCGTCCTCTGCTTCCTCTGCCTCTCTCTGTTCTTCTTCCTGTGTGACACCAACATTTCTGTTCAGTTATGACCTCGAGAATCGTTTGAATTATATTTTTACAACACACATAAATCACATTTAATTTGCAAAACAAAAATCATGCTATTCAGTGTAATTTTCCTCCCTACCATTGAGCCATTGGTATAAATGCTGTAAATTTGAACTGTTCTTGGAAGAATGTGTAACGAGAGTTGTTTGGTCCTTTGGGGTAAACATATTTGACAAGTCTGACAGCTATAACAGAGCTGCTCCCTAAAATTAGATGTGAATCTGCAAGAATGGCGGTTCAAAAGTCAGAATCTCTGTCAAGACTTTTTCTTTTTGCCTAGTCTTGTCTTAAAATGATATACCTGTCAACATAGCTCTAATGAAACTGGGGAGAAGTGATAGATCTGCAGAAACAAGTGTAATCCTGATGCATGGGTAAATACGCACTTGTATATTAGGAGGGTAGTAGGGGTTGTAATCTGGGGCGGCTGCTCCTAATTGAGGGGGGGGAACATTATTAATAAGGTAATATGTTGTATTGTTCTAAGTATGTTTTAAGGAAATTAGTATTTTTTAAAACAATGAATAGTAACAAAATAAAGCTATCATATAAATAAAATGACAATAAAACTGCCATATTTTGGCTGCAGATTCAAAATATTTCTCACCAAAGACAAACAGTAAGTAAAGATGGACATCGGAAAATGACCAACTGGAACAAATCCTGCATTTGTTTAAAAAATATTGAAGATTGATAGATGGGTGTGGCACTGCATTGCAATGTATTGTACCCTGTTCCAATTATTTTGTCCACCCCCCTGATATTGGTGAGCTGATGGAAGGAAACACGCCTGTCGCAGAATAAGTGTGTAGTTTCCATCAGGTGTATTGGTGACAGTTCACTGACTGGATATCAGTCGCAGTCTGATCCACTGAAGCTGTTTCTGTCTTGTCTTGTTTATCATAGGCTAACCACTGGTTATTATTATTGTTATGAATAACTTTATATACTTCTTTCAGTGACATGTATTAACTTTGCAAAGTGAGAGATATTTAAAAGGAGCAGGACAAACCAGCAGAGACCTTGATGCGAATGTTTTCCCATTAATAATTTAACAAATATATTTAACGTATGGTTTTTGTGATGTGGTGCTTATTGGTAATAAAGTTATTGTTCTCGTGTTGAATCAGGTTGAAGAACTCTGGGTCTTGAACAGCGCCGCAGATGGGCACACCCGTATCAAGTGCTTTGTGTAGGGCATCACGTGCCGGAAGGGGAACAAACAGTCTGGCCACAACGCTGCAGTTTGCAGCTTAGGTGTCGCAGACCTCGCAGTAAATAAGCTCAACTAAAGCTCAACTGTAGAGCGATGTTTAGCCCCTTTCCCAGTAAACTAGCATGACACGTTTGATATCGACATTCAGATGATAGCACTGCATTTCCACTGTCTTAAAAAAATGACAGTAATGTTAATGCCAGTCAGATGATCCACCATCATTTCAGGGTCAAAGGCCAAGTAGATCAAAAACTGAGGAGAATAATCCAATTTTAAGATCATGGTGATCAATGAGACAGGCAGAGTCTTTGCAAGTGCACAGTTAAAAGAGCACCATCAAAGCACCGGCTAAAATCTTGCCTAGGCCACCAAATTGGTCTTGTAATCTGTTTAAGGAACATCCTTAAAGTCCATCCTTGTGTTTTCTAGCTTGCGTCTTCATGGTTAGCGCGTTAGCTGATTCCAGACGAGAGCTGAACGAGAGGAGCTGAGAGGAGCAGCAAGCATAAAACAGTTTTACAGACAGAATCACTGTCTGACTTGGCAGGCCTTCAGGCCTCGTGCACACACACACACACACACACACACACACACACATGCCAGCTCTTGTAATTGATGTCACAGTGTGAATCCTTCGGCTAATTATGTACCCTGGCGAGACACAAACACACACATACACAGACGCTGTGTGTGGTTTATTTACAGCATCTAGTTGAGCGTGAAAGATGGCATTAAAACTTAAAAGTCTGTGAGGAGATAAAGTGAAACATGTAGTAAAACCATTTATTCCATTTACTTTGTTGTCTAATGTCAGATTGGAATTCCCCCATTGTTAGCAAGCCAATTTTTGGACAGAAAAGTTGATAGGAAAAAAGTACAAAACACCCTAGAAATAAAAATTAGGCCCCAATCACACGTTGCAACCGCCGCTTCAAAAATACCCCTTGGTATTTGGCATCTAGCAAAACAGCTGATGACGACAGTAGTGAAACTACCACAACATGACATATGAATTCCCTCTTCTCTCTCACATATTACAAAGCTAAATAGCTAGCTAGCCACATATACCGGCATCAAAACAAGAGGAAGGAAGTGGTGAAGAAGCCAAACCCACATCTTGCTTGATTTGGTTGGCTGCCTGGGTCAAGTGTGACACATCTTGAATGACTGGATCACAATTGGAACACTTAAAGTACATCTGTTCACGCCTGGCATTAAAATGTGTCTCCAGCGGCCACCTGAGATCCAGTCTCAATTCCCCACTCTTCCCTGATCAGCCATAAAATTAATAACATTATGACCACCGACAGCTGAAGTGAGTAACATTGATAATCTCATTACAGTGGCACCTGGCAGTGGGAGGGACTTTGACAAGGGCCAAATTATGATGGCAAGACAACTGAATCAGAGCATCTCCAAATCTGCAGCTCTTGTGGGATGTTCCCAGTCTGCAGTGGTCGGGATCTACCAAAAGTGGTCCAAGGAAGAAAAACCAGTAAACTGGCAATGGGGTCATGAGCGGCCAAGGCTCACCGACGAAGCCACTGTAGGACAAATTGCTGGGAAAGTTAATGCTGGTTCCGATAGAAAGGTGTCAGATCACACAGAGCATCACAGTTTGTTGTGTATGGAGCTGCGTAGCAGCAGACCGGTCAGGGTGCCCAGGCATCACGTAGTACACACGCCCAACACGTAGTAAACTCATGGCTGATACAGCAGACATTGTGATGTAATATCCTACATATTTTTTTAATGTTTGTACATTTTATTGACATCAAAATAAAAGTTATTGTACCAACGGTCCGGGGGGACCTCTGTGCAGCCGGCACCACAACCCTACAGAGCTTCAGAGAGAGCTGGGGATGAGACAGAGCAAGAGCGGGCAGGTGTGGATCTCCGACAGTTTGACAGTAATGCATTTTGCGTGCTGAGTGTGATAGTCTGTAGATGTGTAGCCTATACAGAATATATATTTTAATAAATTACAGTAGCACCGACAGAATGCAGTAAAGCACAGAAGATGTTTCCATGCTGTGAGGCAGATGAGCACTCACTGTCCGTCTATTCACCTGAGGAGCTCAGTGATCCCGCAGATCCCAGCAGGATGACGCATTGAGATCTGATCTCAACCTGTACTACTACCCACTTGTGATCCGATCACTCGGGACGCATTTTTGAACAGGGCCATAGATGAGCAGTGCGAATGTACGCATCTGGCGCTTAAAAGTTGAGGATATTTTAACTTTCATGTACATATAGAAAATCACTAGAAAAAGGCAACATGCAGTGCAAAAAAGACTGCAGGCGAGCCGTACCATAGGAAAACAATCGGGTGATTGAGAGGCATGAAACGATGAGGAGGGTAGAAATGTTTTCTCATGATCTGTAGACAGTCTGATAAAGTGTGTGTCTGTGTGTGTGAGAGAGAGAATCTCAACTTACTGTCTGGATTCACTTTTTTTTTTCTCTCTGGATCTGATTTATAGCTTCGCTGCACAAAAACCCAACAACCCTAAAAATACCATTCTCTGTGTGTGTGTGTGTGTGTGTGTGAGTGTGTGAGAGTGTGTGTGATATCCTGATATAGAGCCGTGGGAACGGGCCTCACTGAATGAAGCTACTTTAAAGCCTTTTCTGTCGTTGTGTTGTGGCGGTGGACCAGTCGAGGCTCTGTGGTGCACTGTGGGAAACTGGGAGCTGCCCAGTACAGATGGAGCGTGTTGCTCCAGGGCACTAAAGCAGCGGATGTCGGCGGAGTCGACAGGGAAGCGAGACCGTCATCAACAGTGCCCTTTTCTTTTAAGTCGATTCTTCTCTCCGCCAGCCTCCTCTTTTTGTTTCCTTTCCTTTCCTCTTCTCTCCACTCATCTCCTCTCTCCTCTACTCTCCTCATTTCCTCTTTTTTTGTCTCTCCTCTAATCACCTTTGTCTCTTTTCCTCTGCATGTCTCCTTTATTTGTCTCCTCTCCTTTCCTCTACTCTTGTCTCCACATTCGTCTCCACCCCTTTCTTTTACACTCCTCTCTTGTCTCCTCTTCTCTTGTCTCCTCTCTTTCATGTCTTTATTGTGTCCTCTCCTCTTGCCTCCTCTCTTTTAACCTCCTCTACTCTAGTCTCCTCTTTCCTTTCCTCTCATGTCCTCTTTTTGTCTCTTGTATTTTCTTCTCCTCTCCACTTCTATCCTTTCTTCTACTTTCTCCTTGCCTCCTCTTTTTTGTCTCCTTTTCTGTTATCACCTCTATCTCTTCTCCTCCACACTTGTCTCCTCTTTTTTGTCTCCTCACCTTTCCTCTCCACTTGTCTCCTCTTTCCTCTCGTCATGCCTCCTTTTTACTTTCAATTTGTCTCTTTTTGTTTCCTCTTTTTTATGTCCTCTTCTCTTATCTCCTCTCCTCTACTCTTGTCACTTCTTTTTGTCTCCTCCTTTCCTCCCCTTATCACTCTGTTTCTTTTACTCTCCTCTTTTTTCCTCTCCACTTGTCTCCTCTTTTCTGTACTCTCCTCGTCTCCTTTTTTGTCTCCTGTCCTCTCCTCTCTTCTCCTCTCGACTTGTCTACCCTTTTTTGTCTCTTCTCCTTTCCTTTCCTCTGCTCTCCTCTCCACTCAACTTGTCTCCTCTTTTTTGTCTCCTCTTGTTTCCTCTTTACTCTCCACTTGTCTCCTTTTGCCTCCTCTTCTCATATCCCCTCTTGTCTCCTCTCCTCTACCCTTGCCACTTCTTTTTTGTCTCCTCTCCTTGTCCCCTCCATTTGTCCACTCTTATCCTCTTGTTTGTCTCACATTTTCTCAACTCCGCTTGTCACCTCTTTTTTTGTCTCCTCTCTCTTCATCTCCCCTCCACTTGTCTCCTCTTTCCTGTCCTCGTTTCCTCTTTTTTCCTCCCCTCTCAAGTTGCTCCTCGGTTGTTGCCACGTGAGGTAAAGAAACTCCAGTAATAAATGTGGTATTTATCGTCTTACTCCGCCTGATTAATACAGAGCAGAGGTGAAGGACAGGAGACGAGGGAGACGGGTGAAGAAGAGAAAGTGGGAGGGAAGAAAACAGTGATAGCCGAGGAAGAAGGGAGAGAAATGAAGGGAAAGAAAAACTGAAGAGAAGCGGGAGGAATGAAGGATGGGAGTATGATTGCATGGTTTCAGTGTGACAGACAGGAGGAGTGTGGCTGCAGCAGCAAAGTAATTACTGTTTACTTTGGACACACACACGCACAGCACTTATAGCCCATCACTAGTACGACTTGCTGTCTCAGCTCTGTTTGACAGAGCAGCCTGACAGAGTGCTGCATTTAAGACTCCTCCTGGTGGTGCATTCAACTGCTAGCAACCAGCATGATACAGAGATGGTCAAATTCATGTCATCCTTTTTACTGACTCCATGTTCAACTTTAGTTTGTTTTTTATCTCCGGGTTTCATCCTCTGTCACTTAGATTCATCCACGCAATGCTTATCTGCATGATCACAGGGACTGACTGATATGGTACATTAACTGTCTGTGGCTTGTTTCGACTCTCTCTGCAACTTTTTCATCACCATTCTGGCATAAATTGAATCACGTACTGTAAGGTTCAGAAGGAAATCAAAACAGTACACTTATTTTTTGGATAGGGGTTGGGTTAGGTTGTTTTAAAGTTGCTACTTTCTTTGACGGGCTCAGTTTTTAAAGCTATAGTTGATACTGGTATCATATGAAACCAGGAAACTCAAGGAATCCACTGGTACCAATCATGTCGTACTAGGTTGTAAAGAAGGAGGCTAAAAAAACACTCCAAACTTACACTAAATTTTGGTGATAAAAACCTGGCATGGCCGTTTTCAAAGGGGTGAACAATGTAAGGTGGCCACGCACATCCAAATCCATAGTGGGCCGGTGCTGGACCACTAGAAGACAGTGAAAAACAGAAGAAAGTCCGCACACTGCAGCTCCCTTTAAGTGCAAGTTAATGGCACATCTTAGTTTTGAGGACAATCTCAAGCTTAATAAATCTGCACAGAGACATATGATAAAAACTCTGCTCACGATAGTCACATGATCACCTACAGTGTGCATTCCTTCTTTGACGTTTTTTATTTTCAAAGGGGTCCCTTGACCTCTGACCTTAAGATATGTGAATGTAAATGGGTTCTCTGGGTACCCACCAGTCTCCCCTTTACAGACTTGCCAACTTCATGATAATCACAGTCAGTCTGGATAAAGTTATAGTCAAGTCAGAGACACTGACAGCTGTTGCCTGTTGGGCTGCAGTTTGCCATGTTATGATGGGAGCATATTTTTATGCTAAATGCAGAACCTGTGAGGGTTTCTGGACAATATTTGTCATTGTTTTATGTTGATAATTGATTTCTTGGCAAATCTCCTTTTTAAGGTAAATTTTTGAACAGTTCATTTGCGATTAATCACAATTAACTGTGGACAATCATGTGATTAATCACAATCAAATATTTTAATTGATCAGCCCTAGTTTTGTAAAATGCTCAGATGTGATTTTGTGTAAAAAAAATACAATTTTTAATTGACTGAAACATGTAAAATCAACAGTCTGCGGTCTGCTAAATCCAAAGATGTCCACTCAATACATAGTACAGATTGTCCTTGTGGTGAAAGTTCATCTCTGTTGTGTTTTCTACTTGTCCTACATCTCCCAGAATTCCATGGGACCACCCATAGAAAAGTGGGGCATACACTTTGGCTTCCCTGGGCTCCATCTGAGTCTTTTCATTTATTTATTATTTGTACATGTTTATTTGTAAGTTTATAGTTGTGGTGAGCTATATGAAGATATTGATTAGTGCAGCTTTAAACTTTCATGCTGACATCACACTTTACTGTATATATTATTGATTAAGACATGGCAACTCTGTACCGTGATATCTTGATAAGAGAAGTTTGTATCCACATAATAATGCAGAAGGGTGATCAATAATGAGATTGAATTATCACCTATGGGCTGTATCATGAAATGGTTCATATGGTATCTTACAAAAAGTTATTCTTCATTTTTTTGTGCAATTTCTTACGAATGTCCAGCAACACTTCAATTTCAATCAACATCTTTTTCCACCTGTTACATGCAAACGGTCTTTTCCAAATAAACTTCTATCTTCATAGGACACAACTTGGTTAGGTTTAGGCAACAAAAGTACTTAGTTAGGTTTAGGCAACAAAAGTACTTAGTTAGGTTTAGGCATCAAAAGTACTTAGTTAGGTTTAGGGAACCAGTTCAGTTAATTAGGTTGGTTTGGTTTAAAATAACTCTAGAAGTTACATGATATGAATCAACATTGACTTCTTGTTTCACACGGGGCAAAAACTCTTGTGGGGAAAAAAAAAAAATGTTTTTTGGTCCGCCCCAACCTCCTCCCTATGCAGCGTTTGTCTTTTGTTGTACTTCCTGGTTCATGATTAAATATAAATTAATTCCATGGGATATATATGAATTACAGTGCATTCATTTTCATAGGTATAACTACCAACAGCGTATGAAAACAGCCTGGCTTATTATATACACAAAGCTGAAAAATGGATCACAATTTTCTGACAGTTTTATCAGTTTATGCAGATTTGCGCTGAGCGGCTGTTGATGTAGAGATAAAGCTCCATCTGAGGAGGAAGCTGAGTTCAGATGCAACGTGAAGTGAATTTCCTTCTCACTTAGATTTTTAGAAAAAAGGTTCATTTGTTGGCCAGGATCTAACCTTCGCCTGCGTGGAAGCAGCAGATTGTTGAAGAGCGCAGCTGTGAGAGTTTTCACAACGCTCCTCTAATTCCTCAGCAGTCCCCAAACCACACACACACACACACACACACACACACTCACACTCACACACACACACACACACACACACACACTCACACTCACACTCACACTCGCCCTATCCTCCAGTCTAAATGACAGACCTCGCTAACCACAGGGATCTAATTGTAGCGCCGCTCCTCAGCGTGTTGTGTGTAGTGTGTAGTGTGTTGTTCTATGTGTTTGTATGTGGGTGTGTGACATTCTGCTCTCTAATCTTGTATGTGTGCTGGCTAGTTGTGTCTCCCCAGGGAGGGACAGGGGGGCGACGACAAAAAGTCTACCCAGGAATAGCACGCTGTGCCCTGGGCAATACTCAGGGGTCGCCTGGGTGGAGATCTGGAGGAGAGGGAGGAGGTGAGGAGAGAAGGGAGCACAGAGTGGAGGAGGAGAGCAGAGAGAACTAGAGCACATGGAAGGGAGGTGAGATGGGGAAGAAATGAAGGGATTGAGGAGTGATGAGGACAGAGCTGAAGATTAGATTATTGATTGTCTCCTGGCTGTATCTTCATACGTAATGAGTGGTTTTGACCTTCACATCTAAGTCTCAGCGTGAAAGCGCATTTCCCAAAATGTCACTACATTTAAAGGTGCTAAATACAAGATTGGCAGCATTTCTACAGTATTGCCTCCGCACGGCTCTCAACGTAGCAGCAGCTAAGCTGACGAATCATAGCTAACAGCACTAACAGTGAAAACAAAGATGACACTGCTGACAAGGTTAAACAGATGTAATCTGGGGGACAACCAGAGGGCCACACTTTTGCGACCGACGGCATTATCAGCTGTAACCGAACAAGCACTAAAAACACACACGACTAAGTCAACAAAGCAGATACAAGCTCAGATTACAACACACACAGAGGGAGAGGGACTTCATTCTCTGCTCAGGGAGGCATCACTCTTTTTGTATTTGTATTTTTACATAGACAATAGTTGTTATCGTGTAGAGGACCTCTAAGTTCAACTGAGGCTTTAGCTTCACATTTATTTGTATGACAAGCAGAGTGTTTGCTTTTCATGCATTAAATCTTCATATTCATGTTTAGTACTTGAAGTTTGTAGTTTGATTAATCATTTGAAAGCGTATTACTTCATGTGTGGAGTGATGGCAAACTGTTTGCTACTGGTTGTCAACACAGAGGAGATTTCAACAGCTGCTGCGTTTCCCACCTTAAGCCAACAGATATTTTCATAACACACACACACACACACACACACACTGTGTCAGCGAGGGATCATTATTGCCGTCATTAATCACAGCAACACTCTTCAAATGCGTGTTGACTTGTTCTCAGTGTAGTTACATAAACAATCTACACACACACACACACACTGTCCTAATCTCTTTCCCCTGAATTTCCCTGTCATGTTTCTTGTACTCTCTTGTTATAAATCATGTTTATGATTATTATTTTTAGACTGTGGTACAGACCACTCTGTCTCCCTGCAGATCAAGAAGTCAAGTAGATTTTTTTTTTTTTGACCCTGTTAGAATCAGGATTTCAGGAGGGCCATTTTTGTTGTATGCTTGTAAAAATGACCGAGTATTGTTTGCTCAGTGTGAAACCAATATGGCCATAAAATAAAGAATAGGCAAAATGAAGTCAAAGATCAAGACAGTCTGAAGCTGGTAGTCTGTTGGCTGCAGTGTTCATTGCACACCATAATACAGCACTGACGACTAGTCATAAAAGGTGACCTCCTGGCAGCATAAATGCACTCTTCAGTCTGTTGATTTAGGTATTTGTTGTGGAAGAGGTCATTTGCTAATGGTTCTTGAGGAAAGGAGACTAAATTACTATAAACTATCAACTGGGGATTATGAATGTTATACATTTTTTGGGGGTAATCTGAGGAAAGTTTTCAATATTTGTTTTACTCTGGAACAAGGTTTTACATGGAAGGATGGACTGCCGTCTCCCATGTCTCTGCTCAGCTCTTATTTCTGTCCCTGGCTTCTAAAAGGGTACTAAAAATGTCTGAAATTAAGAAGTGTTACATTCCTTGATGGGTCACGTCACTTTTTAAGGACAGTAATGCGATCTGCATCTTGTCTGATTTACTAAATACAGCTGGACTTTGTGTCTTTAACTGTTAAATTCCTACTGTCATTTCCTGATTCTGTCCATATATTATATTTTAATGACTTTCACCAGCTGTGATGTGTCACAAACAGGCTGGTTATAGTTTATCTTTGATTTTTTATTGCAGCTTTTAAATGTATGCCAAGAAGCTTTAGAAAGGCTTTAAGTAGGCTTCTTATGTAGCTTTCTCAAACCTGCGGTTGACCGATTTTTGGTGTATTTGGTTCCAGTGTTGTCAGAGTGTTGTGACCTTGACTTCCTTATTTTGGTTGCTTGTAATGATGGTGATCCAGGAGTTGAAGCGCCTTGTGCTGTTTACTGCAGAGACAGAGACTCAGAAATGAGGTGAAATCCAAACAAAACATGAAGGGTGTCGTGTAGTGCAGACTGTTGGCCACTAGATGGAGCTGGGAGGTCACTCTGCAGAAAACTTAACCTCTGTCTCTTTCCACTCATCTTTCTTTCTCTTCTGCTTTTCCTCCCACTGTCCTCTGCTTAGATGGATCAGTTGTCAGACGAAGAGGTGGAGGTCAGGGAGGAAGAGGAGGAGGAAGAGGAGGACAGTGATAAGGAGGACCAGGACCTGGATAAGATGTTTGGAGCCTGGCTGGGAGAGCTAGACAAACTCACGCAGGTACACAAAGTAAGGGAGGTTCTGAGCTGATCTGCATGGAGGATATCAGATACTGTAGATGTTGCAAGTATTTATCACAGAGTTTCCTCTATTGTGATACAAAAGTTATATTGTCATGTCTATCCAGAGTCTTGATGAAGGCCGCCCAGAGCAACCCCCTCAGCAGAAAGCTCCCCTCAGACAAGAGACCAACATGGCCAACTTCTCCTACAGATTCTCCATCTACAACATCAACGGTCAGACACTTAAATTACCTTACAGTTTGATTAATTCACACAATTCCTCTCCGGCTCTGTCATGGTCTATCTCTGTCTTCTCCATGTCCCACATGCTGATGTGTTTGTGTGTCTACAGAGGCGCTGAATCAGGGGGAGAACGTGGACCTTGATGCACTTATGGCAGATCTCTGCACGATTGAACAGGAACTCAGCACCGTCAACACAAAACCCAACAGCGTCGGTGGCATGGCTCGCTTGGGGTTGACCGACACCAAGGTACACACATTCACATATCGATGCAGATTTATTACACACAAAATTCTGTATCCGACAATGCACATATGAAGAATTAAGCTTGGGTCTTATTTTAATAGTGACTTTTGGCTATAATTATGCCCCTGTAGTCTGCTGGTTCTCCCTGAGTCTATATTCCAGACCTGGGCATTATACGGTCCGCAGGCCTGAACCTGGCTGGCCCTTGTGATGGTTCTGCCTGGCCCAGGAGGTCTCAGACAAACCACACAATTTTACATACAAAGCTAAAAAAAACAGTAAAGAAAATAGCTTTTGGGTCCCCCCCCCCAGGAAAAATAATTGCCCACCCCAGCTATATTCACTCTTCTTTTCCATCTCCAGGTCCGTCAGAAGCCCCCAGCTGGGCGCAGTAGCCGGCAGCAGCCAGCAGGGAGCAGCAGCGGTGGTGGTGGAAGTAGTAACAGTGTTAGCGGTGGAGGGGGCAGCAGCGGAGCGAGCAGTAGCAGCAGCAGCACTAGAGCGTCACCTGCTGGCACTATCAGAACTCCCACTGGGCACCATGGGAGACCGGCGCTGGCCTCGAACTTCAGCCTGGATGACATCACTGCCCAGCTGGAGAAGGTGTGTGGGAATTTATTTTATTATGCATGTGGGTAGGTGACATTTTTGGGCAACCCTTATCATTATACTGTTTATTTTGGTATTATTATATCCATGCATCATTCCAAACACTCTTAACTAACAACTATGTGAGCAAGAGGTACATTTTTAACAATAAGTAAACTTGGTAAACCAATCATTGCCTCTTCAAGCTCATGGAATTCTGGAGAAATTCAAACAACGGGAGAGAGACACTCTTTATACTGGGTGGAAAACCAGGATATCATTTAGAAAATGTTGTGTATTGAAACATTACAGTGTTCAGAACAGCTGTCAAATCACTGAGCAACATCTACACAGTTAAACACATATTTACTGACAACATGACAGCATTTGCTTTTGTCTTGGGAGCACTTGAACGCAGCACAGTGGTGCAAGTTGCAGGGACGACCACCTGGCATACAATTAGGAATGCTTTGTTTGACCACCGCTGGATCAGTTTCTGGACCAATATTGACCTTATTAAGCTGTTCGATTTAGTTTTTTGTTTTGTTTTGTTTTACCGATTCCTTATTTTCTTGCTTTCCAAGAACTATAACTGACAACATTTCATTAATGGAAAGTTCAATTATATGTTCATACTTATCAGCTAAAATATTCTATAGTGTGTATGTAGGCCTATTGTAGAGTCCACTGTTTTTTATCCAACTGTTTAGCCTATTAATTTATTTATTTATACAAAACTGTTTATGAATCAGTATCTGTTTACAAATATGTAAAGGTGCATGTATTATACTCCTGTGGCGTCTTCCTACCTGCTGGTAGAAGAGCTGAGCAGCATGCATGGGAATTAAATGTATAAATATAAATAAGTGACTGATTAAGTGACTCAGTTGTTCATAATGTTTTTGCTCTTCTACGGCTTATTTTGGATTTGCAGGTGTTACATATTGCAAGCTTTATGTCTTCACGCTGCTGAACATCGACACTGACCACATTGTGTGTGTGGTTATGACCTTACTGTCTGTGCTGCTGTGTGTGTGATGTAAAACTATCATGCAGTACACGTGTAAAAATTTGACCGGCAAGAAATCAGATATATGAGACTGATTTACCGGTCACTGATCAACAATCGGCTGGTGGCCAATCAATCGGTGCATCTCTAGTTGGATGTGATACACAATTAAAGTTTCTTTCTCTGTGTATCCTCATGTTAGCTTACATGAAAATGATGCCAGTGAGATACACAGATTTTATATTTGGGAAAAGGAGAGTATTAGTTTCAAATCAGTACTCAGTATCAGCAGAACCTTTAGGTTTAGGTATTGGTACCTGATAAAAATGATTTGATTCAACCAACCTCTACCTTTTGCTCACCCATCAGGCATCCCTGAGTATGGATGAAGCTGCTCGTCAGACCTCCTCCCACTCCCTTAGCTCTGCCTCCACCTACACATCAGCCACAATGCGACGGCCCGGATCGTCTCAGCGCCAACACCGACGCACAGGATCAGTGGGCACAGTCAGTGAACACGAGGTAAAACTAAACTTCAACTTGGCATTTTGATTTTGTGTTGATTCACACAGTTTGTGAATGAAAATGTAATTCTAAAATCACAAGTTTGACCCAGAAAGCTTGAAAAATTGTGCAGGATACAACACCTTCTGTCCTTAATTAATAAAACAAATCAATATTTTGAGCTTATCAATTGGATTGAGTGGGACTTTAAGGATTTGTCACATCTCCACCTGACTTTTTGTTAACTGCCACTTCTCTGCTCATGTCTTTCTCTTTAGGCGCGGTCAATCGTTCACTCCTCGCGATCCTCCGTCACATCGGCATCCGGGGTTTCTGTTAACTCCGCCTCCTCCATGGACTCGTTGGACAGCGTTCTTCGCTCCAATGAATCAGACGGCCAGCAGCCTTCAGTTCTGCCCTCAGCCGATGGAGCCAGTCAAGGTCATCACAACACAGAGGTACAATGCTCACTTTTTTATTTACAAAAGGATGAATGAATGATGTGTGTTTGGCTGATCCTCACTTTGAATACATGAATACATTACGCTTCATCTTAATATTATTTAAGATTAAGATGCAGATAATTGGTCCCACTATTACAGCAGAGAAAACATCTTTAACAACCAGAGCAGACGAACTGAAAAACTTGTGAAAACCCGATAGAAGTCACTGTCAGTATGTGTACTTTGAATTACACTCAGGTGCCAGTTTATTAGGTACACCTGGTTAAAACTAATGCAGTCTAATACAACAGTCGTGCAATTAGTCCTCCTTCGTAAAGGTTATATGCTGTTTTTATTGAAACAGTTTTAAAGAGGTGTTGATTCAGCTGCGATCATTGAGAAGGAAGCACTCTGGTGCTGCTGAACTGTACAGTGTTATACAGTGAGGTTTTTCTGTTATTTAGACTTCTGTCACTGATAAATGGGGTGGGCAACATAAAAGAAACTCCTCTCAATACAATGCAATACTGGATTTATCACATAGCACAGTGATGTTGTGCTAAAGGATGCTTCTACAAGACACATTAGCTAATGCGGCATTCATAAATATTAGCTTTTTACCTGAACAGATGCTATGGTTAGCTAGCTATGGTTGTTATTAAACACAACAAACCTGAAATGGATTACTGATGAAAAGCTCAGTATTACCAGTCTGCAGATGTGTTTACTTCTGTTTAGACACAAACACAGATCAGCTGCTCACAGAGCTCAGGACCATACATCACCTTAGAGATCTCCTTCCGCCAGATATGATTCTCATGATGTTGACCTGAGGCTCCCATGACTACAGACACTTCGGTGCTTTTTTCATGTTTTAACTGGATCTGCCTCATTAAAACGTGTCCACTGACTGGGATTATGATGATGTTATTGTTTCAAGCAGATTATGAAGAGATTATGTGCTTCAGCCGATAATTGCATTGAAAACACAGGATAAAGTATGAGCATACTTATCTTTTTGGAATGGGTGTCTCAAAGGGAAAGAATGTAAAAGACCTACATTGCTTTTACTCTACTGCCTGCTGTTTCGATTGTTTAGATTGCCCATCCTCCAGGCAGCAAGTTGTTTGGCAAAATCCATCACAATGAACTATTGTCCAAGTGACCTTATGTGAGGTTGTGATGTAGTGCAGACATTTTCAAACCTATCAGCATTTAAAGCTGCATTACGGCTACAGCTTTTTAGACCCTCTCAGCAACTTAATTTCTGAAAAGTGCCAAATTTAGCAATTTATTCAGACAATCAGGGAATAAGCAAGAAATGTGTTCAAATATAATATATTGCAATTCCTTCCTGTGCTGCTCAGAGTAATCGCAGTCCATCAGCGTGGGTCTCTCCCTCTCCTCTTGCGTCATGCCCAAGCGAGTCTCTCGCTCCAGCTAACAGGCTATATGCAAATGATGGCATGATGACATCACCAATATGCAAATGAGCACATTACAACCAAAGTAACCGTGGAAAACAAAATGCAGTGTTGTGTGCATTGTTGCCAGCTTTTTGCCAAATGACAGCTCTAAGCATCGTTTGGAGCTAGTGTTAGTTACTTTCATTGGCAAAGAGTTTACAACATTGCACAAGACACTCATTTTGTTTTCCACACTTACTTTGGTTGTTCCACTGTCATCTCTGCTATTTGGATAGTAACCGCAAAGAACTTATATTAATAATCTTTGGTAACTGGGGATAGTTACCGTTAGCTATTGGGGAAAACACAGGTGCTGTCCTCTTCCTGTTTTGGTTGTGCTGTGGTTGACACATTTCCGTTGTCCTGTTCCTATTTTCCTGGGAGATTGTGACCCGACAGCAGACAGAATTGCATAGTGAAAACGAGGCTTTTAGGGAACCATCCATCCATCTGCAGCCACTTATACTGTTAGGGGTCGTGGAGGGGCTGGAGCCGATCCCAGCTGACATTGGGGGAAGGTGGTGTACAACCTGGACGGGTCGCCAGTCCATCGCAGGGCTGACACATAGAGACAGACAACCCTTCACCATTCAGTTTTAGCGTTATCAATTAACCTGCATGGACTGTGAGAAGAAGCCAGAGAACCAGGAGAAAGCCCACGCTAACACACGCAAACGCCACACAGAAGAGCCCCAAGCCGGAGTCGAACCTGTGACCCTCTTGCTGTGAGGTGACAGTGCTAACCTGCTCCACCACAGTGCAAACCCTTATAGGGAACCAATCTACAGCCATACATCTACAATTACTTCATAACAAGTTAAAGGTGCTATTGATAACATTGATGATATTCAGCCACGAGATGTCATGTTCTCCTTCCCGTATCATTGCATTTACTTCACAACAGGTTGTTGCCAGACACTTCACATCAATCTCAGCCATCTATCCATTTTTCCACACTAACTGAGATACCATGTGATACCAACGTCGTTATACTATTGGCTTACTCAAAATTTGGAACCGAACATCAGATCTTTTCCACAGAAATAAACAAAACATTAATTTTGGACCCACCAAAAATTTTAAAATGATTACTTCACAACCACGTTTTTTTCTTTTTCCAGGAAAAGCCATGCTTTTTATTCGACACTCTTCTAAATTTTAATATTTGTCTAAATAAAAATGTTATCAATAAGACCTTTAAAGCAAACAAAAATTGTGTATTCCACTTTAAAGATTTACAGTATTATAAAATATCACTTGTTTAATCAGAGGATTTAGTAACAACTTTAGTGTATTTTTCAGCTTCAAGTCTCCCTTTACAACTTATTTTTATGAGTAAATCAGTCGTGTTGCAGATCAGGAGCAGGTCCTCTCCAGCAGTCCACCCTTCCTTGCTGTTGAGTTTTTTAAGTTGTTTTAAGTTTTTGCTGCAGCAGTGGTTTGTGTTGGTTGGCATTTTCTCCCACTGCTGGCTGTTTCTGCTGCTTCGGGCTGTTTCTTCGCTTCCTTTAAGATCAAAAACCGCTTCGTTCTTCTGTCCCAGAATACACTGAAAAGAAAAGCCTGGTCACAATCTTCCCTGAATCACCTGTGTTGTCAGATGTGAACAATTCATAGCTATGCTAGCAAAAATATGAGCAAGATAAAATGCCAAACAGAGCTCCTGACAGTTACAGTGGTTGGTTTGTGTACTTTTTTCACAAGGGCTTTTTTTGAGCATTTATACCTCAATCCCTCTTCTGTTTGGGTGCTGAGGGCATTTAAATATAAGCCTTGTAAATGTTAATATTGCTCAACCCAAAGAAGGAACCAAATGAGCTGCACTGCGAACACAACCCCTGTTCAGTGAGAAGGAAACTGGGTTACTGCTCCAAATTCAGCCAATGCTTACACAGATACTTCAGCAAATCTGAGATACCGGCGATGGAGAGACTAAAGAGAGAAGAGGAGTGAAGGAATGAATTGGAATAATGAGAGAAAGGCCAGCATGAGTTAGCAAATGACCATAGATGCTAAAGGAACAAGAGTGAAGGAGATGATGGGAACTAGCAGGGAGTGAAGCAAAGAGTGACACAGAGACAAGAAAGAGTACAAATACAGAGAAAGAGATGAAGAGAGAGAACAGAGAGGGATTAAAGGATGTGCTGTGGTGTTTTTAGCCCAGAGCTCTGCTCCCATGAGTCCAGCTCATTAGAAACTGGGACTACTGCAGTTTGAATCACTGAGTCTTTCTCTCCTTTAAAATAACATCCCCATTGAACCACTGGGGAAATAAAGGTTAAATTGAGCAGTTATTGTCAGAGTAGAGCTTTGTCACGAATGCCTGAAACCGGATGAGGGAGGTCATTATTTTCCAGTAGTCTATTACACAATATCCTTCGCCTTTCAACATAATGCCAAGAATCGAGAGAAGAAAAGACAGAAGGTCACTCACATGCTTATCATTAGCGTCCCTCTATAGCCTCTCTGTCATTAGCCGGTTTAATCGATTAGTCATCCTTCTGGTCCCTTCTTGGGAACATGCCTCTATGTTTACTGCTAGCCGCCATCTTTGTCAGTTACTGGGTGGAGCTAAGGTGAGACAAGCAAACACAGTCCAAACTTGGCCTCTTTTTTGTGCGATAGTTCATATTATTTAACTAAAGGAACTGGCATGTTGAGCCAGCATAAGGCCTCTGCTGTCTTACTGATCAGCCTCCAACTGATTAGTGTGATGAACAGGCAGTACGGTGCATTTAAGTTTAATTATTTGTCAAGAAGTGGAAGAAGAGCTGTAAAGATGTAAAGCTTTAGTAACTTAAGTGCTTGACCAAATTGCGGAGAACCGTCTTTGAGTTTAAGAAGCTAAACTTGTAATCACAATGTCCCCTGTTTGAGTCTGGCAAAGTACTTTTATTGCAGGTCATAGCTCCTCAATTCCTCCTATTTCGCTACTGTCTCTAGCAAATAAAAGCAATAATTAAAAATGATATTACTAAAAAAATTCATTTATCACACATGGAGAGCCACTGAATTTGTCACCATGGTGGTTTTGTAGTGGAAAACGTTCAAAAAAGATTTTCCTTTTTCAAAGTATATGTTAGAAATCTGAAGAAAAATCTTCTGTATTGTACTCTCTTCTGTGTGGTGATACCATAATGATTATAAACTATGGTTATAGCATCATATTGTGAGTTAACCTGTAACTTCCCGCTGTGCTACTACATATACTAAACTCAACATATTTACTCATCTGTCATAAATGAAAATAAGTTCAGAATCATTTGCGCACATTTTGACGTACAGCTTGAGTTAGAGCAAATACTTTATTAGACTATTTTGAATATTTGAACAGAATATTTAACATTACAGTCAGACTATCACCCACATTATGTTTATCATACGGGAAGATACACATATCGACTGATGAAGTCTTCCCGTGTAGCAGCTCTCTCTTATTAATAATGTGTCCTAGAGAGGATCAACACACACACACACACACACACACACACACACACACACACACGGACACATGCTTGGACGTAGGTCAGCTATTGGCCAAAGGGAAAAGCGGGCTGTAATCGTGTGTGCATGTGTTTGACCTAAATATTATTTTTAATCTGTGGTTATCAAGAGAGAACTAATGCTTTCTATAAAATGGTTTCTAGACACACACACACATACACACACACACACACACACACACACACACACACACACACACACACACACACACAAAACACACATATTCACAAGATTATTAAAGATGAGAGCAGATAGTGTTTCAGGGTCTGAAAATATATACCGGTATATACTGGACACATATATTTTTATTAGATAGATGGGTATCAGATTTCAACAATATCTCTCACTGGAATAAAATGAGATTAAATATTAAAGGAAATAATCATTGAATTGTCTTGGAGGATGTGAATATTTTTTTTATTCCAACAAAAAATACTGGTTATTTATGAATATATAGGATCAGAAAAGCGAATTGGACTGAGGTCTTGTGAAGTTTTTGACATTTGCCCACCCTGACAACCGCAAACAGCTGCTTGTCTGTCTCCTAAATATGTCTCCTTTACTCCAGTAGAAATAGTAAAACCCACCGTGGATCTGTGCTGGACCCCAGTCTGCCCAGCAGTAACCTGCTCAGGGTGATCTGGTGACTCACAGCACTGCTACACGTGCATGTATGTGGGATTATATAAAGCTCACTGAGCCACACATTTGCCCCTGGCCTGTGGAAGTCTCATTGTCAGTAGGTATGAGTAATATAGTCAATAATTTATTGAATAAATAAAAAACTGTCTGGTATCCTGCGGGTCTGGAGTTAAAATCCAGCCTTCCATTGTCCTACCAGAGGCGGTGTTGACTGTATACATGTTTCTATTTCAATTATTTAACCTTGAATGTTAATAATGCTCTGGCCCGCTTTAGTTCGTAGTCTCCAGTATAGAGACAACACACATTACTGGGAAACCGTACACTGGTTGTATCAGTGTCTGTTTTACTACCTCAGCAGCATAATGTACACTGAGTGGCAGCTTCCCATTTCAGTTTGTAGTCCTACTATGTCACGCTCGTCTCTCAGAGGATAAACAGTAAATGTTTATGTGTAAAAATGTGGAGATGATTCAGGTGTTAAAACCCCATTAGACCATGCTAGTAAAAGGGCTAGTTTCTTTTATTATATTTAGTAGTTTGGCATATGGCCTTCTAGTTATGTCTGATAGCTGAATAAGATTGCAGTTCCTCTCGTGGCCACTAGATGTCAGTTCCAAGAAAAATTAACTGAAGTCAATGGGGAAACTCAACACTCACTTCTTCACATGAATTTAAGATAAGATAAGATATTCCTTTATTAGTCCCACAGTGGAGAAATTTACAATGACAATTTCAGCTAAGTAGTTTTAAAGTAGTAGTATTTTTAGTGGTAGTTCTTCAGTTAGACTTAAAAAGAGATAGGGGAGGTATCTGCTTGATTAACAGGAAGTCTCAGTTTGTAACGCTCTGCTGTGGCGCTTCCCACCTGGCTGTCCCACCTCAGCTCCTCACAGGTTGCCTCTCCTTGATCAAATTAGGATTTTCTGGATCCAGTAACCGACAAAAATTGCAGCGAGCAGCAAAACCCCCAACTCATTGATGTGTAGACGTGTTGTTGATCAGAAAAGGGTCATACTGGTATTGTTGGCAAGCTTGTTGTCGAATTAACCAGGTGAAAACTTTACATCTTTGCCCGAAATGGTATCACTTCGAGGTTATGGATGTGATTTTTAGAGGTCAAATTTAAGTTACCCATTCTTCATATTAATTCTTTAGATTTAGGAGGAAAAAAAGAGTAGACTGGGCAGGTTGAAGAATAGTAGGCTCATAAAAATTGAAATTAAAGCACTGCATCATAAAATAACTGCAACAGTCTGACAGGATCATCAGATGGACTTTCATTTCTCAGCTCATGATCTAAGTTATCAGTGAGTTCTAAATGACTTTATATGACTGTTGATTAATGTGTTTTAATACTTCCTTCCTAGTGTAGCTACTGTAAATCATTACTGTATTCTAATTATTATATGTGCAGCTCTCCTTCACAGGTTTCCATCTCTGCTTCACCGCACAGCTTTCTGCTAAACTGTCACATCCAGTCAATCAAACTCCAGATTAATTCACCAGGACTCTCTCTGTCTCTCTCTTTAAAGCACTCCTATCTGGACAGGGAAACCTCTCTGATTCTGAGAAACATAGCAGGGAAACCTTCCCACCTGCTGACCAAGGTGACACTCCATTCACTTCTCCTCTTGCATGGCATCACTCTGTCCCCGCTTTGTATCTCTGTGCATGAAGCCTGCGTCAGGAGGCACGTTAACTCCTTTTCTTTCCACCTCCCTCTTTCGCCAGCTCCTTCTCAGTAGTGTTGACGAGGGGAGAGTTTTGTGTGTGTTAGTGTAATGCACAGTGCTGTGACATGTCCTGTTTGACTGAGTTATGCTGGTGTATAATCCCAAAGCTTTACAGAGGCTGTGATACCGCATGGTAGCAGTACCAGTATGCTGTGCAACACTAGTTTAACTGTAGCCTGATTAAAATAATCAATCTGTCTTCATTTGGCTTGTCATGGTGTGAAATATTTCAAATTCGGCAAGGCAGAAATGCACCAGGTGCATTTTCAAAGTTGTTCCTAATGATTGAACACACTAAAATGAAACGCTAAAATGTGTGAATAAAATGGTGATAATAGTCAAAAAATACAAATTTAAATCTGTCCTTTTGTAGATCACATTATGCCTCACATACAGAATACACAGTAGACATGCTTTGCTTTTTACTTGCACTTTGTTTGATTCATATTGGGGCACAAAAGTAGATATAAAATATGCAGTATTATAATTATCTGAGTCATAAATGCTAATATTTTTACCTTACCAGCCTTGTTGAAGGAATCAGAGTAGCTATAAGTACTACCATGAGTTGATCATTATCATGAACTGTCCATTTAAATGCCTCATTTCTATCAAAGATTGATACGTGGTGAATGACCAAATATATATTTTGCTTAAAATTTAAAAATGAAAATTTAGACAAATATGAATACAACCTAATTGAGCCGGCATCATTTATTTAAACAGAGAAGTTATTTGGTATCACTTTCACAGTGTTGAGCCTTCATTCTGTAAAGCTTTGTGAAATCCGGTCATTATTGTGTCCACATGTGCATTTAGGGTGAGAAAATATTCTTTTCTTCATCTTTTTGCATCTGACACAGCATCTCTTTGATTCTTGTTCAGTGCAGAGGCCATTTTTGCATGAAGGTTTGCTGTGTTAAGAATAAGAAAAGGCATGAGGGAGTCGATGTGTACTGTGTGTGATAGATGATTATTATGTGCCACTGGCAAACAGGACTCTTACAAGGATGCGATCACACAGGACTGTTAATGCAGAAGCAAAGTTCTGCCAGCATGTCCACGACCATTTATTTGGAGGGTACAGCTGGCTTAACATTTGTGTGATTTACATATTAAAATCACAAAGGCCCAACGGATCCATTGTGTCCATTGAATATGTATTTGTCTTGCCCCTGATTGGATGACAGAGAGGCAAAATGCCAGTGATGGAAGGCACCTGTTTTCAGAAACAGGTAAAGCTGCTAACACACATCCTGTGTAATCGTGCTGTAAGCCTGCTTCAGCCACAGTTTGCTTGTGATGAAAAGTTTGAGATGATAGTAGCACTGGTGATGTTGCAGTTACTTATGTTTTATGAAACTAAGAACAGGTAGGTGTGAGAGGAAACGCTTCTGTGTCTGCTTTTATCTGCTGAAATCAGCTGAGCGGGGATCGTACCTTATGTTCCTGAAAGCATCTGAAAAGACTTTTCCTCTAAGAAGAAACAGAACATGTCAAATATATGCTAACTGCATTTACACTCTATCAATATTTGGGGTAAATCTGCTGTGTTCTAAAGGTTTTTAACAATATGTGATTAAAACCTGCAAGCTTTGTGTTTGGAAATTGCGGTAATCAGTGCTGAGAGGTTTTAGTCGGTCATACAGATTGTTGGGAAGCATGTTTTCTCCTCCAGTTCAGCTGATGTTTCACACTCAAAAGACAAACAGGGAGACATGTGGACGGGCGTCTTCTTAATGACAGTTAATTGATTGAATTAATAGAGAAATGATGCACTATTTCTCAGACAGCTACCTGTGGGAAACCATGACTTCTGGTCCATGATGCTTTTTTTTTTTTTGCACTTTTTTTTTTTTAAACTGCATAGCTGGGCCTAAAGACACAGACAGCGATGTGTAGTTTGCAGTGTGCAATGTGCAGTTTGCAGCATGTAGTTTGTAATTTGCAGTGTGCAATTTTGTAGCATGTAGTTTGTAGTGTGTAGTTTGTATCATTCAGTTTGCAGCGTGTAGTTTTGTAGCATGTAGTTTGTAGCGCAGAGCCTGCAGCGGTGGAGGAAGCAGCCTTATTCTGCCTGGTAATGAGTGTTTGGAGCTCAGCCAGTTGTAGTAACAAAGCTTAAAGGATGAGCCTGGTGCTAGCTAACACCAATCAATGCAGATAATGGGACTAGCTACAACTCTAATTGTTGTTAGTGGTGGTGTTGTTCCACTCAGATTGGGATGCTGGTGGAGGTCAACCTTAGTTTGGCTCTGCTCAGTGTCATAATTTTTAGGAGGTTTAATTGAAATTTGTCATTTCAGTTTAGCTTTTCTGATGACACGCTACATAATGTACAGATAGATAGATGGTTAAACTAAAGCTGTAGGCTTCTTAATGGCTGAGGGCAAAGTTTTATTTGTGTATGTGTGTGTTTTTTTGCGTGTGCACACATGCAAAAGATGGAGAGTAATTAAGGAGGCTTTATTCTGATTGGAACAGCAATGTCATGATTTGATTGGATGATAAAGCAGATGAGGTAGTTTGATTGGATGTTAGATGAATGTGCCAGATCTTCAGGGATAATCTTCTTTGGGACAGAGAGGGGGTGATTCCCTGTAGCATCATATATGCAAACACACACACACAAACACACACACACACACACACACACACACACACACACAGCAGCTGGCTGGCTGGCAATGGGTCGTCTCGTTTTTGGCTTCGCTGTCTTTGTGATGGCAGCCCACAGACTTAAAAATCTGTTCCAAGTCCTCTTCATTTTATCAACCTGCAGAGAAAAATAAGCATCTTCCTAAACCTCAGGGGGTCAAATTGAGTTTTAGATTCAGCAGACCCCGGTGGGCTACCTTTTTAAAACTCCTAGTTTGATATTATCTAGTAGACATCCTTGAAATATCATTGTATATCTCTGTTGACTTATCCCCACTGATGCACCGCTGTATTGAACAGATTTTTAGTGATAGCAGACATCAGTCGAGGAACAGTGGGTACAAATTCAGGAAATGTAGTCAGATTAATGTTTTACTTTTATCTCAAAGCAGCTGGCCTCAAATCCAGACTTTACTGCTGTGGAGCACCCATCTCGTCGTCTTTCAGTGTTTGGACTTTACTGATTCTTGGAATGAAATGCTCTGAAAAACGTGATTTAATTTTAAATTGTGGTCTCAGATTAGTAGGAGGGGCCTCTGAGATTCCAGGCAGATTACGAGCTACGGGGCCAGTCTAATTCCTGCAGCAGTGATTAGGCTGAGGATGTAATTATCACACTCGGCTTTAAGAGCACAGATGCCTTCAATAAATGTCTGTACTGCATGTGAGGCTGTTAGCATAGTATGTGTGTTCTGCCTACAGCAGACTCTTTCTATGTCAGTGTTACACTGCTTCAGCAATAACTGCAATCCGCCCACACACTTTCTCGATATCACACACGCTCACACTGCTGGCCCACTTCTGCTGTGTCTCTATAAGTCGCATCAGTCCGCTCTGTTTTGAGCCTACGGCGGCTCAGGAGGGACACATTCCTTATGACTTCAAAGGCAGCAGGATCTTTCCTGGGCTCAATCTAATTTTAGTGGCTCTATAATGTAGGTCAAGTGAATATCTATGAGATGGAGAGAAAACATTTATGCTGCAAGCTGGAAATTATGGTGACGACAGCAGTGGGAGGCAAAGAAAACCCCTGTCATGTGGTGGGTTGTACAAGAAGAAAACTGCTCATTAATAATGTCTGATAGAAACTGAGCATTTTTATGTCCAAATGAAAATGCAAAACGATGCCAATAAAGACAGCCTTGATTTTAATGGATGAATTAATGGATAATCATGGGTTTTAATTGGTTTTCTGAAGGAATAGAGGGATTTTTTTTTTAAATGATAAAACCCTTAAATTTGACCAATTATAAATTATCCCTTTACAATCCCTCTAACCATTATTAATGGGTAATTTCATGGTATTTCAAGGGGGAAAATTAAGCGATTCTGTATCGAACTGAATAAATCTGAAATAAATGTGTTTTGTCTTTAATAGACAAGGTAAAGTCTTTAAACATGGATCTTATTTTCTGCATAAATCATCAGAAATTTGTTGATGGCTTAACAAGTCACTTCTGGCATTTAAACCTACAAACTATAATAATCATATATTCATAGCCAGACTTTTATTCAGGGAAGTTGAGAAGACTTGTTGCTGGTTGGTGCTGTCCTGTCTGGTTCCCTACTAGCATCAGTTTATTTGATCCATGCGAAATTTGGCTTAAAAGATAGTATTGGAGCAAAGCTGTAAAAGTTTAAGTACTACATATTAAGTAAACCATAACCTTAACCCACTTCAAATTCTCAGGCTTAACTATTGCTAACATTAGCATTTTAACATGCTAATCATTGCATGTTAAATGTAAAGACTGTATATGAGAAGTGGACGTAGTCAGCATGATGTCACCTATTGGTCTGTGGACTGCCGTTTTGAATTTATTCATGATTTTTAGAAGCACATCTTGTTATGAAATTAAGTTTTGGACATTTTAACCAGATCAAAAGTAAGTGTTTCAGCCAGGATGCTTTGGAGGGAGTGATTATAGAAATGACTAGTGATGAAATATAAAAGATGTACTGTATATACAGCAGAAACAACCATGAGATACCTCGTCTTGTTTTAAAAGATGTAAAATTATTCAGAAGTAAACAATCTAGATCAGTAATATTGAGGGAGAATGATCCGACGAAACCTCACAGTTACAAACCACCCACCCTGATGATGAAGATGAAGGCAGAGATGAGGGGGGCAGTAATGATTCTGATGAAGATGATGATGATAGCTGACACTCCTTAGCCAGCTGCTTCAGGCCTGTAATATTCTGTTGACAAGGAATTGTGAATGCTAACTGACACACTGTTGAATATCGTGTCAGCATTAAAATGCTAATTGACGCAGCACAGATTAATGATATGTGACAGGTGTTTTATTCCCTGGCTACCCGTATTATCTCTTTCACAGTTACTCCTTAAGTTAAAATGTTAAAAGGCACAAACAGATGATGTATTATATAATATATTTAGTCAAATGTAATCCTCTCATCTACCGTTTGTCTCTACGTATTATTTTTAGGTATATTTAAGCTCAAATAGCTGTTATGTAAGTCTAATTTTTATGCAGCAAGAGTACTTTAATAGCTGTTAATGGTAGATTTATGTAATTTCTTTTAAGTTTGTGCCTTGTAACCTGCCATTAGTATTATCTTACCATTACCTTATTTTTACTGTCTTTTAAATGTCCCCCATTATAAATTCTAATGGCCAATAACACATGAATATTGTATGTATTTTGTCATACTACATGGTAGTTGACATTGCTAACTGTTATTATGAACCATTTTATTTGAAGGTTTGCTGTTAAACAAATGTATGTACATATATTTTGACAGTTTTGTTAGATTGCTAATATTATTTCTTTTTTCTGCACACACCTTGTGTAACTCCTTTGATTTAAATAGTATCACATAGGGTCGGGCAATAAAATCTTTTATCATGATACAGGTTATTTCATATCCTAAGGGCTGTTAAAGTTAACGCAATGATAACACACCATGACGTTATGTACGGCTACAACACCGGGCTGCAGTGAGATCACTCACTAGGTTTTAAAGCTAGAGTGAAGATACTGGCATCATATGAAACTAGAAAACCTAAAGAATCCATTGTATCAACCATTTCATACTGACCTCAAGATATGTGAATGTAAATGGGTTCAGTGGGTACCCACGAGTCTCCCCTTTACAGACATGCCCACTTCATGATAATCACATGCAGTTTGGGGCAAGTCAGCACACGGAAAGCTGTTGTTTCCTGTTGGGCTTCTGTTTGCCATGTTATATTTGTTTATCCTAAATGCAGTACCTGTGAGGGTTGCTGGAATATTTATCATTAGCTTTGTCTTGTTAATTGCTTTCCAATTTGAGTTTTAAATACTTGGCAAATCTCCCTTTAAGGTACATTTTGAATAGATAGAAAAATGTGTGATTTATTTGTGATTAATCACTATTAAATATTTTAATTGACTGGCAGCCCTTACAATGAGCATTTTTAACAGTTTTAAGTGAGATTATAGAAAAAAGAAGAAAAATATAAGCCAATGCTGTATTGCAATAGAAAAGATATAGAAAAATATAAACAATAGACTATATTGTTTTGATGATATACTGTATTTTGTCATATTGCCCAGCTCTAGTATCACTAAAACACAACATTATATTTTTCTATATTAACAGATTTTGTGTCCGTTCAGTGATTTAGATAGCTTTCATGTATGAGCTGTTGAACACCGTCACTGGTTTTTAATCACATTTAATTGTAGTGTGTTTGGTACTTCACTGCTTTTAATGTAAATCCTCAGGCGTTAAACCCAACTAACGAAACATAGGCTCGTCATTATGAAGCTGTTTATGAGCTTATGTTTGTCTTGTGTGTGTGTGTGTGTGTGTGTGTGTGTGTGTGTCTACATCAGGGGGTTTTGGGGGGGTGGCGATAAGGAGATTGGTTGCTAATCTCCTCTTCCTCATCCCCCCATCTTCTTCATTTCATTCTGCCCTTTCGCTCTTTTACAATACGTGTCCTCTTGTGTGTGTTTGAACTATAAGCTGACTGGCTGAAGTGGAGCACCTCCGTGAGGGCACACAGACGTTCAAACACTCATGTGAAGCGACTGGAAAGATCACCTACAATTGACTTCAAACTAAGAGGAAAGACGACGAGCGAATTAGAGAGTGAGACGAGGACAAAACGACAACAAGGAGGAAAAACAAATCAGATAAAAGAAGTGGAAAGGCGAGGAGACTTGAGTTGCAAAGAGCAAGAAAGAACTAGAGAGACAGCGAGGGGGGGGGGGGGCATGAGAGCTTGAGATAAAGAGATCAGTGCTTCTGCATGCAAGTTGGCACAGCAAAAAAAAAAAAAAAAAAAAAAAAAACGCCCCTCCCCCCACCGTCGTCCATCTCTACTTCCCTCTCGCTTCCTCTCATTCCCTCTGTCTCCCTCGGCCAGGGAGGATGTGACAGGACAAGGTAGTTTCTTTCACTTTGATTTAGTAGCTAGTCTGGGAATGAGTCAGTCAGCTTGTCTGTCTATCAGTCAGCTTCATCACTAACCAGCCGATCAGTCAGTAGTCAGTAAATGTGGCTCTCAGTCAGTCTGTAAGTCAGTGGATAACTAGATTAGTCAACCTGCAGCTCAGTAAGCTGATCAGATAGTTAGTATCTTGTATTGTTCTCTCCCTGTTTATTTCTGCTCTTATTTTTGCTTCCAGATCTTGTTTTAGCAGCTGCGCTCTGCTCTGCTGGATTTAAGGCTGTCTGACTAAACCTCTGCTCCTCCATCTACCATCCATCCTTCTCCGCTGCTTCCTTCTACTGTTAATTTTCCTCACAGCTGATTATCATGGCTGCATCGTGTTGTTGAAGCCTGGCGTTCGTGCGGAATTGAAGCTGTGATTGCAGATCGGAGCATCTCGCTGCCGAGTTGTCGGAGGAAAACAGATTGGACTTTTTCACTTTCTTGCGTCTCCATTTGTCATCTAATTTGTGGCAGAGAAACACTGGCGTTGCCTCCAGTTTGAGTGTCTGTTTGGGGAATTTGGATAATCCTTTAGAGAGACAATGACTATGTACCAACATGTAGCGTCCGAACATTAATCCAATCACATTCCCCTGCAGTCACAGTAATACAGAGATGATGATGATTATGAAGAGGTGGAGGAGGAGAAGCAGGTTTTGTGCCGCCGACCAGACATATCTGATGGTTCCTCACAGTTTGTGCTTATTGGGAAGTGCACCTCTGTCTCATTGGGACTGACCTTGGGGGAGTAATCGGTGCTTTCACATCATCTTGTTGTAGCTCTTCTTTCACTCAGTAGCATGATGGATACCCATCCCGAAGACGCCTAAGGAAAGTGGGAATAATACACTAATTCTTTATCCAAAACCAATCTTTTTTGAAATACTACATTTTAGTCTTGTTTGATACTAAGCAGACACAGACGTGTTTTTTGTTGTTGTTGAGGGAAAACAACTGAAAAAAAAAAACCATGAACTCCTGTTGGAGGAATCAGGTAGGTAAGAGTGGTACATTTGTGTCCTTAATACGGACTGTGAGTGTTGCAGGAATGTGTCTGTCAATGCTGCTGGTCTGTATTGACTGACTGGTGTATAATTTCTGTCGCCGTCATCAATGTGTGTTCAGGAGGAGCAGGCTGCCAAGCTGAAGGCAGAGAATATCCGAGTCGCCCTGGAGAAGATCAAGGAGGCCCAGGTTAAAAAGGTGAGTCTGGATCACACACACGAGAACGACGCTACAGAAATATATATATGTGTGTGTGTGTGTATGACTGCGTGCATGTGCTTGTGTGTGTGTATGTGTGTATATGGCACGTGTCCAGCAGACTCGGTTTTCTGGGTCAGGTCAGTGTTACTCCACATGGAAAGCTCTGGTCAATAACAGCTGGGGTCAACACAGACAGCACTCAGCATAATGGCCACTGCAAGTTAAGCCTCAATCCCACACAGAGAGAGAGAGACTGGATTAACAACCTGGATTTATTACACACTGAGACAGAACACCAGCTACCTGTCTGTGTGTCTAAGTCTAATCATGTCTGTTGATCCCAAACAAAGCTCCAAAAAAGTGATAGTAGATCTTTCTGTACTGTTTGACTCTCACACACAAACTCACACAACAGCAACATCATTTACAGGACAGTGAACAAAAGATAACCCTGTAAAAACCTCATTTACACTATGGGAATGCAAAATACTTACATTTGATTGGCTGGTAGGTGTTATTTTATATTAGACTCTAGATCTATAAACCATGCATAAGCAGAAGAACCATGACTGTTTTTTAACGCCAAAATGTGCTGTGATAATATGTATAACTTACACATACAGGATACCTAAAGTATAGATCCACTGAAAAGTTTAATCACTTCGACATGCATTAGTGCATTTTCTATACATTAAAATCTATTTTTGTCTTTTTATTTAATACATTGAATACACACACAGACTGCAACTACATTAAAGCTATGATCTCTGATGTAAAAGGTTTGTATACATCAGAAATGTTTAAGAAAAACAAAGAGACATAATTTAAAATATACACAGTTGTCAAACCAACATGTAGACATAGTTTTTCATTTCAGTGGTGGCATTAAATTGAGCTTTTTAACCTATGTGTACAGTACAAACACAGTAAGTGAGATAAAAGTGCATCTTCTGAGGGGTAATCTGGAGGTTGTTTTCTCTCTGAATAAGTCAAAGTAATGTAGTTTAAACATTTCGTACTCTAAGCTCTATGAGATGCCTTTAAGCCACATAGTAGCTCCATTTACTTTGGTGAGAAAACAAAACTGTTTAATTGGTCTTGTCAACTGCAGAACTGGATTATTACAAAAAACAATGACTTTAACAACCAGAATCAAGAATTTAACATAACAACAAACTACTACACAACAAAATAACAACAAATCTACAATTAAAAGATGTAAATAATCTTCTCTTTATTTTCTCTCCTCATAGTTGGTGATTCGTGTTCATTTGTCAGACGAGAGCTCAAAGACCATGATGGTGGACGAGAGACAGACGGTCAGACAGGTACGACTGACTGGTTTTATATTTCAGATGACACTCTAATATTTGTTAGATTAGTAGTATTCTCCATTTGTGTTAACATAGTCTAGTAGTAGTAGTAGCATTAATATCATTAGTCAGTAGTCACTAGTAGTAGCGTCATTAGCTGTGCTGGTAATAGTAGTAGTAGTACCATTAGTCAGTAGTCACTAATAGTAGTGTCATTAGCTATCATGGTAGTAGTAATGACAGTAGTAGTTGTGTAGTTAGCAGTACATGAGTCATTCACAACAGTAGTGTCATTATCAGTAGTTGCTGTTTCCTAGGCATTAATAGTTTTATTGTTAACTGTAATACTCGCATGGTTAACAGTAGTACTAGCATCATTAACAGTAGCAGTACTGTCATTGCAGTGTTATGCTCACAGTGTCTCCTGTTCTTCAGGTGTTGGACAGTTTACTGGAGAAATCGCACTGTGGTTATAGTCCAGACTGGTCACTGGTGGAAACCATCAACGAGCTGCAGATGGGTGAGCGCACGCACGCACGCATGCACGCGCGCGCACACACACACACACACACACACATGTTTGTACAGCTATCTTTGTGAGGACACTCATTGACATAATGCATTCCCTAGCCCCTTACCCTAACCCAAACCATCACAACTAAATGCCTGACCCCAATCCTTCCCCTAACCCTAACCTAAACCTAATTCTAACCTGGACCTTAAAACCAAGGTTAAACCCTCAAAAAGGCCTTTGAAGGTCTGTCTGAAGGTGAGGACCGGCCAAAATGTCCTCACTTTCCAAAAATGTCCTCACTCTGACAGTCTAAAACTCAAACTGGTCCTCGCAATGATAGCTGTACAAGTACACACACACACACACACACACACACACACACACTGTTTTGTCCTGTTAACTACTGAAATGCTCATACACAGTTATTGCAGGCTGTGTTTTACACCCCACAGCCTAGTAATGCGTAGATCTTTATGTCACTGTCCCAGAGTGAGTAGAGGCCATCTTTAGAAAGGATTGTCATGAATGATACCTTGACTTGCTGTTGTAGCTCAAAATGCTGCAGTGACAGTGTTGATTGCTTTATGCTTTGACGTTGCTAAAGATGTTTTAAAGTAACAGATTTAAATCATGTGTAATGGCTTTCCTAGCTACAGTAAGGCAGTGAAGCCTTTTGAATGGTACAGCCTGATTAAGATGAATATTAGTACCACCTATTCCAGATGTCCAGGTTTGCCTGTGTATCGAGGGAGGGCCATTATTGCATATATGTCAGTAACACTGAGCCCAGCAGTGACTATTAGACAGCACAGATATGTCAGCTGTGAACACACACACACACACACACACACACACCTCCCTAGGAGGGTGAGATGTGTGTTTGCCTGCACACACTGTACTACAAGCTTCAACTCCACTTAACACTCTTTGACAAACACACACACACACACATAGTCTTTATGTAGGTCTGGTGCAATGATGCGTGTGATCTAACCTACATCTTCAGGGCTTCTGCTGAACAGCCAGTCAGCATCGTTATGAAAACGAGCGAGACGGTGAAGTGTAGCTTGTTCTGTAGCTTGTTCTGTCACGTTCAGTCAAACCTAAATCTTTCCTCATTTACACAAATCTACTCCACCTGGGTTTCTGAGGGTTAGGATTGGGCTTTAGGAAGATTTATATTGGCCCTTGTGCTTGTGTTTGTTAAGGGAATAAGCGTTACACACACACACACACACACACACACACAAACACACACCAGCACCACCAGCACCCTGCTGCGTGCCCTTGGGTAAGACACTGACTTCCTGTCAGATCTTAACCTCTGACCTCTCACTGCGTCCCTACAGGAAATAACAGAGTGGCACATAATAACTATGATTATAAGAACAGTTATTTACATTAGTAGTAGTAGTTGTCATAGTAGTAGTAGAAGCAACAGCAGTATTTGCTGTCATAACAGTAATTGTGTTAGTTTAAATTAGTATTACTAGAATGTAGTGTAGAACAACAAAAAGGTCCACAAAGCAACTTTATAAGGCACTTAAATGAACAATATTTGTGATATTTCTACTTAGTGCTGCTCATCTGCTTGAAAGAGCAACATTATTAATTTAGATACTATTACTTCATGCATGATCAATAACGTTTGGAGTCATTTAAACTATAAAAGACACATCACTAATTGTTACTGGTATGCAAAACCAACCTACTAAGTAACATTACGTACAGTATATATTATGTACTGTAGTAACAAAGTTACTCAACAATGTCGGCTGTACAAGTGCAAACTAACAAACATAATCAACAAAGTAAAAAATCAAATTATTTTCTACTGTTTGACTAACCAATTAATTAACTGTTTAAGAAATTCACTGATGGATTAAAAATTCCAAGATCATATAATATGATGCATTTATAATTACTATCACACTCACAAAATCTTAACTAAAGTATCATAGTAAAATCTGTGGTAATGTGATGTAGTTGGACGTCATAATTACAGTATAAGGCAAGTGATGCTGTTAACTAACAAAATCTGTTAAAGTAATATACTAATTTGGATGGTCAGTAAACACACATGCTGAGTAGGGCTGCACAATTTATCAAAATCGCAATATGGCCTACTGCAATTTTCAAATTGTGGGATGAGGAGGTAATTGCAAAAAACATTTCTAATAAAATACTGTCGTGCTGCAGAGATGTCCTGATTACACATCATATTTGGTACCGAGCCTTGCCTTTTTCAGTGAAAATGAGAACAATGATGTAAAAATGATCATTCCCTCTATTATCGCAAATCCTAACGCCCTAATGCTGAGGCACATTAAAGTGTAAATATTTCAGAATGAGCTCTATCACAGTGAAACCACTTTATACTTTAACAAGTACTGATTAAACATCTGGCTCCAGATTTAAAAACAAAACAAAAAAAAAAAAAAAAAAAACGCTTTTTTGTTTGTGATGTTGACACAGTTTCCAGTCATTTAATGTGGTTCATATTATTTTGTCCATTTCATTCCTTAGAGGAAAACATCTGAGTAGCAGCTGGGGTGCGAAACACAGCGTTCAAATAAGGGCAGCAGATTGGCTCAAGCCATGTTTCCTCTGTGGAGCAGTGAGGAGAGCTCAGTAACAATGAGTTGGGGAAGGGTCCTGCAGTTTTTTTGTTTTTTTTTTTACATTTCCATACAAGTTGTTTAAAATCACAAAAATGTACAAAAATGCACCACAAGAACAGTGAGAGACAACACAAAGCATCGCGGTAAGAAACATCAGATTAACTTCAAAATCAGAAGTTAGAGGAGAAACTGAAGGAACCACCAACTGTGGTGTTTCCATAGCAACTGTTAACGGCATGCATGGGTACTGCTGTATTTATTACCCAACATCATAACAAACTGAGAGGAAAAAATGAAATGTCTCTAACTAATGGCCACAAGATAACTCAATAATATCATCCAGGAGACGTCTATGTTTCTGTGTTCAAAAACTTAATTAGAAATTGCTGTTATTATAAAAAAAAAAAAACAAACAAGACAGAAGCCTCGATGTCCACACAATAAAAGATCAAGGAAATGTTCTTAAGTCCCAATCCTTAAAAGCCCAAAACTCATATTTGTGGATTACAAAAATTTGTTTGTGCCAAAATCTTTCTATTTGACAGTGCACTGAGTTTTCTTCTTTTTAGTCTTGTTTAGAGCCCTAGAGGACACAATAAAACAGAAGAATGACAGCGATGTCTATATCCAATATTAAACAGGCTTTTTTTTTATTCATATTTTTTCCTACTATGACAACAATTAACAGAAAATCAACTTAAATATGTCCCTCACTCTGCAGAGCGAATCTTTGAGGATCATGAGAACCTGGTGGAGAACCTGTTGAACTGGACCCGAGACAGCCAGAACCGCCTGATGTTCACTGAACGTATCGAGAAGTATGCTCTGTTCAAAAACCCCCAGGTGAGATCCACACACATAAACACATAGGGGGGGTTAACAAAAGGAAACTGTTTAATTAAATAAATGTAATAATAATTTTCCTGTGCCATCTGCTGCAGAACTATTTGTTGGGGCGGAAGGAGACGTGTGAGATGACTGAAAGAAACAAAGAGGCTCTGTTAGAGGTTAGTTTGTTTTCTCCTCTTGCACACAGCTGCTTCCTCAAATGCATGTCGACCCAGAAATCCTCTGGATCGTTTCCATCTCATAGTCTTTAGAATGGCAGCCAGTGTTGAAAATCCAGAAATGGGCATGATACACTTTCACATTGAGCTAGCAGACCAATTATAGTAATACTGGAGCGCCCATTTAATTTTGATAAAGAGAAACTTTGGTATTTTTATACCTCTGTGCTGGCGATAGCTGTGTGCGGAGATGTCTGCCTGTAAGTCAGTCTGTCCGTCTGCACCATTCTTGTGAATAGCTTATCTCCTTAACACCTTGAGCGAATTTCTTTAAACGTGCACTTGGACTCAAGGATGAACAGATTAGATTTTGATGGTCAAAGTTCAAGGTCACAGTGACCTCACAAAACATGCTTTTGGCCATAATTCAGCTCATGTGCTAATTATGATAATTTAAACACGAGTGTCTAACAGGATAAAATGAAGTGATTACAGTTTGGACAGACCTGGATGTAAGCTGTAACTCGACCTGTTGGTGGAGGCATACAACTGCGAGGTGGTAATTGTAGTTCAACCTGGATGCTATTCTCCCATGTTTTTGTGTCTAAGTGACTAATGGAGAGAAAAATAATGAAATATGTCCAGTATTGAACGATAAAGCTGCAGACCATCCCATCAGGCAATTCCTCAACGTCAATGTACGTCCACTAAAAGTGCTTGTTTTTCCACTGACAGGCTCAGATTATTATAAGTGTCTGACAACATTATGGAAAGCAGCCTACAGAGAAATAAAATATGTATAAAAATATATAAGTATATATTATATAAATATATAATATAAATATATAAAAATATTTGTTATTGTGTCCAACCAATTCTCGCTCAAAAAGTCCTAAAATCTTGCGAGAGAGTTAGGCCTCATTCACATTGTCAAAATCAGCTAAATATTCAGCCATGACATTGAAAACACTTTAGATAACACTACGCTATGCTTTCTGTACTCCAACACAACAAACTCCTCTCGGTGCTCCCCTCACTCACGCTTCCACTGTTATCTTCCAGCAACAAGTCACATCCCACGATATTTCAGAGCAAAACTTCTCCTTGAGCAGGACTTGGTTAGACACAATAACAAGTTTCCCTTTAACATCCTTACAGTGTTTGGCCTTTCACCTGCCATGGCGCTCTACAGCCAAACTGTGTGAAATCTATGTAGACATGGATGATATTGGCAAGAACAAGTCAATCTATCAACAAACTGCACAAATTGCTTCATTCTTTAGTTTAACGGTGTACACTGAATCTGAACAAACAGTAACAAGTGTGTGTGTGTGTCAGGAGTGTTTCGGCGGGAGCTCAGTGTCTGTCCCTGAGATGGAGGGAGTGTTGTGGCTGAAAGAGGATGGGAAGAAGTCATGGAAGAAACGCTACTTTCTGCTGAGGGCTTCTGGCATCTACTATGTTCCCAAGGGAAAGGCCAAGGTGTGTAATGGCACGAAACTGAGAGGGCAATAAGGAGAAACGACTGTTTGTGTTTAACAGCAATCATTTATTTTATTTTAAACTGAAAAAAACACTTGAAATTCACTGTGTGTGTGTTTGTGTAGGCATCCAGAGACCTGGTGTGTTTTCTCCAGTTGGACCATGTTAACGTGTACCTTGGTCAGGACTACAAGAGCAAGTACAAGGCTCCTACTGACTACTGCATGGTGCTGAAGGTACTTTCACACACAAACACATACACAACACTGTAGTTTCCAGATGCCACCTAGTGGTGCAACAGATTAACAACAACTATTTAAAAGAATAAACAGATACCGTAACAACAAATAGAATAATAGTATTTTTGTTTAATACATTCATACTGCAGTGGTTTGATTTTACATAATTAATCCTAAAAGTATTAGTAATGACACTACTAGTAAACAAGGTATCCTGTAAAGCAGAGGTCTGTACTATGAAGCAGGTTAGTGAGGTAACCTAAGGTTTAACTCACAGTTTTCAGTCCTATGACGGTGGGTTCACTTCTTAACCCAGGTAGTATTTTAGCCTTATTCTATGGGCTGAAATAGGTTTCACTAGAAACTAAACATGAATCATTTATATCTGAATTTGATCTGTTCAACTTGAATAATTGCATTGAGAAACAAAAATTAGCAAAATAGAAAAAATTCAGTTTCCAGTAACATGTTTCAGCCCATATTATTCTTTCAGCTGCAACCCCGGTGGTGTGAAACAGACTTGGGAACAAATAAATTAATAAATACATCCGAGTTGTGCTCGCACTTCTGCAGACTGTACTTGAGGTACTACAGGTACTTTATGTATGCTGTGGGTGGTTATGAGATATGAAAGAAAGTCTGCTTTGCTCTAAAGTCTGTTTCACACCACCGGGTTTTGGTTTGCAGCTGAAAGAATAAGGATAAAATTGTCATACACCACAATTTCCCCAAAGGGATGAATATAGTGTCTTTTGGAGTACACAAAGTAATTATAGTCAGATCTACTCAGGCTCTAGACAGCGCAGTGATATTATAGGTCTATTCATTCACATATTAACAATTTGTTTCTTTCACCAGCTGTCCTTCCTGCATTTGTCAGGTTCAGCTGTTTCACTAGTAGTCTGGATTATGTGTTTAACTTCTGCTTATTTGTCTAATATATTAGTAAATACATATGCCGTTCTGTTGACAGTAGACCTCTCCAGGTTAGTGATTGGTCAATTGCTGCAAAACCTGCCCCTTTAATGTGAACATGCTCATAGCCAGTTTGAGAAACTCTGAGTTGATTTACCGAATTGATAACCACTGTCATAGGACCATAGGATCATGGTTTTTATTGTTACTTAAGCCAGATAACGAGAAAATACTCCAGGTATGTTGAACTACTTAGTACAGACCTCTGGGGTATTCAATTACAAATTCAGTTGGGCCAGCCAGACATTGTAAGCAGCCTATTCAAAATAGATAGAATTGATAATGACAAAATTTAAACAAATGTAAACGAATATAGTAAAACATATCATTGTTTACTGTTTCATTTTTTAAAATAAAAAAAAGATATTTTTGGTCACATATCTAACCCAGGCACATCGAAAAGTGCAGAAACAGATATTCTGAAAAGCGACTAAGTGTGGTTGGTAGAACGTAACATAAGAGGACGCTGATTTGTGAAAGATGTGATTGGGGCTACACGATCAGCACTGCGCATGTGCAGCTGAACAGAGATGAGAAGGAAGTGAGATGACTCACTTCCATACACTATATATGCACTTTACATATTTTATTACATCAGATTTATGTATGCTGGGCCACTCAGAGGTTGCTTCTGGACTGCCAATTCAATAAGCCCATTGTACAGTAATACCTAGTGTGTTTGTGTGTAGCACCCTCAGATCCAGAAGAAGTCTCAATACATCAAGTACCTCTGCTGTGATGATGTCAGAACCCTCCAACAATGGATCAACAGTATTCGAATCGCCAAGGTAAAGAGTTTCCCGTCGTAAAATACAAAATGTTGCTGCCTGTGTTATAATATGGTAAATGGAGAGGTAAACTAATAGTTCCTTTTAAGTCTTCCGACCACTCAAAGCGCTTCACGACACATTCACACAGCTTTCAGGAGCAATTAGAGGTTCAGTACCTTGGCCACATTTCGACATGAGGAGCTAGGAGTCAATCCACCAATCCTCTAATTACTGGATGACCCACATAACCTCCTGAGCTACAGTCACCATGTAAAGAAAAGCAGTGTTATTTACACTGCATTTATTCTTACTACTTTACGTACTATTTTAAGTGTGATGAACATACAGTTAATGTGTTGTTGTAGTCTCATATCTGTCAATACCTGTTGTCTGTCTGTCAGTACGGGAAGCAGCTGTACATCAACTTCCAGGAGGCAATGCGGAGGACAGAGGCGGCCTACGATTGGTCCTCCCTCTCTTCTTCCTCTATCAAGTCAGGATCCAGCTCCTCCAGCCTTCCAGGTCTGTCTGTCCTTGAGATCGTCCGCAAATTCAACAGCCAAATGTTAGATTTTTAGAATTTTTTTACAAGTGATACAAAAGCAGTAAAAATTATGATCATTATTTTTCAATACTAAAGCGTGGGTAGTCAGTATATTTTTGCCATCATTGGGAAAATATTCCATAATAACCTTTCAGCATATTGTAATTCAAGTGCTCTGAGAGAAAACTAGACTTCTGCACCTCCTCATGGTAAAAAAAATCTAGCCTGTGATGGAAGACTTTGGCCAATCACATGTCATTTCAGACAGAGCGCGTTCCTATTGGCTGTTTTGAAATGCAGATGTGAGTGCACATCCCTTCAGATGGTGATAGCCTGCAGGATAAGTTACTATTCCAGCACTGGCAACAACTGCCTACAAAAAACTGCCTAAAGCAATGCAAAAAAGAGAGTCTGGCAATATATGCAAAGTGCTTCAGAGAGAGAAAATGTTGCCAGTAGTTTTGAATTCTGCTCATGGCTGCAGCTAGTGGTGTGAGCTAGCATCACGGCTATGGTAGCTACGGCACTAGCATGGAGAAAGCATCATTTTCTCTCCATCTTTCTACTAGTTTAGCCCTCTGCATCAGCTCACTGCCGTGTCGCAGCCGTGATGGCTGGGGTCAGAAGAAGGCTAAACAATTAACACCATTTTCTCTCCATCTCTGAAACACTTAGCCAATGTTGTAGCTTGCTAGAGTCTCAAAGTCACAGTATGTGATCTCAAAAGGCATTACGGCCCACAAGTCTGCACAGAAAACAGGACGGTAATTCTCAGAGCATTAGGATCTCTCTGGTGTGAGGGGCTTAGGATAGAAAGGAGAGCTACAGGATGAGGGCTGTCTTTCCAAATTCTGGTGTTTTTTGCTTTTTGTCCAGAAAACTGTCTACCCTGGGGTACCACTTGAATTACAATGTTATTATTATTATTATAGGATTTTTTTTTTGCCTGACAACACCAAACTTAAACTGCTTCTTCCTGCTTTAAAGCTGAAGTCGGTAACTTGATAACGGTTTATCCTGACAGTAGTGTGTGAGATGGATAATCTGAAGAAAAAAAAACATGTTCCTGTGTGTCCTTTCATGCTCCTAATGGCATTTGCCGATTTTACAGCGGCAAAGAAAAACAATCAATGAGAGGCCTAGCAGACTCTCCAGCAGCTGTCAGTCACTCCAATTAAAATGCCAAACTAGCGCGCGCTGATCAAATATGAATCAATATTGTGTTGCTGTAATGACTATTTCTCATCTCAAATGTTTTCAGAGACATCTTGTACTTATGGTTTTGCTGTAAAATGAGAAAGTTTGCTCCTGCTGGTGGGCGGTGCTGGTTTTTGGCTTGACTGTGTTTAACATGGCTGCCAGCTCACAATCCTTCTCGTTTTACAGCTGCTCAGAGTCTGCTCAGCTCTGATTGGTTGTTTTATTCAGGTGCAATATTGCATATGACATTAGGAGCATGAGGGGGAGGCAGAGGAATATGATTTTTCTATATCTAGAGTTATTCCAATAACAATACCAGTATAGGAAAGGGGGAAATGTGTCCAATACTGCCCAAAATTCAGGGTCGAGTATTGGCGAGTATTCCAGTCTATGCACCGATCTGATACCATATATGGTTAACCCAGACAAAAAAGTCAACAGAAGTCAAGTCACTTAACAGAAGTCAAGTCTTCTTCGCTGCTTCAAAATAGTAAAATTCACGATGCTGCGACTCTAGATGTAACATGGCTGCCACTGGCAACTACTGTCCACTATTCATACATGGTCAGTAGAAAACAGCTCTTAAATAATAACAATATATACAGTATATATATTTTACCATGCTGGTATTGCATCAGAATCAGTATCAGGAGGAAAAAAAAAATTCCCCGTGTCATGCACTACTCTCAGGATATAGGGATAGTTTTGTAAACTTTTTATCGTATTTGCTCAAAGTTACTACAATGTCAATATCCATTAATAAATAAAACAGAATTAGCATCAAAAAGTTGAACACAACTTACTTTTGCATGTGCGTCCACACCCCAGAGTCCCAGTCCAACCACTCCAGCCAATCGGACAGTGGCGTATCAGAGATGACATCATCAGGCCACACCCGCTCCCAGAGTGTCGTCAGCTCCATCTTCTCTGACGCCTGGAGGAGAGGAACGCAAGGAGAGGTCTGAAAACATGCAAACACACTGTGTGCCGTCACTGTCCTGTTTACTTGTGGACTACATTTCCCGTATTTCCCCTCTGCTTTCCTGCCAGCGGTCAAAGGTGAAGGGCCGTATGCCAGTTCCTCTTTGTGCAGGAGGAGGAGGAGGGAGTGGAGGTTAGACAGGAAGTGATGTAACAGGCATGTTAACAGTTCGGCTGCAGCCTTTAAAACACTAAAGTTTGTGTTGGTGCTTTCAAGTAACCTGTCTGAATTAGTTTGGAATCACACAAATGAGCCCAAGGTCAAATTTCTTAGGAGGATGAAAACCAGCATTTGCCCATCTCACAAAATATAACAGACAAATTGAAAGTTTATCCGTACACTCATAAATTTTTTAAAAAAGATGTGTTAGTAGAGATATATTTGATTTGACCGATCTTGCAGAAATGCAATCTGTGAATTCAAATATTTCACGACTGGTTCAAATCTATGAATGATTTTGGAAGATCTTAATCCACAAAGCTCAAATCAGGCAAAAGACAACTGTTTTTCAACCTTCTGTGTTAAATTATACTGTATATTTATATTACTAGAATTTTCACCAGCGTTAAACTGCACCAATCAAACACTCAGCTGTTTTTCTGGAGTTGCTTTTTACTTACGGTGGATATTTACAACTACTCATGACGTACATTAAATCAGGATGAAAATTTAATTAAATCAGTTGTGACCTGTATCCTTTACATCCTGGTTTTTAAAAGGCTGCAGCTGAACTGTTGATTTGTTCTAACCTTGTGGTTTGATGGAATGACATAACCAACAAGTAACAGAAGAACAAATGACGCTGTTTAGCCTACAGCTAGTTTATTAGTGTGACGCTGTTCGGAGTAGTTTTGTTGCATCTGACCCAGTTTGGAACCAAATCTTTAAATGCTATTTGATAACTTGTTTGATGGCCTGTTTAACTGTCTGTGGATGCAGCGATGAAGGCTGTATTCAAAACTACCTACTTTATTACTACTGAAGAACACAGTGTGCAGTACATACTATATAATGCATTCCTCAGTAGTATGCAGTATGGAAGTGAAAGCCATTTACTTTGCAGTAGGCAAGGTCAAGTTTTAACCTGAGCTGGTTTTAAAAAAAAAAAAAAATGTACTATTGCAATATTATTATACAACTTTGCTTTTTTAAATGATTGTTTACTTCATAAGATGCTGCTTGGTGGAGCTCCACCACCTTTTAAACATATTCTAGCAGCTCATGGTGAAGTGAGAACAGGATAATCAACGAGGGAAGACGGTAAATATACAACACTGATCAAGAAAATTAACTCAAAACAGATTTTTCATTTATGTCAACAAAACAGTGGAATGGTATCCCGACAAGTGTTACAGTAATGTTGAAAAGCAGCAGGTATCTCTCTGCCACATCGTCTGTGAACGTGATTATTAGCCGGCTCTCGAGCGAGCTACGCCTGCAGGTGATTATGGAGCTTTTCAACTCCAAAAATGCAGATAAACACAGGTTGCCATTAATTTTATAATGGAGATTTCTTGTCTACGAGGCCAGTGAGCATTGACTGCCCAGCTGGCGAGGTAGCGACCCATGCAGGTGCTAGCTAGCTGTCACGGCAGGTTGTGGAGCTTCTAAACTCAAGCAAAAATGTTCGATTCGCCATCTAATATCGTAAAACTGTCAGTATTCAAAATCTATGCCAAATCACTACATATTATTAGTGTAATATGCGGTTTTGAATACAGCCCACATGATTTTGCTCCAACACAGTTTTAAAACCATCCTCAACCTTGCAGCTCAGCTAATGACAAATCAACAGACCCTCAGAGTTTAGGATCAGTTCAGAACAGTGTTTGACAACATCGAAAACCAATTAAAGATTAGTTTCATGAGTTAAACAGTTAAGAAAACGATAGATGGACTGACCTTAGTCGATCCACAGCATCTCCTTCAGTTTCCTTGTGGCTGTAGATGAAGAAAAAACGAAGCTCTAATAAATATAAAGTCCATCCTCAGGGTGATTATTGTGAGACAGCAGATGGGTGAGAAGGTTTTGTGTTCTGACTATAATTGCTTGGGGTTTCACTAAGTGTGTGTTCTCAGACTGGTTTGCTGTTTGATTAGTTGCATCTTGTCTTTGATTGTTTGGTTTCAGAAACATGACAATGGTAACGGTGTTTGTTAGATGTTGTAAATTTGTTTCTCCTCTTGTTTCTTCACCTCTTTTTCTACCCATTTCCCTACCACTATGCTCCCTCCATTTGTCTCTCCAGATGATGAGGATCGACCCTATCAGTAGGCCTATCCCTGTCCAGATCCTCTCCCCCCAGCCCCTGACTCCACCCACTCGGACCAGCTACACCGACGGCCTCGTCCAGTCTGAGGATTCCTCTCCGTCACCGCCCTCTCCACCTCCGCCTCCTCCACCCATCGCAAGTGTGGCCCATCATCCAGCAACTACCCCCTCGTACGTCAAGTACAGCACACTGGCTCGCCTGCAGGGCCAAAACCAGCCCAGGACACAGCAGGCAGGAGCTGCCCCACCTGCCCTGCCCACCCAGTCTACCAAATCCAACTACAATACCCTCCCAGCTGCTTACAGCACTTCCCCTCAGCTACCGCCATCTCCTCCCCCTCCTCCTCCACCCACGACGCCGGCTCCTGGCTCAGCCATGGCCGCGCTGAAATTTGGTCCATCAAGCCCCTCTGCTCTCCCACCGCCACCCCCACTGGAGGAGGAAGTGCAGGAGCCCTCCTATCTCCCGCCTCCTCCACCGGAAAGCCTAGAGGCCAATGGGTTGCCTCTGCCTCCCCCTCCAGAGCCCATTCCCAGCTCCAGTCACCTCTCTAACAGTGGCCTCCAGCAGTTCCTGGCTCAGAAGTTTCCTAACATGGTGTATGACTTCAGCCCAGAAATAAGTGAGGATAATTCTCCTCCTCCTCCACCTCCAGCTGAACTTTCTCCTCCGACATCCCTGCAAGTTCTCCGGCCTGCATCCCCCAATGCGCCTCCTCCTGCACCTCCCAAAACCTTCACTGGTGGTTTTCCCCCTCAAACTGCTCGCAAACCCTCGGGTCCTTCCTCCCTTCCAATTGCCCTCTCACCTGTGTCACCAACACAGCCCTTTAGTGGCCACGGGCCAGTTAAAAAGCAGCAGAGTTTCTCAACAGGACATTCGCCAAATCAGCCACCTCCCACACTGCCAAAGCAGCACAGCCTCTCCTCCAAAAACCTCACCCTCTCTCCCTCCTCTTCCTCTTCTTCCGTGTCCATCGCGGCCGCTACCTCCTCTTTGGTCAAACAGATTGTCAATCAGTTCCCGGGAAACTCTGCCCCTTCCTCTCTGCCCGCCTCCAACTCCATGGAAGGATCTAAGTTCAGTGCTCCTCAGTCTCCTCCAGCAGTAAAGGCCAAACCAAAGTGGCAGCCAGGAGGTGTTGTAGCTCCACAGTCACCAGAGTTCCCTCCACCTCCTCCTGATAGCTCCATGGGAGATTTTCCTCCTTCCTCTTCATCCAAAACGGGCTCTCCCATAAAGAAGTCGCCTTCCACCTCGTCCACAGGATCCACCAAACGGGGGCCTCCTCCAGCTCCACAGAGAGCCTCCTCCATCCGGTCTAGCTCATCAGCTGAGACCCAGGATGAGAGGCCAAAAAAGGTGGAGAGCCTGGTGAACAAATTTGGCCAAGCTCCTCAAACGGGAACCTCATCCAGCTCCTCGTCAGCCACTGGGTCTCCTTCAAAAGATTCCTCTGCACTTCCTGCTCCGCTTCCTAAGCCGGGGAAGCTGAACTTGGCGAACCTACCATTGGCACTTCAAGGGCTGCAAACAGGCCAACACCATCAGCCCACTGAGTTCCCATCCCCTCCTCCCCCACCTCCCCCTCTCAGCCTCCTCACCTCGAATCATCACCTGACTACTTCCCGCCTCCCCCCAGTGACTCTGAGCTTTTCCCTCCTCCTCCCCACCCATCAGAGTTCCATCACCCCCCAAAGGTCGCTGTGGTGAACCCCCAGCCTCAGATGCAGCCACCTCAACAGTCGGCACCCTCCTCCTTGTCGTCGTCATCATGGAAACAAGGTTCACTGAAAAAGGGGGCAGTCCTTCCCCCAACACTGAACCGGCGGACCAGTAACACGACCCAGTATGACAACACAATGCCCCTCTCGCCGCCTCCTCTGTCTCAGACCCCACCGCCCTCCCTGTCGTCATATTCTTCTTCTTCTTCCTCTCCCATCCCCCCCACCTCCCCGAAATCACCTGGGCCGAGCTCCCTGGCACTAAAGCCCCACTTCCTGGAAGACCTCAACCGTACCCTTAAGAGGAAGTCAGTGTCTCGCCATGGCTCACTCACATCCTCCCACCTCATTTCCTCTAAGATGGAGCCTGTGGGCACCATGGATGACATGGCGCTCCTACCGCCTCCTCCCCCTGAGCTCCTGCAGCAGCAGCAGGGTATGCGAGGACACTCCCACACTTTGTCTCGCCACCACACGCACTCCCACTCCACCAAACATGCCAACATCTCAGGCTATGCAACGCTGCGGCGAGGCCCACCTCCCGCTCCTCCAAAACGGGACCAAAGCACCAAACTGACCAGTGACTGGTAGGGACACTGGGTGGAGCCTAAAAACTGAACTGACTGTTTAGGTCTCATGCAGAGAAGAAATAATCAATGTCTGTCTTGACTTGTCCGTCTGTCCTCATCCTAAACCATCCCCCCTTGGATTCCGAGCAAGTAGCAAGCCGTCTTTCCTACTCCTAATCTCAGATTATGATTGTTCCTATTATCCTCATTATTACTATCATTACCAATACATGTTTAACCCAATGACATGAGTAAAAATATATATATGTATATATATATCTGTATACAAGCAAGCCAGAAGAATCACCTATCAAGCTTTTTTCACAATGTCTGTGCAGCTTTGCATTGAAATATACAAAAGACATGACTTGAACGACAACAGCAACAGAGACTATTTGCTGCACTATAACTGGTACTGCATGGAGCCGCGGCAATGGAAGTAACGTTACCGATGAAAGGAAGGAGGGATCAATGGAAGGACAAAGAGATGCGAAAGTGGGATGATGTGTATAGACATGTATGTCGTGAACTAGAGAGGGGTTGGGGGTTGCAGAGGGGGGAGCATTGCCATTTATTTCAAACTTTTTGTGTGTGTTTTTATATAAGATTATTTAATACTGGAAAGATATTATTATAATTATTTTAAGTGTTAAAAGAGAATGAGTTTGACTGGACATGGGTCTGTATTCTCAAAATATGGCAAAGCGTTGATCTGAGTACCAATCTAGTTCCACTGACTTTGTATTTGGATCATTTCATTGGATCATAGGTCTTTGAATTTAGAGCTTCATGGCTGACTGGTTGGTGACTCCCACAGGATGTAGAGAGGTTTGAACTGCACTGTCAATCACACATATGACGTTTGTCAATTTAAAACAGAATTTTGCAAGTTAAAAAAAGTCTCAGTTTGTCGTAGTATCATTTAGTTTTGTGTGAAACCGTTCAGTGAACTACATCTCTCGTCTTACACAATTAACATCACTAGTCAGCTTCCTAACTTGGCTATTGTCCATGCACAACTGACACATTTTCTTACCTGATGTGTTTTATTCAGTGACTCCTGTTGTTTTTAATCAGCCATGAAGAGCCGGACCCATTGCTGGTGTGAGTACATCCCTATGAATGGAACACACAGACAACGTAGCTTCAGAGAGAGAGATGACATTATGCAACTTTTGGGTGTGTAGTCTTTCTAAGTATGTATTTTCACTGTCTGATACTTTAGCAGTTTTACTACAAACTGAGACTTTTACTTGAAAAAGTATGTTTTAAAGTGACAAACATCATATGTGTGATTCATGGTACATTTCAAACGGCATCAAAAAATATCTGGACTTTGCCTCTCTGTAAGACTTAGTATTTAAATGCACCCCGATTGAGCACTTATACGTCAGCTAGAGAATCAGTAATAGTAAGGCTGTGCTCAGATTAGAGAAGTTTTGAAATCACCAAAGTATATTATTACACCAGTTTTCACGTTTTTCCTTCTCTTGTAAATTTAGATGTCTTGGAGGACATTACTTGCACATTTAGACCCCCGATCTCAGCTGTCTTAATAACCCATACACATTTAAATTTGTTAATATCAATCCTATCCTGGATTATCAGGACTGTCCCACAGACACTCAACGATAGCATCCTTGAATCTGAGCTCAGCCTTAGCAATTCAGTCATTTAGCAGCACCAAACCTATGTGGACACATTTCTATGACATGCTAGATTAAACAGAGTCTGTTCTTCATTAGTCAGCTTTGCAGTCAGTCCATTAGTCTTTGATAGTTATTAAATCACGCAGCTAATGGGCTACAATGTCTGAAAGAAGGGCAATTTGCGAGTTAATAAATCAATCACTTGTTTGCCATCGCAACGACTGGTCAGTCACTTTTCCAGTTAGTTATTCTGTGTCCACTTAAAGCGTCGTAAATGACCAGAGAAGCCCACGGGATGCCCTGGGAACAAGTGCCTGAAAAACTAAATGCTCAAACTGCTCACAGGTGTGCGGTAACATCGTACCCTTGCACACCCTCGACTGTAACCTCTGTGATGTCAACCATTAGCTTTCTGGCATTTTGAAGCCTGGAGTTTAGGTTTACTGTTCACTCACTGCCATCTTTGTCAGATATTGCAGCCAGAAAATCTGAATTTGGACAAGGAAGGGAGACAGTAGCGCGGTAGTAGTAGTATTATCAGTAGTAGTATCAAACAAGATATTGGTGAAGCAGAGCCTTTACCCAGAGGCCTCAGGCAATTACAGGAGTCTCCTGTCATGTTCTTTACAGCTGTAACACTCAGTAGCTGCCATATCTCATTCTGACTCTTTCTTCTTCGTCTTACTTTGGGATAATTTCCACGTTTAGCCTCTATTTCTGCTGTACAGGTACAACATTATTGTTGTACCTGTAAGCTCCAGCCTCCACTACTGTGTATGGTATTTTAATGAGTGACACACACTGAGCCGTTTTGAATTTTTTTTAGCCAGATTTACACCAGATTTTAAGCTGATGTTGTAGAGTTACAATCGTGAGTTCATTGACTGATTCGACGGGAAATTAATCTGCAACAAGTTTTATAATTAAGTTATGTTTATGCTCTAGTTGCAGCATCTCAAACATTAATAATTACTGGTTTTGGAAACTACTTTATCACCTTACTGACATTAACCTTAAGTGCTTGGAGATTCCCACACAAAGAAAAGGAAGAGCACTTTTGTGCCAGGAGGCAGTTGTAGGCACCACAAAGCAGTGGCACTTAGAGGAAGATGCTTAATGGACACACCCTGAATCACTGTGGGGATTAGCTATCTAGTAAGTCAGTACATAATATCAGACAGGTATGATTCCTGTTTTAGCAACATGTTTGAAAAAAGTGTCTGTTAGTCAGCAAATAGTCATAGTGTGTTTCAGTGAGACATCAGATTAGATATCCAGTTGGATAAACCCAGTCAAATAGTTAGTCTGCTGCTCCATCCGAGCATCCTTCTACACTACAGAAACTTTCACTTTAAAGGAAATAATTGTTGAACCTAGGTCTATTTCTACCTTCCTGTTTTGTGATTTTTTTTTTTTTTTAATCTCTACTGCAGTGGATTAAAATTATTTGCATGACATGTCACCACCAGTGCAACAGCACAGATGCCAAAAATTTGATATCACTATTCCAGTTTTGATTTTTAATGTGCAATTGTTTGTTTTTGAAGTACTCTGATTTAATTTGAATGTATAATTATTATGGTTAAAAACAATTTCAATTAGTTTTAACATCAGATCTGTTTTGTGATATTGTTGGAGGGGAGAATTTGCTCAAGAGTAGTACTTCCTATGCCCACTGCCGTGCAGAAAAATAATCACTTGGCCTACATCATGGTGTATTTCAGTGACACCCAAGAACAACATACAGTTTAAAACTGATCAATGTCTTGAAATGTCTTGCTCAAGGACACCCAGCAGAGCTTATGGCTGCTACTGGTGTCAAACCTGCTGTTGCATTTAAAATAAATGAGAAATGAGTCAAGCCAAAGTGCAGCTTCTAGAGTTTTTACACAGGTGTAATTTGATTGTTCCCAGGCGTAGAAATTTGGTGTTGAAAAATGTGGACATGTGAGAGAGTTCAAGTATCTCAGGGTCTTGTTCACAAGTGAGGGAGTTGGATAGGCGGTCTGGTGTGGCGTACCGTTGTGGTGGAGAGGGAGCTGAGCCAGAAGGCAGAGCTCTCAATTCACCTTTCTATCTAAGTTCTAACCCTCACCTATGGCCAGGAGCTTGGAGTAGAGCCGCTTCAACGCTTTGGGATCCTCCAGGAAGAGCTGGGAAATGTTGCTGGAGCGAGGGACGAGGCTGGGACTCCTGCTTCCCCCGAAACTCGGCCCTGGATAAGGAGAAGAAAACAGATGGATGACAGTGTGGACACTCAAAGGCGCCATATGAAGCAGAGTTGCAAAGGTCAGTCAGACTTATTGTGTCATTCTCAGTGAGTAGGTAAGTAATAAAAGGTGGCAATTGCTTGAGACAAAATGAATATGAGAGTGTAATTAGCCAATTGAGTAGTGACTGAAGCTGAAAAAATGTCCCCTTGCCTCAGGGTGACTTATTTATATCAGGAGTTTGCTTTGCTGATAACATAGGCTTTACACAGCTCCTACAGAAAAAGGCAAAAGTTTCTACGACGCCCACGTCTATGATGCATTATAATCCATCTATAGTCCTGTATATTTCTAGTTATACTGTATGCACTCAAATATTTATAATTATCTATAACAATAACCATGACACATTTTTAAGCATTTTATAACTTGTAAGATCAAGCATCTTTATAATTAATAGTTTCTGGTTACTCATTTTTTGCACAGATCATAGTCTATTTAAATTTCCATCGTAATATATCATCTTTTTTTATAATGAATTATAATCACTGTTATAATGTGATTATGTTACATTAAGCAGTCATTGTTTGCTTTGAGTAAAGTGAAAAAAACATTAAATAGAACCCAAAATGTTGTAAAATTATTGTTTAAGCAATGACCTTAGAGAAATTTATAATTACAATAAAATGCATTGATGAAAAACCCAACCTTTCCTGATTTTCCTGATGCTATACTATGACATTTTTATGACTTAACATTTTATGCTCTGACTTTTCATGACATGACATTTTTATGATATTTTTGGACATACTATACTGTGACTTTTTTTTACATATTATACGACATTCTTTGACGATTACTGTGACGATTTTATGACTTTTCGACAAACTATACTGTTACGTTTCTACGACTTTTTTATGACTTTCTTCAACTATACTATACTGGGACTTTATTTGACATACTATACTATGACTTTTTTTATGACATATTGTGGCATATTATACTATGAATATTTTATACTTTTTCAGAATATACTCTTTTTTTTTTTCTTTTTTTTTTTTTTTACATACTCCACTATGAAGTTATGACTTTTTTCAACATACTATACTATGATGTTTTTTTAGACATAATATACAATGATGTTTTTGGCCTTTTCCAACATACTACAACATGACATTTTTTTACATACTAAAAAATGATATTTTTATGACTTTTGACATATACAGTGAATTTTTTTTCATTTTTCAGCACATTCGACATTCTCTACTGTGAAAAATTTCGTCCAAAAACATCATAGTAGTATGTCGTCAAATTTAGCTCAAAAACGTCATAGAATGTCGACAAATTTTTTGCAATAATGTCATAGTATAGTATGTCGAAGAATTTTGTGAAAAAACATCATAGTGTACTATGTCAACAAATTTCGCGCAAAAACATCATAGTATAGTATGTCGACAAATTTCGCGCAAAAATGGTCATCGTATAGTATGTTGTCATTTTTTGCAAAAACGTCATAGTATAGTATTTCAAAAATTTTACAATGAAAATGACTTTTTTTCACCATGTTACATGCTATAATACGACTGTTTTCATGTTTTTTTTGAACATCAAAAAAAATTGACATTTTCGTTGAAAAATTTTGACATACTATACTGGCGTTTTTTTTTTTTGTAAAATTTTTCATTTCACAAAATAACTTTTGCTCACCATAAAATAATTCTACATGCTATATTACGACCATTTTCATGTTCTTTTTAACTTAAAAAAAAGTTACGTTTTCGTCGAAAAATTTCCAAATACTATACTATGGCGGTTTTTTTGTAAAATTTTACATTTCACAAAATAACTTTTGCTCACTGTAGAATCATTCTACATGCTATAATACAACCTTTTTCATGTTTTTTTCAACATAAAAAAATAGACGTTTTCGTCGAAAAATTTCGACATACTATACTATGGCGTTTTTTTTTATAAAATTTTACAACATTTCACGAAAAGACTTTCTGTCTCACCGTAGAATCATTCTAGGTGCTATAATACAACTGTTTTCATGGTGTTTTCCAAAATCAAAAAAATTTAACGTTTTCGTCGAAAAATTTCGACATACTATACTATGGCGTTTTTTTTGTAAAATTTTACAACATTTTACGAAATGACTTTTGCACACCATAGAATCATTCTACATGCTATAATACGACTATTTTCATGTTTTTTTTCAACATTAAATAAATTTGACGTTTCCGTCAAAGAATTTCGACATACTATACTGGCGTTTTTTTTGTAAAATTTTACATTTTACAAAATAACTTTTGCTCACTGTAGAATCATTCTACATGCTATAATACAACCTTTTTCATGGTTTTTTCAACTTCAAAAAGATTTGACGTTTTCGTCGAAAAATTTCGACATACTATACTATGGCGTTTTTTTGTAAAATTTTACAACATTTCACAAAAAGACTTTCTGTCTCACCGTAGAATCATTCTAGGTGCTATAATACAACTGTTTTCTTGGTGTTTTCCAAAATCAAAAAAATTTAACGTTTTCGTAGAAAAATTTCGACATACTATACTATGGCGTTTTTTTTGGAAAATTTTACAACATTTTACGAAATGACTTTTGCTCACCATAGAATCATTCTACATGCTATGATACGACCGTTTTCATGTTTTTTTTCAACTTCAAAAGAATTTGACGTTTTCGTCGAAAAATTTCGACATACTATACTATGGCGTTTTTTTTGTAAAATTTTACAACATTTTACGAAATGACTTTTGCTCACCATAGAATCATTCTACATGCTATTAATACGACCATTTTCATGGTTTTTTTTCAACATTAAATAAATTTGACGTTTTCGTCGAAAATTTCAACATACTATACTATGGCGTTTTTTTTGTAAAATTTCACAACATTTTATGAAATGACTTTTGCGCACCATAGAATCATTCTACATGCTATGATACGACCTTTTTCATGTTTTTTTTTTGAACTTCAAAAAAATTTGACGTTTTCGTCGAAAAATTTCGACATACTATACTATGGCGTTTTTTGTTTTTTGTAAAATTTTACATTTCACAAAAAGACTTTTGCTCACCATGGAATCATTCTAGGTGCTATAATACAACTGTTTTCATGGTGTTTTCCAAAATCAAAAAAATTTGACGCTTTCGTCGAAAAATTTCGACATACTATACTATGGCGTTTTTTTTGTAAAATTTTACAACATTTCACAAAAAGACTTTTGCTCACCGTAGAATCATTCTAGGTGCTATAATACAACTGTTTTCATGGTGTTTTCCAAAATCAAAAAAATTTGACGTTTTCGTCGAAAAATTTCGACATACTATACTATGGCGTTTTTTTTGTGAAATGTAACATTTTACGAAATGACTTTTGCTCACCATAGAATCATTCTACATGCTATGATACGACCGTTTTCATGTTTTTTTTTCAACTTCAAAAAAATTTGACGTTTTCGTCGAAAAATTTCCACATACTATACTATGGCGTTTTTTTGTAAAATTTTACAATATTTTACGAAATGACTTTTGCTCACCATAGAATCATTCTACATGCCATAATACAACCGTTTTCATGTTTTTTTTTCAACTTCAAAAAAATTTGACGTTTTCGTCGAAAAATTTCGACATACTATACTATTGCGGTTGTTTTTTTGTAAAATTTTACAACATTTCACAAAAAGACTTTTGCTCACCGTAGAATCATTCTAGGTGCTATAATACAACTGTTTTCATGGTGTTTTCCAAAATCAAAAAAATTTAACGTTTTGGTTGAAAAATTTCGACATACTATACTATGGCGTTTTTTCTGTAAAATTTTACAACATTTCACAAAAAGACTTTCTGTCTCACCGTAGAATCATTCTAGGTGCTATAATACAACTGTTTTCTTGGTGTTTTCCAAAATCAAAAAAATTCAACGTTTTCGTAGAAAAATTTCGTCATACTATACTATGGCGTTTTTTTTGTAAAATTTTAAAACATTTTAAGAAATGACTTTTGCTCACCATAGAATCATTCTACATGCTTTTTTTCAACATTAAATAAATATGACGTTTTCGTCGAAAAATTTCGCCATACTATACCATGGCGTTTTTTTGTAAAATTTTACAACATTTCACAAAAACACTTTCTGTCTCACCATAGAATCATTCTAGGTGCTATAATACAACTGTTTTCATGGTGTTTTCCAAAATCAAAAAAATTTAACGTTTTCGTCGAAAAATTTCGACATACTATACTATGGCGTTTTTTTTGTAAAACTTTACAACATATCATAATGAATTTTGCTCACTGTAGAATCATTCTACATGCTATAATACAACCTTTTTCATGTTTTTTTTCAACATTAAATAAATTTGACGTTTTCGTCGAAAAATTTCGACATACTAAACTATGGCGTTTTTTTTGTAAAACTTTACAACATATCACAGAATGAATTTTGCTCACCATAGAATCATTCTAGGTGCTATAATACAACTGTTTTCATGGTGTTTTCCAAAATCAAAAAAATTTAACGTTTTCGTTGAAAAATTTCGACATACTATACTATGGCGTTTTTTTTGTAAAATTTTACAACATTTTACGAAATGGCTTTTACTCACCATAGAATCATTCTACATGCTATAATACGAACATTTACATGTTTTTTTTTCAACATTAAATAAATTTGACGTTTTCGTCGAAAAATTTCGACATACTATACTATGGCGTTTTTTTGTAAAATTTTACAACATTTTACGAAATGGCTTTTGCTCACCATAGAATCATTCTACATGCTATAATACGACCATTTTCATGTTTTTTTTCAACATTAAATAAATTTGACGTTTTCGTCGAAAAATTTCGACATACTAAACCATGGCGTTTTTTTTGTAAAACTTTACAACATATCACAGAATGAATTTTGCTCACCGTAGAATCATTCTATATGCTATAATACAACCTTTTTCATGGTTTTTTCAACATTAAATAAATTTGACATTTTCGTCGAAAAATTTCGACATACTATACTATGGCTTTTTTTTTTGTAAAATTTTACAACATTTTACGAAATGGCTTTTGCTCACCATAGAATCATTCTACATGCTATAATACGACCATTTTCATGGTTTTTTTCAACTTCAAAAGAATTTGACGTTTTCGTTGAAAAATTTCGACATACTATACTATGGCGTTTTTTTTGTAAAATTTAACATTTTACGAAATGACTTTTTCTCACCATAGAATCATTCTACATGCTATGATACGACCGTTTTCATGGTTTTTTTTCACCTTCAAAAAAATTTGACGTTTTCGTCGAAAAATTTCGACATACTATACTATGGCGTTTTTTTTTTTGTAAAATTTTACAACATTTCACAAAAAGACTTTTTCTCACCATAGAATCATTCTACATGCTATGATACGACCGTTTTCATGGTGTTTTCCAAAATCAAAAAAATTTAACATTTTGGTCGAAAAATTTCGACATACTATACTATGGCGTTTTTTTGTAAAATTTTACAGCTTTTCACAAAATGACTTTTGCTCACCATAGAATCATTCTACATGCTATGATACGACCATTTTCATGGTTTTTTTCAACATAAAAAAAAATTGACGTTTTCGTAGAAAAATTTCGACATACTATACTATGACATTTTTTTTGTAAAATTTTACAACATTTTACGAAATGACTTTTGCTCACCATAGAATCATTCTACATGCTATAATACGACCATTTTCATGGTTTTTTTCAACATTAAATAAATTTGACGTTTTCGTCGAAAAATTTCGACATACTAAACTATGGAGTTTTTTTTGTAAAACTTTACAACATATCACAGAATGAATTTTGCTCACCATAGAATCATTCTAGGTGCTATAATACAACCATTTTCATGTTTTTTTTCAACATTAAATAAATCTGACGTTTTCGTCGAAAAATTTCGACATACTATACTATGGCTTTTTTTTGTAAAATTTTACAACATTTTACGAAATGACTTTTGCTCACCATAGAATCATTCTAAATGCTATAATACGACCATTTCCATGTTTTTTTTCAACATTAAATAAATTTGAGGTTTCGTCGAAAAATTTCGACATACAAAAACCTTGGCGTTTTTTTTGTAAAACTTTACAACATATCACAGAATGAATTTTGCTCACTATAGAATCATTCTACATGCTATAATACAACCTTTTTCATGGTTTTTTTCAACTTCAAAAAAATTTCACGTTTTCGTCGAAAAATTTCGACATACTATACTATGGCGTTTTTTTGTAAAATCTTACAACATTTTACGAAATGGCTTTTGCTCACCATAGAATCATTCTACATGCTATAATACTACCGTTTTCATGTTTTTTTTTCAACATCAAAAAAATTTGACGTTTTCGTCGAAAAATTTCGACATACTATACTATGGCGTTTTTTTTGGAAATTTTACAACATTTTACGAAATGGCTTTTGCTCACCATAGAATCATTCTACATGCTATGATACGACCGTTTTCATGGTTTTTTTCAACTTCAAAAGAATTTGACGTTTTCGTCGAAAAATTTCGACATACTATACTATGGCATTTTTTTGTAAAATTTTACAACATTTTACGAAATGACTTTTGCTCACCATAGAATCATTCTACATGCTATGATACGACCATTTTCATGGTTTTTTTCAACATTAAATAAATTTGACGTTTTCGTCGAAAAATTTCGACATACTGTACTATGGCGTTTTTTTGTAAAATTTTACAACATTTTACGAAATGGCTTTTGCTCACCATAGAATCATTCTACATGCTATAATACGACCATTTTCATGGTTTTTTTCAACTTCAAAAAATTTTGACGTTTTCGTCGAAAAATTTCGACATAAACTATGGCGTTTTTTTGTAAAACTTTACAACATATCACAGAATGAATTTTGCTCACTGTAGAATCATTCTACATGCTATAATACAACCTTTTTCATGGTTTTTTTCAACTTCAAAAAAATTTGACGTTTTCGTCGAAAAATTTCGACATACTATACTATGGCATTTTTTTGTAAAATTTTACATTTTACGAAATGACTTTTGCTCACCATAGAACCATTCTACATGCTACATATGACCGTTTTCATGTTTTTTATCAACATCAAAAAAATTAGACGTTTTCGTCGAAATATTTCGACATACTATACTATGGCGTTTTTTTTGTAAAATTTGACATTTTACGAAATGACTTTTGCTCACCATAGAATCATTCTACATGCTATGATACGACCGTTTTCATGGTTTTTTTCAACATTAAATAAATTTTACGTTTTCGTCGAAAAATTTCGACATACTATACTATGGCGTTTTTTTGTAAAATCTTACAACATTTTACGAAATGGCTTTTGCTCACCATAGAATCATTCTACATGCTATGATACGACCGTTTTCATGGTTTTTTTCAACTTCAAAAGAATTTGACGTTTTTGTCGAAAAATTTCGACATACTATACTATGGCATTTTTTTGTAAAATTTTACAACATTTTACGAAATGACTTTTGCTCACCATAGAATCATTCTACATGCTATAATACGACCATTTTCATGGTTTTTTTCAACATTAAATAAATTTCACGTTTTCGTCGAAAAATTTCGACATACTGTACTATGGCGTTTTTTTGTAAAATTTTACAACATTTTACGAAATGGCTTTTGCTCACCATAGAATCATTCTACATGCTATAATACGACAAGTTTCATGTTTTTTTTCAACTTCAAAAAAATTTGACGTTTTCGTCGAAAAATTTCGACATACTATACTATGGCGTTTTTTTGTAAAATTTTACAACATTTTACGAAATGGCTTTTGCTCACCATAGAATCATTCTACATGCTATAATACGACCATTTTCATGGTTTTTTTCAACATTAAATAAATTTGACGTTTTCGTCGAAAAATTTCGACATACTAAACCATGGCGTTTTTTTTGTAAAACTTTACAACATATCACAGAATGAATTTTGCTCACTGTAGAATCATTCTACATGCTATAATACAACCTTTTTCATGGTTTTTTTCAACTTCAAAAAAATTTGACGTTTTCGTCGAAAAATTTCGACATACTATACTATGGCGTTTTTTTGTAAAATCTTACAACATTTTACGAAATGGCTTTTGCTCACCATAGAATCATTCTACATGCTATGATACGACCATTTTCATGTTTTTTTTCAACTTCAAAAGAATTTGACGTTTTCGTCGAAAAATTTCGACATACTATACTATGGCGTTTTTTTTTTTGTAAAATTTTGCAACATTTCACAAAAAGACTTTTGCTCACCGTAGAATCATTCTAGGTGCTATAATACAACTGTTTTCATGGTGTTTTCCAAAATCAAAAAAATTTAACGTTTTCGTCGAAAAATTTCAACATACTAAACTATGGCGTTTTTTTTATAAAAGTTTATAACATATCACAAAATGAATTTTGCTCACTGTAGAATCATTCTACATGCTATAATACAACCTTTTTCATGGTTTTTTTCAACATAAAAAAAAATTGACGTTTTAGTCGAAAAATTTCGACATACTATACGATGGCATTTTTTTGTAAAATCTTACAACATTTTACGAAATGGCTTTTGCTCACCATAGAACCATTCTACATGCTATGATACGACCATTTTCATGTTTTTTTTCAACATTAAATAAATTTGACGTTTTCGTCGAAAAATTTCGACATACTAAACCATGGCGTTTTTTTTGTAGAACTTTACAACATATCACAGAATGAATTTTGCTCACTGTAGAATCATTCTACATGCTATAAATCAAACTTTTTCATGGTTTTTTTCAACTTCAAAAAAATTTGACGTTTTCGTCGAAAAATTTCGACATACTATACTATGGCGTTTTTTTGTAAAATCTTACAACATTTTACGAAATGGCTTTTGCTCACCATAGAATCATTCTACATGCTATGATACGACCATTTTCATGGTTTTTTTCAACTTCAAAAGAATTTGACGTTTTCGTCGAAAAATTTCGACATACTATAATATGGCGTTTTTTTTTTTTGTAAAATTTTACAACATTTCACAAAAAGACTTTTGCTCACCGTAGAATCATTCTAGGTGCTATAATACAACTGTTTTCATGGTGTTTTCCAAAATAAAAAAAATTTAACGTTTTCGTCGAAAAATTTCGACATACTATACTATGGCGTTTTTTTGTAAAATTTTACAACATTTTACGAAATGGCTTTTGTTCACCATAGAATCATTCTACATGCTATAATACGACCATTTTCATGTTTTTTTTCAACATTAAATAAATTTGACGTTTTCGTCGAAAAATTTCGACATACTAAACTATGGCGTTTTTTTTATAAAAGTTTATAACATATCACAAAATGAATTTTGCTCACTGTAGAATCATTCTACATGCTATAATACAACCTTTTTCATGGTTTTTTTTCAACATAAAAAAAAATTGACGTTTTCGTCGAAAAATTTCGACATACTATACGATGGCATTTTTTTGTAAAATCTTACAACATTTTACGAAATGGCTTTTGCTCACCATAGAACCATTCTACATGCTACATACGACCGTTTTCTTGTTTTTTATCAACATCAAAAAAATTAGACGTTTTCGTCGAAATATTTCGACATACTATACTATGGCGTTTTTTTTGTAAAATTTTACATTTTACGAAATGATTTTTGCTCACCATAGAATCATTCTACATGCTATGATACGACCGTTTTCATGTTTTTTATCAACATTAAATAAATTTGACGTTTTCGTCGAAAAATTTCGACATACTAAACTATGGCGTTTTTTTTGTAAAACTTTACAACATATCACAGAATGAATTTTGCTCACTGTAGAATCATTCTACATGCTATACTACAACCTTTTTCATTGTTTTTTTCAACATAAAAAAAAATTGACGTTTTCGTCGAAAAATTTCGACATACTATACTATGGCGTTTTTTTGTAAAATTTCACAACATTTTACGAAATGACTTTTGCTCACCATAGAATCATTCTACATGCTATGATACGACCATTTTCATGTTTTTTTTCAACATTAAATAAATTTGACCTTTTCGTCGAAAAATTTCGACATAATATACTATGGCATTTTTTTGTAAAATTTTACAACATTTTACGAAATGACTTTTGCTCACCATAGAATCATTCTATATGCTATAATACGACCATTTTCATGGTTTTTTTCAACATTAAATAAATTTGACGTTTTCGTCGAAAAATTTCGACATACTAAACCATGGCGTTTTTTTTGTAAAACTTTACAACATATCACAGAATGAATTTTGCTCACTGTAGAATCATTCTACATGCTATAATACAACCTTTTTCATGGTTTTTTTCAACTTCAAAAAAATTTCACGTTTTCGTCGAAAAATTTCGACATACTATACTATGGCGTTTTTTTGTAAAATCTTACAACATTTTACGAAAAGACTTTTCCTCACCATAGAATCATTCTACATGCTATGACACGACCGTTTTCATGGTTTTTTTCAACTTCAAAAGAATTTGACGTTTTCGTCAAAAATTTCGACATACTATACTATGGCATTTTTTTGTAAAATTTTACAACATTTTACGAAATGACTTTTGCTCACCATAGAATCATTCTACATGCTATAATACGACCATTTTCATGGGTTTTTTCAACATTAAATAAATTTGACGGTTTCGTCGAAAAATTTCGACATACTGTACTATGGCGTTTTTTTGTAAAATTTTACAACATTTTACAAAATGGCTTTTGCTCACCATAGAATCATTCTACATGCTATAATACGACCATTTTCATGGTTTTTTTCAACATAAAAAAAAATTGACGTTTTAGTCGAAAAATTTCGACATACTATACGATGGCGTTTTTTTGTAAAATCTTACAACATTTTACGAAATGACTTTTGCTCACCGTAGAATCATTCTAGGTGCTATAACACAACTGTTTTCATGGTGTTTTCCAAAATCAAAAAAATTTAACGTTTTGGTCGAAAAATTTCGACATACTATACTATGGCATTTTTTTTGTAAAATTTTACAACATTTTACGAAATGACTTTTGCTCACCATAGAATCATTCTACATGCTATAATACGACCATTTTCATGTTTTTTTTCAACATTAAATAAATTTGACGTTTTCGTCGAAAAATTTCGACATACTATACTATGGCGTTTTTTTGTAAAATTTTACAACATTTCACAAAAAGACTTTCTGTCTCACCGTAGAATCATTCTAGGTGCTATAATACATCTGTTTTCATGGTGTTTTCCAAAATCAAAAAAAATTTAACATTTTGGTCGAAAAATTTCGACATACTATACTATGGCAGTTTTTTTGTAAAATTTTACAACATTTTACGAAATGGCTTTTGCTCACCATAGAATCATTCTACATGCTATAATACGACCATTTTCATGTTTTTTTTCAACATTAAATAAATTTGACGTTTTCGTCGAAAAATTTCGACATACTATACTATGGCATTTTTTTGTAAAATTTTACAACATTTTACGAAATGACTTTTGCTCACCATAGAATCATTCTACATGCTATAATACGACCATTTTCATAGTTTTTTCAACTTCAAAAAAATTTGACGTTTTCGTCGAAAAATTTCGACATACTATACTATGGCATTTTTTTGTAAAATTTTACATTTTACGAAATGACTTTTGCTCACCATAGAATCATTCTACATGATATAATACAACCATTTTCATGGTTTTTTTCAACATTAAATAAATTTGACGTTTTCGTCGAAAAATTTCGACATACTGTACTATGGCGTTTTTTTGTAAAATTTTACAACATTTTAAGAAATGGCTTTTGCTCACCATAGAATCATTCTACATGCTATAATACGACCATTTTCATGTTTTTTTTCAACTTCAAAAAAATTTGACGTTTTCGTCGAAAAATTTCGACATACTATACTATGGCATTTTTTTGTAAAATTTTACAACATTTTACGAAATGACTTTTGCTCACCATAGAATCATTCTACATGCTATAATACGACCATTTTCATGGTTTTTTTCAACATTAAATAAATTTGACGTTTTCGTCGAAAAATTTCGACATACTAAACCATGGCGTTTTTTTTGTAAAACTTTACGACATATCACAGAGTGAATTTTGCTCACTGTAGAATCATTCTACATGCTATAATACAACCTTTTTCATGGTTTTTTTCAACTTCAAAAAAATTTGACGTTTTCGTCGAAAAATTTCGACATACTATACTATGGCGTTTTTTTGTAAAATTTTACATTTTACGAAATGGCTTTTGCTCACCATAGAATCATTCTACATGCTATAATACGACCATTTTCATGTTTATTTTTCAACTTCAAAAGAATTTGACGTTTTCGTCGAAAAATTTCGACATACTATACTATGGCGTTTTTTTGAAAATTTTACAACATTTTACGAAATGACTTTTGCTCACCATAGAATCATTCTACATGCTAAGATACGACCGTTTTCATGTTTTTTTTCAACATTAAATAAATCTGACGTTTTCGTCGAAAAATTTCGACATACTATACTATGGCGTTTTTTTGAAAATTTTACAACATTTTACGAAATGACTTTTGCTCACCATAGAATCATTCTACATGCTAAGATACGACCGTTTTCATGTTTTTTTTTCAACTTCAAAAAAATTTGACGTTTTCGTTGAAAAATTTCGACATACTATACTATGGCGTTTTTTTTGTAAAAGTTTACAACATATCACAGAATGAATTTTGCTCACCGTAGAATCATTCTAGGTGCTATAATACAACTGTTTTCATGGTGTTTTCCAAAATCAAAAAAATTTAACGTTTTCGTCGAAAAATTTCGACATACTATACTATGGCGTTTTTTTGTAAAATTTTACAGCTTTTCACAAAATGACTTTTGCTCACCATAGAATCATTCTACATGCTATAATACGACCGTTTTTATAGCTTTTTTCAACATTAAATAAATTTGACGTTTTCGTCGAAAAATTTCGACATACTATACTATGGCGGTTTTTTTTGTAAAATTTTACAACATTTCACAAAAAGACTTTTGCTCACCGTAGAATCATTCTAGGTGCTATAATACAACTGTTTTCATGGTGTTTTCCAAAATCAAAAAAAATTTACGTTTTCGTCGAAAAATTTCGACATACTATACTATGGCATTTTTTTTGTAAAATTTTACAACATTTTACGAAATGGCTTTTGCTCACCATAGATCATTCTACACGCTATAATACGACCATTTTCATGTTTTTTTTTAACATTAAATATATTTGACGTTTTCGTCGAAAAATTTCGACATACTAAACCATGGCGTTTTTTTTTTTTAAACTTTACAACATATCACAGAATGAATTTTGCTCACTGTAGAATCATTCTACATGCTATAATACAACCTTTTTCATGTTTTTTTTCAACTTCAAAAAAATTTCACGTTTTCGTCGAAAAATTTCGACATACTATACTGTGGCGTTTTTTTGTAAAATCTTACAACATTTTACGAAATGGCTTTTGCTCACAATAGAATCATTCTACATGCTATGATACGACAATTTTCATGTTTTTTTTTCAACTTCAAATAAATTTGACGTTTTGGTCGAAAAATTTCGACATAATAAACTATGGCGTTTTTTTTGTAAAACTTTACAACATATCACAAAATGAATTTTGCTCACTGTAGAATCATTCTACATGCTATAATACAACCTTTTTCATGGTTTTTTTCAACATAAAAAAATACACGTTGTCGTCGAAAAATTTCGACATACTATAGTATGGCGTTTTTTTTGTAAAATTTTACAACATTTTACGAAATGACTTTTGCTCACCATAGAATCATTATACATGCTATGATACAACCATTTTCATGTTTTTTTTCAACTTCAAAAAAATTTAACGTTTTCGTCGAAAAATTTCGACATACTATACTATGGTGTTTTTTTGTAAAATTTTACAATATTTCACAAAATGACTTTTGCTCACCATGGAATCATTCTACATGCTATAATACGACCGTTTTCATAGCTTTTTTCAACATTAAATAAATTTGACGTTTTCGTCGAAACATTTCGACATACTAAACCATGGTGTTTTTTTTGTAAAACTTTACAACATATCACAGAATGAATTTTGCTCACTGTAGAATCATTCTACATACTATAATACAACCTTTTTCATGGTTTTTTTCAACTTCAAAAAAATTTGACGTTTTCGTCGAAAAATTTCGACATACTATACTATGGCGTTTTTTTGTAAAATCTTACAACATTTTACGAAATGGCTTTTGCTCACCATAGAATCATTCTACATGCTATGATACGACCGTTTTCATGGTTTTTTTCAACTTCAAAAGAATTTGACGTTTTCGTCGAAAAATTTCGACATACTATACTATGGCATTTTTTTGTAAAATTTTACAACATTTTACGATATGACTTTTGCTCACCATAGAATCATTCTACATGCTATAATACGACCATTTTCATGTTTTTTTTCAACATTAAATAAATTTGACGTTTTCGTCGAAAAATTTCGACATACTGTACTATGGCGTTTTTTTGTAAAATTTTACAACATTTTACGAAATGGCTTTTGCTCACCATAGAATCATTCTACATGCTATAATACGACCATTTTCATGGTTTTTTTCAACTTCAAAAAAATTTGACGTTTTCGTCGAAAAATTTCGACATACTATACTATGGCATTTTTTTGTAAAATTTTACAACATTTTACGAAATGACTTTTGCTCACCATAGAATCATTCTACATGCTATAATACGACCATTTTCATGGTTTTTTTCAACATTAAATAAATTTGACGTTTTCGTCGAAAAATTTCGACATACTAAACCATGGCGTTTTTTTTGTAAAACTTTACGACATATCACAGAATGAATTTTGCTCACTGTAGAATCATTCTACATGCTATAATACAACCTTTTTCATGGTTTTTTTCAACTTCAAAAAAATTTGACGTTTTCGTCGAAAAATTTCGACATACTATACTATGGCGTTTTTTTGTAAAATTTTACAACATTTTACGAAATGGCTTTTGCTCTCCATAGAATCATTCTACATGCTATGATACGACCGTTTTCATGGTTTTTTTCAACTTCAAAAGAATTTGACGTTTTCGTCGAAAAATTTCGACATACTATATACTATGGCGTTTTTTTTGGAAATTTTACAACATTTTACGAAATGACTTTTGCTCACCATAGAATCATTCTACATGCTATGATACAACCGTTTTCATGGTTTTTTTCAACTTCAAAAGAATTTGACGTTTTCGTCGAAAAATTTCGACATACTATACTATGGCATTTTTTTGTAAAATTTTACAACATTTTACAATATGACTTTTGCTCACCATAGAATCATTCTACATGCTATAATACGACCATTTTCATGTTTTTTTTCAACATTAAATAAATTTGACGTTTTCGTCGAAAAATTTCGACATACTGTACTATGGCGTTTTTTGGTAAAATTTTACAACATTTTACGAAATGGCTTTTGCTCACCATAGAATCATTCTACATGCTATAATACGACCATTTTCATGGTTTTTTTCAACTTCAAAAAAATTTGACGTTTTCGTCGAAAAATTTCGACATACTATACTATGGCATTTTTTTGTAAAATTTTACAACATTTTACGAAATGACTTTTGCTCACCATAGAATCATTCTACATGCTATAATACGACCATTTTCATGGTTTTTTTCATTATTAAATAAATTTGACGTTTTCGTTGAAAAATTTCGACATACTATACTATGGCGTTTTTTTTGTAAAAGTTTACAACATATCACAGAATGAATTTTGCTCACTGTAGAATCATTCTACATGCTATGATACGACCGTTTTCATGTTTTTTAACAACATCAAAAAAATTAGACGTTTTCGTCGAAAAAATTTCGACATACTATACTATGGCGTTTTTTTTTGTAAAATTTTACAACATTTCACAAAAAGACTTTTGATCACCGTAGAATCATTCTAGGTGCTATAATACAACTGTTTTAATGGTGTTTTCCAAAATCAAAAAAATTTAACGTTTTCGTCGAAAAATTTCGACATACTATACTATGACATTTTTTTGTAAAATTTTACAACATTTCACAAAATGACTTTTGCTCACCATAGAATCATTCTACATGCTATAATACGACCGTTTTTATAGCTTTTTTCAACATTAAATAAATTTGACGTTTTCGTCGAAAAATTTCGACATACTATACTATGGCGGTTTTTTTTTGTAAAATTTTACAACATTTCACAAAAAGACTTTTGCTCACCGTAGAATCATTCTAGGTGCTATAATACAACTGTTTTCATGGTGTTTTCCAAAATCAAAAAAATTTTACGTTTTCGTCGAAAAATTTCGACATACTATACTATGGCATTTTTTTTGTAAAATTTTACAACATTTTACGAAATGGCTTTTGCTCACCATAGAATCATTCTACACGCTATAATACGACCATTTTCATGTTTTTTTTCAACATTAAATATATTTGACGTTTTCGTCGAAAAATTTCGACATACTATACTATGGCGTTTTTTTGTAAAATTTTACAACATTTCACAAAAAGACTGTCTGTCTCACCGTAGAATCATTCTAGGTGCTATAATACAACTGTTTTCATGGTGTTTTCCAAAATCAAAAAAAATTTAACGTTTTGGTCGAAAAATTTCGACATACTATACTATGGCGTTTTTTTGTAAAATTTTACATTTTACGAAATGGCTTTTGCTCAACATAGAATCATTCTACATGCTATAATACGACCATTTTCATGTTTTTTTTTTTCAACATTAAATAAATTTGACGTTTTCGTAGAAAAATTTCGACATACTAAACCATGGCGTTTTTTTTTTTTAAACTTTACAACATATCACAGAATGAATTTTGCTCACTGTAGAATCATTCTACATGCTATATTACAACCTTTTTCATGTTTTTTTTCAACTTCAAAAAAATTTCACGTTTTCGTCGAAAAATTTCGACATACTATACTATGCAGTTTTTTTTGGAAATCTTACAACATTTTACGAAATGGCTTTTGCTCACCATAGAATCATTCTACATGCTATGACACGACCGTTTTCATGGTTTTTTTCAACTTCAAAAGAATTTGACTTTTTCGTCGAAAAATTTCGACATACTATACTATGACATTTTTTTGTAAAATTTTACAACATTTTACGAAATGACTTTTGCTCACCATAGAATCATTCTACATGCTATAATACGACCATTTTCATGGGTTTTTTCAACATTAAATAAATTTGACGTTTTCGTCGAAAAATTTCGACATACTGTACTATGGCGTTTTTTTGTAAAATTTTACAACATTTTACGAAATGGCTTTTGCTCACCATAGAATCATTCTACATGCTATAATACGACCATTTTCATGGTTTTTTTCAACATTAAATAAATTTGACATTTTCGTCGAAAAATTTCGACATACTGTACTATGGCGTTTTTTTGTAAAATTTTACAACATTTTACGAAATGGCTTTTGCTCACCATAGAATCATTCTACATGCTATAATACGACCATTTTCATGGTTTTTTTCAACTTCAAAAAAATTTGACGTTTTCGTCGAAAAATTTCGACATACTATACTATGGCGTTTTTTTGTAAAATTTTACATTTTACGAAATGACTTTTGCTCACCATAAAATCATTCTACATGATATAATACAACCATTTTCATGGTTTTTTTCAACATTAAATAAATTTGACGTTTTCGTCGAAAAATTTCGACATACTATACTATGGCGTTTTTTTGTAAAATTTTACATTTTACGAAATGGCTTTTGCTCACCATAGAATCATTCTACATGATATAATACAACCATTTTCATGGTTTTTTTCAACATTAAATAAATTTGACGTTTTCGTCGAAAAATTTCGACATACTAAACCATGGCTTTTTTTTTTTTTTAAACTTTACAACATATCACAGAATGAATTTTGCTCACTGTAGAATCATTCTACATGCTATAATACGACTGTTTTCATGTTTTTTTTTCAACATCAAAAAAATTTGACGTTTTCGTCGAAAAATTTCGACATACTATACTATGGCGTTTTTTTCGGAAATTTTACAACATTTTACGAAAAGACTTTTCCTCACCATAGAATCATTCTACATGCTATGACACGACCATTTTCATGGTTTTTTTCAACTTCAAAAGAATTTGACTTTTTCGTCGAAAAATTTCGACATACTATACTATGGCGTTTTTTTGTAAAATTTTACATTTTACGAAATGGCTTTTGCTCACCATAGAATCATTCTACATGCTATAATACGACCATTTTCATGTTTATTTTTCAACTTCAAAAGAATTTGACGTTTTCGTCGAAAAATTTCGACATACTATACTATGGCGTTTTTTTTGTAAAATTTTACAATATTTCGCAAAAAGACTTTTGCTCACCATGGAATCATTCTACATGCTATAATACGACCGTTTTCATAGCTTTTTTCAACATTAAATAAATTTGACGTTTTCGTCGAAAAATTTCGACATACTATACTATGGCTTTTTTTTGTAAAATTTTACAACATTTCACAAAAAGACTTTTGCTCACCGTAGAATCATTCTAGGTGCTATAATACAACTGTTTTCATTGTGTTTTCCAAAATCAAAAAAATTTAACGTTTTCGTCGAAAAATTTCGACATACTATACTATAGCATTTTTTTTGTAAAATTTTACAACATTTTACGAAATGGCTTTTGCTCACCATAGAATCATTCTACACGCTATAATACGACCATTTTCATGTTTTTTTTCAACATTAAATATATTTGACGTTTTCGTCGAAAAATTTCGACATACTATACTATGGCGTTTTTTTGTAAAATTTTACAACATTTCACAAAAAGACTTTCTGTCTCACCGTAGAATCATTCTAGGTGCTATAATACAACTGTTTTCATGGTGTTTTCCAAAATAAGACAAAAATTTAACGTTTTGGTCGAAAAATTTCGACATACTATACTATGGCGTTTTTTTGTAAAATTTTACATTTTACGAAATGGCTTTTGCTCACCATAGAATCATTCTACATGCTATAATACGACCATTTTCATGTTTTTTTTTTCAACATTAAATAAATTTGACGTTTTCGTAGAAAAATTTCGACATACTAAACCATGGCGTTTTTTTTTTTTTTAAACTTTACAACATATCACAGAATGAATTTTGCTCACTGTAGAATCATTCTACATGCTATAATACAACCTTTTTCATGGTTTTTTTCAACTTCAAAAAAATTTCACGTTTTCGTCGAAAAATTTCGACATACTATACTATGGCGTTTTTTTGTAAAATCTTACAACATTTTACGAAATGGCTTTTGCTCACCATAGAGTCATTCTACATGCTATAATACGACTGTTTTCATGTTTTTTTTCAACATCAAAAAAATTTGACGTTTTCGTCGAAAAATTTCGACATACTATACTATGCCGTTTTTTTGGAAATTTTACAACATTTTACGAAAAGACTTTTGCTCACCATAGAATCATTCTACATGCTATGACACGACCGTTTTCATGGTTTTTTTCAACTTCAAAAGAATTTGACGTTTTCGTCGAAAAATTTCGACATACTATACTATGGCGTTTTTTTGTAAAATTTTACATTTTACGAAATGGCTTTTGCTCACCATAGAATCATTCTACATGCTATAATACGACCATTTTCATGTTTATTTTTCAACTTCAAAAGAATTTGACATTTTCGTCGAAAAATTTCGACATACTATACTATGGCGTTTTTTTGAAAATTTTACAACATTTTACGAAATGACTTTTGCTCACCATAGAATCATTATACATGCTATGATACGACCATTTTCATGTTTTTTTTCAACTTCAAAAAAATTTTACGTTTTCGTCGAAAAATTTCGACATACTATACTATGGCGTTTTTTTGTAAAATTTTACAATATTTCACAAAAAGACTTTTGCTCACCATGGAATCATTCTACATGCTATAATACGACCGTTTTCATAGCTTTTTTCAACATTAAATAAATTTGACGTTTTCGTCGAAAAATTTCGACATACTATACTATGGCTTTTTTTTGTAAAATTTTACAACATTTTACGAAAAGACTTTTGCTCACCATAGAATCATTCTACATGCTATAATACGACCATTTTCATGTTTTTTTTTCAACATTAAATAAATTTGACGTTTTCGTCGAAAAATTTCGACATACTATACTATGGCATTTTTTTGTAAAATTTTACAACATTTTACGAAATGACTTTTGCTCACCATAGAATCATTCTACATGCTATAATACGACCATTTTCATGGTTTTTTTCAACATTAAATAAATTTGACGTTTTCGTCGAAAAATTTCGACATACTAAACCATGGCGTTTTTTTTGTAAAACTTTACGACATATCACAGAATGAATTTTGCTCACTGTAGAATCATTCTACATGCTATAATACAACCTTTTTCATGTTTTTTTTCAACTTCAAAAAAATTTGACGTTTTCGTCGAAAAATTTCGACATACTATACTATGGCGTTTTTTTGTAAAATCTTACAACATTTTACGAAATGGCTTTTGCTCACCATAGAATCATTCTACATGCTATGATACGACCGTTTTCATGGTTTTTTTCAACTTCAAAAGAATTTGACGTTTTCGTCGAAAAATTTCGACATACTATACCATGGCGTTTTTTTGTAAAATTTTACAACATTTTACGAAATGGCTTTTGCTCACCATAGAATCATTCTACATGCTATAATACGACCATTTTCATAGTTTTTTTCAACTTCAAAAAAATTTGACGTTTTCGTCGAAAAATTTCGACATACTATACTATGGCATTTTTTTGTAAAATTTTACATTTTACGAAATGACTTTTGCTCACCATAGAATCATTCTACATGATATAATACAACCATTTTCATGTTTTTTTTCAACATTAAATAAATTTGACGTTTACGTCGAAAAATTTCGACATACTATACTATGGCGTTTTTTTGTAAAATTTTACATTTTACGAAATGGTGTTTTCCAAAATCAAAAAAATTTTACGTTTTCGTCGAAAAATTTCGACATACTATACTATGGCATTTTTTTTGTAAAATTTTACAACATTTTACGAAATGGCTTTTGCTCACCATAGAATCATTCTACACGCTATAATACGACCATTTTCATGTTTTTTTTCAACATTAAATATATTTGACGTTTTCGTCGAAAAATTTCGACATACTATACTATGGCGTTTTTTTGTAAAATTTTACAACATTTCACAAAAAGACTGTCTGTCTCACCGTAGAATCATTCTAGGTGCTATAATACAACTGTTTTCATGGTGTTTTCCAAAATCAAAAAAAATTTAACGTTTTGGTCGAAAAATTTCGACATACTATACTATGGCGTTTTTTTGTAAAATTTTACATTTTACGAAATGGCTTTTGCTCAACATAGAATCATTCTACATGCTATAATACGACCATTTTCATGTTTTTTTTTTTTCAACATTAAATAAATTTGACGTTTTCGTAGAAAAATTTCGACATACTAAACCATGGCGTTTTTTTTTTTTGAACTTTACAACATATCACAGAATGAATTTTGCTCACTGTAGAATCATTCTACATGCTATATTACAACCTTTTTCATGTTTTTTTTCAACTTCAAAAAAATTTCACGTTTTCGTCGAAAAATTTCGACATACTATACTATGGCGTTTTTTTGTAAAATCTTACAACATTTTACGAAATGGCTTTTGCTCACCATAGAATCATTCTACATGCTATAATACGACTGTTTTCATGTTTTTTTTCAACATCAAAAAAATTTGACGTTTTCGTCGAAAAATTTCGACATACTATACTATGCAGTTTTTTTTGGAAATTTTACAACATTTTACGAAAAGACTTTTCCTCACCATAGAATCATTCTACATGCTATGACACGACCGTTTTCATGGTTTTTTTCAACTTCAAAAGAATTTGACTATTTCGTCGAAAAATTTCGACATACTATACTATGACATTTTTTTGTAAATTTTACAACATTTTACGAAATGACTTTTGCTCACCATAGAATCATTCTACATGCTATAATACGACCATTTTCATGGGTTTTTTCAACATTAAATAAATTTGACGTTTTCGTCGAAAAATTTCGACATACTGTACTATGGCGTTTTTTTGTAAAATTTTACAACATTTTACGAAATGGCTTTTGCTCACCATAGAATCATTCTACATGCTATAATACGACCATTTTCATGGTTTTTTTCAACATTAAATAAATTTGACATTTTCGTCGAAAAATTTCGACATACTGTACTATGGCGTTTTTTTGTAAAATTTTACAACATTTTACGAAATGGCTTTTGCTCACCATAGAATCATTCTACATGCTATAATACGACCATTTTCATGGTTTTTTTCAACTTCAAAAAAATTTGACGTTTTCGTCGAAAAATTTCGACATACTATACTATGGCGTTTTTTTGTAAAATTTTACATTTTACGAAATGACTTTTGCTCACCATAAAATCATTCTACATGATATAATACAACCATTTTCATGGTTTTTTTCAACATTAAATAAATTTGACGTTTTCGTCGAAAAATTTCGACATACTATACTATGGCGTTTTTTTGTAAAATTTTACATTTTACGAAATGGCTTTTGCTCACCATAGAATCATTCTACATGATATAATACAACCATTTTTATGGTTTTTTTCAACATTAACTAAATTTGACGTTTTCGTCGAAAAATTTCGACATACTAAACCATGGCTTTTTTTTTTTTTAAACTTTACAACATATCACAGAATGAATTTTGCTCACTGTAGAATCATTCTACATGCTATAATACGACTGTTTTCATGTTTTTTTTTCAACATCAAAAAAATTTGACGTTTTCGTCGAAAAATTTCGACATACTATACTATGGCGTTTTTTTCGGAAATTTTACAACATTTTACGAAAAGACTTTTCCTCACCATAGAATCATTCTACATGCTATGACACGACCATTTTCATGGTTTTTTTCAACTTCAAAAGAATTTGACTTTTTCGTCGAAAAATTTCGACATACTATACTATGGCGTTTTTTTGTAAAATTTTACATTTTACGAAATGGCTTTTGCCCACCATAGAATCATTCTACATGCTATAATACGACCATTTTCATGTTTATTTTTCAACTTCAAAAGAATTTGACGTTTTCGTCGAAAAATTTCGACATACTATACTATGGCGTTTTTTTGTAAAATTTTACAATATTTCACAAAAAGACTTTTGCTCACCATGGAATCATTCTACATGCTATAATACGACTGTTTTCATAGCTTTTTTCAACATTAAATAAATTTGACGTTTTCGTCGAAAAATTTCGACATACTATACTATGGCTTTTTTTTGTAAAATTTTACAACATTTCACAAAAAGACTTTTGCTCACCGTAGAATCATTCTAGGTGCTATAATACAACTGTTTTCATTGTGTTTTCCAAAATCAAAAAAATTTAACGTTTTCGTCGAAAAATTTCGACATACTATACTATAGCATTTTTTTTGTAAAATTTTACAACATTTTACGAAATGGCTTTTGCTCACCATAGAATCATTCTACACGCTATAATACGACCATTTTCATGTTTTTTTTCAACATTAAATATATTTGACGTTTTCGTCGAAAAATTTCGACATACTATACTATGGCGTTTTTTTGTAAAATTTTACAACATTTCACAAAAAGACTTTCTGTCTCACCGTAGAATCATTCTAGGTGCTATAATACAACTGTTTTCATGGTGTTTTCCAAAATAAAACAAAAATTTAACGTTTTGGTCGAAAAATTTCGACATACTATACTATGGCGTTTTTTTGTAAAATTTTACATTTTACGAAATGGCTTTTGCTCACCATAGAATCATTCTACATGCTATAATACGACCATTTTCATGTTTTTTTTTTCAACATTAAATAAATTTGACGTTTTCGTAGAAAAATTTCGACATACTAAACCATGGCGTTTTTTTTTTTTTTTAAACTTTACAACATATCACAGAATGAATTTTGCTCACTGTAGAATCATTCTACATGCTATAATACAACCTTTTTCATGGTTTTTTTCAACTTCAAAAAAATTTCACGTTTTCGTCGAAAAATTTCGACATACTATACTATGGCGTTTTTTTGTAAAATCTTACAACATTTTACGAAATGGCTTTTGCTCACCATAGAGTCATTCTACATGCTATAATACGACTGTTTTCATGTTTTTTTTCAACATCAAAAAAATTTGACGTTTTCGTCGAAAAATTTCGACATACTATACTATGCCGTTTTTTTTGGAAATTTTACAACATTTTACGAAAAGACTTTTGCTCACCATAGAATCATTCTACATGCTATGACACGACCGTTTTCATGGTTTTTTTCAACTTCAAAAGAATTTGACTTTTTCGTCGAAAAATTTCGACATACTATACTATGACATTTTTTTGTAAAATTTTACAACATTTTACGAAATGACTTTTGCTCACCATAGAATCATTCTACATGCTATAATACGACCATTTTCATGGGTTTTTTCAACATTAAATAAATTTGACGTTTTCGTCGAAAAATTTCGACATACTGTACTATGGCGTTTTTTTGTAAAATTTTACAACATTTTACGAAATGACTTTTGCTCACCATAGAATCATTCTACATGATATAATACGACCATTTTCATGGTTTTTTTCAACATTAAATAAATTTGACGTTTTCGTCGAAAAATTTCGACATACTATACTATGGCGTTTTTTTGTAAAATTTTACATTTTACGAAATGGCTTTTGCTCACCATAGAATCATTCTACATGCTATAATACGACCATTTTCATGTTTATTTTTCAACTTCAAAAGAATTTGACTTTTTCGTCGAAAAATTTCGACATACTATACTATGGCGTTTTTTTGAAAATTTTACAACATTTTACGAAATGACTTTTGCTCACCATAGAATCATTATACATGCTATGATACGACCATTTTCATGTTTTTTTTCAACTTCAAAAAAATTTTACGTTTTCGTCGAAAAATTTCGACATACTATACTATGGCGTTTTTTTGTAAAATTTTACAATATTTCACAAAAAGACTTTTGCTCACCATGGAATCATTCTACATGCTATAATACGACCGTTTTCATAGCTTTTTTCAACATTAAATAAATTTGACGTTTTCGTCGAAAAATTTCGACATACTATACTATGGCTTTTTTTTGTAAAATTTTACAACATTTTACGAAAAGACTTTTGCTCACCATAGAATCATTCTACATGCTATAATACGACCATTTTCATGTTTTTTTTTCAACATTAAATAAATTTGACGTTTTCGTCGAAAAATTTCGACATACTATACTATGGCATTTTTTTGTAAAATTTTACAACATTTTACGAAATGACTTTTGCTCACCATAGAATCATTCTACATGCTATAATACGACCATTTTCATGGTTTTTTTCAACATTAAATAAATTTGACGTTTTCGTCGAAAAATTTCGACATACTAAACCATGGCGTTTTTTTTGTAAAACTTTACGACATATCACAGAATGAATTTTGCTCACTGTAGAATCATTCTACATGCTATAATACAACCTTTTTCATGTTTTTTTTCAACTTCAAAAAAATTTGACGTTTTCGTCGAAAAATTTCGACATACTATACTATGGCGTTTTTTTGTAAAATCTTACAACATTTTACGAAATGGCTTTTGCTCACCATAGAATCATTCTACATGCTATGATACGACCGTTTTCATGGTTTTTTTCAACTTCAAAAGAATTTGACGTTTTCGTCGAAAAATTTCGACATACTATACCATGGCGTTTTTTTGTAAAATTTTACAACATTTTACGAAATGGCTTTTGCTCACCATAGAATCATTCTACATGCTATAATACGACCATTTTCATAGTTTTTTTCAACTTCAAAAAAATTTGACGTTTTCGTCGAAAAATTTCGACATACTATACTATGGCATTTTTTTGTAAAATTTTACATTTTACGAAATGAATTTTGCTCACCATAGAATCATTCTACATGATATAATACAACCATTTTCATGTTTTTTTTCAACATTAAATAAATTTGACGTTTACGTCGAAAAATTTCGACATACTATACTATGGCGTTTTTTTGTAAAATTTTACATTTTACGAAATGGCTTTTGCTCACCATAGAATCATTCTACATGCTATAATACGACCATTTTCATGTTTTTTTTTCAACTTCAAAAGAATTTGACGTTTTCGTCGAAAAATTTCGACATACTATCCTATGGCGTTTTTTTTGTAAAAGTTTACAACATATCACAAAATGAATTTTGCTCACTGTAGAATCATTCTACATGCTATAATACAACCTTTTTCATGGTTTTTTTCAACATAAAAAAAAATTGACGTTTTAGTCGAAAAATTTCGACATACTATACGATGGCGTTTTTTTGTAAAATCTTACAACATTTTACGAAATGACTTTTGCTCACCGTAGAATCATTCTAGGTGCTATAATACAACTGTTTTCATGGTGTTTTCCAAAATCAAAAAAATTTAACGTTTTCGTCGAAAAATTTCGACATACTATACTATGGCATTTTTTTTGTAAAATTTTACAACATTTTACGAAATGGCTTTTGCTCACCATAGAATCATTCTACACGCTATAATACAACCATTTTCATGTTTTTTTTCAACATTAAATATATTTGACGTTTTCGTCGAAAAATTTCGACATACTATACTATGGCGTTTTTTTGTAAAATTTTACAACATTTCACAAAAAGACTTTCTGTCTCACCGTAGAATCATTCTAGGTGCTATAATACAACTGTTTTCATGGTGTTTTCCAAAATCAAAAAAAATTTAACATTTTGGTCGAAAAATTTCGACATACTATACTATGGCGTTTTTTTGTAAACTTTTACATTTTACGAAATGGCTTTTGCTCACCATAGAATCATTCTACATGCTATAATACGACCATTTTCATGTTTTTTTTTTCAACATTAAATAAATTTGACGTTTTCGTAGAAAAATTTCGACATACTAAACCATGGCGTTTTTTTTTTTTAAACTTTACAACATATCACAGAATGAATTTTGCTCACTGTAGAATCATTCTACATGCTATAATACAACCTTTTTCATGGTTTTTTTCAACTTCAAAAAAATTTCACGTTTTCGTCGAAAAATTTCGACATACTATACTATGCCGTTTTTTTTGGAAATTTTACAACATTTTACGAAAAGACTTTTCCTCACCATAGAATCATTCTACATGCTATGACACGACCGTTTTCATGGTTTTTTTCAACTTCAAAAGAATTTGACTTTTTCGTCGAAAAATTTCGACATACTATACTATGACATTTTTTTGTAAAATTTTACAACATTTTACGAAATGACTTTTGCTCACCATAGAATCATTCTACATGCTATAATACGACCATTTTCATGGGTTTTTTCAACATTAAATAAATTTGACGTTTTCGTCGAAAAATTTCGACATACTGTACTATGGCGTTTTTTTGTAAAATTTTACAACATTTTACGAAATGGCTTTTGCTCACCATAGAATCATTCTACATGCTATAATACGACCATTTTCATGGTTTTTTTCAACTTCAAAAAAATTTGACGTTTTCGTCGAAAAATTTCGACATACTATACTATGGCATTTTTTTGTAAAATTTTACAACATTTTACGAAATGACTTTTGCTCACCATAGAATCATTCTACATGATATAATACGACCATTTTCATGGTTTTTTTCAACATTGAATAAATTTGACGTTTTCGTCGAAAAATTTCGACATACTATATACTATGGTGTTTTTTTGTAAAATTTTACATTTTACGAAATGACTTTTGCTCACCATAGAATCATTCTACATGATATAATACAACCATTTTCATGGTTTTTTTCAACATTAAATAAATTTGACGTTTTCGTCGAAAAATTTCGACATACTATACTATGGCGTTTTTTTGTAAAATTTTACATTTTACGAAATGGCTTTTGCTCACCATAGAATCATTCTACATGCTATAATACGACCATTTTCATGTTTTTTTTCAACATTAAATAAATTTGACGTTTTCGTCGAAAAATTTCGACATACTATACTATGGCGTTTTTTTGAAAATTTTACAACATTTTACGAAATGACTTTTGCTCACCATAGAATCATTCTACATGCTAAGATACGACCGTTTTCATGTTTTTTTTTCAACTTCAAAAAAATTTGACGTTTTCGTTGAAAAATTTCGACATACTATACTATGGCGTTTTTTTTGTAAAAGTTTACAACATATCACAAAATGAATTTTGCTCACTGTAGAATCATTCTACATGCTATGATACGACCGTTTTCATGTTTTTTAACAACATCAAAAAAATTAGACGTTTTCGTCGAAAAAATTTCGACATACTATACTATGGCGTTTTTTTTTGTAAAATTTTACAACGTTTCACAAAAAGACTTTTGCTCACCGTAGAATCATTCTAGGTGCTATAATACAACTGTTTTCATGGTGTTTTCCAAAATCAAAAAAATTTAACGTTTTCGTCGAAAAATTTCGACATACTATACTATGGCGTTTTTTTGTAAAATTTTACAACATTTCACAAAATGACTTTTGCTCACCATAGAATCATTCTACATGCTATAATACGACCGTTTTTATAGCTTTTTTCAACATTAAATAAATTTGACGTTGTCGTCGAAAAATTTCGACATACTATACTATGGCGTTTTTTTTTTGTAAAATTTTACAACATTTCACAAAAAGACTTTTGCTCACCGTAGAATCATTCTAGGTGCTATAATACAACCATTTTCATGGTGTTTTCCAAAATCAAAAAAAATTTACGTTTTCGTCGAAAAATTTCGACATACTATACTATGGCATTTTTTTTGTAAAATTTTACAACATTTTACGAAATGGCTTTTGCTCACCATAGAATCATTCTACACGCTATAATACGACCATTTTCATGTTTTTTTTCAACATTAAATATATTTGACGTTTTCGTCGAAAAATTTCGACATACTATACTATGGCGTTTTTTTGTAAAATTTTACAACATTTCACAAAAAGACTGTCTGTCTCACCGTAGAATAATTCTAGGTGCTATAATACAACTGTTTTCATGGTGTTTTCCAAAATCAAAAAAAATTTAACGTTTTGGTCGAAAAATTTCGACATACTATACTATGGCGTTTTTTTGTAAAATTTTACATTTTACGAAATGGCTTTTGCTCACCATAGAATCATTCTACATGCTATAATACGACCATTTTCATGTTTTTTTTTTTCAACATTAAATAAATTTGACGTTTTCGTAGAAAAATTTCGACATACTAAACCATGGCGTTTTTTTTTTTTAAACTTTACAACATATCACAGAATGAATTTTGCTCACTGTAGAATCATTCTACATGCTATAATACAACCTTTTTCATGTTTTTTTTCAACTTCAAAAAAATTTCACGTTTTCGTCGAAAAATTTCGACATACTATACTATGGCGTTTTTTTGTAAAATCTTACAACATTTTACGAAATGGCTTTTGCTCACAATAGAATCATTCTACATGCTATGATACGACAATTTTCATGTTTTTTTTTCAACTTCAAATAAATTTGACGTTTTGGTCGAAAAATTTCGACATAATAAACTATGGCGTTTTTTTTGTAAAACTTTACAACATATCACAGAATGAATTTTGCTCACTGTAGAATCATTCTACATGCTATAATACAACCTTTTTCATGGTTTTTTTCAACATAAAAAAATACACGTTGTCGTCGAAAAATTTCGACATACTATAGTATGGTGTTTTTTTTGTAAAATTTTACAACATTTTACGAAATGACTTTTGCTCACCATAGAATCATTATACATGCTATGATACGACCATTTTCATGTTTTTTTTCAACTTCAAAAAAATTTAACGTTTTCGTCGAAAAATGTCGACATACTATACTATGGTGTTTTTTTGTAAAATTTTACAACATTTCACAAAAAGACTTTTGCTCACCGTAGAATCATTCTAGGTGCTATAATACAACTGTTTTCATGGTGTTTTCCAAAATCAAAAAAATTGAACGTTTTCGTCGAAAAATTTCGACATACTATACTATGTCTTTTTTTTGTAAAATTTTACAACATTTTACGAAAAGACTTTTGCTCACCATAGAATCATTCTACATGCTATAATACGACCATTTTCATGTTTTTTTTTCAACATTAAATAAATTTGACGTTTTCGTCGAAACATTTCGACATACTAAACCATGGTGTTTTTTTTGTAAAACTTTACAACATATCACAGAATGAATTTTGCTCACTGTAGAATCATTCTACATACTATAATACAACCTTTTTCATGGTTTTTTTCAACTTCAAAAAAATTTGATGTTTTCGTCGAAAAATTTCGACATACTATACTATGGCGTTTTTTTGTAAAATCTTACAACATTTTACGAAATGGCTTTTGCTCACCATAGAATCATTCTACATGCTATGATACGACCGTTTTCATGGTTTTTTTCAACTTCAAAAGAATTTGACGTTTTCGTCGAAAAATTTCGACATACTATACTATGGCGTTTTTTTTGGAAATTTTACAACATTTTACGAAATGACTTTTGCTCACCATAGAATCATTCTACATGCTATGATACGACCGTTTTCATGGTTTTTTTCAACTTCAAAAGAATTTGACGTTTTCGTCGAAAAATTTCGACATACTATACTATGGCATTTTTTTGTAAAATTTTACAACATTTTACAATATGACTTTTGCTCACCATAGAATCATTCTACATGCTATAATACGACCATTTTCATGGTTTTTTTCAACATTAAATAAATTTGACGTTTTCGTCGAAAAATTTCGACATACTGTACTATGGCGTTTTTTTGTAAAATTTTACAACATTTTACAAAATGGCTTTTGCTCACCATAGAATCATTCTACATGCTATAATACGACCGTTTTCATGGTTTTTTTCAACTTCAAAAAAATTTGACGTTTTCGTCGAAAAATTTCGACATACTATACTATGGCATTTTTTTGTAAAATTTTACAACATTTTACAATGACTTTTGCTCACCATAGAATCATTCTACATGCTATAATACGACCATTTTCATGGTTTTTTTCAACATTAAATAAATTTGACGTTTTCGTCGAAAAATTTCGACATACTGTACTATGGCGTTTTTTTGTAAAATTTTACAACATTTTACGAAATGGCTTTTGCTCACCATAGAATCATTCTACATGCTATAATACGACCATTTTCATGGTTTTTTTCAAATTCAAAAAAATTTGACGTTTTGGTCGAAAAATTTCGACATACTATACTATGGCATTTTTTTTGTAAAATTTTACAACATTTTACGATATGACTTTTGCTCACCATAGAATCATTCTACATGCTATAATACGACCATTTTCATGGTTTTTTTCAACATTAAATAAATTTGACGTTTTCGTCGAAAAATTTCGACATACTAAACCATGGTGTTTTTTTTGTAAAACTTTACGACATATCACAGAGTGAATTTTGCTCACTGTAGAATCATTCTACATGCTATAATACAACCTTTTTCATGGTTTTTTTCAACTTCAAAAAAATTTGACGTTTTCGTCGAAAAATTTCGACATACTATACTATGGCGTTTTTTTGTAAAATCTTACAACATTTTACGAAATGGCTTTTGCTCACCATAGAATCATTCTACATGCTATGATACGACCGTTTTCATGTTTTTTTTCAACTTCAAAAGAATTTGACGTTTTCGTCGAAAAATTTCGACATACTATACTATGGCATTTTTTTGTAAAATTTTACATTTTACGAAATGACTTTTGCTCACCATAGAATCATTCTACATGATATAATACAACCATTTTCATGGTTTTTTTCAACATTAAATAAATTTGACGTTTTCGTCGAAAAATTTCGACATACTATACTATGGCGTTTTTTTGTAAAATTTTACGACATTTTACGAAATGGCTTTTGCTCACCATAGAATCATTCTACATGCTATAATACGACCATTTTCATGTTTTTTTTCAACATTAAATAAATCTGACGTTTTCGTCGAAAAATTTCGACATACTATACTATGGCGTTTTTTTGAAAATTTTACAACATTTTACGAAATGACTTTTGCTCACCATAGAATCATTCTACATGCTAAGATACGACCGTTTTCATGTTTTTTTTTCAACTTCAAAAAAATTTGACGTTTTCGTTGAAAAATTTCGACATACTATACTATGGCGTTTTTTTTGTAAAAGTTTACAACATATCACAGAATGAATTTTGCTCACTGTAGAATCATTCTACATGCTATGATACGACCGTTTTCATGTTTCTTAACAACATCAAAAAAATTAGACGTTTTCGTCAAAAAAATTTCGACATACTATACTATGGCGTTTTTTTTTGTAAAATTTTATAACATTTCACAAAAAGACTTTTGCTCACCGTAGAATCATTCTAGGTGCTATAATACAACTGTTTTCATGGTGTTTTCCAAAATCAAAAAAATTTAACGTTTTCGTCGAAAAATTTCGACATACTATACTATGGCGTTTTTTTGTAAAATTTTACAACATTTCACAAAATGACTTTTGCTCACCATAGAATCATTCTACATGCTATAATACGACCGTTTTTATAGCTTTTTTCAACATTAAATAAATTTGACGTTTTCGTCGAAAAATTTCGACATACTATACTATGGCGGTTTTTTTTTGTAAAATTTTACAACATTTCACAAAAAGACTTTTGCTCACCGTAGAATCATTCTAGGTGCTATAATACAACTGTTTTCATGGTGTTTTCCAAAATCAAAAAAATTTTACGTTTTCGTCGAAAAATTTCGACATACTATACTATGGCATTTTTTTTGTAAAATTTTACAACATTTTACGAAATGGCTTTTGCTCACCATAGAATCATTCTACACGCTATAATACGACCATTTTCATGTTTTTTTTCAACATTAAATATATTTGACGTTTTCGTCGAAAAATTTCGACATACTATACTATGGCGTTTTTTGTAAAATTTTACAACATTTCACAAAAAGACTGTCTGTCTCACCGTAGAATCATTCTAGGTGCTATAATACAACTGTTTTCATGGTGTTTTCCAAAATCAAAAAAAATTTAACGTTTTGGTCGAAAAATTTCGACATACTATACTATGGCGTTTTTTTGTAAAATTTTACATTTTACGAAATGGCTTTTGCTCACCATAGAATCATTCTACATGCTATAATACGACCATTTTCATGTTTTTTTTTTCAACATTAAATAAATTTGACGTTTTCGTAGAAAAATTTCGACATACTAAACCATGGCGTTTTTTTTTTTTAAACTTTACAACATATCACAGAATGAATTTTGCTCACAGTAGAATCATTCTACATGCTATAATACAACCTTTTTCATGTTTTTTTTCAACTTCAAAAAAATTTCACGTTTTCGTCGAAAAATTTCGACATACTATACTATGCAGTTTTTTTTGGAAATTTTACAACATTTTACGAAAAGACTTTTCCTCACCATAGAATCATTCTACATGCTATGACACGACCGTTTTCATGTTTTTTTTCAACTTCAAAAGAATTTGACTTTTTCGTCGAAAAATTTCGACATACTATACTATGACATTTTTTTGTAAAATTTTACAACATTTTACGAAATGACTTTTGCTCACCATAGAATCATTCTACATGCTATAATACGACCATTTTCATGGGTTTTTTCAACATTAAATAAATTTGACGTTTTCGTCGAAAAATTTCGACATACTGTACTATGGCGTTTTTTTGTAAAATTTTACAACATTTTACGAAATGGCTTTTGCTCACCATAGAATCATTCTACATGCTATAATACGACCATTTTCATGGTTTTTTTCAACATTAAATAAATTTGACGTTTTCGTCGAAAAATTTCGACATACTGTACTATGGCATTTTTTTGTAAAATTTTACAACATTTTACGAAATGACTTTTGCTCACCATAGAATCATTCTACATGCTATAATACGACCATTTTCATGTTTTTTTTCAACATTAAATAAATTTGACGTTTTCGTCGAAAAATTTTGACATACTAAACTATGGCGTTTTTTTGTAAAATTTTACAACATTTTACGAAATGGCTTTTGCTCACCATAGAATCATTCTACATGATATAATACGACCATTTTCATGGTTTTTTTCAACATTGAATAAATTTGACGTTTTCGTCGAAAAATTTCGACATACTATATACTATGGTGTTTTTTTGTAAAATTTTACATTTTACGAAATGACTTTTGCTCACCATAGAATCATTCTACATGATATAATACAACCATTTTCATGGTTTTTTTCAACATTAAATAAATTTGACGTTTTCGTCGAAAAATTTCGACATACTATACTATGGCGTTTTTTTGTAAAATTTTACGACATTTTACGAAATGGCTTTTGCTCACCATAGAATCATTCTACATGCTATAATACGACCATTTTCATGTTTTTTTTCAACATTAAATAAATCTGACGTTTTCGTCGAAAAATTTCGACATACTATACTATGGCGTTTTTTTGAAAATTTTACAACATTTTACGAAATGACTTTTGCTCACCATAGAATCATTCTACATGCTAAGATACGACCGTTTTCATGTTTTTTTTTCAACTTCAAAAACATTTGACGTTTTCGTTGAAAAATTTCGACATACTATACTATGGCGTTTTTTTTGTAAAAGTTTACAACATATCACAGAATGAATTTTGCTCACTGTAGAATCATTCTACATGCTATGATACGACCGTTTTCATGTTTTTTAACAACATCAAAAAAATTAGACGTTTTCGTCGAAAAAATTTCGACATACTATACTATGGCGTTTTTTTTTGTAAAATTTTACAACGTTTCACAAAAAGACTTTTGCTCACCGTAGAATCATTCTAGGTGCTATAATACAACTGTTTTCATGGTGTTTTCCAAAATCAAAAAAATTTAACGTTTTCGTCGAAAAATTTCGACATACTATACTATGGCGTTTTTTTGTAAAATTTTACAACATTTCACAAAATGACTTTTGCTCACCATAGAATCATTCTACATGCTATAATACGACCGTTTTTATAGCTTTTTTCAACATTAAATAAATTTGACGTTGTCGTCGAAAAATTTCGACATACTATACTATGGCGTTTTTTTTTTGTAAAATTTTACAACATTTCACAAAAAGACTTTTGCTCACCGTAGAATCATTCTAGGTGCTATAATACAACCATTTTCATGGTGTTTTCCAAAATCAAAAAAAATTTACGTTTTCGTCGAAAAATTTCGACATACTATACTATGGCATTTTTTTTGTAAAATTTTACAACATTTTACGAAATGGCTTTTGCTCACCATAGAATCATTCTACACGCTATAATACGACCATTTTCATGTTTTTTTTCAACATTAAATATATTTGACGTTTTCGTCGAAAAATTTCGACATACTATACTATGGCGTTTTTTTGTAAAATTTTACAACATTTCACAAAAAGACTGTCTGTCTCACCGTAGAATAATTCTAGGTGCTATAATACAACTGTTTTCATGGTGTTTTCCAAAATCAAAAAAAATTTAACGTTTTGGTCGAAAAATTTCGACATACTATACTATGGCGTTTTTTTGTAAAATTTTACATTTTACGAAATGGCTTTTGCTCACCATAGAATCATTCTACATGCTATAATACGACCATTTTCATGTTTTTTTTTTTTCAACATTAAATAAATTTGACGTTTTCGTAGAAAAATTTCGACATACTAAACCATGGCGTTTTTTTTTTTTAAACTTTACAACATATCACAGAATGAATTTTGCTCACTGTAGAATCATTCTACATGCTATAATACAACCTTTTTCATGTTTTTTTTCAACTTCAAAAAAATTTCACGTTTTCGTCGAAAAATTTCGACATACTATACTATGGCGTTTTTTTGTAAAATCTTACAACATTTTACGAAATGGCTTTTGCTCACAATAGAATCATTCTACATGCTATGATACGACAATTTTCATGTTTTTTTTTCAACTTCAAATAAATTTGACGTTTTGGTCGAAAAATTTCGACATAATAAACTATGGCGTTTTTTTTGTAAAACTTTACAACATATCACAGAATGAATTTTGCTCACTGTAGAATCATTCTACATGCTATAATACAACCTTTTTCATGGTTTTTTTCAACATAAAAAAATACACGTTTTCGTCGAAAAATTTCGACATACTATAGTATGGCGTTTTTTTTGTAAAATTTTACAACATTTTACGAAATGACTTTTGCTCACCATAGAATCATTATACATGCTATGATACGACCATTTTCATGTTTTTTTTCAACTTCAAAAAAATTTAACGTTTTCGTCGAAAAATGTCGACATACTATACTATGGTGTTTTTTTGTAAAATTTTACAACATTTCACAAAAAGACTTTTGCTCACCGTAGAATCATTCTAGGTGCTATAATACAACTGTTTTCATGGTGTTTTCCAAAATCAAAAAAATTGAACGTTTTCGTCGAAAAATTTCGACATACTATACTATGTCTTTTTTTTGTAAAATTTTACAACATTTTACGAAAAGACTTTTGCTCACCATAGAATCATTCTACATGCTATAATACGACCATTTTCATGTTTTTTTTTCAACATTAAATAAATTTGACGTTTTCGTCGAAACATTTCGACATACTAAACCATGGTGTTTTTTTTGTAAAACTTTACAACATATCACAGAATGAATTTTGCTCACTGTAGAATCATTCTACATACTATAATACAACCTTTTTCATGGTTTTTTTCAACTTCAAAAAAATTTGATGTTTTCGTCGAAAAATTTCGACATACTATACTATGGCGTTTTTTTGTAAAATCTTACAACATTTTACGAAATGGCTTTTGCTCACCATAGAATCATTCTACATGCTATGATACGACCGTTTTCATGGTTTTTTTCAACTTCAAAAGAATTTGACGTTTTCGTCGAAAAATTTCGACATACTATACTATGGCGTTTTTTTTGGAAATTTTACAACATTTTACGAAATGACTTTTGCTCACCATAGAATCATTCTACATGCTATGATACGACCGTTTTCATGGTTTTTTTCAACTTCAAAAGAATTTGACGTTTTCGTCGAAAAATTTCGACATACTATACTATGGCATTTTTTTGTAAAATTTTACAACATTTTACAATATGACTTTTGCTCACCATAGAATCATTCTACATGCTATAATACGACCATTTTCATGGTTTTTTTCAACATTAAATAAATTTGACGTTTTCGTCGAAAAATTTCGACATACTGTACTATGGCGTTTTTTTGTAAAATTTTACAACATTTTACAAAATGGCTTTTGCTCACCATAGAATCATTCTACATGCTATAATACGACCGTTTTCATGGTTTTTTTCAACTTCAAAAAAATTTGACGTTTTCGTCGAAAAATTTCGACATACTATACTATGGCATTTTTTTGTAAAATTTTACAACATTTTACAATATGACTTTTGCTCACCATAGAATCATTCTACATGCTATAATACGACCATTTTCATGGTTTTTTTCAACATTAAATAAATTTGACGTTTTCGTCGAAAAATTTCGACATACTGTACTATGGCGTTTTTTTGTAAAATTTTACAACATTTTACGAAATGGCTTTTGCTCACCATAGAATCATTCTACATGCTATAATACGACCATTTTCATGGTTTTTTTCAAATTCAAAAAAATTTGACGTTTTCGTCGAAAAATTTCGACATACTATACTATGGCATTTTTTTTGTAAAATTTTACAACATTTTACGAAATGACTTTTGCTCACCATAGAATCATTCTACATGCTATAATACGACCATTTTCATGGTTTTTTTCAACATTAAATAAATTTGACGTTTTCGTCGAAAAATTTCGACATACTAAACCATGGTGTTTTTTTTGTAAAACTTTACGACATATCACAGAGTGAATTTTGCTCACTGTAGAATCATTCTACATGCTATAATACAACCTTTTTCATGGTTTTTTTCAACTTCAAAAAAATTTGACGTTTTCGTCGAAAAATTTCGACATACTATACTATGGCGTTTTTTTGTAAAATCTTACAACATTTTACGAAATGGCTTTTGCTCACCATAGAATCATTCTACATGCTATGATACGACCGTTTTCATGTTTTTTTTCAACTTCAAAAGAATTTGACGTTTTCGTCGAAAAATTTCGACATACTATACTATGGCATTTTTTTGTAAAATTTTACATTTTACGAAATGACTTTTGCTCACCATAGAATCATTCTACATGATATAATACAACCATTTTCATGGTTTTTTTCAACATTAAATAAATTTGACGTTTTCGTCGAAAAATTTCGACATACTATACTATGGCGTTTTTTTGTAAAATTTTACGACATTTTACGAAATGGCTTTTGCTCACCATAGAATCATTCTACATGCTATAATACGACCATTTTCATGTTTTTTTTCAACATTAAATAAATCTGACGTTTTCGTCGAAAAATTTCGACATACTATACTATGGCGTTTTTTTGAAAATTTTACAACATTTTACGAAATGACTTTTGCTCACCATAGAATCATTCTACATGCTAAGATACGACCGTTTTCATGTTTTTTTTTTCAACTTCAAAAAAATTTGACGTTTTCGTTGAAAAATTTCGACATACTATACTATGGCGTTTTTTTTGTAAAAGTTTACAACATATCACAGAATGAATTTTGCTCACTGTAGAATCATTCTACATGCTATGATACGACCGTTTTCATGTTTCTTAACAACATCAAAAAAATTAGACGTTTTCGTCAAAAAAATTTCGACATACTATACTATGGCGTTTTTTTTTGTAAAATTTTATAACATTTCACAAAAAGACTTTTGCTCACCGTAGAATCATTCTAGGTGCTATAATACAACTGTTTTCATGGTGTTTTCCAAAATCAAAAAAATTTAACGTTTTCGTCGAAAAATTTCGACATACTATACTATGGCGTTTTTTTGTAAAATTTTACAACATTTCACAAAATGACTTTTGCTCACCATAGAATCATTCTACATGCTATAATACGACCGTTTTTATAGCTTTTTTCAACATTAAATAAATTTGACGTTTTCGTCGAAAAATTTCGACATACTATACTATGGCGGTTTTTTTTTGTAAAATTTTACAACATTTCACAAAAAGACTTTTGCTCACCGTAGAATCATTCTAGGTGCTATAATACAACTGTTTTCATGGTGTTTTCCAAAATCAAAAAAATTTAACGTTTTGGTCGAAAAATTTCGACATACTATACTATGGCATTTTTTTTGTAAAATTTTACAACATTTTACGATATGACTTTTGCTCACCATAGAATCATTCTACACGCTATAATACGACCATTTTCATGTTTTTTTTCAACATTAAATATATTTGACGTTTTCGTCGAAAAATTTCGACATACTATACTATGGCGTTTTTTGTAAAATTTTACAACATTTCACAAAAAGACTGTCTGTCTCACCGTAGAATCATTCTAGGTGCTATAATACAACTGTTTTCATGGTGTTTTCCAAAATCAAAAAAAATTTAACGTTTTGGTCGAAAAATTTCGACATACTATACTATGGCGTTTTTTTGTAAAATTTTACATTTTACGAAATGGCTTTTGCTCACCATAGAATCATTCTACATGCTATAATACGACCATTTTCATGTTTTTTTTTTCAACATTAAATAAATTTGACGTTTTCGTAGAAAAATTTCGACATACTAAACCATGGCGTTTTTTTTTTTTAAACTTTACAACATATCACAGAATGAATTTTGCTCACAGTAGAATCATTCTACATGCTATAATACAACCTTTTTCATGTTTTTTTTTCAACTTCAAAAAAATTTCACGTTTTCGTCGAAAAATTTCGACATACTATACTATGCAGTTTTTTTTGGAAATTTTACAACATTTTACGAAAAGACTTTTCCTCACCATAGAATCATTCTACATGCTATGACACGACCGTTTTCATGTTTTTTTTCAACTTCAAAAGAATTTGACTTTTTCGTCGAAAAATTTCGACATACTATACTATGACATTTTTTTTGTAAAATTTTACAACATTTTACGAAATGACTTTTGCTCAGGGCTGCACGGTGGTGTAGTGGTTAGCGCTGTCGCCTCACAGCAAGAGGGTCGCAGGTTCGATTCCAGCTTGCGGCTCTTCTGTGTGGAGTTTGCATGTTCTCCCCGTGTAAGCGTGGGTTTTCTCCGGGTACTCCGGCTTCCTCCCACCGTCCAAAGACATGCTGTTTAGGTTAATTGATTACTCTAAATTGCCCGTAGGTGTGGATGTGAGTGTGAATGGTTGTCTGTCTATATGTTGTCTGTCTCTATGTGCCCTGCGATGGACTGGCGACCTGTCCAGGGTGTACCCTGCCTTCGCCCTATGCCAGCTGGGATCGGCTCCAGCCCCCCCGCGACCCCTAACGGGATAAGCGGTTGACGATGGATGGATGGATGGATGGACTTTTGCTCACCATAGAATCATTCTACATGCTATAATACGACCATTTTCATGGGTTTTTTCAACATTAAATAAATTTGACGTTTTCGTCGAAAAATTTCGACATACTGTACTATGGCGTTTTTTTGTAAAATTTTACAACATTTTACGAAATGGCTTTTGCTCACCATAGAATCATTCTACATGCTATAATACGACCATTTTCATGGTTTTTTTCAACATTAAATAAATTTGACGTTTTCGTCGAAAAATTTCGACATACTGTACTATGGCATTTTTTTGTAAAATTTTACAACATTTTACGAAATGACTTTTGCTCACCATAGAATCATTCTACATGCTATAATACGACCATTTTCATGTTTTTTTTCAACATTAAATAAATTTGACGTTTTCGTCGAAAAATTTTGACATACTAAACTATGGCGTTTTTTTGTAAAATTTTACAACATTTTACGAAATGGCTTTTGCTCACCATAGAATCATTCTACATACTATAATACGACCATTTTCATAGTTTTTTTCAACTTCAAAAAAATTTGACGTTTTCGTCGAAAAATTTCGACATACTATACTATGGCGTTTTTTTGTAAAATTTTACATTTTACGAAATGACTTTTGCTCACCATAAAATCATTCTACATGATATAATACAACCATTTTCATGGTTTTTTTCAACATTAAATAAATTTGACGTTTTCGTCGAAAAATTTCGACATACTATACTATGGCGTTTTTTTGTAAAATTTTACATTTTACGAAATGGCTTTTGCCCACCATAGAATCATTCTACATGATATAATACAACCATTTTCATGGTTTTTTTCAACATTAAATAAATTTGACGTTTTCGTCGAAAAATTTCGACATACTAAACCATGGCTTTTTTTTTTTTTAAACTTTACAACATATCACAGAATGAATTTTGCTCACTGTAGAATCATTCTACATGCTATAATACAACCTTTTTCATGTTTTTTTTCAACTTCAAAAAAATTTCACGTTTTCGTCGAAAAATTTCGACATACTATACTATGGCGTTTTTTTGTAAAATCTTACAACATTTTACGAAATGGCTTTTGCTCACCATAGAATCATTCTACATGCTATAATACGACCATTTTCATGTTTATTTTTCAACTTCAAAAGAATTTGACGTTTTCGTCGAAAAATTTCGACATACTATACTATGGCGTTTTTTTGTAAAATTTTACAATATTTCACAAAAAGACTTTTGCTCACCATGGAATCATTCTACATGCTATAATACGACCGTTTTCATAGCTTTTTTCAACATTAAATAAATTTGACGTTTTCGTCGAAAAATTTCGACATACTATACTATGGCTTTTTTTTGTAAAATTTTACAACATTTCACAAAAAGACTTTTGCTCACCGTAGAATCATTCTAGGTGCTATAATACAACTGTTTTCATTGTGTTTTCCAAAATCAAAAAAATTTAACGTTTTCGTCGAAAAATTTCGACATACTATACTATAGCATTTTTTTTGTAAAATTTTACAACATTTTACGAAATGGCTTTTGCTCACCATAGAATCATTCTACACGCTATAGTACGACCATTTTCATGTTTTTTTTCAACATTAAATATATTTGACGTTTTCGTCGAAAAATTTCGACATACTATACTATGGCGTTTTTTTGTAAAATTTTACAACATTTCACAAAAAGACTTTCTGTCTCACCGTAGAATCATTCTAGGTGCTATAATACAACTGTTTTCATGGTGTTTTCCAAAATCAAAAAAAATTTAACGTTTTGGTCGAAAAATTTCGACATACTATACTATGGCGTTTTTTTGTAAAATTTTACATTTTACGAAATGGCTTTTGCTCACCATAGAATCATTCTACATGCTATAATACGACCATTTTCATGTTTTTTTTTTTCAACATTAAATAAATTTGACGTTTTCGTAGAAAAATTTCGACATACTAAACCATGGCGTTTTTTTTTTTTAAACTTTACAACATATCACAGAATGAATTTTGCTCACTGTAGAATCATTCTACATGCTATAATACAACCTTTTTCATGGTTTTTTTCAACTTCAAAAAAATTTCACGTTTTCGTCGAAAAATTTCGACATACTATACTATGGCGTTTTTTTGTAAAATCTTACAACATTTTACGAAATGGCTTTTGCTCACCATAGAGTCATTCTACATGCTATAATACGACTGTTTTCATGTTTTTTTTCAACATCAAAAAAATTTGACGTTTTCGTCGAAAAATTTCGACGGCGTTTTTTTTGGAAATTTTACAACATTTTACGAAGACTTTTCCTCACCATAGAATCATTCTACATGCTATGACACGACCGTTTTCATGGTTTTTTTCAACTTCAAAAGAATTTGACTTTTTCGTCGAAAAATTTCGACATACTATACTATGACATTTTTTTGTAAAATTTTACAACATTTTACGAAATGACTTTTGCTCACCATAGAATCATTCTACATGCTATAATACGACCATTTTCATGGGTTTTTTCAACATTAAATAAATTTGACGTTTTCGTCGAAAAATTTCGACATACTGTACTATGGCGTTTTTTTGTAAAATTTTACAACATTTTACGAAATGACTTTTGCTCACCATAGAATCATTCTACATGATATAATACGACCATTTTCATGGTTTTTTTCAACATTAAATAAATTTGACGTTTTCGTCGAAAAATTTCGACATACTATACTATGGCGTTTTTTTGTAAAATTTTACATTTTACGAAATGGCTTTTGCTCACCATAGAATCATTCTACATGCTATAATACGACCATTTTCATGTTTTTTTTCAACTTCAAAAAAATTTAACGTTTTCGTCGAAAAATTTCGACATACTATACTATGGCGTTTTTTTTGAAAATTTTACAACATTTTACGAAATGACTTTTGCTCACCATAGAATCATTATACATGCTATGATACGACCATTTTCATGTTTTTTTTCAACTTCAAAAAAATTTAACGTTTTCGTCGAAAAATTTCGACATACTATACTATGGCGTTTTTTTGTAAAATTTTACAATATTTCACAAAAAGACTTTTGCTCACCATGGAATCATTCTACATGCTATAATACGACCGTTTTCATAGCTTTTTTCAACATTAAATAAATTTGACGTTTTCGTCGAAAAATTTCGACATACTATACTATGGCTTTTTTTTGTAAAATTTTACAACATTTTACGAAAAGACTTTTGCTCACCATAGAATCATTCTACATGCTATAATACGACCATTTTCATGTTTTTTTTTCAACATTAAATAAATTTGACGTTTTCGTCGAAAAATTTCGACATACTATACTATGGCATTTTTTTGTAAAATTTTACAACATTTTACGAAATGACTTTTGCTCACCATAGAATCATTCTACATGCTATAATACGACCATTTTCATGGTTTTTTTCAACATTAAATAAATTTGACGTTTTCGTCGAAAAATTTCGACATACTAAACCATGGCGTTTTTTTTGTAAAACTTTACGACATATCACAGAATGAATTTTGCTCACTGTAGAATCATTCTACATGCTATAATACAACCTTTTTCATGTTTTTTTTCAACTTCAAAAAAATTTGACGTTTTCGTCGAAAAATTTCGACATACTATACTATGGCGTTTTTTTGTAAAATTTTACAACATTTTACGAAATGGCTTTTGCTCACCATAGAATCATTCTACATGCTATGATACGACCGTTTTCATGGTTTTTTTCAACTTCAAAAGAATTTGACGTTTTCGTCGAAAAATTTCGACATACTATACTATGGCGTTTTTTTGTAAAATTTTACAACATTTTACGAAATGACTTTTGCTCACCATAGAATCATTCTACATGCTATAATACGACCATTTTCATGGTTTTTTTCAACTTCAAAAAAATTTGACGTTTTCGTCGAAAAATTTCGACATACTATACTATGGCATTTTTTTGTAAAATTTTACATTTTACGAAATGACTTTTGCTCACCATAGAATCATTCTACATGATATAATACAACCATTTTCATGTTTTTTTTCAACATTAAATAAATTTGACGTTTTCGTCGAAAAATTTCGACATACTATACTATGGCGTTTTTTTGTAAAATTTTACAACATTTCACAAAAAGACTTTCTGTCTCACCGTAGAATCATTCTAGATGCTATAATACAACTGTTTTCATGGTGTTTTCCAAAATCAAAAAAATTTCACGTTTTCGTCGAAAAATTTCGACATACTAAACTATGGCGTTTTTTTTGTAAAACTTTACAACATATCACAGAATGAATTTTGCTCACTGTAGAATCATTCTACATGCTATAATACAACCTTTTTCATTGTTTTTTTCCAACAACAAAAAAATTGATGTTTTCGTCAAAAAATTTCAACATACTATACGATGGCGTTTTTTTTTAAAAATCTTACAACATTTTACGAAATGACTTTTGCTCACCATAGAATCATTCTACATGCTATGATACGACCGTTTTCATGTTTTTTATCAACATCAAAAAAAATTGACGTTTTGGTCGAAAAATTTCGACATACTATACTATGGCGTTTTTTTTGTAAAATTTTACAACATTTTACGAAATGGCTTTTGCTCACCATAGAATCATTCTAGGTGCTATAATACAACTGTTTTCATGGTGTTTTCCAAAATCAAAAAAATTTAACGTTTTCGTCGAAAAATTTCGACATACTATACTATGGCGTTTTTTTTGTAAAATTTTACAACATTTTACGAAATGGCTTTTGCTCACCATAGAATCATTCTACATGCTATAATACGACCATTTTCATGTTTTTTTTCAACATTAAATAAATTTGACGTTTTCGTCGAAAAATTTAGACATACTAAACTATGGCTTTTTTTTTGTAAAAATTTACAACATATCACAAAATGAATTTTGCTCACTGTAGAATCATTCTACATGCTATAATACAACCTTTTTCATGGTTTTTTTCAACATAAAAAAAATTGACGTTTTCGTCGAAAAATTTCGACATACTATACTATGGCGTTTTTTTGTAAAATCTTACAACATTTTACGAAATGACTTTTCCTCACCATAGAACCATTCTACATGCTATGATACGACCGTTTTCATGTTTTTTATCAACATCAAAAAAATTAGATGTTTTCGTCGAAAAATTTCGACATACTATATACTATGGCGTTTTTTTTTTTGTAAAATTTTACAACATTTCACAAAAAGACTTTTGCTCACCGTAGAATCATTCTACATGCTATAATACGACCATTTTCATGTTCTTTTTAACTTAAAATAAATTGACGTTTTCGTCGAAAAATTTCGACATACTATACTATGGTGTTTTTTTTGTAAAATTTTACAACATTTTACGAAATGACTGTTGCTCACCATAGAATCATTCTATATGCTATGATACGACCGTTTTCATGTTTTTTTCAACTTTAAAAAAATTTGACGTTTTCGTCGAAAAATTTCGACATACTATACTATGGCGTTTTTTTTGTAAAATTTTACAACATTTCACGAAATAACTTTTGCTCACCATAGAATCATTCTACATGCTATGATATGACCGTTGTCTTGTTTTTTTTTGAACTTCAAAAAAATTTGACGTTTTCGTCGAAAAATTTCAACATACTATAATGACGTTTTTTTGTAAAATTTTCCAACATTTCACAAAATGACTTTTTTCACCATAGAATCATTTTACATGCTATAATAAGACTGTTTTCATGATTTTTTTCAACATAAAAAAACTTGACGTTTTATGTCGAAAATTTTAACATGAAAATGTCAAATTTTTGTATGTTGAAAAAATCCTGAATACAGTCATATTATAGCATGTAAAATGATTTTATGGTGAAAAAAAGTCATTTTATTGAATGTTGATAAATTTCACAAAAAATATAGTACATTATGAAAAATTTCGTGAAAAAACGTCAGTATAGTATTTTGAAAATTTTTGTTAAAAAAACTTCATAGTACAGCATGTCGACAAGTTTCGCGCAAAAGGGTCATAGTACAGTATTTCGTTATATTTTGTGCAAAAACATCATAGTACAGTATGTCGAAGAATTTCATGAAAAACATCATAGTATAGTATGTCGACAAATTTCATGCAAAAAGGTCATAATATAGTATGTCGAAAAATTTCATGAAAAAACGTCATAGTATAGTATGGCGACAAATTCCGCGCTAAAAGGTCATACTATAGTATGTAGAAAATTTTCGTGCAAAAACGTCATAGTATGTTGAAAAATTTTGTGAAAAAAAGTCATCGTATAGTATGTCGTCAAATTTCGCTCAAAAGCATCATACTATAGTATGTCAACAAATTTCATGCAAAAAGGTCATAATATAGTATGTTGAAAAATTTCATGAAAAAACGTCATAGTATAGTATGTCGACAAATTCTGCGCAAAAAGGTCACAGTATAGTATGTAGAAAATTTTCGTGCAAAAACGTCATAGTATAGTATGTCGACAAATTTCGCGCAAAAAGGTCATAGTATAGTCTGCAGAAAATTTTCGTGCAAAAAAGTCAGTCTAGTATGTCGAAAAATTCCGTGAAAAAAGTCATCGTATAATATGTCGACAAATTTTACGCAAAAAGGTCACAGTATAGTATATCGATAAATTCCGTGCAAAAATGTCAGTATAGTATGTCGATAAATTTCGCACAAAAACGTCATAGTACAGTATGTCGAAAAATTTCATGCAAAAACGTCATAGTATAGTATGTCGACAAATTTCGCACAAAAACGTCATAGTGTGTAGTATGTCGACAAATTTTGCGCAAAAAAGTCATAGCATAGTATATCGTCAAATTTCGCGCAAAAACGTCATCGTATAGCATGTCGACGAATTTCACGCAAAAGGGTCATAGTATAGTATGTCGATAAATTTCGTGAAAAAAACGTCATCGTATAGTATGTCGAAAAATTTCATGAAAAAACATCATAGTATAGCATGTCATCAAATTTCGCGCAAAAACGTCATAGTATAGCATGTCGACGAATTTTGTGAAAAAACGTCACAGTATAGTATGTCGATAAATTTCGTGCAAAAAAGTCATTGTATAGTATGTCGATAAATTTCATGCAAAAACGTCATAGTATAGTACGTCGATAAATTTCGCACAAAAACGTCATCGTATAGTATGTTTAAAAAAGTCATAGTATAGTATGTTGAAAAAAGTCATAGTATAGTATGTCGAAAAGTCATAGTATAGTATGTCCAAAAAAGTCACGTAAAAAGTCATACTATAATATGTCGGAAAAAGTCACGTAAAGAGACATAGTATGTCGAAAAAAGTCATGCAAAAAGTCAACGCATAGTATGTCGAAAAATGTCATGTAAAAAGTCATAGTATAATATGTCGAAAAAAGTCATAGTATAATATGTCGAAAAAAGTCATCGTATAGTATGTTGAAAAAAAAGTCATAGTATAGTATGTCGAAAAATGTCATGTAAAAAGTCATAGTATAGTATGTTGAAACAAGTCATGGAAAAAGTCATACTATAGTATGTCGAAAAATGTCATGAGATAAGATAAGATATTCCTTTATTAGCCCCACAGTGGAGAAATTTACAAGAAAGTCATAGTATAATATGTCAAGAAAGTCAGACTATAGTATGTCGAAAAAAAGTCACGTAAAAAGTCATAGTATAATATGTCCAAAAAAGACATTTAAAAAGTCATGGTACAGTATGTCGAAAAAACCCATGGAAAACTCATAGTATAGCATGTCGAAGAAAGTCTAAGTATAGTATGCCAAAAAAAATTCATAGTATAGTATGTCGAAAAAATTCATGTAAAGTCATAGTATAGTATGTCAAAAAAAGTCATGTAAAAAGTCATAGTGTAGTATATCAAAAAAAGTCATGGAAAAAGTCAAACTATAGTATGTTGAAAAAAGTCACATAAAAAGTCATAGTATAGTATGTTGAAAAACGTCATAGTATAGTATGTCGAAAAAGTCATAGTATAGTATGTCGAAAAAAAAAAGTCAAACTATAGTATGTTGAAAAGTCACATAAATAGTCATAGTATAGTATGTTGAAAAAAGTCATGGTAAAAGTCATAGTATAGTATGTTGAAAAACGTCATAGTATAGTATGTCGAAAAAAGTCATAGTATAGTATGTTGAAAAACGTCATAGTATACTATGTCGAAAAAGTCATAGTATAGTATGTCGAAAAAAGTCATGTAAAAATTCAGTGTAGTATGTCAAAAAAAGTCATGGAAAAAGTCATGGTATAGTATGTTGAAAAAAAGTCATAGTATAGTATGTCAAAAAATGTCATGTAAAAAGTCATGGTAAAGCATGTCGAAAAAAGTCATGGAAAATGTCATAGTATAGTATGTCAAAAAAAAGTCACGTAAAAAGTCATAGTATAATATGTCCAAAAAAGACATTTAAAAAGTCATGGTACAGTATGTCGAAAAAACTCATGTAAAACTCATAGTATAGCATGTCGAAGAAAGTCTAAGTATAGTATGTAGAAAAAAATCATAGTATAGTATGTCGAAAAAATTCATGTAAAAAGTCATAGTATAGTACGCCGAAAGAAAGTCATAGTATGCCAAAAAAAATTCATAGTATAGTATGTCGAAAAAATTCATGTAAATTCATAGTATAGTATGTCAAAAAAAGTCATGTAAAAAGTCATAGTGTAGTATATCAAAAAAAAAGTCACAGAAAAAGTCAAACTATAGTATGTTGAAAAAAGTCACATAAAAAGTCATAGTATAGTATGTCGAAAAAAAGTCATGGTAAAAGTCATAGTATAGTATGTTGAAAAACGTCATAGTATAGTATGTCGAAAAAGTCATAGTATAGTATGTCCAAAAAAGTCACAGTATAGTATGTTGAAAAACGTCATAGTATACTATGTCGAAAAAGTCATAGTATAGTATGTCGAAAAAAGTCACGTAAAAAGTCATAGCACAGGATGTCGAAAAAAGTCACGTAAAAAGTCATAGTATAGTGTTCCTTTTTTATATACCCTTAATGAGCTTTAACCTGATGTAGTGTTCCTGTTTACTATTATTATTTATTGGACTTTTTTTCGACCAGAGAAATAACATGTTTGAGTGCTGAGCTGGCAGGCTGCTGACATAATAAGGCTGTCTATCTGTGTTAAAAGACGTGTAAAATGCATCACTTCCTGATAAGTCTACAGTTTTTTAAAAGCAAGAATCAATTTAATTACTATTTAAGTATTCAGACCCTTTGTGCTGACATTGCACCTCCGCATGTACACAAACATTGAACTGTTAAACCCCAGACAGATGGCGACTAAATTAGGGAAAACACAATACTTCACAAACACAACACAATAATCCACAGCTACACTATGACAGTCACATATCAATGTGAGCGACAGTACTCAAGTCGAAGTACAGCACGTCGTGAAAAAGTTATCTTTTATGTTGACTCACGTTTGTTGTAGTCGGATGGCAGGTACGCGTGGTCCGGTGGAGACGGCGTCTCTCCAACGCGCGGCTGTCGGTCCTCTGCTGTCGCCAAACAACTTGCCAAAGAGCCAAAACCTACAGCCGAACGTGTCCATCCATCTATTTTCACATTATAACAAAAGGAGGCTTTCTCTGTCCGAGTAAAACGCCACCATCAGTACCGTGACTCAAACAAAACATGGAGCCCACTCACTGCGTCACACCCGCACCTGACCGAAATCACTCTACAGGTTAGTCCGGGCTATGGCTACCCACAGCGCCACTCACGGGTCACCCGTGAAATGGCTCAGTATAGTATACCATAAAAACTCATGGCAAGTCTACAGTATCTCATAACGTCCTAAAAACGAATCTAAATAGACATAGTATAGTATGGCATTAAATGGTCATTAAATCATTTAAAAAGTCCTAGTATGCAGGTAGTATGGCATAAAAGTCATAGTATATTATGGCATAAAAGTCATACAATAGTATGTCACCAAAGTAATTTAAAAAGTCATAGTATAGCATGTTAAGAAAAGTCACTGAAGAAGTCATAGTATAGTATGGCATTAAAAAGTCATTAAATCATTTAAAAAGTCATAGTATGCAGGTAGAACGGTATAAAAGTCATAGTTATTAAAGTCATTGTGAATTTCTCCACTGTGAGACTAATAAAGGAGTATCTTATCTTATCTAATATAAAAATCATAGTATAGCATGTTAAGAAAAGTCACTGAAGAAGTCATAGTATAGTATGGCATTAAAAAGTCATTAAATCATTTAAAAAGTCATAGTATGCAGGTAGTATGGCATAAAAGTCATATTATGACATAAAAGTCATACAATATGTCAACAAAGTAATTTAAAAAGTCATAGTATACTATGACTTTTTAAATTAATTTTCTGACTCAGTTTTTAAGAAAATTCATTGAAGTCATAGTATAGTATGTCAACACAAAGTCATAGTATACTATGTCGAAAAAAGTCAGAAAAATGTCATAGTATGCTGAAAATAGTCATGAACACATCATAGTATGTTATGTTGAAAAAGTCATAAAAACATATTATATAAAAAAAGTCATATTATGATGTATAAAAAAGGAAAAAAAAATCACAGTATATGTCAAAAAAGTCATTAAAACAGTATAGTATGTCCAACAAAGTAATTTAAAGTCATCGTATAGTATGTGAAAAAAGACATTAAAAGTCATATTATAGTATAGCACATGAAAAATAGTCATTAAAAAGTCATAGTATACAGGTACTATGGCATAAAAGTCAGTTCAGTATGTGGAAAAAATCATTAAAACAGTCACAGTATAATATGTAAAAAATGTCATTAAAAAGTCAAAGTATGCAGGTAGTATGGCAGAAAGGTCATAGTATAGTATGGCATAAAAAGTCATTAAAGAAGTCATAGTACAGTACAGTATGTCTATAAGTCACAGTATAGTATAAAAAATACAGTATAGTCTGGAGTAGAAGCATAAAGTAGCATAAATTAGATATACTTCAATAAAGAGCAAGTACCACGTAACTGTACTTCCAGTACTTCAGTAACCTTACTTGCCACCACTGCTGACAGTATATCTCCTTTGAAATAAATAACTGCTGGTCGTCCATCACTTCATCCATGTATGTTCTAGTTATAATGTTATATGTTATAGATGAGCAGTGTCTGATTCAAGAATCAAATGTTTTTAAGTACCGGTAGCTGCTAAAAACCCACGTTTACAGTCCTCATCCATATATGTTTTAGTTTGTTTTCGTTGGGTCTGTGTCTCATTGTTTCTGTGTTTCATATTGTAATTATTCACTGGTTTCTCTCATTGGCCAGTGTTTCATTTGTGTAAAGAACTTCAGCATGATTTTATAGGTGCTATATAAATAAAGCTTTACTGTGTAAAATGAGTCTCTACTGCATTCATACACATTATACCAAAATACAGACGGTGACTAAATAACAGAAAACACAAGACTCAGATATCAGTGTAAGAGATCTTAATCAGATTTTTATTAATCTTTCTCTAGTAGCTGAATCAGTGCAGCAGCATACTATACTGGGCAATACCTTAAATAAACAATGTCTTCTAGATTCATGAAATAAAACTATTCATGAGAGAAAGATATTGCAATGAAAAACACTGTTAATTTAAGTGTGTTACCAAAGAGAAACACTATGGATGAGGTTTGTGTAAATGTAATGATGTGCTGGAACAATATGCGTGCATGTCTAAATCATAAGAGGAAATGCTGAAGTTAAGGCTCACTGAAACTGCAATAAATAATATTAAATGTTAGAGGAGCTGTACAGAGGAACGGCCAACTTTTATCTAACATGGGTGGATTTTCAGGACCCTGATCTCACAAAGTTATACACCTGGAAGATTCCCAGTATTACCACAGTCAGAGTAGCTCCAATGGAGGGTTAAGTTTCTTGCTCAAGGGCATTTCAGCCTGTGTTGAATTGAGTGAGGTCAGTGTCTGGGGTCCTCCTGGTCAGGAAGCAGCAGGAAAACAGAAAGAGGTCATGAGGATAAAGAGATCTGACGACTACACCTTCATCCTGTCCACTTCTCCACTAGTGTGACTGGTTAACCACATAAGAGACTACTGGAACCAGTCAATGGGGACATACCCACTCATTTACATAACATTACAACTGTTGTGATTTCCATCCTGGTGTTTTTAGCAGTACTTACCAGTACGTTGATCCACTGAGATTCAGAGTAGATGTACAGAGCTTTTCTGTCTGTCCTCAGCACCATCACGTTCTCCCCCCGCAGCCTCCTCATCTGTTTCTCTCCGTCTGCGATGAAGATCTGGAGAGAGACAGATAGAAACCTGTTTTACACACTGAAAATATGACAATGGGTTCTTATGGGGCCGACCTGCATTGTGGCGAACCTCATGGAAGTGGCCTGTAAGTCACTAACTACGGAGCCTGGGAGTGAAAAAATAAAAACATATCAAGGGGGCTTGTATCTCACAGGTGAATGTCGGTCCTGAGGTGCTTGTAAGCAAATAAATCCGTCTTGAATCGACATCTGCGCTGTCTGTGGTTTGTTGGAGTGTAACCGTCAGTCGTTGGTCTACAATCAAACACAACGGAGCATCTTGCGATGACTTCTGTTATTATTTGACGCTGTATAAATATAAACTGAATTGAACACAGACTGTTGGCTGTCAGCACTAACAGAAGTACAAAAGAAAGTTAACGGGCCTTTCTGAAAGGTGTACAGAGGTAATGTCAGTAAACAGAAGTGTGCTACACGCACAGGTTATTAATCGTAATCGATTTAATTAAATCGTTCCCATGACTTAATTCATTTGTGGGGACGAATTCAATAAATTTGCACCAGGCCGAGCCATTAATTCCAATCTTCACCAGCTTAAAGGGTAACGCTGGTATTTTTCAGCCTGGACCCTCATTTCCTCTGTTTCTGTCAGTGATCAACAGGGACAATAAATCAAGTGTCTGACATTATGAAAAGAGTCTCACCCGAGGAGAAGTCTTGCTTTCTGAGATCTGGCGAGGCGACGTGTTGCAGGAAGACAACGGTGAAATAGTGGAATACATCCATGGGGGAAACGCGAGTGCCAGCCGGGCAGAGCTTGTTATGTTGGAGTAGAAAACATAGCTTAGTGCTATCTAAAAGATTTTCAGTGTCACGGCTGAATATTTAGCTCATTTCCAGAGTGTGGATGAGATCTCATTTGAGCCATAAGGATATTCAGATTTCACAACGAGACATCTCCTTGAGCAGGACATGGACACCATGACAGACCGGATCAAGTTCAAGATAAGAAAAAGGTTTTATGTCTGTAGGGTCCTTTCCATAATGTTGTCAGACACTAAATAGCTATGGACATGGACTCTTTGATTCAGCTTTACTTTAGCTTGGAGATGAGTTCTCAAGACATGTTGACCCTTGTTTTTTAAGGGATTATTGTTAGTAAAAGGCAATTATCAAGGATATTAGGAGCATGTGGATTATATAGTCAGTAATATGTTAACTTGGCGGACACTATTGACTTTACTGGTACAGTGCACTTCATGGTTTGGTGAGAAAGGCTGACACTCTGTATATACACTTATCTTGTGCATATATGTTAATAAAAACATGGGAATGCTTTAACTGAGGCCGCAAATTACAACTTATGCTGAAAAATTTAAAAATTGTGGCTTCAATTCATTTATTTGGAAAAGTAATAGCTCTCACTAAGGGAAACATGAAGCTTAAATATCATTATAAGACAACATTCAATACAATGTAATCGGTGAAAATAAAGATCTGTTTTAAGATCATTCAGCAGCGTGTGTGACACCGACCGCCTGGATTCTGTCCAACAGTCGTTCTGGGGTTTGAACTTGTGAACAGTTGCATTTGGCTGAAGGACCTCGGAGTCCGGAGTCTCCCGGCAGGCCTGGTAGGACGTACACTACAACACGAGAAGGTATCATTAACAACACAGCTGATCCAACACTATCACTATGACAACATATTACTGGACAGGGAGGGGGGGTTATTGATCATTTTTATCAATTCTAAATACATAACAATGGATAAATTTAGCAGCAAATCTGTGCAACAAATGGTATCAACCCATAAAAAGTTATGAGACATAATAGAGCATGGGAATAATAGTCATATACTTCTATCATAATGCTCTAGATCCTCACAAACTTTCACAAATTATTTTAATTAATGGATGAATTAATTCTTGTTTATTTATGATTAGAACAACTTGTCACAGTGCTGAGCTGCATCTCAAATTAATCTACAGGCTCTCAGCTTTCAGATGATGTACACCACTTCTATGTGACATCTACTGCTGACCGGCTATATTCCCCTAAAGACCCCCGGTACCCCCGTAAAAAAGACAAAAAAGGGTCTCAGAGGGTTAAGTTAAAGATTAACGAACAGATTTAATAAAATTTAATATCAGCATGCAGAGGTAAAGTTCCCATCCTGCTCCTGGTTGTTGTCCCAGCTTGTAGGTGCACGCATAGTGGAACTGGGGCCGATAGTGAATCCCCCAGGAGTTAAACATGACAAACTCCCCCTCACACATCGATGCTGAACCAAAGTCACATTTGTGGTTCATCTGTAACCTTCCTGCTGTCACGCACCTTGTCCAGGTAGTCCAGGCTCTCCAGTCAGACCCGACAGTCCTACAGGACCAGGATGACCCGGCTGTCCTGTAGGTCCACGAGATCCTTTCAACCCCTGCGCACAATGATGTATTTTATTCACTGAATAACCGATTGACCAAACAATTAAACACCCTCCTTCCAGAGCTGTGTCTCTACAGTATAATGGACAACAAGTGTAATGTTAAATATCATTTAATCTTAATGTAAACATTTTAACCATGAAAAAAGTATCAGCATTCATTATTTAATAAGTCTTGAAATACAGTAATAATCATAATCAAACTGCAGCAGTACTGAGTTGTAGATGACAGACTGGCAGGGTCATTTTGATTAGATTGTGAGTTTTCTGACAGAAACAGGGCAAACTAAACCTGAAACTAAAACTAAAATAAGCAGTGAAAATATTTTAGTAAAATGAAAACAAATAAAAACTATATCCTTTAAGAAAAACTAATTGCCAGGTTACAAACTAATAAAAATAAAAATAAAAATGAATGTAAATTGAGCTCAGATTTAGTTAGTCAAAAAATCTTCTCAGCACTGTACATATATCTATTAATAAAATATTTATATAATGCATCCATTGTATAAACCTACCGGGGTTCCTCTGACTCCTGGCTCTCCTCTGGGCCCTTGTTCACCCCTCTGCCCTGCATCTCCCCACTGGCCCGGGTCGCCCTGGAACAGCACAGCACAACATAGTATGCTCAGCATAGCAGCTTTACTTACATTTATAACTCACTTTTATTTGTAGACTTAATGTTTGTTATGCCGGCCGGTCATCTACCTTTTCTCCTGACGCTGCAGCGATGCCACGCTCACCCTGAAGAGACACACACATCGCCCGGTACAAACTGCTTCATTCATTCATATAACTTTGTCCCTTTTCCAGCAAAGTAAACGAAACTTTTCCCTCACCTTCTCTCCACCAGGTCCTCTGTTTCCCCTCACGCCTTTATCACCCTGATGGAGGAACAGAAATACAAAATGACGATGAGAAATAAGTGGCGATCATGTGTTGCTCTTTAGAAAAGCCAGCAGTCGACTGTCACTCACCCTGAATCCTTTACGTCCCTTACTGCCCTGTGAATAAACACAAAGTGTTGTTAGTTCTATAATGTTCTGACTACCCACTACATTTTTTGTGTGGAAACCAATAAATACTGGTGAATGAAAGAAAAGATGCAGCCAACAAGTCCATCTAAACACTGTGAAGCTGTATTCTATTAAGATGGCTTCCTCTTTAAAACATCACCCACTTTAGTTGTTAAAGCCTTGTCCTCTTTCCAGCTGCTGTCACTTTGTAAGTAGTGATGCAAATTAAAAAATAACAGAAGATTAGGTCCACAAAATCGCAGCACAATTCAATGTAAGCAGCCACAGCAGCCATCAGCAGTGGAAAGTAAGCAAGTACATTTACACAGACACTGTATTTAAGAACAAATTTGAGGTACTTGTACTTAATACTGCTACTCCACTGCACTTCAGAGGGAAATATTGTACTTTTTACTTCACTACAGTTATCTGACAGCTTTAGTTGTGTTACAATTTAAAATGTACGCAGGGCTCCGGACTAACTTTTACTAACTAGTGCGCCTAACTCTTTCATTTAGCACCCAAAGTTTTGGGGTGTTTTTGTCAGCTGATATGGGTTTTTCTGGAGGGAGGCTGGTTTCCCTTAGAGATAGGGTGAGAAGCTCAGCCATCCGTGACGGACTCGGAGTAAAACCGCTCCTTGGAGTTGATTTACTGTTGTAATAACAATCAAATGAAATACATAACAGTAATAATAATTGTAATTGATAATAGTATTCATAGCAGTCACAGGGAACATTTTACTTTTACTTTAATTACTTTAAGTACATTTTCCTGATTATACTTACATACGTTAACTTATGCATGTGTGGTATTATTACTTTTAACTTATGTATGTGTGGTATTATTACTTTTACTGAAGTAAAGGATCTGAACACTTTCTCCACCACTGGTTGCCATTCACAACAACCAGTGGTGGTCATGTGATGTATTAAACCAGGTCGTATATGATGTGGAAACATGACCATTTTCCTCATTTTGAGTGAACAGGAAGTGAATGAAGACAGCATAAAATCGCTTTTTGTACCTTTATCATCCCGGGAGTTCCTATGTCTCCATACAGGCCCCTCCAGCCTCTGTCGCCCTTCTCTCCCTGTGGAAACAGAAAAATCACAGCATGTAAAGTCTTATGTTAGAATGTGAATTAATGTAAATAAACACTGTTTTGTCACTTACTAATATTAATCACAACGGTTGTGACAGAAAGCTCTAAATGTGGAGGACGTGATTTGGCACAGATGGACAGTTTGTGAGATTTGAAATACATCGTACCCAGTGATTCAAATTGGGATCATCCAAATAGAGTCAGTGATTTTCCTCATAGCTCTACAGTGGTTTGACAATAAAAAAAAAATCTAAAATAATGTCCCAGCTGCTGTAAAACACTTTAACCTGACCTCAACACTAATTTTTACAGCACTGGAAAAAGGACGGCGATCGGATGACTGATTTAAACTTTGAACTAACTTCACTTTCAGTTTTCAGTCCTGCAGGACTTTCGACTAACAGAGAAGGTTTAATCACATCAGTGAGTTATGTCAGCATTTGATAGCAGGTGGTTTGATATACATGGATGTGACCTTTTGACCCGGCTGTCCCATGACTCCTTGCATTCCAGGTTCTGCCTCCGGACCCATCACACCGGGTTGGCCCTAAAACACACAAAGCAGTTTGACTTGGCATGACTTTTCATTTTGTTGCAGAGAAGAGCCCCGTGCTTACACATGCAGAAAGATGAGGTTAAATACATGCATAAGTGTGTGTATGGTGAGTTGTGCTGTACCTTGGGTCCTCTGGGTCCTCTGCAGCCCTTTAAACATAAACACAATTAAAATATGCTGCTTAGAGCTAATAAAAAACACAGTCATTATATGAATGTCCAGCAAAGGAGTATGGGAAACAAGGGTAGCCCACTACTTCTAATTCACTTTTTAATCGAACAGTTCATTAAATAACACATTTCTTGTTTTATCGTTGCAGAAAGAAGCAGAATTCATAATGGAGGTCTGTCGTACCTTCTCCCCTTTCGCTCCTGTGATGTGTTCTGTTATATCAACCTGAAGAGTTAAAGACAAATCAGCATGATTTAGTTTTACGTGCATTCAGAATAGGTTTGTTACCATATTTTACATTTAAAGGCAGGGTTGATAATGCTGTGAAACTAACAACAGTATACCAGATTTTAAAAATGATCCAACGGAAAAACTCAGCCCAGTGTTGCCAACTCTTTTCCAATGAACGTAGCTAACAGCACTAGCTCCAAAAGTCCCTACATCTAGTGAGAAAGTAGTCGGCAACATTGACAGTCCGTCCTTTCAGGCCTCCCTCTGAAGCCACAAATTATCATAATGATGTAAACAACAAACATGATTATTGTTAGTACTCAAAGCTAGAGGTCGACCAATTAATCAGATCATTTGACTTTTTTTTTCATAATAGGCATCGGCCAGTGTCTGAGCATATTAAGCCAATTATCAAGCAGGTGCACAAATGCTGCTAAGTGCAATAAAACTTTAAACTTTTTCAACCAAAAATTTATCTGACAAAGTTTAGTTTTTCTGATTACCTGTTTCATGTATTCAATATTTAGAGTATACATTATTTTAATTTAAAATATGTAAGTGCACTGCAGTGCAGACACAAAATGTAGACTGGAGACACAGACCATAGGTGTTGTTCAATAAATGTTTACTGAAGTTGTGTATCATTTGTTATTATTAAGCTGTTATATTTTATCAGATGTAGGCAAAAAGGAGGTGTTCCAGGCACAACCAGCTGAGAGGAAGACTCTGGGAAGACCAGGACTATGTGGAGAGATTAAATCTCCATACTGGCCTGGGAACGCCTCGGGATCCCCCAGTCAGAGCTGGTTAATGTGGCCCAGGAAAGGGAAGTTTGGGGTCCCCTGCTGGAGCTGTGGCCCCCATGACCAGACCCCAGATAAGTGGTTGATGATGGGTGAGTGATGAAAGACACTGTGGTAGAAAGCAGCGAAGGCTGCCGAACTCTACACACAGTGGATTTAACTGAGCTGAGCCTGAACGCACTCTTGATGCACATTTGTGTGTACGTGTGTGTCGTCACCATCAGCTCTGCTCTCCGTTTGACGGTAGGAAACACAGGTGGTGGAGGTGGAGGGGGGAAGAAGACGTCACATTTGGGAGCTGCCCACCTGCTGCTTTCTCTACTGGACAGAAATCCTTCACAGACAGACAGACAGACATGATAGTTATTGTCTATCTGGCTCACAATCATGATATATAATTGGGGTTTTCCTCGACATAAGAAATTCTTAGATAGTTGATTTAATCACCAGATCATACAAAAGCTTTAAATCTTGTGTTTACCAGAGATGTGCTCATAGCATCTTGGTAATAAGTCATTCAGCATGAAAACAGCATAACTAAAAATACTCAGGTAAAAATCCTGAATTCAAAAAGTTACTTAAGTAAAAGTACAGAAGTATTATCAGCAAAATGTACTTACAGTATCAAAAGTAGAAGTGCTTCTGGTGGGATTTTATTAATATCTTTTTATCACTAATAAACACATGTAATTTTAATGATGTAGTTCATCAATGTGAAGTTAATATTAGATACAGTGTGTACTACTAGCTGGGTAGATTAGTACTGCATCATATCACAGAAGCATATCATGTTTTATATTTTTATTTAAAAAGTAATGAGTAACTATAGCTGTCAAAGAAATGTAGTGGAGTAAAAAGTAGATGTGAAATGCTCCGACTCTTTAGATCAAAGTTTAAAACTTTCCAGTTTGCTGCTGCCTTTTATTAAACCAAATAATCTTATACTGCACTATAACTTTTATTTTTGTGTTTTATACTTTATTCTAGCTTCTATGTTTAGCTTGTTCTTATTTTCTAACATTTTTATGACTGTTTTAATTGTCTTAATGCTCTTGATTTTGTGTGAATTGCTCTGTTGCTGAAATGTGCTACAAATCAAGCTGCCTCACCTAGTGAGACAGATGTATACCGTGAAGTGCCAGAGAACAGAAATACTGGAGTAAAGTACAAGAAAGTCAAATTGTACTTAGGTACAGTACTTAGTTGTAAATGTTCTTAGATACATGCCATAGCTGATCTAAACGTCACTGCCTTAGTCTCATGTTTGTACTCACTGGTTGTGACAGAGGCAACAGTCGGCTGGAGGCCGCTGAGCAAGGCAGTCCATCCCAAAACCAGCTGAGTCAGCATCTCCTGTCGTACTGCAACAACGAACCAACGTTAAAAATCATCAGAACAACAACTTTAATGTAATGATGAAAAATGTGTTTACTCAAGTTCCCTTTTTCCTAATATTATATTTTGTCTAAAGATCTGGCCTGAGGCTTCGTTAATAAACCCTCACTTCAACACGTAAAACCAGATTACTTGTGTTTGACAATGTGCACATTTACAACCACTCCTGACATTACAAACAAACAAACCCGGAGTGGAGGAGAAGCAGCAGGTGGATGTGAAGCAGGTGGGATTCATGCATGAAAAGTGAGGACTTTTTTTCTGTGTAAAGCTGGAGTTCGTACAGACAGATTTATTACTTGTTTCATTCACGCTGTGATAAATAAAACCTTTATCTTGAATTCTGTATTTCAGTGTAAGATTTCTACCTGCACTGTAAAACACAGATTACAAGCCTCCCATTCAAGCTATAAATCTCTTGTAAAATACTGTAAAAGTCTGCGGTGGGGAGGAGAAAATCTCACTAACTATAGATGTAATTCAGCTCACTTACAGTTAGTATATTTTTATTTATTCCAGCTGTAAAGAAAAAAAGCATTTCACTCTATTATCTAAAAGGCATTGGTAGATTTTTCCTCATTAGTCCTCATGTAAACTGACTCCCATTGGATTTACAATAAGTGATGATAGCCAAAGACAATTAATACCTCACCTCTGTTAGGAAAATTACAAAATTATCCTAAAAAAGAGAATTAAAGATGTGTATTACAATCAATATGACGCTGGAGAACTGCTAACACTCAAACAGATGATGCTGCATCTCAAGATTCAGTTGTTTTATCAGACGCTTCACATAGCTCAGATATCAGAGGAGGTCAAAATGACTTCACATGTTCACATGCGTAGTAATGTGTGCATTGTGCGTCTTACCTCGGCGTCGCCTCCTCCTCGTCCTGCAGCAGAGATGTCTGTTGGAGCTACTCCTCTTCCTGGTCACCGTCCAGTCGAGCTGGAGCCCATTCTGCTAGGCTTGCACGCTGAGTCGGGCTTATCTCAATAAAGTGTGGAAATGCAACGCAGCCTCTGGCAGTGCTCTGCAGAAATAATCAGATAATTACTAACACAGCGAGCCAAAGAGAAGCCGGCGTATCGGGCCGGGATGGAACAGTGAAAGGAGTCAGTGGCACCTTCTGTCAGATTGTGTTATATTATTTTTACTTTTTCTCCATTTACTTTCTAGGCTTTTAGCCAGGTTACTCACAGCGACCATACGTACAGCTTAATGTAATTCTATAAACTGAACTTACAGTAGGGTCAACGGGACAAAAAGATATTACATATACATATGCAATCATGTCGGATTATGGCTTACCCACAAAACATTTCTAAATACGGAACTGCAGTAGAGAAATACAACTGAAACAGTTACTGAGTGTTGTGTCACTGCACAGATAACTTCACATCTCAAACAGTGTTTTCCTAAAAAAAAAATACACATATAAAAGGAAACTGTGTCACTGATTGGTGATGTTCATTGTAGGCCAATTAGAAACCCTGTTACAAAATGGTTTCTCCAAGAGAAAAGCTCAGATAACTCTAACATCAACAGATCGATTATGGAAAACCAGATTTCTTGTGTTGTGTCAGATCAAGTAGAGATTTTCTAAAATCAGACATCTCTCCACTGCAGGGTAAACACTGCCCGGGAAAAACAGAGGCAATTTTATACTTATAAAACTGTAACTTTGGAAAATATACCCACTTCACGTATTTTCACAAAACTCCTGTCAACTACATGAAAACCACTTCTCTTAGTATCTTTAAAACACATTTTTAAGTGTTATATAACAGTATATTAATGTTCATTAAAAAGTTTGTTGTCAAAGATTGCACCCAAGTCAACAAATGCATTTTCCCTCCACAAAGCTGGTTACATGGGTGGTCACCAGGGTTGGACATTCGCACCAGCCACATGCTGATATAATATGCAAGTGGCCACTAGATTTGCTTCATTCACCAGCCAATAAAACAGTCTATATAATAATCTACTGAGTGGCTGCTAGATTTTGGAAACCACCGGCTACAGCAGCAGACAGACAAAAAAGTTAATTTACAACCCTCGAGGTCACATTATGTGCAACAATCTTTGTTCCTCCAATCTGATATATGCAAGCAAAAATTTTAAAAATGTTTAAAAAAAAAATCATTATAAGTTGTCTTTTATTGAAGCATTTAAAACCACAAATAAAGACTGAAGTGCAGACTGTCACATCTACAGTATGCGCCGTCATGACTTTAAAAATGCAATAAGATGTTAAACAGAAATGACAGGAAAAAAAGTTTACAAACTAAGAAATTGTAAAAAATATACAAGAGCACTGCATTATTTTGTAAACAGCCTAAAAATAAAACAGGCACATGGAGGATTTAAATGACATGAGAGAGAGCATATGTACAAAATTGGGACCGCATGCGGAAAGAAGTAATATTTTTCCTCTACATACATTTGTAGTCATGCATCAGTCCTTTATTACAAAGTCTATATGATAGAAGGAAAATACCAGCCATGTTGAAACTACAACTATTAAAAATCACTTTGACACAGCTTAAAAAGTGAGTGTGCTCCCCATTGAGTGTTTCTTAAAATCCTATAAACTATCCAACAGCTCAAGCTACAAGTGAAAAAAAGTGCTGCCAGAATTTATTAAAAAAAAAAAAAAAAAAAAAGACACTTTAAGCAAAGAAAAATCAAAGATGAGACAAGACAAAGGCTTTCTGAGTTAAAACCATAAAATCCTCCTTTGTAAAACATGGCGTTCTATTCTAGGATATTGAAAAGGTTATCCTTTGTTGCACATTCCTCTCGAACAGATCCGTCTTTTTGTTTTTCAACATGTGTGTCATGTGATCCAGCAGAGGTGTAGTCTCTTCAGGGTTTACCGTCTGTGTGGCCGAGGCGCGTCTGCAGCTCGACCACCACGCGCCTCATCATGCCTCCTAACTGATCATGCATCTGGACGAGCTGCTGCGGGGAGCAGTAGCTGAGTTCTAGCGGCGTCATCCTGCCGGTCAGGGCCTCCACCTCTGACTGCAGCAGGCCCTCGGGTGTCTGTTCTCCGGCCGGCGTGTCGGGGGTCGGAGTCCCAGAGCCGTCTTGCTCCGGTCTCCCGTCTGCAGGAAGGGGCTCGTCTACCAGCTCTGTAGCTGCAAATTCAACCAAGAAGTTGTTAAAGGAAAAGATTGATATTTTGAAAATACTTAGATAAGAGGATTAATACCACTCTTCTGTCTATGTGGTGAATATGAAGCTACAGCAAGAAGACGGTTAGCTTAGCATAAAGCTTGAAGTAAGGGGAACGAGAGAGAGAGAGAGAGAGAGAGAGAGAGAGAGAGAGAGAGAGAGAGAAAGAGAGAGGGAGGGAGGGAGGGAGAGAGAGAGAGAGAGAGAGAGAGAGAGAACACAAGAGAGATGGAGAACGTGGGGAGAGAGCAAGAGAGAATAGGAGGAGAGAGAACGGGGAGAGAGAACGTGGGAAGAGAGCGAGAGAGAGAGAGAGAGAGAGAGAGAGAGAGAGAGAGAAAGCGGGGAGGGAGAGAGCGAGGGGGGGGGGAACACAAGAGAGATGGAGAAAGTGGGGGGGGGGGGGAGAGAGAGAGAGAGAGGGAGGGAGGGAGGGAGAACGTGGGGGGAGAGAGAGAGGGAGAACGTGGAGAGAGTAAGAGACAGAAAGAGAGAGTTAACAGTTAATCATTTAACCTAAGCTAGTTAACCGTTCTGGTCTAGATTCTAGATCTATCTATTCTATATCGGCTCATGATTATACACTAAAGAAAACACACTTATTAATGTTACATTCCAAAGTCAGTGATAATAAACAGACTTCAGCTTTTACTCACCTAACGTCTCTGCTGACGTCTTTTCCTCCTCGTCCTGGTTTTGAGGAGCGCTGGTCTCCTCCAGTTCAGAGGTCATCATCTCCGTTTCATCAAAGCTCTTCAACTCATCACCACCTCGTCCTTTACGCTGGAAGACAATTATACAGATGTCAAACAAGAATTAACATGTTTTTGTAAAGTCCATGTTATCCTTTGTGATCTCAGTGCTGTTGTGTACCTGTTGCTCGTAGATCTTAAGAGCCTTTTTGACATTTGAGATCTTCGGTGAGCGAATTGGCAGAGTCTTGATTTCACTGGCAGTAAGAGCACTGAGGTCACCGACTGTTTTGATGTTTCTGGCTCGAACAAGCTGCCCAAAACCACGAGACCTACAGCATGAGAAGAATCAACATCAGTAACAGATAGAGGCGTCTGATAAGCCCATAAATTTAAAAGAGGATAAATATTTGACTCAATACGGCATATTTTCCTCTCATTGTGTGCTGTACTCACCACATGTTGGAGGATATCTGAGGCAGCACAGCTTCTACAGGTGTAGAGCAGCCAACCAGGGCGGGGTAGATACAGTCTCTGGAGACGGGCCGCGGCTCTTGGCTCATTTCAGAAATCTGGGAAAACAGGGTTGCAGCTATACCATTAGGACTAATAGCTCTAATATGGCCGCACAATTACTCAAATATTAATTGCAATCACAATTTTGGCTCCCCACAATTAAATGAACACGACCGACTGTGATGCTGACATTTAAAATGTGTTACGCTCATAGCGGCGATCGCCACCACGAGTTGATCGAGTTATTTTGGCTCCACTTTTAAGGAGTTGTCATTCTGCAGTCCAGAGTAGGTGAAGTTTTTTCATATTTTATGTCTTATTTTGATGCACAGATTTGTTAATTCAAAGGAATGTAGTGCAACATGGATGTGAAAACAGTCGATAAATTGAGTAAAACGTTTTGGTATAATTTTATATTGTTTCTAGGAGATGCACTGTGACCAGGACCAGTCTTATTTTGAATCAAAGATTTATATTAACAGGGATGTAGCAGTGAAAGCAGTGCTTCGTTTAATTACATGTGAAAGTGCAGTAAAATATTTTGTCTCGAAACTAAATGAAAAGCCATGATAAATAATTGTGATCTCAATACTGATCAAAATAATTGTGATTGTCATTTTGACCATAATCATGCAGCTCTAGTCTCCACTGTGAACCAAACTAAAACTATTAAAAGCACTAATCAATTTTCCAGGGCTGCACTTTGAGTGCTTTTTGCAGATGATGTGATCCTGTTGGCGTCATCAGTCCATGACCTCCAGCACTCTCTGGATCAATTCGCTGCTAAGTGTGGAGCAGCTGGGATGAGGATCAGCACCTCTAAATCTGAGGCCATGGTTCTCAGCAGGATGAATTGCCTTCACCGGATAGGAAATGAGTCCTTACCCCAAGTGAAGGAGTTGAAGTACCTTGGGGGTCTTAACTGCAAGTGAAAATGCGAGATTGGCCGGAGAATCGTATTTTTGCAATGATACAGCCACAGAGCTCTACAGAGCTTTCAAACCACACACTCATACTTGGTTTACAGCACATTAAAAAGGGATGCGTTGCCATTCAAGTTGCATTGTGGGTGAGCGCCAGGTCTTGATAAAGAAGAAGAATGTGTGCTATGCAAAGAATGCTAATCATCGCATGCTGATGTTCAGCAGATGTGTTTACCATCTTTGATTGGTGTGTTAGCATGGTAACATTTTCTGATAAGGTCTAAACACAGACTACAGCTGAGGCTGGTGGCAATATCATTGGTTTTGTAGGTATTTGGTCATAAAGCAGAGGTCAGAATTTAGAGGATGCAAAATCAGAGCTACAAGAAGAGTTAATATTGGACTTACGGACAGAAACAACTCCAAATTAATGCTATTGTTGCTCCGTGGCTCTGGATGTGTAAAGAGACCATTCTCTGCACGTTCATTTCCTACACATTAACCAGGACTATGTGTCAGCTTGTTTGATTTCTTCTGACATAAAGTAACCGCCTCTCCAAAGAAAATGGTGGCAATAATGAATGTTGATTTCTCATTGTCTTGCATACCAGGCATTTCTTGGAGCTCTTGTAACCTGGACTGTGCAGATTTCTGGGACTCAGGATGAGCAGGCCCTTTGTTGGTGTAGTGACGTACTGGAATAAGGAGCAGAGGAGTGTCATGTTTGATCAATCATACACTAAAGAAGAAGTGCGGTTCACGTGGATCAGAAATATGCCGATTAAAGAACAATGTTGGCCTCATTTATACCTTGGGCTGTGGGATACTGCTGACCTTGGATCTTCTGGGGGAGCTGGTTCTGAGAGCGGGGCTGCGACGATCAATATCGTCTGCCATTTCCTGATGTTGGATTGGATTAGCAAAAGACACACGTCTGGACTGTAAAGGAGAAAATAATGATTTATACAATACAACTTGTGCAATATCAAAATTTGGGCAATCGATTAAAATATTTAATTATGATTAATCGATAGTTAATCTTGATCACATTTTTCATCTGTAAAGAGTATAAAATACTCAACAAATCTACCTTTAAGGTATATTTTGTTACCTTATAGGGAGACTTGTTGAGTACTGAATACTCTTTATCAGCATGTGTATACATATATTTATTTTTGAAAATCAATAAACAATACAAAATAATGACAAATATTGTCCAGAAACCCTCACAGGTACTGCATTTAGTATGAAAACGATGCTCAAATCATAACATGGCAAACTGCAGCCCAACAGGCAACAACAGCTGTCAGTGTGCTGACTTGACTATGACTTGACTGCATGTGATTATCATAAAGTGGGCATGTCTGTAAAGAGGAGACTCGTGGGTACCCATGGAGCCCATTTTCATTCACATATCTGGAGGTCAGAGGTCAAGGGATCCCTTTGAATATGGTTATGCCAGTTAAACCTCCTTCCCATCAAGCTAGTATGACATGGTTGGTACAAATTTCTTAGGTTTTGTAGTTTCATATGATGTCAGTGTCTTCACTCTAGCTTTAGAACTAATTATGCAACAACCTCCAAAAGATCGATTGTGTTAGCACATTAAATTTGTGGCGTTAAAATGAATTTGCATTAACGTCTTACCTTTGACAGCCCTAGACAAAATGCATTTCAAATACAGTACTTACTTTGTCACTTACTTTGACAAGAGGTGAGGGACTCTCCTCTTCCAGTGGTCTCTTCAGGCCCTTCTTAAGAATACTGGTCGATGGGGAGGCTGAAGGAGACCAGGTTCCTCTGGTCCTGCCACTGCTGGGGCTTTGGCCGACATCCGCCCCCATTAAAGCCTCCAGGTCCTTCTGCTTCGCCGGAGAATCCGTGGAAATATCTTTACTTGTTGATTCTGATAACACTGAAGCATCGGCTAGAGCAGCATCCAAATCTGAGACAATGTCGCTCTCCGTGTTGGCAGTCTGGGTTTCGTCTTCGTCCTGAAGCGGTGTGATGTCATCACCAGCACTGACCTCTGCATGCTGGTTTGTTGATTTGTCTTCTTTGTTTGAGGCAGACTGCTCCTCCTCCTCCTCCTTTGAGACATCATCTATTACATTTGGACGCTCCATGTCCTCAGCAGTCTCTTCCACTGGAACAACTGGATGTTCTTGGTGGTTTGGATCCGAATCAGCTGCTTGTTTCTCTGTAACACTGTCACCAGACTCAGACACTTCTTCAGCTTTCTCCTCTAAGGCCTGTGGTTTCTCTGCTGTCTCCACAGGGGGCGCCAGTGTGTCCTCAACAGACGGGTCACAGGGCAACTCTTCCCGAGTCTGATCAGCAGTTGATTCAAGCATTTCAGCTGATGACAAGTCCCCAGTGTCATTCTCCTGTGAAGAGGTTTTGTCAGTGTTGGAGTCCTTTTGTGTTTCCTCCTTGCGAGGCGACACACTGAGCAATTCACTCTTCTTTGTGTTCTCTGTCTCGGCTTTCTCTTCAACAGCATCAACCTCTACCTCCATTGGTGATTCTTCCTGACTTTGCCCCTCAGTGTTACGTGTAACCTGAAGCAAATCCTGTGATTTCTGTGAATCCTCTAAATCTGTTGTACTTTTAGCTTCTGTGCTTTGTGAATCTGCCTTCTGAGAGGCATCAGATTCATCCATGACCATATCGTTACTAGTTTTGCCTTCTTTAGATTCAATGGTGAGAGGACTTGGAAGAGACGCTCGAGGTTTCCTTCCTCTCTTTTTGGGCGTAGGGGGATTTTCTTTGGCCGCCGAGGATTCAGACTCTGAGGACTCTACAGTGGCTGCGAGCAATGCTGGAGAAGATCTTCGTCTTGAGTATCTGCCCCTGCCTTGGGAGGATTCGGTTGATCCTGCAGTATCTAATGACTGAGAACTCTCTGGGGTTGAGCTAGGACTCGACTTTGACTGCTCCTCTTGTACCTTGTTCTTTCTGGGCCTACCTCTGATTTTGGCCTCTGGCTGACCGACAGCTGCCTGAGAATTAGACCTTGTCTGCCTTTCTAATGAATCCTTATTTTCACTTTTATCTTTAGACTCTGCAGCCTCAGATGATGGCTTGCTTCTACTGGATCTACGTCGAGTTTGACTATCAGAAGATGAGGGTGTGATCGCTTGAGAGTCCTGTTGACTGAGGTTGTCATCTGCATCTTCAATTGTTTCAAGTTTGTCTTTGGCCTCTGATTCATTCACCAACTTGTCTGTCGTGCTTGCTCCATTTTGGGACTCGTCATTAGTTGGAGAAGGAGTGACCATCTGAGAATCTCTCTTTTCCTTGTTGGTCTTTTCTATAAGCTCATCCTCCTCAGATTGGCTACCAGTTTGAGGGGAAGAAGTGACCATCTGAGAATCTCTCTTTTCCTTGTTGATCTTTTCTCTAAGCTCAACCTCTTGGGATTGGCCACCAATGTGAGAAGAAGTGACAATCTGAGAATCTCTCTTTTCCTTGTCTGTTTTTTCTACAATCTCAACCTCTTGGGATTGGCCACCAGTTACAGAAGAAGTGAGCATCTGAGAATCTCTCTTTTCCTTGTTGGCATTTTCTACAATCTCAACCTCTTGGGACTGGCCACCAGTTTGCGAGGAAGAGGTGATAATTTGAGAATCTTTCCTGATCTCATCACTATCTTTTATAGTCTGTTCTGCAATCTCATATTCTTGGGATTTGCCACCAGTTTGAGGGGAAAGAGTGATGATTTGAGAATTTTTCTTTGTCTTATCGTCATCCTCTTCGGTCTTTTCGGCGTGCTCATGTTTGGCAGTTTGGCTGGACTCTTCTTTGTCAGGTAAATCCTTTTTCTTTATTCCACTCTCCTCCTTGTTCTCCAATGATGTCTTGCTCCGCCGTCTTTGCCTACCCTGTGACTGGCTTTCACAGTCAGACTGCTGGTCAGTTTGGCTGGACTCTCTGGTGCTTCTCCTTTTGGGTTCAGGTTTACTAAGGAAGTCCTGTGAATTGCTGTACAGTCTCATCTTCTTGTGTGCTCTACCCTGCGAGTTGGTTTGACTCGACTCACTCTTGTCCCTCTGAGCCCTCGATCGTAACCTGTCTTTGGCACTGTGCTCCTCGGCAGCCTGCTTACTTCTCGTGATTCGTCTGCTTTCATCACTTTTCGGTTCCTCTCCAGAACGTCTCCTTTTCAGCGGCGTATATTTCTCTTCCCGTTCCCCTGGGTGCTCTCCAGGCAGCAGAGGTCTGACTCTGGAGCGTCCAGACCGTCTGGGTTCGTCTGGAGAAATCTGAGTCACTGATGAGTGAGAATCATCCAGAGTCTGTTCAGATTCCTCTTCTTGGCTTGAGGGTTTCATTTCCTCTGATGAGGAAGTATTCAGTTTGTTCTCCACTTCAGTCTGGGTGTCCGGGATAACGTCTTCATCTGTTAAGTCACTGGGCAGTCTATCAGTCAGCCTTACTGGCTCACTTTTTGGCCCAGAGTCTTTTGGCCTTACAGGGGACTCAAGGGCACTGTTCACAGGACACTGTGAGTTCACAGTTCCTGTCTGAGAGGACTGGGAATCCTGAGAGTTAGGACCGGATGTCTGAGAATCCTGAGAGTTAGGACCGGATGTCCGGGAAGCCCGAGAGGACGACTTGCTGGTTTTTGAGCGTTCTTGGCTATTGGAGGACTTTATGAGGGGACCTGTGAACTTGGACGCACTGCTGGGGCTGGCAGGTTTTCCCTCCGTGTACTTCTCCAGAGTGATAAAGGACTGACGGCGACTGTTGGGTTTCTGGGGAGTCCCTGAAACCAAATCTGAAGAACCAGACATGTTCAGACTTGTGTCTTCTTTAGACTGCAGGTCCAAGTCTGTTCTGTCATAACTCTTGGCATCATCCTCCACAGAAACATCTGCAGACTCAGGGACCATCTCTTCCTGCTCATGGCTTTTTGACATAATCTCTTCTGCTTTTGGGCTAGCCTTTTGAGTTTCTTCTGTTACAACTTCCATGCCTTCCTCTTTTTCCACATCTTCCTGAGGAACCTGAAAGAAACCAAATGCAAGTAACTAAATCTGTCTGCAAAGGACAAAAACAGATGCTTTCTAAGTGTAAATATGTAGAAAATGCAAGTTTGGTGACACTTTCATTTACTGCGTTGAAAGATGATTTTTTTTATTTGAACCAAGGACTTGTCTCACACATGCATTTACTGATGTAAATGTTTCTCTCTACTGAGTAACATTTCAAATCTGTGTGAAAGAGCACACCATAAAGATAATGTGCTGAAATTTTAACAATATTTTAAAAAGTCTGGGAGCTGTTTAAATGGATTTGAAAGCAAAAATAATGTTCAGAATTTGTTGTTTTTCCATGTTTTGAAAGAATAATATCTTGTTTTATTCATTCTCACTTCTGCAGAATGAAAAACAGGACAAAACCAGCCCCCCAGTGGAGCCTTTCCTGGCAGTGTTGTGATGGGAATGTGTGTTTCATTACCTTTCCAGGAGCCTCTTTGGTAACCTTGTCATCAGCTTGTCCAGTTGCCAGTTTGTCCCTGTGGGAAACACGGTTTATTATGTGAATGCTGTGTTTTTATGAGAGAGCAGGGATTTATCTTGATTCTGGCAGCAGATGAACTCAGAACTTACAAAGAGTCTTCCTGGCTCTGTGTGTACTGGGTGAAAACTGTTGTATCCAGAGAAGCATCAAGGTTGTTGTACATGGCAGGGATATCAACCCTGTGTGGCAAAGAAAACATTAGCTCTACTTAAGACTAACATGGATACTTTAAATGCGTTTTAAAACGGCAATCTGACCTTTTAGTCCTTTTCACCTCCTTCTGGTGCTCCGTCAGAACTCGTTCCTTCGTCTCTGGAGGAATGAAGACAAAGTCGATAGAGGCCTCTTCCTCCAAAACTCCCCTGCAAGGAGGCTTAGGAGAGCCAAAGTCCAACTTTGTCTGTTGAAGGAAACACAATGGAAACCAGTTGTGCAATGGTTGCAGGATGAGTGATTAAAAACAAATGGAAAAACCAAACAAGTCTCAGTGGAATATATAGTAGCTGTAACTTTGTCCTTGCATAATAAAATGCTTTCTCTTACATCAGAATGTGAGATTTCCCATCCTACATAAACATAACAGGAACAGCTGCACACCTAGGAATGCACCGATACAGTGTCGGGTATGTGATGTTAACAGATAAGATTAGAGCCTTGCATGCAGGACTGCTGAAAAGTGACCCACAGCTGCAACGATAACCCGATGCACATTCAGGCAACTGAGTCTCCAGTTTACTCATAACAGCCACAGTATTACGTGCACCGTTGTGAACACATGCAGCCAACTGAAGGGGGTTGGCCCTGGAGTTACCAACATTTCCAGCTCAGGCGCACTTAACACTTAAGGGGGGCAGATATTAAAATGTATGTATATATTTAGTATTGGAAATCAATTAAGACAAAACAATGACATTGTCCAGAAACACTCAGAGGTACTGCATTTAGCATGAAAATATGCTCAAATCCTAATATGGCAAACTGCAGCCCAACAGGCAACAACAGCTGTCAGTGTGTCTGTGTGATGACTTGACTATGACTTGCCCCAAACTGCATGTGATTATCATGAAGTGGGCATGTCTGTAAAGGGGGGACTCGTGGGTACCCATAGAACCCATTTACATTCACATATCTTGAGGTCAGAGGTCAAGGGACCCCTTTGAAAATGGCCATGCCAGTTTTTCCTCACCAACATTTAGCCTAAGTTTGGAGCATTATTTAACCTCCAAGCTAGTACGTCAGGTTTCTAGTTTCATATGATGCCCGTATCTTCACTTCTAGCTTGAAATTAGTGGCTTTAAAAAAAAAAAAAAAAATCAGCATAAAAACTTTATTATTGCATTAACTGACAGCCCTAATTTAAACAGTTAATTATCAACATCCTTACTGGGAACTATGCTCCGTTTGCATCAGGAAAGCACAATGCTTAAAGTTAAAATGTCAGCAACAGCTTCATGTTGTACATTTAATTTGTTACTGTCAGAAATTGATGAATATCTGATGAACATAAAACATGTTTTCAAAGTCACTGTTGGAACTGTAATGGTGTTATTAAAAACTCATATCAGTACTCCATATCGGCCAAATGTTAGTACTCGATCTGAAAAAAAGTGGTATGGGTGCATCCCTAAACATTCACATTACCAGTGATAAAACAGCTAGCAAAGCAACTAGAAAGGAAAATCACTGTCTCCCTTGTTGACGCACAACACAGAAATAGGAGATACAACTAGTAAACATTAATATACCCAGAAATGTAAATACCTTACATTTTGCATTTTAGTGTGTAGAATACATTTCTGCCTCCAACATAGGCCTGAACATTTTGTGCAACACGAAGAGTCCCTCATGAAACCTGGTCCGGTCCGAGTTTAAACTTACAGAAACTGACTTTGAGGTCATCATGGAGCTCCTGTCCTTCGGCTCAGCAGCCTTTCCCAACAGTGAGTCCTTCTTCCCCACAGAAACCGGCATCCCGCTGAGCTTTGTTTCCATTGTTGAACTCTCACTCTGAAGACACAAACAAGATCAGCCACAAATTAACAAAACAAGAGTAGTGAATATCGCTGAAATCACCTCAGTGATTGATAAAAGCAACTCACTGAATACGGTCCACTGAGCTCATCAGGAACACTGACGACCTCAAAGCCAGGAAGAATGATCGGGGTCTTCTGCTTCACTTGGCTCAGTATTGGTCTGTGTAGAGAAAATGGAAAGATCTATAGGACTGATGTAAGCCCACATAAATTAATCTACTTTCTTTTGTTTGGTCTGTTAGAAAACAAAAACTATTCCATTGCTGTGTTCCCGATTTAACAGTATGTTATCATGATTTCACAGACAAAAGCGCAAATGCAGAAAAGTCTGAGGACAAATGTCCAATGAAATAACTCCGTCACTCATTTAACCTTCTACCACTATCGTGAACATGAATCAGATGCAGTTATCTCTATCAAAGTGAATACACACACATTTGGGATGTTGTGAAACATTAAATGTGACCTGAAAGTTTTCACCTGATCTCATCGGGGTAAACAAGGCTGACTGATTTGGCGAAGGTGGAGTTCCAGAACTGGATGACTGAGGTGCGGAGCTGCTTGTTCTTGTGAGGAAACATCACACAGAGCAGAGGAGAAAGCAGAGCCAGGAGTTCGTCATTGTACGCCAAAGTGGAGCGGGTCTGCAGGCAGCCAAGAACATCACTGAGAAGTTTCTCCAGCTGAAAAAGAAAAGCAGAGCGTTATTACTTAACCCTCTGGAGCCTGAGCAATTTCTTTCCTATTACTGGGCCATCAACTCTCTTAATATACAGTATAAACTCATCACTGTTAGGCACAAAGAAGTAATTAATATCAAATTTTAATGCACAACACAGGCTGAATATGTATACTACAGTGAGTTCACATGATATTACAGTTATAAGACCAAGAAGTCAAAAGAATAAGTAATATTTTTTAATTTCTCAACTTTTTTGAAAGTGTTCAGAAGTAACACTGTCTCCTGAGTGCTAAGCTCCTGGAAGGAACAAGTAACAGCTCATTGTATCGACGGACTGGTATGCTACAGGACAGTGTTCAAAGTAAATTGCTTAAACTTAGAAAAAAATGTTTGGAAAATTTGTGTTTGGTGGATTATTTCTCTGTTGTCACAGTGCTAACTGCCATTGTATTTTACATCATTGGAAAGCCTGTTTATTTACATTAACAGTGATGTCCAACTTGTAAGGATCATGCATTTGTGCAATGAGCAGCACAGCTGATTATGTGGGTAGCGCCCAAGTGAAATCTACCAAAATTCTCTGCCAGTGCTAAACAGTGTATTCTCCTGTTGGTACCGACTCTTGTTTTGAGCTCCAGGTGCTGCCGATCAGGCACCACAACACAAAACCAGAGGATGGCTCAAATTTTGTTACATGACAAAACTCCTCTTCTGACATGATTTTGACATCAAATGATTTGCTACCAAGCAGGCAACTGATTGGCAGGCACTGTTCAGCACCAGAAAAATAATCAACCAAACTCAGAGATTATATTAAAAGTGACTGCTTTTGCGATCACAAGCAACTGCAGAGGGTTAAAATGCTTCAAAAGTATGAATATTTAAAAACCACATAGCCAGTCGACAAAGAACAAACCTTTCCCAAAAGCTGTGAGGAGAATTTGGTCAGCTCGCTGGCTGCTCGTTTGTAGAGGAGGGTGAGAGGTTGAACCAGAGAAGTCAGAGCTTCCTTGACCGTGTTGGCGAGAGCGAAGTTGGTGAAGAGGGCAGACAGGATGGAGACCAGAGCCAGTCCTGTGGCTTCAGAGGAAGCTTCAGCACCCTCCAGATAAACCTCGAGACACTGTACCAGCAGGGTCTGGAAAGTGGACAGATTCCCCAAGACCTTATTCCTCTTTCTCATCCAGTTAACTGGAGTGTGAGGAGCTGCAAGAAACAAGGGTGAATACAGATTAGAGTCTTCATTTAGTGTGAACATGTGAAGGCTGAAATAAGGTTAGCTTAGGTTCTCTTACACTTCAACTTTTGCTGAAACTGCGGGGTGTACGGCGAGAAGTCCACACACTCCACCATGACTTGGAGGATACTGGAAACTGCATTTAATGTTGACGGAACCTGTTGGATCAGACAGAATCAATATGTGACAGCAGCTTGTTTTCAAAACATATTAAAAGCAATATTTTCAGTGCAACTATCGTGTTTTGATAAATAAAATATCTTTTGTTTATTTAAAACAAAAAAGTCCCATAACCCTTTAAAAATGGACTTCTGGAGATTGTTGTTTGCATGATCCTATTTAAGCTGATTAAAAATAAACAATAGCAAGAGCATTCATTCATTTTGCAGCAGAAAGCCAAGGCTTCTGTCTGTTGCGTCATGTTGTACGCTTGTGATGTCGTTATTACCTTATATGCTGTTTAAACCATAGTGGAATACATGGTGGCACCAGAGTATTGCCCCATAATGCCCCCAGGAAATCCGTTTGCATGATCTTGTCATCACGTTATACACTCATGATGATGTCATTACGTTGTATGCCTATGATGACGTCATCATGTTGTACGCTTTCCTCTCTTCTACTCACCCTCAGAGCCTCTCGATCTACTGCAGCAGTCATCTTTGCACAGAGCTCCTCGCAGCAGATGTTCTCCTCAGCTGTGACCACCAGTGCAGAGCAGCGGGCGAACACTTTGTACAGTTTGGACCACGAAGACAGCATTGACTTCTGGGCCGCCTGAAGAAAATAGGAGGGTCAGAATCAGGATTCTAGACCTGCTTCCTGGTCTTTTCAGGACAAACGGTGGTTAAAAGTATGATGGTCAAGCAGGTTAAATAAAGAGCATCTTGAGGTAAACAGACCTGCTGCAGTGGTGCGCCATGTAGTAGGTGTGTGATGGGGAACAACAAGGCAGAGTGAACGGCGCTGAAGTTATGCTCCAGAGCGTCACCTTGGTTGACTTCATTAGACTGTAAAGAAGAAATGATTGAACTAAGGCTGTCAGAAAAAAACATCACTCTGTATCAAGTTATCCTCGGATCACTGAGCATAATGCCCGGCTATAGTAGTGTTTCTCTTCCCAGGCAGTAAATGACTGTAATAATGCCAGTAATGTTATTTCAGGGCTGTACCAAATACTATTTTTTAGGCTTCGAAGTGTCTGTGAGAAATATTCAAAGTTTCGGGGTAGCGCAGCTGCTGCACTCCTGTACACAAACACATCTCTACACACAACAAACAGCAATATCCATCTGAGAATAACACATAATTTATGTTGAATATGAATAATAAGGTGGGATTATTCTTCATTTCATGGGCTATTTTTAAATTTACACATTATTACATACTCATTTTGAATCATGGACAATTAAGAAATAAATGACGTGATTTTTTTTTTTTTTTTTTAAATAAATACAGTAGATGCAGGCCCACTGCTTCTCCGCCTACCTGTGTGATGGTATCGGTGAGCGGGCTGACCATCACGCTCCACATCCTCCACAGCTGCTCCTTGTTCTGCACAGACGCAGCGCTTCGTCTGATGGCGGCCAGCACCGCCTCGGCGAACGCCAGAGGGGAGGTGGGGCCCGACAGACCGCAGCCCACCAGCGTTTGAAGGCACTGAAAAAACCTGCAGACAGAAAGACATCCAGCAAGAGTCTCATGAGATGTGAAATAATATGAAGATTATGAACCATATTCTTAAACCTCATCCTGCAGTTTACATTTGCACTGCTGCGCCAAACTAGCTAATCTATGACAACACTCTACTCCAGTTATATACTGTGACCATGCTGTCCTAATGTTATGGCTGAACGGTATTAAATTTCAGTGTCACACTACATAAATCAAAACATAAACTTAAAATCACTCAACTATTTAACTCAGACACTGATGGTGAAGGATTTGATGGATTTGTGAAAGAGGAATGAACTGCAAAGTGAGTGCATTGTTTTGTATTTCATGTGTTACAACTGAAAAATGTTGAGTTATTGAAGTTACTGAGTTATTAAATGAATTGAATAAAGTTTGACTTATCTGACGTTTTGTTTCGTTTAATGCGCCTTATAATCCGGTGCACCTTAGTGCAAAAAATACGGTATATGGACATAAATAATTAAAAATAATACACATCAGACCCACCTGTCGTCCTCGATGTAGGCTGAGATCATGGTGCTGTTGTAGAGCAGAAGAATGAGGAACAGAGCCGGCGTTCCCTGAGGAAGGACACAAATGTTTCTCTCTATATGAGCATTTCCATGAATATGAATATGTGCATATAACGGAGGAGAAAGAAGCACTCACATTTAGCACATCCATCTTGCCCACTTGATAGGAAGCAGAGCCCAGAACTCTCTGGGGGACACCTTTCACCGTGGCCTCAAACAGAATCTGAGGTCAAACATTCAACAGATATTTGGATTTTTGCCATTTCAACAATTTTAAAAACTTTTTAAGAACAATTAAATTCAAAGATATTCAAATCGCAAAAACACTTTTTTGACTGAAAACAGGTCAATAGCTGGAACTAAATTGAATTCTACTATTAAAAACTAACAGTTTGTGGTGTTTTTATAAGGAATACACAGTATTCAGTCTTTAAATAGAGACTAAACAAACAAAATGACTTTTGTGAGACATAACCACAGTCATCACACGTAGGAGCACCAATATACTGACTGGTTTCTATTATCCTGCCAATGACCCCACTGAGGTTCAAGTCTTGGTTCCCCTACCAGTAAGTCAGAAATGAAAAAGCTTTCAGGATGAGAAGTGAAAGGTCCTCAAGAATCTAAAACAAGTCCAGTTGTCCAGTTGATTTAACCCAGATACCATGACCTTGATGACTGAGAACCTTCACTAACACTTAAAAAGGAATTAAAATTTCAGTCTATAAAAGTATACGGTATATAAACATAGAACTGAATTGAATAGATCGGCCCCGTCAGAGATATCCGATCCGGTATTGGTGCATGCCTAGCTGCCACAAAGTCGCAATGAACATTAAAAAAACAAATATGAAGTTTAAATGATAATACTTTTAAAAGTCTTCATTTCAATGACAATATTTGAATGAATAAAACACATGCATTCTGTGAGTATTTACATTGACTATGTATGCACACTAATATTCTACTATTATTCAAAATATGACAATATGGTTCATTTGATATGGGTCATGTAAACAGCAAAATCTGTTTAGATAGTCTAATTAGTTTAGTTTTTTCTAATTTAGTTTAATTATGTCTTATTCCATGTTGCAATCAAGACATGTGGGACATACAGAAACTGTTCATGTTTTAGGAGCAGTCTGAACATGTATACAGCATATTCAGAATATGCGTCTCTACTGGGGTTTTTACTGCAGTTTGTGAGACACTGCCTCTTGCCCGTTTACATCCAGCTCTGCACATTGTACACAAACCAACTAGCCGACAGTTTGCAGAGATGAACACCCAAAAGAAAAGCCCACGTTTCTGGTCGGAGGGAGAAACACACCTACTTTTAAACATTATGAAAGACCTGGATATCAACAGGATTTCTGGGTACGCCGACTTTTTCAAGAAGGTGGTTGAAGGAATGAAAGAGGGAGGCTGTGCTCGCAAGGCTACAAAGTCCTCCCACATTAACTGGAGTATGTACAGTACCTCTGCATGTAAACGGGGATATTCATGTTCATTAGCCATGTAAATAGCTTAGTAGGAATATTGTCCTTTTTTTTTTTTTTTTAAATAAGGGCAAAACCCAGAAATTTTGTGCATGTAGACATAGTGAGTAGGATGAATGGTGAGGCATCAGACTGGAAGGTTTTGGATCTCGGTCTTACCAGGACTTTGTCTGCAGGCAAAGCTTCTGAGGAGACGATGCTCTGCAGAGCCTGAAGCATCAGCGTCAGCACTTCACCACCATGACGATCTTTCTTACTGCCTACAGACATCCAGGGGCAACATTAGTGAATGTGACAAATGCAAACAACTTACTTATTCTTTTAGGTTTTTCCTGAGAAGGAAATGAGTCTAATTTAAGAGAAGAGAGTCATCATTGGGGACAAACCCCTCAGTGTTCTTCTCTCTTCATGGCGGTCCAGACCACGAGGATCTGGACGCTCTGACTTAAACTGATGTGACAGTGAGAGTGGGTCAGGCAAGGAGACAAGGACGAGGTCTCATTGGTCCTCCTCCCATATGACAGAGCCCAGACCCAGTCAGAGTGCTCTATGTGGAGCTGCGAGGTGGGAACCACAACTTTAAGATTCCCACACAGCTGAGCAGCAACCACAACGACACTTCTCCATTAGGAAAATAACATAAAGCAGCAGGAATATTAGTCATGAAGACCAATGTTAGGTGTTGATTCACTTCATAGCTGGAATTTGCAAGTGTGTTTGCAAGTATTGTGGTAATAAAAGCCACACCAATAAATAAACAAATAACCTGCAAGTGTCTTTAGCATCTAATCAATTTTAAAAAGGTATTAGTGGCTTCACAGGCTCTTTGTCAAACAACTGACATGTAAAAAAAAAAAAAAAAAAGTACAAAATGCTGGCAATGAAAATGAGTAAACAGGGACTAGCCTTCTGTGCTTTTTAAAGTTTTCTAATGACAAACATAAAAAAAACTGCTTATGTAGATGCAGCAAGCCACAGAACCACTGATCAGATCTTCATTATTAACACAATGACCTTGAAGATCTACTTTATTTTGTAATTGTGCATGTTTAGTGATTGGACAGCAAAATAGGTATGCTTGTTTGCATTTGATGACAAGATGGAACAAATGCATTGCGTTTCTTTGGTAGTGCTCTCCATATCACATGTAATCAAGTACTTACCAGACTCTATAGTTATGTTGACAAACCGGACAAGACTCGTCCATATGACGGCTAAAAGAGCATCTATAGGAGGAGGAGAGATGGAACCGTTAATGTGTTTACAGGTTTTGGGTTAAAGATGTTTAAGGCAGGACATCTGAGAGCATACTCAACAATAACTTGATTTACATGCAGCTTATCAGCAATCAGTAACCCTATTTTTAAACCAAGTCTTGCATATTTTCACTTATTTGAAGAGGTTTTTTATGGGAACTAACAACATTTGGGGTGCTTTCACACCTGTAGTTGGATTCATTTGGTCCGGACCAAGTGGGAAAAATTTTGGTTATGGTCTGGTTCCTGTTTGCACTGACTTTTTACAAACCAACCAGAGGAGTAAACATGAAGGTATTTGGACTGACAGATAAGTGAGTGAGTTCACGTTAAGAAATCAAATTCTGGTGACTGACAGAAGTTTATACAGAACTTTAATGTATATTTATGTTTTTTGATTAATAAATGATTATAGACATCATTAGTTTGCATGTCATTCGCTTGTTTTGTGCTTTCACACCACAAATGAACTGCACCAGGTGGTCTTGGTTTGGCTGTTTGATCCGCACCATACTAACTAGAATACTTCGCTTCCAGTCAGACTTGGAACAAAATCAGTTTCGATTAAAGAACGAGCAGCTATGAGCAATGATCCCCCTACAGCGTTGTTGTCACAGAGATAACTTCCCTGTCTTTGTCATGCACTTACACTTTTTAAAACCACTGAGTACCAGCTGGTATGTCATTGTCCCACAGGGACCTTAAATCAACACGACCCCCCCCACTGCAGCCCCCTGCATTGTTTTAACACAGAGCTGATTTTGTTCTGAACTCCCACTAAGAAATAAAGTTGCTGCTGAAAGCCAAAATAAACAAGGATATAAAAGTGCATGTATAAGCACTTTTTGATTATCTTAAATCTGTTAAATCAATGCTGCAACTGTTATTAATATAAGACTAAATAATAAACAGAAATAGCTAAGAACAGCCATTTCTATATTTGTGAAATATGTGCATTTAGGCAAGCATGGCCTCCTGCAGTAAATATGGAGCTCATCATGATAAAACTAGCTCAATTCAATTCTGGCAACAATAATTGATGTTCCGCCAAATGCTGACAGGAGGTGGAGGAGAAATTTAACTGCTTAGAAACTACACAACCTCATTTACATGAACAAAAAAACAGTGTCAGTGGTGAGTGTCAGTCAACAGTCCAGTAAAGCTGTGGCGTTTACCTGGAGCGTCTTTGCCGATGTGGATGAATCCATCTCTGATGTTGGAGGTGAGCACAGCAGCATGTTTAGTGAAAGAGGAAGCGCCAGAGAGGAGCGGGTGGTTCAAGGGTTCTGGAGAGAAACATGGGAAACATGTTGTAATTGAACTACTAGATGAATAGTGTGAAACCAGCAGCAGGATTGAATAATGCCGCCCACTTGCTCTTTACAAAGAAACTGGGAACTCACTCCATCCCACAACCTTACTTCATAGACTACTACTGGTCCAAAACTCAAGCACACAAGAGCAGTATATCTAAAAAGCAACAGCTCAGAGCAGATCAGTGCAAATGTATGAATGACTGTAGGCATGTATAAATGCCATCATGTATAAATAGGTAATGTGTGGCTCTGACTCTCACCAAGACTCAGGATGAGTTTTTTCTTTGCTGCTGTGGCAATAACCTCTGGTCCCAGAAAATAGTGAAGCAGCATCTCTAGGCCCAGCAGCTGAATAGAGGGGAAGGTGGAGGGCATCTGGACACTGGAGTTCAGGCTCAGTCGAGGTGCTGGGCTGCTGAAGCCCGCTACAAGAGGACAACAAAAACAGTATAAATGACAGTTTCCTTACTTACTGATGAAACTTCAGCCTTTGTGTAAGATGGTGCATCATACACTGTAGGGCATTGATAGTGATAGTGCGAACGTACCAGTCTTGGGTATACCAGGTGTGATGGCACCATTCTGACTGACAGCTCGAGAAGGAGTGCCTGGGACTGAAGAGGCGTCGGCTCCAATGGTGCACTGAAGCAGAGGAACAGAAACCTGCAGAGAGACAATGTTTTACTCTGCAGTACATTGATTCCTAGTGTTACTTGATTGCTAAAGAACACTGATGCAAAACTTTGTTAAATCAAGTCAAGGGACCCCTTTAAAAATGGTCATTCCAGTTTCAATTTTGCACAAGTCTGGAGCACTACTTAGCCTCCTTCTCGACAAGCTCGTACACCATGGTTGGTACTGAAAAATCATACGATACCAGTATTATCACTCTCACGCTTTAAATCTGAGCTCGCTATAAGGTAGAAATCACAAGTTGTGTTAAAGAACGCAAAGCAAAAAAAGTGACTTGAGATATTTAGGAAGGCTATTGCAAAGTCAAAAAGCCTTGATAAAAGTAAAGTACAGTCACAGTGTGACGATGTGAGACAAGTACAGATGGGCTCAGAGTGTATAACTTAATATTTCGAAATGAATCCTACAGATAATGGATATAATGTGGGATTTACATCTTCTTTTGCTGGTGCTGGGACAGGTCAATGAGGTGTTACAGTAGTTGAGAGAAAAACAGGGGCGTGTCTGACCTGATCAAAGTTGGGCGACAGGTTGGGCCCGAGTTGGACCACCAGGTACCACCAGACCTCCACCTTGGTGAGCAGCAGGACCTCCGTCCTGACATTGATGGATGCGAGAGGCTGCATCAGAAGCTTCATACGTTTGGCACTGCACAGGATGTCTTCAGGAGTGACATGAAAGAAATTTAGACATGGAGACAGTTTAAAGTTAAACTGAAGAGCTCAAAAACACAATTAGTCTGAGGAAATAAAGACTGGGACCAGAGAGTCGGGGGCTCACCTGGATTGAGGGCAAAGTTATCTATGAGGCTCTTCCAGGCAATGAAGGCGATCTTCTTGATGGCGGGAGAGGAGCTGCGGAAACCAAGTTCCTCCAGATGCAGCAGAGAGTTGATAAAGGGACCTCCTCTGTGCAGCAACTGTGTAGGAAATTCATTTTAATGTTGAAAGATGTATTTATCAAGCACATTTTCAAAACAGCCAACATGCTGCACAATCACAATATAGCAATAACCATAAAAACAACACAGTAAAAACACAAAAGACAAAATAGAATAACAATTCTGACAGTGAGTTAAAAGGCACGCATACATTATACATTGTGTATTTAGTGAATCTAATGTGCCTCAATATAAACTATTACATGGACTTCAGTCATCCATTCATCTACTAATGATTCAGAGATGTGTGGAAGTGGACATATACACACACTTTACCTTCCCGAGCAGTTTTACAAACAAGGGCCAGAGCTTCAGGACATTGGTTTCATTCTTGGACATGAAAAGCTTCTGGAGCTCTGGGATCAGTTTCTGTGAACAGAGAAATAGAGGCACATCAGCAGAGTCACATAAACTGCTCACTTCCTTTTTGTCTTCGCAGGTGTTCAACACGAAGAAGGCTGGCAGTAATCATGCATCATGAATATCCATATACACCGATCAGCCGTAATGTTATGACCACCTGTCTAATACTGAATAAGTCCAGCACACCTTGTCACCGGTTTTTCTTCCTTGGACCACTTTTGATAAGTCCTGACCACTGCAGACCAGGAACATCCCACAAGAGCTGCAGTTTTGGAGATGCTCTGACCCAGTCGTCTAGCCATCACAATCTGGTCGTTGTCAAAGTCGCTCACATCCTTAAGCTTGCCCATTTTTTCTGCTTCCAACACATCAATTTCAAGGACAAAATGTTTACTTGCTGGCTAATATATCCCACAAACTGCCAGGTGCTGTTGTAATGAGTGCTGTTCACTTCACCTGTCAGTGGTCATAATGTTATGGTTGATCAGCGTATATCCTCATCAGTATCACCAATTTAAAAATTAAATACTCTAATATACAAGATCTGCTGTTTCCAGGCATTTGGTGTACTTCATTGCCATTCAGCCCACAAGGTACAAACAAAACTATGGAAGCAACTGTAACTGAAACACAGAGATACTCACTGAGGACATTATTGGCTCGATGATACCAGCCACCTCCATCTGTTTTTCCAAGAGAAGAGGCATGCCCATCTCCATGGCTGCTGCAGCCCGGAGACGCACCTTGGAGGCAGAGTGGACCACCAGCGGGATGACGAGCTTCGCCCACCGCAGTGTTCCATCACCCATTTGGGCCGGTGCTTGCTCCAGCATCCTATCAACACCAGGAAAAATTACAACTTCACAATCAGTGATTCAGATATAAACACTCCCATCCAATAAAGCATTAACATGAACTATTGTTCTTTTACCTGATGATAACGTTCAAGGCCTCGTGCTCCATCACCACAGACTGGATGTCCTCTCTGCTCCACATGCTCTCCAGTGCTCCCAGTATAGATGACACCTGAGGGAGTGAACCAACATGGCTCAATACAGCAGCATTGTGACACCATAAACACCATCACCACTGCTTTGTTTTCAGTCATATTAAGCTGGATTTAAAGCTCTGCTGATGCGCACTTTTTTGCCAACCACATCTGGAGGAAAGCTCTGTTTGGAGATGACCCATAATGCTCTGGTGCATGTGTTCTTATCTGTTGACTTTACCACCAGGGAACAAAGTGCTGATAATATCTCTGCTGCAAAGGTTTCTGGAAAACAAAACAAAAGTGATTATTATATTCCCCCAGAATTTAAACACATCTGAAAAAATAGTGATGTATAAAATATGTAAATTAATGTACCAGGCACTCCAGAGATGACGTGAGAATGATACAAACAAAACCCTAAAGCCTGCAAGGCAGCTTGGCTCAGCTCTGCAGTCGGACTGGACATGTGAGCCTGTACGCAACATGAAACAAGAGCAGAGTTATGCATCACAAATAAAATTATTTTATATAAATATGGGAGATTTAATGATGTGCAAAAGACTCACCAAGATGGTTTTACCCAAACGAGAAAAGTGCTTTTCAACTGCAGGAAGAAACTGCCGGCCTTCCTCCCCACTGAGCCGACTGGAGAGAAAAAAATTATTATTCTCACTCATATTGTAGCTGTTACAGAGGCAACACATCGTCCGACATATCCAGAGGACCATCGAAGACGAACACTAGTAACGTACTTGGCGATGGTGAGGTAGGCGTCCGTGTGTTCAGACTGTCCAACAGCGCTGTCCTCCAGAGACTCCAGCAGGGGGAGGAAGCTGGAACTGCTCGGAGGCTCAGCCGTCGCCATCATTATAACTCACCTCCTCAAGGCCTTAAAAACAAGGCAGTGAAAGCAGGATGGAGTTCTGTTCATATTAGCGAACACATATTAAGGTATGAAAAGGGCTAAACAATAAGGGCAAGTAAAAAGCTACATCGGGCTAGTAACACGAGTGGTTAAAAAAAAAAGGAATTTAACACACTGGATTTTGTGGAGCTAATGATGGAAATAGGAAGGAATGAGCCATCTCACTTCCTTCTCATCTTTGTTAAGAGTTGCACATGCACAGTGCTGATTGGTCACTCGTGAGAAAAAAATGGCAGCAGGTAAAGACAAAGTTTATGAGCTGAAGTGCAAGTGAGCATTTCAGTTATCCTGGAAACAACAAGTTCAGTTGGGTGGTGTTAGAGGATGTGGGCAAAATTCCAGATGAATTCACTTAAATAAAAATTAAACATGGTAATTTATGTGGTCTTTGTTATTCAATGACCACTAATAAAGACAATTTGCATGGGGGCAAGTAAAAAAAAAAAAAAAACATACTATATAAAAAGCACATCTATATACAAGTCAATTGTTCTCTACATGGTTGGACTGGGTGATTATGTACAGTATGTATATGTAAAGATATATACTGTATGTACAGCATGTAGGATTTTTATGATATATACACTGATGTTACATCTTATACCACTACCATTTGGCAACTTGCACAAGCCTAAAAATATGTTACTATATGATAATCTTTACTTATAGTTAAGAAGTGAAATTACAGCCTCAAATTGGAAGAATCAGCTTTGGATCTTGTATTGTACAAGAAATTTGACTTTGGTTTTTCACACAGAAATAGACATAGAGCTAAAAACAAAGCTGGACAAAGGTAAAACAAACATCTAACTATGAACATATCGTGACATTTGTAAACAGTAAGACAATAGTGTGATGGTACAGAGTGCAAAGGGAATACATATGGCATGATCAGTGCAACTGGTTGCTTTATGTACATGAGGAAGGTGGATAATAGGATAATGATTATGTATTATACAGTGTAATTGTTTACTGTACCCTTAAGAAGACCTATGGTATCAGATTGGTATGTGTTTTTTGTATGGACTGGTGTATTCTTCATGTAAACACTGATAAACTCAATGTGTGGCCTATACTTGGGGATACTAAAATAGTCAGTGGTTTGCATCCTCTTTAGTATACATAGAGATGGCCTAATGCTTGGTACGCAGGGACAGACGGAGAGATGCATGCACATAACTTACCTCAGTGAGTTTTATGTAGAGCTGCGTTCACCCTCCACTGTATCCAGAGGTGGAAACGTGACATAAATGGAGACAAAAGGTTATAACTGGTGTGTGGACACATGTTTAGTGGATGCTGTATGCTATCAGAGGCCAGAAGACACGTTTAGCAGCTTCCTCCCGGACCCTCAAAGGAACCAAACAAGTCCGTCAGGTGTCTGGCTGTAAATAACACTATTATTTATTACAATCGACCACATCTTAATTTCATAACTGCAACCACACAGGGAGCAAACTCTTCTTGAGGCAGCACGAGCAGGCAGCCTGCTGCTAATGTTAATTAGCTTTAACAAGTTAGCTAGCTTGGCTGTGTGTTCCGGTCTGGAGCTTAGCAAAGTTTCATGCGGGAAATAAGTGGACTAACACCGGGGTGACACGGACTCACTAGCCGGTTCACATGTCCTGCTTTGTTTTAACTCACCGACAGGCAAATGAACTGAACTAACGAACAAATATTTACTCTGTTGTGACACAAACAAACGGCGGCTGCTCACCTCGGAGTTCAGGACGAAACGCAAGTAGCAGGAAGAGCGACACAAACACACCATGGAGACCAGTGAGACCACCGGCCGCCCAGCTCACGCTGCGGTCTATTTTATAACGTTGTTCCCCAGGTTTTTAAATCTTCTATATTTTAGCTTCTTTCTTCTCTTGTGCTCTTTTTGCCCCGCGAAATTGCTGGCGCCAAACCACCACGCAGACGTACAAATTTACCTTTGACCCCGATACGTCACATCCGGGTCCGCCCATTTTACCTTGTAAGGAAAACAGCGAGCTCACTGTATTTTTATTTTCTGAATGCAGTTTTCATTATTATTATAATAATTATTTTATGATCACTTTGTCAATTTAGTATCAGTATCACGACAACCCAAAACCCAAAGATAATCAGTTAATCATTATATAAAACAAAGCAAGGAAGCAAATCCTCACATCTGAGAAACTGTAACCAGAGAAAGAGTGAAGGTTTTGATTTAAAAAAATGATTTCAACAATTAATCGATTAGCAAAACAGTTTGCATCTAATAATACAATTGCAGTAGTTAATTGATTAATCCTTGAAGCCCTACTTGTAATGAAGAATTCAAGGTAGTATGTACTGTATTTGTTTGTATGTAAGTATTTATTTGTTTGTATGTATGCATGTATGTGATCTACAAATAATGGATGTCATCCACTCATGGAAAGTGTTTAAGGTCTGGCTGCATGGATTAAATTTGGAGATAATTTAACTTATCACCTCTTCAAGTGCAAAATGAGTTTGCCTTCTTCATCTTCTATTAGAAACTACAACAAAGCAAACTTCTGAAAATATATGATGTGCAAAGTCTAACAAGTTTTTCTGAAGTTTAATTGAAGAAATTAACACAAAAATACATTTAAAAAAAAGTAAAATTAGTAAGTACAAAAGACATATTCCTCCGAGTTTCATTTTTATTAGGAATAAAGAATAAGTTTAATTTAATGTCACAAATTTGCAAAATACAAGATTTAGAAAGGGGATAAATACTTCAGCATTATGAATCTATCAGTACAGAAGGATTTTATGAATAGCTTATAATGAAAGGCCGTATAAAGAACAGTAATGATCACAAAAGATGCAGAAATGAGAGTTATGAACAGTAAATCCAGATGGCTCTTCAAAAAATACCATGGTCGCTACAGTAGTTGGCTGTGAAATGCTTTGCTTTGAGAAAATTTTTGAAAATGTAATTGGAATAAGCAGAAAGCAGATTTGTTTTCTATAGACTAAGCCTCAGGACAGGTGAACATAAACTTTATCTAAAACATGAGAAAAATGTCAGAAACTGCAACACAATTTCATGACTACTAATATTAGTTCTAATAATGACAAATAATTCCTTTACCCAGCTATGAACACATATGTTAACTACAGTACATGAATACAGCAACAGGATTCCATCAGTGTATTAAACCATTGGTCAGTGGAAATAGGAGGTGTGATTCTGTGAAGGCAGAGAGGAATTAAAGGCGATGTATTGTAACTGGAAGCCGCCGGCTGTAACTGAAGCATCAGACAGAAACTTCAATGTCATTACGTTTCCTGTAAAACAAACAAAAAAGACAACAATAGACCCATCAGTGTGCATTAACATAATGTTTCTGTGTGTATGTTTCTTATTTGACACGATGAGGACATCTCACCTGTACTGATGATATCGTCAGGTAAATAATCACCACAGTATCTGTAAACAAACAGATTTAAAAATGATATTCACATTAAACATTCATGTCTCACTCTCCTCAGTTCAAACACATGCACATGCACACATGCATGTGTATTATTCACATGCATGTGTGAATGTCATTATCACGGCATTTACTCGTGTTTTCACAATTTTCTGACATTTGATTACTTAATAAATTGAAAAAGGGCTGCACGGTGGTGTAGTGGTTAGCGCTGTCGCCTCACAGCAAGAGGGTCGCAGGTTCGATTCCAGCTTGCGGCTCTTCTGTGTGGAGTTTGCATGTTCTCCCCGTGTAAGCGTGGGTTTTCTCCGGGTACTCCGGCTTCCTCCCACCATCCAAAGACATGCTGTTTAGGTTAATTGATTACTCTAAATTGCCCGTAGGTGTGGATGTGAGCGTGAATGGTTGTCTGTCTATATGTTGTCTGTTTCTATGTGCCCTGCGATGGACTGGCGACCTGTCCAGGGTGTACCCTGCCTTCGCCCAATGCCAGCTGGGATCGGCTCCAGCCTCCCCGCGACCCCTAACGGGATAAGCGGTTGACGATGGATGGATGGATGGATGGATGGATAAATTGAAAAAAAGCTTAATTGAGAATGTGAATAATCATATATATAACAGCAATGGAAAAAGAGGTGTTAAATGTCTGCAACATATACTGTAATATGAAAGTTTAACATTTTTTTATTTTTAAATTTGCTGTAGTATTTTGTTAGGCATCACAAAGCAGTACTGGTTTAGCTTTTAGGTGAACTTATTTGAAATTCAGAGCATGTTTAGCAAGAAACAAATAGTTGAGATGTACCACGCAAAGCAACAAATTTCTCTATAAAAGTCTGATTTTTTGATGAATCAGAAAGACGTGTCTTATTTTTATACATTCCTTTAATGACAGATGATAGGACCTGGACACTATTTTATTTTTCTGCATTTACTGCAGTCAGAGGAATTAATTTAAATCCAATGACAGATGAGACTTCAGTCTTTCTCTGTTTGTGGTGGCAACTCATCTGATGTCAAAATCAGGTCAGAGAAGAGATGAGGACAAACAAATGTTGGTTTTGAAAAAGCTGACTTTTCAGAATGATATAGATATACAGTATATATATATATATATTTGTCTGCTGAATCATGTACAACATTGTCATACATAAGCCTCTTTTAAAAAGACACTTTTTCTGATGATTTCTGTAAATATTTTTGCAACTTTCTGATTTTTGATAATGTTGAATGTCTTGAATGTCAGTTGAGCATTACACCACCATTATGTAACAAATATTTTGCCAATCCATACCTTGCCCTTGATCATATTGGCCAATTAAAGACCCTGTTTCAGTCATACATTGAATATAAGAAGTGAACATCACCCATTAGTTTGTGGACTGCTGCTTTGAAGCCTCCAGTTTGATATTTTAACCGTTGCCATCTTGTTTTTTTGCAATAAGTGACACGTAAGGGTAGAGCAAAGTACAACAGAATGCGAAAGGTGAAAGCCTACTTTGAAAAGGTTACAGTTAAAGACAAAACGGACAACTCCCAGACAGGACAACACTGTGGTAGCAACCTGTCAATCACAAGGTAGCCCCGCCCTAAAGCATCCCCTGCTTTATGGTCTATTTAACTCTAAATGGGACCATAATTTACTTAACGAACATCATGCTGTATTGGAGAAAGCTTGAAACTAGCGATTGAGACCATAAACTCGTGTTTACAATGTTTACTGAGGTAATAAATCAAGTGAGAAATAGGGTCATTTTCTCATATACTTCTATACAATCAGACTTCTTTTTGCAGCCAGAGGCGTCGCCCCCTGCTGGATATTATAAAAAATGCAGGTTTAAGGCACAGCATTGGCTTCACGTCTCAGACACAAAGGTCGTCCACTAGTTTTTGTTTTATAAAGTTTTGTGAGTTTCCTACTTTTCCCCTCAAAAATGCTCACCTCCCAGCGAAGCCTGAGATGTCATCGTAGCTGTCGTACACTTCCAGGTAATCTGCCAGACACTCTATGTCCTCCTCCACATCAAACTTCAGGAAATGGAGGTGGATCCTCTGGCCAAGGCGCACACGGATGTGCCAGTAGCAGATCTGTTCGTCTTGATAGTCCTTTGGGAAGCCAGGAGACCGAATGATCTTCTGCTGGTTCGTCAGCACCCCACCACACTCCTTGGCTGTGGGGCACATGAATGAGATCTTAAATCAGCATGTGAAAAACAACTTAACTGCTTCTAGCATCTGATACTGTTGAAGGAAACTGTGTTATTTACATAGTCAATAACCTAGATGTCCATCCATTATCTGTAACCGCTTATCTGATTTAGCACTGACACTGGGTGAAGGCAAGGTACACCGTGGACAGGTCGCCAGACTACCATCACGCTGACACATAGAGACAGACAACCATTCACACTTACACCTCAACAATTACCCTTACCTGTGGGAGGATAAAATAATTAGAAAGTAAAGAGAGGGACAAGATCACGTTGACCTGTGCATACCAGAGCCTATGAGTTAATTAGACTCGTTAGTGAAGGAGCTTCAGACCTTCTCCGTATAATAGAGCGCCTGGCACCACCGTACTTGGCTTGAATAGGTGACGTACTTTCAGATAATCCTCTTATTTTGTGAATGGTATATTAGTTGTAGAGGGAGATTTTCTTACCATGATTTGTTGTTTAATTTACAAATATTGGGATCTACTGTATGTACGAGGCACCGCTACTGTATATGCAGCTACTATCTGCAATCCCTTTTATTGAGGAGAGCTATGATCAAAAAAATCTCTGGATAATTTTTGTCGCCCTTGTATAAGAAACTAGAAATTGTTGATAAATGTAAAATCAATTCTGATATGTATCATTTCTTTATGTCCTCTGAGAATATAACCTCATTTTCAAACATATTATTTATTGGACATTTTGTTACATTTATTTATAGACTTTCCAGCTAAAGATGATACTGACAAGAAAAATGTTTAAATTATGAAGCATAACTGAGGATAATATCTGTACATTTTGTGCCGATGAGGAGGAGGACATTATTGTTGCATCCCTTTGGCAGCAGGTGGCAGATTGGTTGGCTAAACAAGCAATCCATTAATATTTATCCCCTTTTAATATTATTAGGGGCTTTCCAGATGATCAAAATACACATTTTAACACTGTTGTTCATGAACACACATGCTGCCATGTATGTGAGATGTAAGGTTTTGTTTTCTGCGTGAGCATTCAGATCTACTGCCGCAATAAAACATGGTGAGGTACACGTTGGCAGAGTTTCAGTTAGTTATCTAATGCAGTTTCCTTGAGTAATAGCGCCTTCACATGGGAAAATAAGTAATGGCACATAATCCCATTTTATAATTCATAACTAATAAGACTTCCATATATTGATTACTGACCAATCAGGAACATCCTAACCCCACCCAGAGAAGCATAGAAGGTTTAAAAATTGATTCAGAGAAAGGTTTTTGTATTTTTCAGATCTGTATTATGTTAGTCTGTAAATCCTATGAATAAAAATCTTTATACTTGAGAAGTAAAGTTTCATTCTCGCATACTAACATACTATTCATACTATGTACGATGTAAAATTGAATATGTAGTGTGTTCACGCAACCCTGTCTCCTACAAAATTATGTTCCCATACAACTAAACTGCATTTTCATTTAAGTTTTGAAGAGAAAGTATTTTCTCCCAGATTACAAGATTTATGCAACAAAACTGTTTGGTTAGGTAAAGTGGAAAAGCATCATGGTTAGGCTTTAAATCACTACGAAATTGTAACAAAACACAATAAAGAGGCAAGAAAATTACTTAGTTAGATTTAGCATAAAAACATCAGTTGTTTGGTTTCAGGGCTGCAGGGTGGTGCAGTGGTTAGCACTCTCGTCTCACAGCAAGAGGGTTGCAGGTTCGATTCCAGCTTGGGGCTCTTCTGTGTGGAGTTTGCATGTTTTCCCCGTGTAAGCGTGGGTTTTCTCCGGGTACTCCGGCTTCCTCCCACAGTCTAAATTGCCCGTAGGTGTGGATGTGAGCGTGAATGGTTGTCTGTCTATATGTTGTCTGTCTCTATGTGCCCTGTGATGGACTGGCGACCTGTCCAGGGTGAACCAGAGCCAGCTGGGATCGGCTCCAGCCCCCCCCGCGACCCCTAAGGGGATAAGCGGTTGACGATGGATGGATGGATGTTTAGTTTCATATGGGACACCAACAGCGGTCTCCTGGGTGAAAAGTCCGGTGTTTGTTTGACCCATCCACCATCCCGACCTCCTTCCAACACAGACTTCCACAGACCATCATTACAAACGTACTGTATTTGTGATGTGTCAAAAACAAATGTAATCTGCAACAAAATATGTTTCCCATGAAACTTAACATATGGAAACGTAATTTTTAAAGACAGGACTGGCTCACACTGCATAGTAGCTGGATTTAGTCTACGCAAGAAATGCCCGGATGTATAGACGACTGCATCAGCAAGAATTTTGGAGATGTGAGCTTACTGCACTACATCCTCATCTGCCCCACAATGCATTGTGTCTGGGACCCTTGAGACTGACCGTCAGGCTGTTGAGATTTTGAGCCAGGCCAAAAGCTGTTAATAGAGGAGGAGGAAGACACACTTCATTGATCCCCTGAGTGGAAATTCAAAATACATACATGCACTAATAGGACCTATATACAAGCATTAATGTATATTAATGCATGTATATAGGTCCCCCCCAAAAGAAGTTGGGGGGTTGGTACCTTGCTCAAGGGCACCTCGGCAGGGCCCAAGAGGCAAACTGGCACCTCTCCAGCTACCAGTTCACACTCAGTACTTGGTCCACATGAGGATTTGAGCTGCTGACCCCCCTGGTTCCGAAGCCACGTCCCTACAGACTGAGCTACTACCATATAAATATGTTTACATGCGAGAAATTAACTGTTTAGATTCCCAATATGTGGTCAGTTTATCCAGTGTTGCTGCAGCATTGTTGGAGATGTGATGGAGCCGCTGGCGGGTGCCTTGAGACCGGCCAGGCCATCGCTTGAGCTCGGTGTGAACAGTCTGCTGATAAACCATATGTATGTAGTACATACTGATTGAGTATGTAGTATGCAATACATTAGTATGCTTTTTCAAACAGTCTGAGTGTACAGAGAGAAGAAATCAGAGAAGAACAGAGAAGAAATCTATGTCGACATTTCCAAGATTACACCTGGATTATCAAACTGTTGGGATCAGAGAAACTTTACCAGAAGTGATGAGCCAGAAGTAAAACACTTAAAGGGAACTTCCCACACACAAATGAACATTTGGTCATTGCTGTGTCACAGCTGAGACACTGGGGAAGTTTGCCAGAATTTTAAGAGATAATCAGGTAATTACTGAACTTTTAGATCCTACATTACTTGAATTTGGTGCACAAGCGGTCATGCAGCAGCTCTACTATTGTACTGTAGATAACAGTAAAATGTTCCTTGTCAGCTCTGCTTTATAGACACAAACTACAAAAAGAACACCATTTTTTGGAGGGCCCATAGCAGATTACTGTTAATTTTATTTTGTCTTTTTAACTGAGAGAGGCATAAGGAGACAGTGACAACCCGGGCTTGGGACCGGCAAAAGGGAAACACTGGCTTGTAACCCCCTTGCAGGGGAGCAGCCCGGGGATCGAACCACCAACCTTCAGATTGGTGGACAACCCTCTGAGCCACAGCTGCTCCAAAGTAAGCACATACAGTAAGTACAGTATATACAAACCAATCACACATTTTAAATTTGGTGTCTGTGTTCTCAGCTGAAAGGACCACTTTAACTCCCCCACAGTGTGGTCTTTTACTCAGCTGGTGGGATTGTGCATCTGTTCATGGGAAGTGTTTTAGTTTGGGGGGGGCTCTTGCGTGTGAGCTCTGAATGAGTTCAGAATAGGAAAAAGAAAGGCTTTCTTTGAATGAAGGAAATGAAACACACATGTGGAGACTGGTGACAATGGGCATCCAAAGCTTTTCCACTAGACGTCCTGCAGGGAGAAGATATGTTGTTTCTCATTTATGGATCATTTTAGTAAGTTTATAAATCACTGCGGCTCAACTTTCCCAAAATATCTGAGACACTGGGATGGCTGAATGAACTGGTGACATGAGGAAACTTCAGGAGGCAGAGGGTTGGAGAATGATGAAATTCATGTGATCATGCCTCTGTAAGATGATCTAATTATGAACCTCATAACCACTTAGTATGACATGTGAATTGTTTGCAGATTAAAGAAATTATGTTTGATTTTATGCTCCTTTTTTATAATTTTATTGACCTGGCTTGATGGGAACAAAACATTTTCTAAATGGAGCCATACTGTATATCTGCATCAGCATATGCAGGGGGGCAGCCATAGACTGTAAATAAGAAGCCAGTTTTGAAACCTTGAGTTCAGCATTTGGCTGTCGCTGCCTTGGTTTTTGGCCGTCGCCATCTTGTTTTTTATGACCAGAAGTAACACGAGAGGGCGGCGCTAAGTACAACCAGCTGAATCAAAGTTTAGGAAACAAAAATGTTATAATTAACTTTCATGAACTGAAAATATCAAACACAAACAACGCCATGACTGGTCAACACCGTGGCAGCAACCTGTCAATCATAAGGCAGCTACGCCCTAAAGCGTCTCCTGCTTTATGGTCTATTTGTCATGTGAGGTTAGCACAAGTTACCATGGTTACACGTCTCCAACCGGCAAGAAGTGACAGCGTAAATTACTGTTCAGTGCGTACATAAACATACTCCTGTTTATTCTTAAAAAAGTACTGTATGTTGAATGATAGTACACCTATTGTGTATGAAGAATTTGTAGTATTCCAGACAAAGCCACTCACATACGCTGCAACCAGAAATAAACTGGGGCACATTTACAATATTCATGTTTAAAACTGTTAAATGGTCTATATATTGTCTATTTGTGACATCACAAATGTACAGAAATCCTAATGGTTTGTTTAAAAGCAGTTTCTGAATGCAAGCTGTTTATTTTTGCATGGATTGAGTGTTTCAACACTTTCACAGTATTTGTATAGCACTTCAACCTGCAAATATGAAAATCTCACTTTTTACAATATAGGACCTTTAACAATAGACCAAATGACTGTGTGTAATGTGAAAGGGGTCACTTGTAGTGATCCTCTCAGCTCTTTCGTCGTTGTTTCAGCTTTTACGACCCAACCTTTATCTCTTACTGCTCTCACAGCACCGTTTTCAGCTTGCAGCAGGCAGCTGTTTTCAGGGAACGAGTTGTAAAAACCCATCTGCTCGGCAGCAAACAGCAGACGGAGAGACTTGCTGGTGAACACAGTGGAGCATTTAGCAGCTAAAGCGTCAGATATTGCCCTCCTTCACATTGATAAGAAGAAGAAGAAGAAGATGTTGATCTTCTTCTTCTTCTTCTTCTTCTTCTTTATTAGTCCCACAATGGGGAAATTCAATTTACACTCTGTTTAACTTTTACATGGTACATGCACACAAACACACACACATGCATTAATGGAGAGATGTCAGAGTGATGGGGCTGCTCCTGACAAGCGCCCCGAGCAGGCCAGACCACCACTAAGGCAACTTTAAATGAGTGCTAATGTTGTATCTGAGTGGTAGCTGTAGTTTGAGTCAGTTTGTTTTTAGCTGTGAAACACAGAAAAGACACATTTCCCTCGTCTTTTGATTCCTGTTGCTCATAACTCACTGAAGGCGCAGTAGCAAGTGAATTCAAAGCTGCTTCTCACTCAGGTGTTAATTTCCAAATAACTGCTTTTAAGTGCTTTTCACATACTTACTTAAAACTTAAAAGGACATGAGAGACATATAAAAAGTCTGTGGCTGAAAAAATGAATCAGGCAGATTGTGAAATCTGAATGACCTTAACGTTATACTGAATCATTCAGATGTGGTGGTTTTTAAAACCACTCCGTCACTGGGACAGTCTGTTAGTTATCGCTCTCTCGGTTACAACACTGACGTTCTGACTTCCTCCAGGTTTATTCTGGATCCCACCATGATAACTCACAGTGTGGGACTGAAGTTGTGGCTTTGAGTCAAGACAAAAAAAACAAAGTTCTCTACATCATCCCTCACTTTAAACATCCTGAGTGAGTCTGTGGAGCCTCAGACTTGATGTTTTTTAACCTGGGGGCCTCAGTCTCCCCCACTGGGGCTGTGACACCCAAATACGTCATCACTTACTATTTAAACCACAGTCATCCTTTGCTCTATAAACTGCATCATCACTTACTCCATAAAGCTGCTGTAGGCAGAAAGTTTTTGGCCTTGTTTTTGTCTTTGACCATTTGATCAGACTTTGCGAGTAACTGGCAGACTCCAGCTCAGCTTAGAGGGACATGATTGTTTTTTTAGATTCTGTCTCTTGCACTACTGTCAGGATAGAGTGACCATTTTATAAAAATCCCTCCATCTTCAACCGCTTATCCCGTTCGGGGTTGCGGGGGGGCTGGAGCCGATCCCAGCTGGCATTGGGCGAAGGCGGGGTTCACCCTGGACAGGTCGCCAGTCCATCGCAGGGCACATAGAGACAGACAACACAGAGACAGACAACATAGAGACAGACAACCATTCACGTTCACATCCACACCTATGGGCAATTTAGAGTCATCAATTAACCTGCATGTCTTTGGACTGTGGGAGGAAGCCGGAGAACCCGGAGAAAACCCACACTAACACGGGGAGAACATGCAAACTCCACACAGAAGAGTCCCAAGCCGGATTCGCTCACCACTGCACCACCAGCCCCATTCTATAAAAATGACTAAATCATATTTGCTCCATTTCTACCAACTGCAAACCATGGTTATCTCTTATTATTTAAACCGCAGAGATTCTTTTAAGCCATCCAGATATTTTACTCTAGTGAGTACCAGTATCAGAACCACGAATACTTCTACAAGTTAAAGTCCTGCTTTTCAAAATTTACTAAACATGTTACTAAATTTACTAAACATGTTAGTAAACAGCATTAAAATGTGCTGCATAAATCAATAGTTTTTTTAACAATGTATATTGTGAAAGCGGCTGCTCATGAACCCATAGAGAATAATTACCCAACTCCACATGTTTATGCATCTTTTTTGGCCTCTTTTAGCTCATTGTTTTGGTTTTATGGCCTGCAAATGAATTGTTCTCATCAACCCCGTTTTCAACGAAAAGGTTCCGACGAACACACTGACTGTTAGCTGTGGAAATACCAGAGGCAGGACCAAGTCACTGTTTTGCAAGTCACAAGTTAGTCTCAAGTCTTTGCACTCAAGTCCCAAATCCTAAACTTTGAGTTTCAAGTCCTAAACAAATTTTTATGCGCTCTTCACAAAATATAGTGCCATTTGCATCTCCATCTGTAATTTTTGACTTGCACGTTTTGCATATTGCAATTTATTTTTTGTTGACAGTTTTTGTATGCAAACTACATTTGGTACAGTTTTTTCCAGCTGGTGCTTAGTAACTTAACATTAGTTCTTCATTGTTTTCCTGCAACACGATTAGATGCTGTCAGACTGGTTCAAACTAAGTGGATCTGGGAAGTTACGTGTTAGTGAGAATGAAGTGTGTTAACCTTAATTAATCCAGGAAATTAAGGGAAATTGATTCATGGCACACTTTTTAATAACATACAGTTTAATCTTAGTCTAACTAACTCTTTCTCTAAAGTCTATCAGTTTTTATAATTTTAGTTCTTCTGTCTCCTAGTGGCAAAAATGGGATCACAGGTAAAAGTACTCATTGTGCAGAATCTCCCACCAGACTGTTAGAAATAGCAATACATCATATTATTTGAGTTTATTATATGTTTAGCATTCAAAAAATCAATCTACACAGCTGCTGCTGTCAAGTAAATGTGGCAAAGTAGAAGTAAAGAGTTGAACAAAACAAGTAAAGTTCAACATACCTCAAACTTTATGTTGCCTCCCCTAATGAGCTGGGCAATAACACATACAGACTTAATGACAGTGCTGCTGCCGTTTTGGGAGTTTATTTAGGATACGGTTTAATGCCATCTTAAATTAGGATTCCTAACTCAGTAAATCCCTAAGTTGCTTCTGTAACAGCTAAAGATAAGCACAGATAAGATCGACTTTTTTCCACAGTGCTGCTGAAATATGTTTCCGTAATACTGAAAATCCTAAATGTCATCAGAAACTGAGATAAAATAACATACCTTCAGGTTCCTGAAAACCAAAACAATCATGAGAAATCTCTGTAGAGCTGAGGGGAACTGTTGTTCAGCTGATCATTCTCTGTGGGGTTGTCACTATTAATCCATGTAAAACTATTGATTAGTGCACATTTAAGTACAGTACTTCAGTAATTGTACTTAGGCTAGCGTTTGCTGCTACAGTGTGTATCAAACATGTACTCACATTCTGGGTTGTAGCAGTACACGTCCCATTTCTCATTCTTGTTTTTCCTGGGTCCGTAGTCGACGACGCCAATCTTCCCAAAGCCACAGTTGGGGCCGGCTTTGACGATGGGGTAGCCAACGTGTCCTTTGTCGAACCATCCAGCAGAACACACATGGAAACCTTAACAAGAGCAGAATAATAGTCACTGATAATACACTACTGTATTCTGCCAGCCAGCCACAGAAAGAGTTTCTTTCAACTCTGCCAACAGGGAAGCCGCGACTGTAAAAACCTGGAAAAGAGCTTTCTGGGGGTGTTTGTTGATTGTTGTTTGTTATTTGTGGGGCCTCAGAGTCAAGCTTGGAGTCACAATCAATCAGCAGACCACGGACCAGCCAGATAAAGAGAGACCTCCCAGGTGGACTGCTGTGGGGAAACTCAACTGTAAAAGCTGTAAAGGGAGGTGGATTGAGTGGCTGGAATCACTCTGTGCCAGAAGAACAGTGATACTACCCACCCACGAAGGTGTTAACAGACTTTTACAATACTCGTGGAGCCGCTTAAAACTTGGCACAGAGTCATGAAACCGCAAAGCACTCATGGAAAGAAGTGTTTCACCTGCTGCTTCCCAACGACCTTTACCCTGTGAACCTCTTTTTCTACGTTAAAAGCATTCCAGCGGGTCAAGAGATGTTACATCAGACATGATGTTTAATGTGTTTCATGGGAGAAAAGGGAAGACCACAACCTTCCCGACTTTAATTTGGTGGTAACAATGATGAAAGAGTCTGTCTGCATGTTATGATGAATATCCTCTTTGGCAGGAGCTTTACGTGTGTGCTGTCGAGGAGTTTATGAAACACACCTATCTGACGAGCCATCTCCAGTTGTTCATAAGTGGCCAGCTTCCCGCCCTCGTACTTGCAGACAGCCCTGGCCTCGCTATACGTTAGCTGGTATCTCCCTTTGCGTGATTCCCGGTGGTAAACTCCAGCTGCTTGTTCTGTCAAAGACAAAGAGAGAGAGTCAATAAAATAAGTTGTTGTCTGAAGCCAAGAGAGGACTGATCATCTGTGCTGCTGTGGTGACGCTGCCTAGAGCCACCACAGTGATCTGCACTGTTTTTAAGCACTAATTTGAGATACTTAAAATATTGTGGGTCAAAAAACACAGGACTGTCACCCAGGAGGCCGCTGTTCATGTCCTGTGTGAAACCAGAAATCAAAGTTGACTGATTTGCCATGTAACTTTTCAAATAAGATTTTTTTCCTCAACCTAAGTAGTTTTGTTGCCTAAACCTGACCAAGTCGATCTATTCCTAATCCTAACTCAATATTTATTTTTTTTTAAAGACTAGAGAGGAAATTGACATGTGCGTCATGTGTTGTTGAAAGTCTTGCTGAGCGTCACGGGAAAAAAAAAAGGGAAATTTGTGTCTGTGTACACAAATCAAATAGATTAAATTTGTGACCATTTCATGAACTGCCATGAGACTGTGTTGGTAAAAACCATGTATCTCCAAATGTGTTGATGTTGAATGTTTGTGATAAGCTGATGAAGTGTTTATATACTTCATGTGCAGAGAAAACCCTCTTTAAAAAGCCTCTTGGATTAGCTGGAAGATGCATCGTCACAAAGCTGAAAACAGGCTGTTTTTCTGACACCATGAAAGTTGACTTTTTAGAGATGCATGGCTCTCACAGGGGAGCGCCACTACAAACATGATGACCTCATAGACCACAATTGCTGCATGCATTGTGGTGGTTTAAATCAGTGGTTCCCAAACTTTTTCATGTTAAGGACCTCTAAACTGGCACAAATCAGACCACAGACCCCCATTTGTCCTAGAGTCCATCATTCTTTGCAGAATGAGGGATCTTTGCAGTAATGGTCACACAGTATATTCTGCCATTGTGTTATTATGGATGTAATCATAGTGAGACTAAATCATTCTCGTTTTTGTTGGGGACCACCTCCTCAATGACCCCTGGGGGTCCCCAGACCACCACTGGAAAACAGTTCAAATTAGCACAAATTTAAACATCTGCTGCAGTAAAACGCAACATACACAATGCAGCAGTAATATTAATCCAGAAACACCAGATATAGTAATAAAACATTGATAGGGAACATTTTACCGCACAATGGGGACTTGTTGGTGATACTTACATACTTAAAAAATGCAAAACTTTGACTTACTTTTGTGTAACACACTCACAGGGTTACAGCCAAGCAGGTGACAATGATCTTAATGAGAGGGCAAAGGTTAAATTGAGCTAAACAAAACATAAATGAGAGAGGCTAACTGTGAATTTTTTCCACATTTTGGAAGTTCACCAACCAATTAAGTCATTTGCTCCCTGGCCTCATCAGTGGGTAGTCCTCTGCTGATCCTGTTTTGGCTTTACGCATGAATGACTGCAAAACTGGGCAGAGATCACTCAGAAATTAGCCTCAAGGTTGATATTTTGATTTGTTTAACAAACCTGTTTGGTGAATGTTTTTTAAACTCTCTGCTACAGGAACCCACTGCCTTTCCGCCCCATCAGTTTCTGTAACAGTGACCAACTTTTCGCAAGGAGACAGAAAACACTGACAGCTTCCCAAAGTAACAAAATGTAATAGAGGAGAGAGGTTGTATATGAAAGTTAGAACATGCTGTGCATATGACGAAACACTGCTCTGTTCCCTCTTGCCTCATAAAACATAAAGAATGCATTCATAAAATGAGTTGGAGGTGTGTAGGGCGACTCCTATATGATTTATATTTCACACATTGAGGAGAAACTCAAAACTCTGATGTCCATATCATTTCAGTGCAAATCCCATTCTGTTCTCACAGTAATAGAAATAGAAAATGAGCCGAATTATGTTTACTTATGACTCTGATTTATTTGCATTTTTGAGATGAAGTCATTCCTCCATGTTTACAGGCCTCATGCCTGCCGCATGCGTCAGCCGGACCATAAACGTGCCGTTTGGCACAACAAGAGGAAGCTGCTGGCCTGCTGTGTTCTCTTCATGTGGGGACATTTATTGATGTGCTTGCAAAAACGAATGAGAAAACCATGTCAGGTCAAAGCATTTACATGTAGATTGAGGGAAATTAAACTATGTTATTATTGCTAAATGAAATGATGAAAACAAAGCTGCGCGTAATAGTTAACAACGATGAAACTGCAGTTTGATAATTCGGATAAACTTAGATTATACTCTGATGAATAACAAAAGGAAATCATCGTGTCTAGTAATCCACTCTACCGATTATATTCAAATAAACGATATATTTTTTAACTTCATCACAATTAGCAGCTTACAATGAGGAAAGAGTTGCGCATGGTGACAGTAATCCTAAGCATCCCGCTGTATGTACCCGAAATATTTTTTTTAGCTACAACGACAGCCACAGTAAGAAAAAAAAGATATTTACCCAGCCATATTGAATTATGAAATATTCCGTTTCGGTAGCCCCACGCCTGCGCCTCTTTCAGGAGGAACCCGAGTGTCCAGATGAGAATAAAGAAGCGCATCCTGCAGTTCTCTGTGCGCAGCTGCTCTCTCTGGCTGCTCCCTCTGCTTTATATATACGCCTATAACGCTGCTGCTGCTGCACCCAACAGAGGCGGGAATCTACTGGCTGTCACTCAAGTGGGTTTAGCAGATTAATTAACTACAACTACTGGTCACTGGGTCACCAGTGATAGAAGAAGTATTCAGGTCCACTAAAAGTAAAAATACTTATAGTGTAAAAGCACTTGCATTTAAAATTCTACTTGAGTAAAAATATTCACATTAAAATATAAAAGGAACTCAAAAACTATATTTCATTAACCTACAGGATTATAGTAAGCGAAGCATTAACGTGTAAGCATCACAAAGTTGTCACAAACTAATTTCAGCTACTTTATATACAGCTGGGTAGATTAATCTATATTAATATATCATAATTTAATAGTTGACATTTTTATTAACAATCTGAATCTGCTAACTAGTGACTAAAGTCAGACAAGTGAAGTTAAAAGTACAATATTTCCCTCTGAAATGTAGTGGAGTAGAAGTAAAGTAGCCTAACATGGAAATACCCAAGTAAAATACAAGTTCCTTAAAATTGTTGGATACCTCAGTACAGTAGGGGAGACTGGGGAGAATTGTAACCCTGGGTTAAGCTGTGTATATATATATATATATATATATATATATATATATATATATATATATATATATATATATATATATATACACACACACACGCTGTATGGTTATAATATATAATTCCTTCTCCTACTGTACGAGTAGATTGTTAGTGATGTAAACCCAAGCTCGCAATTTATGTGCTCACACTGTACGGTTAGCCACAACCTGAGTGCTCACACTGGACGCGTAAAATAGAAAAAAACATGCGCGGTCGGCTCTTGAGGGCCGTTCTGACTGATGGCGGTTTTCAGTAAAGATTTGTTTGAAAGCTCAGAGGCAGGTAGAGTTTGTTTGCTAGCAGAAGTCTGTATGGGTCACAATGCTAACAAGACAGAAACCTGCTGCCTGGATCATCTGCGCCATCCTGTCTAATGAAACATCTAAAAAAACAGAGGTGCTGATGAATGTTGACTTGCAGGCGGAAGAAGACGTGGACAGTATGGCTTGTCCATTTTGCAGAGAATTGGAGGTAAGCCAGCTACGTTTTACTATATACAGTATATTGTACATTGTTATCCTGATGACTATGCTCTAATTACTGTAAAAAGAGTAGAAAAAAGACGCTGATGTTGGGGAATCGGCTCGCGGTCCTGCTTCAACTGTGCGAAAACCTGTATGGCCGACCAAAATGTCTGAGCATATTCATCCCACCGAGCCTCCAGGAAGAGAGCTGGTCGTTGATCCCAACATCCATAGTGACCAAACAGCAGTACTACAACTTCTGTGTCTGTCGCGTGACGTCATTGGGCCCAAAAACGCTTTTACCCATAGACTCACATTGAGAGAGAGAGACGCCTGTAACTCAGCGGATAATCTTATTTAAATCATTATGCTCCTAAAAGTTGTAAAACGCACTAATTGCCAAATCCAGAATTATCTGCTTCCTCTGTTTATGTCTATGGAGACCCAGACTGTGACAACAGCACAAGCTGCGACGTTGGGACCCCGTGACTGAGTCATGTGACCGAGTGGATGTGACTGCGCATATCGGACATGCGCACTAGGGCCCAGTAAGACCCGGACGACCCCAGACGGGTACTTTTGAAGTCAAGCATTTAGACTTCATATGCCACTGAGCAACATTCAAAGGAATGAACTGGGCCCCGCCTCCAACGCTGTACCCAGTTCTCTTTCAGCACAAACAACCACAGAGTTACTGATACTCAAACAAAAAGTGCTACTACCGTCCCCGGTCTCCCCTACTTGAGTAAACACCTTCATTTCACCATTGCTGGACATTGATTTTCATATTCACATGTTCAGGAGACATGTAGTTTTGTTGTGTTCTACTTTCGGTTAATTTCACTACATTCATCTTACAGCTACGGTTTCCAACCTCATACTTTTGCTAAACTATAAGCTCATAAAATATGCTATACTAAGTCTTGTAATTCTGAAATGTCAACATTTCTAGATCCACAGTGGGCATTACTGTTTAGATTTATAGAAAGAGGTTGTAGATATTTGTCAAACAAGTTATATGAAAGCAAGAAAATTAAACAGCTGCCACTCACCAACCACAACATTAAAAATGGCTCAAAGTTCAACAATGTTAGTAATTGAATTTTCTGAAAATAACTGTTCATCACAGAGGGTACTTCTACACTATATAATTACTAGTACTCCCAGTATACTTCTACACTTACATGTACTGTAACTAAAGCTGCATTAATTGTTTTTCAGCCACTAGAGAGCAGAAAAACATCATATAAACTATGAATAAGTATCCATAAATCATAAACAGAGGCAAATGTTCATTCAAGGGAAAAGGGAAGTGTAGTGGTTACACTAATATTTTGCATGTCCTTCCTTGTTGTCATTAAGTGCTCAGGCCAGTTCAAACTCTCTGCTCAGGGTTTGCTTTGGGCTGTGTCATCCACCGACTGCGCATGGCTCAGTTTCGTTCCACTCTCGGGTCCAGTTGGTGGCATATGCATCTCTAGCTGGTTTGCCAACAGGATAACAAAGTGGATGGTTGTTTTGAAGAGAGATTGTGCAAGACAATTCTGGGTATCACTGTGAAGTTGAGACCCTTGTGGGTCCAATGAACCCAACTGTATTCATGTGTGATGATGTTAGTCCCCATAGTAGCCATTTTATTGTAGTAAGACCACTTTTTAAAATTTGACCTCACTGTATAAAATGACCTGAGGTGACCTCTAGGATAATCACAGCCTCATGAAACTTTACAGCCAAGAACTAGAGACCTGGAGCATTCAGAGGATGGATGACTTTTCTAGCAAGATTGACAATAAGGGGGGTTGTGAGCAGTTTACAGAATAGAAGTGCTCACCATCCAATCACCAAAAAATGCAATTCTTGCATAAATCTCCACATGTCAAAAGCACAGCATGGGGTTTTCTGTGGTGTTCCTCAGGGTCTTGGTGTCTTCGTGTGGTATTTTGGAGGGATTATTGATCATTTTCAACAATTCTCAAGTGGTGAAAAATGATTAACTTAACACGAAATCTGTGTAACAAACAGTATCCTCTTGGGATGTTAATTGGTTGGCTCAGGACTTCCAGCTGAGGAGTTGTAGCTTGTAGCTTTGTATTATTTATTCACCAAAAAAATAAACTGTACACACACTGTCTGCTACAGCTACGTTCACAGCTATAACACCACCAGCAAACCAACACTCACCGCTGCCACACACACACGGTCTGTCGGAAACTCAACTGAAGTTACGCTACAGCTGGCACGAAGATACCGGTAACGCTAGCGGCTGCGAGTGTAGCAACAATCGGTATTGTTAATACGGGCAGACACACAGCTGACAACCTGCTAAACTAAACTAAATGTGCAGAGGAGACTTTTACTGGGAAAGTGGCTGCATGTCCACGAAACTTTCACACAGCACCGTGGCTGCTATGGTAACTCTCCTGACAGTGAACTGGAGACAGTGAACGCAGCACCGTGGCTGTTAACTCTCCTGACAGTGAACTGGAGACAGTGAATGCAGCACCATGGCTGTACAGTAACACTACTGACAGTGAACGCAGCACCGTGGCTGCTACAGTAGTTCCTCTGACGGTGAACTGTTGATTCAGTTGTCTGTTGTGCTCTTATACTGCAGCTGGTGCATCGCTGCATACGAGGCACAAATCTTGAGGGCAAATCTTGAGTGAGTTAAGAAAATTAGCATCCTAGTTTCAACCTAAAAATTGCTGCAATAACTTATGAGACAATAGAGCATGGGAATGGCCATCACAAACTCATATCATCATGTTCTATGCTCTTATACTCTTTCACAATTTATGTTAATGAATTACTTTGTATTCCCTATTAATGACTAGAACAACTTGTCACACAGTGCTGAGCTGCATCTCAAATTAATCTCCAGGTCCCCAGCTTTTAGATGATGTGCCATCTACTATTTATCTACCCCTGAACATCCCATGTTCTCTAAAAAAAGGGCAGAATGGTAAGGGGTTGGAGTACAAAGCCAAATGACATTGAACTCCTGGCAAACAACGTTATGGTGCATTAATGCTACCAACTGGAGTGGAGTGTGGGTTGGGAAATATGCATGCGTGGAACACATCTGTCTGGCAGAGCGCAAAAAGTATGTCTGAGGCTTTACGCTACATTGACCTGTTTGATATAAGTGAACAGGTGAATTTAAGAATGGCATCAACAGTTTTAAGAGCTCAGTTTTAAGTGTTAATTGCTCAAGAAAAAGAAAACTTACATGTATCGAGCCATCTTGGCATGGAGAGGTGCATGCTTAAAGGTACCCCTCAAGACTGCGCAGAAAAACTCCTAGAAAAAAAAAGCAGTAAATAATATTCTCTCATAGATCTATACAACATATTTAATGAAATCTAACTGATTATTACTGAGGTAATTCATCCATGTGGAATGGTAATTCAATTATTTGTATGTATGTATGTCAAAAATGTCCTCATTCATCGTTTCATCTTATTAGACATTTGTGTGAAGATGTCATAATTACCGTATGCATTCTTGAGTTATGGCCAAAAACGTGGTTTATGAGGTCACAGTGAACTTGCAATTTGACAACCAAATCTAATCAGCTCATCCTTGAGTCCAAGTGGACGTTTGTGCCAAATTTGAAGAAATTCTCTCTGATTTGAGATATGAAGTTCACGAGAAGAGTACATACGGACATTCGGATAACCTGAAAACATAATGTCTCTGGTAAAGCCGTCACAGAGCCAGAGGTATGAAAAGTGAAAAAAGAAGCTGGTTACATGTACAGACATGGTTTATCATTTGCTCTTGTAACCATAACCCGATATTCACTCTCCTTTGAGCTCTCTGTCAACAGCTGCTAGATTCAGTCTTTCCTCAGCAGCTAGCTGTTAGTTGCTGATGTTGTCTGTGTGTCGTTTGATGCTAGAGAGGTACTTTTAATTACAGCTTTCTTTGTTTAGCAGTGTGCTTCTGCTGGAAATGGGACTGATAAGAACAGTGAAAGTGAACTCAAACAGTAAATGTGTATAAAACCCCCAAAAAATGCTATAAGAGGGAAAAACACCCTCTTGACCTGCAGAGGTGGGTAATAAGTTTATGTATACATTACAGGTAGTCATTGAATTGAATGTTATTGTGATAATATTGATAATGCAACTTAATTAAAGCATTGTTTTCAATGCAGGATTATTTCTTGTGTAGAGTTCCTCTGCCCAGCTCCCCTGCAGAGTCCTGTCAGTTGCTCAATAACACAGGCAGCAGGAGGGCTGGTATTACTGTAAGAGGAGCAAAGAACAACACCACATGTGGGTTTTTCCAGATGTTAGGTGCAGCTTGAGTAATGGGGTACACCACCACATGTTTTGCCAGCAGTTTGGAAATACAGAAGATAATTTAAGTTTTTTAATCACAACCCCCAGAGTCAGCCCAAAGCACCATTTGTTTATTACATTTTCAGTTAAGACTAATGGTGCCTTCAAATGGGGTCGTGTTAACGATGTTTACGAGTTGGGCACATATGAACGCCCCCCTTGATGTTGTATTGGAAAGTTTCTGAAAGCTCAGAGTTCATGGCTTATGATGTGTTTTGGTGTTGTGAGAAATGGTGGAGCCCATGGAAGTTCATTTCTTGGTGCATAATAAATTAATATGGTACAGTATATTATAATTTTAGTCATAAATTGTTTTTCGTCGTAATTTTATAATATATCTGAGGAAAATGTTTAAATTCCCAACAAACTCATCTTTTTCCTTATCCATTATCTCTTTGCATTTTCTGCATTATGTTACCCACTTGCTCTCTTGCTAAACTGTTAGCATCTTAGCAGCGGTGTTCTTAACGACTTAACCACTTGAACACCACACATATCTTGTACGCGACTTCCCATCTCGTAAACCACAGTAAAGAGGGAAGACTGCTTGCCCAGCGTTGAGTCCTTCTTACCGAGGCTCAGCCTGTGAACGGTATGTGGCCAGTAATGGCCCCCGTCACGCCGGGGTCTGGTCTTCTCGGAGTCTGGGTTGTTTGGAAATGCAGCCCAAAGCTGGACCTCTCCCCGGCGCTGGCTGTTGACCGGCTCTAGGTCAGCTTAGAAAGGCTCACGACAAAGCTGCGAGTAAAGAATAAATATACATAGGACATGGGATGGATTACAATCATACAATACAATACAAAAACAGTCATACAAATAAAGCACTGACAAAGCCAACACCCAACATGGGGCTCAAACCTTTACCCTTTGATTGAGACTCATACACTACTGACTAACGTAGCTGGGATAGCTTTGGTTATTACCCTGGGCTTCTCTTTTGCCTTTCAAAAACCAGGTTTCTGAAGACGGGTGGGGTCATGTGAAGGATTGCTCCACTGCAATGAGAGACCGAGCTGTTCTGCACATTCTGGCATCCAGGGAAGACGCATTTGCTGGGTGACTTCGATGAAGGCATAGCTAGTTAGCAACTGTACTTTGCGATGGAACGGGAGAACACACTGATGCTAATGCACTGTAGCTGGTATATAGTGCTATGGGAGGGGTCATGCTAAGGATGGCTCCACCGCGTCATCGAGCCATGCTTTCAGCCCCGCCCTAAAAAAAATCCTGAACACAAAAACAGTCTAACGCCACAGTCCAGTACTACAACGCTCACAGTCTTTTCACATGTTTTCAGTGACTATTTTCCAACATTTATAATGTGTTTAGAAACAAATTTCCTTTAAACGGACTTTAAATTAACTGACGGAACGACCTGACAAGGACTGGGAGGAAAGCCAGGGTAGCTGATGAGTTGATGTGTTGCAGGTGTGTGGCTTGGAGCAGGTGAAACAGCTTGGCGGCAATCAATGAGGAGCCAGGAGAGTTAGTGGAGAAACAAAACCACTCTTAAACTTAGGATAAACATCATGGTCGGTCTTAAAATAAGTATGTGAACCAAGTGCAAACAAAACTGTGCCACTAGCTCTGAGTGTGGCATATGTATGTAGATGCATTTACATTACAGTCAGTACAGACTATGCCTATGCCTATGCCTACTATGCCTTGCACATTATCATGTCATTCATACACTGGGTTCGGCTGTGACATATTTAGAGGTTGAAAAGCCAGATATTTCCATCAAGAGTTGGTGGAGACCAAAAACAGAGCTAAAATAGAGAAAATATGAGACTTACATTAGCCAGGAGGACGGAAACATGGCCCCAAATGACAATGACAGTGTTGCTCCATGTCTGCTGCAAAACCAGGAATTCCTGATTGTTCATACTGCTTGTTTCATTTTCCCAAAATATCAACTGATGTACAGTACAAAGTTTGATGTACAGTGCATAGCATCAAAGCAAAAGGGGGCTACTTTAAAGAACACTTTTTTGTTTACTACATAATACCAATCTACAATGTAGAAAATAATTAAAATAAATAAAAACCCTTGAATGAGAAAATGTGTCCAACCTTTCGACTGGTACTGTAGGTTTAAAGTTCGTCAAAGAAATGATGACGAGAACATCAGTGGAATGAGGAACTGGAAACGATCAGGGATCCCAGCGATTTGTACAAGTTGTACAATTTTGTTATTATTTCAGTAAGTTTATGACAGTACGGTGACTTATATGGAGTATGGGTGGCTGCCAGTGATGACTGTGTTGCTCACTGAGGTTTTACTTCCCCACACTGTGTATTAAATGTCAGGGTGGTGGAGTTCTTTGGGTGGAGTCCATGGGGATTCATGACCTGTTGTGTTCCTAACATGACGTGTAAAATAATAATAATAATAATAAAAATAGTGTCAAACAATGAGTAGTCCATAAAATACATTAGCCTTTTAAATACAGTTCTTTGAAAATATATTCAAATATTCAGGCACAGAACGTGTTGTTACAGTGTGTTTTTCAGGAACATAGTCTTAATAAACGACACGCTCAGTTTGCGACGTGACATCTCCCTTTCACGAAATCAAAGGTCAAAGTGAGAGGCCACACACACACACGCACACACACGCACACACGCACACACACACACACACACACACACACACACAACAATGGCTGCTGGGTAAAATTGTCCTGAATTGGTTCCAGATCTGGAAAGAAATGATCTGTACCTTCTTAGTTCTCAGTGTGCCTCTCCCATTCAAACCCACACATGGAAAGTACATTTCAGACGCAGTAATTGTTACACACTGTACATCGCAGCTGTGTTTTAATAAGAGACGCATCATCAGGAGAGCTAAACGGTTACGCAGTGGTCATGATTAAAGAACTATAAAATTGCACTAAATCATTTATATACTACTGACATCATGTCTGTTATGCGTCATAAATGCAACAAAAACATGTTAAATGTGCTCAGAAACAGGAGGAAAGGCAGCATAATGTTGACATTCAAGAGAGGCTGTTTCTTAAACGCAATTTAAAACTATCTGACGAATGACGAAAGTGAATACGTTTGTTTCAGATGTTTAAATGCGACATGATTTGGAACTGAGAAATGCATCTTGTTTAAATGGGCAGGACAAAAATAAATAAGCACAAACTGACATTAAGGTGTAAAAATTCAAATTGAAAAGTGCAACACATGTACTTGCGAGAAAACGCTGACATTTACTATCAGAGAAGAAAGAGACATTTTAATATATAGTACTTATGATTCTCACACTAGAGTGAATTACATTTCAAAATAAACTTTTATAACCCTGACAGTTCAAGCTGGATTTATGCCTCTGTGTGGACTTGATGGCTTCAGCATGGCAACTGATTTATAGTTAAGCATCAGATTTCACCTGCTGGCTTCTCGTTATGGATGTGTTGTACATTATCAGTGGTCTTCTTTTCAGTAGCTATAAGTCAAACTTGCCCTGAGTTGTTATGTCACAACGTGAATGAAAGAATGTACCGCAGTTGTATATTTAAAGTGTGACATGTCTCGGTATTATACAACACCTTATCGCGATATGTCATGCATTAAATATACACCTGAGGCAAAGCAACACAGGGAAAGTTTGACCTGTTCAGCTACTGAAAACCAGACTACTGACACACAATCACACTTATCTTAAAGTAATAATCTTGAAAATTTTCTTTAAATAAATGTCTATTAAGTCACTATCTGTAACTGAATGAGGTTAATGCAATGGCCAGTGAGCCTATGGCCCACTGATGAAAGCCACTGCATTTAACAAAAGTCACAAGCGGTGACACTGTTTGGATCTCACACCAGCAACTACAGCTTATTGCTGTATGTACTGCTAAAGAGAACTTTATAGTTGCAATTATCCTATTTTTTGCATTTATATTTGATAATACACATACGTTTACATTTCGTGTGTGAAATGTGCAGTGCAAAGACATGCAGGTTAATTGATGACTCTAAATTGCCCGTAGGTGTGGATGTGAGCATGAATGGTTGTCTGTCTCTATGTGCCCTACGATGGACTGCCGACCTGTCCAGGGTGTATCCCGTCTTCGCCCAATGCCATCTGGGATCGGCTCCAGCCCCCCTGCGACCCCTAATGGGATAAGTGGTTGCAGATGGATGGATGGTTCTGCTGAAACTAGCTCAGAGCGGTTCATGACCTGCATTAATCTTCTTTTCAACTTCATTTGTTGACTCCATCCTTTTGGTTATCCACTAAAATACTACCATTCTTAAAGATACTTATACAATGGAGCATCATAATGTTTTTAAAGGCAGGGTATTGCAGTACTTTTCTAGTATCGTATTAGGGCTGACCCAAATGCTTTTCAGCTTCGACCATTGCCATGGTATGCAAACTGCAAATCATTATTCAAATCCTTTGTTTTTTATTTTATATATAAGTATTTAAAAATAATATATATCCCAAAACAGGGCATGAAATAAGGAATAATCCCACAACATTATTTATTATCCATGTCCAACATGAATTATTGGTTATTCTTAGATGGATGTCACTGTTTATTGTTGGTCCTGGGCACTGACATGGGGATGATGGAGACTGACAGAAGAACATGTCAGCCTGTAGCATCGCAAAGCTTCGAATACCTTTCAATCTAAAAAATTGTATTTGTGACAGTCATAATCGGTATACCTTGCAACTGTAATTGCCACTAAGTGGCCAAAAAACAATGTAATACAGCTTTGAAGTTATTCATTGCATGCTGGGTTTAAATCAATCTCAGTAACATATAACAGAGTTTTAAGGTAAAGTGTTTTAGTTTGGTTGTTCAGGGTGCTAGACTGTGGAGCATTTGTCTTGCCTCCGTACAGCTCTCAACACGGTAACAACTAAGCCGGCAGCTCGCCACAAACAGTGAAAACAACAGCAGCAGTGCTGACAGAGCTAACACTGTTAACCAGGGGGAACTGGAGGGTGGGCGCTACACTTCCATGATGACGGCGTCAGTCGGTACGACGCCATCAGCTGTAACCACCGTATGAGAGCAGTGGGCACGCTCATATGCACAAACAAGCACATACAGCTCAGATTATATATAATGTATACTGTATATACAGTATATTATTCTGATCACAGGTTTCACTTCCTCCACGGATATCTCCTTAACTTCTTCATTTCACTTTATCGTCAACCGCTTATCCGGCTTATCTTTCCCTTTCCCACATTAACCTGCTCTGACTGGGGGATCCCAAGATCTTCCCAGGCCACACTCAGCCCTCATGACCATAGGTGAAAGTAGGAACAAAGACTGACCAGTAGATCGAGAGCTTTGTCTTCTGGCTCAGCTCTCTTTTCGTCACTCCTTAACTGTAGCTGACAACTAATCTAACAACCAAAATCTTTTCAGATGGAGGTCCCTGAAGCAAAATCTGATCAAACAGGGGTCCTTGGCCCAATGTGTCTCAATTTAGCGGTCCTTGACACAAAAAAAGGCTGAGACCCACTGGTATAGAGGCACCTTTAAAGTCCCTGTGAGCTTGAACTATTTGGAAGTCATCAGCATTAACAGGAAACTTGTTTCCCTGAACATTGGGGGTAGCATGTGGTCTGTAATTACTGCCCTGAAGTGACGTGAAACCCTCCGCACACATGTCAAACACGTTTCTGGAGCAGAGCTTGTTTTATTGTTCAGACTCTCTCTCTCTGGCCGACCGTTACTGTGAACGACCTCCACATGTACGTCAAATGCAATGAGTCCAGATGGAGAGGGGATGGACGGATGGAGAGAGAGATGTAGAGGATAATAGTGTCTTTGTTTCTGGTCTGTTTTCGGTTTCTCTAATACTCACAGGCTGTACGGACTGACTTCCATGACTTAACATCCTGCCACTGGCATGTGTCACACCGAAGCTGCTGGTGTTCCTCGCTCTGGTGGTCTACAGTATATATGACACACACACACACACTCATCCATCCATGCACACTCGCATAGAAACCCACCCTCTTCAGGATTTTACTGACCATCCATCTGGCAAATAAAATGACCTCACAGGAACACAATCATCATGTCCTGTTTCTATACTGGTAGAAAACTCCTAATTCATCCACCCATAGACATAACATGCAAAACTGTGTCTTTGGATAATAATATTCCTTATACATAGATAGATAGATAGAAAGACTAAGACAAAGACTGTTTAGGGACTCAGTATGCAATTCAAATACACCAGTATAGAACAGGCAAAAATAACACATTTATACTAAATTCAAAACACTACATGTGATTATCACAAAGTGTCTGTAAAAGGAGAGCTAGTATGACATGGTCGGCACCGGTGGATTCTTTAGGTTTCATGTGATGCCAGTATCTTCACTCTAGCTGTAAAACTGAGACCGCTACTTCCCTAAAAAATGTGTTTTTGTTGCATTATTGCGTTATTAGCGCATTAACTGTGGTTTTGCTAGTTTTACTGAAGGAAACGTTCTGAGTACTTCTTCCATGACTGAAAATTAAACCACCACAAACCCAGTTTCCAAAGCAAATCTAGTGAATGTGCTGTCCAGTTGTTCATTGTATGTCATTCAGCTTGCACAAATACATTTTTACTGGTATGTTCAATTACTGTCTGTTAGTTTGCTGCTGCTGTAGTCCACATAACAAGACTAGTTCAACATGAATGTCTGTGCCGAAATGTTATGGACCTTTTAACTCTAACTAACTAAAATATCATCCTCTGAGGCTGTTTTTTATGGTCTGGGCGATGTCATATCATAGTTTCAATTAAAGCCACTGAAAAAGTTACTAAATCAAGTTTTTCTCTGTAACACTGAAGTGAGTTTGACTTCAGAACGAAACACATTAGGCATTATTTATTAAGACTGCAATACTCAAAACCTGGCACAGTGTGGACGTGGTTTTGACCTCACATCGACATCAGATTTGGTTTTAAATGTGTGAAGTATGAGACGTTTATCCTGCTTTGCTTGCATCGCTCTGAGGAGTTAGTAGAAAGAGTGGGGGGATGAAAATGTATGCAGCATGATTTCAACCTTATGATGTTGCATTTAAAATGTGAAGGCTTCAGCTGGGGGCCCACCAAGGATACAGCTGACTTCCATCAATGGCAGAAGTCTGGATACTATCAAGAATACTTCACCTACTACCACTACTACAATGACTTCCTCTGCTCTGACCTCTCACACTTGGTGATGAAGTGCTGGAGCAGAAAAGTTTTCTTTTTGAAAGTGGTGGCGCCTCCTGCTGGTCACAGATTACACTTCACATACTTTTTACCAGTGGAAGAAGGACACAGAACCTTTACTTAAGTACACGTACCAGAACAACAACATAAAAATACTCATTTACAAGTAAAAGTCCTTCATTCAAACCTACTTTAGTAAAAGTTCAGAATTATGTACTTGAAGTATTGCTTAAGATGAATCTGATAGGTTGCGAGATGATTAATGGGAGAGGAAAGAAGAAAAACCAAACCTGTGCTACACAGATTTGCATAAATCTGGGACTTTTCTCTAATCTTTGTGTTTTTTTTTTGTGAAATATTGGATAACTGTACCTCTTGAGGCCTCAAACAATTATTTCAGAGACGTTTAGAGGGGAAATGTCTCTTTGGTGGAGCTGCTAAACATCTGACGTTACTCACGAGCCATAAAGTTTAGACAATCTTAAACAATTCATTGTGTTTAATAAGCTTATCATACTTTTATTATTTTTGGTAAGGAGCTCTTACCATCTGGCAGACGAGTCCCCAGTAACTCGTTTGTGCCCACCTCGATCAAAAATTTAAATTTTAAATATGGTTTCTTGAGGCTGCAGGCTTGTGCACAGCGTCATGGTGTTCTTATTCTTTTTTACATCTCTTATTCATGCTGTTTTATAGAGAGCTGGTGCAATATGGGTAATGTGCAATATATGTAGTTTGTGGTTCACATTGTTATGTGATTTTCTGTTTCCATGTGGACTTTGCTTTTAGTGTTTATTATTTATTGATGTTGCTGTGGAGGCAGCTGATGGCGGGCAGCATTGAGTCCAAGACAAATTTCCCTGAGTGTATTGTATCATATCCTATCGTATACAGTATGTCTTAATGCAAAATCTTAATCTGTAAAGTAACTAGTAGCTATATTTGTCAAATAAATGTAGTGGAGTAAAAAGTACAATATTGCCATCTGAAACGTAATGAAGCAGAAGTATAAAGTCTGTTAAAGTGCCTCTTGATAATCTTACTCATACTGATGTGAAACGATTCAAGATCAGTATGGCAAGAAAAATGTACTCTTAAGTACTGTGTTTATTCCCACTGACAAGCCCTACTCGCAAATTTCAGGTACCTGATATAATAATTAACAAGCCTTGTCCTCATCTACATATTTCTGCTCTTCCTACAGAACATTATTCTGTTCGGTGTTTGAAGGTAAATTTACAAGCTGTACTGACACCTTCTGTTCACTAGAGGGCAGCAGAAGGCAGGAAACCACCAGGCTTCTGTGAACAACAACCCAGCAGTTGAAGTGTTGCAATGAATACAAATTGTACAAACATGCTCAATAGACAAAAGTATACCGACATCTATATGTGAATGTTGAATCTCATCTGAAAGCTGTGGGTGTTGATCTGCTGCTATAACAGAGCATTAATGAGGTTCAACACCGATGTTTGGGTGATAAAGTCGACCATCCTGCCCATTCTAAAGGTGAATCAGTTGAGATCGTGTTTATAATAGATCTGAAATAGTTGATTTTTCAATTGCATTTTCAGTTTATTTTTGACTTGGCTTTGGAACTGGAGGGTTGCCGGTTCATGTCCCCACATTTACTGAGTATGAAGTGTGGATCAGTAGCTGTAGAGGCGCTAGTCTGCCTCCTGGGCACTGCCGAGGTGCCCTTGAGCGAGACGCCGACCCCCCAACTGCTCCCAGAGTGCTGTATAGTAGCTGCTCACTGCTCCTAATACTAGGATGGGTTAAATGCAGAGATTACATTTCACTGTGTGCTGTGTTGTGTGCTAAAAACGTGTGAGAATAAAATCAAATTTACATTTTACATGTTAATTTTCGCACCACAATAGTGAAGCAACTGCATCACAGCGGTGTCTCCTGGAAGTTCAGTTCAGTTTCTGTGGTTCAATGTCACCAGGGTTGACGTGAATTCATGACGTCTCCTTTTTCGGTAGTGATACAGCTAAAAAAGTAAAGCTGAAATGAATATACATTCATTTTTATTAGTTTTTTAATCACACAATATAGATTTGGTTTATTTTTTCTTAAAGAATATAGTTTTTATTTAGTTTGTTTACTAAAAATGTTTTTCACTGCTTATTTTAATTTTAGTTTCAATTTTAGTTGACTATAATAACACTGGTGAAGGCTACACTAAACTGAGAAAAGTATATAAAGCAAGTTTCATAGACTGTATGACTGGCTTTGTCATGCTGAAACAGGGAAGGGTCTTCCCAAACTGTGGCCAAAAAGTTGGAAGCCCACACTGAAAATAAGGGAGAATAAACCCCTGAGAACAAAATATACAAAAATCGAAAATATTCATCTACATGAGTTAATAAAAAATACCCCAATACTGCAGCTATGGCCGAATTTCTGTCCGACAACGTGTATTTCACAGCAAACCCTCAGATCAGATTAACAATAACAGCATTCAGCAACAGGTCAAAGGTCAAAACACTGTGACTTTCTGACAATGCTATTTTATACGGTTCACGGAGCTTTTTGTGATGCATATGGCCCGAAGGAGTCGGAGCTGTGAGAGCAGACCTGAGGTCAGAGCTCATCAGAGTTGTGTTCATAGAAGCACGATGACGAGTGACGACGAAGCCTCCGTCACACCCGCTGGATTCATGTGAAAACTGTCTCTGCTTTCAGACCTAGTTTAGGCAGCATTTCCATCACAAAGAGGTTAATGCTCCTCATCCTCCTCCCAGTGTGGAGGGAAACAGACGCCTGTGCTTGCTGCAAGATACACTTCATCAGAGAGGACTGTGTGGTAAATTAGCCAGATTTTAAAAAGTTATCTTGACCCTCTATCGTCCCTCTTCTTTCCCCTCATTTCCTGTCACCTTGCATTTCTGCAAAGACAAACACATAACAGATACTTCAGACACAGTAAATATCGGTACTGTCAGGTGTAAATCTTTTATCTGCAAAGATTTCCAACAAATGTAAGGACGTAAACTGTTTTTTTTTTTTTTTTTTTTTAAAAGCTGCTTTGCAAATGTTTTACAATCAAGGAAATGCACTCACTGCAGTTGTTTGACCTCAAAAATACACAGTTAATTTTGGTGAGTAGCAGTGTATGTAAACATTAATTTGTTTACAAGAAAGCTTCGTAATAATCAATACTATGTCATAACGCTGGGCTTTTAATTGTAAAACAACATGTACTGTAAAGGCTTGAGCTTATTTTTCATGTGAATTAATAAAAAAAAGATTCAATCAATTTAAATATATAAATATGTAACAGCACATATATTATTTTAATTAATTTTAAAAATCCAATGACATGCAAATCAATATATTTTCAAATTGTTGTTGTTTCCGAGCTTTCACACCGTGAATAAAGGCACCAACCAATCACACGGTTGACTTGCACCAATATTTATGAAATGACGACGCACAGTCTGAACCGAGGATCCAACAAACACAGGACTTTGAAGAGACCAGTGTTGAGACCAGTGTTTTGTTTTGTAATATACATTAGTGTTTGTCATGTTTTTTTAGTCACGTTTGTGATGTGTTTTACGTACTAACGTTATGTTATTTACATACATGTTTTACATTCTTACTTTTAAGCCCATCCATGACATTTTTCACAAACCTGACTAAATGGTTTTGTTGCTTATACTAAGGGAGTGATTTTGTTGCCTAAACCTAAACTGCAGACGTTATGTTACATAGTTTTGTTGCAGTGTGTGTAAATAAGCTAAAGCCTAAAATGCCTCGTGACACACAGAATGTCCTTATAATGTTGTGCTGTTTATAACCCTTGATGAGATCAGATTGAACATTTCTACTTTTACTTAAAGTGGGACTTTTGTACTTTTTGTAGTTTTGGACTTTTGTGGTACATTTTGAAAGAAGGGAACACAAAAACACAAACTTCCTCTTACGCTCCCATGTGGTCTGGTATCACCACATGATGGATATTCCTCTTTACTGGACATTACTGTATCAGTTCACCAACTTTCTGACTCTTCTCTACTTTAGGTAGTGGTACACTACATTTTAGCAGATGTCCACCATTAGGTATAATTACCGTTAACTTGATCCCCGAACTGTCAGTGCTGACTGCCAGTTCTTGGCAAGATGTAGATTCATTTTCAATTCTTCTAAGTAGTGGAGCTGTCAAGGCTGAGAGGAACTAAAACAGAAAGGATGCTGAAAATGCAGGTTTAACAGAATGATGCTGTGCTGTAAAAATGAGAAAGGGGAAGGATGATAGAAGGGCAAAAAACAGGGAAGAAGACATAAAGGAAGTGAAAAAGTCAGAAGTAGCTTTTCAGAGACGGGTGTGAAGTGACGAGAGGGAGGAGAAAGTATGACCTCAGCTGTGTGTACATTATAATACAGTACACACACACACACACACACACACACACACACACACACACACACACGAGGGAAGAGGGAAACGTTATTGTAACAAGACTCCAGCCATGCTAGCAGCTCAGTGTGCCTGTATTTAGTGCTTTGAGATAAATGCTAACATCAGCATGCTGACATGGATCGCAAAAGTTATTTCAATTCGCCCTCACTGAATGTGTGTCACAAATGAAATTACAATCTTGCCGCCAAAAAACTGTCAATCATCAAATTGAACAACACTCTTTAACATCAAGAAAATTGCTCCAAAAATCTCCGTATAAAGGCAGAAATGGACACTTTAGAGACTTCCTGAAAAAGCTGTGAAAGCTAAAAGCAAAGCAGGTACTACTGTGGGAATGTCTCAGAGAATAGAGACAGAACTGCACAGAAAATTTAAATATACTATGAGGTACAATCTGCAGTAAATCTATCTATACTGAAGAGCCAGGTCATCATCCATTGGTTTGTGGACTGCTGTTTTGAAGCCTCAAGTTTGTCATTTTGGCCATCTTGGTTTTTTGCAACCAGCAGTGGCACGAGAGAGTGGAGCGAAGTACATGAACTGAAAACACAGTGTGAAAGGGTTAAAGTTGAAAGATGGCCAACTCCCAGACTGGACAACACTGTGGTAGCGACCTGTCAATCACAAGGTAGCCACGCCCTAAAACATCCCCTGCTTTATGGTCTACTCGACTCTAAATGGGACCGTAATTTACTAAATGAATCGTACTGTATTGAACTTGAAACTAGCAAATGAAACCACAAACTCATGTTTACAATGTTTACTGAGGTAAAAATCAAATGACAAGTAGGCTCATTTTCTCATTGACTTCTATACAATCTATCTTCTTTTAGCAACCCGAGGAGTCGCACCCTGCTGGATATTAGAAAGAATGCAGGTTTAAGACACTCCAGCATTGGCTTCACTTTTCAGACTCTGAGGTAGCCCACTGAATATAACATATATGTACTTAGCAGAGAAAAGTGCTTACCACTCTCAAAAATCAATGTCCCATCATCCCTCTGAGCTGTGTGTTCAGCTTCAGCAGCAGCTAATTAGGACATTGATTCTGTTAATGAGGGTAAGACCTCTGCTTGCTCTGTTCAGCAGCCGGAGGGATTATTTTCCTCCCTCCCACGGACAGATTTAACCTGATCTCTGTGACTTCACAAGCATGTCAGTGAGCTGGCAGAAGACCCCCCCCCAGTCAGGAGCTCCAAGAGGAGTTATGAGCTCACCTCAAGCAGGAATACCAGAACAACCACTGACTTGTTCCAGTCAGTAGTTTCCTCCTTCCTTACATTAGATACAGTATGTATAAGAAGACAAAAAGGTGGCCTCAGAAGTTTAGTTTTCATCTTAAACTTTTGTATTTCCTGGTTTTACAAAGTGTGAAAAGGTTTTAGAACAAAGATGGTAGAAATTCCTCAACGACCCACATTAAAAGCATATAAATTGGAGGCATAAAGAGCCTTGAATAATAATATTTGCAAATATGTGTCAAAAATTTAAAACTATCTCAATCACTACACGTGTGCTATACAGCTTGGTTTGGCGACAGATGGCGACAGCCAAAAACCAAGATGGTAACGACCAAAAACCAAGATGGTGGCTGTCAAAAACCAAGATGGTGACAGCCAAAGACCAAGATGGTGACAAACTAAAACCAAGATGGTGATGACCAAAGACCAAGATGGTGACGACCTAAAACCAAAATGGTGACAGCCAAAAACCAAGATGGCGACTGTCAAAAACCAAGATGGCGATGACCAAAAATCAAGATGGTGACCGTCAAAAACCAAGATGGTGACTGTCAAAATGTCAAAACCCAAGATGGTGACTGTCAAAAACTAAGATGGATACTGTCAAAAACCAAAATGGTGACTATAAAAAACCAAGATGGTTTTGAAACAGGCTTTGAAACTTCTTAGAAACAGCATATGGTGGGAACATACTGATTGAGATACAGTTTCATAGCTCTCTACACACATTTGCAAATAATCTTAGTCCTTCTTTACCCAATAAAAGCCCATAGAAATGCTTTAAAAATGACAATAAGTTAATTTGATGTAAGTGTAATTAAGAATATGTAATTATGAGGTCATTTTGTTAAAACCTTAATGATCAGACTGGGAGGGGTCTAACCAGGGACGTGGAAATTACAGCATCAGAGGACGCATCAGCCCAGCCTTCCTGTCTGTGTGATCACACATCAAACTGTTAAGAGCATGGTTAGTGGGGCAAACAGATGTTTTACTAAACTTTGAAGTGTGCACATACACACACAGTTGTGTGTTGTTTAAAATTAGACCTCAGATTTATGTCACTCCTTCTAATACAGCCTCTGTAAATATATACGTGCCAAACAAAACAGACCCACCGGCTTTTGACATAAGCAGATTTATTGTTCTTTCTCTGTGTGCTGTATTACATAAACATGTAGTGGTGTGAGTCTGCTCGTCCATGTGAAAACGTTCACGCCTGTACAGGAAGAACTTAAGATTTATGTTTGAGCTGAAAAAGTTGTGGCCGGGTGAGTTTTAGTAAACTGTGCCAAGACACTCAGCCAAGCCAAAAGTCCAAACACCACAAAGCATGTTCATTTGGCCCTGTATGTACATACATACCCTTGTTATATTATTTACATACACTCTTTGTACTCAAACACACTCTTGCACATACAAACTCCAAGTCCCTGCCACTTGTACTGTAAGACCGTCGCAAGAGAGCGCCCTTCTTTCTCGCCCAACCCCGCTAACATTTCTCACTGTCAAATTTCCCTGCGACAGATCAAACTCCGCCTCTTAATGTGGGAACACTGATGGTAGATTTATGACTCTCTCCTCTTAGGCTTGTCAAAGTTTCCACCCAGTCCCAGTGCAGGCAGGGTGGACACAGCGTCACAAGGACTTTATAATGTAGCAGCCAGTCATACTGTATGCCCAAATCCACATTAACTCAAAGCACTGCATGTGTCTGAGGTGATCTGCACTGATCATAAATGTAACAAATCTACGTAATCATGAAATGAAAACACTTTAAAGGTGTAATGTGTAGATCTGGCCAGCTGCTCCAAACAAATAGGGGGCAGCATTTCATCTCTACTACCATACAATCTAAATTTAAAGTAAAGAAAACAAAAATCCAACTACTAACTTAATAGCAGGGCATATGCAAAATTCAAAAACAACTGAAACTCTGAGAGCTGGGCAAAATAACAGCTCTATCTTCTAATCTTTAAATGTGGCGTCGGCCTACATTGTGTTTACTGTGCCACTAACCAGGGGCTGTCCAGTCCATGTAACAGTAGTTTATTGGATTAAATCCAAAATGGCCGAGACAAGAAAGTGCATTTTCATTTTGTCCTCCCCAGCTCCAGGAGATGAACCTTCAGTTAGCCTGTTTTGATTTGAATTCAGCTAGCACAAACCCCAGCATCTGGTCCCAGGAGGACTGCCCTGACTACCCACCGGATAAGCAAACTTGCGGTTGCTGCTGTTACATAGGCTAAAGCCAGTGCTCCATCAGCCCGTTGTGACTCCCGGCACGGGGGTTTGAATGCTAGTTGCTACGGCTAACTGAAAATCTGTGTCCCGAAGCCGCCGCCCACACTCCTTCTGATGAAGGAAGTTAGTCTCCTGGAGCAGGGCTCAACCAAGCCCCCAGGAAGAGCGCCAGGCAGCCAGGCAGCAAATTTTCGTAGCAGCCAACATCCGTATCCATCATGTGATGCCACTGGGCCCAAAATTACTTTTTCCCATAGACTTACAATGGGAAAGAGACAGCTGTGAATCAGCGGCTACATTTTTTTGAGGTAAATCACATTCCCAGTATGAACACTTTAACAGCCCTTATTTAAAGGCACTAAGGCCTAACAGAGTTATTTCCCTTCCTCCATTCATGTGAATGAGACCCAGACTGAGGCTGGACTGAGGACTGGGAGGTGGAGTTAAAAAAAATGCTGGTGCTCCTGCTCTACGGGCCCAATGGATGAAGAATATCAGCTGATAATCTCGGTACGTCATCACTTGGCAGTCGAGCCATTTTAGCTTCACTGAACTCTGATAGGAATGAATGGGAGCCTGCCTCCGTCGCTGTATCCAGTTCTCTTAATACATCCATGAGTTCAGCATTGATGTTTTTTTTTTTCTTTGCCTGGTCTGACAAGTGGGTCATAAATCTGCCCAAATTTGCCCAAAGTCCATTCTTCTTAGCCCATATGCAAATTGTTAGTTACATGTTAACTGTCATGTTTTATCTGCCTCGATCTCAAACTTGCAGCAAATTGTGCGGCACATACAGTAGTTGGAATTTCACCAACATCCTCTGATGCTTAAACTCCTGTTTCCAGGCTTCAGCTGCTCATAAACTTTGTCTTCACTCATCACCATTTTCAGTACTGCACATGTGCATCTCTCAACAGAGATGTGAAGGAAGCGAGACGGCTCACTCCATAGCTCATTCTTCCACCATCAGCTCCGCAAAAACAATCCAATGTGTTTAATTCTTTTTAACCTCTTGCGCGGTTGTTAGATCTACTAGCCCAATGTGGCATTTTCATTGCCCCAAGCAATCTTTATTGTTGAGCGATGTGGTGGCGGAGAGGACGAAACAAAAATACAACTTGTTTTCTCGTTTCTGCCACTATGGATTTAATTCAATAAACAAACTATGAAAACGTACAGGGACCCTGTACCTTCAATAAACAAGCCCTCGAGGCAGCTTGACCTCTTCATCCTCTCATGTTGGACTGAGGGCAGTGGTATTAGCTCATTTCAGTAGATATCTCTGCAACACAACACGTAGACGCCTTTGTCATAACGTCAACACTGTAACCTCTACAAATTCTTTCGATAACGTTAGTTGATTTTTAAAATGTTTTAAACTAAAATTCTGGCCACATCTGACACATCGCACCTTTAAGGCCACAGTGCTGGAAATATAGTTTTCAACATATGAAGTCGTCTCTGATTGTGAGGTGTTTTTAAGAGTTCTGAGCTGAGGTGATATTTCTTTTTAAATACAACCAAAAGACCAAAACCAACAATGATCCCAATCAACTAACACTGCACTGCAACTATCAATCATTTTTCTTACAGATTAATCTATGTATTTACCTGGTCAACAACATTTCTGAAAATAGTAAATATAAAAAAGCCTGTCACAATTTCCTAATGCCCAAAGTGACATCTTAAGATTTTCTGTTTTGTCCTGAACTGTCCAAATCCTGAAAATATTCAGTTTACAATAAAACAGGTGCTGGTGCTGAGTCCTGAAGGTGGAACTAGAAAATACTGGTGTTTTTGAGAAAAAAATAATTAATCTATTATAAAAAATAGCTGTAATTTTATTCATGTAATTGTTTCAGCTTTACTGTAAATAATCACGAGAGCTTCACGTGTATTAATCCACTGCTGAAAATAGTCCCCAGTTCAAGTAATGTTGGCTAAAAACCACAGTGCCTAGCTGTTTTAGCAAACTGCTAACTTCATATTTTTTACACATTTTCAAGATTTATGTCTTCAGCAGGAACAAATGAGTTTGGTTCTGAGCGTGGTAGAGAAGTCTGAAAGTATTGATTAACTACTACATTGTTGGTTTTTGGTCTTTTCATGGGATTTGTTACCAAAAAGACAAATATTGAGAGTAACACCAACCTTATCCTTTAAGGGTTGAGAGGCTGGGGGGTGAGTTGGTATCCTATGATTCAGATTAAGAGAAGGGAGTGCAATTGGAGCATAGAAAAACAAACACACATACACACACACATTAAAGAAAAATTAAATCTTTACGAGACTTGACTCTTAATATTCTCTGTGCAAAATGAGGATAAGAAGTCTACTGCTTAGTGTTAGTTAGTAGTACCACAATGTCAACATAGCCACCTTCAGAAATATGTGCTTTTTAATAATCCTGTCAATTTGATCTGATGCAGAGAGAAATTTGTTCTGTTGGATGTTGGTTTATACTTAAAAAAAGGCATTTTTAGTGTTTATAAAAATATACAAATATAAGCCTATGTCTCTGTGCAAAGACTGAATGGTTTTATGTGGTTGGAGTTTGTTTATTTTGTGTAATTGCAGACAAACTCACCGCTAACTCTATTCTCTCTTTCTCTCTAAACAAGACCAAGGAGTTCATGCTTGCTCGCTCCTCCACCGACTGCCACTGCTGTCAGCGAAACACAGAAGAAGAAAAAGAAGTCACATCATGTCTCTGTGGAAGGCTTGAATCTCCTGCGTAAAGATTACAAAAAAAAAAAAAAAAAAAAAAAGGCCACAGATTTCCCCCCTCGGACACAGTCTAGTTCATTTCACTTCTGCCATCAGGTGTGAACCGTGCGGAGGGTTGAGTGTATTCAGTCCGCCGTCCACCTCGGGCCCGTCCTCCAGGGATCTGCTCGTCGGACCGGTCCTGCCGCGCCGCGTGCTGAGGGATCAGTGGACCCCTCCGTTGTAGGACTTCCCGTACATGTTGAAATCTGTTTCTACAAAATGTGTGGAGACGGGCTGCTTGTACAGAGGGTTGGAGGCCTGAAGGTGTGAGAGATAAAAACAGAATAAAATAAGAAAAATAAAATAAGACATTTGAACTCCAAGACAGAAAGTTCAGGTTTCTACTACACCGTCGGTTTCAGTATTTTTAGCAGGCTTTTAGTGGTACTGGAATGTCCTCTCTCACTGTTCATACAGAGAGGAGACGTACTGATACAAGTCAGTGCTCAGTTCTGTGGCTGTAGTTTGTGTTGTTTTATGAGCCTCATATTTTTATTAGACATTTTTGGCTAGAATGAAAACAACATTGGTGCTCAAACACAGAGTGACTACACCAAACAAAAGGTTTTATAAGTTAAGGGAATCTTTACCATCTCGTATCGGGCTCGTGAGCGTGCGCTCTGGAAGCGAGCAAACTCTCTCCGGTCATGAATGGTGATGACCAGCTTCCAGACAGCGAGCAGCACCACTCCCACCAACAGGATGCTGCCGACCACCGCGAGCAGTACCATCAGAGCATCCGGCCCACCGCCACACTCTGACACAGGAAAAGACCGATTAGGATAAAATTCAGAGAAGTTCAGATCTAATCAATCACCAAAATGATGGTTCGAGCTACAAGAATAGGACCCAAGATGGAATAATTTTTTTTTTTTTTTTTTTGCATTGTCATAGCTTCCTCTTGGATGCATACTTAAGATCTGACACCTGGTCACTACCAGAAATGTCCCAAACACAGCAAAATAAGGATAGGCAGAGGACAGAGTCTCTGCAGATACAGACACCATCACCATGAAATTCGTAGTTTCAGGTAATTAAACACAAATGTAAACATAGTTATGAATATTACATAACGTTTATGCTAAAAGATCCACCTAAAATCCTACACGGGGGTCCTTTGAGGAAAATCTCACTCACTGTGTGTTTAAATTTAAACTTAATCATCACATGCAAAAACATTTCAAGTTACAAGACACAGAAATGTCTGAATGTTTAAACATTTCACATTTAATGTGAATCCATAGATGATATGAGACAAATAATGCAGTAATGTAGTTATCAGCTTGTGTGAGTCAGTTTTAGTCAGTCTCTGCTGTGAAGTGATGGTTCACAGTTATCAGCCGATACGGGAAAAAGAAACCTGAACGAAGTTGAGAGCTGTATAACCTCTAAAAGATGATGGTGGTCGTTCTACAACACAGGGTTGCACTAAGAAATGCAAGTAGCAGTCCCTTTATGCTACACCAATAAACAAAACACCATTTTTATAGTGGAGGTTTAGAGTATAACAGAAAGTACTTCATTGTCTACTATTTGTGTGCAAAAGACAAGTACTGTGTGCTGAGGTAGCAAGCTGGCTTTAAAAAGTAGATGTTCTTATGGATTAAGATACTTTATGGCAACATTTCTTTATAGACGTTTATGCACAGGGGACTAAAAACATCTACACAACATCATGGGTGCAGTGGGTGGTCCTGCACCATGAACACAATGTAAAGGCACTTAGCGGGTTAAAAAGGAAGGAAGAGCTAATTAGTAGTTTGGAGCACTGACCTGGCTCCTTCAGAGCTGTGAGGATGGATTGCCCGCTGGCGTGCTCAGAATACGTGAACTTCATGACACATTCGTTGTCTGTCTTATACAGACAAAGCACAGCGCCGGGGTCCTCCGTTTCTGGAAGACGGAAAAGCAGAAGAAACACTCAGTTTCAAGTATTTCGAACCACAAAAAGAGATGGAGAGAAGGAAAGGATCCTATTTCAATATTTTCATAAATAATGAACAACACAAAATGACAAAAGTATGTTGAAAAACAAGAAGAGCCTCCCAAACAATGTGGCACTTGATTAAAATGACCTTTGTTTCTTCCCTCTGTAGGACCTCTCTCTCTACTGGTGTTTTGAAGGAAATATCATGCTATCATTATGATCTATCAAGGTTTGGCTTCAGATTCAGTAACAGAGAGAGAGAAAGGGGGAACAGATGAGCTAACACTGAAGAGGAATCTGAAAAACAGAAAACACTTGTGAACGATCATCACATATCCTGAATTTCTTTGCTGTGAAATCACAGCAGACACTGGTATTCTGGATGCCCTTGTTTCCAGTCAATCTTCACCTAAAAAGACTCAGGGGAGGGTGAGGTCACTCTGCCCTGGTCCACCCCTCCCTGCCCCCCCCCATCAGCCCCTCCTCCTGTATTTCATGCACAAAGTATCAGGAATGTACATGTGGAGTCCATTAAGGCCAGTCAGATGGCTGAACTAGTGGGGAATGCTATGAAACACGTCGGATCTATGGAATGGTCTTATAATAGTCTGTATAACTAAACACACAACTGTCCGTCTCCTCTTTGTCCTCTGTGAAACGGCAAGCAGCATCCCAGTGCCACGAACACCATAAATCACTGCAATGCACTCCTAAATATCTCTGACTGTTCCCCTCCAGGCTGTGACCGACGTTAAAAAACAGATCGAAGCACTTCTAGTAAACACAGTGGGGTTTAGTCTGTGCAGTTAGACCTGAAACTCCAGCTTCCCACTCTTTAAGATGACACACGTGTACATGTTTATAGAGACTTTAAACTGGGATGGACTGAACTCTTTGAACCACGTGAGGAGGTGCACTGTAGTTGTTTCCTGCTGTGTGGAGCGAAGGTGTCCATGGAGGTGTGGGAGGCCCAGACCGACACCTGCCACATGGTAACATGAACATCGGGACATCACTGATCAGTGCTTTCATTATTAAATCACGGCAGGCATGTGAGGTGACAAACAAGACAAGATGTGTAGCAGTGAAGCCTCAAACAACCACACAGAGCTGTGCATTAATAAGACAAAGAGCCTACAGCGGTGCTAGCAGCTCCGTACAGCAATGCTAACATCAGCATGCTGCATGCAACAGTTTGAACAAGGCCTGGTTCCTCATTCAGCTCTTTCACTTCTTGCTGGTGGTATTTGTAGACACGTTATATTACATCTATCTGCTTTTGTCCAAACTGACTTATACTGTATATACTGATCTATAGATTATATATTGTATATAAATGCAATACAATACAAATACAAATGCTGCTCAATCAAATACATGACCCCAATCAGTCTGATGGAGGTGCTATGATTAAATGTTTTAATTTTTTCATATACATTTTGAACTCCTACACTGTAAGTATGATTTACACACAACTTGCTGCAGACATCCATCTCCGTTCACGCTGCAGAAAAGCCTCTTGGACCACTAAAGTCCACCTGACTAGATTTTCTGCCATCATTTTCTGTGGCTCATTGTCTGACTAAGGTCATCAACACTTATCAAAAGCCTGTTGCTCTGTCATTATATTTTGAATATATTGATTGGGGGCGTGGGTCAGCAACGGACCTAACTCCACCACTGTGGGGCCAACCATCACGAAACTTTAAGGATGCATGGCTCAGCCGTAACATTAACAACATTATGACCACTGACAGGTGAATAACATTGATTATCGCGTTACAATGGCACCTGTCAGTGGGTGGGATATATTAGGCAAAAGAGAAAATAACAGCGAGCAAATCTCCAAATCTTCAAAAATATCAGGCGCCAGGCAGCAGCAAGAACAGAGGGAACAAAATCTCCGGCACTCACAGATAAAGTGTCTTCTTTATTATACTGGGCAAACAAACAAACGCGTTTCAGCAATAACGCCTTCGTCAGCGTGATCAGTCAAGACGTAAAGCCAGTTTTAAATACTCAGGTGAACTCAGGTGAAGATTAAACCGTAGAATTCATTTGTGAAGGCGATGCTCAGACAACGCCTCTCACAACACAGGAGACGTGGCAAAAACAGTCCGAAACAACCAGCAATACGATAAAAAACATCTAGTAAGCCCAAGACCAAAAAGTATAAGAAAGGTAACACAAACCACAACAGTAATTCATAACATTTTCTATAGTCTCAATTGAGAAAAGGCCCCAACAAAGAAAAATAAATAAATCTGTGCTTGCAAACTGTACATCATAATGCCATAAATGCTCACAGCCCTAACATACTGACCTACAGGTCTACCCACACTGCCTACTGTAACATCTGCACATTTTCTACTGTTTATAATATATCTTCTATTCACTCCATAATGTAATGCTGTAATACTGTTTATACTGTACATATATCGTTGCATATTCATTCTATATCTTCCCCTTAATGTTTATTCTACTTTTTTTTTTTTTACTCTTGGTTATTTTGCACATTACATGTTTGTATGTATCACAGTGTGTCACATTAACTGAAATCACTGAGTGATTTACTGAACCACAAAAACAACATGAAGAGTCTAATAACAAGTGACAGTGGAAGAAGTTTGTAATGTGAAAACTGAAACTCTCAGATGCCACAGATGTGAAAACTTGTCTCTGCCAGCCAGCTGGTGTGTGTGTGTGTGTGTGTGTATTATATTTGTGTGATTACTCACTGAGGGTCTCCACAGTGATGATTTCATCTTTGCACAGGCGCTGGCAGGTCTGGTTGTCTGCAAGTCGTCCTGAGTTGAAAAGCCGGCACTCGATACACTCCCTGAAGCAGAGGAGAGCAGGTTTAATGGAAAAGATAAGTACAGCTCCAATCTTTTTAAAATGTCTTCTTTTGTGTTTATTCATGAGGTAGAAAGCACTCAGAGAGCATAAATATTCACAAGGCCAGCACAGTCTTCTAAATGTGTTATTTTAATGCTGTTTTTTTACTCTGGGTACGTCCGCTGTCAAAAACACCCCACTGTGCTCCTTTAAGCTCCTCAGCTGGTGAACTGTGCAGCATGCAAAACAATCAGACGGCAGCCAATGATTTCAATTACTGATGTTTCAGCTTGCATCAGCTGGTGATGCTGGTACGGTCACTACTGGTTTCCATCACATTTCCAACCTTTTTCCTTCAGGGTTTCTATCACTGAGTAAATGGATGACCCCTGACTAAATACTATTTTATGGACATTTCATATTATATTCAATGCATAACATTAACAGTACAGAACAACTGCTAAACTGTACAATTAACCCAAACAATGAACACAATAATTGCAGGAAAGCGATTTTAGGAACTTCACCTAGGAACCACCGTGCAGCCAAATCATAACCTAAACTTAAAAAAAAAAAAACAATTTCATTTAGTTTATCTTCACAGTAATGGATGAAATGCTGAAATACAGGCCAACTGTTTACTTTTTTAAAGTTGTCTTATACCCCTTCAAGTTAATAAGGCATCAAGACCCCACCGTGAAGCTTTGGCGACCCTTAGTGGGGTTTGGGACCCTCAGGTTGGGAACCAGTTAAAACATGCATTTGAAATTCATTATTTTGTTTATGTTTGAAATAAAGAGGTACCGTCCAACCTCTCTCCTTGGATAATATACACTCAGCTGCCAGTTTACTAGATATATTCAGCTAAAACTAACACAGTCTAACACAACAGTCCTGCAATAAATCCTCCATTCATGAAGGTTATACATCTGTTTTTTAGATATCCTGCTAACTTAACATAATAAAGTAAAACATAAACCCCACAGTGGAGTTAAACTATAAATCTAGGAGAAATGCGCAGGCAGCGTCAGACTTTTGGCTGCTGCTCAGCTTCATTTCACCTTTCAAATACCATCTAACTGATCGTACAATCGATAACATGACACAGAGATGCGCCGTCTCTAAACTCACGTCTGGTCGAGGGTGAAAGGTTGTTCCGTAAAGATTGCCACTGCCTTGGAAAACTGGAGCCATGTGTATGTTGACAGGACACAGCAGTTATTCTGACTGTTCTCTTTACTAGACGTCTTGATAGGCGTTTAACCCTTTAACCTCAAAGAGCCTGAGCTGCCACACAGCACGATGCTGGAGTTCAAACGGCGGGGCAACACTTTCATTTCTTAGGGTCACAAATGGCATGAGAGTTATCTGGACAACTCTCTTATGACTTCATCATCAAAGCTTAGATAAGTCCATTAAGTGAGTGAGTTATGTTGTGAGCGTTTTCGCTCTCATTTTGGTCCTGATGTATTTGATGGTTTGACCTTTTCCCTGGTTAACTGACTGCGTCTCATCACCGTAGATTCCTGAGGGCGCCTTATTTCAATTCTCCACCCTTTTTCTGCCTGAATGTTAATGTCTCTATCGGTGGTGTGAAGTGGTTATTGCAGCGTCTGACTTTACCTCTTAGTGCCACAAGCATCGGGGCAGGTGGGGCATTTTTCGCAGGTATCTCCGAAGGCCCCCGGCTCAGTGCATTGACAGCGGCCGCACACACAGTTACCTCGCCCGCTGCACATCTGCCCGTCGTCTGCAATGCAGGACGACGTCTCGGTAGAGCAGTTACAGTTGTCGCCAACGTACCCGGCGTGGCATTTACACTCCCCACAGTGACATTCTCCGTGACCTGGGCAAGAGAGGAACAAAGAGGGAGTCAGCAAAGGGGGACAGTTGTTAAAATATGCCACTGTCTAAACAAGATAGACCCGATCTGATACTGTGAAACATCCAGAAACACTTAAACATTGGCAAATACTTCCTACTTCCTGCCAATCCAATGCCAGCTGTTGATGACAGCTGTGTGGATTTACTTTATGTTGGAGGGTTAAAAACCAAAAAGGAAGAATAAAAACACTTAGTGCTATAAATGTTGGAATCAAATAAACTTGATAAGTCAAATAAGTTTCATTGTATAGCACAGTTTAAAAACAGCCTACAGTTGACTGAAGTGCTTTATGCAGTGAAAAGGAAAAACTGCAGATAGCATATAGTACTCACACACACACACACACACACACACACACACACACACACACACACACACACACACACACACACACACACACACACACACACACACACACACACACAGAGTAGAGTCGTGCCCCCAGTTTCGTCTTCCTGAGAGAACTGTTTAACTTTCCTTTGTAACAGTGAACAACTGGAGCAGCTGGAGCTTCACAGCGTTGAGCTAATCCACATCTGCACTGAGCAAACTGGCGATTTTGTGCCACACTCATTAACTTGTTATCTGCGCTGGAATAAACCCAACAGAGGGCCAGTCTTCTGGAGGACGGGTCCTGTTGAGACTCCGATTGGTCTCGGTCATCCCTCCACAGACCAGAGGAATCCTTGATGGAGGGAGGACAGCAGCTGTAATCAGGGAAGCGCCGCTTGACAAGCTTATTTCACACTAGTTGTTCCGAGAGACCCTCCACAAAGACCTCATTCTTTAAGATGCTATCTCAGATGGATAAGGAGTAGTGGGGGCGGCAGTAGCTCAGTCTGTAGGGAGTTGGCTTGGGAACCGGAGGGTCACCAGTTCAAGTCCCGACATGGGCCAAAAACTGAGTGTGAACTGGTAGCTGGAGAGGTGCCAGTTTACCTCTTGGGCACTGCCGAGGTGCCCCTGAGCAAGGCACCAAACCCCCAACCGCTCGGGGCGCTTGTCAGGAGCAGCCCCCTCACTCTGACACCTCTTCAATTGTTGCATGTATATGGACCTGTTTGTGCATGTGTGTGTATAAGTTAACAGAGTGAAAAAATTGAATTTCCCCTAGCGGGACTAATAAAGGAATATCTTCTTCTTCTTCTAGACAGAGGGACACACTTTATCAACACAGGCTGCAGGCAGGTCAAATCCAACAATTCATGGTCTGTATCTGAAGAAATATGCTGAACAAAAGCAGGAAAAAAAACATCAGTGCCATGATGTGTCGGACATACGAGGGCAGCTGCTGATCGTGAGGCGCTCAGAAGACGGCTGGTGATGATCTGGCAGCAGCAAACTGTTCTAACAGAACTCCCAACTGGATCTGAGCTGTCGTAAAAAATAGCATGAGGCTTCATTATGGAAACAGGCTGGACATCAACATTTACCAAGCGTGCATGGGACACCGACCCACAGTGATTTCCGTGTAAGAAGTAATAAACAGTACATTTAAGGAACACTGTTATTTTTCCATTACAATTCACTTTCTAAACGCCTCAAATGGAAACACGGTGAAAACAGAATTATGATCCAACAGAGGAGCGAAGCCTGAGGAGAGAATGGGTCACTAACTAATGAAATCAGTGTTTGTCTAGGAGTGGCTCCTTCTCCTTCTGTCCAACATGCACTCATAACAGTCGGGGTGTGAGAACAATCACAGTCTGCTGCCACTCAACCTCAGAGTCTGTGAGGAAGGAAAACAGAGCCTGTGATTAAACCCAGATCCTCCAAGAGGTCACAGAGACTTCTCGAAATGAACAGGAAGCATCCAGTTTAATCATCATCCTAGTGGTCACGGTTGTGCAACATACTGTCTGGACTCACAGACGTGCAGTAAATACTTTCTATTTTTGGATTACACGTCTCTCCACTTCATTATGCATTTTTTCCTGTGCATCTTAAAAAGTGGAAAACCTGAGAATGATCATTTTAATCCTTTAATAAGAGTCTGGAGCCCCACTCCCAACCCTCGGTCAGTGGAGGCCGACATGATGACTAGCATTTAGCTGAGTCATGGTACCAACCCTGGGAATGTGTCCTTAAATGACGCCGCTGACTCGGGAATTCAGAGAGCGTGAACTCTGTTCTGTGTTGGTGAGAGTTTGGGGAGGATAAGACAAGTGCAAGGGCAGCTGCTCTAACATCGGCTTATTGTTGGACAAGTCCTGACGAGCTGCTGCCAGGTCTGCTGTCTACCAACACTGCTCACTGTGCATGTCTGTGCTTACTGTTTCGCAGCCCTTTAGTTGGTAAAACGCTGCCTTGTGTTCTCCTGTGCTGTTTTCTGCAACTTTAAAGCTGTATGCATATGGTGTTGTCACTACTATGACAAGCTCCACAAATTAGATTTGAAAAAATTGGCATATATCGCCTTGTTTACAGTATTGCAATATATCAGAAGAAATTTTGAACAGAAACCCCTGTAGCATGGTTATATTACCAGATTCTTACCTAACACAGGGGCCTTAACTAATATAGCTCTACAGAGCGTTTTAGCATCTATCAGCTCATTGTTTTGGTTTTACCACAACATTACGGTCGCCACTATGGCGTTGTCCGGTCTGGGAGTTGTCCGTGTTTTTGTCTTAGAACTTTAACCCTTTCACGGTGTGTTTTCAGGTCATTGAAGTTAAATATAACCTTTTTGGTCACCTAAAAATGTCTTCAGTGATCGGTTGCACTTAGCTCCACCCTCCCCCGTCGCCTCTGGTTGCAAAAACCAAGATGGCAACGGCCAAAATGACAAACTTGAGGCTTCAAAACGGCAGTCCACACACCAACAGGAGACATCACGGTGACTACGTCCACTTCTTATATACAGTCTATGGTGGTGACCAAAACAAAGCAGCAAGGAAAGTGAACATTGGACCTCCTTTTGCCAGGTGGAAAGAAAAACGATTCAAAATGAATACTAACAAGTCTGCAGGCGTAAAAAGGCAACTGTTTGCTAAAACATTACAATAAAAACTTCCCCACTAAGTGGCAAAAAAATCAGTTAATTCAGATTTAAGGCAACACAAGTTAATGTGATAATAGGACACAAACAAATCTGATAGGAATCTTGTAAATCAATTAGTTGTCTGATTTTTTTGTGTGAGAACAAACATTTTATGCATTAGTAACAGGACTAAATACATCCAGACAGCCACAATATCCTCTCACCCTAAATAAGAGGTCCTGACATTTAAAAGCAGTTGTGAGTGTGCGAGCTCAGGTTTTATCACTGCATGAGATAAAGTTGTCTCCACCTTGTCAAAATTACAGTCAGGTATACTGCCTCTTTATCTAGATACTGTGAGCTTTGGGCTCATCACACCTCTCTAGAGAAGAGCTGGCATCCTGACAGGACAGAATACCAACACTCAGCACGACACAAGCCCACACTGGATAACCGTCATCGCTGCCTTAAAACAGATGTTTGGAGCAAGTGTACTGGCTCTGCTAAGTCGTTCCATTTCTTTTGGCTGTATCGTCGGGCCGATTCGCTGCTCAACACTGATATTAAACAGTGTTCATGATAAACACAGCTGTGTCAGAGGAGGAGGGAGAGGAGGATATATGGAATGATCCTTCAGAGCTGAGACCGTCCTCTTTTTCTTCACAACTTTTCCATGACGTTTCTCCAGACATTCAGTCAGCCTGGACAAGCAGCCAAGACGAGGCACACAAGAAAGGGCTGTTAAAGACAAATCTTTCTGAGACTTTGACCTCAGAGTGTTTTCTCTGTCCTGAATAATGCATCTATTCCTGTGTTTCAGACAGTATGTGACAATACCGCTGATAGCTCTAGCTTTCTGTTAGCTCCGTTATAAGCATATTGACAAAAAAAAACTTTGAGTGCCACTCAGTGTGCAAGTCAGCTTTTGAGAGCGCACAGGCATCATCTTAAGAGCAGACTTAGATTTGTGTGCGAAGGAGGTCAGAATCATGAGCGTAATAGATGATTTAAGCGTGCAAGAGGAATTGCGCGACTAGATTTGAGCCAGTCGAAAGTGCTCAGAAGTTGTCAAACAGCTGGAGAAATGATTGGGATCTGAGCATGTGCCTCTCAAATGTTGACGTGCAGACTCGCAGAGCAGTGCTGACATTTTCTTTAGCACTCTCTCTCAAATCTGTTGTCGTCAGTGTGCTTCCACAGACTGACAAGTGTAGCAGAGAATGAGCAAAGCGAAGCAGGAAACCAGGCAGTCGAAGCATTGAGCAGCCTGGTCTCCCCCATGCTGCTCGCTTCCTCTGCTGAGCGGATTACACATCACTGAGTTAATTCACATCTTGTGGCAGGACTGCTGAGTGGGATGAGAAAAAGACTGACAGATAGAGAGAAGAGTCTAGCGCCTTCCTTGCCTTGCATTTCAGCTCTTCACGATACGCCACCCACTTGAAAACAACATAAATTAAAGCTTTCAATTACTTAATTTAATAGAAAAAAAAGGGCAAAGTTATATGATAACATGTGAAATATGCAGATGAGATATTCTTAAACAGCTCAAAGGAAATAAAAATTTCATCATCTGATTTTCCTGGACAACCTCCATCTGCTGATGAAAATCATTTGATATAATCGAGTTATTAAATAGACCATGACGAGAGATTGATCTGTCAGCGTTTTATCTATATTTTAAACTTAGTTACCACCCTGCGCTTGTATGCCTCCAACAACCTCAAGGCTGCTGTGGTTCAGAGGTAGAGCAGGTTGTCCATCAGTCGGAAGGTCGCCTGTTTGATCCCCAGCTCCTCCAGTCACATGTCCATGTGTCCTTGAGCAAGACACTTAACCCCAAATTGCTCCCTAAGGCTGTGACATCGCTGTGTGAATGAGTATTTAGATTAGATCCTGATGGGAAATATGGCAGCCTCTGCCGTCAGTGTGTGAATGGTTGAACGCTGACATGTAGTGTAAATCGCTTTAAGTGGTCGAAAGACTAGAAAAATGGCCATTTACCATTTACCAACCAGTCACGTTGCAGTTTACATCCATGTCTGTCCAAAATGTCATCACATCTTCATTTTGTCCTGTTGAACATTTCTGTGAAATTGTCATAATTGGCATTAACATGAATTCTTCAGTTATGACCCAAAACGTAGTCGTCACAGTGACCGTCGACCACCAAAACCTAATCAGTTCAAGAAACTCAGTCAAGGCGTTCCTGAGATATCACTAGAATCGGCCGGACATCTGGTCACAGTACCAGTGACTTCTGAGCTTTCACCACCAAAATCCAATCGCTTCATCCTCGAGTCCAAGTGGAAGTTTGGGCCAAATTTTAAGAAATTCCCACCAGGCGTTCCTGTTCATGAGAATGATAGGGACAGACAAACGGACGGATGGATGGACAGCCCAAAAACATAATGTCTGCGGCCACAGCTGTCCATAATAAGTAAGTAAGCAATATATAATTATTCCCCACATCTACATGAGATTATTAATTCTTACACCAGTTTAATGCTAGTTGTAGTAGCAGCTTTAGAAGAACTGTGTCAGACTCAAACACTGTAAACATCTGAGGTTACTCTTCCTCCTTTACATCCCCAGCTAGTGAAGCATCAGCCCCCTAAAAATATAATGCAAGATGAATTATGGGTTGCCTTTAAAGGCACAATTATGGGATCAAGAATAGATATTTTTCACAAAACCAAGCCAGCACTAGATAGAAACTAGAGACAGCCTAAATGCCTTCCCACATTTTCAGCCGGGGGACACGCTGGATTTCGGCATCACATTTAAACAGGCTTATGTAAATATTTAGAGATTATATAAAAAGAAAATGAGCTCTTGGGTTATTTTAAGAAGGACAGTTGTTGCACCATATCATGCAGATGTGCCAGACAGCCAGAGCTAAAAACTAATGCTGCCCTTTTCATAAAAGCATTCAAAATAAACAAAATGTTTCCAAAGCAAATTATATCTGACATCTGGAAGCAACAGACCTTTGTACGCATCCAAATATTCCCCCGTCTGCAGAGATTGATTGTGCAAAGAAGTGTTTGGGACATTATCCACTTTCTTACATGTTGTTTTTCCTGAGGGGACAACAAGAGAAGGAGATGGACGGGACAGATGTGATCCATCAAATGAGTAGAAACCTGGTTGTTCTAGAGCGTCTGGGCATCACGTCTAGCCTCATGAGTTTGAGTTATTTGACTTTCTGCTTTTGGATGCAAACCTACAATTGTAATTTTTGAGCCAAATCTTCCAAATGTCTAATTCTGACAGAGGTTTGCACAAATGAAACCGAAGATATCAACGCCAAACCAAGCAGCGATAACACAAAATGACTACGAAGCGTACCATTGGTTTAACACGGAGCCAAGATTCTTTATCTGGTCTGGAGGATTCATCTTCTAAAAGCTGCACACCGAACGTCGTCTCACTGAACTCAGTGACCCTCATTAGCAACGCAGCGTCTGATATGATGTGGTGGCGTGCGGAGGGGCTGGACGGAGGCCCCGCTGTTGATGCAAAGAGAGAAACAGTCACTTCCTGCTGCTGTGGCGCTCACAGAGCTGCCTGTGTCCAAGAGGCTGTGTTGCGTTTGTGTGTGCATGGAAAGAAAACATGCCCTCGACCCTCTCACGTCCCCAGTCGCTCTAGTTTCTGCTCTCAGCTGAGCCTCCAGTGAATATTTGACATACTTGTGGTGCACCCTGGTTCGTCTGCATTCATACATTTGGGGGAAAAGAAATGTGTCTCTAGGGACGATGAAGAAGGCTTTATTTCCTGCCTGACAGTTTCCTGTGGGAAATCCTGCTACATAATTGGCAGACCTGTAAATAATCTTTAAAATAATGATGCTACAAACATATGAATGGAGGGGCAACTGTGAGTCAGGGGTCGAGCGGCCGATCCTTGCATTGTTAAGTGTCCTTGGGTGAGATACTGAACCCCAAAGACCACAAAAATGACATGAATGTAGTCCATTTACCATTAAATCGTAACTTCAGTATATTTCAATCTGGGCCCTATTTTCTCATGTTTTTAAAAATAAAAATTGTGAATTATCACAATCGCAATTTCCCTGAGCTTGTTTTGTGTGATAAAAAATCCAAAATCCAAATATTATTTGTCTCCTATTAGAGATGTACTGATATTTGATATCTATATATTTGGCTGATATTGACTCAAATAGGTGGATCAGATATTGTGACAATGGGGTGGATCTATTTAATTCAATTCTATGTTTATACAATATATACTAGAATTACAATTCCTGTTTCATTTTTGACCAATTTGTTGCTGCATTTAAAAGGTTTACACTTAAATTATAATTCCTGTTAATTTTGATGTTTTGTTTTTAACCAAGATGCTGATGTATAATTTATTATTTAGCAATAAATAAATCAATAAATTTATATCAATGTATTTATTTGTTACATTTATTTTTAAAGTTAAAAAAGTGATATTTAATTCAAGGAGATGACGTTGTCTTACGCATTAAAGAATGATCCCAGTAGGGCTGGATCCGAATATTTAACTATTCAATATTTCACTAATGTAGGTATTTTCCATTTTGGTACTGAGATATTTCTTTTGTTTTTTTAACCCCTCAGGATTATAAATGTGTAAAACTTACAGAACCTTTTGGAAATTTTGTCTTATCCTATCATATCTTATCTTATATGATAAACAACTCCTACTGTAGAATAAAAGAATCCTTAAAAATTATGCATATATGAACTATGCATATGTACTGTATATGGATGTGCATGAGTATGTGTACAATGTATATTAAGGTGTATGTAGATGTGAATGTGTGTATGTATACATACAATATGTATATATGTAAGCTTTTCTTTTCTACCACTACTGCAAATATTGCATATATTGTAGATGAATAATTCACAAGAAAGTAAAAAAAAAAAAAAACAACACAAAACATGCAGCTGTTTAGGGGATCAGCTGGCTCGTGATTTGAGGTACATCTAGCAGACACAGAGGGAAGAGGAGAGGAGACGCTGTGTGCTCCATCCACACCAGGCACAACAACAGGGGGAAGAAGAAGAAGGAGGACAAGGAGGAGCAGGAGGACGAGGAGGAGGAGGACGAGGAGGAGGAGGACGAGGAGGAGGAGGACGAGGAGGAGGAGGACGAGGAGGAGCAGGAGGACGAGGAGGAGGAGGACGAGGAGTTGCAGGAGGACGAGGAGGAGGAGGAGGACGAGGAGGAGCAGGAGGACGAGGAGGAGGAGGACGAGGAGTTGCAGGAGGAGGAGGAGGAGGAGGAGGACGAGGAGGAGCAGGAGGACGAGGAGAAGGAGGACGAGGAGGAGCAGGAGGACGAGGAGGAGGAGGACGAGGAGGAGCAGAAGGAGAAGACGCAGCCGTGGCTGTCGCTGGCGGTGAACGGTCTGGTCACGGCAGTCCGCCAGGGACCAGAGCGGTGCTGAGAGTGGGCTGCAGGATCAACAGTTTTTCAGCCCTACAACAGATATTTTCATACTTTCTGTCTACAGTGAAAATACCATTGTCATTTCAACACTGGAACCCATCGTAGTAAAATCCAACCACAGCCACAGTGGTGGCCTTTGTGACAGACGTAACACCACAGTGTATTCTAAAAAAGTACTAAATGTACCACTACACACAACTTAATAGTTCCAGCGTTCCAGTTAATACTACCACATCCTGTATGTGTGGCGTTGCTTCTTTGTCTGGCTTGTTTTTTTTTTAAAAAAGCAAATATCTCAAATAACAGAGTACTCTGCATTAATTTGAGAGAAGTCTGGCTAGACGAATCTATCACAGCATGCAGCTCCTCCCTGACTCTGGCTTTAAATGAGAGCTCTGACAGCATAACAATATCACCAAAACCACTCCACCTAATTACACAGCAGGCTGTGGGACGACATTACTGCTGGTCAAAGGCTCAGACTCTGATGCTTGTTTTGTGAGCAGAAAAATAAAACAGAAGCTTTGCATTCAAACTCACTCCAAGGTCTTAGTGGACCAAGATGAAGGACTGGTTTGTTTGTTTGTTTGTTTGGACGAATTTCCTCTTTGAGGGGAACTTTAAATATATTTCATACTGCCACACAAGCACACAATTATTAGTAACTTCTGGTGATAGGACTGGTGTTCAACTAAACATCAGCAAAGCTCTCAGTCCCCGCCAGTCAAAAACTGACAGAGCAGAGCTGGAAACAGAAGTGATGCCTTCAAGAAAACCCACAAAAACAGCCAGCAGAGAAAACCCTCTAAGTAAGCCCTGCGGAGTGACGGCGGCTTCTCTAAACAACCAGAGTCTGCGAGTAACCAAAGTGCTGATGAAGCACAAGTTTGTTTTTTTCCACATAAAATCCCAAAATAGCACCAAAAATCAGTTACTTGCGTCTCACCAAGCAGAGCTGAAAACATGCTTGTATCACTTCCCCCCAAGCAGAGACGGCTCTTAAGGTTTACCTGAGGTTGAGGACGCCCAGAGTTTAAACACTGCCAGTCACATTTTCTGTCATTCGTGAGGAATGATCACTGATCTGCCTTCAGGGCTGAAATACGTGCTGTTCTGATAAGATAAGAGGGAGACACAGCACACAGAGGCTCTTCTGTCTGTCTCAGTTACTGAAGTTTTATTACACCAGAGGGAAAATAAGCAAACTCAGTGGTCGGTAGTAAATGTCAATATCAGCCTCAGATTTCAGCGACTAAATAATTCTTGCATTTCAAGAAGCACATAAAATCAAAACCACATATAGCCAATGGATTACAAGGATTTGAGTGAAATTAAAACAGGCCTATGGGGCGGCAGTAGCTCAGTCTGGAGGGTCACCGGTTCAAGTCCCCAAATGGACCAAGTACTGAGTGTGAACTGGTGGCTGCAGAGGTGCCAGTTTGCCTCTTTGGCACTGCTGAAGTGTGGAAGTGTACCTTCTCTACTCATGCAGTATTATTGAGCTCAGTGCAACACACAGAGCAGGCAGAGGAAGTGAGAACAGGGATCTTTCTGTGAGGAAACTGAAGTGACCCCGGTTTAAAACCGGTATTCTTTACTGGACATCATGGGGGTTGTGACCATAATCAACTAAGCTGAGGGCGAGCAACAACCATGAGAGATGAAATATTATAACGCCAGTGTGTGTTCAGATCAGCAAGTGCACTGGAAAGAGATGAGGATGCATGGATAGACTGCAAGTTTTTGATGCCGATGGCGTGTGGAGTGACTCTTATCAATCCTCCTGAACTCCCTCTCTCCTGGCAAGAATCTGGCAATGATACACAGGGTACGATTCAATATATCGTGATACTGCAAGCAAGGTGATTAACTGCAATTTCTTAAAAATCAAACTTTAAGAAAACGGAGAAAAAACTAGAATTGCCACATCGCAGCTGTAAGTCTCCGGCAACCGGTCAAAGTCAAATTGTAGTTTACATCCATGTCTGTCATTTATCCTGTAAGACATTGGTGGATAATGAACTTAAGTTATGGCCAAAAACATGTTTTGTGAGGTCAAAGAGACGTTGACCTTTGATCACCAAAATCAATCTCTACTTCTACTACTACGCTAGTTCATCGTTGAGTCCAAGTGGACATTTGCTTATGGTGTTCCCAAGATATCACATTCACAAGAATGGGATTGACATGAGTTCACAATACCACCTAAATTAAATCAGTTCCTCCCTGACTCCAAGTAGATATTTAGATGAGATAATTCCCTCAAGGCGTTCCTGAGATCTCACGTTCACAATAATAAACGGGACGTACATACGTAGACATAGAACGTAGACGTACAGACAGACAACCCCAAAACATAATGTCTCCGGCCACGGTGGTTGCCGGCATGGAGGCATAAAAACATTAGTTACGTCGGAGTCAAAGAGTCAGTTGGCTGAAGGTAGATCACAGCACTGCTAGCTAGAGGTCGGGGGTTTAAACACAACTAAATCTGAGCCACTGTCTGTCACAAATCTTTGTTTGTAAACTGTTGTTGTTTGTAAAGTGTTTTTGAGAATCTATACAGTATCACGAAACATAATATTGCGATACTTAAGTGTACTGGTATTTAATTACACCTGACATGAACTTTACAAACCTGTGGCTGATGGGAAAACGGCTCCTTACATATCAGCAAAAAAAAAAGGAGATACTGGAAAATAAGCTCATTTGTTTTTCTCCCCAGAAGACTGGATGAAATTATTGACACCAGCCTGTGTGCTATGGAGCTAGTGGCAGAAAGGGATTAGCTTAGCTTAGCATTAAGACTGGAAGCAGGAGGAAAGAGTTAGCTGGGCTCGCTCCAAACAGAGTTCAAAAAGGTGCCGACGAGCACCTCTAAAGCTCAGACACTGTTTCCAGCCTTGATGCTAAGCTAAGCTAATCACCTCCTGGCTCACGCTCTGGACTTAATATACACACATGAGAGCGTTGTGGGTTGGAAACGCTTTCCCTAAATGTCTTTAAACTATCAAAATGAGCTTTATTCTCTTCCACTCACACTAATTAAAACCAAATCCATGCTCTACACTTCAATTTGTGACTCCTGTGATGTGTTTTCTACATGCTAAGCAGTTTTTACTTCTTGTGTTCCCCTTTAAAAGGGCTGTTAATAAAATATTGCTAGCATTTCTTTGTGTGTGTCTTACCATCAGGGTAAAACAGCTAAAAAATGTGGGCTATTAAAATGTGCAGGCCGGGACAAGCTCTCTCTTGTATGCTGAGCCAAGCTGTTCGTCATCAGAAATAAACAGAGAGCCAACATATCGGCTCTGTGTGAGATGTCGGGGGTAAAAACCTTCAAAGAGACACAGTTTCTTCTTTGTTGTGCTTGCGCGCCAGTAAAAGACGAATAATGTTATCGTCAAAATAAGCAGGCTGCAGACAGAGCTCACTAAAACAACATGATCAGATTGGGAGGAGTAACAGCCATCAGCAGCTCTGACGGGCGATTTTTTAACGTGGATAACATCACATGCTTGACAGACAACAGTCATTATACCAGCCATGAAAATAGTGTTTACTTCTAGATTCTCCGAGTCATAGGACACCTAAACATCAACTGACGTTACTCACAGTGAGCTGGAGACAAAAGCCAATAAAACAGGAATGACAGGAGGGCAACGTGGAGACACAATGATTACCTCTGTGACCTGAGTTTCATAACGGTGAGGCAACCAGCTGTTTGTTAAATGCTGCGTAAGTATTTCATCTGTTGACACTCCACATAATGCTGAGGGAAAATTACAGTTATCGCTAGTTATACAGGACTACTGCAAAATGAGCTTTACACTACTTTTGTGTTGAATAGGTGGCGCTGCAGAAATAGCATCAGGGGAATAAAGCTATTTTCCTCCCTCCTTCTCTGCTAGCTGGCCTCTGTTCTTCTTAACTTTTATCTTAAACACTGTTATCTCAAGGGCAGATTCAAAATTGCAAACATTACAGACAGTATTGCAAAGGTTAACAAGTGTGGTGTCACTGCAGAAACAGTAGGTATCCACAGCAGGGACATAAATAATTAACCTTAAGGCATTATACATTTTAACCGATTAACACTATTGGTTAAAATGTCAAAAATAAATATTGAATGGTAAATGGACTTGCATTTACATAGCGCTTTTCTACTCTTCTGACCAATCAAAGCGCTTTACACTATATGTCACATTCACCCATTCACACACACTCATACACTGACGGCAGAGGCTGCTGAGGTGCCAACTTTGCCCATCAGGATCTAATCTAAATAATCAATCATCTCATTCACACACCGATGGCTAAGCCTTCGGGAGCAATTTGGGGTCAAGTGTCTTGCCCAAGGACACTACAAGCAGTATTGTGGCTGCTAACGCTCCTGGATGGTGAACTGGGGACAGTGAACGCAGCACCGAGGCTGCTACAATAACTCTCCTGACGGTAAACTGGGGACAGTGAACGCAGCACCCTGGCTGCTACAGTAACTCTCCTGACGGTGAACTGTGGACAGTGAACGCAGCACCCTGGCTGACAAGACAGACTCATTGCCACCATTACAACTTGCCACAGAAGCATAGATGTGCCTTCAATCTAAGCAGCATCTTTAAAAGAGCTAGACTAATCTTTGACTCAACACATCTTACTCTTGCTTTCTTTATTTTTTTGCATTAACACATTTTTTTGGGCAGTGAAAACTAGCAACACACTGACATATTATCACCATATAAGATGATTACAGCTGCATATTTACACATCCAGTAGATACACAGCAAGATGACCATCCACTCTAGTCTCCGGAGGAAAATGTTGGTCTCTTTAAATGGTCCACCTGCTGGTGTGTCGGTCTGCTGTTAGCTGCTGAGCACAGTGAGTTTTTAGTTTCCGCTGTAAACAGCTTTCTGCTGCAGCTAGAAACAATGCTGATGAAAACTGTGAGACTGAAACTAAAACTATGAGCTGAAAGACATTTAAAAGTCACAGAAAAGTGATTATCTAGTAATAAACATATTCACTGATCCATTGTTAGCATAAGAATATTACAGTAAATACATAAATAACAGTTAAGTGATAATACTTTCACTTATATAGGATATTCACTTCCAGTCTAGTAACTGGTTTCCGCTCCCTGAAAGCTTCTTTACAAAGAGCTGAATTCAGGAGCGCCTTTATTTATTTTCTCATCAGCATCTTGCTTCAACACACAGCATGCATCTGCAGCTGTGATGTGAAACAATTACAGTCAGCTGTTTAGCTTTAAGGGTCTAAATCCTGGGGACCTCTGGGGGCTCCTAATGCTGGAGAACCACCCAAGAGGCAGAGCTGGCTAAGAGCCCGACAGACTTCAAAATAAGTCCTGAAAACAGCTGCTGAGCCCACTAAATGAAACCCAAACACTTTCTCTTGAGGGTACACATATATGGTGACTTTTGCTGCGAGGCTAAGGTCTGACTTGATATGGGTTGTTTTCCTGGATCCAGTGTCAAACTGGGGACAGACAGCATGTGAATAGTTGAGCTTTGCTTAAAAAAAAAAAGTAGTTTCTAATGTATAAAGGCATTTCCTGAGCTTTCTGCTTCTTCCCAAGCGTCATTATTTCAGACACTAACCTCCTGTGTTGCTACTTTTAGCTTCTCAGATTGAGTCCTCAAACACACCACAGCTCCAGCACAAAGAAGCACCTGCATGTTTCTAAAGGAGCATTATGAGTCTATACACAGTGGTAGGATCAGGGTGTGGCCTTGTGGATGTACTATTTCACCACCTGAGGTCTTTGTCTGCTGTGGTCAAGTTCAGTCAAGTCTCAAAGCAGAGACGAGAGGAGAGGGAGGAGTCATCCGGTGTTTGTTTTATCTCTGGCTCCGAGGACTGGCTGGGTGTCAGGTGCTGCTCAGGTAGCTTTGTTCAGTCAGAAACAGCACATTTCACATGAAATATACCTACAGGCTGATTTATATGCACAGATTTGTGAACTGAATACTTGCACAGAAGGTAAGAGGTGAAAATTTTTCAGATTTAAAATGCATCTTTGCCTCTGCAACCCATATTGTTCCCAGTTATTGATGATGGATAATCATACGCATCAAAGGTTTAAATCAGCATTTATGCTATTTCAAAGAAAATATCAAGATATATGTTGCATATTGCAATAAAGCCTAAAAATATTGGGCTTATAAATATAACATTTATAAGCCATAATGCCATAATGATAAAATATTTAATTGCCTGATTTCTGATGTATTTTCTTTTACAGTTGCATGTTTCATTGCTTTTATATCAAGTTACTTTTCACCTACTTTGACCATAAAGTTCAAGTCATAAATGTGGAAAGAGGAAGTGAAGAGTAATTAGCAACAGGTAATAATATTTAACAACCTGGAGTTGATTTCAATCTGATGATTGATTTCAATTTATCTCACTCTCCATGTTAGTTTTGTTGCACCTGATAAAGGATAAATTATACTTTTATCATTTTTATTACTAAGTAAAACTGAGTTTGGTGACCTCACAGAAATCTTCAGGAAAAAAGCTTCAAACTGAGCACAGGTCTATCTAAAAACACCTGCAGGGTGTGCTTATGGTTTTGAGCGGCACAAAAGAAGTAAAACACTGCTGCCACTGAGTTCTACAAGTAAAGCAGAAGTACTTGTCTACATGGTGTGTATTACTTTCAGTAGTAATGAGTCTGGTGCTGCTAGTGATCTTTAGACTGCCTGGGTGGCTGCCAGCCAAACCTTAATGAAGACCAGACTCACTAATTGCTGCATGTTCAAGTAATGAGACATAAAACCTGAATGTGAACCACAGCTACTGAACCAAACCCACTTTACAGACTCCGTGTTGCAGGAGGAGAGACCCCAGACCCGTCAGAGCTAGGCTCGACTGGCAAATCTGACGACTTGCTTCTTTCAAGTTAATGGTTTAATGTCCATTTGCAACGGGATTCAAAATACCATTCAGGACTAATATCATGCAGTATTTTGACTTCAGACTGATTTCACTGTCTTTCAGAGGCAGGTTCAATCATGCCATGCCAGCTTGTCGGGAAATAACGCTATAAAGTTCCAGTAGGATCAATTTTGGCAAGGAAACACTGGCATGGCCATTTTCAAAGGTGGCCCTTGACCTCTGACCTCAAGATATGTGACTGAAAATGGGTTCTATGGATATCCACGAGTCTCTCCGTTATGCCCACTTTATGATAATCACATGCAGTATTTTTGAATGCAGTGTAAATTAGAGGTCGACCGATTAATCGGTCGGCTGATTAATCGGGTCGATACGTCTGAGCATATTAAGCCGATTATCAAGCAGGCGCATCAGCGGGCAGCCTGGTGTTGTTGTTGTAGAACATGTGCGACTCTGCCTCTTGTCAAACTGCCGTCTACCAGCAGACCTCAGCAGTGTTGCCAACTTAGCAACTTTATCGCTATATTTAGCAAGTTTTCAGACCCTCCAATGACTCTTTTTCAAAATCTAGGGACATAGTGTTATTGGACACTTTTGGAGACTGACGTGAATGCACATATCGTTCTTACTCTTCTCAACGAGCAGCGGGTGCTGCTGACCTGAGTTGACCTCTAGGATAACCACAGCCTCATGAAACTTTACAGCCACAAACTAGAGACATAGAGCATCCAGAGGATGCATTTACTAGCTAGATTGAAAATAAAAAGGTTTCTGAGCAGTTTTTGACACCAAATCACAGCATGACTTTTTCTATGATGTTCCTCAAGGTTTTGGGGTCTTAATGTGGTATTTTGGAGGGATTATTAATCATTTTATCAATTCTTGAGAAGTAGAAAATGGTAACAATGTGTAACAAATGATATCAACTCAAAAAATGCGACATAATAGAGCATGGGGATAACCACCATATACTTCTATTGTTTATTTCTGATTTATGACTAAAACAACTTGACACAGTGTTGAGCTGCATCTCAAATGAATTTTCAGGTTCCCAACTTTTAGATGACATACACCACTTCTATGTGACATCAACTGCTGACCTGCTATCTCCCCCTAAACACCCCCTGTACCCTCCTAAAAAAGACAAAAACTGATCTATAGTGGTCACAGAGGGTTAATGACTGCAGTTCTTGGCTGAAGCTGGACATAATTTCTTAACAGTGAAAGTCACTTTCAGGAGTATTACCTGTGTTTCAGCTAGGTGAACACCTTCAACCTGTCCACTCCACCTGCACCGTCCCTTCCTGTCAGACTGGACTGTTTTGAATCTAAAGCTAATAAAAGTTCATTTCTTGTTTGTTTTTTTGTCCTTTAACAAAGCAAATAGACAAATTAAACCAGAAGGCTTCTCTCGGTTCCACTGACGAGTCGGCACGAACACAGATAAACACACATGTTCCCATTTAAGGAGACACTGACATGCATGCATACACATGGTGCACATGCATGCATGCACACACACATACACGCACAGCTCTGTTATTTATGGGGTAAAAGAGGGTTTGCGCAAGTCTGGAAATAAAGCCATGCTATTTCTGGCAACTGGAGACTGCTGAGCGCTGAGATCATTATTTAGAACCAGCTGCAGAGTCTGTAGAGGAGATGTGGGTCAGGGGGGCAGGAGGACGAGGAAGTCAGGACGTACTGAAGCCTCGTTACCAGCAAACAGGAGAGAAGAGCCCCAACAATATGGCTGTCCTCCTCAACCAAAGAACTTCTTCGTCGACTAAGATTCACATAGTTAGTTGATTTAATTGTCAGATCTGTAAAACTGAGTTTCTTCACAAAGAATCACATAAAAGCACCACTTAAAATCTGGTGTTTACCAGAGATGTGCTATAAGTTTCTTGGAAATAAGTCATTCAGCATGAAAGGAAGCAATAAAAACGATTCATGGACTAAGAGGGGACAGCCCCAGTGAACAGCAGAGACTGGTACTGATATCAGAGAGTAAAGAGACAGATATATACCAGCTGATAGTCTTAACAAACACTTCACTTTAGCCAATATGTTTGGCGATGATCCCTGAAATTTGGTTGTGAAAATAAGTATATCCTTCAGTTGAACAATAAACAATGATCTCATGTCTTTATGTGCACTGAAAAAGGTATTAGAAAATATAAACCTGCTATTTAAAGGTGCAGTGTGTAGGATCTGGTGGCATCTAGCGATGTGGTTGCAGATTGCAACCAAATGAGTACTCTGCAGTAACGTGAGCCGCTGAGTACAAAACTGTCGTTCACCTCACTCAGAGGCCGTCCATATCATCATAGACAGACAGACAGACAGACAGACAGACAGATAGATAGACAGACAGACAGATAGATAGATAGATAGATAGATAGATAGATAGATAGATAGATAGATAGATAGATAGATAGATGGATAGATGGATAGATAGATAGATAGATGGATAGATAGATGGATAGATAGATAGATAGATAGATAGATAGAGTCAGGCTGGTGAGTCACCGTTACATTAGTAGGAGAAACATAATAGACACAAACAAGTATTGGTGAGTAAATCAACACACACAAACACTCACAACAACAAACCGGTTTGAACCACAATGCTCATCACTACATCATTAGAATCTTGACATTGTGCATACAGTACTCGTCTGTCTGCATTCGAGCTGCACAACAAATCAAATATTAATCGCAATCAAGATTTTGGCTTCCCACAATTAATTGAACATGATTGACTGTGACTGTGACGTTTCTGATGGAAAACTCCACTGCATTTCAAAAAAAGAGCTTCCTGAACTAGGAGCTAGCCAATACGGGGCTAGAAACTTTGCAGAAACTTTGGTTACGGCTGCAGTGCATACCGTGAAAGCTGTTCATTTAAATGTGCAATGTCCCTAAAATCAATGAATAACAGTGATAAATAATCATGATATCAATACTGATCAAAATAATCGGGATCATCATACCAGCCATAATCATGCAGCCCTAGTCTGCATGTTGTTCACGTTGAAGGTGCTCCTCAGAGATCCACAGACGCATACAGACATAAACACAAAGACAGATGGCGGCGTGGATACTGAGGATAAGATTACCAGAACATTCAGAGACAGACAGTCGTCCAACAGGTCACCTGACCCCAGATACAGATCGTCCTCACAGCTTCCACCTACCTCTTCTATATCTAAACCCTCACTGTTTTAATGTCCGTTGATTTTGTAAATACATGTTATTATAATGATATTAAGGCCTAAAAAGAAGTTGTTGTGGAGACATTTGAGGCCTGTTGTTTTTCCTTGACTGAAAATCAGACGATCACACTGGTTCAAGACCAGGTGGCAACCTCTGGGTCTGAAAAGTCAAGCTGCAGTGCCTCAAACCTGCATTCTCTCTAACGGCCAGCAGGGGGCGACTCCTCTGTTTGCAAAAAGAAGTCTGATTGTGTAGAAGTCTACGAGAAATGAGCCTACTTCTCACTTGAGATTGGTCTCAATCACAAGATTCAAGTTTTCTTCAACACAGCATGATGTTCATTTAGGAAATTATGGTCCCATTTAGAGTCAAATAGACCATAAAGCAGGGCATGCTTTAGGGCGGGGCTACCTTGTGATTGACAGGTCGCTACCATGGCGTTGTCCAGTCTGGGAGTTATCCATGTTTTCGTCTTACAACTTTAACCTTTTCGCAGTGTGTTTTCAGTTCATAAATGTTAATAGTAATATTTTGGTAGCTTAGCTCCACCCTTTCTTGTCACTTCTGGTTACAAAAAAATAAATAAATAAAAAAATTAAAAAAAGATGGCGACAGCCAAAATGCTGAACTCAAGTCTTAGAAACAGCAGTCCAAAAAAACGATGGGTGACGTCAAGGTGAGTACGTCACTTCTTATATAGAGTCTATGTTCAGGACTCTAACGGCATTTCCAACACTGATTTGATGCACTTAGCAGTTTCACTAAAAATAGGACCTTGAACTCAATCTCATTTAGCCATCGGACAAGACAGTGTAAACTTCATATGTATCTACAAACACACGAACAGCTCGGTGACTTCCACACGTTAGTTTATCTGAGCTGCCAAAGAGACATCTAATCACAGCCGAGCATCACAAAAACAAGTTTCACTGAGACGGAGTCACAGCTATCGTAGCAATTTCTATTATTTCACTGGGAAGAGAAGAAAAGCGAGTAAATATAAAATGTCGGCATTGTTTTTGGCTGTTTTTTTTTTTTTCCTGCCTAACAAGCATTTTGCAGAGTCTTGCAACAAAGCTGCCGGTACACCAGAATAAAACTCACAATAAAAAGCACACTGGGGAGCTGTGTGCTTTAGTCGTTTTGGCTGGTTCGGCTGCCTCGTGTCACCACAGCGACACACCCATTTAATGCGTGTACACATACACACAATAACAGCTGGACCCAGCAGCCAGGTGTGAGCCACAGCTGGGTGGGGAGTGCTGCCTGTGTCCTCCCATTCAACTATGGTGGCGGAGTACTACAAATTATCAGGAGTAAAAGAAAAAGTGTCATAATACAATTCAATAAACCCACATAAGAGAATAAAAGTGAAAGTAGTTTGTCTAAACAGTCTCAACTCTAGGCCAACTTTTTTTCCTCAACTGACCACAAAGTCTGAGTGAACTTTGAGTTGGTATTGTTTTGTCAAACTCTTATTTCTGAAGTTATTATTTTTTAACTGTTAAGCCAATACAGACGAGAAGCCCTGTTTGTACGTCAGCAGATTCTCCTCCAACTGAGAGGACTCTATCTGGTGATGAAGACCTTGTGATACAGCTGAGGGTTTATAGACTAGATTCTCTGATTAAGAAAACCAAATGTGACCAGTCTGCCATCTCATCTCATTTCCTCTCCACAAAGGATGACATTGAAACTGAGGCAAAAAAATATAGTACTGCTTAGGAGGACAAAGGAGGAGGAGGAGGAGGAGGCATCAAAGATAAACACAGGCTGAGAGATAACAGAGGAGCTCACCGTGCTGACAGAATGACAATATCACAGATAAACACAAACATTTCATTGAAAAACATAAACAGCGTCTGTGCGTTGATGTGCACTGAAGGGAAGAAGAGAATATCCCTATAAAAAGATGAAGAGATGAAGCTGAGATGAAGGTGTGAAACATATAGACACACCAATATTTCATCAGTACTGTGGATATAATGACTGAGGCCCTGTTCAGACCTGGTATTAGCATGCGTCCTCAGTGATCCAATCACAAATGGACAGCTCTAGGTTGAGGACAAATCAAGATCAGATCGCTCAGACCACATTCAGAGGTGGTCTGGGCCACATATGGCCACATTCTTTTAGCAGTGTCGGTCAACTAAGCTGACGTCCTGCTGGGATCCGTGGGACTCAGGTCTCCTCAGGTCAATAGACTGTTGCTTTGCAGCACTGAAACAGCTTGTGTGCTCTACTGTATTCTGTCAGTATAACTGTATTTTATTATTTACAGACTAGACCAGACCTGGGCAATATACGGCCCGCGGGCCAGAACTGGCCCTTGTGATGATTCTGCCCGGCCTGGGAGGTCTCAGACACACCACACAATTTTACTTCCAAAGCTAAAAAGACAGTAAAGTTAGTTGTTAGTGTGCTTCTTCCCGTCAAACTTGACATTGGTGTAAATTGACGTGAATGATGTTTGAAGTAGCGTCACCTGCTGAGGTGGTACGTCTATAATAAATCACGGACTGGTAAGTATTTTTTCGTGGAGTCTGGTGGTTAAACTGTGTACTTAGTTTGCAACAAACGTGGCTGAATTCAAAGAATATTAAATGATCCGTCACTTTGAGACAAAACATGCAGAAAAATCCAGAAACCTGTCTGGAGATGAGAAGGAGAGGACAGCTGAGGGGCTGCTGGCTGAGATACTAAAGCAGAGAGGACTTTTTACAAAGCTGCATGCAACCAAAGACGGAAATGTAAGTGTTGATGTTTTGGTTAAATGTTAAATGTAAGTGTTAATGTTAAGTTAAAATGTTGAATGTAAGTGTTAATGTTAAGTTAAATGTTGAATGTAAGTGTTAATGTTAAGTTAAATGTTAAGTTTTGTTAATGGAAACATTACTACCCAAAACAGTCAGTCCTGTATGGTTCAAAGACTCCTGCACATAGTGTAATTTTCTTAATAATATGCTGTTTATATTATAGTGATAAAATAGAGGTTACGTCTGACAGTATTTGTTGGGCCCCCAGCTACAATCTGGTTTTCTCATGTGGCCCCCAGGACTAGACAAAGTGCATTATTATCATGCCGTTGGAGATGGAGTTGGTGTTTTTGTTCTAGTGCTTTGTACAGATCAGACTCCAAGCTGTTGCCTTGCAAAGGTGTTGGTGGCACAGATACCGGTACAATAACCTTATATTTAGATGTTAATAAAATGTACCCAATTTCACAAATATGGAGGATTTTACTATTGACATTCCTGTAATATTACGTCATAATGTCTGTCATATTAGCCACCTGTTTACTGCGTGTTTGTTTGAATATAGAACGGGGAAGTGAGATCGGCTCACAACTGGTCACTCAAGACGCATGTGGAGACGCATTCTAACGCCAGGTGTGAACAGACGTACTCAAAGCTGTCCACTGTCACTCAGGACGCGTGTTAATACCACGTCTGAACAGGGCCTAAACGGGTAAAGGCAAATAACAGAAGAGTCTAAGTTCAGAAAATGACATCACTTTAACTGATGCAGCCTTTACAACCAGGAAAAGACAGCACTTAAGCCATTTTACAATATCCAAAATTGATATCTAGTCCCATACTGTATCACACTATCAATATAACATTGGTGTATTGCCCAGCCCTTGTTTATAGGTTTGTATTCTTCATACCAGTGTAACTCATGTTGCCAGGACAGGAATATTGCAAGAAACATCACAAGTTCAACAGCCTGATCTGCTGGTTTAACTGGCTCACTGTCTAACAAGCATTTCAGATTCACAGGCTGATAGCTACACCTCAGTGAGCTTCAAGAGAAAACTACTTTCAGACATTCAAGGAGACGAAGAGTGATTTAAAAAGAAAAAAAAAAGTTGAGGACACCATGCCAGCTGATTTCCTTTTTAATAAACCTGGCTGCGCCTTCAGGCATTTCAGTCTGAACACTCCTGATTTTCCCAGACAAGAGACGGTGGAGCACAGTACGATTTACAAGATACTCTTGCTTGCTAAGGGGCTCGAAACAGACCGTAATAGTATTTCCTGTGGGGTTTTTTTAGAAACGTGCGAGCACAGATATTTTTTACAGCATGCCTTGCACAGAGCACTCCACAATAATTAACTGACAGATTCAGAGGAAAGTGTGGAGGAGGCGTATCGTTTGGTATCATTAGGAACTCATTATGGCTCCACACCACGCTGAGAAAGGAGGAGACAAGAGAAGGTAGTGGACTGTTAAGATTTAATGACTGCTTATGGATGATGGGCACAAACAAACAGCCATTCTGCATCTGTGCGCTCCGTGTGTCCGGCCGTGCTGCTGACTAAACGAAAGACTTCTGTTTCTACTGGGTATAGATAAATAGAGGCAGGCATTGTGTTATTAGGGGATCGCGCCAAAGCTGGCCTCACCGTCACAAAGCGCTCTCTGTGGTTTCACAGGAACAGCCGTTGGCTTGGGGATGAGCCAGTGGGCCTCCCCTCCAGCCAGGAGGTTGCAGAGTCTTGGACCCGATGTTCTGGGAACACAACAGTGAGCAGATACACTGAGCCAAACCTGGCTCTTCATACCGAGTCTCTTTAGGCATCAGAGCAAAGCGGGGACGGCTCAGAGAGAAGAAAAGGATCTGAGCATGAATTTCTGATTAATAGAGCACGGTTACGCCTCAGGATGGCAAAAAGGAGATAATTAAAGGCCACAGTGTTTCAGCTCAAAGCTTTGAGAGTTACTGCACAATCTCAACGTTGGTGGTTTTTAATTTGTCAGACATACCGTGTTAAATATGTCTCATACTGTAATTACTTAAGTCTCTATTCTAGCAAACAAAAGCAAAGTAAAAAAGTCTTTCCACCTCTCCCAGGTCCTTGATCACTCCATGAGAAGCATCCTACCAAAACAAGCCCTCTGAGGCAGACACAAAAAACATCTGAACGTCTGAAGAAGTACTATTGCAGCTGCTACTCTGAGCTTCTTCTGGGAGCGAAGCCAGCGGCGCTGCAGGTGACTGTTTCAGCTCGCTCTGAAAATAAAAGCTGGGTTTGGCTGTCAGGAGAGGGCCAAACCACCAAGACACACCCAGAGCAGGTATGGGAACGTGACTCAACATCATGAGTGTGCATTATTTTCAACAAGAACCCAGTACAAGCAGCAGATCTGAAGAGTTTACAGCGTGTTTGACGTCAGCTTGTATTCCCATTAAGTTATACCCACGGAGGTTCGGTGCCTGAACAGCTGTAGCTCAAACCACCATAAGCACAAATACACCACTCAGACAGTTTCAGTGGAAATGTGATGGGTGATATTCCTACCTGAGCAGAGGATGCCTTTGTGGCGGGCGCAGGAGAAGTCGTCACACTCGCAGTAGCTGCCGTAAATCTTGCCAAACTCCGACTCGTAGCACAGGCACTGGTTGCAGCTGCACTCCCCTCGCCCGCTGCAGATCTGCTTGCCCTCGGCTTCCCGGCAGGCGCTGAGGTACATGCTGCTGGCCTCGCCCTCCTGGCACTCGCAGCGGGCGCCCAGGTAGCCCGGCTCACAGCGACAAGTCCCACAGTTATAGGTCCCTGCAAGGAGGAAGAGTTACTTTATTCTACTGACTGATGACTACAGGTTTAGATGCACTGCTGTCATGTTCCTGTATACCTCTGCAGGATTATTCAGCTACACCTTTATGTTTTTTGGTGTTGCCCACTTACACTTGTTTATTTTGTCATTTAAGATGCTCGCTACATATAAAATGTGTACAGAAATAATGCAATGTATTCCGGCATTAAAATGTGATATTAAAGGATATAATATGCAGGACTTACCTAAAAAAAACAAATATAATCCCTCTCAATCATCACCCACTAGAAGTGTGTGGTTGTGTCTGCATCTACAGAGACCTCTTCTTCTTCTTCTTTTGCTGTGTTTGGGACATTTGTGGGTGTCAGTAAGGGCGTATGTACCCTGTATATGACAAATAATGGATTCTTGTTCTTTTATGCAGCCTGCTAAGGTCGCTGTTTTGTCACATCCCTCGCCATCTGATACCGAGTCCCCCTTTAAGCTCCATCAGATACAAAGCGGCCATAAAGCAAGTAAGCTTGATAACTGATATAACTCCATGCCTACTGTGTTTCAATGTCTCAATATAAAGCTCATGTTTAAAAATATAGTCAGAGTATAATTTTGGCTTTTACAGCCCTCATTACCTCAGCAGCAACAACAACCACAAGTGAGAGCCTCTCCATAATCACGCCAAAGAAAGGAGTCAATTTATGGGGCAGAAGTAGGAGTTTTCCTCAGTTATTCGAGTCAGAGTATCAGGTCTGACATCACTGATTGAGGTGTTCGACCTACAGGAAGCTGTGCAGCAGCAGTTTTCTGTCCTGCGTGGTTAACAAGGCTCGTGGTTTTACAGGAGCTGGTTTTTACATGTATGTTTATGTCCCCAAAATTGTTGTGTTTCCCGCTGCAATAACATGTTTATCTCTGCAGTTTAGTTATCGTTAAACACGTTGCTTAATGCTCAGGAAAGAGAGAAGAGAGAAGAGAAAATTATGTACCAAAGTCTTTCAAAGTTTGTAAAATAACAAAACGAATGATGATAATGAAACGAATTGTAAACTACAGCGTTTTTTGCTGGACATCTTATTTCTAAATCACATTTGTAATATTCAAACTCAAAATTGCTAAACTTCTGAATAAATATTTTTTTCCTGGAAAAAAAAATTGCATGCAAACTACTCTTTTATCCAAATTAAAGTGAATTTAAAACAGCTTGGTCTAATCTGATTGGGCTAATTATTGTTTTAACATGTAGTTCACAGTTTGCATACATTTGTCCAAAACGTCATCACTTCCTCATTTCATCCTGCTAGACATTTGTGTGAAATTATAATAATTAGCATATGAATTCTTGAGTTATGGCCCATTGTGAGCTCACAGTGGCCTTTGACCAAAATATAATCAATTCGTTCTTGAGTCCAAATAGACGTTTGTGCCAAATTAGAAGAAATTCCTCAAGGCGTTCCTGAAACATCTTTGTCACAAGAACGGGACGGACATACATGTGAACGCAAGTATGGGTGGACAACCCGGAAACATAATTCCTCAGGCCACAGCGGTGCAGTGGCATAATGTAATGGAAGCAGAGTAAAAGTTAAATCAACAGAAACTGGACTTGTTTGAGATTCTGGCAGGGGAACCCAGGAATTTAACCTCTGTGGGGTCATTAACTCGTCTTCAAGAAACTAAACCAAGTCCAGTTGCTGCTGATTTAACCCTGCTCAGATACTATGACCTGGATGACTGGGAATCTTCAACAACGATGTACCTATGGAGCTGCAGATGCTGCTGTTGGTTTGTGCTGTCCGGCTACAGCCGCAGTCACACTGATAATCCACAGACACCTCCAGACGGTCTTTGAACCCCACCGGCTTGATGGTGAAGCTCTGGTCGGCACCGCGGGGAGGGCAGCTCCTCGCCTCCACACTCACGTTGAACGATACCTACAAAGAAAAAAAAGGAAAGGTGGTGTAATTAGAGAGGAAATGTACAAACACTAATGGAGAAAGGATAGTGACTTCCTGGTAGTGGAAGGAGAAGGGTTCAAGTGAAGTTCAGATGATCTGAGCGATAAAAGAGTTTTAAACCCACCCTACAACTTTTCATGTGAGACAGAGCAGTTACCATACAAATACTTGGCAACTGCCAGCTAGACTGTGGACATGAACTAAACATGACCCTGTGTCGTTATGTTTACACCAGTGGGCTCATTTCACCAGTTTACAGCGTGCAGCTGATGTGGCTTTGCCTGTGCACAAAGCGGGATATGACACATTAGACCTACACCCATCTGATTGCTCTGAGGAAGGAAGAGAAACCCAACCCCAGCTGGTTTTTCTGTTCCAACATGAGCGCGGTCGTCTGGTATTTTCCTCATATTTACTCAATCACGGCAGCTAACGGCTGTTCAATGGAGACTGGACCTTTTTTTTTTTTTTTTTTTTTTAATTATGCTGCTACAAATTTGATCACACATTGCTGAAGTAAGCAGTGTTTCACCTAAACACCACATATAAAAGCACACATGTTCTACTGGTTTGGCTCTGTACTCCATTTTCCGATTAAGACATGTCGGATATGCTGATATTATTAAGGTTTTAGGAGCATTCTTTAGCATCTCAACTGGGGTTTTTACGTCCAGCTCTGTGAGATGTACACAAACCAACTAGCAGACAGTTTGTAAAGATGCATGCCCAAAAGAAAAGCCCACATTTGTGGTTGGAAGGAGAAGCACACCTACTTTTAAACATTATTAAACACTTGGATATCAACAGGTTTAAATACGCGCATATGTCACAATGCCGACCTTTTCAAGACAGTGGTTGAAGGAATGAAAGAGGGAGGCTGAGGCAACACTGGTTATCGGAGCATGCCCGGCTGTACGTAAACAGGAATATTAGTCGAATATTCATGTTCATTAGCCATGTAAACAGCTTTATAGTTTTTTTTGTAATAACGGTAAAAGAGAGAATATTTTGTGCAGGTAAACATAGTCACTGATGGTGAAGTTTACAGGCCACATTTCTACTTTACAAAGCGCCGGGTTGCATAAGCTCATCTATTTTGGTTCAGAGATGAAAACTGTTGCAGTGGGAGAGCAATAATCTGCTTTGAAGCTCTGACTAGAAGCACTTGACCCTCAGAAGATAAACTGAAGTCTTGTACCAAAAGTAAATATTCCACCCTTGCAGCACCAGCTGTTCCTGGCAGGAACATCTAAGTGTTTGACTCTGGATCTCCTGAGTAAAGGGCATTTCAAGATCAAATATGTCACACCATGGGCAACGCCTGTCCTGTTCAAAACGTGTTGGATAAACACAACCTTCCTGTGCCTACATTTGGGATGTACCCGTTATAAACCACTCTAAATAATTCAGGAAATATCACGCTGTGAGTGCATCACATGAACTGGTCCAACAGGAAGTCCAGGGTGTAAATAATGTAAACTCCACTGTTACAGGCTGTTTAAATTGACTGTAACAGACAATTTTCACAGATTATGATGGAGAAACAGAAGTAGCCAACCATAACATACTAGCTTGTCACGAAGGAGGTTCAATAACGCTCCAACTTCCACTAAATTTTGGCGAGGAAAAACCGACATGGCCATTTTCAAAAGGGGTCCCTTGAAACTACAAAACCGAAGAAATTTGTACCAACCATGTCATACTAGCTTGATGGGAAGGAGGTTAAATAACACTCTAAAAACTGGCATAACCATTGTCAAAGGGGTCCCTTGACCTCTGACCTCCAGATATGTGAATGTAAATGGGTTCTCTGGGTACCCACAAGTCTCCCCTTTACAGACATGCTCACTTTATGATAATCACATGCAGTCAAGTCATAGTCAAGTCAGCACACTGACAGCTGTTGTTATGATTTGAACATATTTTTTATGCAATAAATGCAGTACCTATGAGGGTTTCTGGATCAATATGTGTCAATTCTTGTGTTGATAATTGATTTCTAATAATAAATATATACATACGTTTGCATATTTGCTGTGAACAATCATACAATTAATCACAATTAAAAATTGTAATCGATGGACAGCTTGAGTAAAACATCTCAACGCTGGTATCATGAACCTTGTTGGATTTTATTGCTGGTCTTTTATCACTTTGTTGAATCTTCAATTTTAAGATTAAACACAGACACTGAATGGACCAATAGTTTTGATCTCTGCACCGTTCTCTTCTTCCAGAGCCAGATATCGCTGATTATTTCAACTGATATTTCATCATGTTAAAATACACACCAGTGCGAATGAGCATGAATGAATCAGTATCAGGGGACATGGGATTAAAGAGTATTTGTCTTTTACTTCAGTCCAGCATACAACACAAGCTGATTCATGATAAGATAAGATAAGATGAACCTTTATTAATCCCCGGAGGGAAATTCGGGTAATACAGGAAGTGTCTACGTCACACGTGGCCTGGATTCCCCCTCCACTGCAGCGCGGGAAGCTTAACAAGTTAACGAAGGACACAATTAGATTTACTGTAAATGTGAGGCGCGAGGAGGCCAGTTCACCCAATCATGTGTCTGGCTGGGACAAATATGAAGTTGTGGAGAAGCAAAAGGGGTGAAAACTTGGGAGGAAGTAGTAATAGAGGATATCGGGGATCGGGGGGGGGGGGGGGGGGGACTAAACTAATTGAGAAAATGCCTCAACACAGTTGCATGAGTAATGTAATTCAAGAGATTGGGGAGGATAAGAGACAGACTGTGATAGGTTGTGCTATGGTACGGTGCAAGAGATGGGACCACAAGAAGACAGAACAATAACGTGGTGTTAATGCCAGTAGAAATATTGAAAGCTTTATCTCAAAAATGACATTTGCGCTCAAAAGTGTCCTTGCCAGTTGGAGACATGTAACCATGAGTGCTCTTTATGGGCAAGAATCTGGTGATACAATACTTATGATGATACAAGGCAAACAATTCAATATATTGCAAAACAATACTGTATGATTTCTTAAATTTAACTTCAGGAAATCTGTCATAGTATGAAGACCACATCAGAAATAAAAATACTGTAACTTTTTAATTACTTTATTTACATGCTTTTTCATTGACTTTTTTAAATACTATACTATGACTTTTTAAATATATTTCTATTTACTGAATATATTGTAGCACATGTACATAATCTACACATTACATACTCCTATATTACTATTTTCTTACATTTCTGTGCTTTGCTATAAGAGAAACTGTAACGTCCCAATTTCCCCCCAGGATCAAAAAAATATTTCTTATGACTAAAATTCAACTGACTGGAAAAAACATGACTAACATAACAAAACTAAACATAATCAAATTAAAATGTTTCTGGTTTTTATTTTGGTATGTTAGTGCGGACTTGCTTTCATTCATATGCATGAGGCCTATTCAGCGGTCAAACATCTTTGCAGTGTTACAGTGAAAAGGACGCCGGCTTAACTATCCACACTCCAGCTAGCATTTCTCCTCGTGCCAGTTCACATCTTTCACGGCGTGCAGTTTCACAGGCCTCCTCCTGCCTACTATTGTGTGAGGTCATTGAGATGCAGCATCAGGCTCGATGGCGAGCTCACACAGACAACAGTGACTGACACCTGGGAAGTTTGGCACCCAGCGGCCTGAGGCGCTACCCATCTCCATTCACTGCCGAGGATAAAAGACATGAGCGAGGCCCGTCGCCCCAGAGCCTATTCACCGCTGTTGTTCGGCCTCAAATCACCCTCAACTCCTCCACCGTCTGTTCCCATCCCCAAACCGTTCCTGGAAAATAAAGCAGCCGAGACAAGAGCGCCGGGCGGTTCGGGGAGAAGAATCCCACCCTGCTGAAGCTCACTGTGTGACAGCATGTATGAAGCTGCCCCTTGCGAGCAATCTCAATAGATCCAGGACTCAATACAAATCTTAATTGAGGCCTGTATAGAATATAAAGTGACCACTAGAGAGAGGCCTGTGCAAAATTCAAAGCAATTAAGATGTACCATCATCCTCTGTCACCTAACCTCTGCTTTTGTTCAGAGATACAGCAAGCGAGAGAGCACCCCAACTGGCTCACAGCCACGGACAACACAGCAGTCTTCAAACGTTCAGTTTGTTATTCCCATGTACAAGACTCCTCTCGCTGCTGCCGCTGCCTCATCCATCAGTGCTGGATCACAAAGTTGGCAATCAACTCATTATGACCCAACAATGACTGCAACCACATGACACAGACAGAAGTTTTAATTAAAACCCAAATACATGCAGCATCGAAAGATCAAGAGTGGAGATTTTAATACAAGGAAAGATGTGAAATGGTTGATATCTGTGGAGACATCAGGTTATTGTGGTAGGAAAAAATAAACTTCCTTGAGCCAGAAACCAGATTAGTTTTAGAGAGTATGATTTAAATCTTGTTTCATATTTATTCTTATTATCCACCCACGATTTTCCCCGTCATCACGGTTTCGGTTCATTTTGTAAAAAGAAATTTAAAGAGGTAAAAATGAAACACCAAAGTATGGTTTACATTTTGTACAACCTTGTCATTTGCAAGTGCCTTCATCATTTCAAGTGTGTAAAAATAAATGAAGCCAGGCCTGCAACTAACAAATATTTTCATTATTGATTAATGTGCTTATTATTTTCTAGACTGATTGATGAATTGTTTGGTCTATTAAAATGTCAGAAAATAGTGAAAAATGCCCATCTTAGTTTCTAAGTCCAAGGTGATATCTTTAAATTAGGGCTGTCAATCAATTCAGATATTGCATCACATTTAATTGCAGGATTGTCAATAGTTAATTGTAACTATCACACATTTTTATTTTGCACTTTTTAATATCTTTTTAATATCTCTTATCAACATGGGAGTGGGCAAATATGCTGCTTTATGCAAATGTATGTATATATTTATTATTAGAAATCAATTATCAACACAAACTATTGACAAATATTGTCTTGTCTTGTCTTGTACCAAGTGATTCTTTGGTTTCATATGATACCGGTATCTTCAGCTTTAAAACCTAAAAATCACAAATTCCATTGATGCGTCAAAAACATTAATGCTGTTAAATTGAATGTTATGTAGTGTTAACGCACTAGTCTAAGTTCCCGCTATGTGACAGTACTGGGTAAAAATGCAAGTCGCTGTGGAGAAAAGAATCTGCTAAACAAAAGTAAGATAAGGGATTGACTGGTTGGTGTTAAAATAATGATGACGATAACCCAAACAACACAGTCCTCAGATATCAATGAGACAGGAGAAGGTGTCTGGCATAAATGCTTTCAGTCTATGTGTGAGTGAAGATGTTTTGTTCGCTAACCCTTGGGCCAACCTTGGGCCAACCTTGGGAGGGGGACAAAAGAAAACAAGCTGGCCGATTATCCGAGGCCTTCAACCTGTACCGAGGAACAGAAACACGGCTGGAGTTGGAGGAAGCTCATGATCTCCGAAGGAAGGCCCCTCTCCAAACAATCTGTCAGCAGTTGGTAGTGAGGCTGTTTACATGTTTGGATCAAATCCTCTGAGCTGGCAGAGATTTGCCGTGCAGCATAGTGTAGGTTAGCATGCTATTTTATCTGGTCTCTATAATTTAGATTCTCACCGCCTCCCTGGCTATGTCATCGCTACCTCTTTAGCCAGCATCTACATTCAGAGCAACACAATCACAATCCTAAACACAGTCCTGTGACATAAACCATGTTTATAAAATGCATTAATGTGGGCATGTTGCTACAGGAACCAGCAAGCAGATCCAGAAAGTCCAGTCTTCACAAGTCTGGGAAATTAATACAAGAGTAACCAACTTCATCCTCGGTCTTGATATTTGTGAGACAAAAGGTCAGCCAGATTCAACATTTCTACCGGGCCTGAACGCAGCCCAGGGACAGAGGGGGATACTTAACACTTTTCCCATAGCTGCATCCGCTGATGGGTCAATCCAGCTGAGACAAAAGAGCAAATATTCCCCAAGGAATGAACAGTCTCAGCCGAGTGATGAAGGTTTCTTTCATTTAGATAGAGTAGATAAGCCTCATCGAGCCCTTAAAATACAGTTTACATATTAGTTAATTATCAAGAAGCAGAGATCTACACCTACAAGGAAAACAACAACCTTGGTTCGGACTAGTGATGGGTCGGTCGCGAACGAAACGGCTCTTAGAGTCGGCTCTTTGAAGTGAACGACGGAAGCCGGCTCCTCAGTGGGAGCCGTGTTTTTTTATTTCTCTCTCTCTCTCTCTCTCTCACTTTTTTTCCTCCTCGCGCCGCACGTAATTGGTCGATATGTGTTTGAGCCTTGTGTTTGCGCTGAGCAGAGGGGGGAGGGGCGGGAGTTACACTCGCAGCAGCAGTAGCGCACGAACACACACACACACACACACACACACACACACACACACACACACACACACACACACACACACACACACACACACACACACACACACAGAGAGAGAGAGAGAGAGAGAGAGAGAGAGAGAGAGAGAGAGAGAGAGACGGGGACAACAAGAAGAGACAACATGGACACATTAGGAAGGTATAGTAAAGAAAATGAGTGACTCCAGGACCATTTCAATTTTACTGACAATACAAAGGAAGAGTGTAGAGTCTGCAGGAATATCATATAGAGCCACAAACAACCTGCACAGGTAAACAACCTGAGAACAGTCCACCAATCAGAGCAATGGGAAGATAAAACAGTCAGTTGAGTGTGATATTAATGAAGGTGCCAGTGTGTCTACTGCAACTGTTGCTGCTGCTGCTGCAGTAGTAGTAGTAGTAGTATCTACAGCATCATGCTGTTCACCACCATAACCACCTAACCAACCCAGAGCTCTATGAGACAGTTTGTGCAGAAGTCTGTGACCCCAGCAAGACATAACTCAGTTGATGAAGAACTGGCAAAAATGATTGCACTTGATTTCCATCCATTTTTCAGTTGTGGATGATAAATGGAAGTTTATAATGCACTGAATCCTATGTATGCAATTCCAAGCAGGAAAACAAAAATCATCCCAGGCCTATATGACAGAGAACGTGCATCCACTGCAAGAGAGGGTTAAAAAATCCACAGCAGCATCCTTCTTGTCAGTTAGGTGTCACTTTATTGAAAATGATAAAATGGTGGTCTGTCTTCTGGATGGTTTTGAGTTCAGCAACAAACACACTTCTGAGAACTGAGCAGAAGAGCTGCTCAAAGAGGCCAAAGAGTGGGATGCTGTATTACTGACAATGTAGCTAACATAACAATTACATTAGTAATTCATTTTGTGCATAATTTTATATTGTTGTTGATAATAAATTAATTAAAGCAACAAAATAACCCGAAGAGCCGTTTGGGAGCCTTTTGGGAGCCGAAAGAGCCGGCTCTTTTTAGTGAGCCGAGCCGAAAGAGCCGGTTCTCTAAAAAGAGCCGGAATTCCCATCACTAGTTCGGACACGGAGTTATAAAATGTGTATCCTGGAGTGAACCTCACACAGCCAGTCAATGTGACTTTCATTACTGCAGCTCTTTTTCCTCACAGGTACCAACACTGTCTCTTTGACTGCAGTGAGGAGTAATATAACCCCTTCATCTCAGTTTGATTTCACCACACAGGAACTCCCTTTAAGAGGATTCAAAGGTCACACAGTGTTTGCCCCAAACTGCCGAGTCCTAACCTGCTTTCTTTAGCACTCTGGGCAGAGCAGAAGGATTAGGGCTGGACGATATCACCTAACATCTACTGCAGGATGAATGTATGCATTTACACTTTTAACATAAACCTTGAGTTCACTTCTGGTCTGGACTCTGGGCTGATTGGATGGTTGAAGCTAGAAACAGCGATTGACATTCCTTGCGCACTTTTTAATGGCATAGTATACCTGTGCTGTACTTTGCCTCTGCAAGTGTCTGCGCCTCACGGTGAGTGAAGAGCAAATTTCATATCATGTTAAGGTGGCTTTACCGACAGAGGCAGTAGTAGACCAGTAACTCCAGTGTTCTGCTAGGCAAAATTCCTGTTTTTGTCAATGGAGTCTGGTGGGCATGGAGAGCATAGATAATGGCTTCAGTTCTCTGTCAAAAAGGGCTGTCTGCTGGCGAGGTAAAGCAGTGAAAGTATTCAATATACTGTATAGTGTACACTTAAACTTTTTTTAGGCGTCTAGAATACGTTTGGGGGCGGCAGTAGCTCAGTCTGTAGGGAGTTGGCTCGGGAACCGGAGGGTCATCGGTTCAAGTCCCGCCATGGACCAAGAACTGAGTGTGAACTGGTAGCTGGAGAGGTGCCAGTTTCCCTCTTGGGCACTGCCGAGGTGCCCCTGAGCAAGGCACCAAACCCCCAACTGCTCGGGGCGCTTGTCGGGAGCAGCCCCATCACTCTGACATCTCTCCATTGTTGCATGTTTGTGCATGTGTGTGTTCGGGTCTGCATGTACCGTGTATAAGTTAACAACAGAGTGAAAAAATTGAATTTCCCCTAGTGGGACTAATAAAGGACTATCTTCTTCTTCTTCTTCTTCTTCTCCCATCCACAGCAGCATGTTGTTTTGCTCCTGTGCCTGTACTCCATCTACTGACTATGAATATGTACCTCAGATAACCCCACTTCAAAAAATCTCAACTATCCTTTTAAGATCTTAGAGCCACTGATAAAGATAGTAAAGTCACAAAGAAATTAAATGGCGAAGGTGAAGACAACCAGGCTGCTCCGGGGTGCATGAAGCATTTATAATGTGAGGTGAGTGGGAGTGGGGAGCGGGAACAGGGACTCACAGTGTCTCCTATCTTCAGGTCAGCACACTTCCTGAGGCCGGGCAGCGGCTTTCCATCCTGGCAGGTGGCGGTGAAGGAAAGGCTGATGTCCTCTGGGTGATCCCACACTGACAGCTCCACTTTAGAGCGGATGTTCTGAGGAGAACACACCAAGGAGGACACACAGATTGTCGGTGCATGTTAGCAACTCAGGATTTCAAAACTTTTGTTGCATGGTGAAATAAATCCATGGACTTCTCTGCAACAATGAACAGAGGATTTCTACATTTACAACCACACAAATAAACATTTTCCAGCCCTGAAATTAGAGCCACATTATTCTGATGCCTTCCACGCAAACATTTGTATTAAAGCCACCTCAGTCTGTCTTTCCTGGCCTATAACTCTGGTTGAGTAACAGTGTGGAAAAGAGCGAAACATGGGGAATGTGTTGCCTTGGTTGGGCACATTTTTATAGTTAATCTTACCAAACCCACAGGCGCTGTTCATGGAAGCAGGTTGTATGTGTGTGGATGTGAAATACCATGGCTGTTTGCGATGCCGGCTGCATGTGGCTCTGTGCAACATGTGCAATCTGGAGTCACTCATCATGCACATTTACTGCAAAGTAACTGTGCCAAGGACAAATCAGGATCATACTTGGTGCACATGGAAAAGCACGGCCTCATTCGCTCTCAGACACTTTTCTGACCCTTGACACGATCGCAGCGAGGAGCAGCTTTGTGTCGAAGTCAGACTTCAGGGAAAATGAGCTGCTTACACAAAGTAACCTCGCAGTGTTTGGCAAAGCCAATCTAGCTAACAGCCCCGGAGTGGTGGATATGATGTGGCAGCTGGAATGTTAATAAGGCCGTGAGTCAAAGTGCTTCATTCAAGCTCACTCCCACGCGCTAAGAGTGTCAAGTCTGCTTTGACACAAGTTTCTGTCGCAGAGAATACGCTCGCTGCTACGGGCCAAAACAAGATGCGGTTCTTCCTGACTGAGGCAAGAAAAAAAATCTGTACACCCACACGGGAAAACATTCAGGGAAAGGTTGACTACATGCAGCTCTTTAGTTTCAGAAAACACACAAAAACAAGTGTTATAAGACATTTAGACGTGGCCATCAGATGATATCAGGCTTCAGTTCAGGGACCAGACAGAAGAGAATAATGGGACATATTACACATTGTTTCTAAATCAGTCTGCTTTAAGTCACCTCCAGATAGCTCAAACTGATTATCATAAAGTGGGCATGTCTGTAAAGAGGAGACTCGTGGGTACCCATAGAACCCATTTTCATTCACATATCATGAAGTCAGAGGTCAAGGGACCCCTTTGACAACGGCCATGCTAGTTTTTACTCACCAAAATTTAGTGCAAATTTGGAGCATAATTTAACCTCCTCTGTGACAAGCTAGTATAACATGGTTGGTGTCAACTGATACTGATCAACTGATCAGTTTCATATGATACCAGTATCTTCACTCTAGCTGTAAAACTGAACCTGCTGCAACTGTATAAAGCCCAAGGTGCATTAATGCATTAAAAATAAGTGTCTGTAGAAGTAAACATATATTGGTGTAGCAGAAATATGTTTTTTTTTCTGATTCCTTTCCTGTTGATCATTTTGTGATATCTCAGATTTATCTGACCCCTTAGGAGGGCCTTGACCCCTATGCTGGGAATCACTGGTATAGTCTAGAAAATACTAGAAAACCGTGAAAACTCCAATCTGTCAGAGCCAACATATCTTAAAAATGTTTTGTTTTGTCTGGAAAAAAGATCCAGTACCCAAAGATGTTCAATTTACAACACATACGAGTCTGAAACAAGAGTGCAAGGTGACATAAATGACTTCAGTTATTACTCTACTATTACATACTCTATTGTTGAATAATAAAATCAAAGGACTAATCATGTCTATCCCTACGAGAAATATCTTTATCACAGATGTTTGGAAATATTTGTGATTGTACGATGCCTTTGTGGTCAGTTGTGTTTATTTAATTAATTCATTTTTTTTATTTATTTTTTTCTTTTCATTTACTTATTTTAATTCATTGAATTTAAATACTTTTTATGTATTATTTCATTTATTTTGCTATATATAATTTTATTTATTTAGTCTTAAAATTCCTTGGTGTTGTGTACTTTTCCACTATCTTTGCATTATAGACACCAATAGAAAGAATAAAAAGAAATAGCTCCATCTAATTTGCTACAAAGACAGCTGGTAAAACCACTTCAGCTCCACCAAAATGAGAAATCCAGCTTGTGTGTAACCAGCCATGTCAGCTGGAGGCTCATTAACAGTGTCACAGTAGTGGGAAGACTTTAAAGAATTTCCCTCCCTTTTCCTCCCCCTCTTCTTATCTTCGTTCTTCCATCCTTCTGTCTCGTTACTTGAGTCTGTCTCATAAACACACCGACAGTCACACCAGCGCAGGCTTTCTGTACTCACATTGTACGCTGCAATGATCAGCTGAATTACGTTCTTAGAGTCCTGGTCCAGGATCTCGACTGTAGTTCCAGGTATGAGTGCGGTAAAATTCTTTGTAAGGGAAGAAAGAATAGACGGCGTTAGTTACCTAAATATGTAATAAATAGGAAAAGTGTTTGAATTGAGACCATTTATTACAGCCAGAAACTGTAAAAACAGAAATTATCATCCAATTTCCAAATTTCTGAACGAATCATATGTGACATACACTTCCATGAGGAAACATAACCAAATCTAAGCTTAAAATAGTGACAGCGATACTCGTCTAAGACCAACATCATATGACAAAAAATTATTGAAATGTAAATAGTTTAATATGCATAGCATGTGGAGCCTCATTTATTACCAATATTGTTAACAACTGAGGGCACTTAGAAAAATAATGTATATAGTCCTTTTTTTCATTTTTATAAAAAAAAATTATCAAAAAAAATTCAACTTCTTCATCTTTACTTTATTTTTACTATGATTTATGGCATTATAACTGTGTTATACTGCACAAGAGACATTTTTTTACTGTTTCTATAGCGGTGCAGAACTTTTTTGCAGTGAAAAATGAGGCTGCAGTGAATAAAATGTGACAGGGAGCAAAAAAAACACCCTGAAACTGTTTGGGCTTCGGAGGGTTAAGATAAAACTGTACCTTATAGATAACATACAGACGTTTCGTCACTGCAAAGATGAGGAAGATGTTATTTTCTGCCAGTTTCTCCCCCAGAAGAGCCAGAGAGGGGTAGTCCTGCGAAAAGAGAAGGCAAGAGGCATTATGGGTGTTTTCATCCACACATACCGTAAGTAGAGTTCCCAGTCAGGAAGCCGGCTAACGGATGTTGACGCTCCTCTGACCCCAGTGTTGTGTTTACATCGCTCTGCTGGCCCGTCGCCACCAGAGTAAAGGCTGACGTGGTTTCTTCTTTGAGACGAGAGCTCATCTTTAGTCTGATAGCATTCCAGATTGAACTTTACAATGTGGTTATTTTATCTGGATGCAGTTCAGTCCTTACTGATGTTTTTATTTGAGATGGATGGAAAAAACAAACTTCCAGTGAACTGTATCAAATAGAAATCAATAAAAACACGCTGACTCAAAAACAGAAACATGCCAAAAACAGCCATGCTTCCATGTCAATGGTCAATTTTTGAAAGTTTTGCAAAAAAGAAATGTAAATTAGGCACATTTCCATTAACTGGTTTGCTATAGTGTAGTTTGGTCAGAAGTTGGCGCTATATGCTACGCATGGCTGTAATCTGCCAGTAAACAGAGTAGAAGAGTAAAACTGCAAACTGTTAAAGTCGGTTTGGCCATCCTAACCAGAGAGAGAGAGGTCTTCAGGAATTTGTCTCAACTGGGCAAATTTGTTTCTTCTTTCATGTCAGCTGGTATCGACTATGTTTCATGGCGTCCGGGATGAAGACATTTCCAGGTTATGGGAATATTCAAGAAGACGCCGTCAGTGGAAACAGCTGATCAGTCATGTGAGTTAAATGTTCACTGCGTCTGAATTTATTTGGCTAAAGCATTTCCATAATCCATTTAGCACAAAGCCACCGCAAGTGAGCATTTTGCAAGGATGTTTTAGCAAATTTTGCCATTTCTATATAGCTTTTCTCATGCAATACTTCAAAATGCAAATACAAATATGTGAATGGAAACACGGCTGATGTGTCCCACAAAGAGAAATGACCGCAACTACCATATATCGATCAGTCTTTTGAAATTTTTGTAACAACAAACCAGAAAAACAAACAGAAAAAAAAATCCCCTATTAAATGGGAGCACAGTGCCGTCCACATGATATCGATCTGTTTTTATGAAACTGTTAAAACTTTCTTCCACTGGCTCATGATTAGTGTTATAACTCATATCATATGGTATCTATTTGTCAGTCAGAAGAGATTGGTTGAACATGTGGGCCAGAAGGTTTACCTTTTAGTACCTCTGCATGCTCTTGAGCTGTTTATTCACAAGTCAGCAGGCTATTCTGTGGTTTTACTGGCAGCCTCCAGGTGTAGACTTGTGTATTGGCCCTGCTCTGGCCAATTACCCTGCAGGCTGCTGCTATTAATAACCATGTGTTCTTACTCAAGTTGCCGGGTTGAATAAGAATTTAAAAAATGTCTCATTTTAACTCAGCTGAATTCACTCAAGTATTTCCTTGAAATAGGTGGATTTAGTGAACATACTGGACTCAAAATGTTCCCAAATCCAGTGATACAGACTTGGATGAGAGCCACGTGAAGCCAGAAATCCATAAAGGCTGAACATACTATCACAAAGAAGGTTATTAAGTAAACACTGGAAATTCCAGTGTCCATTCACAGCTGGATTTTGTACCCGAGGTTACAGTAAACTCCAGGTGTTGGGTCAATTTGCTGCTGTCAGATATTTATGAGCTAATTCCACTTGTGCTCAAAATGTAAAAATAGCGGTGGGTACAAATTTTACACAAGACTGTTTTATGCATCCTGTTGCGGTAATAACACTATTCCTCTTTTTCTCTTAAAGTCTGTGTTTTCAACCTGGACCCTTTTTTTGACGACAATTTCTGAAACTGGTCCAGTACTGAGGCAGAGCGCTGTAGATGACAGCTGCTCATAGGCTGCAATACAATAAAAAAATATATACTGATGTTACTGTAATGTTTCATTCAATAAGTCTGTTAATTTGTTAAAATGATAGTGGAGGGGTTTTTTGTTCCTCCTCAGATATAAAACTCTGCTTTGTTTGAGAGCCAAACAACAGACATCTCACCATCTTAGTGGAAGCGCTGTACTCATTCTGCTCGTTGAGGTGACACTGTCCATCGTGGGGCTGGACGAGGCCTCCCAGCCTGCCGTCCAGGGCGAGGTGAGGTACGTCGTCTGTGGCGAACACCAGCAGGTGGTAGGCCTCCTTTCTCCAACCTATCTCCTCCTGTTTACAAGAGACAACAGGAGATATATTTCGTATGTCTTGCTTACAGAGGGGGATTAAAACTAATCATGTAACTATTATTTGGTCTGGTAATAAGGATGATTTTTACTTAGAGCCAGTATGTGTGGAGGCATTTCAACTACAGATGACTGAAACCTCACATCAACACATTAGTAAATAGCTTTACTGGATATCCTGGGCTCTACAGGTTCTCATTATCACTTTCCACAAGCTTGAGCGACACTGATCCAAACACAAAACAATGAGAGTGCAACAACAGCCAGAGTTTTCTGCCACAGTCCCAGTCCAGGCTGTTATCAATAGGAAACAACAGGCGAGGGCAAAGTGAGCGTTTGACAGAGCGCTGACTAATGCACGCCGCTACAGTAACATCACATTTCAGCCACTGAAGAGAGGGATTTTGTAATTCTGTTGTTCATTATGTGGCCGAGCTGTGGATAACCCTGTCAGAGGCCTCTTTGAAGAGGAAATACAGCAGAAAATGAGACAACTGAGCTTTACACACAACGATGACCATTTCCTGTTATTGAGGAAAACAATTATGTTGCAGAGAAATAAAATGTTCAACTCATGGACAAAGAGGTTATTTTCAAACACTGACAGCCAACAGAAAAACTACATCAAAATCATCTCCTGTAGGATTTTTAAATAATAAAAAATGATAAATCATTATTTTCTGCTTCTAAAATTTCCTCATCCAAGATCGGCTTTTCTTCCATTAAATAAACACTTTTCTCTTTTACACACAACGCAGCTACAGCGGAAACCGTGTGTCGGGTCAAATCGATCACTATGAGGATTATTTTGACCATTTCTTTCTTTTTCTTTATTTCTCATGTGGATCACCATCTAACTGACATTTCTATATTTAATACATGAATACAAAGTAATGAAATAGACACATTCACTTATTTATTTAATTATACTGACTTTTAAAATACAGTACAGCTGTTTTAAACACTTCAAATTAAACGACAGTACTGTGTATACTGTACAGTAATCAAATATAATACAGTACAATACTGTATATAAAATATAACTTAACAGTTAAAACTCTAATTAGTCTGTATCCTGTAACAGTATTGTGCTGTTTAAAGATTCAGTAACATCAGAAGTGCAGATAGGCTACTAATCCACAGCTTGGTTGGTTTCGGTGCATTTCTAAATTTTTAACAGCCCTGAAAATAAACTGTAGAATATCAATCCCTAATATAATAATAAAACATATCAATTCTTTTCCATACAGTATGTTGTCATGTATGAAAAGACCCAAAATGAATACTGAGCGGCTTACTTAGCAAATTATTTAAAACAGCCTTAGTATAGAAATGATTCTGTCCCACAATTTTGAGCCATATAAGCAGTTGATCACTGTGGTTTCCACTGTATTAGATTCCTTTTATTTACTGTATCTAAGGTCATATTCAAGTGATAACCGTGACATTAAATTGCTGACCAGACATAATTTTAAAAAAGGATCAATGAGGCCTTTGGACAGACCCACCCAGCCCCTCCTAAACAGCCGACTGTTTGAAATAGTGCAGCACGAGTAAATTACAAGGCAGGAGTCATTCTCTTCCTGTAGAGAACAATTAAATAGGGAGAGGAAAGCAGGGATATGACTGGGCCTGCGAGTGACTCGTCTTCATGTTTAACCAGCTGCACCAGACTGCACTTCCTGTCCTCCCCCCTGGTGCTTTTAATTAACAGGCAAATGGGCCAGACGCTTGTCACGGGAGCATCTCAGTAGTTTCACAGCGAGTTTACCCTCCATCTGAACCATGTCTGCTGTCACTCAGAGCGGCCAAGTCAGTGTACAACTCACCGAGTGGCTCAATGTGAGCCTCTATGAAGAAAAGAGATGGAAAAAATGAGACTCTTGTCACCTTACAAACAGCAGCCTGCAGGATGGCATCAAATCCGCCCTCGGGTGCGTCCCGGTTGCGAGACACCATCTGCTTCTGCACCTCCTCGTTGAAACGGTCCACTTTGTCCGTCAGTGAGAGGATGTGGCGGAAACCGAAGGTGGGGACGCAGTTGGGGAACAGTTTATATCTGTGCAGGGTGACCAAAAAGATTCAGATACTTCCACTGAAAGTCACATGAGGACAACATTCAAAGCAGCTTGTTTTATCTGGATTTATCTACACCATTTATCTACAAACACATGATAAGCCTGACTTGATTTGTATAGCATTAATGACATATTTGCATCAGTCTTAGAAGCATTTTTTTTACTCTTCATTTTGCGTGAAAACTTCAAATGTCAGTCGACTAATTAGTCCTTTTAGTTGACAAAGATTTCTTTAGTCGATTAGTTATTTTTCTATATTTTTTCCACGCTGAATGACTTATTTCCAAGAAACTTATGAGCACATCTCTGGTAAACACAATTTAAAGTGGTGCTTTTTGCGTGAGAAACCCAGTTTCAGAGATCTGTCGATTGAATCAACTATCAGTGGTTCCCATCTTTGGGGGGCACCAAAGATCACGGGGTGCACCAGGATTTGTCTTCTCTGAGGTCGTCAAAATTAGATTTGCTCATTTATAACTAAAATCTTAATAACAAACTTACTGGATAATTTATGCAAAATCTATAAATAAAACTATTGAAAATGTGTATTTTTATTTTTAGTAGCTAAATCTAATGAAATATTCAGCTTCTGTCCATGTTTGTTGGCATTTAGCCTTTAAAAACAACAAATTTTAACTGCAGTCAAAAACCTATTTGCTGTCCCGCTTGATGCACACAATGGGAGGCACCCGTATTAATGGGGTAGTCTAGCAGCAATCTAACAGCACCATAAATTACATTTATTTAGCCACAATAACAAAATATATTTCAGCTCTAACACTATTACAGTAAATAAATTAAGTATTTACAAATAATCAAAATATGTAGCTGCATTCACTTGACAAATCCATCAAGATGTCACCACTTTAAATTGATGAGTTAAATTAATTAATTGCTTTAGTAAAAAAAAAAAAAAGACTAACTTAATACACTGAGTTACATGATTTAAACTGATTTTGTTTGAGGATTTTTTGAGGGTGATAAATTAGGGGATTAGGGAGGAGGGTCTACAAGGAAAATAGGTGGAGAATAAGTGAACTAATCGATTTGTCTACTAAAAATTTCTTTGGTCGAGCAGCCCTTCCAGTTAATCTAAATGTAGATCGTGTTCTGGTATTGTATAAACAGAATGAGCAATGGCAGGAGTAAGCTGGGTTGCTACGGGGTCAAAATGCTGTTATCTATCCCTTTTAATATTTTCCTGCCGTGCTTCACTGTGTGCGACTGACACACACATGCTCCCAACCAAAGCCATAACCTAGATGGGAAGCGATGCGCGATGGCGGGCGCTGAGTTAGTGCAGCGTAGTCTAACCTCCGGGGCAAACATCGTGTGCCACAGCTTTTACCCTCTATCTGTTCTGCTGCCTGTCAGTGTGCCCTCATCAACAAACCGGAGAGAACTGCTTATTCACTCATTCAGCTTTATCAAATATGAAGAATCCTTGCAACCGCAGAATATCCAACCATACATGATTCATGAATGTGCAAATATAGAAAATGTGGGTTAGAGTAAATTATTATTTCAGGATTCCCTTTTCATCTACTGTAGCCCATGAGAGAGCAGTTCTGTAGCTCAACCTCACAAACAGGCTTCTTGTTGGTGGGGCGACATTTAAACTGGGCTGACATCTACCTATAAAGCAAGAAATCTCTGTAAGTGGGAATGTCCTTTGTATATATTGAGAACCTTTCATCTGATCTACTCCCCACTTGGCAGGTGTATTGGCCAGGACCCAAGAGAGTGGTAGATGGTAGCGCTTTAACAATGAACTTTATATTTCAGCCTGTTACTTTTGAAACGCTAGTGTGAGTGCAGAGAAATCTATCCATATAAGCCACACCTGTTTGCATCTACATTTGGTTTTGAATCATTTCCAAATCATTTTTTGTGTTACTCCTCCTACAAAGATTGAGCAAGCGTCACCAAATCTGGGACAACACATCTCTGGACCAAGCTGCAAAAAGTTACTTAAATGCATTTTTGATGTTCCAAACAGTTTTGCTATTGCTGGCCCTCAAAATTAGCTCAGATGCTGTAGGCAGTGCTTATATTACAAAAAAATGTGTCACATCTCCTGAACAGTTTGTGTTATTGGGACCACATTTGGTGGAAATGTGTAGAATTGATGTCTGAGTGACCTTGTCAAATTTGGCACCACTTGACCAATAAGGGGCGCTGTAGCAGCATCATGTGATTATAAAGACATCGCATAGCTCAAGAACCATTCATCCAATCAACTTCACACTGCAAGCAACACTACTGAGGGCCAAGCAATCCGCCTGCTCCAAACGGCACTGCCCTATACCTGTAATATCAATATATCAATTAGAACATCAGTCCCTTTAAACCCTGCTTCCACTACTCACCCATTGCATGGATTCTCCTGATACTTGGGTGCTGTGTAGGAGAAGGGGGACATGTTTTTGTCCACAAAGGAGCCAAAGCCCAGCCTGAAGTTGCTAGTGAGCTTGCCCATCTCCAGAGCCAGCTTGGTGCCCAGGTTACGAATGGTGTCCAGATCATCTTTCATGGAAAGAGAGAGGTCCATCAGGTAGTAGAGATCCACTGGGTAGTCCTCCACCTGCCGCACCTGCAGCCCAAACCACGTCTGGTCTCCTGGAGGAGAAAGTGAAAGGCATCCATTAGCTGGTTTACTCACAAACATATTCAAAGATTTGAGGAAGGAAGCTTTGTGATATTTATAAGAAAACCTCTCTTGTGCATGTGCAGTGGATGTCCCTGACTCTGAATGTCTATGTATACCTGGCCGCAGGCTGACAGAGATCTTCTGAGGCATAATCTGGACCACATCGTACTGGGTCGACCCGGACCCTTTAGAACTCAGAGGCATGTTTTTCAGGACAGAGATGCTGCTGATGGGGTACTCAATGAACCGCGGCTCACAGCCCCTCTTCTGCAGGTTGTGAATAAAATCGCACCGTGATGTCAGAGTCCGCCCCCTCCCAAACTCCTGAGGGATGGAAAGACACCAACTTTACATTACTAACAAAATAAATGATAAAGGGTTGAAATCTAAGGACACATGTGGTCTACAATCATTATTTCACCTGTGTGGAAACTGCACCTGCACAAATACAGCAGCAGATGAAGTCTTACCTCTTGTGCGCACCAGGCGCAACTGGGGTGAATCAGGAGGCATTCTTCACAGGACGTAGCGCTGCCGCTCATACACATGTTAAGACCTGAGAGGGGATGGCAGACGATCATAAAGAGGGGGGGACGGTTACAGAACTGGAAAAACAATCACTGATGAATTTATATGAGGACTTGAAGTTAGAGACCAGAAAAAACAGAAACTCCTTTGCATTGCAATGATATCACAATATCAACATTTCATATTCCATTTGCAGTAATGTCTGTCTACTACTACGTTTTTTACTACTATATTTGTATATATTTTAGGGCTGTCAAAGTTGGCACGATAATAATGTGTTAAAGCAAATTCGTTTTAATGTCTTTTGGTTTTAGCAGGCTCAGTTTTAAAATCAGTGAAGATGCTGTTATCATATGAAACTGATGGAAAACCAAAGAATCCATCGGTACCAAACATGTCAAACTAGCTTGTCGGGAAAGAGGTTAAATAAGGCTCCAAACTCAAGCTTAAGTTTGGCGAGGAAAAACTGGCATGGCCATTTTCAAAGGGGTCCCTTGACCTCTGACCTCCAGATATGTGAATGTAAATGGGTTCTGTGGGTTCCCACCAGTCTCCCCTTTACAGACATGCCCACTTTATGATAATCACATGCAGTTTGGATCAAGTCATAGTCAAGTCAGCACACTGACACACTGACAGCTGTTGTTGCCTGTTGGGCTGCCATGTTATGATTTGAGCATGTTCATACTAAATGCAGTACCTGTGATGGTTTCTGGACAATATTTGTCATTGTTTTGTGTTGATAATTGATTTACAGTAATACAAATATACATATATTTGCATAAAACAGCATATTTGTCCACTCATGTTGTGTATTAAATACTTTTTGAACAGATATAGTCAGATATAGTCAATTGATTGACCCTAATATATTTTATATTTTGCTTTTTTATCATTTATTATTATATCTTTATTGTTTACTATTTAAAATAGATCTTGCTCTGTTTTTTTACTAATGCCTGTCCACTTTGCAGCTATAACACTACAACTTTCCACACTGTGGGTCAAATCAAGTATTATCTCTTATTTTATCTTATCTTGTGGAAGCTTTGTTGGCAGTGTGTGTGAGAGGCACTTATTCACCTCTAGTATGTCAGAAACAGGAGTTTGTGTTTGTGTTTGTGTTGCTTTGGAATGCAACCTATTTATCTGTAAATGAGGCGACAACATGTTATGACATCTCACAACTAACCAAATAATACCACTGATCTGACAGTTCCAACAATTAAAATCATAATATTCACAAAGGTAGCATGCATGCCATTGCAGGGGTGTTTCTATTTTTGTCCAGTGTGTTGACATGATGACATTTTCATACATGTTATATTCCTAAATGCCTATAGGGACCTGTGTGAGCCTTTGTGTGTTTAAGACTGTTATATTATACAGGTCCGTTGTTTCTTTAGGGGGGGTTGAATGCATTATTTGAATATATTTTCACGTTTCAGAGCCATTTCTCTGCTGTAAACATAACCAAATGTTGCCTCGCCTCCATGTGGCTCCAGTTTGCAGCAGCTCCTCGTGTGTGTTTGCACCAAACACTGACCCACTGTGTGCTGTTGCAAAAACAAGCTTATAGCAGATAATTTATTGCAAAGCAGACAAGCCTGCTTTGTCCTCCTACCTCCAGCAGTGTGCAGACATGTTTCCAGAAGCACGCAGCACAGAGCCGCTCGCCACATCCACGTCCCCGGGCTCCACATGCTGTCACTCGGCGTGTTTATCACCGCTGTGTGAAATATTTCTCTAATCGGCTGACACCGGCGTATTACTTTACCATCAGCCCTCTCATTGGTTTTAGTCCTGTTGATGTGCAATCCACAGCAGCAAAGTGTGCTCAGACCATCTCAGCTCCGCTGTGTTAGTGTCGGCTCGTGATGAAGGATCCGCGTAAAACGCAGGGAGACGTTTCCATTGTTTTAAAGCGTGCAGAAAGAAAGCGCTCCACACCGTCCTGTTGATCCGCTCCTGGAGTCGCCTCTACAGACTTCCACGTCCTGACTCCTTCACCCATCTCTGACAGCAACTCCAAAACTTCTCCATCGATTTCATGGCACCTCTCGGTCCGATACGAATGCAAAATCTGCGCAAAGCTGGAGTGGGAGAGGAAACACAAAGGCCCAAACAGATAAATAAGTTAGATGACTCCAGCGGCGATCTCCTTTTCCAGATTTCAGTGCTGCTTTTTCGGTTTGTCCGGTTTGCGTCCCAGCTGGAATCTCCGCCCATTCCCGACCAGGGATTACGTTAACCCGTTCGCTGCTTTGTGGAGCAGTTTGGCCCCATGTCGTGGTTGACACCCTGCCTGGCCCGCAGTTTGGTGCGGACACCTAGTGGTGGTTCCCAAGGGCTGGTCCACGAACCGTCAGGGGTCATGGATTTGTTGCAGGGTCAACAGCAACATGACTGCAGATAAATCAACACAAGGCATTACAATGCAATACAACTGAAAGGTGATATAATACTCATATTCAGTACTATCTGTGGGCAGTTAATGCATTGCATGCAACCTAGGCTGCATTGCATATTGCATGCTTTTACTCTTTTTACTGCACTCTTCAGAAAGTACTGTTCAACATTGCACCTTGAACCTTGATCCTCTTGCTCATATCTGCTACACAGATAAGGTCATAATGGCCCAAAAAGCATGCTGGCTTTCATACTGCAAAAAATACACTGTCCATCTTACCACACACTATGTAGCGTCAACGTAAATATTTTGCGGGTGCATTCCGAATCACGTACTTTTCTTTTTACTGTTAGTGCATACTACATCTGCCATTAAAAAGTATGCACTGTTGAATCTCGTATGCAAAAGAGGGACTACTTCATATTGCACCTTGAACCTGGAACTGGTGAACTTATGTTTACGAGATGGGAAGTCGTAAACGCAACATGCGTTGTGTTCAAGTGGTTAAGTCCTGAAGATCACCGCTGCTGAGCAACAGCAATATTAATGTTACTGTCGGAGTCCAGAGGCCACAGAGGCTAACAATTTCGCAACCTAGCAGGTGGGTAACATGATGCAGGAAATGCAAAGTCATAATGAGAAAGATGAGGTTGTTGAGAATATCAACATTTTCCCCAGACATAAAAATACCAAGAAAAACAATATATAACTAAAATTACAATATATTGTACAATATTAACTTATGCAAAACGAACTTCCATGGGCTCCATCATCTCCACCATTTCTCACATTTCTCTCTCCCCCACAACTATCACTGTCACTATCGAATAAAGGCAAAAAGCCAAAAAACTGTCTGGAATGCAGCACAGATGTCGTAGGACGTCCTGGTATTTTTGGCAGACTGCATTTAACATACTAGGTGTTAGGACATACTGGATCTTTTTCTGGCTAACTAAATAGTAGGTTAGTATGGATACTGGAAAGCACGGCTGGTCCAGAGGTCAAAGGGAGCCATCTTTACCTTACTTAACAACAGAAGATTAGTAATCTGAAGTTTCATCACACCTCCATGTCTCCTCCTGGTGGCTGGTGTGTCTATAACATGTCTTATTCTATTACCGTACTCAGACAGCCATTGACTCAACCACAGAGAGAGGATCTCATTGAGCACAATAAAGTTGGAGGTAGGAAAGTATTTCAGTGTGTGTCGTTTTTATTGATAGGACACAGAAATACAAACAAAGCTGCTGCTTATACGACTGTATGCAACCTTAAACACCATTTACTAAACTATTTTATTTAAAAAATTAAACTGGCAGAGGGACTGTCTGAATCTCTCCAACTTTCAATGTACCAACTTTTGAATATCGAAAAATTCCTGCAATAATAATCAAAAACAATGCGATGCTGCTTGGAACAAACAAACACTCTGGCAGATTGTAACAAAGGTTTAGAGCAACTTTTTCAGATTAATTGCTTCCCCTCTTCTTTGAAATATTTGAGTTATAAAGAAAAAACTTGAGAAATGCTATTCAAAACAACAAAAATAAAGCACTGAGCTCTGCTTCGTCATTACTGCGAGGCAGTCGCTGGCCTGGTCAGAAGCTCGGACGTCATCTCCCTGATGGTCCTGAGGGGCAGGCCGCAGAGGACGCCCTGGTGCTTGGCCTGCAGCTCCATCAGCGCATCCACAATCCTCTGCCTGCCAACGTCTGGGTGGCGCTGCGTCAGCTCTGCCATCAGGGTATCGAAGCTGCCCATCGTGCCGTAGTGTTGGGGCACAAAGGTTCCCTTTGCTGTGGGAGAGTTGCACACCATCTTCCTGTTCTTGATCCTGGAGCTAAGTGGTGGTTGACTAATCAGCTAAAGAGAGGACAGAGACCTTAATCACTCCCAAAGCATAAAAAAGCATACAGCTGTTAACAGTGTCTTTATATTATTTTAGGGCTGCAACTAATGACTTTCATTATAATTTTGTCTATAAAAAGTATAATGTTTCAGTGTCCAAGGTGACTTCTGTTTTGTCAGACCAACTGTCCAAAGTCTCAACATATTCAATTCACTTTCATATATAGCAAAGTAAGCAGAAAATCCTCACATTTGAGAACCTGAAATTAAAAAATATGGCATTTTTTGCTTGAAAATTGCAGATTCATGTTCTACGGTTTGACTTCTTTCAGATCTATTTTATTTAGCATTTGTCATATAGTAAGAACCGTCAGTGACACTAAAAACACAAGGCCAGTAATGTTTTTACTGATAACTGTCCTTTCAGGGCAGATTTAAAGCAGCTGCATATGTTTGACAGCTCAAAATACAGACTTTAAAACCGGCTACTGCTGATAATACAGCATGTACAGTAGACAGTTTCAGGAGGCGTAATCCAAGATGCTGGAATATTTGCACTTACATCAAACATTTTCTACTTCAAGTATGTCCAATTTCTCTACATGAAGACAATGTCATTATACATTTTCAACTCATATTCTCACCTTTCTTTCAGTGCTGCTGAGGTCAGTCTTGGCAGTTTGTGGCTTGTTGGCATCCTGTGAAGACTCCGGCCCCCTGATGGAGGCTGAAGCCTGGCTCTGGCTCCCAGCAATGGCTCTGTTGATGTGCTCCACATGTAAAGTATGGCCTTGTATGCAGCAGCCGTGCAGCTCTCTCACTGCAGCCTCGGCAGATTCGGATTCACTTATCATCACTATGGCAACTCTAGAGAAAGCAGTGAAAAAGACAGGCTGTTGTTTCCCTGATAATGTGTTGATTTGGGAGGCAAGTTGCTGTTTTCAGAGTAGACCTTGCAGCACGGAGAGTTAACTAACTGACGCTGATGAGTAAGGACTTCGGACAAAACAGGTAACAAAATATTACATCAGAGCTGGGTTGATTTCCTGTTTTGTCTGTTTTTGATTATATGTAAATCAGCTGAACTGGTATTTGTCATTATGACACATTCTATCTGTTCTCAATTTAAAATGTAGCCTACATCCGCAACCTGTGCCAGTGACGTCACGGCTCTAAATCCAACTTATATCGCTTTAGTAATAAGCTATATGACAATGTGTCATATATTATGTTTATAAACAGAAAAACAGAGCCATGCTGCTGAGTCAAGGCCGACAACATGAAGGAGATCACATTCAAGTAGAGGTTGGAGAGGCGCATGTTGTCTTTACTAGAAATTTCTAAAACTAAAACTGCACCAAGACAAAAGAGGTGACCTGAAAAACATACACAGTAAGTCTGATTGCTGATTGTGGTGCCGCTTCCCGCTCTGCTTCTTCTTATTTAGTGTTTACTGGTGGCTGGTAAACCAGCTTAGACTTGCATTACTGCTGCCAAGTGGACTGGAGTTGGTACAGTCTCAATCATGGGCTCCCACAGGGTGCATCCCAAGTTAAACTGCTCTCACGCAATGGACTCATGGATGCAATTCAAGAGACTTAGGTTGCACCCTTGGTTGGTATGACTCACTTGGGAGCGGATGCTGACTCAAGTGCTACACCGAGTGGTAAAATTTGCTATACCAGTTTGATCCGCTATACCTCCCTGTGTGACAGCCCTTTCTGACAAGGAACTGAAGCCGCTGTATCCATGCTCTGTGTATCTATGCCAGAGCCACCAGATCAGATGTTTGTGTTGTGTTATTGTGTGACTTTGTTCATTCAGATTCACCAAAGTCACATAATAAGACTCTCTCATGTTATACGATCCAATAGAAGAGCTACTGTAGCTCAAATTGCTGAAAATGTTAATGCTGGTTCTGATAGAAAGGTGTCAGAACACACAGTGCAACACAGCAGACTGGTCAGGGTGCCCATGCTGTCCTGATATTACAGCTGATCAGTGCATAGTATATATAAAGTGATAAACTTGTGTTGCAGTAGATGTTCTCAGATAGCAGTGCAGTCACTCACCTGAAATCATTGTTTAAAGCAGAGATGTTGACTTCTGAGGCATGGTGCTTCTCAAACCACATCATCACATCACTCTGATAAAGGCAGAGCTTTAGTTAAAGCCTGTAGTGCCCTCTGCTGGCTAAATAATGGTGCTATACAATGCATTCACATTACAAAATCTGAACTGCTATTTCAAATGTCCAACCTACAGTATATTAATATTTAATTACATTTGACAACTATAATAGCATTTATTCTCATGAGAACTACTTTGAGAAGGTAATATTTGAACATCCAGCAGCAGAAATGTAGAAACTTACCTCTGTCACATTGCTGGGTAAGTTGGAAACACAGAGCACTGAACTTTTGACCTCGTCACTGGCTGATTCTGTGGTTAAAACAAATTCATCATCATCATCATTTGATCCAAAATGGATATAAAATCTCTATGTGTGCAGCTATAGTGCTTTAGCTTCACTCACTAGAGATCACTTACCACTGAGCTTATCTTTAGTGATCTCTGTTGGGTCTTCTCCTGTCTCAGCAGCTCCAGGAGGTCCTGCAGGCTTCACGTCTTCTTCAGCATCGTACCACGACTCGCTTGTGTAGAGCTCTTGAACTGCAGCTGCTGATCACAAAAAGAACAGCACATCTTTGATTTAATCAGCTATCTCTCAGTTAATTATTAAAAATGTGAGAGGGTTGCATTTGTTTACTTGTCTGCTTCTCTTCCGGCTTGTGTGCATCATGGAGAGCAGGAGTGACAGCTCTACTTGCTTTGCTGCTCTCCATCTTTATCTGTTTTTCCTTTCCCTGACCGTGCTGGGAAAGCTGTTCAAACCGATGAGGAATAAATGCCAAATTGAGTTCAATTAGCAGCAAAGGTTTGGTTTTAGCTATAATTCTTCTTTGACGTCTCAGTGTGTAATCATACCTGGCAGCCATTTTTGCTTTGATCATCAGGACATCCATTTTCTTCACCTGATGCTTTATGTTTCTGTGGCTCCTTGGAGCTGCTTGGGGATCAGAAAAGACAACATTACAGCGTCTTGTGAGTCTGCTAAACCTGCTAAAATTGAATTGTTTCAGACACACATGTATGTCTGTGCAAACATACCAAGATGGAACATTTCCCAGCACATCACAAATGAGCTAAACATGGACAACGGAGAATTAGACCATCACTGTCACAGCTGAGGTTCATATATATGAAATCACAAAAATGTTTAGACATTATCAGGTTAGTAGACTGAGTCTCACCTGTGCAGGGATGTAAACTGCCCCTGTGGTTATCATCTCAGTGTCAACAGACAGAGGCTGAAGTTGCTCCAGAGGAAGCCCTGCCAGGATTTTGTCCCTCATCTGATTATAGTCTGATTCCAGTTTTTGCACAACACTTGCAATGTTTGCAGAAGGGTTCTTCAGCCTACAGACAGAGGTAAATACTAGTCCACCTGGATGAATATATAACTAGAGTTTGGCACCTTCATCCTACCAACAGGGGTGTCAGGGGTAAACTTTTTTTGTCGTATCTCACAGCTGCTTTATTCCGTCATTCCAATTTCTCGTGACTTTGTCAATCAGTTTGTTCTTAATGACTTATCTTTGTTTTCTGTTTTAATTAATGCTTTTTAAAAAGACCAATGTATTGGGTTCCTAGGGGACCACAGTCAAAAGCACCCAATTGCTCCCCTATACAGTTAAGATATTTAAAATAATATAGATAAAATCTTTGCCATGGGTTAGGGCTGTCAGAGTTAAAGCCATAATAACATGTTAATGCAAATTAATTTTAATGCTAATACTAATTTACTAATACTAATTTCTTTAACGTATTAGCAACTTGTGATAATTTGGTTGTGGCAAGCTCAGTTTTAAAGGTAGAGTGAAAATACTGTCATCATATTAAACTAGAAACCCTAATGAATCCACCATGTCACACTAACCTGTCGTGAAGGAGGCTAAATATCGTTCCATCCTTATGATTAATTTTGGCGAAGACCTCTGACCTCCAGATATGTGAATGTAAATGGGTTCTATGAGTACCCATCAGTCTCCCCTTTACAGACATGCCCACTTCATGATAATCACATGCAGTTTGGTGCAAGTCAGAGTCAAGTCAGCACACTGACAGCTATCGTTGCCTGTTGGGCTGCAATTTGCCATGTTATGATTTGAGCATATATTTTATGCTAAATGCAGTGCCTGTGAGAGTTTATGGACAATTGTCATTGTTTTGTGTTGTTAATTGATTTCCAATAATAAATATATACATATACTTGCATAAAGCAGCATATCTGTCCACTCCCATGTTGAGTATTGAATACTTGACATATCTCCCTTTGAGGTACATTTTGAACAAATAAAAAATGTGATTAATTTTCAATTACAGTAATTGCATTTATCTATGGACAATAATATTTTAATTTATATTTTAATCAATTGACAGCCCTATCATAGGTCCTAAAGGAAAGTGTCACACACTATCAGGAGGGTAGGGGCATTCTGGAGACTGATACAAAGGTACATATTTCCTCATGTGCCCTATTTTCATTTTAGACATTATACTCATTAACTTTAACTTTCCTAAAATAATAATAACCTGTTGTTCTGTTCTTCAGATTGCATTAAGTACATAACTAATAATGTTTTGTGAAGAAATAATTTAACATTTTGCTATGACGGTTGTTTTTTACAGCATTTTATTGTTGGGGACCCCAGTCGGTAGTCCTTGTTTGTTAAATAGGTTGGTAGGATGAGGGTCAAGGGAAGAGCAACAGCAAAAACACTGATAGATGTCTCCTTACATTGGGGTGATCTGTCCTCCCTCAGCAGAGATATAGTAGAGTCTCCAGCAGTGCTGTCTGCACATGCTGTACTGCAGGGCCAGGAGGCACAGCTCTGCTCGCTGGGCACGCTGGATACACTCACATTCCTTGCCCAATTTACAGCCCAAACTGGAAATACATACAATTAAAAGATATTAGTCCTACTGTGGAAGAAATTCCTAGGGGCCAACTTTAATGTAGTCCACATTAACCTTTTCATTTTCTTTTTCTGCTCTCTCAGTTCCTCCTGAGTCTTCGTGAGTTTGATAAATTCCTGAAACATTAAAGAAAGATTCTGTAATGTTATGCAGTAGTTATCGTAACTATTGCTCTTTCGATTCAACCTTACTGCAGCGATATAGTCCAGATCTGCCATGTGGACTTCGGTGATGATGTGCTTGTCGGCCGTTTCTGGAGCCTCAGTTTGGGTGACAGCTGACATGCTCGGTGCCAGCTCAGTGCCAACCATCATGTCGCAGGTAGTAACGCAGGGCATTGGGGAGGTGTTCTTCTCTGTGTCGATCATCTCGATGGCAGACTGAACAGATTTAAAGGTCTCACTGTTGACTGCCGGTGCTTCACTATCAGTGGTGACTGGACCTGAGTGAACCTCAGTGTTGTGTGTTTTCATATCTTCACTGGTCAGACAGATAAGTATGCTCTTATCGGTCTCCATGATACTATGAAAGATGTCACTCTGCTCAGAGCTTGAGCTAGTTTCATCCTCTTTTACAGTGTACTCATTATCATACACCATGTGATCCTGACACCCTTTCTTTGAGCTTTTTGCCTCCACTGGGTCCAGAGAGCTGACCTGTTGTAGCTCAACTGGCTGGATGATGCTCCCGTCACTGTACTTTGTACCGTCCATCTGTGTACTGTCAAATCTGTAGTACTCAGCAAATGTGTCTTTGTCAACTGTTGGCCATTCTGACCTGTAACATGAAGCAATGATGCTCATATTAAGAAGAATTCATATTACACACACCAAGATGAAACACAGAGCAGTCGCCTTGAAATAGTTTCATAAAAAATGCACTTACTTTACTTAAAGACATGTATTAAGGGAGATCCCGGTTTATTAAAACCAAGCCCTTAAGTCAAGTTAATTTATTTTTGTATAGCCCAAAATCACAAATCACAATTTTGCCTCAGGGGGCCTTTATAATCTGTACAGGATACATCTCCCTCTGTCCTATATAGTGTGACCCTCTCATCGGATAAGGAAAAACTCCCCAACCAAAAAAAAACCCTTTTAAAAGGAAAAAAGACAAAATAGAAGAAACCTCAGGAAGAGCAACAGAGGAGGAATCCCCCTTCCAGGATGGACAGACGTGCACTAGATGTCATGTGTACAGAGCCTTGGTTCAGTTGTTTGGTCTGCACTAGAGTTCGAACAAGATGATAAGATCTAAGATGAACCGTACAGGTTCGGTGTGAAAGCACCCTTAGGTTACTTCTCTAACTGATGAATTAACACAAATTTTTAATTTCCAGACATGTATAACTAAAATGTAAGTCAAAAAGAGCTTAGATGGGCATGGTTGAGCTTCAAGAAATTAAAAAATTACATCTTGTGTCAGCCTTAAGATGCAATACTCACTGTGAAGGACTGACTTCAGCGTATGTGTTCTTAGCACTCTGGTCTTGTGTCACTGCAGTCTGGCTCAGCACAGCTGTACTTCTGCTAGACATCTGGGATGATGGCCTTTGTTTGTTCAGATGGGATGAATCCTTTGAAAAAAATACTTCATTAATTGCCAAAAATGATATTTTCACATTTACAGCTTAGAAAGAGTTAAAGACTACACCAGTGACATAACAAGCTGTTTCATATACAGACAGAGGACTGCCCATACCCTCACTGCTTGGGCCTGCTGGTGGTTCAGTTCCTCTGTGGTGGGGCTGTTGAATATACCACTGCTGGTATAGCCAAACAGGGTTAAAATCTCCTTCACATTATTAGGAAGCACATCCGTGTCCAGATATGTATTGGACATATCTTGTAAGAGAAGCAAACAAACAGAACTGTTAGTTGAAGCTTTTTCTGGTTTTAATGATTAATGTTATTCTACTCAATATCTTTAATATCTCATTAAACTAAGGGACAGTTTTCCAGACAAGGATTAAGTCTAGAATACAAGACTACAATCTATTTCAATGATTTCTACATAATTTATCCAGGTAGTACAATGTCGATGTGTGTTGTATCTTTAAGGTTTTTTTTTTTAAGTAATCCGAACCAGTTTGACAAGCTGATGACTCACTGGCATATCTCCAACCACAGGATGTATAACCTGACCTACTGTGCCTGTTCAGCTATCAAAACCCCTGACAGTGACAGACTTCCTATCATATGTAGGGATTAAACAAGAAAAGAAACAAAGAACATCACTGGCAGTGTATGAGATTTGCATTTACCAGATCTGCTGTTTGTAGCTCCTGACTTGGTAGATCTGAGAACAAAATGATTTCAACAATTAATCAAAGTAAAATGATAAAACCTTGAATCCATTCATGTAATGTGTTATCAATTCACTGTATTTACCTTGAGACATGTGTAGGCCTGGAGGATGTCATGGTTGACTGGGCAGGTAAGATGTGTGCAATGCAATCTGCTTTGTAAATAAAAAAATATCATCATTAAATTATTCAATCTGAGCTATTAAGGAGGATAATATTGTCATATTAACAGACTTACACTTCACATAAACATGATAGTGAGACAGTTCTAGGGCGGGATGTCTTTGCAGGAAGTGGTGAAACCCTCCTTCATCTAGGAGAAAGGAAAGCTATTATAGTTGATATTAATCTCCCAGTTTTAACCCATAAAAATGGGTTGCTGCCTATACCAAAAATGTCTTTCCTCTCTATTACACAATGGTGGGCACTGGTACTGGTATGTAAACATTTATTAAGTTTAAATTGAATAAAAATAATGGCTATATTTCTCTTTTCATTGTTGATATTTGCAGTTTCCATTTACAAAAGAAGGAACAGAAAAAGAGTCTCAGGACAATAGGTGTCGTAACAACAATCAAGCACTTTTTTCTCAAGTATGCATGTTCAATAATGATTAATAGATTAATCGTTTGATATATTAAAATAACAGCGTGTAACATTTAAGGGGATCTATTAGCAAAAATGGAACATAGTCATATTAATTATGTTTTCATTTGTGTTTAATCACTAATTAAGCACGTCATCTTCACAGACTTCGCCATGTTGCTCCTCCATGTTTCTACAGTAGCCCAGAATGGATAAACCAAACACTGGCTCTAGAAAGACCCTTTCACGTTGTTACGTTACCTGAAGGCCACCGTTGTTCTCCGACGCACTTGTGAAACTGGTAACGTGAGCTGCAGAGTGCAAAACCATGTTACCACCAGCCACCACTACTCCTAAAGTAGTGTTAGTATGGTATGGATGGCCTCTGAGCGAGGCGAACACCGTTACCATGATTTTGCACACCGCGGCTCACATTAGCTCACTGGAAAGGGAGGAGTGAGCAAAGGGTTACTCAGTTGTTTGCAATCTGCAACCACACTGCTAGATACATCTAGCAGTGAGGTGAGGAGACTGCAACCAACTGAATCCTCTCTGCTCCCTATGTAGATAAAAGTGGCTCATTTTAAGGTAACAAAAACACAATGATTCTTACTATCAGTTCATTATACACAAAAGAAAACACAATGATTCTTACTATCAGTTCATTATACACAAAAGAAAACATACTTGTCATTATGATATACTACTTCTGCCAGTAGGCCCCCCTAAATGTTATACACTGTTCCTTTAAGTCAGAAATTAATGAAAAATGTCCAAGGTGACCTCTTCCAAAGGTCTTGTTGTGTCCAACCAAGCGTCCAAATCCCAAAGACGTTTGGTTAACAATTATATAATGACTAAGAAAAGCAGCAAATCATATATAAACATACCTTGTATAATTTTTCTGTCCTCTGGAGACAAACAGAGATACCAACCCAGCAGCTTTGGGTCAGTTAAGGAGAGGTATTTATGAGCATCCACCAAATCAAATACAGACCTGTGAAATGCAGAAGAACACAGCTCTTAGTTAATCATAGCTATTCATGGTAGGGCTGGGCAATATGGAGAAAATCACAATATTTTTGACCAAATACCTCAATAGCAGCATGGTGGCGATATTGTATTGCTGCCTATTTTCAGCTAGAAAGTGTCATATACACAATGGGATTTTTGATAAATAATCAGTAGTAATGTGGATATAATGGATATAATGAATACAGTAGTCTGGTATGTTCACAAGATTACATTTCTTTACAAATGCAGCCAAGAAAGGTGTGTCTTTTGGCGTCACTTTTGGTAGGTCCTGACCACTGCAGACCGGGAACATCCCACAAGAGCTGCATTTCTGGAGATGCCCTGATCCAGTCCTATAGTCATCACAGTTTGGCTCTTGTCAAAGTCACTCGCATCCTTACGCTTCCCCATTTCTTCACTTGCTATCTAATATATGCTACCCACTGCCAGGTGCCATTGTAATGACATTATCGATGATATTCGCTTCACCTGTCAGTGATCATAATGTTACGGCTGATTGGTGTATGTTATATATTCTATATTGTTGTAGTACGATACAATATTCAAAATCAAATCAAAAGACAATATCTAGTCTCATATTACAATATCAATATAATATTGATTATTGCATTTTAACATGTAGAAAGAGAAGTTTGCTGTATACCTTACCTGTTCAGCAATAATTTCCTGTTTTCTACTGTTGAAAAAAACACAGTTAGTTAGATTAATCAATCTAATTTAACACTGATAACAAGACATTTATTGCTAAGTTTTGTTATGTAGCTAACCTTAGCTAATAGCAACAGGAGTGTGTGATACTGACCTAAATAAAGGTCTGCTTTAGCTCTTAAATTACTGAGAGACGTAACTTACTTGGACCTGGCTATTCAAACACCACACCGTGAAAGAGACTCAAAAGACATACTCACTAGCCACGTAATGGTGTGATAGCCAGCCGGGCGACACCGTGTGAAACACAGCCATGGGTCGAGTGTCCGAGATATCGGCCAAAATCAAGTCACACGAGCGGCAGTTGAAGTGGACAGAGAGTTAGCAACAGAGCGTTAGTGTGTCTCCATCACTACTGGAAATAAATGAGGGAAACGGTTAGCTAACGGTTAGCTAGCTAAGGTTTAGCTAAGGTTTAGCTAGCTAGCTATCAAAGCTCAACGTCTATTTAAAATAACTAAACGAAACGTTAAACGCTTATCACCCGCTGTCTTGTCATTTTCGCCGTCTTTACAAAAGCATAATAGCGTGTAATAGGCTATAATTAACTGGTTTCAGTTGCAATAACAGTTGCGTGCTACGCTATCTCAGCTGATTACGTTAATTGGTAACTACAGTATGGTGTTGCGTTTAAGTGTCTGTCCACCCAAAGGCAACTTCCCACTTCTGTCAAGCGGCATCAACCAAGCAGTCCAAGTTTGGGGATAGCACACACAAGTGATCCTCTACAGGCCTACAAAGGACTATATTTGTAGAATTAGCTCACAAAAATATAAAATTACATTTGGAGAAAGCACGTCTTTAAAGAAATAGTTACCTTGGTGATCTGGATTAATGGTGCCTTCAAATGGGGTTGTGTTTAATGTGTTTATGAAATGGGAAGTCGTGTACACAATATGCGTTGCGTTCAAGTGGTTATTTGTTGTTGTGGAGAACACCGCTGCTAAGCATCTTAAATATTAACATTACTGTCTAGAAGCCACAGAGGCTAACAATTTAGCAAGCTATCAAGTGGGTAACATGATGCAGGAAATGCAAAGATAAGATGAACCTTTATTAATCCCCGGAGGGAAATTTGGGAAAGACATAATGACAGAGGAGAAAGATGAGGTCGTTAACAATATCAACATTTTCCTCAGACATTATTTTTAAATTACCAAGAAAAATAAAATATGACTAAAATTACAATATACTGTACAATATTAACTTATGCACTGAGAAATCAAATTCCACGGGACCATTTCTCACAGCGTCAACAAATAATACCTTCAAATGGGGTTATGTTTAATATGTTTATGAGTTGAACGCCCCCCTCATGTCGTATTCACGACCTTGACCTGAGACTTGTGATATGCTTGTGAGATATGGCCGAGTCTGTGGAAGTTAATTTATCGGTAGACTCAGACAGTAACGTTAATACTGCCGTTGCTTAGCAGTGGTGTTCTTCATGACTTAACCACTTGAACGTCACGCATGTCGTGTTCACAACTTCCCATGTCGTGAGCACGAGTTCTATTTAAACTCGTCACAAGTCGTGAACTCTGAGCTTTCAGGAACTTTCCACTTACAAGGTCATGAATATGGGCCCAACTCATAAACATGGTGGTACACATGACCCCATGTGAAGGCACCAATCAGATCATGTTGTATACTGTTTTCATAGCCGTATTTCTTCAGTGAAAGTAGTTCCAATAACTATAGTGATGATTAGATGATTTTGTACTTTCCTACCACAAGGCGTCAGTAGTGTTTTCTGTGTGTTAGACCTGAGACTGTCTGTTTAGGGAAGGAAATGCAACAGGTCAGACAGGAATGTTCACTGGCCATGTTGGTCAGTAAAATGGTGCCTTCAAATGGGGTCGTGTTTACCGTGTTTACGAGATGGGAAATCGTGAACATGACATGCGTTGCGTTCAAGTGGTTATGTCGTGAAGAACACCGCTGCTAAGCAACGTCAGTTTTAATGCTACTGTCCACTTGAAAGCCACGCTTATCATGTACATGACTTACCATCTCATAAACACAGTAAACACGACCCCATTAGAAAGCAGCAATAGTTATGAATAGTATCTTCCGCCAATAGAGCCCCTGAAATATTACAAACTGTTCCTTTAACATTTGAGCAATTTGGCCTCTTTTCTGAAATTCAGTAAGGGGTTTGTAGAAAAACATGTTTAAATTTACCAAAAGGAGACTTTTAAGCTTCTTTGATAAATCTACTCATAGTATTATTTTGGTATCAGTACTGAAACTCATCTGCTATACTGATGCAACTATAATAAACACATATTGCCCTGGTACGTCAATATCATAGTCCAATATTACCGTCAGTGTCACCGCCTGACACTGTTTAATATCTAGTAATAAACATTTGGACTCAGAGTTGTATGCTGAACATGTGATTTTGCTGCACGTCATTTTGTGTGAAAAAAGAAGATTTAAGTAAAGTTGTTTTAAAAACAGACATTAGACTACAGGGTAGTTGCCACACCTGCTGCTATTTAGCAGCAAAAGCAGAGGAACTTCACGAAATATAGCATTATTCTATATATTAAGCGCTCTCTCTCTTTATTGGAATGCACTGCTGTTTTTGTGGTCAACACCCCCGCGCACCATTCAAGGATCCTGCTGTTGTGGTTCTCTCCAAACAGCCACAGGCAAGACAATTATATAAGTTTGACGTCAGCATGTTTAAAATCCAGAGGATTAAATGTAGTCACTGCATTGTTGTGCCACCAGGACACATTCATGTCCCATTTTGATAAGTGCTGCATTTTATTTTGTGCAGTTCAGCACCTTTATTGTCCTGGTGCAGAAATTCAATGTGAGGCTGAGAGTGAAAAACACATATTAACAACAGCTTCGATTCTCCTCTCCCACACTACACCCACCATTTGCAGAGAAAAACAAGGAAAAACAGAGCTGCAGGCTGTGAAGAATTCAACTGCTAGGGAACAGTTTGTCAATGTGTCATTTCAAATTGCGAAAGTCTTACAGGGCGGTAGATGTCCGACTGTTTTGTGATATATTATTTTTTTGTTGTTAAGTCAGCAAACAAGTTATGAGTGGTATAATGTTAGCTGTGACTGAAGTCATGATTGTCAGCACTGAAGAGAAACTTAAGTATTGTTTTCCACTGCAAAACACATGCTGCATTGTTCTACTTCTTTCTAAGTTTATTTAAAACCTCATAATTCAATAAAAATTCTCATATCTGATCCTGCCTCCCAATCTGCCAATAACTGACACCATCATGTTACAAACCCACCCCTTACCTACAGTATACCCATCTTACATGTGTGGTCAGCCATTACATCATGACCACTGAAGTGTATAACATTGATTATCTCATTACAATGGCTCCTGGCAGTGGGTGGGATATTTTAGGTAGCAAGTAAACATTTTGTCCTTGAAGTTGATGAAGCAGAAGAAAAGGGCAAACGAAAGGATGTGAGCGACTTTGACAAGGGCAACATCGTGACGGCTTGACGGCTGGGTCGGAGCATCCCTAGAATAGCAGCTCTTGTGAGATGTTCCCGGTCTGCAGTGGTCAGGACCTACCAGAAGTGGTCCAAGGAAGGAAAACCAGGGTCATGGGCGATCAAGGCTCATTGATGCACATGGGGAGCGAAGGCTGGGCCATGTTGTCCAATCTAATAGAAGAGTACTGTAGCTCAAATTGCTGAAAAAGTTAATGCTGGTTCTGATAGAAAGGTGCCAGAACACACAGAGCATCGCAGATTGTTGTGTATGAGGCTGCGTAGCCTCAGACTGGTCAGGGTGCCCATACCGACCCATGTCCACCGCCATGTGTCCATGTCCACTCTTGAATGTTTTGTTGTTGTTGTTTATATGCCATCAAGGTGGCCAGCTTATTTGCCCTTGCTGTGTTTTCTTTTTTAAATATTGTTTGAATAAGGTTATGATTATTAGTAGTATTATCACTTCTTTTCCCTCATAGGCTAAGAAACTAAAAACTAAGTAAATGTAGTCCTCCAAACAGGGGAGTGGGGTGGGCCAAAACAATACATAAATGAATGAATAAATAAATAAATAAAACCCTGGAAAACATACTGAGGGAGAACTCTCATTTTCAGTGGTGTCGAGGTACATCTAAAATCAAATAGCAATCAAAGAAGAACACATGGCTATATTAATTAAAATAAAACAAAATGTTTTCAAAAAGTGATTCACAGCAGGTTCCTGTTCTGCAGCACATAAAAGACTGAAATCCTACAAAATCAAAACAGAAACAAGACAAACAAAGACATTACAGAGAGGACTTAAAGGGAAATAAAAACCTGAAAACATTTAATGAATAGTTGAAACACTAGCTGAAATTAAACCAAACCTGCAATCACTGATCACTGATCTCTGTAACATACAGTACATATGTAAACCCTATTGTAATGAATAACGTTGTATTATGTATTTTCTAAAAAAAAAAAAAAAACCTAGAACCATGGATAAAGTCTGCAAATTAGCTACACCTAGAAATCCTACATGCGTTGCATCAGTTGACACTTTATTTAAATGTAACAGTGCCTACATGGATTTTCCCTGTCAAATAAAAAGATAAGATGACATCTGAATCAGTGGTTGCAGGTATGTCCTTCCATCAAATACTGTTTAATAGATTGTTTGGTCTCCGTGGTCAAAAATGACCTTGGCCTCTCAACAGTAACGGCCCTGGTGTGACGCATTCCTCATATCTCAAGCTGTTGCTCTGTATCTGCTGCTTCACGCATGTTAAAACAACAAACACCTCCCTGGCTTTGTTATCACAGCTCACTGGAACCAGACATGTAATGCTAACAGCAGACCAACTCATTAACAAACTGTTTCCATGAGTAACGCTCAGCAGTGCTCATGAAGCATTTTGGCAGAGCTGTCACCTCAAATGTAAATTAGCTCTAAACGCCTGTTGAAAGAGGAAAACAAGACAGCTTAACTCAAAATGAGACAGTTATACTTACAAAACAATAAGGGAGATGGTTCACAAGCATATGATTAATGACCTTATCCATTCAACATATACACATTATAGGGAGCAAATAGTCAGATGGCATTTACACCATGCATGTTCACGCTGACACTGTTTATTGACCTCTGACCTCAAGCACAGAATATAGTCTCATACAAAGGATTTACTCTATAGTTAATAGTGGTGTCTGGTAGGTTTCATGCAGGGAAATCATCACGTATACAGGAAGTGCTGCAAATATACTTTATGTGGACTAAAGAAATGCAATACTGACGCCTCATATCACACAGAGAAGTTTCGTCAGAGCCTCGAACAATGAACAATAATGCAATATACCCAACAAGGACAGTCACCTGCGTATATAGTATACCTGCAATACTGCCAGTTAAATTTATATACTGTTGCCACTTTATCTGCACAGTTCATTTTTTACCTTCAACTGTGTTTAATAATTTCCTATATTCACTCTGTGCACATCCTGGGAGTTTGATGCAACAACATGTGCCTCAGAGGGAAGAACAGGTCGTTCACCAATTGGGCAGTTGGTGGTTCGATTCCCGGCTACTCTGGTCACATACATATACATGCATCAATGGATGCTATGACATTTTCCTCCACATATTTATGTGATTGTGTACAATCATCTCTTTGAGTATATCTCAGGGATCTACTGTAAGTTTAGATCTTGTGGCTACTGTATTGTTTTTTTCTGTTTGTATATAAAGCATAATAAAAAATTTAAAAAAGACATGTTGGCAAAGATAAAGATGAAATGTAATGATTAAACTGAAAGTTAATTTTTGACCTAAACAAAGCAAGGAAATGTCACACTTCACCTCATGATCTCAGGTTCCTCTTGACAAAATACACATTTCAAAAAGCATTTCTTGGACTCTGTTTCCTCAGTAGACAGTGAAAACACAACCTGTGTGTTCTTTGATTATATTGTGTAGGCTAAATTGTGCTGTCTACTGCCTTGTTGTACATGAAAGATGCCCTCATCTTCTAACAGGACAGCTACCCATCCACTAGAGGGCAGCCATGGTTAATGTAAAAATAAATATCAGCTCTCATGAGAATCTGAAATAAATACTGACTTGTGGGTGGTGTGTGTGTGTGTGTGTTTGTGAGAAACCAGTTATGTAACAGAGATTTTTAGGAGCAAGGTCTCACCGTGCTAATTAGCATTGTGCGAACACAGCGCGTCGGCCAAATAATGTGAAAGATTTGTGCTGTTCCCTTCCCAGCAGCATGGCCCATATTTCTCAGTAGTCATCGCCAGAACAGAGAGCTTCACTTTCTCAAACGGCAGTAGATGGAGGCTGTGTGTGTGTGTGTGTGATACACTGAGTGCCTGCCATGGTCTGAAGATTCAAAGCTGAAACCATGTTATGCTTGAGCTGCCTCATCTTGTGTCTAGATCAATATTTTACTTGGAAGCAGCTCGTGGTATAATGTATGTTGAAGGACTACATGACCGCTCTGCTCCCTGCTCCAGCCCTGCAGGGCCATGTATCAAGTACTCTGTAATAGTGCTTGTATTGATTTAGAGTGATGTTTATGATGCAGACTTGTTTGTTTCATACATATGGAGTCCTCAATCATTCCCCCATCATGTATATATTCTGTCCATACCCAACTGTTAGCCTTTGGCGGGTCAGTAAGAGGCGAGGAGGAGGCTTTCTGTATTGGTGATGGAGCGTCGTCAAGGTGATGGGACCTCTCCAAAGCGTCATTTGCTCCTGTTAAATGGATCAGGATCATTATATTGGGCTCATGGCTTATTCTTGCCTGGATAGAAAGAGGGTCATTTTTAGCCACACTAGCAGCGCAGCTCGAAGGATGGCATGGTGGATCCAGACGGAAATATCTAAAAAGCTATTGGATGGACTGCCAAGAAAACGTGTACATACGTGCATGACACCCAGAGGATGAAGCCTATTGACTTTTCCTCTCCATCTCGAGGATGACATTTGTGGATTTGAGTGAACTGTCGTAATGGATTTTCATGAAATTTGATACAAACATGCATATTTTTTCTTTATTATTAATGGATTATGGGTGTTGCGATATACCAGTCTTGACGTTTGCTGTGATATTTAATAAATGAAATACTGATATTTTGTTCATAATACACATTGCTCACTGAAATAATTCTTTTTCCTCTCATTGTTGTTGTTGTGATTATTATATTTTCCTTTTAGAATGTATTATTATATTTATTTTTTAATTAATGTTTTGTGTTTTTGTGTTAATATTTTCCTTTTTAATATTATCTTAATTTGCATTCTTATATTATTATTATTATTATTATTATTATTATTATTATTATTTTAGATGTGTTTATTTCTTCCAATACATATCTTCAATTTTTTGTTGTAATTATTATTTCCCTTTTTATATTTATTTACTAATTTATTTGTTATTGAGGTTTGGTTTTAAATTACATAATTTCTGATGCATATCATAACTGACAAAATACTAATAATAATACAAATGCTATAATATAGTATAAATAAATTAGCACCTCTTAAATCATGTTTCATGCAGACTGCATGCAAATTTTCTATAGGTATCGTGATTATCTTTTTATTGTATTTATTTATTTGATAGCAACAGAGCATATTAATGAACATCAGTATAATGATATAAACATGTCAGAATTAGTAAGAATGCTAATTTACATTCATTGTCCCTAGAAGAAGAAGAAGAAGATATTCCTTTATTAGTCCCATGAGGGGAAATTAAATTTTTTAACTCTGTTGTTAACTTATACACGGTACATGCAGACCCGAACACACACATGCACAAACATGCAACAATGGAGAGATGTCAGAGTGATGGGGCTGCTCCTGACAAGCGCCCCGAGCAGTTGGGTGTTTGGTGCCTTGCTCAGGGGCACCTCGGCAGTGCCCAAGAGGTAAACTGGCACCTCTCCAGCAACCAATTGGTCTTGGTCCATGTCGGGACTGGAACCGGTGACCCTCCGATTCCTAAACCAAGTCCCTACGGACTGAGCTACTGCCGCCCCCCTTTATATTAATATTGTTATTGTGATTTCTTTTGGCCGTGATAATCTTGTAGTTAAACTCTGATATTGTGACATTCCTGCTTTGGATGCTAACATGCTTTAGCATCACTACGTTAGCATTGTCACTGTGAGCTTGTTAGCATGCTGACATTAGCATGTAGCTACAGCCTCATGAAACTGCTTGTTCAAACAAAGATGACAAAAAAGTGTAAATGCCAAGTCATGTGCTCTGTGAAATGCTAGTATGCAAACCTTGAGTTAAAAAGCTAGTAAGAGGACTTTTTGTCCAACTAAGTGTTTCCAGTGTCACGAATGAACTTTCACGCTCAGCTTGCTGGACGGTCTCAAGGTGTGTTTGTGACAGTGATGCATTGTTCCATCTGAATCTGACAAGAAGACCGTGGGCGTCTCTTTGAGGATTCACAGCTAAGGTGTGAATATTCATATTTCAATTTCTACAATAATATGCAATTTTTACTGTTGCTTATCACGCAGGCAGCGCTCAGTAGATAAAAACAAGAATGGGTGACAGCTTTTTAGAAGTGTTCAGGACATAAAATGCTTGAATTTGTCCCGCAGTGCTGCAGTGATACGAACTAACATGATCTACAGTATCTCCGCTATTCATAGATGTCAGTCTGAGGTGGACGTTGCTAAATTCATCAGGCCAACCGTGGACTTCCACCAACTTCCAAATGGAGATGGAAACACAAAGAGCAGCGAAGAGTAATGTTAAAACCCACACATCTGTTACGAGAGCTGGCAGCGATATACTCACACATACACACACTATGAGGGCAGGACACCTCCCATGAGCTCACTAAAAGGTCTTTCAAAGCATTCAAAGGCACTCTGCGCTCTCAATCAATGGGAATTTGCCTGCCAGGCTGCGTTACTGGAGGCCACAGCTCGGCTTTTACACTGTGTGGTTGGATAAGGCTCTGACTCAACACCAGGCTGAGAGTGCTGCTGGCCATCAAAACAAAGCCCCAGTCTAAAGCTTCACAGTTTTATTACATATCAGATACCATCATCCTGCGAATTTCTGCTCAAGACGCAGGCAGACACTGTAAAAAGGACCACACAGCCTCGGGGAAGATTTTCAGACGTTGGGAAATCTTCGATGAGTTGTTAAAATGACACAAACATCACAAGATAGGTGAGAAACATCATACAGCTCACAAATCGTCAGCTCGTAACAATTACACACCATCAGTGGAAACACTCAGACCCATGTGACGGAGTATTGGGGCCACACTGAGGAAAAATCAATAAATATTTAAAGAATAGTCATCGGTTTACAAGAAAAAAAAAAAGTCGTAATATTATGACAAAGTTATATGTTTATGAGAAACAATTGTCGTAACATTATGAGAATAAATTCATAAGTTTATGAGGAAAAAAGTAATATTATGAGAATAAAGTCATAAGTTTACTTTTTGTTGCTAATCAAATATTTATATTTCTGCTTAAGTTTGACTGCAGGACTTTTACTTGCAATAGAGTATTTTTCTAGCGTTTTTAGCATTTTTTTGTTTTGTTGTTGTTTTATGTTCAATCTCATTACAGTCAACAAGGGCCAATAACTACCTGTTTGGGGGCATAGGACCCTATTTAACCCCCATTTCATCCCATTAAGTAATACTGTATGTATTAATATTAACTTAGCAGTATGCGCCATGCAAGCACATATTGTAAAAATATATTTTGACACTAGATTGGATGTAGCAGGACCAACCTTTAGGCCCTTATAATGGCAGTAGGTACTATGCTTTATTTATGCATATTCCAAAATAAAATTACCATAAGACCCCCCCCCAGGACGTGGCTCCCTAGGCGACTGCGTTATGGCCTATGTCGAGTTGACCCTACCATGATGGCTAACCTGGCACGTTTACAGAAATGTCTATTAATGTGCACTTTCCCTGTCATTTTAAACTGTTCAAATAGATAGGAGAATCAAATCACTGGTGCTCACAGATAAACTGTCTTTTAGTAGTTTATTCTGGGTAAACAAACAAATGCATTTCAGCTATAAGTCATCAGCAGCAGCTTATGATAGCTTATAGCTAAAACAGGTTTGTTTGCCCAGCATTAACTCCTAGTTTCTCCTGTTCTTACTATCACCTGGAACCTGATACTAAGATTCAGGATGTTTTGTTTAAATAGATTAAAATTGATTAAAACACATATTTTCATTGTTTAAATGAACATTGAGTGATTTGTTTTGCTTGTACGCAGCTAACCAGACACATTTGCCGCAGGTTAAAATGTTGAAAGAGTGATCGTTTACCCAGAAATGTATCAGAAAGACTGAGGAGAAGCATGTGACTCAGAGATCAGCCAGGTCAAGCACAGCGACTGCCAGACCACAGCAGCCAGTCAGCTGACCGGCTGAGAGCGAGCAGGAGGGGGACGGAGGCGGCGGGGGGGTATTATGAAACACACCAGGACTGCAGGCAGTGAAGCATAAAGGACCGTTTATTGTACCCAGTACAGATTATCATAAACTCAGCAGTGTAAGAAACACATTGTGAGGGGAGGGGACTGAAGCCTATACAAGTGCAGACAATCCCTGTGCCTGTGGTGGATCCCATGATATAATGTGTGTCTTCTTCCCCTTGGCCTTTGGTGGAACTCCAGCCTTTCACACACACACACACACACACACGCACACACACACACTCTCTCTCTCAAACACACACACACACACTTTTACCCAGATGATAACATCTTCTCATCCATTCTCCAACCTCGAGGCCTCTTAACGAAACAGTCTGCAGTAGTAGCATCATTAGGATCGGGTTTAAAAAGGTAGAACATTATCTATTAGAGCCAGAACTATACAGCTTATACATTAAAATCAAAACAAATGCAGCCTTATAGCAAAAATATATACTTTATATGTCTTCGCCCCCCATTCAGAAACATAGATAATGAACACACACACACACAAAAAATGCAGAGAATATCACAAATATCTTCTTTGTCCAGAGACGGTAAAGCGATATGTTAGTGGAAATACAGTCTCGACTGATTACACCATGCAAAGACAAGCAGAAGTCTCCCGTTGACGACTTGTGAGGTGTCCAAAAAGAAGTTTCACTCTTCTTTTATTTTGCATGCAACATCCTGATGCTCCTGCCATACTGGTGCATCAGAGGAACTAGTACACTGCCAAGGAAACATCCAGACAGAAATACAAAATGTTTATCATACATAATAATGAATTCCTCTGGGAAAATATGTACTTGTGTATCCCTTTTCAAATGGAGGAGATGGGAGTGCTAATCATCTCTAACGGTGAGCAATAAAAGGACCCAGCAGTGATGAGCAGACGTGAGAGGAGTGTACTGTATAGACTGTGGGCTCCTACCGTGGGGTGCAGTCTCTAAAGGGAAGCAGATACAATCTCTTACATGGGCAGAACGATTAAAGTTTTACACATTTTACACGAGAGCAGCCCAACCGACTAGCCTGAAATACAGCAACGCCCCAGAAACCTGAGAGTTCTGGGTCTCTAAAAGAACAGCTGGCATATTTAAACAAAAAGAAAGTTGTTCTATCTACAGAAAACAAACTGATTCGTGGGTTTAGAATATATTTTGTTTTGTTGTCAAATCCATTTTTTTTTTCTTTTTTTGCAAATTAAAGCCCTTTCACGGATCTTGGAGTTCGGATGTGGTGACATGAAAATGGGGAGGACCCAAAAAGGCAACGATCGAATAGTGCTGCATTTAGAAGATCTCGTTAGATTCATGTTTTTACTCTGTTGATTGTTTTTAAGAAAAGCAGATTGTCACAAAATCAGAAATGCAACATCTCTTGCAGTCTTGTACAAAGGGGGGGGGGGCACTTCTTCTAAAGATGGCGGCGTGTGGCCTCACTTTGTTTGGTCTCCGTAGCAACAGCAGCCCCTTGCAGTCCGGTTCTCTGGTTTCACAACCCTCTCTTTCTATCTCAGTACAGGAGCTGTCGCAGGCTTTTCCCTCATTGATTCTTCGCTTTGGGAGCTAACAGAGTTTTATTTCCAGGGAGCAGGAAGAGGAAACCGTGAAGGAGCAGAGCGCGAGGGTTTTCCTTCCAAAGGAGCTCAGCAATTCCAGCTCTGGATTTTAAGAGTGGGGGTGGGGGGCGGGGGCGTCGAGAGACTTTGGGAGTGTTTTTGCATGTGTGTTGTGCATCACGACCCCCGCCGCTCGTTAGTAGCCGTAGCCATCTGGGAAGGGCAGGCCGGCCATGCACTGCTCGCCGGCGTCCAGCAGGTAAGGAGAGGTCTCCTCGTAGTGGGTGAGGGGCACGGTGTCGTCGTCCAGACCCGGCAGGCTGTCCGGGTCCACCTTCAGGTTGGGCCTCTGGTTGTCGGGGAACGCCATAGAGAAGAGCGCCTCGGGGTCGCACACGAACTTGTACACGTACCTTTCACCGGCCACCTGAGAAACAAGACAAAAGATATGTTTAACTCGCATATCAAAACACCCTGATTAATACATTCTGAATGCATAACATCATATATGGAAATGTGACCGGTGTTCCTTTACTATCAACTACAGGGTTTAGTAATCTGACTTCAAGACTGATCCACCCATCTTAGATCAAATTTAAGACTTGTGTAAGTAGATTGGTGCAGGAAAACACGGAAATTACAGCACTTCTGGTTCCTCCATCTGGAAGTCAGTGGGTTTTTTAATTGATTTTTGGTTAGAAGCCTGAAATAAGGTCTGTGGTGTAAACAAGCTTTGGAGATTTTGCTCTATGAGATAAAATGCGTCAGTAAATGTCTTCACTCTGAACACTAGTCCGCCTTAATAACACTACTGTAGGAGCAACGGTAGTCAGATGCCAGCTGGCGCTACCATGGTTTTACACTCTGTGGCTCACATCATCGCAATTTTATGAGCGCATCAAAGAAGTAAAAACACAAAAGGCTCTCTAGAGCCAGTGTTTGATTTGTCCATTCGAGGCTCCTGTAGAAACATGGCGGTGCAACATGGTGGACTCCACGAAGAGGACCCATGTATACCCTTGGGTAGATATGTAGATATAATCTGTAATCTCTGAGATGCGTTCAAATGCAACTCATCGGCCAAGGTGAAGGCAAGGAAGGCGACGCAGTTTTTTGATGACGTGTTAGTGTGTCTGGGCCTTAACATTAGTGTTTTACTTATGCCAAATGCATTCACACTTAAAAAGTCATAAAAGTGGTGTTCATTTGTGGAGATCACCTCACTGAACAAAACCTGTATCATAAACGTTTCGAGGGAACCGTGACAATGAGAACTTCTGGGTTGACCAAAAAAATACGCCATCTCTGAGGCCTGCAGGCTGTGATTGTAATCAAACGTCATTAAGTCGACTGCTTTAGCTCCTATGCAGTACAGTCGCTGAGGGGAGATGGTGGGTTGAGGGAGAGAAAGGAAAAGGGGTGAACGTGCCTTTACCTTCTGCATGATGCCCTTCTCGTAGTAGTAACGCAGCGAGCGGCTCAGCTTGTCGTAGTTCATGGCCGGTCTGTTCTTCTGGATGCCCCAACGACGAGCCACCTGAGGACACGCAGGACACATAAACACAAAGCCATAAGCTACAGAGAATTTATATGTAGTGAACTGGTAGAGGAGTAGAAGTGGACAGAGGACTGACCTCCTCGGGCTCAATGAGTTTGAACTCCATGCCGCGGCCGGTCCAGGCTATGAAGTGGCCGTTGGCCGGGTCGTCCAGTAATGTGACCAGGAACTGCCAGAGCTGCAGGGAGCCGCGGCGCTGGTAGGGAGGTCCATCACGATACACAGACGGCTCCTGTTTCACTTTGCCTGCGAGTGGAAGAAAGAGCAGGAGGAGAGAGAAATAAAGAGGAGGCACGAGAGGAGAGAAGAAGTCAGCACTGTGGTCCAGCACGACCACAGTGTGGTGAGACATTCCTGCCAGATGGTGACTGTGAACAGGACTTGCTGTTCATTATGCACCATGAGAAAATGCCCACAGTAGCCAACTTTATAGGCATGAAATATCAAGTACCTGTGCACTAATCGTCGGTTATATTGATGGTTTTTATTGTTTGTTTAGGGCTGTTTAAGTCTACACAATAATAACATGTTAACACAATAACCACTGCAACTAATTTCTTTAACGCAACTTGCGATTTTCAGGTTTTCTGGCTCCATTTCAAAGCTAGAGTGGAGATACCAGTGGTACCAACCACGTGCACGCTCCAGACTTAAGCTAAATGTTGGTGAGGAGAAACTGTCATGGCTGTTTTCAAAGGGATCCCTTGACCTCTGACCTCAAGATAAGTGAATGTAAATGGGTTCTATGGGTATCCATGAGTCTCCCCTTTACAGACATGCCCACTTTATGATAATCACATGCAGTTTGTCATAGTCATAATCAAGTCAGCACACTGACAGCTGTTGTTATCTGTTGGGCTGCAGTTTTCCATGTTATGATTTGAGCAAATTCTTATGCTAAATGCAGTACCTGTGAGGGTTTCTGGATAATATCTGTTATTGTTTTGTCTTGTTAATGAACTTCCAATAATAAATATATACATACATTTGCATAAAGAAAGCATATTTGTCCACTCCCATGTTGATAAAAATATTAAATACTTGACAAATCTCCCTTAAAGGTGCATTTTACAGTCAAAAGTCTTACCTTCTAATCTTTCAGGGACCACACAAGTGTCATCAAAGTACAGCTGAGCATCTCTGTCAAAGGAGAAGCCTGCAACAGACAAAAAAGGAAAGAAATGCAGCATAAATAGGATGAACAGCAGCTAGAGCGTGGGAAACAGGCGTTTGTTCTGACACCAGTGACCACATTCAACCCCGAGATCCAAACTGCATGCAAAGCAATATATCCGGGCAGCTTCCCAAGAGTGGAAGCTTGAATTGTGAGGAGTTTCTGCCAGCTGCTGATGTGAGAAAGGCACGATATGTGCAGAACAGCTACACAGTGGTAGATTCACTTCCCCCTTGAGCTGCCATTTCAATGCTGCTGACCGACGCGGAGCTCTCAGCAGCTCGATAAGTCACCAGGTTCAGGGTCACAAACGCTGGCCTTTACTAATGAAATAATGCAGAGACATCAAAGGACAAACAATAACTTACTTTCATGATTATTTTGGTAGAAGCTCCCCGCTCTCCCGAACGATGACTGACAGTTAGGCACTTCTGTAAACAAACGAGACGGGTGTGTAAATTTAGACCAGAGACATCCTCGCTGTTATATCAAATGTGTAATGCATCAAAATCCACCTCGCAGCTGATGGATATATTTGGATCACTGCCACCGTGTACACAGCTTTCATACTCATCTGCAGTTTGCTCTGCGTTTATAGAGGAGTCCAAGCTATAGTAGTGTAAGTCACATTGATACAGATAAAATATGGGTATAAAGGAGGCCCAATCTCACACTCACACTAGAAGTGGACTGAAGCCCAGATAGACTACACTGCACCGCACACAACATCCCCCACATGTCCACCAAGCCTTTAAATAAGATTAGCACCATGGTCGCTGTATTAAATCTCAATGACAATCGAGTTACGCCAGTCCTCCCCCTGAGGGGTCAAGGCCTGTCTTCCGTTCACAGCATCTCTGCAGTGTGTCCCGACCGTCTCCATCGCCACCCCCCCAATCCATTATTCTGTTTCCTCTCTACTGATAAGACAACCAGAGATCAATCTTGAACAAGTGTTTCCTTAAGTCTCTGTCTCCTCTTGTCCTCACTTGAGGAGTCTGGAGGAAGTAATCATTATTGCCAAGTCTGACCAGAGAGAAGAAAGAGGAGAGAAACTTTGGAAATGTCCTCTGTCGAATGCTCCTGTCACGATGGACTCAAACGGGGCAATTATTTTCATCGTTGATTATTTTCTTGATTACTTAAACACGCCTTGTCTATTGTTGTTTTCTTTTTCATTTTCATGTCTGATTTAATTATTTCGTTTTATTATAATTATTATTATTTACTGATATTATTAGTTTGTTTTATTACAGATTTTTTTATTAATATTATTTTAATCCTTGTTATTTTAATATGGGGATGTTATTATACTTGAGTTTGTTTATGTTTTTGTTTCCTTTAAAAGTTTCATATTTCTAACTGTAATTTTGTACACAACATTTTTTAAATGTGAAAACTATTAAAAAAGTGGGAAGCTCGAATCATATTTTATTTTACTGTTTTTCTTAAAATTACTCAAACCAATTAATGGATTAACAAAATGGTTGGTGATTCATTTAATAATTGACAACTAATTGATCAATCAATGAGCTCTATATCTTTATATCTACATAAATGGCATTATATTGACATTATATTGACATTATATTGACGGGAGAGCTAGTGACAGACCTGACAGTTGGTGGATACATGCATGACTACATCCAGTTTTACAAAGAAGATATCATTAATTTGTGAGGGAAATGTCTTTATTTTTTTGTCTTTGCAATGGTGGAAAAAAAAATTAAATAAATAATTCATGACAATGACTGATATATTTGACTTAAAGACATCTCTGACTACATATATACTGAACATTTATACTATATTATATACTATATTCTTATTATATACTATATTCATCCTGTATTTAAATATTTTTCAAAGTAAAAGACCCTAGCATTGTGTGATTCAACTTTTTCCACATGGTCTAATGTTAAAAAAGTAAACAAAAATCGCAATAAATCATAATATCAAATCACAATACATATTGACTCAGCACCCAAGTATTGTAATAATATCCAATCAGGAGATGGTGAATCATCTCAGCCCTAGCCGTCATCATCTGTAGACCACGCGGGAGCAACAATATGTTGCATGTTGCTATGCTGAACAAGCACTTCTTCCATCCATCTAGAGATACTAGGCCTCTGTGACGTAGATATTTAAAAGGCCATAAGAAGCTAAGAGGATTTGTCATTACATCACTGGCCGGCCAGCCGGTCGCCCACCAGCCAGAGAAGGAATGAGCGTATATGGGAGTGAGTGAGTGAGCGAGAAAAGATTAAATTAAAAAATAAAGTTGTTGCAGAGTTTCAGGAAAAGAGGATGTTAATGCAACAGAGCGGGGACAACAGCTGGGCGTGTGGGCGTTAGGATCAAACAATGCACCAGCAGTTGCTCTGGTTTGTTTGATTTAAACCGAGCGAGTAAACAGCAGCTCTGACATGGCTGTTTGAAGAGGCTTTCTGGGGAGGACTGGCTGGCACCATTTGGCCTCTTGTGTGTTCTGTAAAACCAAGAATTTCCAACCTGCTGTGCCGCAGGTCACTAAGTCCTCCGAGGGCGCTGGCCGAGATCTATTCCAGGTAGGCTCAGCAGAGAAGAGGCTTGCTGCACCTGACTGGATGACCCATTTACTTTTTGCCCTTGGAGGCTTTAACTGAGATAAAGGACCCACTTTTACTTTATTGGCGTGACTCTGGAGGAATGATGCAGATTAGGCTTTGAGGGAGTCTGTGTGTGTGAAATGAGCACCTGGCCTCTGCTGCATGCTAAAACTCACAGGAGTGTGTCAGCGCCCAGAACAAACATGGCCGGGCACATTCCTCACCCTCTGCCTGCTCTACTTTCACACAGTGAGCGATGTCCTCACTTTGCAAGTGCAGAGAAATAGATGTGCAAAAAGCTCCATCGAGACATCCTCTCAACTTGTTTTTAAGGGCTGTCAGTTGAGTAAAATATTTAATTGCGATTAATCACATGATTGTCCATAGTTTATGCTGATTAACTGCAAAGTAATCGCACATTTTTATGTGTTCAAAATGCCACAAACTGGATGTAATTATCATAAAGTGGGCATATCTGTAAAGGAGAGACTTGTGGGTACCCATAGAACCCATTTTCATTCACATATCTAGAATTCAGAGGTCAAGGGAAAATGACAGTTTTAACTCACTAAAACCTAGCATAAGTTTGTAGCATTATTTAGCTTCCTTCACGACATGCTAGTATGACCTGGTTGGTACCAATGGACTCCCTAGATTTTCTAGTTTTATACGATGCTAAAACTGGGCACGCTACAACCTAAAACTGGAAGTTGCATTAATGAAATTAGTGCCGCTGAAACTAATTTGTGTTAACACATCAGTATCACGCTGACTTTGACAGCTGTACTTATTTTCTGAACAACGACCCTTAACCCTCACCCAAAGCCAATGTCTCCACTCACCAGAATCGAAGCAGAAGTCGCGAGGCTCCTGCTTGATGGCCATGGGGTGGAAAGCAGCCGGAGGGCCCTGGGGTGGACCCGGGGGGCCCATGGTGGGGACGCCCTGCTCTGTGTATCGTGGGTCGATGAGCTCCTGCTTGAAACTCTGGGGTGGCACAGCTACCAGCGGCTCTGACATCTGGCGATGGTACGGCGGCCGGCCGTCGCGTGGCAGACTGCTGTTGTTGCTGCTGCTGGGGGGCTGGCGCAAGAACTGGGGGCACCCTTGACTCTCTGATGGGGGAAACGGTAGACATGGCTCCGACATCTGTCGCTGGAACCTAAAGACGGACAGGAAAGGGACAAGACGAGATTATGTCTGTTTTCAGACACACTAAATATGAATCATTAAGGCTACATCCAGACGAATACGTTTTTGTTTTTAAAAAATGGCTTGATTGCTGAGTGATAAAGTACCCGCATTATCCGGCAATCTTTCGCATCCACTGGGCCCATAGAGCAGACGCAGTAGCATTTCCTTTACTTTTAGGACCTAGTGATTTAAACAAGGGCTATTCATGGGAAGTTGATTTAGTCTCTTTCACAATGTTAATCTATGGGAAAGTATTTTCGGCGAACACACAAGTTGTAGTACCACCGTTTGGCCACTACAAAAATTCTCTTCCTGTGGGCTTGGATTGCTGTTTTAAAATGAAAATGTATTAGTCTGTATGCAACCTACAGGGAAAAGTCCCACACCCAGATAAAGAGTTTCAACTCACCTGTGCTCAGGTGTGAAATTGTTGGCATCCTGGTTGATGGGCGCACAGGGCACGGCGAAGGGCGGGCTGTGGCTGTGAACTGGGAGTGTTCGCTGGTTGGGAGAGCCGGTGCTCACCGTTAGAGGCTGCTGTACGTGCACTGGACGCGGCCCTGGGGTTGAGTTGGCTACATGGGGGTGAGGAGGGGGGTCTGCTCACCCAGTGGGTGCGTTCCTGGTGTGCTGGTCGGGCCGCAAGGAGAGACGGGAGTTGAGGGGGGTTAATGGCTTGAACCCGGGAGTGGGCTTCCTGTCACAGGCACTGTGGAGGAGGAGATGGGACACACAGTCTGAACTCCTTTATTCAGAGAGGGATGAGCGGCAGAGACTTATATAAATGTTGTTAACCCCTCCATACCTGTAGCTGTAAAGGCACTTTTCTCCGTAGGGCATGGGACTCCTGTCCTGGCGACAGGGAGAAAACTCTTTGGAGGGAGTCAGCTCTCGTTTGATCTTGGCTGGCGGCGGGCCATGAAACATCACTGGATCGGAGGAGACACACAGAGAAGCATTAGATAAACTCCAGATATCACCTAATTGAAGCCATAAACAGAAGTGCAGCAGTTATCTTAACCACATTTGGAACTGATGGATAAATGGCTGTATGGACAGCGTCTGTGTATTCCCTCGACTGACACTGAGCCACTTAGCAGCATTTTATCATCCGCCCTAATGACGCTCGACTCCGAAAACAACCACCAATGCTAGGTAGCGCCACACTAACTGCACTACACACACAAAAGCTATCAAACTCCTCGTCTGATTCCCATTAGGCCGGGCCAATACCAATACCCATGAATCAGTGTGGCTGTAATCTAATGGCGCTGAATGATTTTCTTCCCCCGTTGCTGTAACCATTAGACACTGGCTGCAGCTTTCTGCGTATTGCCTGCAGTTTCCGGGGCGCCACATAATAGCCAGGCAGAAACTGGATCTCTTGGCACAGAGGAGCTGCGGCCAAATAAATCACCCGCAGCGCTGATGGACCCGAGCAGAGCCACAATGGGCACGTGAGCTCCGCTGTGAAACCTAATGGCTCGGGTGAGACTCCTCACACAGACGGAGGTAGTAAATAATGAGGAGGGGAGGCATCTTTTCTGGACTGGTGGTGGACAAGTGAGTGGAATTATAAACAAGCACTCCCCTCCTGAACCACCCAGTACCACCTCTACTTCATTTTACCCCATGGTGTACCGCAACTTTTCCTTGTGTACCGGCAATTCTCACAAGCTATCGGTACTCTTTTCTTCCCTCCCGATATCAGGCTCCCTAGGAGATTCATAATCCCACAGCGCCAGCATATTTGCATTGCACCTCAACAACAAAAACAACAAGGATGCTGTAATTTATCAGTGCAATGATTATTTCCTTTTAGTGAAATAACACATACTGATAATGGATCAGATATCAATACTGGCTCAAATAACCTGATTGAATATCAGTGACAATGGAGCCTAGATTGGCTCCATCCATTCAATTCTGTTTATACTGTATAATATTGTAGCTATGAAACTACATTTGATGGCTGACACAGATTAACATGAAATAATAAATAAACAGGAATATGTTGTAAGAGTGCTGATGCACACGTCAACATGTGAATAAGAGCTAAAACTGAGAGAGCTCAACCACTCCAGAGCAACGTTATGCATAAATCAATTTCCTAGCGACTGTAAGCTCATATCAGAAAATGTGCTTTTGGTGAAGAGGCAACTTGTGAGAGAGAATGGCCTGCAGCTTGGCAACAGATGCAGCTGCCAAACTCTCTGTATCTCGCGCACACACAGAGCCAACTGACAGTACAAGGTCAAGGACTTCACCACAACAGCACCGTATAGTGAGCTGACTATACACAGCAACCTTGGATGAGGCCCCTCTATAAAAATACATACAAGTCAATGCATCAGCCTCAATGATATGTTACAGCAGTAGAGGCTGGTGGTCAGTTCGCAGCCACATTAACCGAGATTTACAAGACAGCCCCGACATCGACTGGCAGCAACCACACCCTGTCTCCACCTCCTACGCATCAGACGAAAACATAAACTCAAAAAGACGGAGGGGGGAGGGATCATGATAAAATGCTCTACTGGGTATAATTCAACTATATCCCACAGCCTAAAGCTGACGTGCAGAGACAAACTGGAGGCTTCACAGTGGAGTTTAGGGGACAGTTTTGGGGATGCTGGGTCTGTAGAGCTGAAAGCTGCCATATCCACTGGAATCTAGCCCACTTCAGCAGCAGAGCCTGAGTGCGAGAAAGTGTGAAATCAGATTAGGGGCTTGGCTCATGTGATGCCCCATGCCAATCGGCTGATTAAACTCAAAATGGAGGAAAGGGAGAGAGCGAGAGAGGAGAGCAGCCTTTTCCAGAGCTGTGTTCTGAAGACGAGGAATGGCGATAAAAGAGAGGTGGACCCGGACATCTGGTCATGGACGGGAACTCAAAAAAGAGCACTTTCCTCAAAGCGAAAAGAAGCATTTCTAATGCCAAAACATAGCTTGATATTTTTTTTGCCACTGCAGTTTGAATCTCTGTCCAAATGAAGACCAGAGCCAGGCTGGGCTGAAACATCCTAATCATGACCGATATAAAAAAGCAGATCTATTCAGGGGACACAAACACAGATTTAACAGTAAAAAATGAGATACTCACAGCTATCCGACTGGAAATCTGGGACAAACTGCTCGTCATCGGGCACCTGGGCTGTGAGGATACAGGTTGCAAAAGAAAGAGGAAAAAAAAACTTTAAAATGTGAACAAAAAGGCAAAACAAAAACAGGGAAAAGAGGAAAAATAATCTGCTGGAAACTGGTCTATTGAAGAGTTTGTAATGCAGCAGAAAAAGAAGAGAAAGCTGCCACAAAATGGGTCTTAGTCAGCAGTTTCTCATGCATGGGACTTTGCTCTTCTTGCTCTAATTGCTAACACAAACATGGCAATATTTCACATTCCCATCAAGTTAATCTTTAATCTTGCCCAATTTCATCCTGCTCACCAACAAAAACTAAGAGATAAGAGAGGTAAAACAAAACCAGTCATTCCACTGAAATGATTTTGCCAAGAGGCAAAGCAGCAGAAATTAGTGACATAAATTTATAAAAAATAATAATAAATATAAACATACCTTCTGCAATCCAGATCTCTTGCAGCTGACTGAGGTCTTGGAAGAGTTCTGCAAATAAAAAAGTGAAAGATATTGAGCAATAGGTTCCAGACAATTTAATTGTCGCTCTAATTACATGTTAAATCATGTTGTTGTGGCAGCTTACCCTCTGTGTCCTGGGCCAGCTCTGTGTCTACAAACTTCCTTTTCCTGTCGTTTACAGGCCTGTTATGAGATGGTTCCTCCACGCGAGACTTGTGCTGTCGGGTGGAAGAAGATGAAGAAATGTCAGAGTGTCAACAGCTGTATTATGAATGTGACAGTGATCTATGGTCCATCCATAATGTAGAGTCATGAGTTAAATGTGTGATGATGTGATGTGCGCATCCACTTACACTGGGTGGGACCATAAATGGGACTTGCTGGTCATAGAATCCGTCCATGTTATCTGGATGTTTGGGGGGGGGGCCTCCGATATTGGGGGGAGGGGGAGGTGTTCGCTTTAAAGCGACAGCGCCCGGGTCACGTTGAGGGGTCACTAGAAACAATCACAAGATTGGAAACGTCACAAAACTGATAAGAAACATCCTTTGTTGCAATAAACGTGTGGATGCAATTTTTAAGCGTCATGATTCACGCCTGTTGCCATTTTTTGAGGTGTGCTGGGCTCTGATGCTGCGAAAGGGCCACCATCATCCTCCAGCCTGTTGTTTAACCAACAAACATCTCTCTGAACCGACTCGTGCAGCGTGAGAGGAACCAGCGTAATGTGACCACGGTCATTACGGAGTAATACACTTATAATACACTTACATAAGCCATGCTCACTGGCCATCTGTGGGCACTACTTTCCACTATAATCAGCTTGGAGACGCTGAGTGAAAAAGACCTAAAAAGAGCGTCTATGGCCTGTGGCGTGCACTACAACACTAAGCCGTCCACACAAGGTAGAGAATGATGATGATTAGCGTCTTAGAGGCTTGAATCTACTGCTGGGTGACAATACTACAAAGTCAAGAGCACAAGTAACAAAAAAATCCCTTTAAAAACTACAGAAACAAGACTGTAGCACTACTTCACATCACCCTCAGCAGAGTGATATGACTCACTCCTCCATCTCCTGTTAATGGATGACAAATACAGGATTGCTGCTGGGCAATAATTACAGGCGCCAAGGACATTATACTTATAACATTAGGGCTCACTGTGGGCCTGCTTCATGCAGAGCATATGGTCATATAGTGTGTCAATCAATAGTAGGAAGCTACTACGATATTTTATTGGCTCTGTTCTGATAATCACGCATAAAACAAGAAAGATTTGAGACTTTAAATATTGAAAACAGAGGCAAAAATGACTTTATGAAGAAAAACTATACAGATATATCCTCCTGAGACCCAGCACATTGACATGCCTCCTCTGTAGTGGACATTTTGTCTACTAGCATATCTTTTCACTCTTTTGACCTACTCTATCAACCCCTGGTGTATTCTAGAGACATCCCAGGCTTTATAGTGATATGGCTTGTGTATTTTTTTAAATCAAGTTGAATGTATTCTTGGTTTAATATCACTCTACAGCCATAATAATAATTTACTGTCTAAATTTGTCTGTCTTTTCACTCTGAAATGGTCCACTACAGCGGGTATGCTGTAAAAATAAAAATAAAATTGAAAAAGCCTGTATTGTAAGATTTCCTTTTAACCCTACATTGGGAGGAAATCACACACACACACACAATAATAAACTGGAAAACACATTTTTACTCGGTTCCTAAAAGTATATGACAAATTAGTTTTAACCTCAGGAAAAATAAAAACAATATGTGCATTATTGTCCCTAAACGCTCCAAAAACTTGAGGTTTACCAGCACAGCTGGTGTGTAATATCCACAGCAGCCTCACAGCCATGGCCGCATGAAAGAAAAAGTAAACAGACAAACTTGGAAAGTGCACATTTCATACTAACTTTCATCACTGTGCCAACACGTCAAAATTAGCTGATTTTCGTTAGAAACCTGGCTTATGAGCCGAAACTGGAGGGGGGATCCGGGCGCCGCTGGGGGACGAAGATCACCCGACACCCCCTGCCGCCTCCCCCCTCTACTCCTCCTCCTCCTCCCCGCCCTTCCCCCACCCATCCCTCCCTTGTTTTTCTCAATGAAGTGAAACTCGACCCGTGTGGAAACACAGAGGAACGAAAATAATGGCCCGTCCATTCATAAAAAAAACGACCTGACCGCGCTGATAAGCTACAGCCAACATCCACGCAGTAAATACAACACACGTTGGGCTTAAACACGACATACGGTGACTATTTAACGCAGATTGGAGCTGATATGAAATGGTTGACAAAGTAAATATCTTTAATAAAATGGCGTTGCGTTCGCTTGTAGTCTAAAAGAGCGTTAGAAAGATATCTAACCACAACACGGCTTGGTAAAAACAAGTTTTCGCCCAAATAAACACCGCAGCTTACCTTGTCCGCGTATATAGACGTCCTCTGTCTCGAAAGAATACGGTATTAATATCCACAAATACAAAAACAACGTGTCTTTAGTCGTGTAATCGTCTGCGCACTGATAAACTGATGCGCCTCCGTCGACTCACAAAACTTGACTGAGCTTTTCGTTAATGGCCCGGTCGGTTTTCCCCTGGGCTCGAGCGGTACGCAGAGACAGGCGCCGATTGGTGGATTGGCTCTGTCAGTTAAGTAAGCAACCAATGGCGTCCCCGCAGCTGATGAATTATGCATGAGGCTCCGTTTGGCCAATCACAGAGCAGAGGCGGCCTATTTTTATGAATGGCTGGATTTCATTCACATTTTTTTCGCCCGTTAATGCCAAGATGTGTTTGTTAAAGGGCCAGCAGCATGGAAATATACTAAAGCCCGACACGGAGCTCCCTGGACTCTAATGATAGATCATTATCATCATTTTTACACTGTGAGTGGACTAAAACCGTGCTCTCCTTTGACACACTGTATATTTAAGGAGTTATTTAAAGCATAGTAATAAAAAACAAATGTGAAGCAAATGACTGAGGATAAATATAGATAATAAAGAAAATGTATTTCAAGTTCTTGATTGAAATGATTGCATCATAGAAACTACACAAGTTAAATGCCTAAATTGTTACATAGCACATGCATCTAATATAGCAATTGTCAAACATTACTGGCTTTGTTTAAATGTTTACTTTTTCTTGTCTTCCATCAGCAGTTATATTTGCATACAATCTAGTTGATTTTATTTAACAGCCTTATTTTGTCAAGGTGAAAAGGTGATGATGAGGTTTGTAAATCCACTCACTCACTACAAGCACTGGTCAGATTAGCATAATGCGGAATAGACATTTATTGACGCCAGAGGACAATAATTAACTGGTGAAAAGTCTCTATTTCTTTTTCTTATTTGTACTTTTCACATTTTATTTATCAGTTTAACTGTTAATTCACTGTATATATTTTAGCACCCTTCATGTGTTATTTTTTTAAATAAACTAGATTGCTATGAAATAACTCCCCAGAAGATGAACCATCTTCATATTGGACCATCAACTTTCCTATCTGCAACAACCACAATGTCACACGGTCAACTATGTACATTAGGTAGGATATAACTTCATGATATTTGCTCTCCATAGGATGAATGTTTGTTATTTTAATGAATTTTTTTCATGTTTCACTGCATTTAAAGCCATTACTGAGGCTCAAAGTAAAGTAACATGGTCAGTGTTTTGTTCATCTTATCAAACACTTAAAGAAAAAATATAAATTTGCTTTTTTGTCATTGTTTTTGTACACACCATAGCACACAGTGAAAATTACTCTCTGCATTTAACCCATCTTCGTATAAGGATGGATGAAAAAGCAGTTTTAGCAGATTTTAAGGGCACTCTGGTAGTGTCCAAGAGGTGAAGTGGCACCTCCACAGCTACCAGCCCACAGTCTATACATGGTCCACACAGGGACTTGATCTGGAGACCCTCCGGCTCCCAAGATAAGTCCCAAAGGACTGAGCTACTGCCACCCCTAAAAATTATTTTAAAACTAGTGTTCTTCAGTAATAATAAATTACTTTCTAAAGTCTTCCCAAGTTGACATTCATAGAGCATTGAGAAAAGACAAGATATCATCACTTGTGTTTGCTCATAAATATGTGTGTGAAGGAACGGCTGTTGGAGCCCAAAGGTTAGAGGTCATGAATAAATAACCTTTGTCATTATCACCTCGGTCACCAAATTAGGAATCCCTCATATAAACTCTGTGTCACTGCAGCAGCTGCTATATGAAAACTATAATCCCCGGCTGATCCCCGCAGCCATAATGCAGAGATTATGAGCCGCCGCCACAGAGGCAATAGTAGGACGACAAGACAAACACACATGTAGTTGCGACAGAGGACATACAGCGCTATCTTTGTTGGTCCGCCCAGAGGTCCGAGGCCAAAGGCAAACAGCTTGTCTTTCAGGATAGAAGCTCCACTTGGAGATGCGGCGCTGAAAAACGTGGAGGTGAGAGGGCTTAAAAATACCCACTGTCAGATTCAATTGTGCATGTGCGTGAAGCATTAAATAGCAGAGGACATAATCTGTGTGAGAGGAGAGCAACAGCCTGCAGGTCCACTGTATGGTGCACCTCTTGGTTGGTGCGGATGTGGTGGGTGGTCACTTGGAGGCGTGTGGAGAGCGAGCACATTGTGTTGCTGTTCTTACTCTTTCCTTAAATAAATGTGCCATATGCAAAGGGTGACATGCTGCTTGTGTACATACCTCTCTCTCTCTCTCTCTGGGTGAGAGTGGGTGTCGTGCAGGCAGATTTAAAGCGCTAATTTCCTGTTCCCTCGAAGGCTACTACTGTAGGTTAGTGTGACACTGACACAACAGTCAGGTCAGCAGTGCTGCTGGGCACCATGTGGGTTAATCCTGATACCAAGAATCCTTTATAAACCAGGTGAGAATGCCACAAAAACACTACGCCTGCAACCTCTGAACCACAATCCTTTGTTTACATGTACGGCCACTAAACTGGACAGACTAGCACAGTTATTAAGAAAGAAAAGAAAGATATTCCTTTATTAGTCCCACAGTGGGGAAATTCAGATTTACACTCTGTTGTTCACACAGTACAGTTCACACAGTACACATACATGTCAATGGAGAGATGTCAGAGTGATGGGGCTGCTCCTGACAAGCGCCCAGAGCAGTTGGGGGTTTGGTGCCTTGCTCAGGGGCACCTCAGCAGTGCCCAAGAGGTAAACTGGCACCTCTCCAGCAACCAGTTGGTCTTGGTCCATGGGGGATTTGAACCCGGGTTCTCCACATCCTAACCCAAGTCCTTACGGACTGAGCTACTGCCGCCCCCATATTAGGTTCATAGTTCATTGTTGACCTTGGAAACAACAGTGGAGAGAGCATGCCCTTTAACCCTTTGAGGCCCGCAATCCCAACCAACGCTGCTCAGTGAAGTGTGAAGCTACAGATCTCATATGAAACTAAAATATCTAAAGAATACAAGAGACCTAGAGTATTCAGAGGAAGACTGGCAATAAGGGCGTTTCTGAGCAGTTTCCAGATCAGAGGTGCTCGCCATCTAATTGCCAAAAAATTTAATTCTTGTCAAAAGGTTTTAGATCCCAAATCACAGCGTGTATTTTTCCAAGGTGTTCATCAGGGTCTTGGTGTCTTAATGTGGTATTTTGGAAGAATTATTGATCACTTTCATCAATTCTTGATGGGTAAAAAATGATTAAATGTAGCACCAAAGCTGTGTGACAAATGGTATCAATCCAACAACAACTTATGAGATGTTATAGACAATCATATACTTCTATCACAATGTTCTAAACCCTTTTGCACTTTAACAATTCATTTTAAATCATTATATATAAAATGTTATAATGTGTGCAACAAAAATGATAATAAATACTTTGCTAACAACTAGAATGTCATTGTCTCCTATCAGCTATGATACAATTTATAAAGTAATTATTACATATTACACAAACTAATGATATTTTAGCATTACTAATAATTAGTAAACACTATTAATTATCTTTTCATTATTTGTTAACATTAAAACAACAATTAGGCTGACTAAGTTTAATAACTACCAGTTTTCCATTTATAAATTATGGTTATTATAAAACTGAGCAATCCTGATGAGGCTCATACAATATGCAGCTACTAAATGGACCTTGCAGTGAGATTGTCTTTACAACTCCTCCTCTGATTTAATCTATAACATTCAAACGACTTATAAATGGAGCTTTTTATCTTATGTGCTCTCAGTCCTCTGCCCATGAGTGACCCGACCTTTAGTTTTAGCCAGTTGAATCAACAGCCACTGTGATGAAGCACAAGTGGGTGAGAGCATTACAACTGAGAGTCTTGGCAGGCCGTCCCAGCTTGCAAATGTCTGTCAAAATGCACATTTCAAAAAGAGTTAAAATGGGAAAGTAGTGCCTCTGGGCGTAGGATGCTCTCTCACTGAAGGACAAGATGTGACTTGCCTGCTATTAATAGCACTTTGGGAGATAATTCCTGCCTTGTTATCTTAGCAGCCGTACTCAAGAAGCCTCGCCGAAGGCACTCTCTTCTGAGGCTGCGAGTTGTATAACCATGCTTTCTTCTATTATCTCCCTCTTGTCTCTCTCCCATTCCTAATTCAATGCCTTCCTCTTTGATATTTTCTCTTTTCTTCCCGATTCTCCATCTTTCTTCGGCTCTGCTTTTACCAGCTCTGACAGAAGCTAAGGCCAAAAGGGCAAAACGAACATTTAAACCCTGCAGAAAATAACGAGGAGCCACAAAACCTTCCCTTTGTTCTATTTTAATTAGCTTATCAAGTGTTTTCAGTGATTGTTTTCTTTCAAGTTTCAGATTTTAACTCAATGAGACAAAACACACCTGAAACTAAACTTTTAAGCAGCCATGCTAGCTGCGCTGTGGGGCTGCATGCTAGCCCAGCAGTGCTTTAGGCTAAATGCTAATGACAGCATGCTAAAATGCTAACAATAACAATAACAATGATTATTGTTATTGTTAGCATTTTAGCATGATGACATTAGCATTTAGCTCAAAGTACTGCTGTGCTAGCATACAACCTCACAGAGCTGTTAGCTACGTATGTGTGTGTGTGTGTGTGTGTGTGTATATATATATATATATATATATATATATATGAGAGAAGATCATAAAATCAGAGTCAAATTCCTTGTATGTATGTTCTTGGCAAATAAATCTGATTCTGATATTAATCCAATAATATGATATGTAATAGTAAAACAGGCCTATTTTTCTGCAGTACAAATATTTCTATTTTGATATTTTAAGTGCTGTTTGCTAATAAAACTTGGCATTTGCAATGGAGGACCTTTATTTTGCAGTGTTGTTACTTGTACTTAAGGGTTGAATGCTTCCTCCACTGACCTTTGTAAAGTTTAAAATGTTATGTTGAATCAGAGAAGGGTTGGTTCAGCTTTTGTTTTATACGACTGCATTATCTAATATTGTTAGATGTAATTTTGGCCATCCTGTGAACTCTGGAGTCCTCAAAGCATTATCTCATCGTTTGTTCACTCAGTCTGAATCTGTTTAATGTCATCAGTGACTCACGGTTGTTGTTGCTGGATGTATTTGTCTTGAAATGACCCACGAAGATAAAAAAAAAAAAAAAAAATCAGGTTTCTGTCTTTCTCAGGCACCATGTAACGCATTCTGATTATATCACACGTGAGTAAATATATTGTTGTTTTTTTAACAGAAGACATGTATGGAGGTCAAAGATCATAAGGAGCTTTGATTTATGTAAATTAAGAAAAAAAGGGACAAAATGCACATTTAAGCTCCTGTTTATTTGGTAAAATGTTTTGTCCATGAAAATGCCAACAAACAGTGAGAGTGATGTACTGTAGAAACAGACACAGGGCAGACTGCAGAGGCTGGACTTATTGATTTCTCAACCTCTTTTATCCAATCAGGTCCTGGACAACATGGGGGATGGTCTACTCTTGACCCTCTGTGGGCTGAGAGTCCCTTACCATGCAGGGGGAACAGCATATCACAGACTTTATAAATCAGATAACTTGATTAACTGTCATCTTGGTTACATACAGTAGATGCTTAATAATCCCCTGAAGCTGTGTGATGACGTCGCTATTGTGATATGTAGTATCTGATCTGTGATCTGCTCTGTAAACTCTATTTCTATGATCTGATGATTTTAAATGTACATGTAGAGCAGCAACACGCTGCAGGGGCTCTGCTGGATCGGCGCTTCTGATGTCACTCAATATACCGCTAATCTGTCACGGGACGAGATCTGGATCACACTGGTCCAGACTGAGCTGCCTCGGGGAGGGGTGGCAAAAGGTGGGGGGAGGGGCCTCAGATGGAGACACTGTTGATTAATGAAAGTGCTGCTAATTAAGAACACAAAGTTGTGTTAAGAGCTGTGTGGTGGTATAGTGATAATCTCCTCAGATATTAAATATACAGTATTTATTTTTGCTTTCTTGCAGAGAATTATGCTGCAATCAACACATGAACTGGATGGTAGAGACAGGATGTTTACGACTTACTAGTGTTCTTGGAATTGGACAACATCTGCACATCTGGTTGTGTGAGGGTTAAAAATACTGTGAATTAACACTATGACATTACAGCCCGTTCTCACTCCCAGGCTGTCAAACATCAACGCTTTGTCACGGCCGCTGGCGTTAGATACCGCTGTACGAGGCACCCTTTAACGTTGCTATGAGATGCACCGGGCTTTCCATTAACTGCGCCAGGAGTGTGGTGACACAGTTTAAAGAGCAAAAGAGACAAAGGGTGGGCAGGAGGGGAAGTGGATGGGTGCAACAAACACAAGGCTTTCATCCAGAAGATCGCAGTTCGTGCGTTTAGTTTAACTTTCACGTTACAATCAGCTGGTCATTCGTGTCCCGGGTTCAAAACCTCAAGTCAGATTTTAACTGAACAAAACATAGTAATTTTAAGCCCAAACATGTTGTTTTTCCTAAATGTAATTAAGTGCTTTTGTTTCCTTAACCTAAGCAAGTGTTTTTGTTAAATTCACAACATGTCGATGAGTTGATGATGAGTTGCAATGAAAATGTGTTGCACATTACTGTATATCCTGTGAATTTGGGTTTAATTAAGCTACATGACAACTTCCTGTCTTTATGCTAAGCTAAGCTAATTGTCTGCTGGCTTCAGCACTGACACTGCAGCGGCGAGCTGCAATGCAGTCTATGAAACGGTGCGGCGAACGCTCCCATGGTCAGCAAGTTGTGGCCAGTTGATTCTGTGGTGAAATATAGCCAAACAAAACTGGGAAAAATCTAACTTTTGGCGACGAAGTGCAGCCAGAGAGGACCCACAGCCAATCAGTAAACAGATCCTGCGACATGTTGACCTGTGTTACATAGACTTTCATTCCCACCTGAAGCACATGAACACGCTTCCCGGACACAGAAAAACTAAATTATCGTGGCGGAGTGGAGCTGGTGTGAATTCGCCCTAATGCCCAACAAGTAAGTTAAAAAACATATTTACCAGAATGTCATTTAAGGGAAAAATCTACCAGAAATATATTAAATCTGGTTGATGTACTACAGTTCTGTGTCATCCTAGTTTGGAGGTGCATTTCATTTTGTTTGGTTTTATGGTGTTCTAATGAATAATACGATAGATTTCCAGAGTGACTACAACACGTGTCATCTGACAGAGAAAAACATCACTGTGAGGCAGGTTTTAATCCAAGGACGTCTCTCCTGACTCATCAATTTGTGCTTTAACAATCACTCAAGGAGAAACCAAGAGGCAGAGATACCAACTTTCCACTAACAATAGCTTGAGGTGAGACGTGTTCTGTACAAAGGTTTTTGTTTTTCAACTGGAAACCTGTCCGGTAACTCGACATACAGCCTGTGGCTGAATGTGACAAGCTTGTTGTCTCTTAATGACACTTATCAAACATCATTGTCATAACACAATATCTTTCAAACTGAATAAAATGTAAACCAGCATGATATGTTTGAGTGGCCAGGTGTAGACTTTTCTTTAAATTTTAATAAACCTGGTGAACGACACGTGTCTTTTGAATGCTTTGACAATCAATTATCAAATATCTAACTGGTAGTAAAATAGACCAGAAAATCCATTTTTTTTTGTGAATAATCCCATGAAAAGACCAAAACCAACAATGAATTTCTAACCTGTATAGCCAAGGCCTTAAAAACCCTTTTACGTCATGAGTACATCACTGTGTTAGCTGGAGGCAAAACAAATACTGGATGCTAACACAAAGAAAGCTCCTCAGAGAAGTGAGCTAAAGTTACACATCCAAACTGTCATCCTGCTGTGTTTCTGGGTGCCAAAATCAATATCACATACATGTGAGATATAATGAGCTACAATATCGGCAAAGCGTTTCAGAGATGGAGAGAAGAAGTTGCTAATAATTTATTTTATTTATTATCTATAATTGTAGCTAGCTACTAGTGTTGGCGACACATATTGTCCGAGACGAGAGATGTAGTTCACTGAGCGGATTCACACAAGACTAAATGATACTATGCCAAACTGAGACTTTCTTGACTTGAAAAAAATTGGTTTTAAATTGACAATCATACTTGTGATTTGTGGCGTAATTCAAACGGGATCAAAAAAATATGTCTCTCTCCGTCGACTATACGTTCATAGTTTTTCCAAAATCAGGTCCGATGAGGTCCACCGGAATGGGTGGGAATTTGTGGGAATTCGACTGGGTGACATGTGTCTGCATTTCGATGAACTTGAGCACTGTAGTTTTTCAGTCAGTCTTACATATGGTGCCTTCAAATGGAACTCGTGCTCATGAGATGGGAAGAAGTTAAGTCGTGAACATCGCTGCTAAGCAAACAGCAATATTAACGAGTCCTAGTCTAGAGGCCACAGAGGCTAACAGTTTAGCAAGCCAGCAAGTGGGTAACATGATGCAGAAGAATGGAAATGCAAATGACAGAGGAGAAAGATGAGGTCGTTGAAAATATCAACATTACCTCAGACATATTATAAAATTACCAAAAAATATATATGACAAAAATTACAATATACTATACAATATTAACCTATTATGCACAAATGAACTTCCATGAGCTCCACCATTTTATCCCGTCATCACGTCATAAGTCGTGAACTCGGAGGTTTCGGAAACTTTCCACTTACGTGGTCGTGAATACGACTTGATGGGAGCGTTCGTATGGACCCAACTCATAAACACTGTAAACACGACCCCATTTGAAGGCACCAAAACACGTTTCTGCAAACGGATATATTCAATAAAGCACCAAATGTGTATCAATCCGCCGCTTAAAATAGTCCCCAACAAATTTACCATTTGATCTGTTTAGGGAATGTGAGCTAAAAAGTACGTGTTTCAGGATTTATGGAGCCTTTAAAAAACTAAATATATGACTGTTGTTTAAGATGAGAGCCACAGACAGGGTAGCAACCACAGCTGGAAAAGTATTGAGAGACGGAGTAACACATTGATGTTTTTTGTCTTTTATCATGGGATCTCTAAAGACAATTTGCTTCAAGAAATTCAACCCGCAGATAAAAATGGACACAGATATCCCCTTGGTGTCTGCTAATAAAGGTTGGTAAATTACAACAGTCCTTTAGCGTGATGGTAACCAACCTCCGCTGCTAAGTGAAGGTTAGGGTGACACAAAATACGACTATGCTGGGTTGCCAGATATTGACAGACCTGTCTGCATTTTGTTTGCTGCGAGTAAGTTGTTCATAGTCAGGGTTAAAGCACAGTCTTTTTGGTAATTTGTTTTCCTTTCTGTGTTATCTGTCACCCTGTGTGAGCACAGAGCTGGCCCATTTATTAGTTAAGGCAATTGATTACTTCAGATCACAGGAATAGACATGAGCTGTGACACGTATTGGAAATCCACTCAGACAGGCTGTGTGTGGACGAACACGCCGCTGCCCTTTGAGTCCACATTGAATCACAAATGGATGTTGTCACGGTAGAAACTTCATCTGGGGATACTTTCTTTTCTTTTAATGGAGATTCTTCCCTGCCTTTTCTTGCACATGATTATAAACATGCTGCAAAAAAAGTAAAATAAAAAAAGATAAAACCACAACAAATAAATATATCAGATGAATTTTTAAGCAAAAAAAAATGTAAGTTTGATAAGTCTGAGCCACACTCTCCTTTTTGTTCACTCTCCTTTTGTTTCAGCAGGCATGCGGTGATGTAAGTTAACTTCAGATAAAATATTATAAACAAATATATACACTTGGTAATATAGCTGTCTAAAACAATTCTCTCAATAAATGTAAAGTTACTGTAAACATGCACTCTTTTCCCACTGAGGTCTCTTGGCGCCCAGGCTCCATTGGGGGAAAACTACAAAATAAAAAAAATTAAAATTTGCCTTTTTTTTATTTTGTGACATTGCCACAGTGGTGTTAATATTAATGCCAGTTATAGCTTTCAACTGGTGAATATTTAAACATAAAACACTAAGATGGATGGTGATAGTGACTCATGACTAACCTGAACTCCGTCCCAGTTGATGTTGATGCTGTTTGGAGGGTAAATATCTGCGGTGGGTGAGGATACGCTGGACATCCTGTCTGTTTACATGGGGCCTGGGTGCGCAGAGAACTGACTCAGCGTATTTTAAAGGGAAATCGGGTCTAAAGGCATCACAGCCTGACCCTACAGTGGAGCTCAGTTTGTACCATCAGCAGCCCCCCTCTGCCCGGCTCTGTTAACACTTTCAGCAGGGTGCAAGGCAGTTTCCCACAAACGGCTAACTCACATCACGTATAGATCACTTGAGTTTTTTACATCCTATCCTATCCAATATTGTCTGTAATTTTATCAAGCATTAAAGTTCAATCTTGACCTTCTTGAGTGTAAGAGAGTGTGATGAAAGTCCATGTATTACCTTTAACTACAACCATTTTCTGAGACCGATATCAGTGTTTGAGAGTTACAAAAACATACCGATATATCAGTTGATATTCTTTGTACATAAACATAATTCAATATTATAAAGAGGATCCCCTAAATTTGCTTTTTTTCTTGCAATTAGAGTTTTTGAGAGCTTTTAGTGTGTCATTTGTAAGCCACGTAGTCTGGACTGACTGTAATGTCAGCGTAAATACGCTACGCTCAGAGGTAGTGACGTTGAATAGAAGGTGCATGGGTCCAACAAACACAGGACTTTCAACCAGGAGACCGTGTCTTGTTTTTCAAGTTAGTGACGTGTTTTTTAGTGATGTTTCCATACGTATTGTACTGAGTTTACATACTTATTCAAGCCTAACTATGATGTTTTCCATAAATGTAATTAAGTGGTTTTGTTGCCCCCTGCTGGTCCTGCAACTGATATGCTATCCTCTGGCGGGTCTATTACATGGATTGGTGTGATACTGGGTGGAATGGAACTGTTATTTCTAGCCATGCATGGCTCTAGAGGGGGCCATTTTGGTTTGTTGGTCCGCCACTTTGGTCCAGACTGAAACATCTCAACATTCATGGTCCTCGGGATGAACCCCACTGACTTTGGTGACTTTTCCTCTAGCACCACCATGAGGTTCAGACTGGGTGTTTTGAGTGAAATGTCTCAACTGTTAAATGGTCTGCCATTAATAATTTGTCACCGCCATTCACATCCCCCTCAAAATAATAAGTGTACAACTTAAATGATATTTAAAGGGTCCAGTGTGCAGGATTTAATGACATGGTCAGTTCCCCTCAGTATCAGAGACTGAGGCACAGGGTACCCCTCTTGCATTAGTGTCATGTCAGGGACAACATGACAGTATACACTCATTAGATGCAGTGTCCTTTCAAACTAAGCTGCCGTTTTCACAGGAAGTTAGGTTTAGGAAACACAACCACTTAGGAAATTGGTCCTGGTTGACGTTAAGTTCACTGACTCACGGCACTAACGAAAATAAGTCAGCATTACTTTTATTTAACAATGTTCTTCTGGTTGAAAGTCCTGTGTTTGTTTGATCCCTCTACCTGCCCATCACTTGCTTTGACCGTCAAATACTACTGCTGGTTTACACTGGAGTTAGCTAGTAAGCCCAGTGGTACTTACTCCCTTTCTAAGCATGTTGGAGAACCTGTGGTGGACTTCAGAAAACATAATGTCAGCCGACCTGTATGTGTATATATCTGCAGTAAGCTTTATTACTGGTTGAGCTTTCCTTTCAACTGATACATGAGCACTTGAGCATCTCCATTCGCTGATGAAGACCCTGTAGAAAGCTTTATATGTGAACCATGAGATTATTTTGTTACTCACTCTGTAATTTTGATTCATGTGCTGCTCCCGTTTCGTCTCCAAGAAGACGATGCAACGCTAAACTCACATCTACAACAATGTGAATTGGACAAAGTGGGAAACTGCCTTCAGAGGGCGACTGTGGCTGTACTCTGTACGGTGAAGAATACTGATCTGAACTCCTCTAAACTAAGATTTCCACATTAATAATGATGATATATTAAAAACACATTTGTGTGTACAGTATATGTGAGCTACTCCTATTTTCCAGAAATATACATATACTCTTTCTGCACACACACTGTATAATAATCTGCCGTAATGTGGGGACAGTAATATGGATACATTCTTTATAAACACTGAACTGAGCTCTCTGGTCAACAGTTTCTAAATCATACATCCATCTTCCATCATTTCTCCTCTATTACCATCCCATCTTTATAAGGTAAACAAATGATGAATGCATTACAGCAGTAGGGGCGGGCTCTGGGATTTGCACTCTGACAGCACACTTGACATTGTGAGTTGATGTTTGACACGGTAATTAGGCGTAGGGTTTCACTGGAGGATAGAGCCTCCCTGAAATAGAGGGATAAATTTAGTTCCCCTATCAATGCTCTGGTAAATAAAAACCCCCGGGGCCCTGCTGTTATACCCCTGAGGGGATTTATTTCAATCCTTGACCCACTGGAAGTGTCCTATGGCACATGATGCACAGGAGCTATTGTTGATGCAATTTGGGTGGCAGCATTAAGGCGCTTTCACAAGCCAAAATCCAGTCTCTTTTTAGCAACGTCTACTGCGGTTTCTTTGGGCAGTTGCGAACTCCCGCTTGTGAGAGGTGGTCTTGAATGGTTTCCAAGAGAACCATAACGCCTGCGTTAGGAAAGAATGCCGGGAATCGCAGACTTTGATTCTGTTGAAAGTTACTGTGCACACAAATCACCCATCAAATCTCCCCCAGTTTATCTCCAATGTCTTTATAACTACTTTTGTGGACTTTATTTAGCATATTCTGTGTTCTCTTCAGCCCAGATGTCAAGCAAACATCGGACTTGTGCAGGAGTCCGGGTCAGTCCTTTCCCACATGACTACCTGCATCCATCTCAACAGATGGACGCACAGGCAGTCTGTGTTTTCGCTTAGAAACGGACCAGACCACCTCTTGTAAGCAGTCTGGTTGTTTTGGTCTGCACAAGAGTATGATTACTGCAATCACAACTGCTCAGCCGAACTGCTCACGACTTTGATTAAAGCGGACCAAATGCTGGCTTGTGAAAGCACCCTAAGAAATCAAAGATGAACTAAACCATATTTAATCTCTACTTTCTATCCAGACTCAGTTTATACAGTATGAGCTGTGCACCAAAGGACGGGAACTTCCTCTACCTGAAGTCTACCGCCAGATCATCTACACAGTCTGTAAATATGGTTTAAAGGATCTGTTTTTGTAGGTCAGTGATGCTAAGGGGCCAAAATCCCTGCATGTTTCAACCCATCCAGGCCACTGTTTCGCCCCACTGCCATCAACCCACGAACAAAATAAGTCAATAATGGATGAGGCTTTTCCTCTCTGCTCCTTTGCACCGTTGCTGTCAGTCTGTGGGGAGACGCTGCAGCGAGCGCTCTTACAAGCAACCGCTGTTTCATTATTCATACAGGTGTTTTAAAGAAGAGGTGGATCTTTCTCTATTTACTCACCAGCCTTGTAAACAACCACAATTACCTCCACACCACTCTCACTTCTTGTCTTCTTCACTGTAGTGTGTTGGAGCTCTGTCTTTCTTCATCATACAACCTTCTTTCTTTCTTTCTTTTTCATTGCTATCACTTTCTGTACTTCATTCAAAGGGCTGCGAGGGAATCCCAGCAGTTGTGTTTAGCGGGCAGTGCAGTACTGGCATATGGCTGAGAGACTTGGCTGTTGCACCTAAATGCATGGCTGGGACAAGACTAGAGGATGATGGTTACACAGGAATAGGTCGGTACTGTTTACAGAGAGTCTTTTCATTTCAGGTGCCATCACTGCAGGTTCCTCTGGGAGTAAATAGTCTGTGGGCATCCCGACTTTAGGAATGTTCCACAATCTGATCCGTTGATGAACTTCCCACTTTCAAACTCCAAACCTGGGAGCAGTGTACCAGTCATCTGATGGAGCTGCCTATACAGTGATTGGCGCGTGTGTGTGTGTGTGTGTGTGTGTGTGTGTGTGTGTGTGTGTGTGTGTGTGTGTGTGTGTATTGTATAATGTGTTTGTGTGTTTGCATGCATGTGTCCTAGTCGCGGCTCCGGTTGCGTTTCTTGAAGAAGAAGAAGGGCGTCTTCTGGGGTGGACCCAGTAAAATGGGGACCTGGTTCATGTGTGTGATCCTGATCTGTAAGAATCAGATAGAGAAGGATATGATGAAGCTTTTAACAAATTCATCAGGTTGACAGTCATCACTTCCTGGCTCTTTACAACAGACTGTTATAAAATCACTGCGACCTTCAAATTACCTACCTAACGCAATAAAAAGCTTTCTATCTTCCACCTCCGTGAAGGTCTGCTATGGTGAAATGAAAAGTGGCTGAAATGGTGTGAGGATGAATAGATTAATAGTTGATTTCTTCCTTTTCTATGAATTTGGACTGACATTTGATGGTATAACTGTGTTGGAGGTTGAGGCTGGGGGAGTGCGGAGGAGGAGGATGAACAAAAGAGCAAGGACATGAGTGAGGACAGGACAAAAGCTGAGTAACACTCATCTCACTGACTTTATCAGCTTTCAGGTAGAAGTGACTGTCCACTGGCATTGAGGGGACGCTTATGCCACATTTCCAACTGCATGGTGCAACACAATTCCACCAACATGTTCTCATCCTAACCCGTCACATACTGACGGTTTGTCAGACCCCTCAACATCACTTTTTGGTTGCAGTAAGCGCACACTTAATGATGTGAATTAAATAAAACAGATGATAAAACCACTGTAGTTGAAGAAGAACAAATAGATGTTTGGGCTTAAAACTGCTATGTGTGTAAAACGAAAATGACTCTGAATGTTGTGACGCACGGGATACAAACTAGATGAAAGTCTTGTGTTTGTTGGAACCCATCTCACCTCCACTCTTTAAACTACGTCACCACAGCACCTGAGCATTTACTGTTGAACGGCTGCGTTTACACTGTAGTTAACAGAAAGCCTGGTGCGTCGCCTACTGGCACTAAAGATTACCTTGTGTGACGGTATCTAATACTGACGGCCATGACAAAGCATCGGATATTGACATCCTGGGAATGAGAACAATCTACATCTCCTCAACTCAACTTACTCTTTTTTGGTTTTCCATTAGCAAAACTTGTGGATAGTGCATGATACCTTTTTTGCACCACCTCAGTCGAGGTTCCTAGCAAGCTGAGCCGATACTATAAGGTAACAGAAGGTGCAGGTAAAACACTGCTGACACTGATTGGTCAGAGAAAATCATCACTACTGTGACACGGGACATCCTGCACAAACCCGCCATCTTTAAATAACCAGGCTACCATCAATAGTGACAGTGATATAACAATATCCAGAGCATCAAAAACTATTGTCTATGTAAAGATGTAAAGCAGTAATGTCTACCTGAGCAGAGAATAAAGTCTCTCTCCCTCTCTGTGTGTTGTAATTTGAACTTCTGTATGTTTTGTTGACATAGATGTGTGGTCACGTGTAGTTTTAGTGCATGTGAGCGTGCCCCGCTGGCTAGCTCATGGCCACCACTCTGCACTATTGTCACACGCCGATTACAGCTGAAAACGGAGGCATATCATCCACTCTCTGGTTCCTCCCCCTGGTAAACATTTTTATCCCTATCAACACTTTCGGCATTGTTTGCACTGTAGCTGCAAACCATCAACTTGCCGTTGCCATGTTGATAGCTGTTGAGAGGCAAAAAAAAATGCTCCAAATCCTGTATGTTAAGCACTAGAATTACCGCCTTGCTGTTGTACACCTCCGCCAACCACTCAAGTTGCAGTTTACATTTGTGTGAAATTGGCATAATTAGCATATGAATTATTGAGTTAATTAGTTTTGTGAGGCCACAGTGACCTTTGACCACCGAACTCTAATCCGTTCATCTTAGTCCAAGAGGACGTTTCCCTCCAGGTGTTCCTGAGGCACCACATTCATGAAAATGAGATGCATGTGAGGTCACTGTGACCTTGACATTTGACCTTCAAAATCTTAACAGTTCATCTTTGAGTCCGAGTACATGTTTGTGCCAAATCTGAAGAAGTTCCCTAAAGATGAGATATCGGGTTCACGAGAACGGCACAGACGATGTGCAATTTAATGAAGTGCAGACGCTCCTTTGTTTGGTTGCAGACGAAAGGGTTTAGCGAGTGGCGTGTTGACAATGAGGTCACTGCAGTTTCACGTGGCGTCGCTCCACCTACAGAGAATCCCACCTACACTGAGGGATACTACCTGCTGTAGAAAGCCATACAGAGAAAAGGACCTGGTACCAAAAGTGCGGGATCTCTTTGGACTAAAGGGGCCTTCAAATATAAAGACATACTGCTGACACCATGAGAAAGAGCAATTTTTCAGTGATTTAACTCTCACCGTGCAGGGGGGCTGCATCCAGGGCTCGCCATCGATCTGCATTGGTAGCCGCCGGGACGTCCTGTGTAGAGAGAGCAGCAGGACGAGCGGGGGTGGGGGGTGGGGTTAGAGAGGGAGAGGGGGAGGACAGGGTGGGGTTGGAGGTTGTGAAGGTCAGATCACACACACCTCTGAGGCACGAGAGGCCTGTTCACACTGCCCCAGGACAGGGTCAAACACTGCACCCTTTGTTCCCATGAGACCCGTTTCCCAGACAGGCCCCCACTCTTTAAACTCACAGACCCACTGTAAATGTACACACACACATACACACACATTAAAAGTTGGTTTAAGACTTTCATGCATGCCTCTCCGGTTAGAGAAACACAGTATGGGAGAATGACCGTGATGAATGCTCGTTTAATTCTGGTCTGGGGAAATATTCAGGGCAGTTTGCAGAACAAGTGAGAGAACAACTTGTAAATGTCACTTCTTTGGTACAGTAACCGGCTCACTGTATGTTAACTGGGCTGAGTCTGAACCAAAACTACTTTCTGTGGATAATAAAGAAATATGCCAGACCCAAAAAGAAACCACAGTACATTTGGGTGTATTTGATAGAGTTTAATTAAATCTGAATCCAGTATTAAACATGCTTATTGTATCCGATCCATTCTCCTTCCTTATTTAGGCCAACATTTGTTAGTAACTTAAAGTTATACCAGATAGAGTTGGTTTATAAGGAGTGAAAGTAGTCAACGTGATGTTGACCGTTGGTTTGTGGACTATGGTTTTGAAGCCTTGAGTTCAGCATCTTAGCCGTTGCCATCTTTGTATTTTGCAACCAGAAGTGACTCGAGAGGGCGGAGCTAAGTGCAAGCAAACACTTTTAGGCAACCGAAATGTAATAGTTCACTTTGATGGACTGAAAACACTGTTAAAGGGTTAAAGTTGTTAGATGAAACCACAGACAACGCCGTGGAAGCGACCTGTCAATCACAAGGTAGCCACGCCCTAAATCATCCCCTGCTTTATGGTCTACTTGACTCTAAATGGGACCATAATTTACTACATGAACATCGTGCTGTATTGAAGAAGACCTGAACTAGCGACTAGCTTAACTCATGTTTACTGAGGTAATAAATCAAGTGAGAAGTAGGCTCATTTTCTCATTGACTTCTATACAATCAGACTTCTATTTGCAACCAAAGGAGTCGCCCCCTGCTGGCTGTTAGGAAGAATGAACATTTGAGGCACTTCAGCATTGACTTCACAACTCAAAACCAGAGGTTGGTGCCTGGGTTATATGTACAGAAAATTAAAAAAAAATCAAATTACCATGTAAGAGTTAAAATAATTTGAATGCAAACCATGAATCCTAGGTCAGAGATCAACGGCCCCCTTTGAAAATGACCAATCCAGCTTTTCCTTGACAAACTTTAGCGTAACTTTGGAGCATTATTTACTGTTCTTACCAACACACAAGTATGACGTGGTTGGTACCAATGGATTACTTAGGTTTCGTTTCAGTACTAGATGTAGTAGTAGTAGCTTCAGATAATACCAGGGTCTTCACTCTAGCTTTAAAACTGAGCGCGCTACAACCCCCGAAAGGCAGAATAGCAGCTGGATCTGCTGGTGGGATGTCAGATTTTTAAGAGGTTAATTAAAAATCGATACAGAGTTTTGGAGAATTAATACAGTATCACAAAAAGATATACTGCAATACTTGCATGTTTTCTTACACTCTTCAGTACAACATGGGCTGAAACGGAGACACTCTCAGCCTGACTGCTCTTTACTAAAATACAAGCGCGAGGACAGATGAGAGAGTCATTAGCATCCTGGAACCAAATCCAAACTCAGCACCCCAGACGGATCATTCCTCATCGTCTGATTGCGACTCAGTCCTCGGCTCCAGCAGCTCACTTAGTGCAGCACGCATATAAGAAATGTATAATTTATGCTTTTGTTTGGATGCTGCAGGGATTTTAGCCTTCAAATGCACAAAAACACTCAAGAAGGAATACATTTTTGATCAGACACGTAAAGAACGGAGATTTTCAGCTTCCAGTTGGTTGACCAGGAGGAGGATAAAGGGAGTGGAGGGGCGGTGACACGAGGTAGATGAAGGGAAGAATGATGAGGATGGATTAAAAAGACAGAGGTCGACAGGAGGATCTGACCTGATGGTGACGTTGGCACATTGAGCCAGTCTGCGTCCGGCACTCTTTAGTCCGGTGTAGATCTGTCCCATCTCTATCGCCCCTTCCAGGCCGACCACTTCCAACAGCTGGTCACTGAAGTCTGGATGCAGAGCGTTTACAGAGAGTGTTAGAGAGACGCAAACAGACACGTTTTTTCACGTATTTCCTTTTTAATTCACCATGAAGGTACAAAGTTTATGCGGTTCTAGAGCAACATTATTATTCATTCGTAGTCGTGTTGTGTCCACCCAATGAATGTAAGTCCAATATTCACTCTCTTTGAGCTCTGTGGAGTGGATGAGTAACGTTATGTAATGTAATGTTGATAATCAATCTGTTTGAGTCATTTTTTTTAAGAGGTCGCAATCCTCTGATTTCAGCTTCTCAAATGTGAATATTTTCTGGTTTCTTTGCTCCTCTGTGACAGTAACCTGAATATCTTTGAGTTGTGGACAAAACAAGACTTTTGAGGACATCATCCTGGGCTTCGGGAGACACTGCTCAACATTTTTCATAATTTTCAGACATTTCATAGACCAAACAACTAATCAATAAGAAAACAATTGGCACATTAATTGACAATGAAAATAATTGTTAGTTGCTGCCCTAATGATTTTAACCCAAACCTCAATCTTTGCTTAAACCTAACCAAGACATTTTGTTGCCTAATCCTAATTAAGTTGTTTCCTGTGTAACAAGCAGAAATTGCCATGTGCAAAAGTGACGCTAGGGGGGTACTTAGAGCGTCATGGTCTGAGGTGTAGTGCCGCTGATCAAGCTGCCGTATTGGAGTTGAGAGTGAGGATGTGTTGGTTTTCAGAGCTTTTTGGAATAAACAACAGCAAAAATGACACAATGACCCCCCTTTATAAGTGCAATAAGGACTCATATGTACAATTATATCATCTGCTCAAATCATAATAACTGGACAATTATTTATTGATATGATGGACATATTTCTGGCTTTACTTTTCTATTATGTATATACTAATTTATTTTATTTGTATTAATACTGTTTTTAAATCTATGCTTCTTGTCTTTTATTGCACTATCCACTTGCTGCTGTAATGTGTGAATTTCCCCACTGTGGGACTAATAAAAGAATATCTTATCTTATCTTATCTTATCTTTAACGTAAGCAGTACTTGGGATTTTCTCACGAGATCTCAACACGGCTGCCGGGTCACAAACTTTCTCATTTTACAGCTAGAAGGGAGAGAAATAGTCATTACAGTAACAGAATATTTGATCAGCGCTACCTAGTTTGACCTTTTAGAGTTCGCGTGTGATTGACAGCCGGCTTTCATAGACGGCAGCTAGACAGCTGACCTCAGGTCAGATCTGATCGGTTGTTTTCCTCCACTCTGTGAAATTTTGCAGATGCTGTTAGGAGCACTGAAGGATTACCTGTTTCATGCAGTACTGTCATATTTGCTCCAGTCTCACCTGCTGCAGCTTTAATGTACAGGACAGTAAAGCAAACTGCCCCAGCAACAAGCCAGTTTATTCCACAAGATACAAAACTTTGTGTCTACACCCACAACATGTCATGACAATCCCAATGAGACTTTTACCTGGTTAAATAAAGGAAAAGAAAAGAGGAGCTGTTTGCTGTAATATTAAGAGTGTCAAACCTTTTAACAAATGCCTCGTTATTATCCTCTGATCTATGAGTTCCCTCTGTTTGGAAAGTGTGACGCCTAATAGTCAATATTTACAGAGATGATCTTACAGGTCAGCGATTTGACATTTAACTCACTCCACAATACACTTTAGTTCATATAAAACCTAATATATGATTGAGTTTATGTGCCTGTATGGCCGCAGCAACTTCACAGGTTTTACAAACCATTTATTAGAGAGAAATCTGAGAAATGTTTCGTCTTCACAGCCGGTGTGATAATTTGTGAGGCGCTACAGCAGAATCAAGTCTCGTACAACTGTGTTGGTGGCAACTCATCTACACTCATTAACTGTGGTTGTGTCTGAATGCAACAACAAGAACCAAGCTGGACGGCTGACCAGGACGACAAAAGGCTTTTATTCTGATAGTCACTATTAAATTTGGTACCACTTTATAATAACTACCATTTATAAATGGTAAACTTAGTCAATAGTTAGTTTTTTACTGTTTATAAACAATGTAATGACAATTAATAATGTTTACAATTTATTAGTAATGCTATAATTTCTGTTATTGTAACATGGTAAAGTGAAATAATTAGTTTATAAATTCTATATTGTATCATAGCTGATCAGAGACGATAACAATTACTTTCTGATTACATTAGGAAACTATTGATTAACAGTTTATTGTTGCACACAATATAACATATTCTATACTATATTAAGTATTTGTTAGCAATTTCCAAACAAAATTTTTAAGATATTGTTTGTAAAACATCTAGAAACAATACATAAATATATGGACCAGAAACCAATTATAACCATTGACAAAGTATTGCCTATCTATCTAAATTATGTTTATAAATGCTATACAAAGTTTTCATTAACTTGTTAATAAGGTATTTTAGTCATCAGTTGCACCTTTATAATACATCCTAATCTTTATAGATGGTTTACAAACAATTTTAAACCATTAACAAAGTGTTACAAATATCTATGTAATGTTTGTGTACAATGTCTTTAATGTTTACAAATAACATCTTAATCATTAATCATAAATTTGATTTGATTGATATTTATATTAATAGTACATCAAATGTTATAACGTGTGCAATAATTAACTGTTGCAAAAAGAAATGATAGCATTACTAATAATTAATAAACATTATTACCATTTTGTTGTTTACTAATAGTAAAATAACTATTAAATAAGTTTAATTATCAATTTAACATTTATAAATGATGGTTATAAAGCTTAGACTTTTTTAAAGATTTTATTCTTAGTTCTTGGTTGTTTTTATGAGTATTTATCTCTTACTAGACGTTCTCTTTATTCTTATGACACAGTGTTGTTAAATACTCAATTCTGATTGGTCAATCATGGCGTTTTACAGTCTGGTTTTTCTTTATAACAGACCGTTGCTATGGGCGCAGTTCTGATTCTCGTTTTTGTGTCAAATTATTGCTTTCTTATGTAAATAGCTGTGTAATAAGCAGGATAATGTACAGCTAGTGGTAGCTAGTATTGTTGTGAAATAAACCTTTTCACCGTGATGAGTGCGTCATCGCCATGAAGGCTTTATTTCACAACAATGAGCGGCTCACTGTACATTAACCCCTACTTACTGTGTTATTATTCTGATTATTGGACACTATGTTCTAATGCTACAGACAAAAATAGATCTGGCATTGAGTCAGACCTCTGCCTCTGTAACTCAGTCACCGTGGCCGATCATGCAGTTTAGTGTGGCGCTCTGAGAGTTGATTAAATTGATTCAGTCGGGCAGGCGGCCAGCTGAACACCTAAACAGTCCTTTCTCATGCACGCTAAAAGAAACTGGGTTTCCCCTGATTGCCTTTCTGAATCACAGGCGTCTTTTTAAAATGTCAAAGAAAGACTGAGCGAATTTGAAAATTCCCATCTATTAAAACTGCAGCTCCAAATTGTGACCACTTTCATTTGATTATGTGTTTCTAATGTTAATGCCAGACAGGAAATGCAGACAAAATAAGAGTCTCTAAAATGCTTCAGAGCAAGAAAGGAAAGGAAAGAGAGTTGGTGAGCGGCACCCAGGGAACCGGTCAAACCGTCCCCCGAGGGTCTCGACCCTCCACCCAGCCCAGACAGGCTCCGCCTGGCAGCGCTGCCTGTTGTGACAGGAGCCACCGGCTGCAGGTCTGTCTGTCTGTTACAGTGTAAACAACATTAATGATTTCCCAACGCCGTCAGACTCCGCCACTCACCCTGTTCTGTCTGGCTTTGTTTCAAACCATAAACAGGAAACTGTTGCATATTTTTGGTTTGGCTCTGCAGAGGAAGTGTGTTCTGCAAAACCCTGATGCAACACATCAGGACAAGTCTGAGTCATGACTTTTCACGCTTGGGGGAATTTAAGAAAAAAGGTACGTAAACATTGTGACGCTAGTACAGAGACCATTTGAATTTGTTTGCTTATTCCTTAAATAAACTCCCTTCTGCACTGTTGGAAACAAGGCTGTTCTCATACACTGTTCATAGCTGCAGGTATTGCAGCTGCAGGTATAGCGAAAGGTAAAGTGTAATTTACATAATCGTGAACCAGGATAACACGTTCTCAACTCAAATCATCAAATACCGCCACTTGGGACAGCGTGTCAGTATATGATCATTACATGCATGGAATCCTTTCAAAATAATCTTCCGTTTTCACAGGAAGTTAGGTTTAGGCAACTCAACCTCTTTGGTAGGTGTAGCGACTACTATCAATTAAAAACCCTCTAAGAGGCTGAAGTTTAGGCTATTGACTGTGACTCATTCCAAAAAGTCCAGATGAGTTATCCGATTTATTAAATTAAAGGAATTATACACAATAAGGCTAACCGGAATAACTAAACGTAAAGCGATGTGACGAGAGGTGACATTCAAGCCTATCTCAACCTCTTTGTCTAACTCCCACAGTCTGAGGTGAAAATAGGTTAAACCACACCCCTGTCTCAATCACCTGAAGTGATGTTAACCAAAAGAATGTATGCAGCCTAAACAAATAATAATAATAAACAAACAACAGGCTAAATACACACTTTGGCTCCTGCAGTAGGGTTAGGACACAGTCGTGGTTGCCGTTAACTTCACTGACTCGACTTACATGACTAATGACTCGTGATTAGTGACTCCCGGGACTGACGATACCAACGAGTCATGTGGCTGACGACGCACAAAAACAAGTCAACATTACTTTTAATTTCACACGGGACATGAACACTGGTCACCCGGTTGAAAGTCCTGTGTTTGTTTGACCCATCCACTCTTAGCGTACTCTCAGTTCGTTGAAAAAACCCACCAGACTTTTCCTCAGGAGACCACTGTTTGTATCTTGCATTTAGTAGTAGTTATTTTAGCTCAAAGCACATCTTCTCCTAAACCTAACTAAATAGTTTTGTTAGCTAAACCTAATCAAGTTGTTTCCTGTGAAGATGGAAGTTTATTTTGAAAAGACTGTATACATGTAATGAGTGGAAATTGTCACGTGTTGCTGGACGTTGATAGTGCTGCCATTTCGTGTCTGTAGCTTCAAAGATGACCAGCGGTTTATGATGGGTTTGCTGTAGCTGAGTCACTGGAACTATTTAATATTTCAGACGACAATTCAAAAAGAAAATGTCAGAGCAAAATACGGAACAAACATTTGAAAATCACTCAAAGGCCAAACTTCATTTAAGAAATAATGCATTAGTGCAGAAGTGTGGTATTGGGATATATAAATACATAAAACTGACAAGTGTTTGAGAGGAAAAGAAAAATCTGCAACAACTTCTCATTCATTACATGAAAAATGTACACATGAATATAAAACGCTGAAGAAAATTAATGTAGTGATGAAGCGGTTTCATATTTTGGTTGGCTGCATTAACTGTAAGTATGTAGAGATATTTTATTTTATATGTTATTTGAAACTTTGTTGATTGAAAGGTTCAGATAAAATTACATAAAAGTATCTTCGTCATTGTGAGGCATGAATGTGAAATCTAATTTTATTGTTATCATTATTACAGTTCTATCATCGATATTGTGGACAACATTTATCATATCATATCAACATTTATCATGTAAAGATTAAAGATCCACATGCTGTTTTTAAAGCTTTTTTCTACACTGTCACAGATACAATTCTGGGTAATTTATTAATCAAATCAGCCTATAAAACCTGTGTAAGATGTAGACTTTGAATCTGCAATAACTGATTTTTTTTGACGTGGGGCAACAGAAACAAAGCTGTTAATACAACATTGACATTTTCTTTGTTTTCATGTCACCGATTGTTAAGATAAATTCCCATTTATTTATTTAGATTTTTTAAAAGTCAGATATTTATTATATATTTATTGTATGCCGTTTCTGTATATTCATTATATAAAATACAGGTTTTTACTTGTAGAATTAACCCCCCAGTTTGTATAATCCCACAAATTCCCAGAAAAAAACACTCAGGACATGATGCATGTCCTAAATGAGCTACAATCCTCATCACATGTTCGTTATCCTGCGTCGAATGCAGAAACGATGCCTCACATTTAGACTGCTGCATGCTACCGCTGCACAGACACATGTTCACCATATGAATCCCTCCGTCTCTGCAGAGCTTTCCAGGAAATAATCATAATAGGATTGGGCATCCATAAAGAAAAAATACTGGACAGTTTGAGACTAAGGGATCAAGAAGACTAGTGACACAATGGCTCCACACGACAGATGGGAATTAAGAGGAAGGCTGGATGTAGAGATGGACGCAGTCTGTCAGCTGAAATACAGGGAGAGTTTGTGAGAGCTGCAACGCGGTCTTATACTGCAAGACAGAGTGTTGGCATGTCCTATTTTAGGATTTTAAAACAGTATATCCTTTTCCTGTTGTACTATGAAATATATAAATCCCCCTCCTTCGCACACCCACCTATACACCTCCACTTCCTCCAAACACCAAACATGGTCATGCCATCCTGCCAGTGTCCCAGTGAGAGAGCCTGATGGCAGAACTGTGCTGGTTCTCACCTCACTGATGCCTCATCAGATCTCTGCGCTTTTGACTCTCAGGCAACCAGCACTGTTACTTCTCAGTGAGGTAGAGCTAAGAATAGACTAGAACAGCCTCTTACATAACGCAGCCATGGTGCATTCTGGGATGGGATGGCGATGCTTTGCCAAGCAGCGGGCAGTGAGAATCGTCACTGCTGTGCTGCACTATTTTCTCTGCTGTGCAGGCAGTCTGAAGTCATTTACAATTCATTCATTCTTCTAAAAAAAAATCAGGCTTTATATGGTGAAAATTTCTAAATATATTATCCCAGAATATCTCAGTTAAATACAATATAGATAAATATAGTGTATTCATGATTAAAAGCAAAAATCTAAATATATAGAAGTACAAAACAAAAACTAGAAAGACAGAGATGAAATATATCATATATATCATATATAATATTATAGAAAAGAAAAATAATATAAAAATATTTGATATTCTTTTATTTCACGATGCCGCCCCGAAGTTTTGCATTAATTCAACAGCACTCTGGCAGCTGCTGTCAATCAAACACAGACATCCACATGACCTTCTCCCTTTTTTATACACACATACTGTTACATTATATAATGATAATACATTTAAAACAAACTGGCATTATTTTAGACTACAAAGTGGGATGAATAAATGCGATTTCAGTCAGTTGGACTTTAAAAACTGGTCACAAATTATTATTATATGTTATATAGTTATATTATATTATATTATATACATACAAACCTAGTATTCATTATTATTATTACTATATAAATATAAAACACTACTATTATCTATATTATTTATCTATATATTATTTATTTATATTATGATTTAAACTATTATTTCTGCATATATCATATATTACATTACTAGATTGTTATTACTATAAATATTTTCTATATTTTATATACTCTATACCAGGGGTGGGCAATTATTTTTCCTGGGGGGGCCACATGAGAAACCCAGATTGTTGCTGGGGGCCAAACAAATACTGTCAGACGTAACCTCTATTTTAACAGTATAGAAAATTTCTCCACTGTGGGACTAATAAAGGAATATCTTATCTTTATCTTATCTTTTCAGCATTTATTATACTGAAAATTGCCCCAAACAGCAGATTATCAAGAAAATGACATTATGTGGAGGAGTCTTTGAACCATACAGGACTGAGTGTTTTGGGTAGTAATGTTTTTATTGTTTGTATAATGCCCAGGTCTGCCCTGTACTATTATGAATCACAGTTATAATTATCACTTTTATCAGCACTGTATATCTTCATTTGCACCTTGGCTACAGCTATAAGCTGTTGTCCCCACTTATCCATTCACTGCTCTCACTTTATATAACAATGTTCATGTCAATGTTAAGTCATCTGGCTGTGTGAGGCTACATTGTGTGTCATGTCCTGTTGTTTTCTGTCATGTAATATGTAATCTAATGTAATCTCTCTATCTATCTAAACCGTATTGGCCCGGGGATAGTATCTACAGGAACTCATGTTTGAAAAAAAAATATTGACGTTCACAACATGAGATATACTTTTTAAATGTGAAGAGTACTCATAGAAATAGAATGAGAGTAGAAGCAATAGCAAACGGTGGAATTACAACTTCAAGGTCAGTCATATGATACCACTGGGCCCAAAAAGACTTTTCCCCATAGACTTATATTGGGAAAGAGATCTTATTGTTTTTTCTGAGGTAAATCAGCTTCCCAGTATAAACACTTGAATAGCCCTTATTAAAATCATTAGGTCCTAAGAGGTATATATATATATACATGCTGTCATTCTTCTGAACGAGCCGAGGCTGTTTTGGTTTCATTGTCTTTAAACATCCATGGTAACCAAACTGACTTGGGGCAAGTCCCTTCAACACAAACGCTGATGATGAGCATGTGTGACGCACTTTACGACCCCAGTATGTTACCATAACAACCAACAACAATCACCATTTTCTGTTGAACTAGTCAAATGACCACAGCAAACAGTCCAACGTCCATTCTCTTCTCATATAGAAAGTTTATCTGTTAGAGTCTAAAAGACATGCTGTTAAACCTGCAGGAGTTTCTGATGGCTCATGTAATGAATTAATAAACTTTCCAGACAGTCTGAAGGTTACCTTTATGAAGCCATGACGGTGTATCAAACAAAAAGAAACTATACTGCCCACATTTATGGTAATAAAGGAAGATGTCACTCAATAACAATGGAGCTCTATGGCACAGAGGAATAAACTAGCTTTGGCTACACAGACAATAAAACCTGTTAGCAGCATTTATTGCTGGTTTTCCATAGCACTAAGGAAAATACAGAACATATCCAAACTTGTTCTTTAAGTTTAAAATTAAGTAATGAGTTATTTATAACATCCCTTCAATTAGAAACTGAGAGATGAATTATAAATCCCCAAACGGGTAGCTGCAGCTTTCATTGTTCATCAGCTTGAGGTGTTAGGCTATAATTATAAGCAGGCATATTTGTGTATCCTTCCTCCGCCCACATGCCCTCCCTCCCCGACCGGCCTGTTATTGTCTCGGGGTGGCCAGAGTCATGGCAGATGGTCAAGAGGAACTGCAGCTCACCTCGCCAGCACCAACGGAGGTGAAGGTACGGGGGAGAGCACTTGGCCATTTAACAAAGAACACTGTGTTACTATAATACAGGACAAAAATACACCACACACACACCATGTCACTGAATCCTTACATGGTCTGTCAGCACCCAGATGGTGAAATCTCAGTTTTGTCCAGAAACTAAATCAACATGAGAATTTTCCAGATGGGAGAAAAACAATCATGGGAAAGAACAGATTATTAAAGACATGTCATCTTTTCCGTCCAGTCTGAAAGTGATTCTTTAAGGATCGTCTGTCATTCATTAACTTTGAGTAAATGTATCACTGGAAGGTCAACCACTCTCCCATCATCCACAGAGAGCAGCTTCATAGAAACTATTTCCAGCCACACAGACCGGTGGGGAAGGGGGTGAATCAAAGTAATTATAGTCTGCCGTTTCTGTAGTGTGAGAAGAAAACAATATGCCGTTTCTGGATGCGATCGGCCTAATATAGTCTCCTTCATGGTGTGTCACAGCTTGACTGGGTGGGGGGGCTGTGGACCTTGGGAAGCAGGGAAGGAGGAGCAAGAGGAGGAAAGGTGAGGGGAGGGAAAGAGCTCAGGGGTGTGATGAGTGGAAGAGGAGAGGGAGGAGAGAGACAGGCGAGCAGGGAAAGAAAACAAATGATTCATGGAGTGGAGATGCAATGGGAAATGTACCTGCAATGGCACCAGTGTTGAGCTACTACAATCAATCACTCATAACTCTACTACTTACTCATCGGAGGAAGTAATCAGTTAGCACATGCACGTCAAAGACGCTTTCCAACAACGCTTTACGTCAATTATTAAGCAGCTACCTCCGGATCTGAAAAGTGAAGCCAATGCTGAAGTGCCTTAAACTTCCTAACAGCCAGCTGGGGGCGACTCCTCTGGTTGCAAAAAGAAGTCTGACTGTATAGAAGTCTATGAGAAAATGAGCCTACTTCTCACTTGATTTATTACCTCAGTAAACATTGTAAACATGAGTTTGTGGTCTCAGTCACTAGTTTCAAGTCTTCTTCAATACAGCATGATGCTCATTTAGTAAATTATGGTCCCATTTTGAGTCAAATAGATCATAAAGCAGGGGATGCTTTAGGGCGGGGCTAACTTGTGATTGACATGTTGCTACCACAGTGTTGTTCAGCGTTTGGTTGTCCTAAAAGATGCTCTAAAGGCCTTGACAACTAAATAAAAAGCCAACCTCCTCGCTACGCAGCGTTTGCCGCTCTTCATACTCTCTGATCCTCAATTACTTGGATTACATGTGAGTTGTCTTTGTGGGATATATATGAATTACATTGCATTGCTTTTCACAGGTACAGCTAGAAATTGTGCATGTGAGAACAGCCTGTCTAGAGGAAATGTAGTCAGTTACTTTCAACCTTTCCCCAACATTACAGTAACTGAGTGTTACCGGGAATAGTAACTGTAATGTAAATGCGATAATTTCTTGCACTGCCCTTAAATGAAAATTGTGCAGCACCAACAATTCCCACGTTTCAGTCCCTGGACTACTGCGTATTTTATTTATGTGCATCCTTCCCAGCTCAATCCACGGCAGGAAATTGAGGAAATGTGATCCAGGAGCAGGGAGGAAATAAACAGGGGAGGGCAGAGATGGAGCGGAGATAAAAGCTGAGGAGGAGCACAGCGATGGGCTGAAACCGGGGCCTTCCTACGTGAATCCTGTTCCTGTCAGCAGCTCCACGCTGTCCTCGCTGACTGTGATCTATCTTCATCCAGCTGACACAAATGGACTTATGACCCCACTTCACTGACAAATTCAGACATGTATGTTGACTCTCCACCACAGCACATTCGGAAACATTAAGCTTAACGTCCACTCAGAGATTTTCTTTGTCCCATTTGCTGAGTGGATTTTACACCTTGACGTGAGAACAGTGTAGGCAGATGATGAGTGTTTTTGAGAACAAATGCAAAAATTATAGATGTTAGCATTAAGGTGTGATTTCTTTCTCTCTGGTTCTCCCCTCACCTGACATGTAAATCAGTTCAGATAAACTAGAAATAAAAAGCAATTTACTTCTGAGAAAAATCTGTGAGAGAATGAGAGACAATTCACAAGAGGGATGTGAGCGGTGAACTTGAAACAAACAGCGTGGCGTCATCCCGGGACGATAGAAAATATGTTTGAGATGCAGTAAAATCTCTATCGACACATCCAGGGGTCGCTCCCTATTTTTCCCTGATAATGCTAAATTGACAACAAATCCGTGTTAAAATCGGCAGGATGAGAGCTAGTTGACGTTAGATGTTAGCAGCACAGTCATGCGCGGATCTAACATCTAACATTAGCGGGAGGTGCTCGTGATTACATCTTACATTATGATGTGTTCAGGCTCTAGTCAGTGAGTAAAAATGAGCATATTGGGCAGAGGTAAATTCTAATGTTGTCATGGTGTGTTCAAATGTAGTTTTTGGTGAATAAATACAGTTGTTTCACAGCAATATAAAATAGATAATACAGAGGGAAATATGACCTGTTTAACTTCCTAACAAAAACAGAGTGCAAACAGAGCTTGTGTTGAAGTACATCAGATTTATTGTTTTACTTTTATTTTTCACCGTGGACTGGAATTTTACTGGTATTGATATCGACTACTAAATTTCTGGTATCGTGACATCGTGAGTGCATCCCAAGTTCTGCAGCTACACAGACAATATATGTTTGAAGGATAACTTCATTGCTGGTTTTAAAGAATTTAAGGTCAAAAAGTACCTTTATAGATTTTTAAAAAGGCTTTACTTGGTATTCACTTTATTGAGTTCCTCATGCTGCTTCATATTACAGCAGCGGCTGACCTTGCATTAGCGTGATGACGAGGCTGGTCCACAATGTCTACTCTTGAACCTTGAATCTGACTCATCAGTTATTTATTACCCTACCTGAGACTAAATTTCTAGAAGCGCGTGTCCATTTAGTCTTTTGTTTGTTTGAAAAGTGCTAGTAGGGCGCTGGGGAGGTTTTCATCCCAGTGTTTCATCAAAAAAGCTCTTCCAGTTTCTACAACAATATCTTGACAATATGTCACCACTTTAACCGCTGTTGTATGATAGACTAGAAGAAGAGGAAGAAGGCACACTTTATTGATCAAATAGGAAATAACAGCGAGCATGTGTCCAAATCTTGAAAAGTATCGGGTGGCAGGTAGCAGCACGAACAGCAGGAACAAACTCTCCGGCACTAACAGGTAAAGTGTCTTTTTTATTACATTGGGCAAACTAATGTAAAACTAAGCCTTCGTCAGCGTCACTCACGCACACACTTTATTGATCCCTGAGGGGAAATTAATTTTTTTTCACTCTTGTTATTTTTTTACACAGTACACACAGGAAATGCATACATGCACAAACAGGATCTATATTACATGCATTAATGGAGAGACGTCAGAGCGAGGGGGCTGCCTCTGACTGGCGGTCTGAGCTGTTGGGGGTTTGGTGCCTCCAAGAGGCAGACTGGCACCTCCAGCTACCAGGTCCCATTCAGTACTTGGTCCATGTGGGAACCTGAGCTGGCGACCTTCCGGTTCCCAAGCCAAGCCCCTACAGACTGAGCTGCTGCCGCCCCCAACCGACTAGTATCACTATCAACCCCTGCTTTTTATTATCTATTTGGGTCACTCCCAGTTTGTTTTTTGTATGAGTAAGCTTGTTATCGCTCAATCTGACAGCCGTAGAGCAAGGAGGACGATCTGTCAGAGACAACGCGTACGACGATAAAAGCATAACACTAACCAGCAAAATTCAGTGTCTGACTGGCTGAGCTATTCCCAAAATGTCATGATAAGGTCTGCCTGACATAGAACGTTCGTGATAGACAGACATGGCCAAAACAAGCTTCTCCATTTTCTACAGTGACGCCACCAGCGCTATTCTGAAAAGTTTCAACTAGAAGCACTCGGTGCAGCGGCACGAAAAAGACGGCACGCACGTAACAAAAGATGCTGGGTGCAGACACTCAGCCTTAGGTGTGTTCAGACTGAAAACAGAGGGACAATGAAGGATAAAGAGAGATGGGTAATGACATGCATCAAAGTCTGAACACATCTTCAAGCTTTCTCAGCAGTTAAGCAGCTACTTTCCTCCAGTTAAGGACTGTTTTGTATGGTGGAATATAGATGCAATGTCTAAATTTCAACGATGACGTTACTATAGCCTGTCTCTGTGTGTCTGCCCCAGTTGTCGTTTCTGTCCAGGCAGAACAAAAGCCAGAGCTCCACACAGTGACTGAGAGGACTGAGTTTCATCACTGAGGTCAGAAGTGCCCGAGGCGTCTTTCAGTCACTCTGGGTAACCCTGGCTGATTGCATTAACTGCTCTAAATGTATTTAAAAGCTTTAGTTTATTGCGCCAGAGAAAGCAACTGCCATAAACAATTAGTTGTGTGATAAACATGCAGGCACGCTCGTGCACGTGCACACTGTACGGCACGAAGGAGCTGAGGCACATAAATACCTCTCTGAAACTAGAGCGCTCGTCTCTATTTCAAAACAGCATCAGCAGGAGAAGCTAATTTAATAAAGGTTAAATCCTGGGGGACGACTCCAGAGCACAAAAATTCCATCACACACGTTCTAACATGGACAACGTGAATCAGTTCACACAGAAATAATTACACGTTTTAACAAAAGTGTCCCTTATAGGTGAATCTAGGGACCCAAACTTTATACTGTATAACTCATATAAATGCATATTCAGTCGGTTACATTTTTGGCCTATTATAAAAAGTCAGCTATGTATCTGTCTAAAACTATTTATATATTTACCTAGTTATTCATAGAAAAATGTTTATGAATCAGGATGAGCACAGAGGAAAGGGAAAGGACACACGAGACTGTGGGTTCAGGCTCAGTGAGTAGAGCACCAATCGGAAGGTCGGTGGTTCGATCCCCGACTGCTCCGGTCACATGTCGATGTGTCCTAGAGCAAGACACTTGACCCCAAATTGCTCCCGAAAGCTGAGTCATTGGTGTGTGAATAAGTATTTAGATTAGATCCTGATGGGTAAAGTCGGCACCCTGCATGGCAGCCTCTCCAGTGTATGAATGTGTGAGCGAATGAGTGGTCGTAAGACTAGAAAAGCACTATATAAATGCAAGTCCATTTATCATTTACGCTGTTGGCAGGTCTCTGTGCTTAATGTGAACCATGGTACGAAGCACGTGTGTAAATTTGACCATCACAGAATCAGCTATATCTGAGACTGGTGACTGACGCATCTCCACTGACCTATATTTATTATGGTATTATGGTCCCGCCCACACCCGTCCCAGTCATGTGACGAAAAAGACATTGACACCCATTCCCAAAAAAATGCATTAAATAAACTCCAGTGTCCCCAGGAAACAGCCTGGATAGGTTTAGGCAACAAAGAACTTGGTCAAGTTCAGGAAAAGATTGTGGTTTGTATTAAAATAACTACATTTCTATATAGTTTGACTTTTGGTTTTATACGATACACAAACAGAGGTCCTGTGTCTTTTGACCCATTCATCCACCCTGAGCTCCTCCCTACACAGACTTTGACGCTCTTTCACCTTTCTTTCACCTTTCTTCCTCCATTATTCTTGCCGCAACTACAGAAATCATCCACTAATCAACTGAGTAACCTTTTCATATCCCAATACAACACCAGCACAAAGTACGACCTCAAACATTTCGTCAAAGTTGAATCAACTTCTTTCTGACTCTAACAACAATTAAAATGTACACGTCATAAAAGTACCATAGAGTTCAGAGCTGTTGGATAGTATTACAATGTACAGGGTTTATCTTTTTTCTGGTCAGTCTGCGTAATGAGATAAGGAAAATCTCTTCAAGTGAGGACAGTTTGTTGGTCTTCACGTCTTCAAGAGGCTACTTTGGGATTAAGGCTCGGATTTAGGTCAAGAGTTAAGAGGCTGAAGATTTACAACATGAATGGAGTCAATGGCTGCAAAAGCTCTCAGACATGTACGCTGAAACAAACTGGTGAGTCTGCTTGTGTGCACGGTGCCACGTTTAGATGTCTGTTCTGTGCTCTGTGGAGCCACATCCTTTGGACTGGAGCAGCTAATGAGGCCTCAGCGGTGACCACATGGTGATCTACTGTATCTACTCTACTACACTGTATGTATGTGTGTTCAAAGGATGGTATGTCTTAAAGGGGTACTCCAGGTGGACTGTGAGCTGTGTCACAGAAACAGACTTCTATCCAAAACAGTTTGTCTAACTAATTTATGATGTTTGCATAAAAAAGATTAAAAAAAAAAACTGAGGAAGAATCAAAAATTTAAACGATATGTTGACAACAGAGCAACAAGGACTATGAACTCTGCAAAGAGGAGGAGACAGTACTTCGTCAGAGTAATGGTGCGTTAATACATACATATATACAATAGTTGTAATCAAGGCTGTCATTAAAACATTCAATGACATAATTGTCCATTGTTAATTGTGATTAATTGTAAATTTAGCACTCATTTTTTATCTGTTCAAAATGTACCTTACAGGGAGATTTGTCAAGTATTTAATACTCTTATAAACATAAGAGTGGACAAATACATTGCTTTATGCAAATGTATGCGTGTGTTTATATTGGAAATCAGTTAACAACACAAAACAATGACACATATTGTCCAGAAATCCTCATAGGTACTGCATTTAGCATAAAAAATATGCATGTCTGTAAAGGGGAGACTGGTGGGTACCCATAGAACCCTTTTTCATTCACATATCTCGAGGTCAGAGGTCAAGGGACCCACACCAGTTTTTCCTCGCCAAAATCTAGCGTAAATTTGGAGTGTTATTGAACCTTCTTCACTCTAGATTTGAACCCGCTTCAACCTAAAAATCACAAGTTGTGCAAATGCGTTAAAGAAATTAGTGGCATTAAAACATTGTGTTAACTTTGACAGCCCTATTTGTAATATGTTTACCCACTTTTACTTAAAGGAGCAGTGTGTAGGATTTAGAGACACCTAGTGGTGATGCTGCAGATTGAAACCTCTCCTAAGTGCCAAGCGTGTAGGAAAACAATGGTGGTCGATGCGAAACGCGAATGTCCGTCTCTGGAGCCAGCTGTTTTAAGAGAGCGTCGGTCATTTGGAGCAGAGCCAATGTGTAGAGAGAGTGTGTACGTGAGAAGTGAGTGGTGAAGCAAGAGAGAAAGTGCCGGCGACTGGAGTGAATAATGTTATCGACTCTGGTACAAGCAGGAAAAGTTAACAGAGTTTGGTTTGTTCGTTCTGGGCTGCTGTAGAAACATGGCGGTGCAACATAATGGACACCATGGAGAGAGGACCTGCTCCCTACGTAGATAGAAACGGCTCATTCTACGGTAACAAAACCGCAGTGATTCCTATTAGAAAACATGCTCATTCATGTTATATTCATGTCTGCCAATAGATCCCCTAACTGTTAAACACTGGACCTTTACAATGCAGTCCAAATGCAAATACATCTATGAAGAGGTAAAGTCCATAAACGTACAAACACAAAAAAACTGATGAGTCACCCCTGTTCCTTCTTTCTTACACTATGGTTTCTTTCACGTTGTATTCCCTTTCTCCTGTCTTTTACTCTTCCTCTCCTCCGCTCTGTACTTCAGTATAGCCCTGAGATCTCCATGGAAACACGGTTTAGTTCAGTCAGCAGAGATGAAGAGACAAAGTGAAGTGAACGAGATAGAAGTGGGATGAATCGAGATAACCTTGGTGAAGGCATAGAGTGGGTTATTTTCTAATGCTTGAGGACATGAAATGCAAACTCACCACCAGCAGCGGCTGCATGTAACTCATCCTGGAGAAGAGCTAATTATTATAAAAACACATACATTGAAGGGCATCAAGAACTTTTTCACCTCAATTTTTTGGCTTTTTTCTTTTTCTTTTCTGATTCCTGTTATATTTTTTGAGACATCCGTGCTGCTGCTGGTTGATTTGTTTTTGCTCTAAGGTAACAAAATGCCTGAAGAAGAAGAAGAAGAAGAAGAAGAAGAAGAAGAAGAAGAAGAAGAAGAAGAAGAAGAAGAGAAATGGTGATTAAGGAAAATCCTTGCCTAGATATGAACCTTACCAGCATTATGCACCAAACTGTACACTTGACTTGAAGGCATTTTAATAAAAAACACGTCCCACCTTGCAAAGAAATTTCACAAGAGTTGGCTTGTCAAATATAATTAAACAAAGCCAGTATTATTTTTTTTGAAGTTAATAGTATTTCTTAAATTTAAGGGGTTCACCAGCCATTTAGGATTCATATGAAGTAGGTTTAAAAAAGTAAATTAAAGCATCAGGCCACTACATTCTGAGCTTTAAAAACACTGGATCTACCGTTTCCCAAAATGCAACCATCTTTTTGTCAGAGTAAAGTCAAGCAAATGCCGTTCAATATCTCCAACAGCTTTCTGTTAAAATGTGCAGTCCCCGAAGCAAAATGTGAGATATCGTCTGGTTTATTTTCTCAGACTTAACAAAGCCTCAGAGCCTCAGAGGACCTTGTAGGCCATCAACTGTTTTGTAAGGCTGAGCTCCTTGAGATGAGTAAACTGACCTTTATGTGTACAGCAGCAGCAGATGAACCCGATGCTCAGGTAGTGCACAGTGTTTATCTACTGGTGTTACACACTGCTGAATTATCATCGTCCAGAGACACACAATCTTCAAGAAGCAGCTGTGGTGCGTTCATGAACAGCAGGAGCCAAAATGTGTACTCTGAATTCACATCAGACGCGCCTTTAATCGTAATACCAATTAAGCATAATGCTTACTACCATTTGCACTCTTAGATTTCATTGGAACAATTTGGATTGTAAAACATTTCAGCCTAAATACTTCAGATCTGTTTCAGAGTGATAAAAAGAAACACATTTCAATTTGAATCATGATAAGATGAGATAATCTGCTATTAGTCCCACAGCTGGGAAATCGAAAATGTTACTGACAGTTAATACTGCTTAAATACCTTTTAACAGAGGGTCATATGCAAATTGCATTTGGACGCAACTTGACAACATTTATAGCCTATATTTCAAGTAACTGATCTAAAAAGTGATCTAAAAATGAACAGTAGCTGTCCCGATGAATCCATATATTTTAATTCACCAGTCTACAGCTCACTCTCAGTGAGTGCCTCAACTTAAAAATAATGAGCTTATTGTTGTGTTTCTATTGGCCCAGAGCAAACGTGGCTGGGAGTAATCGACACAACATGATTGTTTTATTGGTGCAGATGATCCCATCTGTAGTTATGCACTTTTAATGATACAGCACAATTTTATAATTTGAGGACCCTACTTTGAGATTCGCTGTGTTAATGAGCGTATGAAGAATCAAAAGCCCAGCTGTGATAGACTGAACATTTGGGAGATGTAAAAATAAGCAGATGGATTGCAGTGTGAAATCTTCTACGAAGTGATCTGCTGTTTACAAAACCAAACATTGTCGAATACATATTAATATAATATATTATATTAATATATTTAATTGATGTCTGGATGAACAGATGGAAATTTATTATAACATACAGTACATTATAACATAACATCATTTTGAGTCAATTATTGCTGCAGAAAAAAGTGAACAAAATTTAATAATTTAAATCACAGTTTTGCTATTTTAGTATGAACAACCACAAAAGGGTCAGACACCCTGGAGCGGCCGTTAACTCTTCGGTTGTAACATCACTGAAAACACACAGGGCATCTGCAGGTTTCAACATGTCAAATTTAAGACTTTTTAAGACCTTTTATGCCAATTCTGAATGCAAATAAAGACCTGTTTCACGTCCATTTAAGACCACTATGAACGCTATTTAAGACCGACTTCATGTTCATACTGTCTAGACAGTACTAAGGATATGAAAGAAAACTGGAACATCAATATCATCATTGCTGCTATATGACTGATGCTTCGTTACCGAGTGTAAAGTCTAGAGCACCTCCAGACTTGATGCTCTAGATCCCGACATGGAACAACACTGGCTGATTGCAGGTGTTTGTTTCTTTTAACAACCAACAAATGTTTTTCTGACAGTTTTCTTGCAGAGGGTCCAGCGGGCTTCAAATACATTTCCAGGCACCGACTTCAACCGCACACTAAATTCACTCTTCTCTAACCATAACTGAACTTGCATTTACACATTTTTTACCCGTTTTTAGCACTCTGACCTTAAGTTTGACAAAAGCGACTTCGGCGATGTTTCTCTTTACGTGACATAGATGTGCGCCGATAAATTCTATCCCTCAAACACAGATATTCCCTTTTGGTTCCACTTTATAGTTTTGTTACGGCATCCTCAGAAAATACATTTCATTTCTTTTGAAATGAAAGTAACTTTAATGCATTTTTAAGTCCTGACAAAATTGTATTGAAGACATTTTTTCGATTTTAAGACATTTTTGTGGCCTTAAATTCTGGTTATTGGAATTAAGACTTTTTTGGACTTTTTAAGACCCCCATGGAAACCCAGACACAGTGCAGGGTTTCACTATTAATGTCTACAAATACACACTGTATTTTTATGACTATAAATGTAACAATGAGACAAATGGTTGAATCCATCACTCTCAGGTGGGAATATGTGAAGAGAAAGTCACTGTTCAAGCAGCACTGCAAGGTTAAACAGCACCTAAAACTGACGCTTGGTGGTTGTCACTGTCTTTAAACACCATTTCTGCCAGTACTTGTGTTAATAACATCAACTGGGACGTCGATGCACCGGCAGCATCCTCGTTCACCTGCTTCGACTCACCTTGCATGCAGAATTTGAGCTCTTTAGCGTCTGTGACAGTGCTGGCTGGCATCCTGTCAGGAACCTTCTTGCTCATGCGGTTGTAGTTCCTCCTCTTCTTCGTCTCACCCCACAGGTTGGAGCCCCCGTGCATGCTGGGAATGTTGAGCACAGCGATGCCCTCTAAGGAGGTGTTGCTGAGGTCCAAGATGATCCCGTCACACTGAGGGGAAATTAAGAAACAGATTTTACATTTAACTCTACTTATCACTGACTGAAGTATCGATTTTTGATTTATAAGCTACAGATGGCAATGCCGGCCACTGTGCTGTCTTTCAGAGGTTGTAGTGGGCTTAGTCTTAAAGCTAGAGTGAAGATGTTGGTATCATATGAAACTAGAAACTAGAAAACCTAAGAAATCCATTGGTAACCATGTAATGTCTAAATAACGCTCCAAACGTATGGTACATTTTGTGAGGAACAACCGACATGGCCATTTTCAAAGGGGTCCCTTGATCTCTGACCTTAATTTCTGTGAATGAAAACTGTGAGATGAACAGACTGAAAGCTATATCTTAATAGATAAAAACTGCATAATTTGCAGTTGAAAAAAGTTAATAAATCACAGTATCTTTTATTGCAATACTCAGCATATCGTAAAATGTTTAAAATTGCCACGAGATCATTTTGGGACTTAAGTATCGTGATAATATCATATTGTAGGGCCTCTGGTGATTCCCACCCATGGCAGACACCATGGTTACATTACATTGCCTTCATTTGGCAGATGATTTCACCCAAAGCGACTTATAATATGTGTATTCAAACCGCGTAGGAGCAAGAGTTCGATATCATCCAAAACTGGGAGTGTACCCATTTTAAACAAATAGTCAAAAACATGTTCAGTGCTACAGTACAAGTGCTTGAAGATATAGAGTAAGATTCCTCTAACACAGGCATGTCCAAAGTCCGGCCCGCGGGCCAATTGCGGCCCGTGTTCAAATTTCCACCGGCCCGCAGCCTTTGTCATATAATCAACAATATGCGGCCCGCCACGATATCGGTGTGCAATTGAGGAGGTATGCAGCAGACCCCTCATCTCTGGCTGAGGAGTTCTAGCGCCGCTTTTGGGATTTTGCAGCTGTCGAAAAGGAGATCAGGCTTTTTAACTCTCCTTTCTCCGTGGACTCCTTTCTCCGACGACGCTCCAGACCTCCTCCAGCTGGACCGCATTGAGCTGCAGTGGGATGCGGAGAGTCGCGGTCGGCACCAACGGCTCCCTTTGTCAACTTTTACCGCCAGCTGGATGAAGGCAGGTTCCCAGAGATTCAAACAGTTGCTAAGAAAATGCTGAGCTCGTTTGGCTCGACATACACGAAGAAGACGTCCAAGAACCGCCTGAGGACCAGATTAAGAGACTCTCACCTGCGTGACGTCTGCGGATCAGAACCACTGCTTTAGAGCCAGACCTGGTCTACTGACTGTAGTCCAGATCTCAGAGCCACCCTTCAATTTAGTGCAGACAAGTTATATGTTTAGTCTTCTGAGGTGAATCACTTCTATTTTTTTTTTTTTTTAATGAATATGCTCTGAGTCTTTTCAATCCAGGGATCATTTGTTCTTGTTTTTCAACTGACAATCAAACTGGCTCTTGTATAACAAACTAAACTGTCTTCATATTTATTGATAACAAACATTAGGGTCTTAAGAAACAAATATACAAATACTCAGCATTAAATATTAAAATCTAATTTGGTCCAGCACTCATTTTTCCATTTCATATTTTTGATCCAAGTCTAAAATTGACATAAATTTCGTGTTTGATATCTGACTCTAAAGCAAATATATATTTTTTTATTTTTTTATTTTTGATGTTCAGTTGAAATGAAAGAAGGGCTGATACACAGGTCGATATGGCCTCCAATAAGATACCTGTTATTCTCTTATGTTAATGGTTCAAAGAGTGTCAGGCTGAATGGTCGGCCCCCACACAGATTAACCTCACCAAATCTGGCCCTCTTTGCCAAAAGTTTGGACACCCCTGCTCTAACAGCTTCATTTGTGTATTTAAATGTACTGAGAGCAAGCTAATGCTAACATCTAGGCTAAAGGATACCACAGACATCTGCAATCTATGATTTGCTGTATCATAGATATTGGTGCTTGTACCCACTTTGTGCACCAGTGATTTGTTTAAGACTGCCAGATTTATTTTGTCCTGATGCATCACCGGGACAGCAGCCAAGTGTGCAGTTCTGTGAAGCAGCAAATACAGACAGCAATAAAATAAATTGTCAGTACACACTGTGTGATGCTAACAGATATTAAATAACACCCATACTCATCATAGCCTCATCTGGATTCATCAGATTCATCATCAAACACAACAGAGAATGTAAACAACACATTGCTGTGACTCGGCCACACGGCTGATTCAAGCTGAGTCAAAGCAGCCACAAAAGTGCTGGAAACACACCAGAACCATACCAGGCTGGTACTGGACAGCTCTGCAGTGATCTGACCAGATACTCAACAAGTAATCTAATAATCAAGACCATTTTATTTTAAGACTTTTCACTTGGGCCCTGACACACCAGGCTGACGGTCGGCCGTCGGACATTTTGGAGTCATCAGCGAGCGTCTGTTGGTCTAGTTTTTTCGGTGTGTCCCGCACCATCAGCTCTAGTCTGCCTGTGTTGGAGGTTTTTCAGCCGATTCAGCATGCTCAGTTGGCGACACACATTGGGCCCAGCTTGACAATAACAAAAATAAGAATAATACTAGCCTTAACCTTAAAGTAAATCAAGAAGTCCACCAACTTTACAAATGACAACAACTTTTTCTCTAATAAATATATTTAAAAGTCTAGAGATGGTCAAATTGGATTTATTTCAAATCAATTAAACATATGGAGAGTGCTGAGCATGAGCCCTTTGAGGTGGAACGCAGCTTGTTTGCGTTTTCCCCAGTGGTTTCTGAAACGGCTTGTTTCTCGTGTGGAGAGCACCCAGGTGACAGATTAAGCAGCGCTGTATGACAGAATGAGGCGATCAGTGACTTTATGGAGCATTAATCTGATGATATGCTATGAATAGCCCACCTCAATAATATGAGACTTTGTTGTAAATCTTTGCAGCACATAAAAGAATAACAGCATCTAAAAGTCTGTCAGCGAACAGGCAGGAAAACAAACTTGTTGACATGTAGCGTACACAAGATGTTTCATATTTTACTACATTAAATAAGGTATATTCATGGGTATTTAAAGATATTCCTCCTCATTTATGTCATACCGATCACTCTCTGTCGCCACTCATCCATTGTGCTTCAGTGACTTTGATCAGACTGACTCACCTCCACTTCTATGCACTCGTTGAGTTTCTTGCAGGTAGCAGATATGGTCTCAGTGGTGCCAAACTCAAAGTACCAGAGCTTGTTCTTCATCCTGAGGAACGAGGGGGGGGAACAGAGGACAGACATGTTTTTGACATTAGAAAATATTCCCAGTCCTACCATGAGCATGCATACAGTGTTGTCAGCCTACAGCGGGATTTGTTTTGGGTGCACTGGACACATATTGAAGCTGTCCGGTGCCTCAAGTCATGTCGCATTTTGAATGTGACCACAGAAGTCAAAGTTCCATCGATGCAGCCTAAAGCCTTAAAGTGGAGATACCAGCAGCACTGATTTCTGGATACTGAAGCACAGAAAGTTAACCCCGCCATCTGTCAAACAGGCCTTCTGTATGCCGTCTGCTCTTTCATCATCACACGGTCGCCTCAGTGCCTGTATGCCAGGAGTTGAAGTGTCAACATTGCCTCAGGAGGGGTGAAACATTGCTGGTGGAGACTGTACGATCAGGGTAAATATTATTGTGATTCACAACACAAAGCAACCCACGGGACATTTCTGCCCTGCAGAGGGTTTGTCAGAGGTGACCTGATGGACAAGGTTCTGTTTATATCCTGATGTCATTTGTTGCAGTTTTGAGACTGGACTGTGGCTGAAAAACACAGTCAAGGTGAAATCCTGCTTGACCAGGGAGGTTTCAACCTTGAAAAATGGAGCGAAACTAACTGCTTCGATAACTGAAGGGAACTGGAAGTAACAAAATAGGGAAGAGTCTCTATTGTGGGTGAGTAAAGACACTGCTGAACCCTGCCAAAAGCAATCATACGGATTCATAGTTCTTTACACTCCCACCAAACCTCGAACACCTCAGGTTCAAAATGTCAAAATGAGTCCTAACCCTGCAAAATGTGTGATAACAAGAGTTTACAGCCACACCAGCAGCTCTGTGAGGCTGCATTTAGGTACAGTTGCAACCTGTTCTCATAGGAAGGCGTAAATAGTGCGACAATGACGTGTCATGAGAACGCATTTTAGCCTTTTAGCATGTCGTTTATAAATGTTCATTTCAGGCAACAAAACCACTTAGTTAGGTTTAGGAAAAGCACCATGGTTGGGCTTAAAACAAATAAATAAATTAAGTAAAATACATACAGAAACAACATAATAGAAGAACAAATAACACATCACAAAATAACTCAAAATAAGCCAACAACACGTTGGGACTCTCCTTGTTGAAAGTCCTGCCACATGATGTACATGAATAAAATGAGTCATCAAAAAAAAACCCTGACAAGCAGCGTAACAGATGTCTCACCCTGCATCACACTCAGCCCAGACGCCAGAAACAAATTCAGCATTTTACTTTTTTTTTTTTTTTTTTTTAATGCTGACAATTCAAAAATCTGTTTCATATCAGCTTTGTATCACTTTTGAAGAAACGCACAATGTCATGTGGTTGATGTAATGAAATGATTTGTTATGTTTAGGCAACAAAACATCTTGGTTAAGGTTAGAAAAAAGGTCACTGTTTGTGTTAAAATAATTATGTAGCAACCGTAACTAGTGTTAAAAGTGGCCATTTTTATACAGCCTAACCTAACCTTGTGACCTAACAAGCTTAACAACGTCAAAGTTGACTTCTAGTTTCACAAATGACACCAAGTCTGTTTGACGCTAGCAGCTGTTGTGTAGTTAAAGTCTGCCTTTTATAATGCTAGTTCTGCCTACATGTGAAGTAGGCCAACCATTATTCACGCGCATGCGCTTTCAGATGGAGATCGTTTTAGTTTTAAAAAATATTAGTGTTAATGTAGCCTTGGTGGATTTTATCGCTTGTTATACCTGTTAGATTACACCACGTAACTTTCAATAATGGTCGATACACTATGTCACTTGCTCTGACCAAATTAAAAAATGTCCACAATCAACGCATCTGTGGTTTGCAGAAACACACAATGCTGACATTTTTTGCTGTCACTCTATAAATCACACATATTTCATAATATGACAGTAGGTTCATTGGCATGTGGTCATGTTGCTGACACTGACAACACAGCTATTGACACAACAGCTCAGCATCATGTGGGCATACCAGTGCCAGGGTTATGTGCCACCTTGGCACCGAGAACCAGAGGAGGACATTTGAACAGAATACAGCTTAAAAGAAATGATCACATTGTTTGAAAGGTTAAAACTATTTTTCTTTTCACTCACTAAAACAATTCAGGAGATAAACCTCAGCATGGACTTAAGCTGCACAATGGACTTCAAACAAAGCATGAAAATACCTGTTTATTTGACTTAAAAATGTAACCTAAATGTCTTAAGCCGCTGCACTTGCTCACATGTTTTTCTCGCTGCTAATTGTCTTTCTGTCCCTTGTTCTCTCTGTTTCACCTTAATACCTCCCCAGAAACCTCAGCCGCTGTCAAATCAGGGGATTATGAGCATATTTGAGATCACAATTAGGAACAGTTGCGATTCTCAATGAGGCGAGCTGCCTAACCTCATTAAGCTGCTTCCACTTGAGACGGTCTGTAAAAAATGCAATTAACTCGTGTTTTTTCCCTCTCGTATGGACACAGAGTGCAACAGGGAGACAAACTACTTCCATAAGCCTTTCGTCTATTATTCCCATGTTTATGCACCAAAACTGGTGAAATGCTGGAACAAAAAGGATGTTAAATTACATAAAAAAGGAGCGTATTTTTCCAATTATAGCGGCATGTTTTTGTCCCATTTTTAGCCTCCGGTTCAGTTTGTAAGGCTGTTTCTCGAACAAAGCAAAGTACTTATTAATTCTATTCATGTTTAATGAATACAGTTGGTTTGAAAGATAACTTGTCTCTTTCAAGCTGGAGCAGTTCAAAGAGAATTCAAAGACCTGGTGGAGTCACACTTTGTCTGAGGGAGAAAAGAGATTGGCTCTGGTGGAAGGTGGAACCATGTTGTTATGAAAACACTGTAGAGCAAAGCTGGAGGCTCAAACACTCTCTGGCTGTATTCTGTATCCAGCTATCTCTCGGTCATTGTGCCCCTCGCTACCCCTCCCTACAGATAAGCATCTCTCTTAATCCCCAAAATGAGCAGTGACCTTATGACCCCACCACCTCTTTCCTGCCCCTCCTCTCTCTCACACATCTTGCATTAACTTACAGAATCACCCTCACCACCACAAGGCCATAGATGACAATGATCCATACAATATACTGTGGTCCAGCTCTGTCTCCTGAAAATTACATTCCTATACGACTAAACTGCAGTTACGTTAAAGCGATCCATTTATTGGAGGTTGCCACTGGCTCAATTTTAAAACTAGTCAAGTCAATTTTATTTGTATAGCCCAAAATCACAATTTTGCCTCGGGGGGCTTTATAGTCTGCACAGGATACGTCGCCCTCTGTCCTTTACAGTGCAACTCTCACATCGGATAAAGAAAAACTCCCTGACCAAAAAAAACCCTTTGAACAGGGCCGAGAAGATACTGGTATCATAAGAAACTAGAGGACTTATGGAATCCATTACTTGTCACGAAGGAGGATAAAAAATGCTCCAAACTAACACTAAAGAGGAAGAATTGTCATGGCCATTTTCAAAGGGGTCCCTTGACCTCTGACCTCCAGATATGTTAATGTTAATGGGTTCTCTGGGTACCCACCAGTCTCCCCTTTACAGACATGCCCACTTGATGATAATCACATGCAGTTTGGGCTGCAGTTTGCTGTGTTATGATTTGAGCATATTTTTTATGCTAAATGCAGAACCTGTGAGGGTTTCTGGATATTATAATATTTGTCATTGTATAATATACATATATTTGCATAATGCAGCATATATGTCCACTCCCATGTTGATAAGAATATTACATACTTGGCAAATCTCCCTTTAAGATACATGCGGTTGGGGGAACCTCTGCACCCCAGAGTACAGAGCTTCAGAGAGCTGGGGAGGACAGAGTGAGCGGGCCGACGGACGGGTCTCAGTTCAGCAGTCTGGTGGTCTGTAGATGCAGTATGTAGCCTATAGAAAAGGTATATTTCAATGAAGTGCAGTTGCACCAACAGAATACAGCAGAGACACCATTTCCATGCTGCAAAGAAGACGAGCGCTCGTCTTTCTATTCACCCGAGGACAGACGAGATCCTGTGGACTCCAGCAGGATAGCAATTGAGTAGGTGGTCCTTATGTGGCCCAGGACACATTCACGTACACACTGCTAAATGAATGTGGTCATATGTGACCCAGAGCACCTCTAAATGTGGTCTGAAAGATCTGATCTCAATACGTCCTCAGTGCATCTTGTATGTGGTTACATCTGCACTTAGAGCTGTCCACTTGTGATCTGATTACTGAGGATGCATGTCAATACCAGGTCTGAACAAAGACACACACACATAGACAGCATTGTCCCCACTGTGAGAGGTCATTAGCACCTGGGCTTCAGGCTCCTGGAGGTCTACGTACTGTGACCATTAGACGTGGTGGGTTGAGGTGTCAGGAGTCACACATCTCCTCTGTCCCAGCATGCCGGGATGGGATGGGAGGGTGACACTGAGGGGGTGGGGGTGGGTGGGTGTATGTGCTGGTGGACATGCGGGGGATGGTGTGAGTGTGTGAGAGACACACACATCACACATGCAGACAATGCCGATACTGTGAGTGGCAGGGAGGACAATAACGCACTGAGCTATGGGCTGCATGTGGCTATGAGCCTTTCTCACCGGGTCAAAGGTGATTTATCGTCCGCTCACCCGCAGAGAAAAAACGCAGCGCTGACTCCTTTCAATTGAAATCGCTGTAGAAAGGACGGATATTTACTCTGCCAAAACATCAGTCACACAACAACAGAACAGTTTCAGTTGTCCTTCAGATTTCTGCTCCTCTGTCCACAGAAGACAAAACAACAACCTCCAGGGTTGTCTTACTGGAAATAGTGTACATTAGACTGTTGGTGTTATTTTGAGTGTCAATACGTTTGGATCAGAGCCACGAGTGGCTCACACAGCGATGCGGCAGAATAGAAACCATCGAAAAGCGACAGTGAAGCACATTTTGTAGAGAAGAAAGATCTCTCTGTGTTTAACCTCTAGGTTTCTGTCTCTCCACATAAAGGCTTTACATCCTGTAACTCTGGCGGTTGTTTAATGGATCAAATAGAGAGAGAGTCTCCAGAGTAGAGAGGTATCTTTCTTTTATCTTTTATCACGCTCTCTTCCCTCTGCTCGCGATGCTGGAAAAATATATGGGGCTCCGGTTGGAGACTTAAGTGTTAATTATTGAATTTCAAAGAGTCTTTTTCTCCCACAGTATGAAGGCTAATTAACTGTGGAGGTTGTTGTCTTCATGCAAACAACATGAAACACCAGCTAAACATATAAGAGCTGCACAGAGACTTGATTCCCATGAGTCCATGGCATTCAAAACAAGCTTTTATACGTTACTGAGTAGTCCAACACAGTAAAAGTACAAGCTGAGTTCACATGAACACACACAGTGTACAGTATCAGCCCGTTCTCACTCCCTGGGCGTCAAATACCGACGCTTTGTCACAGCCGTCGGCTTTGATGCCGCCACACAAGGCACCCTTTACAGGTAGTATGTGGTGCACAGGGCGCTCCATTAAAGGATGTATACCTTTATACACATATAAACTGCTTTTTTAAATTGCAAATGAAGGAACAGGTTTTAACCAAACCTAAAAAATGAGACCTTCTGCAACCTCTATCAGCCTGTAGACTGCTTTTAATGTGGACTGGGATTGGTGTCCCGTCATGAGAGCTCCTGTGTGCCTGCTCTCTTCAGTCAGTGATCACTAAGGGTAGCTAATGGTCCACCACAACTCCAGCACAAACTCCATGGAAACAGAAAAAATGCAGTTATACTTTGTGAAGCCTGTATTGTAAAACAAAAAAAAATTAAGAAAAATTAGAGAAATATTCAAAGGTATTCGAAGCTTCACTGCACACTGGGGCTGTCTGATCTCCATTTCAGAGCTGCTCAAGACTCAAACAGGGGCATAAAATGAATGAATGAGTGAATAAATGAAAACTGATGATGCCAGAAATTCACACAAGTTCACAACCAGAGGGGCCAGTTAATCTGCAGTCGCTCCAGAGAATTAAAAGTAAAATTAAATTACATAAAACTGCTGTTGCAGTGTACTTTATAATTAGTACTATTTTGTAATTTTCATTCTTTAAAACTGCACCAGAATTGCTCCCTATTTTTAAGGTCTCAAGGTTTAAGGTTATTACTTTATATATGTACATGTTGTTTTTTCTTAACCTAACTAAGTGGTTTCATGCCTAATCCTGAGTGTTCTTGTTAAATTTGCGACATTAAGCAGGTGTTTACTGCAAGCTAAAAGTGACGCTAAGGGGCCTGACAAAGCATCGGTATGTGGTGAGTAGGGGCGAGAACGTGCTGACAGCTTATACAGAATTACTTTTTCTGGTGTGCATGCAGCTGCATCGCTGATACTGGCCACCATTTTGCATAGAGGTTGAGACACCTGAGAGCATTATTCACACAACAATGATCAACACATCAATTCTTTGTTAACACACACACCTCCGCCTCAGGCTACAACAAAGACAACAGGCAGCACCATATACTCATCAGCAGTGATTCAGCTCAGGGCTGCAGGATCTGGGTGCAAACGGCTGCTGTTTGTTCTCTGCTGTGCATCTGAATGAGTCGTCAGAGGGAAGCGTGGCCACAGCAAACGGCTGCTGGAAATGAAAGCAGCGAGACTTCAAAGGTGGTGTTTTTCCCACTACTTCTGGTGCTCGAGGCTGGCATTATTGGTTTTTGGGGGCTGAGGGTTGTTAATGTTTATATATTAAAGACGAGGGCGGCGATAGACTTTATTTTTCCTGTTGGCAACAAATCTCACCAAACTAACAACTTTTTGAGAAACAGTTTGTCTCTCAAAAAACAAAAAGGGACCAGAAAAGAACTCAGAATAAACTACAGAGACAATGTTGATCATTACGAAGGAAAATATCAGTCAGTGTAACAGCGAGGCTCATTAATGCCAGCATGGGGGAACCAGATCCCAAGAAAACAAATGTGGGAAAAAGAGTGTGTTGGTGTGGGACAATGTGGGATATGTTACCAAGGCTGGGAGGTAATCTACAGTTTTGATAAGTCTATCTATCTTAAATAATAACCATTTCTATTCTGACCCTTATCTTGTAACATCCCTATGCTTTGCCTGAATGCATCCATAGATCGGCACGTCTCTTTTGAACTGTATGTTTCTTGTGAGACTCATGTGTTGCTTCATGTCGTATTTCCCATGTGAAATTGAAAAATAACTGGTAAATTTCACAAAAAGCTCTGAGAATCACCTTCCCCTGGCTTATAAATACTTGGAAGTAGTTTCAAGGTCGTTGTTGTAGCTGCTCTTCTTTTCCTTTGTGGTCGTTTCCATCACATTCGACCTAAATCTGCAGACCTTGTGACTTTGCGGTGCAATTTTCTCGGTTGGGCGTAGCGAAGCAAAGATGGTGAAATGTTAACCTGCACTTGACCCACGTGCGAGCAGTTTGACAGCAAACACAGCTCCGTGATAACAGCCTTCGCTGCTTTCTTCACAGCCACTGGACAAAAGCCAGATTTTAAAAAAGCGTCTGTCCTGCAGTGGTTTGACTTTTGAAAACTGCAACCGATGAAAATATGGGACATCGTCTCAGTATGTGTGATGTGGGACAAGGGATAAAAATGCTGTGCATTGTATCGACCTGTCAATCACAAGGGACCAAGATTAACTAAAGCTGTATTGAGGAAGACTTGAAACTATAGACTGAGACAGAGAAAGACTGCTTATGGTGGGCAGGTGGGGAGGTGGATGGGATCCAACAAACGCAGGACTTTCACCCAGGAGACCGGCGCTTTGTTTTGTATGTTAGGCTACTGATGATCGCTAGGGCTGTGTATTGGCAAGAATGTGGCGATACTATACGTATCATAATACAGGGGTTACGATACTTTATATTAACATACTTAAAGCAAGAACTGTACATCGAACAGATAGATACCTCACAAAAATTCTCCTTATAGCAGCAAATCAGCTATAACAAGAAACTGGTATAAAGCTGAGCCTCCAGGGAAAGACCACTGGTTTAAGATTGTCTGTGATATCCTTTCAGTGGAAAAATGATGTACTAATTAAATCTTAAAAGCAACATCTATGACAAGACCTGGAAAGATGGATCATTTCCCTGAAACATGACACAAGTGTTGTTGGAGAATATATTCATGTTTAACTGATAACTGTTTAAATGGTGTAACTGAATTTGTTAAGTGATGTGTTGTTTGCTGAATTCTGTATGGAGCTGAACATGTAAAATAAATATCAATAAAAAGAACAGCGGGATCTTTATTTATCACAGTCCCTGTAAAAAAAAATAAATAAATAAAGTTTGTAAAAACCTGCACCACTTTGAGAGGGCACCTACTGTTGCAAATGACATTTACTGAAGGAGTTAATCTTTGCATGCAAATTATTAATCAAAAATCAATACAGTATTTTTGAATGGACACAGTATAACTCAATTTTTTCAATATTTTCTTACACCCCTAACATTCGCCACGTGTTTGATACTGACATTTGTGCCGTGACATTATGTTGTTTCCATTCATATTTTAAAGCCAACCATAACGAGTGGTTTTGTTGCCCCCTGCTGGTTGTACATCTTCACATACATGTGTTCACGCCTCAGCGAGGCAAACGTGACACCGACACGCTATCCTCTGGTGGACAGGCAGGTCTATTGCACACTTTGGCATGATATCAGGTTGGAAGATGAGTTTATTTACCCCGAGGAGTAAATAGTCAACGAAACCGTTGTATGTGTTCTGTGGCTGTGGAGGAGCCGTGTCAAGTTTGATTAATAAATGATGTTATTATCAAAATGATCTTAGACTACTAGTCTTCACACCTATAACAGTATAACACCTGCTGATGTGACAAGGTTGAATTTAACGTTCTGAATTTGATCATCGTCGCCGAGGTATTTCTTCTCATCTGACTCTGGATCGCTGCTATTCTCTCTGCTCAACTCTCTCACCGTCCAGTCAGACTGAAGCAGCTTCCACTGTTTTATAACAATATATAGACGGCTATGCACATGTCTGCCATTGGAAGATACCTTCTCTGCTATGAGAATGACATGAACCTCCATTTACATCATGACTGTCTCGCTGTCCTGTAATATAACAGCACTGTTTACAGATAATAAACTTCTTATTTACTTTCCGTAAACAAAAGAAATAACACACAACTAATAATTGTCATTCCAAACGTTTGTGTCTGGACTATGGAAACCATGGTGCCGGCCCAGTTGGGCTTCACATCTTCTCACGTCACAGCTCAGTTCATGTTCAACAGAAACGAGCCACTGCCGATATATTGATTCCACCATGCAAGCGGGTTTTGTTCTGTTATTGACTGCTGACCATTGCGGCTCAGCGTGGTATTGGGTTTCCAGATTAAAAAGGTCACTAGTTGGTTAAGAGGTTGCTTGTTAGCGAACGGTGAAAAGACACTGGAGCGGGGAAGCTTACTGGTAAAACACCAGTATCCACCTCATCCAGTGCTCAGTGTGTCTGACTCCTGGTAGCTGTTTTTAATGTATCTCCTTTCCTCTTACCTGCTGTTGAACTTCTCAGGGTGCTTTTCCCGCATCAGGTGGAAGCGATGGGCGATGGAGGCGTCCTGCAGGGCAAACAGAGGGGACAACATTACCTGCAGGACATCAGTAAAACATTATCACAGCTCGCTGTAGGCCTATAGGTAAACAGATGTTATACTTCAGTTCACATTCAACCTTCTCTAATGTTGGGTTCACACCTGAAGGTCCAGTTCCTGGACCTAACCAATGCGAGGATGATACATATTTTCAGTTTTACAGCTGGTCTGGTTTGCGTTCACAAAGGCAAAACTCAAACGGTCCAGAAATTGTAAACAAAACTCACATGATGGAAATGTCATTTGATTATTGGTCAGAGGGATGGCAGGTAAAAAGACAACAAACGGCTCCTAATTCCTAGCTGGATATTGTAAGATTTGACATCTTTGGCATTGGATTTTTCCACCTGAGCACAAGTGTCAACTGTCAGTAGTGTATAAATACACAAGTTTAACAGTATTCTGACCAAAACTACCACAGTAAGCTCGGTGTAGTTGTCATGTCGTGCTGCAGTACTTCAGTCAGATGGATGAAGAAATGAGCTCTGACTTCTGACACAAAGCAGCGTTGAACCAAAGGTCAGAAGTGGATCGGAGGAGGGCTCAGACTGGACCCTGACCTCCCCTCCCCATGTGTTTAACCTCTGACCTCTGGGGCAGAGGTGAGTGTGACCCTGATCACTCGTAAGAACAGCCTCAGTATGACCTCACACCACAAGCACCACTTCAATCACACTGTCACAACTATGCACACAATGTCATTATTATTAGCATTTTTCATTCATTACAGATGTTTCACAAGAGCCTTCAAGATGTTAAATTACACAGGTTTCTCCATTCAGTCAACTTGCTTCATAATATTTAACTGCACAGGTAAGATAAATCATAAGAATTTAGATTTAAAGCTCCTTTTACACATACACTTTGTTAAAGGACCAATATGTAATATATTTACTGTAATCAATTGTAAAATGACCATAACATGTCATCAGAGTTAAAGGAAACCTGCTGAACTGAAATAGTGGCTTCTCTGACAACAACACGACAGCCAGTATGCTCGCTGATATTTCCATTCTGGTCCTTAATGTCTGCTTTTGCTTTGCATTGGTGTGACCCCGTCCGCTGCCCATCTCAAAACCCTGCTGCCTCACATGAAACAAATTTGCATAGAAACAGCCTTCTGCAGCCATAGAAGCAAGCAAACAAAACTGATCAGCAGAGATAACGTTAACGTTAGATTCTACCCGACCGGAAAAGCCTCAGCATAACTCTCTGTGCAGCGAGTGTTAGAGACACTTGAATTTGGACAGCTGTTACTGGATTTTAAATGCTGCACAGTATGTCAGCACAACATATTGCTCCTTTAAATGTGTTGAGAAACTTCATCATCTCATCGTCAAACGCTTATCCAGGGTTGGGTCGCCCTATCTTTAATCCCAACAGCGCCTACAGGGGACCCTCAAACTTTCCTTTCAAGGGCCACATTAACTAGCTCTGAATGGGGGATGCCAAGGCGTTCCCTGGCCAGTGTGGAGCTATAATCTCTCCAACTAGTTCTGGGTCTTCCCCTGGGCCTCCTCCCACCTGGTCCTGCTTGGAACACCTCCTAGGGAGGTGCCCAGGGGGCATCCTTACCCAAACCACCTCAACTGGCTGCTTTCAATGTAAAGTATCAGCGTCTCTACTCCGAGTCCCTGAGTGCGATGGCTGAGCTTCTCACCCTTCCTCTAAGGGAGACGCCAGCCAGAGTAGGAAGGAAGACTGACCGGTAGATTGAGAGCTTTGCCTTCCAACTCACCTCTCTTTTTGTCACAATGGTGCGGTTAAGTGAATGCAATACCGCCCCCACTGCTCCGATTCTCTCAATCAATCAGTCAATCTCATGCTCCATTGTCTCCTCACTTGCAAACAAGATCCCGAGATACTTGAACTCCTTCACTTGGGGTAAGGACTCATTCCCTACCCAGAATCATGGCCTCAGATTTAGAGGTCCTCTATCTTACTTAAACTTAAAGTTTATTAGAATGGTCATATACTGTCCATACAGGTACATAGGTGAAATATGACCTCTGCATTTAACCCATCCTAAGCATTTAGGCTCAATGGGCTGCTGTCAAGCACCCGGGGAGCAATTTGGGGTTCAGTATCTCGCTCAAGAACACTTCGACATGCAGACAAAAAGGCTATAGCAGCACAAAAATATCATGAACATCCTGCAAAACACATCACAGCATGTCAACATATCGCACACATAACTTACAGCAGTGTTCTGAGCTGTCAGTGGATGTGATCAATTAAACGGAGCAGCCTTAATTTGACTGCACGTTGAGTTTGACCAGAGCTGCTTCCCTCTGGCCCGAGGATGTGATCTGTCTTCCCCAGCCAACAGCCATTGTACATATAAAATAAGTTTAAGATGCATGGGCTCAGAGATTATATCAACTATATGTCAGAGGAAGCAATATAGCTAGCGTGGCATGTGGCTCTTGTGATGGAGATGTCATGAAGCACCAGAGCTCAGTGGATGGGAAGTGTCGCCGTGATGGTGGAGTCAGTAATGATGTTAACATATGAAGGCAGAGTTAAGGGCTGTTATTGTATAATGACACCATCTGGTTCTGCTTAAAGTACTTAACAGTGACAAGACACATGACACAACCCAACTTATTATACTTAAATTATTAAATTTAAATTTAAATTATATATGGTAGCTGCAATTACAATAAAAATCTACTTTCCGAAGGAGCCTTGTTACACAAATATGTCATCCTGATTCAGGAAGTGGAACTGCAATGGCTATTTTGATGCGTGCCTTTCGGCGGCAGTGTGTTTTGGCCTTTAGACATTGAGCTTAGTTTCAGTAAAAACAGTAAAAACACTTAATTTTCTGAGATTTTTCTCACCTGAACTGGGAATTTAGGTATTCGTTAATCCTCTGCTGATTAATTTACGGCTAACTTTAAGTAAAGCTACATCAATACAGTGCACTTTCATACACAATCATTACTGTCACCACATAATATAAAGCTGGAGATACAAGGACTCTGCTGATGCTAAAACTATTACTAATTATTGTTGTGGAACATAAAAACGTGACGCAGAGGTGGGACCAAGTCATTGTTTTGCAAGTAACAAATAAGTCTCAAATCTTTGCATTCAAGTCCCAAGTCAAGACTAACAAGTACCAAGTCCTAAACTTTGAGTTTTGAGTCCGTAACACCAAATGTAATTCCATTTGCATCTCCAGCTATAATTTTCGACCCACCTGTTTTGCTTCTGCAATTGATTTTTGTGACATATAGCATCATTTATCCCAACTTATGCTCTGTAACATAACAAGAGTTCTTCATGGTTTTCTGCTGCAACATTATTGGGTGCTGTCAGATTGGTTCAAAGAAAGTGGATCTGGGGGATTAAGGGGAATGAACTGCTTTAATGTTAGTTGATTCAGGAAATGAAGGGAAATGAGCTGATTTGTGGCACATTTTTTAAATAACACACTTAAAAGTATGTTATCTTTGGGCTTGGGGGAAGGTATAGAGAGTCCAAGTCACGTGACTCAAGTCCATAGCTCTAGTACACAGACTAAAAATATATATCAATAAATATAAACAACACAATGTGACATCTCTAAATTCCAGTGTGCTAATATTACCAATCTGGCTCATCACTAGGTGTTAATCTGCTAAAAGGATATAACAGGGAAATGAGCAAGCTGCTGTTTAAGTGGCAACAAGTGTTTGTTTCCTACGTTCCTATGCAGGCCATGCTTTATTTCATTTCATATAAAACTATGTGAATCTTAGGTAATACATCTGTTATACCCTCTTTTTGTAATTGTTAAAAGAGATGTATATATACACCTTAGACCCCTTTGCACCTGGTATTAAACTGTGTCTCATATCCAGATTGTATCTAGATTTGATTTAATATAATTATATTTACACCTGGTATTAATGTGTGTCTCCACTGTCCATACTGAGATCTGATCCTTCTGTCTGAAAAGGCTGAGAGGAAACCTCCAAAGGCTGCATACACACTGGCTTACAGCCAGGCACTGCCAGAGAGGCGGTACTTAATGCATGGACACATCAGCCTAAAAATGCCACCGTTTAGGGGAGAGAGGGCTCAAAAACATGACTTTGAGGTACGACTACACTCGTCACAAAGGACAGGGGATGCTGGGCACAGACAGAGTGGTAGCGGTGATGTCCTCCCTGGTCACGGCAGTCCAGTGACCTGAGCACGCTGCACACCCTGCTGACATTTTGATTTGCTGTTGATTACTACCGAAGCCCCTGACCCCAAAAAAAGGTGCTTGGGATGGGTTTATTTCCACCCACATGGTTGCTGTCTGTAGCTTGAACAGGCAATTGCATTTACACTTGTGTTCAATGTGGTCACAATGCATCCACCTCCGGAGGTGGTTTGGCCGATCACATCACAGTCCGACCTCAACCAATTTGGGTGCATGTACAATACATTTGCACTTTCACATGGTCAAGCACTATCCAGTCACCCAAAACACATTTTAATGCCAGGTGTAAAGGGCGTCAAAGTCTCGCACCATTTAACTCTGACAGGCCTAAGCATGTGTGACGGCAGCCTGGCCCACTGCCGGCCTGTGCAGGTGTTTCAGCAACAAGGAGAACGGATGGCTGTGACACGACTGGTGGACAGGTGCAATTATACGCATCCTCGCTTGTCACACTCAAAACCATCCGCTGGTGCTACTGCCCTGCTGCAACGTACCTCCTCAATGCTACGGCAATGTGCTGAGATCTCACAGCATCAGCAAATCTTAAAATATAGCTGCATCTGCTGCTTTAACTGGCGGAGAATTTGATACTGGAACCAGAAGATTGAGGAGACATCACAGGTGAGCCGCTTTTCAAGACATATGAGACCAACGTTGCTCGCGGAGCTCATGGCAGGGTTGCTCATCACAACAACACACGTGTATACAAGAAGAAAAAGTTGTTTTGAGTTTGCCTGAGGAGCCTTTGCGGATCAGTTTTCACTGATTTTGGTGCAATATGGGCAGCAAGTCCAGCTCAGCATGTGGATCAGGGCCAGACAATGACACAAAGTGGCCGCAAAGCTTTCCAAAACGTGACGGGCTGCTTCATGTCGCTAACTGTGCTCTTGGTCCCCTGCTGCAGGCAATCACTGACCAGTCCCATTTTAATGCATTCTGTCCCCCTGAAAAATCTGGCTGTAATAATATGTGACATTTGCCGTCGCCCATAGTTGCCTGTGCGATGAAGGTTGTTTTGATCTTGCCGTTTGAAGTTTTGCACATGGTGCGTGGGGGCATGAGGAGGTGCTATTTGATGGGTGATGTGAAAAGTACGAAGGGAAAAGGGAGAGACAAACAACAAAATAACAACAACAAAAACGCTGGCTACAAAATGTCACCTCAGTGGGACCCACAGCAGAGAAATAGGTTGTCAGTTCACCCCTATTGTGTTTCACTGGCCTCTGGTAAGGGGCTTGGTTTGCTTAATGTCAAGAGAAATGTCATAGTCAGCCTCTAATCTCTCATATCCTACGATTCTCTTATACTGAGCAAGCTAAACATACACCATCTATGATTTAAAGGACCATTGTGTAACATTTTGGGGGATCTATGAGCAGAAAGAGAATATGATATCAATAACAATGTTTTCATTAGTGTATAATCACCTGAAACTAAGAATCGCTGTGTTTTCTTTAGCTTCGAATGAGTCGTTTATATCTACATAGGGAGCGAGTCCTCTCATCACATTGTACTGCCATGTTTCTACCGTAGCCCTGAATGGACAAACCAAACAATGACTCTAGAGAGCCTTTTGCATTTTTACTTCTCTGACGTGCTTGTGAAATAGTGATAGCATGAGCCACAGAGTACAGTACAAACTGTGATACAGCCAGCCGCCATCAGACTGACGTTTTTCCTACAGTAGTGTTATTATGGTGCTACCACCGATTTGCACTCGACAGCTCACGTTACCGTAGTCTTGTAAAGGGAGGAGTGAGCGAAAGGGTATCCAGTTGGTTGCAATCTGCAGCCACACCACTAGATGTTGCCAAATTCTAAGCACTGTCCCTTTAAGAGGTCTTCATTTTTATTGGTTATTTCTTGTGTTTTCCTGGCACAAATGGGCCTCTCTCAATAAAATATAAATAATATTTTTAGAGCTCGCTACATGGCCATGATTGCGCTGACTGCTCACAGCTAACAGTGCTAACAGCGCTAACAGTGAAAACAAAGGTAACAGTGTTGACAGAGCTAACAGTGTTAACCTGAGGTGGAACCGAAGGGTGGGCGCTACACTGCCACAATGGATGCCGTCAGTCGGGACGGCGTGATCAGCTGTAAGTGCCAAATGAGAGTGTTGCCGAGCGGCAACCATGAGCTAACCAGCGGGACAGAAACATGCACTCAAAGCACCCAACAAAGCACAGAGCAGCTGAGATTACAACACTGAATAGAGCTCGTATAGAGCACCTTTATATTAACAGTCCTTTTACTTAATTAAAGTATTTGTCTACTCTTCCCATCTCTGGTTGATGCTGTTTGTCTGTGTCAAAACAAACGCTAACTCAGGCTGATATAAGAGAATCTTTGAGAATTTTAAGTCTGTGACAGAAAGTTAAGTTAAGAAATAAATAAACAGATGACGCTGGAGTATCTAAAAGGTTTCCTGTGGAGATTCTTGCTATGAAGCAATGTTTTTAAGAGTCAGCAGAGGCGACATCATGTACTTTTTTTTTGGGAGTTTTCAAGTGTTGAGTGTGCTTGTGAGAAACAATACCTAAAATGTTTTTTAATTAGTTTCTATGCTGCTTATTAAGCCATGAATATTTACTGCCATAGAGACCTACTTGAAGTTTCCAGGGGCTTTAAAGACCGTCCAGGTGTGTGTGAAAGTGCTTGTTTGTCCACATTTTTGATCATGTGTGTGTGAGTGCTGATCCTCCTGTCTTTAAGACCAGCCAGGTGTCACTCAGCACGGTCATTCATTACCGTGGTAACCTGGCCTGAACCTGGCAGACGTGTACTTCCTGTCACTGATACTTCCCCTGACCTTCAGTCTGTGCCAGTGCTACTCCATCTCTCACAACACACACACACACACACACACACACACACACACACACACACACACACACACACACACACACACACACACACCATTTAAAATGCACACTTTCTGCGCCTTGTTGCCGGTTTTCTGAACAAACACTAACACACTCTGTTCAGGGCAGCATTGAATATAATATGGCCTTTGTCCCCATAAAAAGCGATATCATACTGACACCTTTACAGTCTTCTTAATTTAACAAAACCATGAAAATTCTGATGTGACTCTCAACTCATCAAGCGTCCTCGTGGTGTAGAGGTCAAATACTCACCAAACATTCACACAGAGTTCAGTTCCCTCAACAGTGCCTCCGGTTTGGCTGAGTGCTCAATAAAAGAAATGCACCCCTTTACATTTATGTGATGGCAACTTAATGTGTTGGTCTAAAGGCCCAGGCACATCAAACCGACATCTAAGAAACAGCTGCAGCGAGGGCCGACCTTCGCCTTTGTCTTGGCGAAAAAGCTGCTCTTGAACACACAAGCCGATAGCCGGTTACCACCAACGCTCTGAGCCTGTGTGATATGAAACAACTCTCCACGCCAGCAGGCGGTGGTAGTCTATATTCATCATTCAGAAAGAGAAGCCAGATGACCGAGGACGGCGGAAATACTGTACAGTACAAGCCGTTGTTTTGATACGTACATGAAACACAGCAGCGTTTGACGACCATTTTCCCACCACTCTCGCTCTCAGACGGGCTCCGCTACCAATTCATGCTGAATCGGCTGAAAAACCTCAGACATGGGCAGACTAGAGCCGACAGTGCAGGACACACTGCAAAAACAAGACCGACAGACGCTCACTGACGTCCAACCGTCAGCGTGGTGTGACTGGGCCTTAAGTTATTTGAAGAAGCAGTTAAACTTGTTTTCACATGGCTATTTTTTGCCAAGCGGGAAGAAGAGGCTAAAAAAAACATTGTAAACCACTGTAAAAATCGAACAAATAGTCCCTTAAGTTGTAATTTTCATTCATTTCAACTCTAAGATGAATAAATAAATATCCAGCAACACTTTACATAACAGCGTGGGAGCAAATTAAACAAGAGTCCCAACTTAATGTCCTGTCATTCAAAGCTTGTTCACTGCTGGATGTTAGAAAACAGGCAGCGGTCGATTCACTGTGACAAGTGGGGATGACACACTCCCTCTAATGGTCATTAATTGGATCACCTCTGTCTGAATAACTAAAAGCCATCACTTTAACAGATGAAGCCAACAATATAAAGGGCTCTAAACACCACGTCTACAATGGGGAGCCAGGTGGGAGCGTTCATGTCCTGTCCCTGAATTCATCAGTTCAGACATGCAGCCAGAAAGAAGCAGTCCGTCTCGAGTCTCTGACTGAATCTCTAGCGTTTGGCTCCGAAACTCCAAACTTGAGGCTGCAACACACGACAAAACAATAGCTGATGTTACGATGACTACGTCCACTTCGTATATAGACTAGGGCTGTCAGTTTAACGCGTTAATTAGATTAATTAATTACACTGCAAATTAACGCGCTATAAAAATTAACGCAATTAATCGTGAGTGGCAAGTCAGTCATTTTAAATTTGGCCCATTGAGTGACCCGTAGGCTGCAGTGGCGTCACTTCGTACCTGCGCCACTAGTCAAAAGCAGGGTGACTGACAACAGAGATGGACACGACACAGGAGAGCGAGGCGAGCCCACTCGGACCTTTCACTCGGACTCTGACTCGGACAAGGAGCAGCAGGGGCCTCTAGCCCGCTACAAAGCTGAGCCGTGCATTGGAATGCATGAGTGTCCACTGGAGTGGTGGGCAGCTCACGCAGGAGCTGATGAACAGCTGTCCTCTCCTCCTACCTGGCTACCGCTGCCACGTCTGGGCCAGGTGAGAGACTCTTTTCACTCGCAGGTAACATCATTGAAAAGAAGAGGGCAGCCTTACACTCACACAATGTAAACAAGCTTGTTTGTCTGAGCAACTGGCTCAAGGACACATAGAGTTGTCTGTTGTCAGTTCCTGTAACGTTAGCTGACCCTTTTAAAGGAAATGCCTGTTGGCATCTTGCTATTGATGTTGCCTTATTTAGAGGCATGTTAAACTATTCATTTTGAATTGCTGTATTGAGTCAGCTTTAGTATTCATTTTGATTGAGAGTCTGCTTATGTGCCTATTTGAGACTCAGCCTTATTTTATTTCTGAATTTTATTTATTTTATTTAACTGTATTTGTATTGCATTTTTGAGAAATGCACCTGGCCTAATTGGTTTGCTGATGTGCTTGACCTTTTTTCTTTTGAATTTCATTTATAAAGCACACTTAACCAATAAAAATGTGGATTTCAAATCTTCTCTTCTTGGTGTATTCTATTGATTAGTCATGCACTAAATTTGTAATGTCCTAGAATTCAAATTCTGTATTTGGGGGCCTTTAGCAGGTATGAGATTGAAATGCGATTAATTTGATTAATTAATTACAAATCCTGTAATTAATTAGATTAATTTTTTTAATCGCCTGAC